>JAQPPZ010016916.1:3848787-5131716 GCA_028583015.1 Wollemia nobilis
CTTAGTGAATTAGAGCTACCCATTACACAAAGCCTGAATAACATTGCATAAAGCCAAAGCAACCATTAGAATACTCTGTAATTACCTTAGATCTTCCCAACTAGAAGTAGTTGTAGATCATTGGGATTAATTTCATGAGAATTCAAATTCAAATACAAAATAAGATCTGATACATCCACCTTAGCTTCTCAAACTTATCTACCAAGCTATATTTGTAACAATTTGTAATTTATTGTAAATATTACATAGCAAGATTCAAAAGGTAGCCTATAAATAAGCCATGGGACCTCAATTACAGGGGTTGGCTCTATAGTCCTTACCTAGTATTACTATGTAATCCTACAACTGATCAATGAAGTGATAGTTTTTTGGCCTCCATTACTATCTAATTGTAGGTTTTTATGCATGTATTCTTTATTTTAAGTCATTTATATTACACTTAACACTTAGTCTATTATGTTAAAGTGAATTCTACTTTTTGGATTGCTATTGGATTGCTAATTGTTCAAGTCCTTGGAATGATTAAAGCATTTTTTTTAAGTTGAATAAATCTATAATTGAATCTGATAATGGCTGGTCTATTAAGTATCATGTAATTGGTTTGGTTAGCATATTACTTGGTGAGATCCAATGTTGTTACACTATATCCCATCCAATTTTTAATACCTCTTTCTAAACCTTTTTCCCTTAAAATTGTAATTATGTTAAGGATATAGTCTTCTTTGAAGGTTGAAACAAAGAGAAATCTTGTTTCATCCAATTCTATACTTTGGCTAGAGTCCAAGCGCATCGTCTATCTACAGGTATGATAAATTTTAGTCCAACAAGAACCTAACCCTTTAAAAATAATATTTCTTATAATTATATACTAATTGAATATAGTGTCTAAGAAGCATTCCAAAGCCTTTAGGGCTTGAAACTACTCTCACAACACATTTGTCACAAATTACCAAACATTGATGATAGACATCAACGATGCTAGGGACACCTTGTAGGAAAGTTAACTAGTAAGTATCTTAATACAATCAATATATACCTTAATTTTATAACCCTTATCCTAAAAACAAACATGGAGAAGTCTAGCAAACTTCTCATGGGCTACTTTGAAAGAAAAACATCATGAAAAATAATAGACATGAGCATCTACCAACACCTTAGAACAAATATGAAACTTAATAGCAAGAGATAATTTATTTATCATTTATTAAGAGTGTCTCATTTTGACAAGGACCTTCTATCAACATTATTTAGGAGTTCCCTAAAGGGAAAATTGGATCTCCAAGAACCTAAATACTTTTTTAGACCAAATCCACTTCTAGGAGTAAGAGGCTAGCCATGATGGTATATCAAATAGACTCTTTATTATAGGGGTTTTTCCACTAAAAACTTAAATTTCAGGCTTAAAAAAAATCTAAGAATTTCATAAAATCAAAAACCATTCTTCATCATTGTATATGATGAGGAAACATAGTTTGGAAAAATAAACATTAAGAAGTTGATCCTATAAACAAGGTAATGTTAGAATTTACAATGCTTTCTACAAATGAATAGAATCAACACATTAATAGAAAAGAAGAAATAAATCATATAAATAATACCTAAAATATGAAGGATGTTTGTAGAGACAAAAATAATCTCACTAAAACAAATAAATTATACTCCAATTGATAAAGAAATGGTTGGTAAAAAGGTCTCAAGTGAAGCTTAATACCACATAATTCAACATGGTTGGTAAAAAGTTAGTCATGGTCTCAAGTGAAGCTTAATATCACATAATTCAACATGACCCCTAAATCTAAACAAGGACATAGAGAGATTGTTATTAATAATTCCCCCTTAAGGGATATTCGCCTACTCCAAGATGATCTTATAATTATACAAAAGGCAAATTAGGAATGAGCTTAGTTAGGCTATTGAATGTCTACTCTATCAACAATATATGGATTGGATCAAGCATCAAATGAGCATAGAACCATTGCACATAGTACATTAAAACCTTGATATTGTTTTTCTATTGATGAAACACTAGATTATAAAAAACTTAATGAAATTCTACTTATCACAAAGGAAAGTGGCAGGAAACTGCTAAGGTATACCCACTTGCTACAAAATCATGAGCATCCATCATAGGTTATTGGAATCCTAATTAACAACACACTATTTATATTCTATAGAAGATTGAGATATAGTGGACTACCATCTACAATACCAAGAGACCAGGTAAGAGCCAAGATAGAAGATAAACCCTGTATTAGAGTTCCACTGGTACAACTTACCGATTTAATATACATATAAAAATATTTTCAAATTCATACATACTCTAATAGAGTAGTGAATATGCATCTAATATGCACCTCTAATATACCAAAGGATCTACTTGACCACTATCCAACGACTTTAATGCAGTACCTACGTGTAACTAGCATAATTTTCTAACAATTATTGCACTATCTAATTAGGTATGGATAAGATAGATAAGTACCCCAACAAGCTTCTAGTATAAAGTAGCATCCACCAAAGGATTAGTGCAATATTCTCATATTTAAATCAAAATAAAAGGGATTTTGATTAGGATTTCACTCCTTCATCTTGAAACATTATAGAATATCCAAAATATACTTGGGCTAAAATATATTTATCCCAAATAATAACTAGTCAATCTAAATCTCTTAAAAGTAATGCAAATAACCCAAATCTATCACCTCAAGAGTATCATGAAGTTGTGACTTTATCTCTTGGATCAATTTAAGAAAATTGCCTATAATGAGAATATCATCAACATACAATATAATCACCAAGGTCTGATCATAAAAATATTTTATGTAGATATCATGCTCTACCTTATAGTGTTAAAAACCATAATTGAAATAGAAAGAATGATTTTTCTCATATTGTGTGTGAGGAACTTGTTTAATCCCATATAAGGACTTATCTATCATACACACTAAGGGAACATGCAGTTGCAATATATAGATAGCCTTTGAATATCACCATGAAGAAAGACACTCTTTACATCCATGTGATGTATTTGGAAACCATAGGAAGCAATTATAGAAATAATCATCCAAATAGATTCCATCTTGGCAACAAAAGCAAATGTCTTTGAGTATTCAATTCCCTATTTCTAAGAGAACCCATTAACAATAAGGGTTTTTTTATGCTTATCCACCTGACCATCAAAATTATACTTGGTATTATAGAGCAATTTATAACTAACAATATTATTTCCTTATAGAAGAGGAACATGCTACCATGTCTGATTCTTCATCAAGGAATTGTACTCAACAAGCATAGCATCCTCCCACTCTTGATGACCCTTTGCCTAAAAATAGATGAGGGGGTATCCAATATTATTAAAATTTTAGATCAAGGATGAAGAGGGATCCTTCCAATGGAACTCTTAAGAAATATTGGCTTTGGCATATTAAATAAGAGTCTAAATACATTTGGGCATGATATAAACCATGGAATATTATGACACTTCTTGTGGATATGCATCATAAATATCCTACATAGAAGCATCTAATACAATCTCACCATCCACCTTAACATCCAAAACCATCACATAAGGCATAGAAGGATAAAGCTTATGTACTCTAGGATCCAAAAACATAGGTGAAGGAGGATATTCTATAGATAAAGGATTCAAATAAGAGGAAGTTGGAAGAACTAGAATAGTGCCAATGAGAATATTTGATGGAGAGGTAGCACCAACCAAAGAAGTTGAAGAAGAAATATCCTTGATTAACATAATAGGAAGAATATATAAGGGGGATTTGGAATAACCTAATAAAATATCATATATCTCTAATGAGCATCCTATCTGTTAGGATCATATACTCAATATACCTTGAAGGTATCAGAATACCCCACAAAAATACAATGATGGATATTTACCTCTACCTTTTGCTAAGCATCTTTGAGAACATGGACCTATTCTATGGATCTAATGATATAACACTAAGACACGTTAGGCTTGTCACCTTTTAATATCTCAAGAGGAGACACATTAGAATCCATCTACTTGGCATGCATCATACATCTAACCATATCTATAATAACCCTTTTATTTCTATAGACACCCATTTTTGAGAACATGGCTAATCTCCAAGTTTACCATTCCCTTAACTAGTTACCTAATCAATTGGCCAAATTGAATCAATATTTCTTGTGCCCAAATTTAGATAATTTATCACTCTAAAAGTGAAAGCACCATTGATGCTTTTATGACCCTTGTGAGTTTGAATTATCTTTCCTACTTGTTGACTAGTTTTTATGTAGGCATTGGCCAAGGGGTTTTGTAACCCTCCAATTCAAATAATTGGTTGATTTCTTTCTTATTTCAATAATAATATATTTCTTTCTACAATCTAAAAATAACTACTACTATTTTTTCTAGCAAAACTACTTACTTTTAAAGTAGGCAATTGGACCAATAACAATTAGAAATCCATATGACCTAGTTCCTTAATAAAAAACTTGAATATATGGAGCATATCAATGAATACGTTTTAAACTAACAAGAATTAAAATCCATTCACTAATAGTATACTCTAAGTTTCATATAAGTGAAAACATCTATAAAACAAAAGAACAATTTCTCAGTAGAAAAGCTAATACAATCATGACTGAGATTGAATCAAAATTATAGCTATGAACATGTAAGAAAATGCTAATAATATTTAAGTATTTTTTTTAAATTCAATAAAATAAATAATTTTAAACCCCGAACCACCATGTATTTTTCCCTTAAATAGAGAGTATATATGATAGTTCAATAATTACCAAATTTGTTACAATATCAGCTAACTGTATTTATTGGGAGGACTTTAGAATCATATCATTATCATAAAGTGAAATTAATTGGAAATCAAAAGTGATTACTGTGAGCTTCTCTTCAAGTGATGATTCAATGGAGATAAATTCACCAAGATAGCCATGCATATTTTCGTTGTTAAATGTTTGGTCCATAAGCCATTTCTTAAAATACTTTGGAAGGAATTTCTCTATATATTTGATTATCCCTATAATATTTTCTAAAGCATTTTGGGCATTCTCTTTATAATGTTATTCATCAATTAAAACTATCACATCCATGTAGCTCTTCAATTTTGATTTCATTCACTAGTCTGTTCATTTATTTAGCAACTTTATCAATGATAGATTCAATCTAAAGCAACACCCTATGAGTATTATTAATACTCTTCTAAGTAAATATGAGGATTTATGAACTTTAGTAGTAGAAAGCATGGATGAAATAGTTCCAATACCAATTATTTGTTACTTAATTTTCATTAAGTCATTTTGAGTGTGCAAGATAGTTTTGTAGCACGTTGGCATTTTCTTTTTCTTAGCCAATATTCATCTTAGTGTCCCTACAAAAATAAAATTAAAAAAAAAAATAATATTCATGCCATATTTTACTTTCATAGCTTCTATGGTTACAATTATGATAATTCCCATGTGATGTCTAGAGATGTCTACAACAAAGGCTTGTTATTTCAAAGCATTGATTTGAGAAGTAAGGTATCAAACCATGGAGATAAGTATTGTTTTAAACCATGAAACCATCTCTTTAGGTATGATAGCATGAGACTTGTTAAAGGTCCTTTTAATTCTATAGCATGAATTTGCTAAAATTGATTAGTGACCCTCTTTTCTAAATCTCTAAATTTGTCCCATTCTAATTTAGCCACATCGATGTGCATTTGATTTATGTATTATACTTGAACCTTATTTACTAAGATGTTGGTCATTTAATTCACTCTTTCAACCATAATATCATCCTCAAATATTTTTCTTTTTCTAGAATATTTTCCTTTTAGCAATTTAGTTTTTTCATCGTAAAAATAATTTATAGAAATATTTTCAACTATAGGATCTAAAATGTTTATCCTCATAGGTGAAGCAATAGATCCACAAAATTCTTTAGTCTATTGTGTTCTACTTACTCTAATATACTCAGTGATATCTATGATTTCAATATCTACTTCTATCATATCATCAACTACTTCCTCCACTTTTTTTGTCATTATGTTTTCTATTACATCAATATCTACCATAACTTCTAAAGTTTCTACCACTTTGGTATCCACTTCTCTAACATTTTATTCCCTTAGATATGTTTGGGAAACCTTATATTTAATGAAATTTTCACTCTCTAGTGGTTTACTCCCATTAGAAGAATATCTTCTAATAAAAATTTTCCTTTTGAAGGTGATATTTTTCCCATAGGATCTCTTTCGTCCATAGGAATGATTTCTTTTTCCAAAAAAAATATATTTTATGGAAGGCTTGACTCTTTTTTGAAATTTCCCTTCACAAAATTTTTACTATAAACACTTAACAATTTGTCAAAGTCATCATACTCCTTTTTTAGTGGTTTTTCTCCTGTCTATTTAGGAGTATCTTCAACCACAACTAACCTTGAAAGGAATTCAATTTTTATTTCAATTTTACCTTTATCCTTTCACAAGAAGATGATATACCTTCCTAGAATGGATTTAACCTAAATTTTCTAGGTCATACCTTGAAGCATCCTTATTTTTCTCTCTTTCAATCACCTCTACCCAATAATGTGTGTTCCTTGAAATGTCTTCATCAAATTTTCCCTGTGTACATTCAAAAGACCAGGTTTTATTGATATACCTCAAATGCCATCTAATATTCTCTTCATGACAATAAAATAAAATTTCTACATCTTCCAATTGAATTTTATCAAAGTTATTAGCTAATTATGGATAATTCCCCAAATTTCCTATGGTGAAATCCTCAATAGGAAAAGAAGTAGGCAGAAAACACATGGGTGTAGGCTAGTGAATTTCTTTGATATTCTAGTTAATATTGTCTAAAATTTGATAAGATACTATAGGCACCTAAAATTAACCCACTTTTTCATTAATTCCATCAATTGATCCTCATACGTCATCCTTCTAATCAACTAAGCCAAATTTGCCTTTCCTAGACTATAATTTGAGCATTTATTGCTCTAAAAAGTAAGGTCATATTTGAGGCATAATTTTACCTATCAAATATTTTCAAATTTTCAAAAATCTACAACCATTAGAATGGGTTCAAAAATATATTCCAATTAGTATAGATATGATTATACTTTGAGAATAATTAATGCCTCAAATGCAAAAAAACTATACATAGGTACAACTATCATAAAATTGGGCCTTGATCTATCAAGATGAAATTTGGAAAGGTGTGATTTCATACCCCAGGTATGATTTTACAAGTTCAAATTTCAATCACTCTCACATAACCCATATACAATGGTCAAATGATCATAATCATAGTGTCCAAATCCAACCCATGATTTTGACCTATCAAGTTAGAATTTCAAATTTTTGAATTTCTTCATCTTCCTTGAGCCTTGTGTTATTAGTGGCATGGAAAAATTGTAATACTTAGTAAAGGACACCCCACCAAGACCAAGAATTCAAAATTCAACATCAAATTCCCATGCAATATTTCTAATCACCATGCAATATTGCAAATCCCCAAGAAATCTCACCAAAATCTATGTATTTCTCTCAATTTCAAATTCAAAATATTTTCCCTCTTGAAAGCCCATGAAAAATCTATAAATTAGACCCTTGGTATAGCCTCTCCATCTAGCATTCTAAATCATCCAAACTTAGCTAGTTTTCCTCTAAGTTCTGTTCTCAAGAAATCTTCTCTCAAACACTTATCAAACATTCAAGTCTTCAAGAAATGGTCTCAAGGGGGAATAATCACCAAATATTCAAGTATCCAAGCATAGGGAGGAGGCCACCATCAAGCTCCAACTAAGAGTGAGGGAACTCATATTCAAGGGTTGTGCTCTTTCACCTCACTCTTTTTGTTCTTCTTATCATCCATTTTGCTCATAAAACTTAGTTTAGATATCACTAGACCTTTTATTTTCTAGATAGCTTATTATATATCTACTTATTTCACCACTAACCTTGTCTACTTACATTTATCTTTCCATTATTCTAAGCATTTTATATTGCCCAACTACATATCACCATACCATATACTTTTATTTAATTTGTTCACATTTCTAATATATTTGAGGTACATTTTAGCATATTTTTAGCTTCTTATCCCTCTATAAGGTGCCTCCAACCTAAATCATACTACACCCCTTTACATTTTACATTTGGATTCCCATATTCTATTAACAGGGTGGACTAGTGTCATACAATTTAAGGGTATAATTTCGCTTTCCATGCACTTTAGGCCACTCTATTTTTACATTTATGTTTGGTTATATAAGGGATCTCAAGGGTTTGATTGTCAACTAGAAATATTTGTTATTCCCCTTGGTATAACATACCCCCAAAAAACTAATCACTTTGCCAAGTTTATTTTTTATTTGATAGGTACTTCAAAATCATGGCTTGATTCTAAGAGGTATGATATCTTGGAATTGTAGGTTATAGATGTAGAGTGTGATTCAAATTCAAACATAAAATCAGGTAACTCTCTTTATGATTTTTATTTTATTTCTTTCACTTGTTTGTTGTCTACTATTTTTCCTCCATTATATTCTTTTTTAGGACATATTAAAAGAAAAATCAAGGAATATTTTAGATATATTTTAATATTTTTATTTTAAAAAGAATATTTAAAAGAAAAGGAATTAAGGAACTCTTTAGTTTAGTTTGTCTTTAATTTATTTAACTCCTTTTGTTAATTTAGGCAATAAAATCAAAAGTGCATGTAGTTTACATTACAATAAACCTTGTATGTGCATTCTATTATCCCTCGCTTGAAAGGAAAAAGAAAAATTTATTTTATTGTATTAATTCAAAGAAAAGAATCATACTTAGGCTAACTCTGGTTCTCTTGCATATCTTTTTTGATGCATTTTATTAAAAAATTTCATAACTACTAGCTTATCTCTTAGAAACCAAAACTTGGGTATTTGCATAGTAAACACAAAAAACTTTAGGATTCAGAGTGATTCCTTTAAAATTATCTTTGTGAACCCCTCATATACCACATATATACCACATTTGAGGTGAGAACCTTAGGGGATTAGCCTTGCGGATCTTCTAATATTCCATTCTCACATTTTAGTGAACTCGATGTGAACACCTCCTTGAATTTTAAAACCTTTAAAAACCTTCATTTAATTTAAAAGATGAAACTTTTTTTTTATTAGTTGAAGGAAGAGATTTTGAAAGGATCCCTAAACCTTGTACAATAAAATAACCTAAAGTGAGGCTATCTCCTAGAGTTAAAAAGAGAGAACCCATAAATGGACAAAAGAGAGATTGTCTCCTTGATAGAAACAACTACAAGAATACAAAAGAGGGGTTCTCCAAAATAGGGAAGACCTCCTTAACAAGAAAAGATATGATCACAAAAAAAAAACCATTCAAGGAGAAAAGGCTCATAATTTATCATTTCTAGGAATAGGAAATTTGGTAATGACCATTGGTTCGTCACCTTCAAATTGGCTCTAAAATTCTGCCAATATTATAGTGGCTTTTTGCAGTAGACATGCATTCATATTTGTAGCTCTTGATATTGTGCTCATGAGGTCATCCAACTCTTACACATAACCCTTCTTGGTTATGAAGGGAACACATGTACACTACTAGATTTGGTTGGATGATTTTGAGAGGTTGCACAGGGGAAATCATTTTTAAAAGGACCACATAAAGCATCCTCACACTTAAATTTATGAATCCTAAAAAAACTCAAGTGCATGCTCTAGGATTATGGGAGAATTATGCTTCCCAGTTTGGGACTTGCTACAATTTGAGTGATGTTGGGCTTTAGATTTCATAGTTGGAGAAGTGCATGGACATCAATGTCAAATTCTAGTATTTGGTTAGCCTTAGGAGAAGCAGGCTTTGGATTAACATCTTCAAGAGTAATAGGGGGAGGGCTTTCGTAGTGACTTGAAACCTGGGGGGAGTCGAGGGTCTACCAATACAAGAGATGATTTCCCTATTAGACTCAATTTTAAGGAAAAATAAATAGATGATAAGATGGAGGCCCTGGTGGATAAGAAATAAAAAAGCTCCTTTCTTAATAATAAGAACAAGTCGCTTTATAGATCTGAAGAGATACTCTGATATACTAATGATTTTTTTACTTCAAATATGATTTAGAAAGGAAATATGAAAGCTTCGAAGAATGGAATTAGGGTTGTATGCTATAAAGTACTAAAGGAGGAGCACCATGACCCTATTCTAAGGTTTTAGAAAAGACTCTCTAATAATGCCACCCTTGTCTTTGCCAAGCATTTCTCCTTTTCAACGAAGAAGGATAATTTATCAGCAAGGGAGTGTTTGTTGCACTACACAATTTCTCTATCATTTGGGAGCCCAAAAATTTTTGCCAATAGATAAATGGTAATAATGAATCCTAGACCTCTAAAAGACACTACACCATATTTCTAAAATTGGACTAATGACTCGGAAAGCTCCATATAATTTTCTATAAAATTCTATAGAAATAAGAGGATCCCATGGTCTTTGAAGATTTCCTCCATAGTAGCATCCATATGAATAGTTTTAGGCTCAATTTTGTAATTTTACATAGTGAGAGGAGTGGAAAATTAAGCGAATAATGGGACATGTGAAATGCCATGAAGGGTATGATGATAGGAGGAACGAGGATGGTGATAGGGGAAACATGGATGGTGATAGGGGGGATGGGAGTGGTAACCAAGGCTAGCAGTACAACTCTCCATAATCCATCATGATAAAAATTAAATATAACCAATAAACATTTTATTATTAGGGTATAATCATATATAGAAATATATGTTAAGAGTCTATGTACAAATCGTTCTTAAAATATTATGAATTCGGGGAGCCAAAAAAATAAAAAATAATTCTTTGCACATACCAATACTCTCAATACGAAAGTGGGTTCTAAATTGTTGATCATATTCATGCTACTAATTCCTCTTCATATTTGACACCCATGTTGGAAAGGAGGAATAGGTGGACTTCACATTATAGTAGTCAATAATATACATGATAGTCACAATGAGCGTCCTTAGAATTTTTACAATCAAGCGTGCATGGACGATGTGGGGATGCTATGAAAGGGCTTAAAATGTGGTAAATGAAGAAATTGATGCATAAATCAGAATGATTACTGATGTGGGAGGAACACTCAAGAGGTGAACATGATAATGGCACAATGAAAAACTAATAATTCTATTAAATCAAAAACATATTTATAGACATGTCTGCCTTTACAAGTTGATATGCATGATCTGTGTGGGTATTAAATACAATACATCATGATCTATGTGAAAGGAATAACATTAGGGAAAATAATATTAATCCCTATCATTCCTCCCCACCATAGAAGCATTGGAATCCAATTCACGCAAAAGGAAAGGAAGTTGGTGAGAATCCTGGAGGTTGTGGGGATGCTCCATAATGAGGCTCCATGTAGATGCAATGGGGACTACCAATATGAAGAGGATGAGTGTGTATGAATGGCCATTTTTGATATACCCTAGAATGTTGAAAGTTCTACAATGTGAAGGAGGTAGGATGCAGAGTGGTGTGAACAAAATTAGGAACTATAGGAGGGGTTGCAACTGGAGCAAGAGCAAGAGTAACAAGAAGATATGTTTGTGTAATAGGAGTAGGTGTGGGTTCCATAGAAACAACTATTGGTACAACAAGAACCACTACTGGTGTAATAATAACAACTATCGATACAATAGAAATAATTATCCATGCAACAATAACAACTGCTAATGTGATAGGAACAACCATAGGTACAACATGAACAACTATTGGTGTAACAGGAACAACTACTAATGCAACAGGAATAACTGTTGATGCAATAAGAACGACGAAATGTACAACAAGAATAACTGCTAGTGTAATAGGAATAGGAGGTTGATGAATATGGTGTGAAGTGGAAAAATGTTCTCTTGGCTAGGTATCCTTCTACCGTGGTGTGCTAAAAATTAAAGCAATGGGTTGTACTTGATGCAAATGAGTGAAAGCCTGATGTGGAGTGGGTGGAATACTACAAATAAGAAAGGATTTGTTCTCATTATATAAAGTATATGTATTGTTATAGGTATCATAAGTAGCATGCCTATCATACTGATATGTCTTACCAAGTAATAATCCATGGGTGTCAGATTACAAGTGACCCTATCTTTGAACTTAAAGCCAAAATAAAATGCAAGTGTGCGTGTGTGTGATTTGTGAAGTATTTTTATCATCCTTCCATCCAAGAGAGTAGGGGTGAGGATGTTTAGATGTAGGGAGCTTGAGTCTATCAATAATGGACTGTGCAATCAGATTCTTTTATGATCCATTGTCGATTATACAATCTACTACAAAGTTATGGAGCAAGTGAGCACAAATGATAAATAGATGGTTACGGTCACCTGCTCTAGAATGCTGATTTATAAGTGTTACATTATTGATTTTCCCTCCCAAATCCTCATAGTAGTCTTTATGGGGTTATCACATGTGACCTCATCAGAATATACAAAAATATTCTTCTTCTTTTGTAATTGTGGACATTTATTTTTGTCATGCCCTTGCCTCTTACAATAGTTACAAAATTTATCAATTTGAACATGAGAGAATGAAGAAGAAGAAGAGGAAGAAGAAAATGTATTTTTTTGAAGTAGAGGATGAGTGAGAAGTGGGAGTAATAGAAGAATAAGAGTGAGAAAGTCTCATGCATTCTTGTTGATCCATGTGAAAATATCCTACCGAACTACCTGAAGAGTAGCAAGTCTCTTGATGTTGTAAAAATAACTTCTCTTCAATGAGCTACACAAGATTGAAGGTATCATATAATATAGTGCAAGTCGTATATTTTACCTCTCTATATAAGTGTGCAATAATACCACTTTTAATATTTGCAATCAAAACATCATCAGGATCTGAAATGCCAAGTAAGACTCAAAGGTGATTGAAATGATGAATGAAATATTGTATAAATTACCTCTTGCCTTGATGGATGTGAGCCATTGATTTAGTAAGTCCTCATCATAATATTATGGATAAAATAAGTCTTTCAAGGCTTTGACCACATTATCCCATGTACAAATTGGATTTTGAGTTCTTTGGTGATTGAAAATGAGGACTTTGGCGATGTTGGAAATTTTGAATTTTACAAAGGGGACCTTTTCATCATTAGGGGTGAGACTATATTAAAACTAGATCTCCATGTTAATAATATAGCTATTTAGGACATAATTATATTGGGTGCCTTTGTATATTTTGACTTCACATCTTGCAAGAGGAGAATGGGAGGAGGAATATTCCAGGTGTTGCAACATGGCAGTGAGTTCGACCATTTTTCATTTTGGGTTGCAGTGATTTCAGCCAATTTTTTAGCAAGGGCCATGTTGGTGGCCATGGGTTTACTAGGAACCAATTTAGTAGGCAAAAATATGATAGGAAATAAAAAAATTTATTTACAATGCATGAGAATCAATGGTTAATAGTGCACACCCAATGGTCTAATGATCAACAATCACCACGATAACTAACACACAAACAACGGTCCAATGATCAACAACAATCAACAACCACATTGGTCAATAGTGCACACCCAATGTTCTAATTACCAACAACAACAATGGTCAACAATGCACAACCAATGGTCCAATTATCAACAACCATAATGGTAAACAATGCACAACCAATGGTCTAATGGTAAACAACCACAATGGTCAATAGTGCACAACCAATGATCCAAAAATCAACAACCACAATGGTCAAAAAGCATGTGTGATAGACGTCACTATTGAAAAAGAGTGGATCCATGTTGAGAGAAAAGGAGTTGTTGCTATGCGAATACATCAAGGTATTTAGTCCATCAAGGAGCTAAAAATAGCATGCTCAACTGGTAAGAATACATGATAATGAGCCTAATCACCAAAGATGTTTTCAAAAGTTGTTGAGAATGACAAAGGGTCACCAAACGACTATGGAATACTAGAAATATTTGTGATAATCTACCAAAATTGTTGAGAGAGAAAAATTACCAAAAATGAGATCACCTCCAAAGATGCAAGGATATGTAGCACCAACAATGTCAAAAAATGACAAATCCTAGATGAATGCTCGGATCAAGAGCTGAGGATCGAGAGCCAGAGGGACCCTAGCTAGCTGAGGGTCAGGAGTCAGAGGTCCCCTAGCTAAGATTTTTAAAAATAGGAGTGATTGAAAGTGTTCATGGTACGTAAAGAGCGTTCACCCATCAAGATCCACGGGTTGAATTTCTCATTCTTTTTTGAACCAATCTGGTCTTATAAAGAGGATACTTTCCAAAACTCCTTGCACCTTGCTTTGATACCAATGATGTGAGAAGAACACTCAAGAGGTGAACACAAGAATGACACATAATTGTATTCAACCAAAAATATATTTATAGGCATGTATGCCTTTACAAGTCGACATTTAATATGCATGATCCATGTGGGTATTAAATGCAATACATCATGATCCATGTGAAAGGAATAATATTAGAGAATATAATATTAATCCCTATCAATTACCAAGCAGGTGGTCATGGACTATGAAAGGCCAAGTACAAATCTAATGAGCAAATCCACTAATGATGAGGAGCAAAAGGCCAACACTTACACTTGTAAATCGACGACTAAGATTAACACCCCACAACATGCTTCTAATGTCACATGGTAGAGAATTACAACAAGATGGAAAAGCAGGACACATGATAGGGGAATAATTGCATTCTAATCTAGGATTGGGGAAGAACAAGGAGGACCAAAAATTCAACTGAGTGATGTGGATAGGGAAGGGGATGGTCCATTGACTTAGCAAAGGAAAAATGAGCCAAAGCATTAGGTGTAAAGAGATAAAAATTTATTTAAACATAAAAAATACCACTTAATTTTATTTTTGTATATTAAATTAGTTAATTAAGATTAGCAATGGTTGCTAAAGTCATCTTGGCAATATCAATACTGAGTCATGTATCTAGGTGTGATTGATCCTTGTACTGTTCATAGTCTATGACCTTAAGGCTTTCCTTAATGTATGATAATGTATATTGAGGGAACCATGTCACTTCCTGTTTCATAGGTATATTCGAAGGGTAGGTCTATCAAGTTGGTTTAGGTACATCAAAGATCTGTTAGAGTTAAAGTGCACTATGCCTCTATTTTGACACTTATCAGTTTATACTGACACTTGTCAGTTTATCATATAGGCCTTCTGCCTATATATGTAACTCATTTTATGAATAATATAATCCCTTCAGTTTCACTCCCAACATTTGGTAGCAGAACTGGAATGTTAAATGAAGATCCACCTGTACCGGTGGTGTAAAGCGGTAAACTAAGGCATAGAAGAACCTTGAGGTTTTACAAAATATACAGATTGAACACCACCAAGTCCTTGCATTATCCGAGCAGAACCATGTTGGCGAAAATTAGAACATGGCTGGAACTGTCCCAAATGTTCATTGTTAAGTGTGGACTGAGATAGCTGAAGTTGCTACAATTGTTGAGCAGTCAGGCAGTATGACTGCTGGGGAAAAGCGAAAATTGACTGATCAAGTGGCATTTGCTACAGTTCTCCACTGAGAGGACTATTTGATGAAAATTCACCTGTTGCAATCTTCAGGATTCCATTTTTTTTATTATAGAGGCGCGTTGTGCTGCTTCCGCCTATCTTGCAGAGCTGTGCAGACAAAGCAGTGCACGCCGTTTTCTGATCTAACGGTAGCCAGTGCTGCAAAATGAGGTGGCACATATATTGCTGTGAAGCATGATTTTTTTAATTATTCATGGCGAAGGGAACGAACAGTGCTACCCGCCGAAGATTGCTGCAAACGGATACGAAGCATTTTTTGTTGGCGTGTATTTTTCGAGGACAATGGAGCATTTTTTTTTAATTTTTGAGTGTTGGCATTCCTGTTGAAGATGTTGTTTACTCGCCGTATTCGCTGGTGAACGCGTGGAGAAGTTATTTACCAAGAAAAATTCTTATTGAAGAATTTTTGTTTTCTGTTGCGGTATTATTATTTTCAAGTCAATGTGCACAACTTGGAGTTGGGAATATGGAGGTGCAGAGCGCGACAGTGGAGGAGCCTCATGCGCAGATGAGTGGAACCAGTTGAGTGGCTGGCGAATGGTGGATGAAAGCATGGTGTTGAAGACTGCCATGAGGGACCATGAAGAAGAATCCAGATGAGAGCCGTATTACCAGGATTCGATGCTTACACCGCTTGCTCCATGTCCTCTCGATTAAATAGGCCGTCGACAAGAAATCAAATGCAGCTGTGGCTTCCATGAGAGCTAAAAGTTTGAAGAGAAAGCGGACTGCGATGGAGCGGCCTCCGACGATAATTTAGGTCGTTCAGTCCCTTGCGAGGTCCACGTCAACGATGAGATTGAGAATCGATACATACCAGAGAAAGATAGCGGCGGACATATTAATAAAGCTTAATGGTAAAATTCTCCTTGTAAGACAGTCCATCCGGTGTAAGTCCCCCGGGCCTGAGCCGATCCGCCAGACTCTGCACCTTAACTTCTTCACAAATTCTGACATTTGACGGAGACGAGGATGCCGCGACCCGCAACCGGGAGGCGCTGGTGGCGTGGGCCCTCCGAGGCCCCGGGCGGCTCGAAACGCAGCAAAGGGATCTCCAAAATCCGTTCACCCGCATGGGCTTCCACGGGCAATTCCCTGCCCTCAGCATTTTCGTATTCCTGGCTTTGCTTTCCCGTCGCTTGACGCAAAATATGCAGCGGCAAGTATTCCTGGCTTTGCTTTCCCGTCGCTTGACGCGAAATATGTCGTGGGGGGCATAAAACCAGAGATAGATTGTGAAGTAATTTAACCTCCTCTTCAATTTCCCTGATATGGGCCTGAGCTTTTTCCTTTGATCCATTGTTGGCTGCAATCAATACATGTTTTACCTGTTTTAGTGCTTCGATTGCTACATTTCTTTTGTTTGTGTGATTTTTTTGATGGTGGCGGCCATGGAGAGCGGGCAGCACAATGCCCTCCATGGTGGCATACAAGAAGAATGGTGACCGGCTCGTCGGGCAGATTGCGAAGCGCCAGGCGGTCGTGAAGAAACCAGAGGAGTTTGCTTGCCGCATTTTTTTTTTGTTGACGGCATTAATGTCGCACACATCACTTTATATGGGCTCAAACAACAAAAATAAATGGATAAAAATCAACGGCGTTGGAAGCGGCAGAGGCACCAGCGTTTCTTCGTTGAAAGAGGTCCGTTAACCCAGCACATGTCAATCAATCTTGTGGAGGGATCGACTTGTCGTAGCATCCTGTTGTTATGGAGGGATCGACTGTCATATCTTCGACCATGTGGTGGAAGAGCACGGCTGCCATCGTTGCATCCGAGGCCGTCAAGGAAATGGAGACAGAGAAGAATACGGCGAGTTCTTTCAAAGTCTAAATTATTTTTATCTTATCGATATTTTTTTTAAATGAGTGGGGTCTTTCTTCAAAAATTGAAAGTAGGGGCATATATTAAATCGTATGGCCATGAGGCATGGCCCACCATTGTAAAAAGGTTTTTTAAAGCCTTTACTTCTATAAAACAGAGGGTATATGAATATTTTTTACATGAAGTTGGAGGCCCACATGGCCTATGCAATTTTTCATGGAGGGAAAATTTTTCAAGAATAGTGGATGTTCTATTGGTCGACATTATGACCTTAGATGATTTTTTATGTTTTTCCACATTGAAGTGGAAGTGAAAGGCCTACATGGAAATGTAATTCCCCTGTGAGGGAAGTTTTAATGCTATTTTTTCCGCCTGAGAGCGATGCCGCCATTGAGCGATGTTGTCTATTTGCTGCCTTAGATAGGCATGATAGTTTTTTCCACAAGATGAAGGCCCCTTTGATGGTGGAATATAGGGGTATTTATAGTCGTTGGAAATGTTTTTCCATGACGGACACAATGGTGGTGTCATATTGTAATTTTGAGGCTGTTTCCATTGAGTTTTTTAGCCTCAAAGTTTTTCTCCCTTGGAGTGCAATCTCGGTTGAACCCGACACTCCCAAGGTAATTTCATATGTGATCCTTGTACCTAGTGATCTTTTCTATACACTTGGTGAATGCAGCGGCTGGTTACCCATGCATTTCGATGAGATGACATGGTCACCATAAGGACACTTATACTAGGGACTACAGACAAAGACACCCTAGACTCTATCCAAGGTTTTTTTTTTATCTACTTCTGAAGACTACAGACGAAGACACTTCAGAAGATTCTCTTATTTTCCTCTTCTCTCCTCCTATTTTGATCTATGGCTCATTTTATTGTATTGAGTGCATTTTCGGCAGAGACCGACATTCTTAAATGCCTCGTTTTTCCTTTGTATTAGGTGCATTTTCGGTAGAGACCGACACCTTCTAGATTTGAATCTAGTCAGTGACCTACGAGAGGCAACATCCTCTAAGGATGACCTGCAGAGGCAACAGACCCAGAAGTGGCTGACCCTAAGGCACCTATGATGACCCTGAGGCACTTAGACGGTTGACCCAGTGGCAACAGACCCGTGGAAGTGGCTGACCCTGAGGCAACAAATCGAGATGTATACACAGTGAATCTAGCATTATTCATAGTTGGAGAGCCAAGCGCAAAGAGCATGAGCCTAGACCAAATCAGCAATAAGCGAGGATGATAGGTTGTTTTAGAGAAGTCAACATTAAGGGGGAATGTTACCTAATGTTGACTTGTTTTTTTTTTTAGTTAGGATAGTGCACTTTAAGGGGGAATGTTAGAGTTAAAGTGCACTATGCCTCTATTTTGACACTTGTCAGTTTATACTGACACTTGTTAGTTTATCATATAGGCCTTCTGCCTATATATGTAACTCATTTTATGAATAATATAATCCCTTCAGTTTCACTCCCAACAAGATCTAATTAATTATTTTTCCAACCTTATTCAATGACCATATTTCTAAATCTTCTTGCCATATTAAAATTCATTATTTTCCCATTTCAAATCCTACTAGTATATAAAAATCATCCTACAACTCACAAGTCAACTTACATAAAACCATCAAAAAAAAATTATGAAGAGTCTTACATTCACAAAACCATGATGACAATAAATAAAATAAGGAAACTTTTCTTCTAACCCATGATAATTTTAATAAAGAACATGATGACATTATCAGTAATTTTTTTATCTTCCTCAATCTTCCCAAACCTTAGGATGTACTAAATAACAAGAAGAAATTATTCAAACATTCCTTAATAATCTTGATAATAATACTTTCAAAGTATTGTTTTCAAATACCCTTCACAAATACATTTTCTAAAAGATAATCCTACCACATCTAATCCTAAAAATAAAGAACAAAATACTTCTTTACCCTCCGTTATTGAGAACTCAAAGTGATCATTAATTTTAATCTTCCTCCTTCTACCTTTAATGTTATTAGGAATATTAAGGATCAAGACATCCCTCACAATGGGATAGTTAAGAATAATATAAGATATTTTTTACTTTAAAAAAGAAACCATAATTTGGAAATACCTATTACTAATCCTACTCACCCTTCATTCATTAATACCCCTAATACAAATAAGATCTCTAATTATTATTATAATGAAAAATTCTTCCTCTTTCACTTATACCTCTTGAATCACCCAATCAAGAGCTTTCTCAAATTCAAAATATTATCGCTTAAATAAAATAATTACAATTCTATATAAAATATTTCAATGATCCTTCATTTCATCATGATCAATCTTCTAAAAATTTATTCAATCAACCTTTAGATTTGTCTATCCTCAACTATCCATTTCCTCCTACATATAAGACACCTAACTTCCAAATATATGAAGGTGATCAAGACCCTATTCAACATCTTAGATATTTTATTATGGCATGTGATGACATTGCACATGATGAGATTTTATTAATCAAAACATTCCCTAAAAGCCTTAGGGATAGTGCACTAAAGTGGTATTATCAATTACCAAAATATTCTCTTAAAAATTTTAGTGATCCTGTTGACATATTTATACAACACTTCACCATTTTTATTGAAAGAAAACTTAATATCTATGATCTATTAAAAATAAAAGAATTTCATCATGAATCCTTAAAATATTTTATTATTAGGAGGAACATCATTATGGGAAAACTCAATCATTTCCCTTCTCAATTTGAACTTTTTAACATCTTCATTAGAAGCTTCAATGACCAACTAGTCTGTCCTTTAGAAAAAGCTAGGGTGTGTACCCTCTAAAGTGCAATTGACTTAGCCACACACATGGATGCTTCCATTAATAAGAGAGGGTGATGGAAGGTATGGAAAGACATAAATTCCCCTTACCTTCAATAAGAAAACCACAAATTACCCCTACCTAGGTATTTTCATGCACAACTAGGTCTATCCTCATCTCTAGTCTTGACCAAGTTAATAGAAGCCAAAATTATTAATCTCCCATCCTGCAAACTTGTAACATCCCAAAGAAAATCTTAAAAAAAATATTGTGCTTTTCATAAAGGATATGGCCATTTGACCAATCAATGCAAAACACTTTGAAATTATATTTATAACTTCATGCAAAGGGGACAACTTGTTCTTGTTGATGGTAAAACCTAAATACTTCTAAGGTATAACTTATCCCATGCATCACAAAATTATATCCCATATCTAAAATGTCATCAACACCCATTATCGATGGTCCAAATTCTAATTTTCTAGAGCATGCAACCCTTTAAGCCTCTTACTTAAAGGCACCACCACTACCAAGTTCAAAAATCATTTTAATGCATTCATCTACTTTGGAAGATTTAACTACAACTATACATTATTAATGTGTGTTCTCACTAAAACCCGCACATGTAGGGCTGCCATTAGCTTTTTTAGTTTTTTGTGCATAGTATTAATTGATTTTTTTTTTACCTTGAAGCTCATTTGTCTATATAGCACTCTTAAATGAGTCCATACATTTTCCCATAATTATATCTAGCACTCTTAAATGAGCCTAAATTGTTTCTCATCAATCTATCTACCACTCTTAAATGAGCCCATAATTTTATTCATCTCTATGTTTGGTGCTCTTAAATGATCCCACAAATTTGTAATCATAAGCTATCAAGGTTTTTTCATGCACTCCCACAAAAGGAGCATTCCACATTGAAGTGTTTTGCACACACTAAGAACATCACAATTTTATGCTCTTCAATAAACCTAGTTTTGATCTTTTAAGCACCTCGATGTAGACACCCAATTTTTACATGCCTATCCAATGACATATCAATAAAGGCACCAAATAAAACCTCATCAAGACACCCTAAAAATTAAAAATTGGACATAAAATTTTTAATATTTCATCAATTACCAAACCTACTAAAACTCATCAATTAGCTTCCCTTCACAAGCCTTTTGATCAAGAAAATCAAAAAAATCATCTTCATACCTAAATTTAGAGTGTTTGGAGCCTTGAAAAGTAAGGTAATATTTGGGACACATTTGACCTATCAAATCATCTAAAAACTTCACAAAAATACTACCATTAGATCAGTCTTGAAAAAGGTTTTTGATGAGTATAGATATACCTATGTTTGGATGTTGATTTTATTGGAATATATTATATTATTTGGTACATGCTAATGTACCACCTTGGGTACATCTTTATATTAGGAGTGTGTCTTAAATTAGAGTGTGAGTATTTACTTAATGCAATGTAATAAATGCATAAGTATTATTAGAGTGTGCAAAGTATTTAATGATGTAAATGTGTATAATAGTCCATGTGCACATGAGTCCATAGAATAGGAAAGTGAAGAGTCTCAAGAAGAGTGAAGGCCAAGAATAATCCATATGAAGAGTCATATTCCATTATATATATAGGTCTATATGTGAGTGTGAAAGCATAATGAAGAGACACAATGTATATTGAGCATGTATGAAGTATGGACTATTTGAGATCTCCATTATATATCAAAATACTATTTTCGTGAGCATTTGTTAATGGCAGTTTTCTGTGTAGTTGAAGAAGTTATTCATGATTTTTATAATTTTAGAATATTTCTATTATCTTATATTTGATATAGCATTCTTATTTTAGATCTTGTGGTTATTTTAAATTAAGCATTTAGTATCAAAATCTAACATATTTATCCCTCAAATCACACAAAAACTACACCTAGGCAGGATAGTTGCAAAAAAACCACTTTAAAAAATGCTAGTGCTGATTTTGCATTAGAAAATTTTCCAATGTTGAGTTTGCTACTTGTCGTGAAATTGCAAACACCCATTTTTTAGCCATTTGACTAGTCAAACTATCCATTGGTCAAAATTGCTAGTTCATGTCAAAAATGCCAGTGGCAATTTTAACACATAGTGGTGAATTTGCAAAATAATCAAAATAATCTAATACGAGCCAAAATCAAATGGATTCCTTCATTCCACTACCTTCCCTGATCACACATGCTCTATCTCATCCTAGGCCTACAAAATTTGAATTTTGGTTTTCCCCCTCATGGCATTTTGAATCTATTTTCCCCTTCAATTCCTTCTACAAAAATCTATAAATAGAGCCCATTGGAGAGGCATTTACCAAATAATTCAAGCTAGCTACATTCTACCAAATTATTTTGTTCTCTCTCTCCCTCATTTGCATTCCATCATGTTCTCATTTGGAGCACTCTCACCAAGATTTAAAGCAATTTTATCAAGCATTTGGAGCAATTCAAGCAAGGAAAAGGGGGCATTGGAGCAAGGGAATCACCTTGGAAGGAGATGAAGCCATTGCTAGGATTGTATAGCTTTCTTAGCATCCCCCTCTTTTCATCTTCTTGTCTTCATTTCATGCATTTTATATCTTATTTTGGCCTTGCTAACTTGAATTTTGCATTGGTAGCTACTAATATTCATTTTCCATGTTAATTTAGATTTATAACATATATTTGCAACCCATTAAGGCTTGTTCATGTGTTTATCATTTCACTTCATAGCAACTCTTCTTCATTTTCTTAATTTTTAGTCATTTGCTAGCATTTCTATTTTATTTTTGCATACTAATATCATTTATTCTTTCAATCCACACATCATAGTCACTGACATATTTTACTTGCAAGCATTTACCTCTATTTTCATTTAAATTTGTTTCATTTGTAGGGTTTATTGCTTCATTCTCATTTTCATGCTCATAATATCTTCATTTATAAGCCCATATTTCTTATTTAGTCTCATATACCATATACAATTTTATTTACATATTTTTGTAGGTGATAAAATTTGCATCCCTTTCTCTCTAGGTGAATATATCTGTTCCTAAAATAGGGATGAACATTTGAAACCTACACCTTGATGTGAGGGGTACCTGGTGATGTACCTCCTTTGGTGATGGTTGAATAGTTTTGGGTTCACCAAGAAGTATTTGAGACTACTTCTAAGTCTAGGCTAAGGGTGTTGTTTTAGATGCATTATTTTTAGTTTACAAACATCTATGTTTAGTCCAAAATACAACTAGGAACTAAGATATATGCACTTTATCTTTCCTTGAAAACAACACACAACAAGTAATTTTTCTAAATTAAATGCATTGTATTTTCAAATTTTTGATATATTTTTTTATGTTTTTGACAATAAATTACAAGTGAAATAGATATGGCACTGATGTAAATAGAAAGATATAATTAAAATAGATCAGATAGAGAGCCTACCTGGTTTGGATGTCTAATCAAAGAAAATTCATGGCCTACAAGTGAATTTGTGGCTTGTACGGTGAATTCATGACTTGTAAGTGAATCCACAGATCTAAGCATGAATTCATTGAATACTTGTAAATAAATTTACAAAAGCACTAAAAATTTGAATTAGAATTTGGGTATCTGCTTATACCACTATATAGTTGATCCTAGCGATGCGACATTCAAATCTGTTTGGTACTTTTAGCAAACCGTGCATAAACAAATAGAAATTGTTGATCTATTATGAATAGATAAAGAACTAAAATTAAATAATAGAAATGTAAAAATAAAAATGTAAAAATAAAAATGTAATCAAATGTAGAATGACTAGGATGCAATATGCAAATGAAAAATAGATATGGAAGAAGAGATTTACCCCAAGCCTACAACTATGTGAATTCACGACCTATAAGCGAATTCATGGATTTGCCCATGAATTCACTAGATGTGTAAAGTGTGATGTGCAAATGCAGAAAATGAAGTGCATATATAAAAAAACACAAAATAACTTGCTCATAGTGGAAATATTATAGATTCTATCATCTGGTATTGCAAGGGAAATAATAACAAGATGGATTTTTCAACAACAAGATGAGCTCCAAAAGTGTTCTCCAATCAGTAAGGAACCTACTTTTGTCACTCAACTTACAATAAATCCATCAATTCTTTGCTTCTCTTAATAAAAATACAATTGCTCCTTAGTTTGCCAAATTCTCCATTAGCTTTCTCATTAGCTCTCTCTCTCTTTCATAAAAATAGAATATCTTTGTAGGTTGAATCAATGTGGGATAACCATAAATCATGAAGTTAGCTAGTGATTCAAGGGAGGTTATGTATATTGGACAAATTTCTAATCTAGGCAAATTTGTGGGCTAAAATTGGAGCCTGTAATTTCATAAAATATGCATAAATTCATGGAAAATTCATGAATAGTCAGATTTGGAATGGGTTGAAATGGCCATTCGGGTGGATCGACGATAGGCAGTTTTAGCGAATTCACGGGTTAAATTTAGGGGCCACGAATTCATGAAAAATAAGGTAAAATGCCATGTGGGTTGGCACGTGCAAGATAAAAAGGTATGGTTGAATAAGGGTATGGGTTACGTGTGCTAAGGGATGGAAAGGATTGTGACCTTAGGGTCAAAAAATTTTGTCTATATTTTTCCCCCCTCTTTGGAGCATTTATGAGCAATAAATGTGTCAAAGAAAGGTGGTGCTATCAAGACAATAAAATTGTAGAAACCCTAGTGAATTTGTAGAAACCTTAGTGAATTTGTAGAAAATCTAGCGAATTCATGAATTCATTCTTTTTTCTTGTTATTTTGCAATTTTGTGTTGATTTTTATGATTTAATTTTTATGATGAACTGATGATGTTTTATGTTGATGTTTTTGGTTGTAGTATCATACTCTCAAGGGTCGGGAGTGGCATTGTTAAGATTTTGAGGATAGAATGAGGAATCTCACTTAGGTAGAGAGGGATTTTATGGAGTAGGTGGAGCTTCTCCATGTAGTAGAAATGCCCAAGGTGGACATAGAATACTCTATTGATCACGTTGGCTAAGAGATGGTACCCAAAATCATCCACATTTTGATTATCGATAGGTGAGATGATTGTTACATTAGAAGGTGTGTGATGAATTCTTAGGATTTTTATTAGAGGACAAATAGTGTATCAGTATTTGGTATAAGAGATAGTCTTGGAGTGGGTGATTGAGGATCGGGCCTATCTGGTCAACCAGAGTGTCTTCAGTGTGGAGAGGATGGGAGAGATATAGGGTATATCTACATTGATAGTTGTCCTGAGTGGGGTAGTCACTAGTTTTTTGGCTTATCATATGAGCACGTGATATCTACTATGGGATCTTGTATGAGTTATATCCTAGATTAGGGATACAGGTATGCAATATTTGTGTGGGATTATTTTGTGCTATGTTGCTTGTATAAGACATTATATAATATCGTGTACAAATATCATAGTTGCATCATCCTCATAACCTTACTCTAAGTGTGGAGTTGAGAGCATTTGGTAGTGTAGAGACCTGATGGATAGCCATGATAGTGTATAGATATGGAGCAACTGACTATGTATCTATAGGCTCCCTTGAGGAGAAGGTGTAGGATCGATGGTGGGCTAGTTATGGCTAGGAAGGTAGTGGATGGGTTACATCCATGACAGGTGGTATGGAGACCCTAGAAGATGTATTCATATTGGGATGAGGATAGTGTAGAGTTGGATGGTGTGTAATGGATATGGTGGTTATGGTTAGAGAAGGGAGATGTGGAGCTGTACTATTTTTATTAGGTACAGAGGTAGTTTGGGTTGATACAAGGGATACTATAGTTGGATGACATCTAGTTTTGGTGGGTGACGAGATATTTACTAGGTGTTTGTGGTGATAGTAATATCACACAATTATAGGATCCTAACGAGGATAACCCTCTATTGGTGGATCTTGGGGTGGATGATGTAGGGATTGAGGCCAAATACTAGAGATGGTATCAAGATCTTAGGCCTGATAAGATTACTCCTTAGCCACCATAATATGCATGAGTAGTAGTGGATCATAGGATGCAACTATAAGTTCATGAGGTTACCCAATGGATGGGAGAGGATACACCCTAGTAGGGAGAGATACTTAGGACTAAACAAAGGGTATTTTAAATACCTAGACAAAGGGATGCACCTATATCCAAAGAGGAAGAGGTGATTGGATAGGGATAAGGTGAGGGATATAGACAAAGATAGGAGGATCTCTCTCAACAACCATATGATGAGGTAGAGGTGGTCGGTGAGGTAGGGAGGGTTGATGTTGGTGGGGAGGGAGATGGAGGAGATAGACAATGAGTGGTGGAGTTACAGGTAGAGGTGGTTTCTTAGAGGGTGGAGCTAGAGATTCATGTAGAGCAGATAGCAGCTTAGAGCACCTAGATAGCAACACAAGTGGAGTATATTAGGTCACTGTAGACTTAGGTGACATAGATTCAACCTCAAGTATAGTAGCAGATGAGATTAGCACCCTTTATAAGCAATGGAGGCCATCGATTGCTAGATAAGCTTCTAGTGTCACAATAACAAAATTCATTTTCCTAGGCTCTCTACTTCCAAGCAATTCTAGAAGGATAGAGGGTGGTCTTGCTATAATCGATGATGACTCAGATTCACATAATTGAGATCACAAATAGTGACCCAGTCTTTGAACATGCTCCCACAAGGGCCATTGCTAGATATGGATGAGGTTCAAGGATCTAGAGGTTAGGATATGATATGCTAGGGTTTGGATTTTTATGGCATGCTCCCTCGATGATCAAGTATGCCAATATTTTATATTGTGGTGTACCATTTTGACACTATGTATATGCAACTTTCAAGATATATACCATACTGCATTTTGTATTTTTCTTATTATTTTTACATTTTGTGGATTTTTTTATGGTTTTTTATGTTTTATTATTGATGCATGTTGTGAATGATCTAAATGATAATGTATGCATATAATGATGTTGGTTTTAATATACACCTATCATACTAGTCAAAATGTGGTTTGTGAAAATATAAAGTGTGGAAATAAGTAATGATAAATAGGAAGTGGGAGACAACGTGAAAAAGATGATTAGAATGTGTTTGAGTGACATGTCCTTACAACATCAAGTTTTATGTAATAACCTGCGAGGATGCATGCCTGTATATGACCAAAATGGAGGTTACCCCTCATGTGTGGTCATGAAGCAAATCATATATGAGGTGATTTGTTATGCCTGAGTCAAAGGTATGAAACCCAATAGAAAAATGATCAAATTTGATGGTCAAAATGATGGTTTGAAGAAGATGAATGAGAAATGATCAAAATGACTAGTCATGAAAGATGCAATTTTCCCTATGGGAGGATTTACTAGGAATCATAATCCTCGGTTAAATGGAATGCATATGGAAAAATCCTAACCAGGTATCATCCCCTACCATAGTCATAAAATCCCTATGCAACTATATGATCAAGCAATCATGTATGAGCAAGCAAGATATGTACAATATGACAAGCAATCGTGCAATGTGATGAAGCAATCATGAAAATGTAATATGGAAAAGTGGATGGATGTGAAATACAATGCTAATTAGTGATTTGGCACCAATTATATATGAAAATGGTCATACATATCCTAAAAAAGGTATTATAACATTAGCCAATCAAGGTTCATCAAAAATCTTGGTTGTTCTTGTAATGATATCAAGTCTATAAAGAACCTATCTATATGATTTATGAGTTCATTTACCATCTTGAGCTTTATTATGATGCAAATCTATCAAGAACCCATGTGTGTACTTTTTCAATTCATTTACCATTTTTGAGTAAGGTAATGACATAATCCAATTAGGAACCATTGTGTGTGCATATTATGGATTCATTTACCAATCCTGAGCAAGGTGAGGTCAAATTGGTCATGAAGAGAACCAAAAATATAGCTTGTCCTTATGTGTGGTAAAATGTATCTTAAATAGAGACGTGTCACCATACATGAGCATACTCCATGCCAGTCAGGTGTTTATAGCCCTAGTGGATATTAGCCCCATAGTCCAAAAATAGGATCTCAATATTTGGGAAATCAGATTTGCAACCACTCAAATTGAGTCCTAATGAGAATGAAATCCCATCCTTACTACTTAATATCCATTATAATTATGTATCTTGTGTAAGAGTTGGAGCTTTAGGGAACTATATTCTCAACCACTTGAATTGAGTCCTGATGAGAATTTTACCCTATCCTTACTACCCACTCTTTAATTTTTCTCATTTTTTTTAAAATAATTTTGTAAAGAATATGTTTATTTCATTGTTGGACTATGTGCATAATGGGACAAGCAAGAAAACTATTTACTTGAAGGTTCAATCCAATCATGGTGTCATCCATCCTTGATACAAGATTTTATTAATAAATGTGACATGTGTTTGGTTTAAAAATAGCAGAATCAGTTCCCAAAACTCAAAATTTTCTTAGTAAGCATGGTTTCTTAGTTCAAGAGAAATTTTTAATCAGTATCAAACATCAAGGTTCTATTAAAATATGAATCATATGATTGGTTCAAAATGGACTCTTAATCAGTTAAGGAGAACAAGATAGCCTTTTTTTAAGATCATATTGAATAATTACGACCATATGTTCTATATAATTGAGCTAATCAAATGCAATATGCAAGCTATGAAATGCATAATTATGGCTATGTAATGCAATATAGAAGCAATGATTATGCATAATGGATTATGTACAAGATGAATTGTGTTAGATGTTCTATGTACAATATGTACAATGATTTATGCATAGTACCTTTTGAGGTGCATTATATTCATTGGCTCTTTAAGTTATTTTACTTCTAATGTGGCCAAATCATATGAACCTAATCCAAACTTCTCAATTATAATGAAAGGTCCTAACCAATTGGGTTTGAAATTTAATTTTAGATATTTACAAGGATTAGTGTTTTTTTATTTTCTTTAAGAATGATATCACCAACCTCAAAATAATGGTTACAAACCTTCTTTGAATAAGATATCTCGAGTTTTTCTTGGTAAAAGTGAAGGTGATCTAAGGTTTTGATGCACATTTTATATAGTAGTTATAATTGACTCAAGCATACCACATAATACTCATCCCCTAGCTCAACATATTGTAACAAGATTCTAAGAGAATAAAATTTGAGTTCAAAAGGGAATATGGATTCTACATTGTATACCAAGACAAATGTAGAAGCACCCATAGGGGTTATCACATTGGTCCTATAAGCCCATAAGGCAAGATACAATTGAATATGCCAATCTCAACCAAACTTGTTAACCAACCTTTTTAAGATTTTTATTAAAGTTTTGTTGGATTTTTTTTCTTATCTATTTCCTAGTGGATAGTACAGGGTAGACCATATTTGTTGGATCTTATAATTTGCACTATGTTTGCGTATGTATTTGTTCTTGAAGCAAGTTCCATTATTTGATACGATAGTTAAAGGGATCCCAAATCTACATATTATTTGATTAAATATGAATTTAGAGACTTGGACCTCTAGAAAAGATGTTAATGGAATGGCTTAGATACACTTGGTAAAGTATTTAGTTGCCATTATAATGAACTTGTGACCATTTGAAGATATGGGATTTACATTTCCTATAATTTCAAAGTCCCACATAGAGAAGGGCCAAGGAGAGGAGATGGTATGAAGTTCCTGTGAAGGAGAATGAACGTGGTTAGCATGATGTTGTCATTTATCACATCGATGGACAAAATCATTTGCATCCTTCTCCATGGAAGGCCAATAGTAGCCCTTTCATAGGAGCTTCTTGGAAATAACATTGCTACTAAAATGACCTCCACATGATATTTTGTGTACTTCACTTATAACAAGTGATGAGCATCAGAAATGCTCATATTTTTGTATGAGTTCTAATGGTTTTTGTGCGGTAGTATAATAAGAGTTGTATATTTTTATGAATTATTATGTATCTATTTAATAAAATTATGTGCATTATCTAATTTGTGTGTGAAGTGTGTTTTGTGTAGATATTTGCTGATTTTATCATCTTTTGATTAGTCAAGGTCCTACGTGGACCTGGCATGCTTCTGCTTCAATGAGTCTAAGGCATATTGGGAAGGTGCCTTGATCTTCAGGTAGGCGCCTTGATCAAGGGCACCTTACTCTTCAAGTAGGCACCTTGACTCAAGAGTGCCTTACTATTTAGGTAGGCACCTTGATCAAAGGTGCCTTACTCCTCAAGTAGGCACCTGTGGTGCCTTACTCTTTAGGTAGGCACCTTGATCAAGGGTGCCTTACTCTTTAGGTAGGCACCTTGATCAAGGGTGCCTTACTCTTTAGGTAGGCACCTTCTCCTTACTCTACAGGTAGGCACCTTACTCTTCAGGGAGGCACCTTCAAGTGCCTTACTCTATAAGTAGTGCACCTTGAGCCCTACATCAAGTAGGTACCTTAATCCTCAAGTAGGCGCCTTGATGTCATACATCAAGGGTACCTTACTCTTCAAGTAGGCACCTTGACCGTGCAACTGAAGGAGGCCTCGTTGACTATGGTAAACCTTTGACTCCACGTCACGTAGGCTATCCTTGGAAGACTACCGAACGCATGAGTTGTCCCAGCCGTATTGGAAGAAATGCATAACCACTCGATGAAGCAGAACATGGACAACACAGAGATCGAACCTAAAAATATTCTATCCCCAGGAAAAGATGAAAAGTTGTTAACTATTTTTATCATACGCCTGTTACAGTAACTAAACTATCTCAGTTTAGACTGTAACCAGGCCTTCTATTGTAACAACACTGTAACAGGAAGCTCTGTGTGTGTTATATAAACACACAGACTTCTCTAAGATAGGGAGGTAATTTTTCTAAGAGTGTTGATGTATGTAAGCATTGTACTGCAATATTAATAAAAGTGCTCGAGAGTTCTTCCATTAGCGTTTTATCTTCGTAACTAGCTGGGCGGAAGCTGCTGGAGCCTGGGCCCACTCCAAGCTAGTATTCCTCCCCTACTTTCTATTTGCTTTCTAGATTAGATCATTTATTTTCAGTGTGATGTATCTTTTATTTCTGCAAGTGTGATTTACTGCTTTCCTTTATTTTCCAAGCATGGTGTGGTGTGATTTATTTTCTCGTACTTTTATTTATGCATGATTTAATTGGTGTGGATGAATCAACGATATTTCACAAACACTCCCCCCAATAATAGGTTTAGTGGACTCATCTCAGGAATGGTGTTGTAATTAACCTTGAACGTGGTACTTCGCAAGTTTACGAGTTCCCTGGTTTGACAATTTAAATGAGAGGGCTGTGACAGAAATAGGACCATATTTAACTAGTGTTTTTGCCCCAACATTTTGGCATCATTGTTGGGGAAGTGCCACTAATAGATTAATTACAATACCTTAAACCTTCCATCTGACTTTGCATGAGTCCATTGAGGAAAAGAGGACCCGATGATCATTTCATAAAGCAGAGCCCATAGGAAAAATCTGAGTCAGCCAAAAATTCTGAATTTGAGTTAGACTCTCCTCAATCACCATCAGTAGTGCACTGGAGTGAACACCCTATCTTTGCACAAAGCTCTTCCTCATCCCATCGACCAGGAAAAGAGTAGATTATACAAAATCCTCTATTTAAAAGGACACCTTTCAAAGAGGAATTGTTGTGGAAAGCCATAGAGGATCAAACCATAACACCAGCTGACTTAGAGGCTCTCATACAAAAGGTTCAAAATGATCGAAAGGCTATAGAATCTACATTAGAGACCATATTTCCTAAAAAAATGGCTGAAGAGACTTCAACTGGTTTTAGCTTCCCGATAGAAGAAGGTGCAGGAGATACCAAAATGAAAAACATATCCCCTACCCATATTCCTACCTTCAAGGGATACCCAACAGAAGATCTTAACCTATTTTTATTCAAGTTCAATGTCTTGTGCAGGTCTGTAGATTATAAATTAGATGCCCAGAAGTTGAAGCTCTTCCCTTCAACATTGGATGACTCAGCCTTACACTGGTTCATCAGCTTGGGGAACAAATAGATCACCACCTAGGAGGAAATGAAAAAGCTCTTCCTAGAGTAGTACCAAGACTTTGGTAGAGCACAAGACTCTAGGGAGGAGGTTCTAAGCATGATGTAGAAGGAGGATGAATCCTTGGAGGAGTACTAGGAAAGATTCAACTTTAATCTATAGAGATCCCCTCATACGAAGCTAGGTGACAAGTCCCTCAAGAGTATTTTCTTGAGGGGACTTAACAATGAATCGCTCGAAGCACTCAACATGATCTCTAGAGGTGACGTTTACCAACACCCAATGGAAGACATCCGACAACTATGTCAGAACTACTCACGAAGAAGAGGTAAACCAACTTCCAGGACCATGAAAGCAACCACTTCAATCATGAAGATGGAGATAGGTAATATGCTAGAGGATTTGAAGAGTGAAATGCTCTCCTCTCTAGCATTGCAGTTGGACATGCTCTTGCTAGAGAAAAAGAAGTAAGAGAATGAAGCTGCATTAGCCTACTTCTACCCAAAATGTAGAGGGAAACATGCAAGGAATGCATGTCCAGAGAACAAAGTCAGAGTATGTGCTATTTTCCAGAAAAATCATAAGACTCGACTGTGCCCACAACTACCAAATATTAAGGAGGATGCTGAAGTCACTGAAGCTTATTTCATGGGTAATCGAAGGAACTGGAAGTAACCTCCTATGGGGAATATGCCAGTAGGAATGCTACCCTATGGAGGAGGACCTTACATGCCACAAGGGTAGGTTCAACCACCCAATATGGGATGGTGGGGACCACCACCATGGATGAACGCACCTCCAGGGGCCTCATTTTCCAACCAACACCCATGGATGTCATACCAACAATCTAGGCAGCAATGGAGAAACCATGGTTCATGGAACTCAGCTCCATAGAATGTAGCACAGGCTCCACCATAGAAAATCTTGTTGGATCTCCCTATAGTGAGACCTACACAACTACCAACATAGCCAATGATCAATCCAAATAACAAGGTAAACCAGCCTACGTACCAACTAGAAGGAGAGATGTATCCAATGTATAATATTAGTTGTAATCCAATTCAACTTAGATCAGGTAGGTAGTTAGGAGTAGAAGTTCCTCCCCTGGTAGAAGAGGAGGAAAATGTAGGAGAACCACCTCTTGTAGAAGAGGTTGAAGAAGAACATGTTGCTGAGAAAATAGAAGCTCCTTTTCCCAAGAGGTTACAGGAGTAGAAGAAGTCGATACAACCTGAGTTTGATATCCTTTCAAGCTTGAGGAATTTAACAGTTACCATCCCACTCTTTCAAGCTATCAGAGATATTCCTATTTACACCAAAGCAATAAAGGAACTCTATCTGAGGAGGCCAAGATGAAAGATAACCCAGACCATCAATGTAGTAGGGAAGTTGGCTGATTTGATGATGGGAAATACGTGCCACCCTAAATACGTAGATCCAGGAAGTCTAATTTTGATTATAAAAATAGGTGGTCATTTGTTGGCTAACACTCTGGTTGATTTGGGTGCAGCCATCAATGTTATACCAAAGGAAACTATGCAGAAGTTGAGGCTCATAGATTTGAAGCCCACCAAGATGGTGCTACATTGATAGGTCAACTGTAGCACCAGAAGGGATGCTAGAAGATATTATTGTGATAGTGGATGCATGGGAGTACCCATGGATTTCTTGGTTCTATAGTCCAAATCAGGATTGGGTGGCTACCCACTCATCCTAGGGAGGCCATGGCTAGCAATAATTGATGCCTACATCAGCTACCACGATGGACAAATGACCATTTCAAATGGTCAAAATATCAAAAGGTTGACAATATCTCCCCTTACATAGTCCATAGACACGTTGGGAGAGCCCATGTGGGACAACCAAGATGAAGGGTCATTGTCAATGCTACAACTAGTGATGGCACTAAAGGAATTAGAGGAGGAAGCTGATGAAGATGGCATTATTACGAAATTCCTCCATGGAGAGTCCTCTCCTATTATTCCTGAATCACCATTGGTCGATGCCCAAGATCACCACACTAGGTAGATCGAAATAGGGCCTGGTAGAACATTAAACATTAGTAGTGGGTTGACACCCACACAACTGATAGAATTAAAAGAAGTTTTGACCAAGCATCAACAAGCCTTTGCTTGGGACTACTCAAACATGAAGGGAATCAACCCAGAAATTTGCACCCATCGAATCTATCTCGAAGAGCAGGTGACTCCAATCAGATAGCCACAAAGGAGGATGAATCCTACCATGAAAGAGATCATCAAAGTAGAGTTATAGAAGCTCCTATCAGTAGGATTTATCTATCCCATATCTGATAGTGAATGGGTGTCACCACTAGTGGTGGTTCCCAAGAAAAATGGGAAATGGTGGATTTGTGTCGACTATAGGTCACTGAACAAGGCAACCAAGAAAGATCATTTTTTACTACCCTTCATTGATCAAGTCTTGGATACACTATCAAGGAGAAAGTACTTCTCCTTTCTAGATGGGTTTAGTGGATATAACCAAATCCATATTGGAGAGGAGGACCAAGACAAGATGATGTTTACATACCCATGGGGGATGTTCACCTACAGAGTCCTACCCTTCGGATTGTGCAATGCACCAACCACCTTTTAGAGGGTGGTGTTGAGCATCTTCTCAGACATGATGGGGGAAGTAGTGGAAGTTTACATGGATGATTTCACCATCTATGGTGAAACCTTTGATGAAGCGATGACTAATTTGGAACGAGTACTCCAGCGATGCGAAGAAAATAATTTTTCCCTCAGCAATAAAAAATGCTTCATGATGATGCATGAAGGAATAGTGTTGGGACACCACCTCTCAGCAGAAGGGATTAAGGTGGACAAAAAGAAAATCGAAGTCATAAAGGACCTGCCTAGTCCTAAGATGTAGAGGGACGTGAGGAGTTTTCTTGGCTCCATTGGATACTATAGGTGATTCATCACCGACTTCAGAAAAATTGCTAAACCTCTACACACACTACTCTCCAAGGATGTGGAATTCATCTGGATAGAAGACTATGAATGAGCTTTTCAAATGTTGAAAGAAAAGCTGATTACTACCCTAGTCCTATGGGGCCCAAATTGGGCCATCCCTTTCCATATTTATTCTGATGCATCCAACAATGCAATTGGAGCGGTCCTGGGATAGAAGGATGGCGAAGAATTCTATGCCATCTACTATGTCAGTAAGAATTTAACTAGATCCGAGCTCAATTACATGGTGATAGAGAAGGAATTCCTCATGGTCGTGCATGCCATCAACAAGTTTTGCCACTACATTATGGGTTACAAGGTGTTCATCCATACGGACCATGCGACTATCCGATATTTAATGAGTAAACCTACAATTAGTGGTAGAATCATTAGATGGCTCTTACTTCTACAGGAGTTTGATATTACCATCATGGATAAACCCGATAAAGACAACGTAGTAGCAGACTTCTTATCCAGACTGATACCATCAGATCACGCAGTCATGGAAGACCAGTTCCTGGATGAGCATATTTTTATCATCAGTGAGCAGACACCATGGTACGCAGACATAGCCAATTACTTGGCCACCGGTAGAACATCCCCTACTCTTTCACCATGAGAGAAGTAGACGGTGATAGAAAAGAGCACATATTTTTCATGGATTGATGGCCTCCTATTTAAAATAGGGCCTGATCAAATCGTGAGGAGGTGCGTAGCTGAGCATGAATTTTTGGAAGTTCTCAAAGCTTACCACAATGAGCCATGCAGAGGATATTTTGTAGGAAGGAGGACTACGTACAAAGTCCTACAGACTGGGTATTATTGGCCTACATTGTTCAAAGATGCAGCCAAATACGCCAGTCAATGTGATGAGTGCCAAAGGATGGGTAGGCCAACCCCTAGGGATGAAATACCTCTCCAACCGCACATGCACATAGAACCCTTCGACAAATGGGGAATGGACTTTGTGGGGCCAATCAACCCACCTTCGATCGAAAAGAGATACATTCTAGTCTGCACTGACTACGTCACCAAATGGGTCGAAGTGTAGGCACTAAGGGATTCCAAAGAAGGAACGGTGGTAGAATTCCTATTTGCTCAAATTTTCATGAGGTTTGGGGTACCCAGAGAGATTACAATGGATCAGGGGCCCCAATTCACCTCCAAGTTAATTCAGGAGCTAATGAAGCAATACAGGATTCGGCATAACAAAACCACCCCCTACCATCCGTAGGCGAATGGATAGGTAGAAGTGACCAACAGGGAGTTAGAGAACATCCTTACAAAAACCATGCAACAACACAGGAAATATTGGGCTGCAAGACTACCGGAGGTGGTATGGGCATACAGAACAACATGGAAAACAACCACAGGCTTTACCCTATTCCAACTGGTATACGGGAAGAGTGCGATGATGCCCATCAAATTTGAAATTAAAATGCTTAGAACTATAGTAGAATTGAACCTGAGCCTAGACGATGCATAGAGGGAGAGGATTCGATAGCTAAATCAGCTAGACGAATATCGAATGGATGCCCTACAAAAGATGGAAATCATCCAAAGGCAAAGGAAATAGTGGCATGACCACCACATTAAGTTAAAGTAGTTCAAGGAAGGAGACTGGGTATTACTGTACGATTCTAGATTCTAGGAACATAAGGGTAAGTTGATGCAGAGGTGGATGGGACCATATGAGGTGGTAGAGCTGATTAAAAATGGTGTTGTGCATGTCAAGACAATTGACGATAGCAACACCATCTTGACAGTTAACGGCCACCGATTGCATCCATATCACATGTCCAAAAATTTAATGGTGGAGTCCAGAATAGGCATGGGGGAGACCCCATCCAATTGAAAATATCTCAACTTCTTAGCAACACGGTGGACACAGGGGTGTCCACTGAAAATAATTTAGTTCTTAGTTTTTCTTTTCTGTGTGTTGTAGGTATGGTGCCCGCATGCAAGTTGTAGGTATCCTGAGAGCCAGGGCCTAACAGGCATGGATTGCACCAAACCTGCATTTTACTGCTTTCTAGTTTACAGTGTGTTTTGTAGGGACAACACCCACATGCAAGCTACAGGTATCCTGAGAGCCAGGGCCTAATAGGCATAGATTGCATTTAACTACATTTTCCTTTTAGTTTTTTTTTATTTTCTTTTGTAGGTGAAATGGCTTGATTGTACAAAAAATAGGCATCTTGGGAGACAAGGCCTAAACTAGCTCAGCATCCATGAACCTACACATTTTTAGGAGGAGATAGTTCTGATCCAAGCATAGATGTGGGCACTAATTCCCTGCAAAGGAAAAATACTCACCCTTATGCTTGGGCGAAGCAGATGCTGATGTAACATGAGAAAAGTTTTTGGAGGACCTGATCAACCCTGCATCAGAAAATGCATCAGCTACTACTAACTTTTCAACATTAAGAGAGTGCCTTAATCTTCCAGTAGGCACCATGACAAGGGCACCTTAATCTTTAGGTAGGTGCCTTACTCTAAAGGTAGGCACCTTACTCTAGGCACCTTACTCAAGAGGTAGGTGCCTTACTCTACAAGTAGGTGCCTTACTCTAGAAGTAGGCACCTTACTCTACAAGTAGGTGCCTTACTCTTAGTTAGGTGACTTACTCTACAAGTAGGTACCTTACTCTATAAGTAGGCACCTTACTCTAAAAGGCCTTAAAAACTAAACCAATACATAAATAAAGAGCCTTACTTCAGGATGCCTCTTAAAAAAAAGTTATGAGGCACCTTGATCAAAAGGTGCCTTTATAGACCTGAAACCTTACTCTTAGAGCCAGCTATAACCTTAAGGCCTTACTCTTTAAGTATGACCTTGGTCAAGGGTACTTACTCTTCAGGTAGGCACCTTGATCAAGGGTGCCTTACTCTTCAGGTAGGCACCTTGATCAAGGTGCCTTACTCTTCAGGTAGGCACCTTGGTCAAGGGTGCCTTACTCTTTAGGTAGGTGCCTTGATCAAGGGTGCCTTACTCTTCAAGTAGGCACCTTGATCAAGGGCACCTTACTCTTCAAGTAGGCACCTTGATCAAGGGCACCTTACTCTTCAAGTAGGTGCCTCGATATCATATAGGCACCTTGATCTAATCGAAAGCACCTACATAATTTGATGGTACGAGGGAGTAGCCAAAGCCAACATCATCATTTCACATGATGGAAATCTGAAGTCACCCAAAAATATTGTGAAATCATTGGGTAGGATTTCTGCACATCCCAAAGGAGATATGCATCCTATTATCTGAACCAACCAGACCCCCACATTTTTAGCATGGGACCTCGAGCGAACCAGAGTTGCAGTGTCCAAGGTAACGTAATCAACACATGGGGAATACACCATCACCCTTATCATAGATTACCAAATCGACATGCTCCACAATGCATGAACAACCAATCAGGTATGCACATGATTTTTGTTAAATATTTACATAATATTTCATGATTAAATACTTCTCTAAAAATAATGTCATCGCAAGAATCGTATTGGCCCCCCATGTCCAATACGTCATGCCAAAAATCAATTTGGGTGGCATACCCTATCAACCCCAATGTAAAATTAATTCATTGGGTAGGTGCCTTGATCTATAAGAAGGTGCCTTCCTATGAGAGTAGGGCATCAAACCAATCAAGGGAAAAGGAGTCGAGAATTCACCATGGGAGGTCGATCGAAGAACCATGCACACAAGAAGAATGAGCCCAGTAGTATCGAGGGAATTAGTGGTGAAGTTCAAGAATGGTTTGAGGTGGCTAGGTGGATGAATTATTACCTCATGGTCAACCAAAACTAGGACCTCAAAGTAGCAAAGGAGTTTGCTACCGCTGTGAGAGGGGAGGTCACTCAGCTACGTGGACTGGAAATTCTAGTCATGCAGAGTATATTTCCATTGTTACCGACCTCCCCCTCACTGGAGAGTGCACTTACAAGGAGGGTGTGCCAGCTCAATGCATAGAGCTGCTACTAGGGTAGAGGAACATCTGATTCGACATTGTAGGGCTACCAAAACAAAGACTCCTAGAGCACTTGTAGAAGCTCTTCGAACAAGTAGCGAGGTTCTTCACATGCATAGGAAAATACTCCCACCTGAATGTAAACCACATGCAATTTTTGAATCACCTAGTGCATGGGTGAAAAATCAATGTGCCATTCTACCTAGAAAGTACTCTGAAGGATGAGGCTTACCGATATCAGAGAGGAGCAGTCTCTACCCTAGCCCATCATGGGCTAATTACAGCCCTGATTAACTATGTCGAGGAACATAGAGAGAACCTATCGATAGAGAGGGCCAAAAATTCTAGTGCATAGACATAGTCTACTACCAAAATAGGGTAGGAAGCCAAATTACAGGGGTCATCCGAAGAAGAAGAATGGCCCCAAACCTCCCAAGATGCTATAGCTAAAGGGAAAATTTCCTTACCCAATTATATAGAGGATAGGCTAGATTCTTCCAGCCCTAAACCAATGGCTCATCGAACAGAGCGTATAAGTGGTAGGAGGTACCTACAATGATTAATTCTATTGAGTGAGGAAGAAGGGAGGATACGAAGGTCAGGTTTATAGCCCAAACATTATAGACTTTGGCCGCTCAAAGTCCATAGGACCCGCAACCTTTGATAGACCTACGATAGTAGCTCAACTTGACGTTGGAAGAAGGGCTCACTTGGTAGAGTGAGTATTTCGAAGTACAAGTACTTTTTGATGGATTTAAGGAAATGACTACAAGGAAAATGTAGAGGTATGAGGCCACCATAGCTCAGCTACAATAACTGGTTCAGCAGCTCAAGGAAGAAAATCAATAGCTATAGGCTAGGGTGGTGGAACGAGTAGATGCCTACACCCAAATAGATTGGGCAATTGAAGTGCCCATAAACTCTCCAACCTCTCCAGAAAGGGTAGTTTCATCTAGGCCATTCAGGTTTGATGCCAAAAATGAAGATAGGGAGGTAGGGGAGAGTTCATTTACTTTTGACAGGATGACTATGGAGGAACAGGGGAACTCTATTTTTCAAATAGAACCCCCTGTTATAGATATTATTGATGATGAAGACCACTCAAGTTAGAGCCAAAAGTAAGGCCCTAAACCCGACACTAAGGAGGAATCTCAAGAGCAACCAATACCCATAGTAGAAGGGCCTATAGAATAATTGATTGATGAGAACATAATAGGGGAAGCAATTATGGGTGATTCAAGGCCAGAGGGGTAGATACCTAAACCCTCTAATATCAATAGGGAAGCATATCCCATGGGGAAGGAGGACATCCCCACATAATCTACCATAATATCAGAGAGGCCCAAGAGGAAGGTACCTTGAACATCATAGAAGAGGGCCAAGAGCAAGGCCAAGGTTACATTTATAGAACTGACCATCCAGTCAGACGAAGAATGGGTGGAAGGTATGAAGAGTTTTGTCGAGTGGAAGGAGAAATTTGAAAGACTCCATGAAGAATTTGAGGTGGCAAAGGTAGCTAGAAAATCTGCCAAGAAGGTTGAAAGAGGGCCTAGCATTTGCATTGACCCTACTATAGAAGATCAATTCTAGTGGATATACGGTTCATCCTAGGGATGACCCTCCAGAATGTGGAAGTATATGGAGAGACAGGGGATATTCAGGCCAGAAGTAGAGGTAGCGATGATCACTGAAGAAAATGCTAGCCTCACCCCTAAAGAGGCTTGACTATTCAAGGCTAGGGTGGTCAGACGATAGAGGGATGACTCTAATATTCCATTCAAAGAGTTACAACCTCAACATACCGATATTTGGTAGGAAGTAGAAGCTGCATTCCAGAAGGGAGAAACAATCATGGCTGTGTTGCCTAGCATAGGTGCTGGGCCAAGTAGAATAGGAAGGTGCAACTAGCATAGTAGGAAGCCAGCACAACCAAAATCTGAAAGCCAACCCATCATAGCCAGAAGCCAATGTAGTCGAAAGCCAACATAGCCCAAAAATATCCCACAACAAACTAGTGCCCCTCAACAAAAATGAAAACCCCAAAATGAAGGGAAGGCCAAGGTCACCAATAAGAAAATAAGATAGAAGGATAAGGCCTACTGGAAGGGGTTGACTACCGGCTTTAGGTGCCATGAGGGTGTGGCACATATTAGGCATGGGGGGATGATGAGCATCAGAAATGCTCATATTTTTGTATGAGTTCTAATGGTTTTTGTGCGGAAGTATGATAAGAGTTGTATATTTTTATGAATTATTATGTATCTATTTAATAAAATTATGTGCATTATCTAATTTGTGTGTGAAGTGTGTTTTGTGTAGATATTTGCTGATTTTATCATCTTTTGACTAAGTCAAGGTCCTACATGGACCTAGCATGCTTCTGCTTCAATAAGTCTAAGGCATATTGGGAAGGTGCCTTGATATTCAAGAAGGTACCTTACTTTAAGTAGGCACCTTACTTCAAGTAGGTGCCTTACTCTAGAGGTCAAGGGCACCTTACTCTATAAGTAGGAACCTTACTCTACAAGTAGGTACCTTACTCTAGAGGTGCCTTACTCTTCAGGTAGGCACCTTACTCTACAAGTAGGTGCCTTACTCTTTAGGTAGGTGCCTTACTCTAAAGGTGCCTTACTCTTTAGGTAGGCACCTCTACCTTACTCTATAAGTAGGCACCTTACTCCTCAAGTAGGCACCTTGATCCTACTCAGCACCTTCTCTAATAGCACCTTAATCCTTAAGTAGGTGCCTTGATGTCATACATCAAGGGTGCCTTACTCTTCAAGTAGGCACCTTGATGTTAAGCGCCTTGACCGTGCGACTGAAGAAGGTCCTATTGACTATGGTAAACCTTTGACTCCACGTCACATAGGCTATCCTTGGAAGACTACCGAACGTATGAGTTGTCCCAACCATATTGGAAGAAATGCATAACCACTCGATGAAGTAGAACATGAACAACACAGAGATCGAACCTGAAAATATTCTATCCCCAGGAAAATATGAAAATTGGTTAACTATTTTTATCATACACCTATTATAGTAACTAAACTATCTCAGTTTAGACTATAACCAGGCCTTCTATTGTAACAACACTATAACAAGAAGTTTTGTGTGTGTTATATAAACACACAGACTTCTCTGAGATAGGAGAGGTAATTTTTCTAAGAGTGTTGATGTATGTAAGCATTATACTACAATATTAATAAAAGTGCTCGAGAGTTCTTCCATTAGCATTTTATCTTTGTAACTAGTCGGGCGAAAGCTACTGGAGCCTGGGCCCACTCCAAGCTAGTATTCCTCCCCTAATTTCTATTTGATTTCTAGATTAGATCATTTATTTTTAGTGTGATGTATCTTTTATTTTCGCAAGTGTGATTTACTACTTTCCTTTATTTTCCAAGTATGGTGTGGTGTGATTTATTTTCTCGTACTTTTATTTATGCATGATTTAATTGGTGTGGATGAATCAATGATATTTCACAACACTCCCCCCAACAATAGGTTTAGTGGACTCATCTCAGAATGGTGTTGTAATTAACCTTGAACGTGGTACTTCGAAAGTTTACGAGTTCCCTGGTTTGACAATTTAAATGAGAGGGTTGTGACAGAAATAGGACCATATTTAACCAGTGTTTTTGCCCCAACAACAAGCTTGGATTTGTTAGCATCAAGACATATTAAAATAATTCATTTAAGTGAACATTGATATAAGGTGTTGCCTAGGGTAACAAAACAAACAACTTTCTTACGTAAGAGCCTGTATTGATTATAGTCCAAGCCATCAAGAATTGAGTCATTTTGGAGAAATTTTTAAATATCTACGTACCATGACTCAGATATTGTATCTTCAATGAAGAAGATATCTAACAGTGTAATATTGGACTCTGATGAAGTGGGTTCCTAGATTTTTCATATGATTATGTTAGCATGATCATATTCTAACTCCAAGGGAATTAAAGAGGTAGTTATTGCCATAGCATCCATAGAACGATTGCTAGAATATGGAATGGACTCGATAGTGACTTTTTTAAACAAAGATAATAGTTTGAGGATAAACTCCTTGTAGAGTCAAAGCTTCTAATTGTAATTTTGATATACATTATTGATTTTATTTACCACAATTTGGGAATCCTTGAAGATCGATAAGACCTTAATTTGTAATGGTAAGGTTGCACGTAGACCTAGGATCAAAGATTTGTATTCTACCTTGTTGTTGGTACAAGAAAATTTAAGTTTGAATTATAAAAAAAATCAATTGCTTCTATAAATAAATTAATATAATGCTTGCACCAGTGCCACTCATACAAAAAAATTCATCAAAGAGTAAATACCATGAGTCAGAGTGATTAGCTTCTAGGTTTAAAAATTAATCCAAAAATTCCACTACAAGAGGGTGAGCAGACTCAAGATGAGAAACAACGATTTGATTGGCTATAACCTATCCTTTGACGGAATTTTAGTCGATGAATGTTAAATCAAACTCACTAAGGGAAAGAACCCATTTTATGACTCATATCGATAGGTAAGGTTTGCTCATCAAGTAACATAATGAATCAAATTGGGCAAAGACAAAAGTCTTCTAAGTAAGCATGTAATGATGCAACTTTTGTGTAGAGAAAAAAATAGTGATATAAATATTTTTAAGGGAGGTGTAGCAATTTTAATAATTCATTAATTTTACTAATGTAGTAGATGGCTTGCTCTCTCTTGTCATCATAGTGTTAATCGAGTAATGCCCCCAAGGCATGAGTTGTAGCTAATATGTAAAGAATGAAAGGTCAATCTAGCATGTGCGTAATAAGCACTGGTGGTGTAATAAGATAGTGCTTGAGAACTTCAAAAGCCTTTTTAAACTCGTCATCCCAAAAAAATGGTGTACCTTTCTTAAGAAGTTTAAGAAAGGGTTGACATTTATCTGCTAGCTGAGCGATGAATCAATGGATAGCTTGGAGTTTTCTCTCTAAACTATGAATTTCAGTGATGTTAGAAGGTGGTGGTATATCTACAATGGCTACTATTTTGGTGGGGTCTATCTCAATACCCTATGTAGATACAATAAACCCTAACAATTTCCTAGATGCAACTTCAAAGATGCATTTTTTTGGGTTAAAAAAAACTTTGCATTTGTGAATCCTATCATATATCTATCTCAAATATGGGATATATGATCCTTCAGATTGATGGAACATCCTATAATATCAACCAAATAGTATTGCAAAATATCATGTATTATGTCATGGAATATATAGGTCATAGCGCATTGGTATATGGTGCCTGCATTCTTCAAGCCAAAAGGTATCACTTTTCCAATAAAAAGTGCCTCATGGAGTGATAAATGTAGTCTTAGATTGATCTTATAGCACTATATAAATTTTATTGTAACCAAATAAGCCATACATAAGGGATAACATCCCAATCCTAGTCATAAAATCAACTATTTGGTCCATGTTATGGAGGAGGAAGTTATATTTAGGACAAGCGACATTAATGTCCCAAAAGTCCATGCATATTTTGATGTCTTCTTCCTTTTTGGTTATGGTAATTATGTTGGAAATCCAACTAGAGTAATCAATAGCTTGGAAAAATCCATGTCTAAGAGCTTTTGGAGCTCTACCTTAAGAAGAAGGGAAACTTTGGGATGCATCTTCCTAAGTTTTTGTTTGATAGGTTTTGCATTAGGGTGAACCACTAGCTGATGTGTGACAGCAAATGAGTCTAGATTAGGCATGTCTACGTAGGTCTAAGAAAATATATCTAGATACTATTGCAAGAAATTTGTGAACTTGGCTTGTTTATCTTCATACAAAGTCAAGCCTATATTAATATTATATGGATTGTCATTAGTGCCAACATTAATCTTTAAATTTTCTTTCATTAAGATATGGGAGTGTCTTTCAAAATTTGGAGGATCGGGCGAAACACCCAATTTTTAAAGTTCTTTTAAAGATAAATTTGTGCTCTTGTATTGTGAGTTTGATGCTTGAATGTGATCCACACATGGGATAGACCCATAAAAAAAGAAACCATTATGTACAATATCATCGTGCGTGATGTCACAAAAACAATCCCCTTCCACACTTTCATCTAGGGTTGCAATCAATTTTGAATGTACCAATAACAACATATTACAATAAATATTAGAGGGAGAATGGGTCCCTCATCTTCCTCAGTCCATTATAGGTTTTGATAACTTAAATATTCAGCATAAGTGATCAGATGGTTATCGTCATCGAAAGGTAAAGGTTAGTTCTTGGTAGGTATGTAGCTGATGCCACATCACATAGGCCAAACATCATTTTCTAGTGGTTCTTGTATGTCATTTTGTAGATGAACCAAACCTTTAACTAAATAGCCTATGCTACACAAAATATGCTTAGGAATTGGGCATTAATCAAACAAGTAGCAATGGGCAAAGGTATATTCCTCTATAATTAGATTTTTTCCAATTATAGTTTCATCTATAGTATATCCAATAAAAATAAAAGTACAAATACTGACATGATAGGCATCTCCTTTCTTATGAGGTAATTCCATAGTATGGGGATATGGTGGTAGTTGATAAATGGTGAGAGAATATTGGGTGACAAAATTATCCTATCTAGGTGATGGTGATGCAATGGAAAAATTAGCAAGTGATCTATCCATAAGAGAATAAGAAGTGGAAGGTGATGGATCGGTTGTAGAATAAGGATGAGATGTATTAGAAGGTTGTGAATATTGGTTAGAAGTATGAAGATGATATGAAGAAGGTTGTTCTAATATGGATGAAGAAGGGTGATGGATGGAAGGTGATAATGATGACAAGGATGGATATAATGGAGCATCACATGACCATTTCAGCATACTCAAATTGTATTGGGTAACCATGAATGGTGGCCACTTAATTTTTGAATTCAAATTTTAAACACTTGTGCAATGTGGATGGAATTGCCCTCATGGCATGAATCCATGGATGTCCCAAAAGAATGTTGTATGATGCAATACAAGGTACCATATACACACAGGTAAAAAAATCCTAGGGCCAACATGCAGTGGGATAGATATCATACCACATGCTTCTTGGGATTCATCGTTGAAGTATTTTATGATAAATTTTGACTTTCTTAAGTCTTCATATTTAAATCCAAACCTTTTAAATAAGTCATATCTAAAAATTTTGAGAGAATACCCATTGTCTATTAACACTTGTTTAATGAGAAGCTCTCCAATCAATGTTGTGATGTACAGAGGGTTGTCACTCTATAAAATATGAGGATGGATATCCTCATCATAAAAATCTATGATCAACTCTATTAGATGCCACACTATTAATTATATATGAGGGGTTAATATCTTGAGGTACCATCCCTACGTGTTTCCTTGTCCTCCTTGGGTGGGATTTTTCTTCTTAGAAGCTCCTCTATTCCATCCTACTATTCAGGGTGGTTTTGTTTTTTTGGTATTTCCTTGGTGAAATACCAAGTTTTGGTTTATCCCTTGTGTGGGATTTTTCAAATTTGTTTTTTCCATACTTTAGAGGGAATTTTCAAATTTCCCGTTGGGTGGGATTTTCAATTTTCTTGTTGGGTAGGATTTTTAAATTTTTCCCACTTTGGGCACATTTCTCACGTGCTTTTCCATTAGGCCATCCTTTGGCCTTTCCTTTGGCCTTTCCTCTGGCCCATCCTTGGGATTTTCCTTAGGCCTATCCTGTGGCCTTGTATTTGGTTTGGTGACCTATTGTAAAAAGGTTTTGGGGCCCTTTCAAAACCATTTTTAATGAAATATTAACTTAACAAAAAAAAAAATCTTGAGGTACCATAATTTGGCTCAAAGAGTTCATTAATTTCTCCCTATGGATGGGAGAATATCATAGAAGCTCTAGGAGAGAAATTTTTGTGGGTGTATGGGCAAGTTGGTGCTTTATATCAAAAGTCAGATCTTGTTGAGGCTTAGCCACACTCTTCCCATTTTGTGGCACCCTCAAAACTAAATGAGGCCTAGAAGGGCCACTTGGTTATGGTGAAGGTGTTTGGGATGGTTTTGTTTATTATGCAACCTACTGTGTGGGTTAACATAAAGCCTATTGTTGAGTCGTGGATCCAATATTTCCAACTATGTCATCATGGGGTGGTGGAAGAAGCTAAAAAATAATGGAAGAAAAAGATGGACAAGGTTGAATAGTATGGGCTCTATGATGTTTTTATTGTTCTAGTGGAAGTAAATGATGCATGGGTGGTTGGATTGGTAATATATTTACATATAGACCCTCAAGAACAAAAATATCCATGACAAGCATCATGAGATTAGAGTCCTCCTCCAAGTTGTTGGATGTAATTGAAACATTATCGGATTGGGTGTTCAACTCACCTTCAAAATGTTCAAAAGACAAAGGTTGTTAAACTTCCTCTTGGTCTTTCTCAGTTGTAGCAGCATAATACATAGGTACAAGCACATTTGATGGATATTTTGGTTTCGGTACACTACTAATCATACCCACATAATGTTTTGGGGTAGGCATATTTTTATAGTTCACCCATTGTATTGTTTATTTTTCATGATTAGGTAGTGGATGTTGAAAGATATCTAGATATTTATTTGTAGTCTATGCCTACTATGTAGAGGATTAAGTGGTTGTAGGTGGGTCAGAAGTCATGGTTGAACCCTCAATGAATAACTGACCATTGTCAATTAAGTTTTTTTCCACATGTTTTAACCTCTTACATGATTTTACCATGTGACCATCAACTCTATGGAAGTCACAATGTTGTCCAGGCTTATACCAATCAACAATGGTATTAGGTTGTAGAATTTTATACAATTCTATCATGCTTGTGTCCAATAGTTGTTTTAGGACCATTAAAAATGGTTGGTTGAGCTTAGTGAAAGTATGTGGCAAGGATTTTTGAGGAGCTTTAAGTACCATATCCTTCAAAATATTGGTAGCATTGATGTTTGGGGAAAGTCTAGAATTTATGACTCCATCTCCCACCATATGTTTGTTCTTATATTATCTTTTGGAGGTTTTATCTTCTTATTTCCTTTTCAACTATCCTCTTCTAATGAGGCCTCCTCCACTCTTCTTGCTAAATCGATGGCTTGATAAAAAGAAGTTATAATTGTAGTTTCTAACCCATAGAAAAGTTGTTCTTATAAATTTTCAATAAATATCTCCAAAATTTCTTTGGGAGGTAAAGTGTAGTGCAACTTCCCTATGATATTTCTCCATCATGCCAAAAATTCAAAAAAGCTTTTTTCTTTTCCTTATTTTAAATTGTACAAATACTTAATTGTTACATGCCTCTCAATATATGTCCCAAATTGGTGCATAAATAGCTCAACTATTTCCTTTAAGTTCCTCAAGAAATATGTGGGCAGTTGGTAATACCACTCTAGAGTCATACCCCCAAGACTTTTTGGAAATATCTTCAGTAGTTGCATGTCATCATACATGATGTTGTGACATGATATTATGAACATTATTAGATTTTTTATAGGATCATCAGTCCCCTTATAGATAAGTAAAATAGACATGGGTAAATACTTGGGATATGGCCTAGAGGCAATAATAGGATCCAATGTCTGGTTGCACAATTCTTTGTAACTATATGTGGGGTGATATGGATCAATATGATCCAATCATGAGGCCAAATGTTTCACTATTGCTTCTAAATGTTGATTTTGAGCATTGTGAATAATTTGTGCTACTATATTTACATGATGATAGTAGTTTGATTGAGATGTGTGATATGGATACACATTAGGAATTGAAATTTTGTTATGCAAAGGATTTGAAAAAGAAGGATTGCCTTACAAATATGGATATATCACATTAAAAGAAGAATGTGGAAGTGGATGTGACTAAATGTATGATACAGAAGAATATGGAAGGAAGGTTTGTTGAGGAATAAACCAAGATAAAAAACATGAAGAATGAAGAGGTTGCGACAAAGAAGATGTTGACAAATTGAATTGTGGAGGAGGTTGATTTTCATTAGTCATAGGAACTTGTGAAATTCCCCCATCATTTATGGTTGTGGTGTTAGCATACATAGATTGGTATTGATTAGGTGGAGTAGGATTATACAATGGGTTGATATAAATGGTGTGATGTGGTTGATATAAGTTGTATGAAGCCCTATACGAGGGTGCATTTGGATCATGATGAGAAAGAAAAGGGTAAATATTATAAGGTTCACTCTTCTATTTGTGGGCTTCCTCTTCTATGGATTTACCAAAGGTCTCATGATTAGCCTTTATGAATTCCCAAATGTGTTCATTACAGCTAAATTGGATGGTTCCATCCTTATGTTCTTTAGGATCTAAGTCAACTTATTCTTTTTTTTTGTTCAGTTTCTATGGACTCATAATTGGGGTTTTCTATATCAACTTGGTCCTCTAGAGGACCTTTAATTTATTTACCACTTCTCAAGGTCATGGTAATGAAAGTAATACAAAAAAAGAATTATTTAGAGGACAATATCACACAAGAGAGTTTCCTTTATTTTGTTGTTCAAGACTAAACTTGTTCTATCTTTTTTATGTACCTAAAATTTTTTAATGCATGAGATTCATGTTGGGTTCACCAAAGAATGTAGGCAATAAAATTTTCACCCCTTTCCTCTAGGTGAATGGATCCATACCTAAAAATGGGATGGATGTTAGAAACCTACACCTCAATATGAGGGGTACCTGGTGACGTACCTCCTTTTATGATGGTTGAACAATTTTACGTTCACCAAGAAGTATTTGAGACTACTTCTAAGTCTAGGCTAAGGGTGTTGTTTTAGATGTATTATTTTTAGTTTATAAACACCTATGTTTAGGCTAGAATGTAGATAGGATATAATCTATATGAACTTTATCTTTCATTGAAAACAAAACACAAGTAATTTTTCTAAACCAAATGCATTGCATTTTCATTTTTTTGATATTTTTTATATTTTGATAATAAATTGTGAATGAACTAGACATGGCACTGAAAAAATAGAAATATAGAATTGAAATAGATTAGATAGAGGGCCTACCTAGTCTAGATGTCTGATCAAAGTGAATTCATGAATCACAAGTGAATTCATGACCTATATGATGAATTCACAACCTATAAGCAAATTTGTGGATTTGAGCACGAATTCACTAAATACCTACAAACAATTTCATAGAAACTCTAAAAATTTGAATTAGCATTTGAGGATCGACATAGGACACTGTATAGTTGATCTTAGTGATACGACAGTCAAATCCTCTTAGTCCTTTTAGCAAGCCATGTATAAAAAAATGGAAATTGCTGATCTATTGTGAATAGATAAAGAAATGAAATGAAATAACAAAAATGTTGTAGAAAGAAAAATGAAATCAAATGCAAAATGACTAGGATGCAATATGCAAATGAAACAATATATTTTGAAGTAGATATTTGGCCCCAAGATTATAGTTGTGAAAATTTGTGACATGCAAGCAAATTCATAGCCTGTGAGCGAATTCATGAATTTACCTACAAATTTGCTAGATGTGTAAAGTGTGATGTGAAAATGTAGAAAATGAAATGCAAATATTAAAACAATTGGAAAATAACTTGCTTTTAATGGAAATATTATAGATTTGATCATTTGGTATTGCAAGGGTGATGGAACCAAGATGGATTTATCAGTAGCAAGATGAGCTCCAAAAGTGTTCTCCAATCAGTATGGAAGCTACTTATGTCACTCAACATGTAGCGAATCTATTAGTTCTCAGCTTCTCTCAATCAAAACATAATTGCTCCTTAGTTTTCCAAATTCTCCTTTAGATTTCTCATTATCTTTCTCTCTCTCATGAAAACATAATGTCTTCATATGTTGAATCGATGCAGTATAACCAAAAATTGTGAAGTTAGGCTAGTGATTCAAGGGAGGTTATGCAGATTGGGAAAATTCCTAATATGGGAAAATTTGTGAGCTTAAATTGGATCCTGTGAATTCATCAAAGATACACAAATTCATGAAAAATATATGAATAGCTGGATTTAGAATGAGCCAAAATAGTCATTTGGTGGATTGATGATAGGCGATTTTAGCGAATTCATGGGCTAAATTTAGGGGCTATGAATTCATGAAAAACAAAGTAAAATACCATGTGGGTTGGCATGTGCAAGAAAAAATGTGGGACTCAATGAGGGTATGGGTTATGTGTGCTATGGAAGGGAAAGGATTGTCCCTTCCCTTGTCCAAGAGGCAACACAATATGCTTAATACAATGATGTCCCACCTTCATACTAAAGTGTTATGAAACCATCAGCATTTACCATGAATTACTTTTAGCTCCTTGTCAAATCTTAGGTGCATTAAGGTCCCTTTAGTTAGTTTGATAGGATAATAATGTCATAGGATAGGGTCAATCCTAAGCGTTAATATGATTTTTTCACTTTAGTTGTACCATATCTATAAGCAAATTGAAATATCTAAGGATCCTTTTCTAGGCCATATCCACCCTTTCAATCCACATATCTTCTTTACTACCTACTCATATGACTATTTGCATTGGATACTTGTTTGCATAGTTTCCTTCTATCACAATTGGCTTGTTGCACATTCTTAGTCTTGATCTCATTCCCCATCATCTAAATTCTATAAATATTTATCTACCTTTTAGTCATATCTATCATTTTTACAAACTAAACATAGATCATTGATGTTTATCACATCTTTATCAAATTGTTACACTTATCCATTATTGCAAACCACAAAACTCTCTTTACCATAAGAAGAGTATGTCCACATAATTACCACTACAATAATCTCAATCTTCCTCCTTTACACATAAGGGTATGAATAAAAACATATTACAATTATCCTGTATAATTAATCAACAAATTACTTTTTTATGGCTACATCAAATACATATATATTATTACTATTCTTTTTAAGGACAAAAAATATATTTTGAAACATCACTTATACACTTGACAAAGGATGGATATCCTTGGAAACAATTTATCATGACTTGGGACACCTTTTTACTTTAAGGGATATACACATTTAAAGTTCCCCTTGGGAAAATCATTTAAAGTCTCTCTTTGGACACAAATATTTCAAGTCCCTCTTGGGCATAGACATTTAAAATCCCTTTTGGGGTAATCATTCAAAACCTTCCTTGGGGAAATCATTTAAAATCCCCCTTGGGGCAAACATTTAAAATGCTCTCTTTGGAGCAATCATTTAAAGTCCCTCTTTGGACACAAAAATTTCAAGTACCTATTGGGTATAGAAATTTAAAAGTCCTGCTTGGGCACATTCACATGAAAATCCCACCCTTAGTATATTCAAAAACAAGAACCCCATTTGGCTAATTACTCAAATATCACATGATGTATATACATATCTTTTATCATAACACAATATCATATTAGAAACTGCTTATGCACTTTCTTAAGGGCTAATAATTATACATATTTCATCTAAAAAACATGTCCCAAGCATTATTGTACATATTTTGCACTTGGACACATGATTTGTACACATTTTATCATATTTTGTAGGTGAATTTACCACTTGTGGTGAATTTACAAACACCCATTTTTCAGCCATTTGACTAGTCAAATTGATCATTGGTCAAGATTATCAAATCATGTCAAAAATACCAGTGGCTATTTTGACACATAGTGATAAATTTATAAAATTATCAGAATCATTTGGCATAAGCCAAAATCATATAAATTTATTTATTCCATTACCTTCCTCAGCACACATGCTCTAGCTCATCCCAAGCCTATAAAATTTGAATTTTGGTTTTCCCCCTTAATGCCTCCTCCAAAACTCTATAAATAGAGCCCATTGGAGAGACATTCAACAAGAAACTAAAACTAGATACACTCTACTAAATTATCTTGTTCTCTCTCTCTCTCTTCCTTATTTGTATTCTCTCATCTTCTCATTTGGGGCACCCTCACCAAGCATTTGGATCATTTTTATCAAGCATTTAAAGCAATTCAAGCAAGGCAAAGAAGGGATTAGAGCAAGGGAATCACCTTGAAATGGGAGGAAGCCATTGCTAGGGTTATATAACTTTCTTAGCATCCATCTCCTTTCATCTTCTTGTCTTCATTTCATGCATTTTCCCTCTTATTTTATCCTTGTTAACTTGAATTTTGCATTGGTAGCTACTAATCTTCATTTTTCATGTTCATTTAGCTTTCTAACATCTATTTGTAGCCCATTAAGGCTTTTTCATGTGGTTATCATTTCATTTCATAAAAAATTTTCTCCATTATATTAATTTTTAGTCATTTACAATAATTTATCTTTCATTTTGGCATACTAATTTTATTTCTTCTTTCAATCCATGCATCATAGTCACTAACATATTTCACTTGCAAGAATTTATCTCTCTTTTAAATTTAATTTTGTTTTTTTTTGGTTGGATAAAAAGGGCTTGTACTCGGGTACCCCACCCTTGATAAATTACAAATATCTTCTTTAGATATTGAGAATTTATAGATAAATACACTTCTCATCTCAATTGAGATGCTATAGTTAGAAACCTACATCATTTTACATAAAATATCTGAATTCTTGATTTTTATTTTCTAGATATTTTCAATTTTCTCTATGAATACAATTATTCTAGAATTTAGCATCTTTCTTGACATTTTCCTATAGACAATGCCAAAATTTCACCTCTACTATCTATGCCTTGCATCTTAGTAGAGTAATATTTCCAAAATATCACACTATCATAGTTTTCTTTACAAATTTGGATTGCTAGTTTCCTTCCTGAAAAACAAGTGCAACCACAAAAATTATAATAAATAGTCTAAATGAAAACAAATTATTGTTATAAATTAAAGTAGATATTACCAATAGAAAACATTAAAGTAAATATTAATAATTAATTGAATCAGACAATCAACATTTTCTTATCAACTTCAACTAAACTTACTACTTCATATAACCATGGAAAGTAATTTAAATTCACAATATTCAATAAAAACCCCTCTATTGGCTAACTTATCTGCATTTTAATTCCTTCCCTTAATATATGTGTAAACCTGATTTCTTTAAACACTTTAACAAGATCTTGAATTTCCATAATTATCTCTTGTATGTTCCAAGGAGATTTTGCTTTCCTCAAAATTGTATTTATTACTATGTGAGAATCAACTTTCATCTAAACTCTATTCCACTTCATTTGGTTACATATTTTTAATCCTTCTAAAGTTTCCCAAGCTTCAACTTCAGTATTAGTCTTAAATCCACTATTAAAAGCATAATGAGGCAAAGTCTTTCTATTATTTCTATTATTCTTCTTCCTCCTGTTGGTCCTGGATTTTCTTTAGGTTCTCCATAAATATTCAATTTAACCCACTCCACATCTGGAAGTTTCCAATTTATATTCTTTTCCTTCTTTTTGCTTCTCTTGTACCCAACATCATAATTTCATTTAATGACTTCACTCCATCTATCAAGGCTTTCTTATTCTAGATTAGGGACTGGGTGAGTTGATAGGGTTGGTTTAGAGTCTTCTATGGCTAAACATATCTTATTTTTTATTACCTCTAAACTACTTTGAATTTACTTTATTTTCAAGGTTTATTTTCTTAATTATCTCATTTTCATGATCATAATATCTTTATTTGCATGCCCATATTGCTTATTTAGTCTCATATACCATATACATTTTTATTTACATATTTTCATGCTTCTCTAACCTCATTGTTGCAAGCATTATATTTTTATTCCACTTAATTTATCTCTATTTACAGGCTTCAATTATATTTTTATTGCTTTACATGCCCATTTCTATTTCATTTGTAAATTTACATGATTAATTTCACATTTAACCTCATATTACATGCTTAAATTTATGAATTTTATTTTAATATTTCACCTAAATGTTGTATTTTGCTCTCTCATCTCATATTGTTCTCATTTCACATTGATATTGTCATATCCTTAAATCTCTTTTAGTTTCATCTTAGAGGTATTATAGGATTTCCCTTAGCATTTAGATTCCTTTGCATCTCCACTTGGGGGTATACCCACACATTTGAAAACTTATTCACCTTCCTCTTAGTTTCATTCACCTCCCTTCATAATATTTTCAAAATTGATGGCAATCCCCTTTAGATTCTATAAATATCTAAGTTGTAAGTCTTAGAAATCAACTCTCTCATCTCCATTCCCAAATTCCAAGTCAAATTGACCCAAATAACCCTAATTTTTGATCAAAAACCTAGTTGGTCTTTTTTATAGGAAAAAATCCCCACTACCTACAACCACTGGTGAATTTGACTCTCTAGAATTACACAGAATAAAAATTGCGCTCACTATCAAAAATGCCAACACTGAATTTTCCACTTTGTGGTAAACTTGATAGGGACTAATTCCACTCCAAAAGGTTCAAATCCATACTCAAAATTGTTTTAACATAGGGCTTGATCAGTTGAGGAGATAAAAAATCAACTCATTACACTTAGAGAAACCCCCTAAATAAGATAAACCTAATGTTTTTGGTCTACTTTTATAGGTTTAAAAAAATTCACTTAGTTGCAAAAATGCCAATGGAAAATTTGGCAGGCTATGGTGAATTTGATCAAGCTTTGAATATGTAATCCTACCACTTGGCACATCCCTGGTCACTATTTTTCATTACTTTTTTTCTTCCTAATATTCATTTTCACAATTTAATTGCCTAAACTCATATTTACTTTACAAAATTAAGGAACCCTAGTGTGACCACCAAAATGGCCTCACACCTATGCTTCCTACTATGTAAAATGAAATAAGAGAAACAAAATAGATGCATGAGAAATTGACAACAAATGGGAAGAAGAAAAACACTTTTATTCCATTGTAAAGAAGCCAATTCTAGTTACAATTACGTCCCTCTTAGGGATACCATTTTGATACAATTATTACATAGGAAAAATCAAATGTTCCCTCTCAAGGGTAAATGTGAGTTTTAGGCCCTTCGAGGTGACATAATTGCTCTAGGGTGGAGTTGACCCTCTCCTGTATGTTGAGGAAGGAATTGGATGGTTGAATCTCCTTTGAATATGCTTTCCTACGATCAAAAAACAACATAAAATTATTAAGAGCATAGGAAGCCTCTCATGATGAGGCCCTTTAAAGAATATGAACATAAAAATTCCATAACACTAATAAAATCAAGAAAACGAATAAAGCATGTTAAGCCTATGCAATACTTGAAAATGTTAATTGAAACATATAACTAGAAAGTACAACTATCTATCTAGTGGATTGATTGCATGAAATGAAGCATGATAACATGAAAATGGGCTAATTATGTCATATTTTCCATAAAGAAGTAAACTTAATGAAAACCCTAATTCTATCAATTAGAGTCTCTAAAATTATAAATAAACCACTAAGATGCTTAATCTAACCTAGCGAAATACAATTCAAAAAGAACAGTAAGGAGATATTTCACCAATTGCAAACCGTGACTCAAATGAGCGGTCTGCACTATACACTATGGCTGTCAGTTGCGGTGAGCAACAAAGTAGTTTTTCCCTTCAAATCCAAGGTTTTTGTCTTGATCCTCCTTGTCAAATTGATGGTCAAGGGTCACCTTCATGTCCTATGACTGGTTTGATAGTTGAATTGCATAGTTGTGCCTCTGTTTACCTGAATTTGTGTTTCTTGGCATTCTAGCTCCTTAGGGCATCCATGGCACAAATGGACATGATGCTTGATTAATGGGTAAATGAATGGCAACAAAACTCTCTCTTATTACACTCAAGTGATTCTACAATTTGACAGGGCTTCGCTGCTTTAATATCCAATGCACACTTGATAGTCTACCCTAATTTGAAGGGGTACTTATAGGATTACCCAAGGCTAGGGATGGCTTCATGGAGAATCCAAGATCAAGAAGAGGTGTTTGGGACAGTTGGATTAGAAGCCTCTGGAATCTTCCATACTTCAACTACCTTCTTCTATAACAAATGGTCATTCAAACCGATTTGTCTCAGATGAAGGCCAACTGAAATTCAGTTCTAAACCATGGGTGATAGCTACGACCTATACTATGAACCGTAGGTGCCAACAGTGGTTCAGACTGCATACCATAGGCCTCAATAGCGATTTGATCTGATTAGGCCAAGGAGACCAAATTGAGTGGTTAAAACCACTGCTTTTGCCTTAGAGTTGTCCAAGATCATTCATATGGTTTTTTAGCATGCCCCATATGAGTAGTCCCCTACACATGATGTGTTTTAGGTGTCTACACCTAGAATAGTTCAAATTGTTCTTTTAATCACATTAATTTTGGGCAAAATCAAAGAACCTTAGAAAACATCTAAATTCTTCTCTTCAAAAGCAATTAGGCAAGAAATCATAAGTCATGTAGTTGCATTTTAGGATAGATTTTTTGATGCATTCTCTCTTGTTTTCCTTGGAAAATAAAACTCTATTTTAGCATAGTTCATCATTCAAATTCAAAAAGCATACTAGGCTAGCTCTTGTATTCTTATATTTTTTATATTTACACTTACCATAAACTTTAGATGATATTTTTCTAATTTTGAACAATTTGTGTTAATAAGGCTCGATAAAGAGTCAAAGTAGTGATCCATAAACCTTAGGTGTTTATCAAATTAACTCATTAAACATCGTATAAGTATAACATCAAAAAAACATAAATAGTCACCTTGTTTTATACATGAGGTAGATCCTACTCACATTGAAGATTCCCATATCTTTGGGTTCTTCTTTGGAAAGAGGCTCGCAAGTGGGGAAGCAAGGATTCTAATGGATCTCCCCTATGCATGTGCAAGATTTTGAATATACTCTCACTTAAGAGTTCAATATCATCAAACAAACCTTGGTGCATACCAAAATTAAACCTTAAAATTTTACCATCCAACAAACCTCAACCTTTTATTTAAAGCCACAACATCTCATCTTACACCTTTTTCTACCTTTATTCACCTCTCATATTTGAGGCATGTATGTCCCTTGACTATGCAAGTTTTTATATTATTCCCTTGAAAAGTCAAGGGATATACCCTTGCCTTATCATTTTCACATTTTTACTAGCTCATAAAGACATTTGAGTTCACTTTCTCATCATATATATTTGTTACCTCAATATTTCCTCTTAGACTTTTGGATTTTGGAGGATGGATGTATAATAGGCTAGATACCTAATAACTGTTATACTTAGCATTTTATAGGCCACTAGTTTTTCTATGACTATCCCTCAATTGCCAAAAATATTAACTAGGGTTCCCCTCCAATTGTTAGGTCACCATCCCATTTTGACTTATTTCTCTTTCAACCTTATCCTTAAAAAACCAGACCAACAAAATCACTCACCAAAGCCATTCGTCATCATAACTCTTAAAACCCTTTAGAAAATACCTTATTTTTTGCAAATAAATTATATTCATGGAAAATACTTCTCCTCTTCCTAACCTAAGAAAAACTATCCCTAGGACATTCAAACCTATACACAAACAAGATCCATGACTAGAAACACAAAAATAAATCATATCTAATTAAAATTATCCCAAAACCAAAAATTGCACCCTTAACCTATCAATCAAGAACCCTCTTAATCCCAGGGCAAATAAGAATATCAAATTTGAAAAATTTGAAGGTCCCACTAGGAAATCATCCCGTCTGAAGGAACAACTCACCTAGGGCAAACAAAATATTATTGACATAAAGGATGATGACAAGGAAGATGATGCTACTACCAACAACTTGAAGAGGTTCATCATTTCAACAACCACAAACATGATGAATTCCATTGTGGATTCAATTACTGAACTCAGGGAAGCCCTATATTTGTTGTAAATAGGTTTTGAGATCCTTTCTAAAACCATATATTAATGAAATTTCCTAACCTATCAAAAAAAAGAACCCTCTTAATTAAATATCATGGGAAACATTATACAACCCTTCAATATAACTAGAAACCCCATTTATAATATATTAAGTTAATTCCATCCATGTTTCATATTTCCATTTATGCAAGAAAATCATTTTGAAAAAAATTATTACAAAAAACCATATATACCTAAAACCTTCCAAATCAAAGGCATTTAACAACAATATTAAACTACTCCTAAATCCAATTGCCAATTCACATATGAATTTACCCTAATATGTAGTGTACTACCCTAATATGCGATGTACCCAATTTATTTGAAAAATCAAAATGAGGATAAACTATCTGAAATATATCCAAGCAATAATTGTGTCTAGGGTAGTGGGAATGATGATCAAGCCTTGGATGGTAGATTGAGGGACGTTAAAAACAAGGGTGGGTCTAATGGTAAGATGGTAGAGGTTTTTGTTGATCAATTGGAGGGTCATGGGTTCTCACCAAGAGGGTTGGAGAGTGGGACCCCTTTCTAAAATCCCTTTGACCACATGGCCTCTTATATAGCGGTGGTTTCTAAGCCCATAGGTAAATTTTATTTTAAAGTCATATTTGACCTTTATCTAGTCCACAAAAAGCTTATCATCCATAATGACCTACTAAAACTTATTATGGATGAAGGGAACTTCAACTTGGTGGATAATTTTTTCGGTGTCCAACTCGATTTCAACATTGTTAGGTGATGGGCATATTCCAATTGGCATCCTTAAAGTCATATGGAAAACACTACTCTTCCAAAAGCCTTCTTTATATTCAATTCTAATTATGAAAAAGACTCAAGTTGTATGCTTAGTGGTCATCCTTGGTTCTTTAGGAAAGGGGATCTTTTACTTCAGTGTTGGAGCCCAAATTTCTATCTTGATATGAAAATATAAACATGAACCCTCTCTAGATTAGGATCCCTAGCCTACCCTTTTAGTTCTTGCATGATTATATATTGCATGGTATTTCCAAGGTGGTGGGTGAGCTCATTTTGATAGATCACATAACAAAGGCAAATTCAATATTGATTTTTGCAATAATGTGCATCAATGCATATCTAGAAGTAGATCTTCCATCCTCAATTGAGCTCATATCAAGTTTAGGGCCCTAGAACCGGGCCATTTTTTATGAAAATCAATCAAATTTTTGTTTTTAGTGTAAATATTCTAGACATATCTTGGCCTAGTGTCTAGCGAATAAATTGATGAGGAATTCTTGGTTGAATAAAATCCCTAAGGTAAAATCCATTTAAAATAATTATTTGGAGAAGATTGATAACTCCAACCCTTAATAAGAAGGGTCAATTAGGAATCTCATCATATTAGCTCAAGTAGCTGAGGCATCTATGAAATATCTCATTGAGGTACCTTTGGAAGATACAACTCTTGGTTTTTTAAGGGATAGTGTGATCCTAGATGTCCCCCATTCTATCATTGAGATGTTAGTTCTAAACTAACCCTCTAAAATTAACACTCCCCCTTCCTTATCCCTTTTAAATGAAAAAAAACCCTTTTATTTTTCTAAATTTGGTTTCAAAAGATATGCTTGTTTTTGGTACAAATTCAAAGACCAATATTGATGTTACCCCTTTGCCCTCTCTAGAGGAAAAATGGGATAAGAATAAGTTAGAAAAAGGATCCCCTAGGCCTAAAACAAGGAGCCACATGAAGGGAGATGTGGGTATGGATGTGGGGGTTAAACGTAGAGTTAGAAAATCATCAAATAAAGTCCTTAGGAAGAAAGAAATATAATTAGAGATTGCCAATGGAACTCAACTTTTATTGGGTTTGGAAGATGGTAAGGTCTTATCAGGAAAAAAATGAAGATAACTTCCTTTAAGACTTAAACTCCACATCAGAATGGGGGTGGAAAGAAACCCTTTTTCAAACCTCATAAATGAATTTACTCTCATGTAACATTAGGGGCCTAAATGACCTTACCAAGTAGATATTACTAACTTCACTCACGTTAGATCATAAAATAGACATCATCCTTCTACAAGAAACTAAAGTGGAGGAATGTAAAATTGAATTAGTTAGAAAGACTATTTGGAGGAATGCTACCTTTGCGGCCATTTTGGCTATTGGGGCCTCCTCTATCTTTGGGACTTTAAAAATTGAATGAATTAGTTGTTTTTACATTTAATAGAATTACTATTTTTCTCTTCTATTGTAAGGAATAAAAGCAGATATGGGTATTAACAAACATTTATGCACCAAAATCCTGTACCAATAGAAGCTCTCTTTGGGATACATTGAATTCTATGAAATAAGTTTTTAAAAAGTAAGTGTGGATCCTGGAAAGTGACTTAAAATATTCCATATTTTAGTCCAATAAAATAGGGGGTAAAACTAATTGCTCAATAATTTCATGTTAGGGTAACTGAGCTATTTTCATATTCTCTTTTCGTGATGGACCTGAATGAAATCTACCACTTCTAAACCAAAAAAGTCACAAGTTTTATGTTTCATGATATAAATATCTAGGAGAAGAGAAAGGAGGATTTCCTAAATCCATGGGTCCTCCCACAAGTCAATGTTTTTATCATTTCCCAATTTGTATCTATGTCCTTTCAGACTGATGAACCTTACTTCGATAATGCTAAGCTAGAATGCCAAATCAGTAGCAGGGAGTGAATCTCCCAAGAAAATTTTATTACTTACTAAGTGACCATCGTCTTAGGGCTTTAGGCTCATATTTTTTGTTGTTAGTGGTGGCCAATATTTAGTGTTGGTAGGTTTGGCTCTCCTTTTGATTTCTTGGTTTCAGCAATAGGTTCTTCAGGTTCTCAGGACCTCCTAGTTTTGCTTTCTCTCCTCTTACCCTTTGGTCAGCTAGCCATATGTCGTCCCCTATATGGGTATCTTATATATATTTTTTCAATTCTCTTGCCCTCAATTTATGTTTTCCTCTTGTAAAAAGTTTGGGAATCCTTTCAAAACCCCTTCTTGTATCTAATAAAAAAAATTCACATATGAATTTATACCCCAAAACATGTGCATCTCTTCCTAATGTCAATTTTCTTAACCATCGATTTATTATGAAATTTTTAGAAGAGACAAAAATATCACATCAATAAAACACATATCATTTAAGAAAATCACTATACATTTAGGCCTTAATTGGACATTACTCATTTAGGCCTTAACTAGCCACTACTCATATTGTTTATATAGGTCTTAACTAGTCGCTGACCATTTTGACCATCTAGGCCTTAAGTGGTCATTGACCATCTAGGCCTTAAGTGGCCATTGACCATCTAGGACTTAATTTATCATTGCCCATCTGAGGCCTTCACTAGCCATCAACTATTAGACATAGCTATTATACTTATATCTACTATACTATATAGGCCTTAATGGGCCACTATTCATTTAGGCATTAACTAGCCATTATTCATTTAGGCATTAACTAGTTATTGTGTTGGACATTTTGAGTCATATTTGTCATTGATGTCAAGGAATTAATTTGTCATTGATGTCAAGGAATAAGCTATCGTTGATGTCCAAATGTCAAGAGGAACAATGCATAGGTTAAAGGCAAAAAGCTTCATAATATTTTTAATATTATGTGGAAGCATAAGTTAGAAAGGTTTTTATTAAAACCATGGTGGTAGAATGATTTTTATCAAATCATTGAGAGCAAACAAAAGTTTCAATTTTACCCCCAAGGAGGCTTTAATTTTTATAAAATCCAAAGGGTTATAAATTTAATTTATAAAATTTAAATTCTTATTAGAATTTAAATATTTTATAAATTATTAAAGTTCCTATTAAAGCGTTGACATCATATTTTATTGCACCCATTGACATGCAAGTCAAATGAGGGAAAAGGGTATTTAAACCCTTGCCAAAGCAAACCTTAGGCATTCGAATTAATATCCAAAATTGACAGAGACAACAAAAATTTTGTGCAGCAAAGACAAAGGAGGGAGTGCATCGTTTTAAGAGCACGTGGGAAGTGAAGGGAAGATCCAAGGGATCTAAGGTCTTAGGGAGAATATAAAGCATGAAATGTGCTTCCTTATTGCATGTGGAGTGCTTGACTCACATGAATAGCTAACCACGACCAAGGCGCTAGCAATGGAGAGTGCACAAGATCAAATACCGTAAATTGTGGAAGGGGATTTTTGCCAAGGTTTTTATAAATTTGATTTTAAATTTTTCAATGTGCTAAGGTTAAGGAGTAATAAGGGTGGTAAATGAAAATTTGATTATTTTATTGCTTTGCTAAGGTTAGGGAGATATAAAGGAAAAATGGAAGAATGTGGAAGTGGATGTGACTAAATGTATGATTCAAAAGAATATGGAAGGAAGGTTTGTTGAGGAATAAACCAAGATAAAAAAGATGAAGAATGAAGAGGTTGCGAAAAAGAAGATGTTGACAAATTGAATTGTGGAGGAGGTTGATTTTCATTAGTCATAGGAACTTGTGAAATTCCCCCATCATTGATGGTTGTGGTGTTAGCATACATAGATTGGTATTGATTAGGTGGAGTAGGATTATACAATGGGTTGATATAAATGGTGTGATGTGGTTGATATAAGTTGTATGAAGCCCTATACGAGGGTGCATTTGAATCATGATGAGAAAGAAAAGGGCAAATATTATAAGGTTCACTCTTCTATTTGTGGGCTTCCTCTTCTATGTATTTACCAAAGGTCTCATGATTAGCCTTTATGAATTCCCAAATGTGTTCATTAGAGATAAATTGGATGGTTCCATCCTTATGTTCTTTAGGATCTAGGTCAACTTATTCTTTGTTTTGTTCAATTTCTGTGGACTCATAATTGGGGTTTTCTATATCAACTTGGTCCTCTAGAGGACCTTCAATTTATTTACCACTTATCAAGGTCATGGTCATGAAAGGAATACAAAAAAAGAATTATTTAGAGGACAATGTCACACAAGAGAGTTTCCTTTATTTTTTTGTTCAAGACTAAACTTGTTCTATCTTGTTTATGTACCTAAAATTTTTAATGCATGAGATTCATGTTGGGTTCACCAAAGAATGTAGGCAATAAAATTTTCACCCCTTTCCCTCTATGTGAATTGATCCATACCTAAAAAGGGGATGAATGTTTGAAACCTACACCTCAATATGAGCGACACCTGGTGATGTACCTCCTTTTATGATGGTTGAACAATTTTACGTTCACCAAGAAGTATTTGAGACTACTTCTAAGTCTAGGCTAAGGGTGTTATTTTAGATGTATTATTTTTAGTTTATAAACACCTATGTTTAGGCTAGAATGTAGCTAGGATATAATCTATATGAACTTTATCTTTCATTGAAAACAACACACAACAAGTAATTCTTCTAAACCAAATGCATTGCATTTTCATTTTTTTGATATTTTTGATATTTTTGATAATAAATTATGAATGAACTAGATATGGCACTAAAAAATAGAAATATAGAATTGAAATAGATTAGATAAAGGGCCTACCTAGTCTAGATGTCTTATCAAAGTGAATTCATGAATCACAAGTGAATTCATGACCTGTATGATGAATTCACAACCTATAAGCAAATTTGTGGATTTTGAGTATGAATTCGCTAAATACCTACAAATAATTTCATAGAAACACTAAAAATTTGAATTAGCATTTGAGGATCGACTTAGGCCACTGTATAGTTGATATTAGTTATGCGACAGTCAAATCCCCTTAGTCCTTTTAGCAATCCATGCATAAACAAATGAAAATTGTTGATCTATTGTGAATAGATAAAGAAATGAAATGAAATAAAAAAAATGTTGTAGAAAGAAAATGAAATCAAATGCAAAATGACTAGGATGCAATATGCAAATGAAAAAATAGATTTGGAAGTAGATATTTGGCCCCAAGATTATAGTTGTGCAAATTTGTGACGTGCAAGCGAATTCACAGCTTGTGAGCGAATTCACGAATTTACCTACAAATTTACTAGATGTGTAAAGTGTGATGTGCAAATGTAGAAAATGAAATGCAAATATTAAAACAATTGGAAAATAACTTGCTTGTAATGGAAATATTGTAGATTTTATCATTTTTTATTGCAAGGGTGATGGCACCAAGATGTATTTATCAGTAGCAATATGAGCTCCAAAAGTGTTCTCCAATCAGTATGGAAGCTACTTATGTCACTCAACATGTAGCAAATCTATTAGTTCTCAGCTTCTCTCAATCAAAACATAATTGCTCCTTAGTTTTCCAAATTCTCCTTTAGCTTTCTCATTATCTTTCTCTCTCTCATGAAAACATAATGTCTTCATATGTTGAATCGATGCAGTATAACCAAAAATTGTGAAGTTAGGCTAGTGATTCAAGGGAGGTTATGCAGATTGGGAAAATTCCCAATATGGGAAAATTTGTGAGCTTAAATTGAATCCTGTGAATTCATCAAAGATACACAAATTCATGAAAAATCTATGAATAGCTAAATTTAGAAAGAGCCAAAATAGTCATTCGGTGGATTGATGATAGGTGATTTAGCGAATTCATGGGCTAAATTTAGGGGCTGTGAATTCATGAAAAACAAGGTAAAATACCATGTGGGTTGGCACGTGCAAGAAAAAAGGTGGGACTCAATGAGGGTATGGGTTATGTGTGCTACAGAAGGGAAATTATTGTGACCTTAGGGTCAAAAATCCTTATCTATAATTTTCGTGTTTGTCTAACCTCATTGTTACAGACATTATATTTTCATTTCACTTATCTTTATTTAGAGTATTAACCTACATTTTTCTTGATTTACATTTCCATTTCTATTTCATTTGCAAATTTACATGTTTATTTTCATAATTTAATCTCATATTTACTTGTTTACATTCATGCATTTTGAATAAGCTTTCACCTACATGTGTTTTGCTCTCTCATATCATATTGTTCTTATTTCACATTGATATTTTCATAGCCTTGAATCTCTTTTGGTTTCATATTAGAGGTATTTTAGAATTCTCCTTAGCATTTAGATCCCTTTGCATCTCCATTTGGGGGTATATCAAAGAATTTTATTATCAGAGAAACGAATAATTATCATTAATCAAGCCATGCTTAAATAATACAATGAAAGACTAGATTAGCTCATAACTACTTGAGCTAACTAGCTGAATTTAGGTAGGAGTTACAACAATACGAACAACCCAATAATAATGGAATAACCACTATATGCTAATCTATGCTAACATCCCCCCTTATTACATTATTTGGGTAATAATATAACTACTAGCTATGCTAACATCCCCCTATGCAATAATATTTAGATAAAGGATATAACTACCCCAATATAGTGAAGAAGAAGGAGAGAAATGAAAGAATGGTGGCTCATGTTTTGTCTTCAGCTCTGGTTTGGCTCTAGCTCTAAGCATACCTCTAGATTTGTACCTCTAGGTCTATCTCTGGATCTTCCTATAAATCTACCCTTGGATCAGTGCCTATGGATCTGCTTGTAGATCTGCCTCTGTAACTTTGTCTCTGGGTCTATCTTTAGGTTTGTCTCTTGGTCATTATCTCTGGGATTGCCACTCGGTCTATCATTGGATTTGCCTTAGGTATACCATAGGTTTTACCTTTTTGGTAGAATCCATACAATATTTCTTTCATCATGGTCCATTGTGTGAGATCTGTTCATCCACAATCAATATAAATCTTGTTGGCCATTTTCACTTTGTATCAACAACTGGAAGAAGAGTGATTCATACATCCACATGAATCACAAGGATGTAATTTACAACACTTAGCTACAACATGTCCTATTTTTCCATAATGATTGCAACAATTATTTTTAGGAGTAGTAGGAGATTTTGATTTTACAAACATGGTATTACTAGTACTTGCATGTCTAATATAGCCAAGGCCTTCATTCTTTGCCCTGACATTTAACATTATTGGAGTTTTAATGCCTTGTTCATGTTTACCTAATCTCTCACCATTGAATCCCATTTTATTCATAATTTTAGAACCAAATACTTTGGTGTGTTGTTCAAAACACCCAATTTTATCATCTTCATAAATACTTTTAACAATATGATATTTTTCATTATTGATGAGATTATGGAGTTCATTTTTAGGAGGTTCAATTTTTAAGTCACTAGTGTCACAAGAAAAATCTACTACTGTGATGAGATCACTTGTTCTACAACTGATATCTACCATTGAAGGTAGGAGGTCACCTATATCATTACAAGCATTTGCCATCATGGCATGGTCATATGTGTCACAAAAAACATTCACCACCATGAGTTGAAGGTCACTTGTGTCACTACAAGCATCGACTATTAGGGGCTTGACCTCTGTTTCCTCACTAATTTCCCTTTTCACTTTACGCTGTACAATAGCATGAGCATAAAATGACATGTATATTCCCATTACAATGCTAATAGGGATTAAAACACCATTTTTATGCATGTCTTCACAATACGTAGAATCATTGATTATGGCATCTACACCATTCCGTACTGTGAGAAATGTGCCATCTTCATAAAAATCCATCCCGTCCATGTGTGGGGAAAAGTATGGGCCTTTAGCTTATTTAGCAACATCAGTTGGTTTTGGGATAGTTTTATTAATTGATCTGCCCATTCTTAAGGTATCGATCTCTACCAAAAATGCACCTTTTACAATGAAAATTTGCAAACTAATTTGACTAAGGTGTTGGTCACTACCGAAAATGCACCCTTATAAGTCTTCCCCCTTGGTTTTGCAAAATTATATCTCCCCTGTGTGCAAGATAGGAGATGGTGGAGAAATTTTTTTATCCCCCCTTTAGTGCAAAAAAAAATGCAACTATGAAGCCTCAAAAGGCTCTTACAAAGCTTGCCTCGTAGGTAGATTAGCACAATGTGTCACCAAAAAAATCCCCCCTATGTGAAGTACTTCAAACAAAATATGTTTGCTATTTATGAAGCCTAAAAAAAAAAGGTTTGGAGGTTTGATGATTTTATGCCTTGTTTGATAGCTTTTGAAGAATTGCTCAATGAGGAAAAAAAAATCCCCCTTCACTTATGCAACAAAAAAAATGCCCCCCTTCAAGTTTGAAAGAAAAAAAAATTTGCCCTCCAATGTTTTGTAAACATAATTTAAAGTTTAATTAAATTGATTTTTCTTAAAAAAATATTTCTAAATATTTTATAAAAATATTCTTTTTTTTTTAAGAAAAATTAAAAAAAATTAATTAAACAAAAAATTATAAAAAAACATTACAAATTTAAAGCAAAAAAAAATCAAACTTATAAAGAATTACCTTTGGGAGCGTCTGAGCTAGAGCGCTCGGTGAGAGTGAGGATAGACCTCCCCTTACTTGAGAAGCGTATGTCAGCGCTAAAAAAAAAAAACAAACAAGCACCACTCCTCCATAGCTCCTCTGTTGGCGGGTGGTGTGTCTACAACAGTGATAGACGATAGCAGCACCGCATCCTCTGTAGCAGTGATCCAGACCTTTCAATCTTCAACCACACCTCCTCGGAAAAAAAACACTTCAATCGCACTGCAACTCATATGCACCACACCTATCAAGTTTATTTGATGGCCTTCGAGATCAAAACATGACCATGGGAGGAGATCTAAGGGCTAAAGGAGAATTTGAATCCACACATATTAAAAAACTAGTTTTATGACCATCAAGCAAAGAAAATTACAATTTGATCGTCACCAATGACAAGGAAAAATAGGAAATGGTGCAGGGGAATGACAATTTTTGCTTGGTTTTCTTGGGCAAAAAAATATTTTATCCCACATGCATGGGGAAACAAAAAATGTAGGGGTTTATAAGATGTAATTCTCCCCTATAGACTTGTCTCCTATCATGGAGACTCTACCCGAGACGACAGTGGGGTTCCCCTTGCAGGCGTGGGGCCGCCTTGGTTGCCACGCTGGGGGCCATGTTGTCCACAGTGTCTCACCTTCCCGTTAGTTGTGTTCGGTCGGTATTTAGGCCAATTTTTTCTAGGTCCGCGTCGGTGTCCCCCCTAGTCAGGTTGTTCAATTTTTGTGTCCTATGGTCCTCATATCTAGTCAGTGTTCGATCTATTATGGGATTTAGTACCCCACCAAATCTAGTCAGCGTCTGATGTATTATGGGATTCAGTACCCCACCCGATAAAATCAGCTGTGCATATGTGTCTGCATCTCGACCAACGTGTCATCGCTATCCAGCATCAAAATCTTGTCAGCTACCTTGGGATATGTGCCAGAGTTGCAGGTCCAGCCCTACCTCAGGAACCATGTCCAGGTCCAAGAAATTAGGACTCAAAAATTGAGCCTCCAACATAGGCTCTAATACCATGTCAGAGAAACGAATAATTATCATTAATCAAGCCATACTTAAATAATACAACGAAAGCCTAGATTAGCTCGTAACTACTGGAGCTAACTAGCTGACTTTGGGTAGGATTTACAAAAATACGAACAACCCAATTATAATGCAATAATCACTATATGCTAATCTACGCTAACATTGTTAACTTATTCACCTTCCTCTTAGCTTCATTTACCTCCCTCCATAAGATTTTCAAAATTGATAACAATTTCCTTTAGATTCTACAAATCTCTAAGTTACAGGACTTAGAAATAAATTCTCTCATTTTCCTTCCCAAATTGACCCAAATAACCCTAATTTTTGACCCAAAACTTAGTCGACCCTAATTTCCACTACCTATAACCATTGGTGAGTTTGAATCTCTAGAATTACATAGAGCAAAAAATCCATTAACTATAAAAAATGCCACTAGCAAATTTGATAGGGACTACTTCCACTCCAAAAGGTTTAAATCCACACTCAAAATTATTTTAATAGGGGGTTTGATCAATTGGGAATATAGAAAATCAACACACTACACTAATATAGGCCCCCTAAATTAGATAAACCTAATTTTTTGGTCTAATTTTAAAGGTTTAAAAAATACCACTTAGTTGCAAAAATGCAATGGCAAATTTGATAGGTTGTGGCAAATTTTGATCAAGCTTCAAAATAGGTAACCCTACCACTCGGCACCTCCCTGGTCACTATTTTTTATTACTTTTTGCTTTCTAATATTTTTTTTCACAATTTTTTTTATCTAAATTCACATTTACTTTGGGAAATTAAGGAACTCTTAGAATAGTTCAAATTCTTCTTTTAATCACATTTATTTTGGGTAAAATAAAAAAAACCTTAACATACATCTAATTATTTCCTTCAAAAGAAATTAGTCAAGAAATCAAAATTCATTGTTGGATCCTCAAAATCCAACTTGATTTTACCCCAAATTTTTAAATTTTTGGTGTCCTTTGGTCTTTTTCAAATTTGCAATACCCCCTTGAGTCCTTTCCAATTATTGTAAATTTTTGGTCCTTTTGAAGTCTTGTTTCACCCTCCAAGAGTAATGAAAGTTTTTATGTCACCAAGGTCATGCCTTTGTTTTGGTTTTCCTAAGGTCAATTTATTAATAAATGTTTGGCCAAAATAATTTTGATACAGGGGCCTATCTTTCGGAGGACATAAATTTTGATCCGACCATTGGATCGACTTGAAATTTATGTGGAGCTAGATAAAGATGAGGACAATGTGTGGCTATGAAACCTTGGTGGCTAGGGTGTTTTTTTAAGATTTTAGTGAGCCTTAATTCCTTCATCTATGTTAGCTTTTGACATAATGTGTAATGGGAGATAACAATCACAAGATGCAGAATAATATGAAAGAAAGTAAATCTACAAGATGATTGAAATATGCTATAAATATAAATGACATAAATGAATATAATGTAGCTATGGAGTAAATGAACACTCCATTAATAAAGCTACTAAACTACATTACATCCATCACCAATATATAGTGATCTACACATAACTGTGCTACTACCTACGAATATGCTCTAAGCTTCTCTATCTGTCTATATCTCTCTATTACAATGAGGCCCTTCTTATATAGGAAGATAGGTTCCTTGGCCAACACTCTACCTAGCTGTACAAGGGACAACTTGTACATATACAACTTGCACATTGACACTTGTGCATTTATTACATTGCATGAAGTAACTAGATAAATTCCCCCTAAATTAATCTAATGTCCTAAGTATGTACCTTGGAAGGTACATTTACATGATCCAAATGATGTAATATACTCTATTTATAACACCTCCCTATATTACATTATTTGGGTATTGAAGACTTTAGTCTTCAATATGGATCTTCCTCTTCATATTGAACTTTGTACTATTCCTATGCATTCTTTGTAACTCGTTCAAGCAAACAGTTAGTGTCTTTGTAATATGTTACATTTGTTGATAGAGCCTTCACCTCATAGTATTATGTGGGTTAATCCAGTTCTTAAATTTCTTCTATCCTTTGAACCAAATGTCCTTTATGATTTCTCTTATGATATTCCAATTAAGGATAATTGGTTGGTCACTGAGATTGTTGCTGATGAGGGTTCCTTTAATATTGTCGAGGTTGAAATTGATTCCCATTATTCATCTGATTTCCTTGGTTTCAATTTTTTGAGATTGTATCTACAATAGCTGGTACTATGACCTTTCCTTCTACATATCTAACAATACCATGTTTTCCATCCTCTTATTGATGAAGCAATATTTCCCTATAGATTATATTTTGATACAAATGCAATGTTAGTCTTCTCATCTTTCATAGTATTTTCTATTTCATTCTTGAAATATACTGACTAGGTCATAAAAATAAATATCTTTACTGAAAACTTGTAAAGATGTGACCAAATGCTTATAGCTATATGGAAGTAATCTCATGGTTACTTGAGTAAGAAGTCCTAAACTATTTCTCCTAAGGTCAATAATTTTCTTTTAATGTCTGCTACCTTCCTTAGGAACTATTCTATGCTTTCTCCACTATTCATTTTTAATGAGTGAAGTTGAGTTTGGAGATGAAGAATAGTTATCTTATTCTTTCCTTCAAATATTTTCTCTAGGCTTGTCCATGCATCTAAAGATATTTTTGTTGAACTAATATAGGGTTGTATCTCATCAGTGATAACAAAGGTTATTATCATTAGAGCCTTTGAATTATTTTCATAAAACTTTAGGATTTTAGTATCACCTGTGGTAGGTCTCTATGTTTTCCCTTTGAAAACATCCCAAAGTTTTTCATATACTAAGATTACTTTCACTTTATTATTCCAGGAGAAATAATTAGGACCCTTGAATAATTTTGATTATTCTAGGAAGAATTTGTTTGATGCCATTTAAATTTAGTAATATCAATCCTTAGATTTTGTAGACTTCCTTTTGTCTCCCTAGCAATATTTGGAATATGATATAGTGCTTCTTATAAAATTTTGTAAAGATAAAAAATCACCTTTTTTAACACCTTATTACTGCTATTGAACTAAGAACTTTTCCAATTTTGAAGAGGTTTTACTGTTCGATTTCTTTTATCCCTTTTGAGAAATTTTTGAGACAAGAATATTATAAATTTTCAACCTTAGCAAAAACTATTAATAACATATTTTTATATCCCTTAGGATTTTATTTAAGTGTTTCTAATTCCTAATAACCTAGTTTGGTTTTGTAATCCTTACAACTCCCAAAATTGAAAAAATTAGAACACATTAATATTTGCAAACATTAAATGGATTAATTCCTCCCTTATTTCTCCTAGGTTGTATTTTGTAAATATTAGACAAATTTGATATTTAATTTCCCTAAGTTTTGCTTTCAGATAAATATTTATTTCCTTTAATACTTCAACCTTAGAATATAACCTTATAACTCCCTTTTTAATGAAAGCAAATTAGATGGGGGAAATTGTACCTTAATAAGGCTTTGCACCTTTATGAAATTAGTGGTAGTTTGTCCTTCTTGGGTGTTGTGAGTAATGATATATTCTTCAACTTGCTATTGGTTTCAACACTCTCTTTAATGCTTCCTTGATCCATTTGAATGAGAGTAATATTCCTTATTGCTTCTGAATACTCTTGAATTGGTCTTGCTACCAAGTTGCTATCAAGTTGCTACCAAGTTGCTTGTCGAGTTGTTGCTAGGTTGCTTTCCGAGATGCTTGGTCCAACTTACCTTTAATAGACGATCAATCAAGTGACAAGTGTCACAACAATTTTTAGATGCTCTAAGAATGATTTAGGTGTTTGGTGGAGATGTCGATCTTGTTCTAACGCTTGTGACAAGTTTCACTTTTGCTTGAAAATATTTTATTACTCCCTCTTCGTTCATTATCCAAGAGACATTTCTACTTCAATGTATATGACACTTCTTGTTGTAATGCTTCTGGATGTAAATAACTCCTTGTTGATTAGTGTTTTATACACACCTTGAGAAGAGTATACAAGAAACACGAATAACACATAAATGGGAATAAATTCCCTCTCACTTTAGGATCTTGTTGGTTATCCAAGGTGTGAGTTATAGGTTTGGGTCGAACGTCCTCACTCTTTTCCTCTTTTGGAATAGTTTCAAGTAGACTGCCTATGTACCTGCAAGGGGGTTCAACTTCTGTCTCGTGTTTTTTGGTTTATCAATCAGATTTGTATTTTTGTGAATTGATCTAGCTCTTCATATCTTAGCAGATTAAACAAATAAATAATTTTAAAGAAAATAAAAATGAGAACCTTTCCAAAATAAAAAAGAGAGAGTAAGGTAGGGCAGAAAAGAGAGGGTAAAATACTACAATTTTAATTTTTAACCAATGTTTTAATTAAAACATGCTACTGTGTTCACTAAATTGGATAAATAGAATAAAAAATTATCCAACTTTCTAAGATTAACTTGTTATCTAGTGTAGCACCCTAAAATGGTGCAGTAAACCTTAGCAAATAATTAAAATTACCTTAGTAATAATTCAAATTCAAATTTTAACCCCAAACCGCCTGTTAAACCGCTTTCCTCGTTTTCCATGCCATTTTTAGGATTTGTTGTGACCGTTGGATGATATCGTCGCCGATCAGACGATATCGCCTCAGATCGGACGAATTCGTCTGGAGAAGAACGTCCAGACGATTTCGTCCCAAAACTAATTTTTCATAATTAGCTTCTGTTTCAACGACGTCTCTAAGTTGGGCAGAAGCGTGTCTGTGCGGTTAGAGACTTCCCCTGTTGGAGATCTCCCAAATTGGGATGATCTCCAACCTCCCAACCTCCTTCCTATGCCTATTTAATCTTAGGCCCTCCCCTTGACATTCCCCCTGGCTGAAATTTCCTATCACTACGAGTTCTACTTGCATTAGACCATCTTAGAATCACCGTTTGCCTTTGTACCTTTTCCAAGTTTTCTTGCAGGAACTTCATTGTTTTTCAGTCGGAGCAAGCTCAGATCATCGTAGATGATCTTGTACAATCTCGGATGATCACGCCCCAATTCGAGATGATTTCGCACTCTACAGACGATTTCGACTACAGTCAACATTGGGGGCAATTAGTGCCCAGAGTTTGCACTTTTCTCTTTTCGTCTGCTATTTCATTCTGCATTTAGATCAGTTTATTGTTATTTTTTGCTATTCTGCATTTTGGAGTTCACCCATATAGCTTAAAGTGCATAATAAAATCATGATTAGTCTTTAAAACAGGATAATTTACTTGCATTTCTATTTGTAATTATCATATTAACATCATTCATTGTCATTTTACACCATTTTCCTCTGTCATCATAGCTGCATTTTCTGTATTCTGTGTCTATTTCTCTGATTGTAGGTATTTGACGAATTCATCAGATCTCAGATGATCCTGTCTGATTGCAGATGATCCTGTCAGATCAGAGGCGATCTTGATTGCTTCAAAAATTAGAACCTCCATCAGACATCCGGATCAGGTATGGCTTTTTTCTAATCTAGTATATTTTCTATATTTTCTGTTTAATTCTATTTTTTGTATTCATTTAAATCTGCATTTCCTAATAGAACAGTTTAGATTCATTTGGCCAAACCTAGGATTTGAATGATCAAGCATAAAAATGAACACATCAAACACATTCCCAACCTAGGCGTGGAGACTGCCACTAAACGTTTCCTGGTGAACCCCACCATCCGTCGAAAAATCACCCTTATACACCTCCCCCGAGAGGCGGGACCTTCAAAGGGCCTCTCAGTCCGAGGTATTGTCCCATCCTTTTCCCATCCCCCTTCCGGGCATGGATCCTATAGCCTGAAGGTAAGGGTGCGAAAAATTTGGAGCGATACATTTTGGTGAACCCGACGTGAAACTAAAACCTTTTGAAAACAAAAAAAAACATAGATGCATTTAAAATCATTAGAAAACTACTAAGTTGCATATCATGTTTAGATGGTAGCTCCTAAGAAAAGACTAGCTGTCACTATAAATGTTGAAAATCAAATAATAGCCATAGAGTTTAATTCTTTGCTTAGACTATCTCAAACATATAGAGTTCCACCTTTGTGGGACGAACTTAATAGGAGATTGGGTATTATTTCATCTAGATCAACCGAACTTAGGCAAATCAAGAGGTTTGCCCTAGATAGAATCCTGGATCCTCATCAACTCATTTTTTATCATGAACTTCAGAGAGCTTGCCATAGGTGGTTAGCTTATAGGAGAGCTCTTGTGTCTTCAGAATTGTTCACCTTCGAGGAATACCTCGAGAATGCAATCGTTATACACCAATTCCTAGGTCGTGTAGAAGACCAAGAGGTCATTCTTACGGATAGGGAAAGGTGGAGGAGAGTTCCTAGAGCTGTGTTATATCGAGAGTATTGCCATGAACTTTATTTCTACCAACCAGAGTCTGAGATAGATAATATCACTATAGCACTTTTTGTCAAATTCTTGAAAGAAAATTTTCAATTTGAAGAAGAACATTTCATGACTCCTGAAGAACTTGAGCCCGTTAATGATATTTATAAATTGTTTATAGAAAACTAGATCATTGCTTTCATTATTATTATTTCTTGCATTTAGTGTGTTGTTTGTTATCTTTATAATATTGTTATAAAAAAAAAAAAAACAAAAAAAAAACAAGAAAAACCAAAAACATAACAAAACCAAAACATTTTATTTTAAATACTATAGTAGGTATATAATTAAAATATATACCTCTTAAGCTTGTTGCATATATATATATATATATATATATATATATATATAAGTATATATATATTTTCTGAAATCTAAGTTTAAGCACAATGACTAGACTTAGGAATGGTAAACAAACTGAAGAAGAAGAAGAAGAAGAAGATTGGTTAGGAAAGAAAACAAAAAAATCAAATGCCCTTCCTGAGGATCCAATTCCGGAAGGAGGAACTCTAGAACAACAAGAAGATGAGCTTGTTGTAGAAAATGAACAAGAAGAAAATGTTAAAGAGGAAGGATCCTCATCCCCTAGAATGGCTCCAGACGGAACTGTTACTTTTGATAACTTAGATCATTTTTGGAAATTTTTCAGTAATAACATTGGTGCTCTTAATATGGCAGTTCGTATTGATAGAGGACAAATTAGTGACACTCAAGCAGCCATGGAAGATATGTTTAACATGCACACTAATCCCTTGTCCTTTGTTGATCAAGAAAGTGATAAAGCTGGACCATCCAATATAGATATGGTCACTATGATTCAGAACATGCAAAAACAACAGGTTACCCAACCCCCTAAGGAACCTGTTATTGAGCCTAAAATCATTCCCACACAAAAGAGACCTTCATTCACTGCTTTATTTCGCCAAACTATTGATCAATATGCTTCAAATCGACAAAAACCTAAAATGAAGCCAAACACCAATTTTCAACAATCGGGATACAACATAATACAACTTCAAAACTTCTTCATAACACCCTTCCTACCAACAATTTACACAATAGCAATATAGCATCTAATCTTCATGTCCCTCCATCATATGCTCACAAATCCCATATTAATGCCCTACCGAACCAATATGGTGGGCAAACCAATGATCTGGAAGCCATGGTGAAACAGTTAGCTTCCCGCATGGACCGAGATAGATCCCTACCGTCCCTCGTATAATTATCGAGAGATGTGTAGTCAGCCTTTGGATCCCATAGTTGTAGCACAACCATACCCTAAGCACTTTCCCATGCCCGTCCTGCCTATATATAAAGGAACTGAAGATCCCATAGAGCATCTTCGCATGTTTAGGATAGCATGTCATGATATATCACATGATGACTTGCTATTACTAAAAATGTTCCCAAAAATTTTAGGAGGAATGGCATTAGAGTGGTACTATCAATTGCCCACTCATTCTTTGAGGAATTTTGAAGAAACAGCTGAATCTTTTGTCCATCAATTTAGTGCCTACATCGAGAGACACATGACCATTAAAGATTTATACAACTTAAAACAAGACAAAGATGAATGTTTTGCTGATTTCTTAGCTAGATGGAGGCAGTTGATGGAAAACTGCACTTTGTGCTACCTTATAGGGAAATGTTGGACATTTTTATTAATAATTTGCAAGAACAAATATCCTATGAATTATCAACTGCTACCTTAACCACCTTCGATCAAGCTATAGACTTAGCTCGAAGGGTGGAAGATGCTCTCATTAGAAGAGGTCAGCTCAAAAAGAAAGATGATGAGAAAACATCCAAAAATCAATATAAAAACAAACAAGTTGTAGGTGATGGAGTCACTGATAGTAGAAACATTGCTAATATTAATACTACGAAAACAACGGAGAAGTTTATATTAAAACCTCCTGATAAACCACCTCGAGAGTTTACTAGATTGAATCAACCATTATCAACTATTCTACCCCAATTACTCGAAAGAGGTTTGATTCAATTACCAGCTATCCGGGAACCTGATCCAACTATACCCGGATACAGAGCTGATTTACATTGTGATTTTCATAGAGGACCTGGACATGCTACAAACTCTTGCAAAATATTAAAACATAAAATACAAGACTTGATTGATAATAATGAAATGGAGGTGCAAGCCTTTCAACCTAAACAAAATCCTCCTAATAATGCTCAAAAGAACATTCCCCAAAATCAGAATCAAAATGCTAATCAATCATTAGATATATTTCAACATCCTTTACCAAAACATGGTAAAGAGGTGGCCAATCAAATTGAGCATCATAATGTCCCTCCTCCTACCCGATATGTAGGGACTATTAGCGGACATTTACCTAATCATGATTTACAAAAATTTGACACAACTTTATCCATGGTTACGTCCAGACCCCTATATAATACTCAAACACCGGATCCTAGTGATGTAGAATCGGATACTGAAAGTGAAATAGACATCACCTCAAATCAATCGAATAGTTCTGAAAATGAATCAGATCCTATTCAACCTATCACAGATTCTATGGTTTCGAAAGAACCATTTCCTAGAAGAGTTACTACTCGACCCTCTTCTAATCTATTCCTTCCTAATGAACAAGCCATAAACGCTAGACCGAGACCAATTCAGCGTCTTCAATATAACATTGTAGGTACCATCAGAGTTGTTACCAGACAACAGGCTCAAAACTCTCAACAGGATCAAACTCAGAATGATGGATCAGCTCCATTTATTTTGAAAAATCCCAATAAAGGGAATCATATGTCTAATGTTCAACCTAAACCTCCTTACAATATTAATGAACAATTATCCAATACTACAGCCATAATTTCCCTTTTGGACTTGTTAAGATCTTCTCCTACCCATAGGGATGAATTAATGCTCACATTAAGCCAAATGATGGTACCTCAAAATATTCAACCTGAAGCCATGTCCAATACTATCATCACTCGAGAAGTCGATTGTATTGAATTTCGAGATAAAGATATCCCACAACATAGTTTACATAAGGATAACCCCTTATATATTACTGCCCTAATAGGAGATGTAGCAGTCAAAAGGGTCTTGATTGATAATGGTTCATCTCTAAACATTTGCACTTTTGACTTCTACCAAATATTTGGGTTTAGAAGTGATGAAATGAAGAAAACTGACATGATCATAAAAGCTTTCAATGACGAAACACAAGAAACGTGTGGAGTTATCACCATCCCATTGCAAGTTGGTCCGAGAACCTTAGATACGACCGTGTTTATTGTACATTGCCCCGCATCATACAATATACTCTTGGGTCATCCTTGGATCAATGCAATGCGGGCTGTCCCATCAACTTTACACCAATGTGTTAAATTCGAATTTAAAAATCAGTTGGTCACTATCCATGGTGATCCTAGACCCTTTGATATGTGTGCTTTGGCGGAACCTGTTGGAGTTCAATTTTGCCCTGCTCTGTCATCCACACATCCTAATTCTTATTTTTCATCTAAACGTGTGAAACACACACCCATAACTTCATCTATTTCTCCTCCATTAATTTCACCCTCATATATAGCTCAACAATCTTCTAAACAAACCACACTAGAACCTCAAAAAGATCTTAAATCCACAACCAATCCTTCATGTTCCATCCCTATAATTTCAAAACCTATAGACCCATTTATTAACACCTCCACATTATCTACATCTATCATACCTTCCACATCTAAAGATATAGGGAATGATCCTTCTACATCTTATGCTCTTTCTGATGAACTCTTACCTGATTTATCTAAAATTCTTATATCAAAAAAAACAAATGCTTCTATGCAAAATTCCATTATCTTAAGTAATTTGCCACCTTCTCCTCGTACCTTGGGCCTCCCACAACCTATGGGAAGTATCTACCAAGTCGGGAGTTGTGCTTTTATTTATAAAGGATATGATTGGGGAAGAATACCCCGGAACATCAAGATGCATTGTGATGGATATGCTCGATGCTATTTTGCTAATGAATATATTAAAGCTAAACCCATAATGCTTAAATTGGGATATAAAGGGAAAGGCTTGGGACCTCTCCAAGATGGTATGAAAGAACCCTTTGAGGTAGAACCATGGCCCGCTCGATGTGGTGTGGGCCTATTTCCTAGTAAGGGTCAACCCTTCCCTTTTGAAGATGATGATCAACTCATATGTTATCAAGATTATCTAGATAAACAAGATTCTTTGTATCCCAAGAATAATCCTTCTACCTGCAATATGCTATCCATAGCCTATCCTGAAATGATTGTTGAATCCGACGATGAGTTGGAAGGAGATATTTTCCATGATGTCTCCATTGAAGAGATGTTACACAATGGTTTTTATTTTGATGGTTCTATACCTACTATAGCCCAACTTGAGGCCACGACTCCTCAAGATGAATTATCCAAGTTAACCTTAAAGGAATTACAAGAATTGGGCGTTTCACCTGCCCCACCTAATTTTGAAAGAGATCTACACATGGAAGTAGAAAACGTCATTAAGGTTAACATTGGAACTGAGGATAATCCTCACATAATCAATATTGGATCAGAATTAAGTCAAGAAAAACAAGAGCAATACATTGCATTCCTTAAAGAATATGAAGATGTCTTCGCTTGGACATATGAAGATATGCCAGGTTTAGACCCTTCCGTAGTCATGCATCACCTAGTAGTCCATCCGGATGCTAAACTCGTTAAACAAAAACTTAGAAAAATGCATCCCAAAGTGGCCTTGCTAGTCAAAGGGGAGTTAGAAAAACTCCTGAATGTTGTTTTTATACAAGCTATTGATTATGCTGAATGGATCTCGAATGTAGTTCCAGTCACCAAGAAAGAAGCTACCAAAGTTAGGGTTTGCACAGACTTTAGAGATATTAACGCTGCATGCCCTAAAGATGATTTTCCTCTTCCAAACATGGATCAAATCATTGATTTTACTGCAAGGAGTGGAATGATGTCCCTAATGGATGGATTTTCTGGTTATAATCAGATCAGGATAGCTCCTGAAGATCAGGCTAAAATAGCCTTTATTACCCCTTGGGGTACCTTTTGTTGGAAAGTGATGCCATTTGGTTTAAAGAATGCAGGCGCAACATATCAACGAGCCATGACTTATATCTTTCATGATATGATGCATGATATCCTACATGATTATGTAGATGATATTATAGCTCGCTCTATTAATGAAGATGATCATTTAGATGATTTGAGAAAAGTATTTAATCGGTTAAGAGAATATCTTATTCGATTAAATCCAGCCAAATGTATATTCGGAGTCAAGTCCGGTAAACTATTAGGGGTTATAGTTTCTTTACGTGGTATCGAAATCGACCCTCTCAAGATTGTGGCTATCACTGATATGCCCACACCTACCAATATATCTAAGTTACCAAGCTATCCGTCGCTTCATCAATAAGCTGGCGGACAAAACCAGTCCCTTTCTTAAGCTTCTTAAGAAGGATGTCCCTTTTAATTGGGACGATGAATGTAAGGAAGCTTTTGAACTTCTCAAACAATACCTCCTTAACCCACCTATGCTTTCACCACCTAGACCTGATCGCCCTTTATCTTGTATATTTTAGCTTCAATTTTACTTTAGGAGCTATGTTAGCTCAACTTGATGATGAGAAGAAAGAACGTGCTAATTATTATATTAGCAAACTTTAATTAGTTATGAAACCCGCTATACCATATTAGAAAAACTATGTCTAGAATCATATTTTCTACATAAAATTATGCCATTATATGCTTATCAAAAAACAAATGTCATTGCTAAATATATCCTTTGAGATATCTCATGAGTCACCCTATTTAATGTGATCAGAAGAAAATGCTTGAGTGAAGAGAGGACAATATAGTTCATTGTAAAAAGCTCCTTAGGTAGGCTACTTGGCCTACCATGGAAAAGATGCACATGATTATGTGCGCCATTGCGACAAGTGCCGGAAACATGTCGACCTTGTCCATGCCCCTCACAAGAACTGAGCTATTTCATCTCCTTGGCCCTTTTCAAAATGGGGCTTAGACATTATTGGCAAAATTAATCCTGTGTCATCTGATGGACACAAATTCATCATAACCGCCACTGAGTATTTTACGAAGTGGGTTGAAGCTATGCCTTTAGCTTCCTACACTGGAACACAAGTCTCTAAATTTATTTTTAATCAAATCATTTGTAGGTTCAAAATTCTTGCAAATCTCATCTCAGACAATGGAACTTGTTTCAAAAATAAATATGTTAAGAAATTATGCCAAAAATATAAGATTCAACATCGTTGGTCCACTCCCTATTATCCTCAGGGTAATGGCCAAGCAGAAGCATCTAATAAAACATTAATTAAAATCCTTAAAATATTGGTCAATAAATCTGGCTGCGACTGGCACATTCAATTATATCCAGCTTTGTGGGCATATCGCACTAGTGTTCGTACTCCCATAGGTACTTCACCTTTTGTTTTGGTTTATGGCGCTAAAGTTATTTTTCCCTTTGAATTAGAAGTTCCTTCTTTGGCTCTACTACTTCAAGATACCGAAGTAGGAGATGAATATCGAGCTGGCAGACTCAGTCAGCTGGAACTCCTAGATGAAAAGCGCATCAATGCTTTGGAGCATCTTCGTGCCTACCAAAACAAGCTTAAAAGATCATATGCTAAGAAAGTTCGTCATCGATCCTTTGAGGTCGGCGACCTTGTTTTAAAAGAAAATCAAAAAAATACTAATGCAACTAAAGACCTTAAAGGTAAATTTGAACCCAACTGGCTTGGACCATATATTATCACTGCTAAATTTGAATCGGGAGCATACAAATTAGCTACCTTAGATGGTAAATATTTAAAAGAACCTATGAATATTATGCATCTTAAGCGATATTACGCATAAAATTTGGTCATTTCATCATTTGTATATATTTTGCATGTTGTCTCATTTTAAAAATGTATAAAACTATTTAAACAAAAACAAACAACAATATTATTGACTCTTTCGAAACCAAAAAAAAAAATCAAGAAGAAAGAGAGAGTCAAAATTATCAAACTCCTCAAAAATATTTGTTGTATATATTTCTTCTTAAAGTATTGCAGTTATATTTTCAAATTATTTTGGATAAATTAGCATTTATTTGGAATCCCTCACTTTCGCAAACACAAAAATAAATATCTTGATTTTATCTGGCATGATTACTAATCTCTCTTATATCAAAGTCCACAAAATTCAATTAAATAAAGTTTGAGCACAGAGAATTGATCTTGTTATTTACTTAAACCAAGCATATCCTTTCACAATAAAATGATTATATTTGTAATGTCCATGCTATGCTACATAGTAGAAGTGGTTTCTTGAGCGAAAAGTTTCCCCTGCTATCCTATCATGCACATGGTCTAGAATCTTTGAGAATTGACAAAAGGACAAGCTCACCCCTACCCGGAATAAAAATCCCTTGCTCTACAACTAATCCGAGCAAGTATCCCTAGAATAGGAAGCAAAAGAAAAAGAAAAATCAAGCAAAATCATGAGAAAAAGAAGCATTATTTCAGAATCATTTTGTACTCTCTTAGCACTATTTCAGCATTATCTCAAATATCAAAGCAAAAGATACAAAAAAAAAAACAAAAAAAAAAAGAAAAAGAAAAAGAAAGCGAAACAAGCAAAAGCAAAAGCAATAAAATCCCTTTCCCTACCCATTGAAAAGAAAAGAAGGGTTGATGAGCTTGAATCCCTGGAATTCTCAATTATTCGAAAACTGTGAGGTAAGCCCCATAACAGGTGGTTTGTGCCCAACCCGCTTGGCCTTGGGTAACTCCTAGCGTGGTGATATGTCCGTCACATTAGCGACCTTCTTTTGTACAGACCTATGTCTGCTTATGGATTAGCTAGCTCTTGATAACCCGACTTACATAGTAGTCCGGTACGGTTATATGCATCTAAATCATGGTTAATGAACACTTATTTGGTTAATTCAAATCACTTGTATCAAATTATCTTGCTCAAAACTGGTAAATGCACAAAGCAATTGCACACACATTTGTATTTGAGAGATTTTGTGTATCATTATGATAAATCAAGATCGGAAATGAACTCACATACGCACATGGGATTCCTTATAAATCTAACTTTTGTCTTTAAGATACTTTGAAATATTTTTGCAAATTGTCTGGAATAATTTCATTTTCTTATCTGAGAACAGTTGTTTAGTATAAAGACAACTACATGCATTATAAAAAAAAATCAAAATCATTTTCAAAAAACATGCAATAAAGTTACATTTATATATAACTTTTTGACTTTCGCGACGATGGTATAGTTCCAAAACCAAAATTGGAATTTTATGCCTAGCGCAAGTCCTCATCTTCATATTTTCTGTTTATTTTCAAAAATTAAAAATCAACCATGCAATAAAACTATTATTTTCTTCTTTGGATTTTGCGATGATGGTATAAGTTTATACCTAAATATTCTATGCCTAGCGCAAACCATTGTACTAATTTTATTTCCCATTTATTTAAAATCATAAAAACATATGACTTAAATCATTATGTTACACAATTATGCTTTAAAACAACGCACATTGTTACTATTTCATGTCATTATGTCAAACTTCAATTTTGCAATGATGGTATAATTCCTAAGGGAATTATTCAAAAAATTTATCACACTTAGGAATTTATGCCTAGCAAAAATCATTTTTTTTAAAATATATATATATTTCATGCATAATATTTTCATGGAAATCTGAAAACAAATCACCATCATCATCATCATTTGCATCATCACAACAAAGTCTTAAGACAGTCTCTTAAGCACTCTTTTACTTTTAACAATATTTCTATACCGGGATTAGCTTGACGACCTAGCGAGCGGCGACTCCATGAAATGGTCTATAATAGCGACAATGTCCTTTGAAATTATTGTTAGAAGTCCCTTTTATTTTTATCAAATCACCCCACAAACAACCAATTTGTTTACATCAGATTATTTCATTTAAATTTTAAAAGCATGACATTCAAACCATAATATTTCCAAATGACATAATTACATGAATCATCAAATCAATCACACCAAAACATTAAAGCATCATACAAACACATAAGACAAGTCATATGATCAAAAATATCTCATCTATATATATATCAACAATATATACATCATCTCAAAACTGGATCGGTATGCCACAATCTGTACCTCGGCATACTCAATCCTCTATCAAAAATAATAAACACTATGTATCAATCTATGCAATGTAGTCTGTAGCAGCTAGCCTCGAGAACCCCTCGAGCTCTCAGCCTCATCTCCTCCCCCACCCCGAGGTGGACGAGGTGGCCCCATCGTAGTCCGTGTGGTGCTATGAGTCCTGGACTCTGATCGTGATGATGTCCTCGATGACCTCATCATGACAGGCTCCACAATGGGGGTTGGCAGTGGTAACCTCTGCTCCTCTGGCACCATATGGTGGTATAGCGTCTGATAGAATGTGATCTGGGCAATAGCCCATGCTAGGTCCCGAGTGCTCGCCCCTCCACTCCGTGCTCTGAGGTGTGCGACCTCATCTCTGAGCTGTGTGGCCTCCTCTCGGTGTCATGCAGCCTCATCCTGCAAGGACTGCACCTGAGCCTGGAGATGAACAGTCTCCGCCCGGAGAGTAGCCATCTCGCTACTCTCTCCTACCTCGACACCCTTGCCCTTATCGGGCGATGGTGGCCTCTCTCTCCATGGAGAAGGGGGTCTCTCCTCCCTCCTCTCCCACTGTCACGGCCTCTGCTGAGCTTGTGGCCTCCTCTCGCTCTCTCCCGTCGTGACCCTGTGCCGCCTCAATGGCCGCCTGGCACCGCCTCCCCATCCGATGCACAACTACGTGAATCGGACCCTGAGCCCTCATCATCCGAGGAGGGCGGATGCCTGTGTACCAGGCATCGTAGCCGTCGACAACCCTTGCATCATCCCCATCCACTGGCTGAATGGGGGCATCATCCGCGTCCTCACTCCAGAAGCGTTGCATATCTGGAGCCCCGCTGACTGTAGTGTTATCCCGGACGATTCGGGAAAACTCGTAGTCCTTGAGAGATGGGATCCCCTGCTGTAGACCGAACTGCCTCAAAACTCGGTCATAGCGATGGAGCTCCACCTCTCTCCTCTCCATCCTCAGCCAGCAGGTTCGCCTAACGTGAGCCAGCTCCTGTCCATCCTTGGCCCACCCTGGATGATCTCTCCAAGGCCTCCAGGTGATCTGGTCGGAGACAAGGTCGTCAAGTAGTCTCCGGGACATTGGCAGATCTATCCGCCGCTGTGACCCTCTTCGGAGCCACCAGTAGAAAACTCGGGGCCTCTCCCCGTCAATCCCTGTTAGTGGGAGCCCTATCGGCCTCCGCACCATGATGTGCTCCTAGCACCAAACCTGCAGTAGTGATGTCATGACCAGACATCGGCCGCCCTTGTATACGACCCCATGCAGGATCCTATACAATCGACATAGTACAAAGCTCCCCCAAGCAAACCTGTACCCATGGTCTCTCATGTCATAGACCACATCTATTAGTAGCCATGGTACTCTACATCCACTTTGATGGCATAGCAGCGAGACCACCTACCACCCCGACCAAAACCTGTGTCAGTCTAGATGCCCCAGGCATCTGGCGTAGTGACTCGATGTTCACTCCGCCCTTCTCCAGGGCGAAGCTCGGATCTCCGCACAGTCGCATCATCGCATGGCCCTGATTGGCCATGGGAGTTATTAGCCGTCCTTGTATGGGGATCCTCAAAATCCTCCATACATCCTCCAATGTGGGAGTCATCTCCCCTATCGATAATCGAAAACAAGAAGAACCCGGATACCACCTCTCTGCTAGGGCTGTCAATAGCCCCATATCTGTAGAAACCTGTGGCATATCTGCCACATGCTACAAGCCGACTTGAGCCAACTGATCTCGCTCTGCCTGAGATAGAGCGGCCAAGTCATCCTTCAACCTACCATATTTCCATTCCCGGCTCTTTAGTAATCCTCTCTGCAACATAAACAACAAAACAATAAAAATCATTAATAAAATAGTGATTAAAAATGCAAGTAAAACAAGTTCAATTTCATACAAATGATGATATCGTCCACTATTGGACGATATCGTCCAAAATTTGAGCAAATTTGTCTCCGATTTCGCAAGAGGGAATCGTCCCTTATTGTATGAAATCGTCCCCATATCGTCGATTTCGCCCTTGGACGAAATCGGCGATATCGAGACGATTTCATCCCAATGACGTCGACGGCCCAAAAACGGCCGCGATGCTCAAAAATCATTCAAAATTAATCTAAAAAGCATGAAATTCAAAATTAAAGCATTCTAAATTAAGTTTGGACCCTTACCCGTAGCCCGTGCCGGACCTCTGTCGATCTGTGCGCTGTCTCGACCATCTTGTCTGCAGAGCTCTAGAAACCAGGAAAATGAACAGTAAAAATGAATTAGGGTTTTTCCCTATTTTTCTTAATTTTATTCAAAAACAATTAAAAACATTTTAAAATTTTGCTTTTTCGCGTTTTTACCTCAAACGTTCGATTTGGGTAAAAACACGGAGGGGGCACCATAGTAAGCTGTCGTACGATTCGACCTAGAATCGTCGCCTAAAAATGGGAATAAATTTTTGCTTTCTCGTAGATCGAGAAGAACTCATCTTTAACGCATTTTCTTTGAAAAATTCGCTAAAGAGGGGGCAAAATGTAGCACCCTAAAATTGGCGCAGTAAACCCTTAGCAAATAATTAAAATTACCTTAGTAATAATTCAAATTCAAATTTTAACCCCGAACCGCTTGTTAAACCGCTTTCCTCGTTTTTCGTGCCATTTTTAGGATTTGTTGTGACCGTTGGACGATATCGTCATCGATCAGACGATATCACCTCAGATCGGATGAATTCATCTGGAGAAGAACGTCCAGACGATTTCGTCCCAAAACTAATTTTTCATAATTAGCTTATGTTTCAACGGTGTCTCTAACCTGGGCAAAAGCGTGTCTACGCGGTTAGAGACTTCCCCCGTTGGAGATCTCCCAAATTGGGATGATCTCCAACCTCCCAACCTCCTTCCTATGCCTATTTAATCTTAGGCCCTCCCCTTGACATTCCCCTGGCTGAATTTTCTGCACTTCGAGTTTTACATGCATTAGAACATCTTAAATCACCATTTGCCTTCGTCATTTTTCCAAGTTTTTTTGCAGGAACTTCATTATTCTTCAGTCGGAGCAAGCTCAGATCGTCGTAGATGATCTTGTACAATCTCGGACGATCACGCCCCAATTCGAGACGATTTTGCACTCTATAAATGATTTCGACTGCAGTCAACATTGGGGGCAATTAGTGCCCAGAGTTTGCACTTTTCTCTTTTCGTCTATTGTTTCATTTTGCATTTAGATCAGTTTATTGTTATTTTTTGCTATTCTGCATCTTGGAGTTCACCCATATAGCTTAAATGCATAATAAAATCATGATTTGTCATTAAAACATGATAATTTACTTGCATTTCTATTTGCAATTATCATATTAACATCTTTATTGTCATTTTACACCATTTTCCTCTGTCATCATAGCTGCATTTTCTGTATTCTGTGTCTATTTCTCTGATTGCAGGTCTTTGACGAATTCGTCACGAATTCGTCTGACGAATTCATTAGATCTCAGACGATCCTGTTTGATTGCAGACGATCCTGTCAGATCAGAGGCGATCTTGACTACTTCAAAAATCAGAACCTCCATCAGACATCCGGATCAGGTATGGCTTTTTTCTAATCTAGTATATTTTTCTGTTTAATTCTATTTTTTGTATTCATTTAAATCTGCATTTCATAATAGAACAGTTTAGATTCATTTGGCCAAACCTAGGATTTGAATGATTAAGCATAAAATTGAACACATCAAACACATTCCCAACCTAGGCGTGGAGACTGCCACTAAACGTTTCCTGGTGAACCCCACCATCCGTCGAAAAATCACCTTAATACTCCTCCCCCGAGAGGCGGGACCTTCAAAGGGCCTCTCAGTCCGAGGTATTGTCCCATCCTTTTCCCATCCCCCTTTCGGGCACGGATCCTATAGCCTGAAGGTAAGGGTGCGAAAAATTTGGAGCGATACATCTAGCAAAGGGCAGAACAGGGGAATAGAACAGAGTAACTAATTTAAATCATAATTTTCCTTAAAATTAACAAGATGAATCTGTAGATAGCCAATGCTCATGCACACAAACCAGAACTATCAAATTTAGATCTTCAAACCAAGTGATTTAAATAATTCTTAAGATAGCTTAACACTTCTAAAATTTTAGACTTGTTAGGATGATTTTACTAGTAGCATAGCACACACAGCAAAACTAGAGCTAGTAGGAAAATAAATTAATTTTAGAAATATTAAACTGCAATTTATCTCTCAAACAACACCAACAACATACTAAAATCAATTAAATTCACAAAAATTAGAACCATAGATATCTTAGTGAATAAGGAGATGTGTATCGTTCAAGCTCTAGAAGTAGATTAGATGCCTGGCCACACCAATTCAGAGTAACAACACCACAACAAGTCCTATGTCGAAAACAAAGGCTTTTCCAAAAAAAGAATTTCAGAAAAAGAACTTCTATTATAAAGTCTTGCATCATTATTTTACATTCAATGGGAGTATTCATAGACTCGGGACATGCCCTGATATTTCAAAAAACATCTAGCTCCTCGAGAATTAAAAACAATTTTAAAATATCACGGTAGAAGCGTTACAATATAAGGCATTTTTAAATAGAGTTATGATAAACTCTAATCACTTTACAAATCTGCCTAGATAATCTTGCCATAAATGGAGAGGATAAAATTTAATTTTATCTTCAATCAAAAGATAACTTTGTGCAAAGATTTTCACTTTCCGATAAGTTGGATATGTACTTCATTAATTCTCTGTCTGCAAAATCTAGGCATATCATCAATTTTACACGTCTTCTATCTCTGCACAATCACCTTTTGCTTGATTCACCGTGAAATTCCAATCCCGCCATTACTTTCACCATAAATGCGTTTGCTCCTACAAAATTCAAAAAAAGAGCAAAAGTTAGAACATTAGGTTTAAAATTAAATTAGATTAATTTAATTTTTCTAAGGTTTCGGACTTTAATTCTTTAGGTTTTAAATTTTTAATATTTTTCCAAAGTTTGTCGGTTGAGATTTTAATTGATTTTATTAATATTATTTTAATCCGTAAGAGTTTGATATTGGCCATCATCAAATTTTTTGGGCACTTTGAAAATTTATGTCTCCCGACGGATGTCTCACGACATTTTAATATTATGTTCTTCCAACACTTAAGCACTTTGAAAAATTTCTTTCTTTCGAAGGATGTCGCGAAATCATGACATTTTAATTCTCTCTCTTGCCCTTTTATGAGACGCAACATCTTTGATTATTTTCATTCCCAACTATAGGATGTGGTGAAATTGCGACATTTTTAATTTTCTCTTCTTTCTTTGGTGAGAATGTCCCAAAAATTAAACATGTCTGAAACCATGACATTCTTTTTTATTTTTCTCTTCCAATACTTAGGAAAATTTCTATCTTCCTAAGCATGTCGCGAAATCGTGACATTTTCATTTTCTCTTCTTCCAACCATAGAAATGTCATGAAAACCAAACAAATTAAATTTTTCTTTCTTCCAATGTTGGAATGTCCCTAAATCATGAAACTTTGCCTTCATTTCCCTTTTTGGTTTGGCCATCACGAAAATCAAACATTTCCCGAAATTGCGGCATTTTTCATTGAAGCCTCCTTTGTTCCAACACTTGCAAATTTCAACCTACCGGGCACTTTGCAAAATTCTTAAAAAAATCAAACATGGATTCCAATGACCCGACACTTTGCATTTTGGTACTTTGAAGGATTGTGAATGATTATCTATTCTCAAAAATTATTTTCCACTACTAGAAAACGAATTTTAGTTGTCCGAAAGTTGCTAGTTTCACGTGGTGTGAGATTTACGACAAAAAATAAAAGTGCTCTGAATTGAACTAAAAAATTCAGACATTTAAATGGGCCAAATGGGTATCTTAATATGCAGAATTTTTTTGAAAATTTACTTCGGATAAGAATATATTGCATTAATAAGTTTATTAGCTGGAAATAGAAACTGCTATTTCTGGAAGGTGAATCACACCTGAAAATCTGAAAATTTGGTACTGTTGGAAAGGTAAGTTTGAGATGCTCCACCCAGAATTTGAATCACTCAAAACGGATTTCCGTAGCAGAAGATATAGCATTTTCAATATTGAAGTAAACATTAGGGCAAAATGAAAAATTTCAAAGAACCTTAGAAACTAAATTTAACTATTTCAAACCTTAGGAAACTATTGAGAATCAAAATTCTTGAAATATTTAGCCAAAAATAATACCATTGAAGCATAAAAAATCAGAAGAAATTAATTCAAATCAATGTGCTAAGCAAGCATTTTTTGACACCTTGATGCAGGTAAAATTTAAAGACTTGATGCAAACAAAACTTGGATTAAAAAACGAAAACTTCAAGAGGGTCCCCTTGGAAATAAAAATTAATCATTTTAAAGGAATCAAAAATTTTATTTTCAGTAGGGGTGTGTTGCTTCTCAACAAATGGTGACGTCTGCGGAGAAATAGTAGCACTATTTAGAACCCAGAACTCTAGTTTTAAAACAATTTAAACCATGCATCCTACCTTGCCGCAAATATTTTCAAAATATTTTAATCATTATCTGCCCATCCATTGAAATTTCCCAAGGACATACTAGGTTGAATCACTCAAGAAAAACTTTGGTGTGTGATTGCAGTGCATAAATTCTTCCTTTTAAGATGACCATAGCTTAGAATTCCTACTTAGGATTAACTAGACTGCTTGGGCTACAAAAGTTTGAGTAGAGCTCTATTACTAGTTTAGCCTTTTAGAGCCCTGACAAAGTTACTCTTAACTTTCTTTTTAAGACCTTGGTTCATAGCCATGGAGCATCTATAGCCCTGGTGAACATGTCTCAGATTTATCTTTCAGAAATCTCAGCTATCTCCCTCTTATTATGGAACTTTTTTTTTTGAACTCTCTTTCTCTTTTTTTTGGAACTCTTTTTCTCTTTTTTTTTTGGAACTCTCTTTCTCTCTCTTTTTGTTTGGAACTCTCTTTCTATTTTTAAAAAATACAGACTAGATAGCCAAGAAGCCTTACTGAAGGTTTGAAAGTTGCATTTGCCTTGATATTTCATTCACCAAATAGTCGATCAACTAACCATTTCAGTTTTCAGACACCAATAGCCCCTTAAGAGTTATTAAAATGATCTTTGTGAATCAGAGTTTTCCTCTCATGACCAACTTTTCTTGGATTCCCTAAGATTTCTCCAGCTAAACAACATAATAGTTCTTTTATGATTAAAATAATTACGGCAGGCAAGGTACCAAATTTAAAATATCTCTCTACTATCAATATGGATAGAAAAAATTACCACTCTCTCCCTACTTAGAACATCCCTTTATCAAATCACCCTTCTTTGATTCATGAAACCAAGAGAAAGAACCAAAAAAAGAAAGAAAAGGAAAACAAAAAAGTCTAGGAGAAACAAAAGCACTAACACTCTTTATTTTTTTTAAATATATACATATGTATAAAGGTTCCTTAAATTACTCAAATGATGTAGCAGGTGGGAAAGCAAAGAAATAGTGCCTTAAAAAATTGACCATTTACAGGTAAATTTAGAAAACTACCTTTTAGGTCCTATTGATGAAATGCACTCCAGATTATGCTTTCCCAAAATTTTTGCTACCTAGGAAAGACCTGGTGTGTTTACCCTTTTTTTTTGTGGACCTTGTCCCATAGAAACACCAATTCTGCAAGTCCTTCACCCTGCAAATTAGTCAAATCATATAATAACATGAATGGTGAAGTTTTCAACACTTGCTTATATCTTATTCTATCAACCCATAGTGCACACAATTTTTCTACCTCCTTCAAAATCAAGGCATTAACATATCTCTATTTTTTCCTAAAGGGTTTGCAAGATTCTTTCAAAGGGATGGAATGTGTAAAAATCCTAGGATCAAATACATTAAGGCTTTTATAGAACCAGATCATCACCTCTTCAGACTTATGTAACAACTCAAAGAGATCACATTTTATTTGTGTGTCACAGTTATTAATAACATCAACATTTTGTGGCTTCTCTAGTGCTCCAATGTCAAATATTTTAATTTTTATCCCTCTAGTAGAATTTTCAAAATTTACTCTTTCACCTGAGCCTTTCTTAGATTTAATCCCATCAATGTGTAATGTCCAAATATCATTGTTGTGATTGGTTGGAGCTGTAACTGGTCTCACCTTCTCAGTTGTCAAATTACAAACTCCAAAATCTGCATCAGCACTATTTACAACATCTTTTTTGATATTATGTTCAGTGATCACATGCTTATACTGAGGCTCTTTGTCTATTCTGAGTTGGTTGGCCACATTCACATTTACTATTTCCTTCTCCTTTTCTTGAAGTTTAACAGAGAGTTCAAAGTAAGTCTTAATTTCCTTCATATCCTCAATGATGTTATACTTCTTCCCAAGTACTCTGCTAGTTTGATCATGAGTCTTACTTTCATTACCCTTTGGTGTGGGAGGATCATCATAAGGAGTAGGTTCTAGATTCTCATGTCTCAAATTATAAATATCTTTTTGTAATTGTTGAAAATCCTGTACTCCATCGATAGACACTTCCACAATAATTTTTGACTTATCCAAGAAGGTGAATGAATCTAGAACCATAGTAGCACTAGGTCTGGATGAACCAGGACCATCAATATTTCTTTGATTCTCAGAAAAATTCAACTCACCAGACAAGGCATCAAAGTTGGGTAATTCCAAGTTACATATATTCACTTCAAGTCCCTTGCCTTTGTTATAATCCTTATTAGCTTCATACGAAGTTCTAGGAAGTATGTTCGTTTGGTAAGGTAATTTGTTTAAATTTTCTCTTCCAAAGACTTGACTCTTAAAACTCAAAAAGTTATTTGCCTAGTTTTGGACCATCTTAGATACATCTTCCACCTTGAACTTGTCAGAATATTTCTCTATATTTTGCACATGCTGAGTGTGTGTCACGCTTAATGGAGTTTCCTTGGGTAGAGCATGACACGTTGGCATTAACTCATGATGTGAAATAGGATTCAAAATAGGCATATTTTGCATAACATAGGATATCAAAGGACTGCTCAAAATTTGAGGTCCTAACTGTCTTTCAAGAATTAAAGCTTCCTTATAAACTCCTGCAAGGGTTGTGATATTGGTCTCTTGAGGAAAATAGAGGTCACTGGATCCAAGGCATTCTTATATATTTCTAAGGCTAAATTTGCACTTGGGATGTAATGACCAATCATTCTACCATAAGATTTTTGGAACCTCACATTGAAAGACCTGACAATTTCATTGGACTCTCTTTTAATGCTGGAAAATTGTTGATACAACATGTTGGGATCAATCACTTGACCGAATTGGGAAATGAAAGTAGTTTCTAATTCATCCTAGCTATTGATAGAGTCATTGGTAAGATTCAAAAACCAATCATACACAACTTCTTGTAGAGTAAACGAGAATAACCTACAAGCAACATCTTCATGAAGGACATTTAACAATTTAAGAGCATTTTTTAAGGCAACCATGTGCTCTTCAGCTGTCCTAGCACCATCATGTTTGTAGGTTGGAAGATATTTCTCATGATTACTTGGTAAATTATGGATTGCACCAGGAATATTCAAAGCAGTGTAGCCCAACCAGTTAGCCATGACTACTAGATTAATGACACACAAAAAATAAAACACAATGTAAAATTGTATTTCTCATTTTAAACACACCATGTCAAACACACCAAGAACGTAAGTGGCCCTCCTTCTAGCACCAAAACAATGTTGATTTGTGTTTTTTTTTTAGAAAATACTCAAACAAACAGGATTTGAAAGCTAATGAGGAGGGAAAGAAACCACCAGTTAAAGATAAATTTATAAAGACCACAAAATATAAAACACAACATACAATTATATTCTTCAATTGAAACACATCATGTTAAACATTGAATAAAGTTTAATGCCCTCCTTCTAGCACCCAAACAATGTTGATTAGTGTTTTATACACACCTTTAGAAGAGTATACAAGAAACACCAATAACACATAAATGGGAATAAATTCCCTCTCACTTTAGGATCTTGTTGGTTATCCAAGGTGTGAGTTACAGGGTTGGGTTGAACGTCCTCACTCTTTTCCACTTCTAGAATAGTTTCAAGTAGACTGCCTGTGTACCTACAAGGGGGTTCAACTTTGATTTCGTATTTTTTGGTTTATCAATCAGATTTTTATTTTTGTGAATTTTTCTAGCTCTTCATATCTCAGCAGATTAAACAAATAATTTTTTTTTAAAGAAAATAAAAATGAGAACCTTTTTGAAATAAAATAGAGAGGGTAAGGTAGGTCAAAAAAGAGGGTGAAATACTGCAATTTTAATTGTTAACCAACATTTTAATTAAAACATGTTGTTGTGTTCACTAAATGGGACAAATAGAATAACAAATTATCCAGATTTCTAAGATTAACTTGTTATCTAGTAAAGGACAGAACAAGGGAATAGAACAAAGTACCTTATTTAAATCATAATTTTCCCTAAAATTAATAGGATGAATCTGCAGATAGCCAACGCTCATGCACATAGACTAGAACTATCAAATTTAGATCTTCAAACTAGGTGATTTAAATAATTCTTAAGATAGCTTAACACTTCTAAAATTTCAGACTTGCTGGGATGATTTTACCGATAGCATAGCACACACAACAAAACTAGAGCCAGTAGGAAAAAAATTAATTTTAGAAATATTAAATTGCAATTTAGCTCTCAAACAACACCAACAACATACTAAAATCAATTGAATTGAATTCACAACAATTAGAACCATAGATATTTTAGTGAAAACAAGAATAAGGAAATGTGCACCGTTCAAGCTCCAAAAGCAGATTAGACGCTTGGCCACCCCACTTCAGAGTAACAACACCACAACAAGTCCTATGTCGAAAATAAAGGCTTTTCCAAAAAAATATTTCAGAAAAAGAACTTCTATTATAAATTCTTGCATCATTTTTTTACATTCAATGGGAGTATTTATAGACTTGGGACATGCCCTGATCTTTTAGAAAATATCTAGCTCCCCGAGAATTAAAAACAATTTTAAAATATCACCGTCGAAGCATTACAATATAAGGTATTTTTAAATAGAGTTCTGATAAACTCTAACCACTTTGGAAATCTGCCTGGATAATCTTGCCATAAATGGAGAAGATAAAATCTGATTTTATCTTCAATCAAAAGATAACTTCGTGCAAAGATTTTCACTTTCCGGTAAGTTGGAGATGTATGTCATTAATTCTCCATTTGCAAAATCTGGGCGTATCATCAATTTTACGCGTCTTCTATCTCTACACAATCACCTTTTGCTTGATTCACAGTGAAATTCCAATCCTGCCATTACTTTCACAATAAATGCGTTATTGATTTTCTTAATATTATTTTAATCCAAAAGGGTTTGATATTGGCCATCATCAAATTTGTCAGGCACTTTGAAAATTTTATCTCCCAAGGGATGTGAAAGTGCCACATTTTAATTGCCTTTACTTCCTTCTGTAATAATGTCACGATATCACGACATTTCAATAACGCTCTATGTCCAACCATGCAATTTTCTCTCTCCGAGGGATGTCGCAAAATCTTGACATTTTAATATTATGTTCTTCCAACACTTAAGCACTTTGAAGATTTTCTATCTTCCGAAGGATGTCATGAAATCGCGACATTTTAATTATCTCTCTTGCCCTTTTATGAGAATGTCGTGATATCGCGACATCTTTGATTATTTTCATTCCCAATTATAGGATGTTACGAAATCATGACATTAAATTTGCTCTTCTTTCTTTGGTGATAATGTTGCGAAAATTAAACATGTCTAAAACCATGACATTATTTTTTTATTTTCTCTTCAAATACTTAGGAAAATTTCTATCTTCCTAAGCATGTCACAAAATCGCGACATTTTCATTTTCTCGTCTTCCAACCATAGAAATGTCATGACAACCAAAAAAATTAAATTTTTCTTTCTTCCAATGTTGGAATGTCCTGAAATCATGACACTTTGCCTTTATTTCCATTTTTGGTTCGGCCATCACAAAAATCAAGCATTTCCTGAAATTAAGGCATTTTTCATTGAAGCCTCCTTTGTTCCAACACTTGCAAATTTCAACCTACCGGGCACTTTGCAAAATTCTTAAAAAAATCAAACGTGGATTCCAATGACCCCACACTTTGCATTTTGGTACTTTGAAGGATTGTGAAGGATTATCCATTCTCAGAAATGATTTTCCAATACTAGAAAACAAATTGTAATTGCCCAAAAGTTGCTATTTTCACGTGGTGTGAGATTTAGGGAAAACAATAAAAGTGCTCACAATTGAACTAAAATTTTTAGGTATTCAAATGACCCAATTGAGTATCCTAATCTGTAGAATAAGCTTGAAAATTCACTTCGGATAAGAAGATATTGCATTAATAAGTTTATTGGCTGGAAATAGAAACTGCTATTTCTGGAAGGTGAATCATGCTTGAAAATATGAAAATTTGGTACTGTTGGAAAGCTAAGTTTGAGATGCTCCACCCTGAATTTTAATCACTCAAAACGGATTTCCATAGCATAAGATATAACATTTTCAAGATAGAAGTAAACATTAGGCCAAAATGAAAAAAATCAAAGAACCTTAGAAACTAAATTTAAATATTTCAAACCTTAGGAAACTATTGAGAATCCAAATTTCTAAAATATTTAACCAGAAATAATACCATTGAAGCATAAATAATAAGAATAAATTAATTCAAATCAATGTGCTAGGCAAGCATTTTTTGACACCTTGATGTAGGCAAAATTTAAAGACTTGATGCAAACAAAAATTGGATTAAAAATGAAAACTTCAAGAGGGTCCCCTTGAAAATAAAAATTAATCATTTTAAAGGAATAATTTTTTTTATTTTTAGTAGGGGTGTGTTGCTTCTCAACACTCCTTTACCAAATGGAGTATGACCACCAAGACAATGTTGTAAAGTCTCCTTTGTGGGCACTTTTTAGGGTTCTTTTGGAGAATGACAAGTGGTGCCTTCTATCCTTTGCATGCACTTGTCTTATCAATTCCTTCTTGCAAGTCTTTCAAATCTATTATTCCACATCATTCTTTGTTGTACTTCATTGGTGCTGAGATGTTTCCAATCAAGTAATACTTATGGTGGAGCTTTGGTGAAGATATGGAGGAGTTTTGGTGAAGTTTTGGCAGAGATATGGTAGAACTTTCATGAAGACTCCGTAACGCTCCACTTGAGGTAGTAAATACTTCTTGATTGGACGTATGGTTCTAATCTACTTGTTTCAATTTAATTTACTTATATATTACTTGATTTATCCCTAGCTTTGTGCCTTGTCTTTTGCAGGTTTGACCATCCAAGATATGTAGAAGATGAGCCTATATGAGTGGATATTTTCTATGCTTGGGAGAATTATAGCATTCGGCCTCCTTTGGCTGTTTCACCCTTATTATATTGTGCCTTTGAGGCACTTTCTAATCTACCCATATTCTTGTGTAGAATGAGTTAGAGAAGTGCAATACAATGTAACAATATTTGTAAATAAGATACCTTTTGCACCCTTTCTTGCACTTCTTTTTGCAAGTCTAATATTCTAATTTATATGGTAAAATTTTTGAATGTAGTGTAGGGGTTTTGAGGTTGTATCTTTTCTTAGACACCTTCGCCTTTTTTCTTGGATATTATAATGACAAATCCAAACTTAGATAGAATATATGATGTAATTTTCTGCACTTTTCTCCTTGCAACTAACCCTGTAATACTTTGGATTTGAGACTTACCAAATGTTAATATTTGAAGCTTCTATTTATGATTTTGGTTAGTCATATTCTTCTCCAATTTTAATAGAATTCTAACATGTTTTTGTGGTTTCACTTGGCCACTATGTGTTGCAGATTTTTGTGCACTAATAGTGTCTTTAGACACTTTGACAATTTTTGATTTTGTGCCCTTCTCAAGAACACAAACAATAATCCTTTTGAGAGCAATAGAATAGTGAAAATGAATCTAATAACCTTTATTTTAATGCACTAAAAATTTCACCTTATCACTCCAATTAACTCTAAAATTAATGCACTTAATCAATTTACTGCAACTAATCAAGAATAATCTGAAATGAATCTTCAAGAGTTATTCTGCAATTTCACTACAATTAATATTGTAGGACTTAGTCTTCTTTTTATTTTTCCAAAGTAGATGATAGGTAGTTGATAGATGTAATTATGAAATATAATCAACTCCTAATTAATGTGCAAATGAACCTTTAAAATAACTTTTCTCTTTTTGCACTTTTGAATACTGTAATCCTATTTTTCTTCTTCTTGCAACTTTAATCCAAATTAAGGTGCTTTAACAAATCTGATAAGTAATCCAATTAATGAATCTACTTGCACCAAAATTTTCTTACCTTTTTGAAAGCTTCTATAGCTATTTTTTCACTTCTATAGAGGATGTGAATCTTGGTGTCTAAGATCACCAAGTTGCTACTTCAATTAGGATCTTGCAGCTCTTTGTAGACTGTCTTGAACAACTCCTTCTTCACCAAAAGATGATCTTGAAATTTATTTCACGAGCCTAGGATTTTATGGCTTGTTATCCTCTTGTGGTATTCTCCTTTTGTTGTATATTTGGATAAGTCTTTGTCTCTGAAGCGATGTCTTATTTTTGTGAGAGGCAATATTCAAATATCTAGGATTTGGTGAGCTTCTTCTGTCTTCAAGTCTTATTGTCAAATTCTTACTTCAATAAGGATATTTTTATCAAGATTAAAAATATCTTGAGGTGTTCACTAGATTATTCTTCTAGTATTTGGTACTCCTTTCCAAATTCTCCTTCTCAGATTTGGCACTCCTTGTCAAATTCTTCTTCAATTGGACTTGTTGAATGGTGATAATTATCCCAAGTCCTTCATTACGAGGGGCTTCTCATTGGTAGTGGATTTCTCCAATGAGTTCTCCTTTGAGGATTTCTTCAATAAGGCTCTCCAAGTATTTTAATGGATGCTCAATGAGACCTTCCAAAGGTCTTTGCTCTTGCAAATTTTGCTGGTCTTCCTTGAGATATTTTATTCAACCTTCTACTCCTGGAAGTGTTGGTGGTGAGATCTTATTCTAGATCTATGATTCCACTACTTCTAGATTCAAGCATGACTCTCCTAGTCCTTATTCTTCTTCTTCCAAGACTAGAAGTTCTTCAATGAGATCTTCTCTTGATCTCTTCAATTTTGCTTCAGGTGCTGAATTAATTTTGAAGAAGATACTCTTCCTAACTTTCTTGTAGGAAGTTTTCCAACTCACTGAATCTTGTTTTCCTACAACAAAATATTAGTACTAAAATATTAATCTACTTATGAATCATATATTCTCTTCTAAAGTCTTCTTTAGGATCAAGGCTTTAGTGGCCTTTTTTAGTATCAAAGCTTTTGTGGCCTTTTCAGTATCAATACTTTTGTGGTCTTTTTAGTATCAAGGATTCTATGGCCTTTTCTTCAAGGCTTCTATGGCCTTTTCTTTTGGATCAATGCTTCTATGGCCTTCTCTTCAACTGTGAAGTTATTTAATCTAGTAATGGAGATATTCAGTCTCCTAACTTCACCATGACTCTTCTCAAAAAATCTTCTTCTACAGTATTCTTATCTTGCACAAGGAAATAATATTTACACTATGAAGACACATCGACCTTCTGACAATAAAGTTGAAGTCTCATAGATTTCAATTATAGGAGTCCCAATCATATGAGAACTAATTTTTTGCAACAAAATAAACTTTGAGCAATAGTTAAAAAATTCTAGATATCCTGAATGATCTTCACTAGATGATAAATCAATATAGTGGATTGAATGTTGAGTCCTAGTCTTCATGATTTTTTCTTGCAACTTTGTGGAAAGACTCTAGTCAAATGCAATCTCAGTATTTTTGGAACTGGGATTTCTTTCATTCATAACTTGTGGCTCTCCCTAGTTCTACCACCTAGACTCTTCTAAGATTTTTTGACTTAGGCTCAATAATAATGGTGGTTTTCCTATTCATCTATTGTGGCTAGATCTACCATAGCTATGATACTTGTTGAGTGGTATTTTTTTCCAATTGCAAAATCATACTCACAGTTAGGATTTTGATTAGAAAACCCTCTTTTGCAAAGAAATAGAAATTTCTCCAAGGTTCCTTTTACTTAATGTGTGCATGTATGCTTGTGAAAATATGTCAAATAAGTGCTTGGAATACCTTAGTGATTTGCAAATAACTATTAACAAGGGACCTGTGTTGGTATTACTTTATTATGCTATGCTATTGATTGTTCATGAAACTTAAAAGAAAGAAAATGTGATTGGTCCTCATATGACCATGATGAAAATGCTTTAGTTCATTTTATCTTGAAGTATTTTAGGTAGATTTTATATTATTTTGTTAAGCATATTTTAAACAAGTTTTATCTTCATTAAATCTTGCTTTAAGCATGAAACAAAAGATTAAAATCTATCTCTAAAATGTGAATCTAAAATGATGAGTGGATTCATTTTATCCTGCGTTGAGCATTAAAATAAAATATATCTGCATGACTAACTGTAAAATGCAATAGCATTTGAAATGCCCTATAAATTTCCCCTCTTTAATGAAATTGTAATTTTCATAAAGAGAAGTTAATTTATTGCTTGAAAAAAATTGCAAAGCTTGAAATTTGAATCTTCTTTAAAATGTGAAATCATGCTAAACTTGAAATTACAAAATTCCTTTTAAAAACTAAACTTTAAATAATTTTGAAATTTTGAATTTGCTTCAAAATAAAATCGAAATTGCTCTAAATGAAACTTTAAAGCTTATTCTTGGAATCAGTACATATATTTTTTATTATTTTTTAATATATTTTATTTTATTTGCAAAAGTTAAAAAAATAAAAAAATGATAGCGTTAGAAAAATAAAAATAAAACTTAAAATTCTAGAATATGGACCAAAATGTGGAAAATAAACAAAGAGAGCTACTGTAAACTATCTCCTATCTTGTAGAAATATTATATCCTGAACACTAAACAAAAACCATGTTAGACCTGCATCCACACAATATAAAAACTAGTTATAGCAAGATTCTAAGGGGTAAAAAAGACATGCATTAAAATTATCTCTATGATGCTACTAGATTCCTGCATAAAACACCATAAAAATAGTTCCAATACATGTAAAAATATGTGCAATAAAATCTTCATTAAAGTTCAAAATCGGTGTTTTCTGCATACAAAAATGAGGACAAATATTTGCAGTAGCTAAATATTCTTCCAATCCATTTTCCCTGCTCATGTTCCAAAAAATTCCAGTCTATTTCCTACGTTAAAAAATATTTAAAAGTTTTCAGTGAGAACCCTTCACTTCATTTCCTTCAATTGATTTGTAACATTGTGTCTATCACCTTCATTTTTCCTATGGTAACCAACGTGTAACAGTCTTGGTAAAGTTCTTTAAATCATTTTCCTCAAACAAAAACTTGTACAAATAAAATATTGGCAGAGTAAATTAAAATTATTTTGGCCTTATTTGATAACACATTTTTCAATAACGTTCATTTGATGTCTTTGATTTTATGAGAGAGTGGTTATTCACTCATATGAAACTCACCCATTACTGCCTATGATGGCCAATCAATGATACAATAATATCTTCATTACCATTACATCCAAGCATGAACGAATGACCTCCACAACCACACCTATGATTATCATACAAATACTTTATTCCCTTTTATTCTCCAAAATTGTCGATGCTATTTGCTCTTAACGAACAATCTACAAGCCATGACTTATCCACATGGTGCCATTCAGTGCCCCAAAACTATTTATCCACCAACGCATTCATGTCCACCATGGTCATTCTATCAGGTTCCATGTCCAACTGTGTCATCCCTGTTGGCCTCTTTATCCACACTACGTACACGTCCCCCTCTGCCAATGTTTGTAAGCAACACCAATTTGAAGTATAAATGCTCATTGATAGAAAATCAGACCTGCCTCTTTTATGACATGATTCTTATTAGATAAGACTATAACATGACCAGTCTACCACATTTACAATAAGCTCACTTAATCACTTGTATGCACCCTCATCGATCACTAGGTTGTAGACTTGAATGTGCGAATTGGTCGAATAGGGTGGAAACTTACATGAATAGTGTAACCACATCCCTTTGAGTTCAATGATATGGTAGCATGTCAATATTGTTCGAGCATACGTGAAAATGAGGATCAAAAACTGATAATAGAGGGGTTTTGTGAAAGCTCCCAAAGCTTAAAGGCCACCCATAATTACTACTGTGATGAATGGGCTATTGCATCTTTTGATGATGTGTGGGCCTTATTATTCCTAGATCCAATCATATTAATCCTCATGCATGCTTTGATCCTTCGAATATGACATGTATAGGAATAACCACAACTACGCATAGTGATCCCATACATGGATATGTGGGTGTATATGTGATATTCATCACAGGTTCCTTGTTGACCACCCGATATTACTATCCTCTCTATGGGAGTTTATCACTCATAGTGGTCCACCACATTGGATGTCCACCATGTCTAACTCATTCGAATCATGCCACCTCATACCGATCCATTGAATATCTCCAAGTGTTGGTCCATCGGTTTTCCAAGTCATTTGATCTTCGTCTACCCATGCATCACTGTCACATCATCATCTACTAGTTTGGTGACATCCTATCATCACAATTTTCTAGACTATCTTCAGGAGCCCACATTGTCTACGTCATCACTATCTAACTGGATCTACATCCAGATCATCTCTATCCAAGTTTATCTCCATTACCGCATCCTCTTATGGTTCCTTTCTAAGTCTACATCATCGATAAAATCAACCACATTCGTAATCCAATCTACATCATTCGATACATCCACATAAATATCGAGAGTTCTTGAGATTTGTTTTGGGTTCATCTTTGAATATTCTGTCATAACGTGAAAATTCAGACATTAAAATCATTTCAACTTGAACCTATTAATAAACCTAAATTAAACCTTATATAAAATCAAACTATATAAAAACAAAAATCAAAGTATATAAAACCTAATATAAATAAAATCAAACTACATATAAAACAAACTTAAAAGAAACCTTCTAACAAACATGAAAATTTTTCGCCATTCATTTATTTGTTTTACTTTTATTTTTGTTTTCATTAACATACCCATATATATAATATACATATAGATATTTTAATATTTTATTTTATTTTCTTTTTTTTAATAATTTTATTATTTTTTTCCTTTTATTCAATCCATTTTGATTTAATTAATTGGAATAATTAAATCAAACATTGAAAGCAACTAAACATTGCAAATTCATGGGTAGGGGAGAATCAAAATTGTCACTCCAATAAAACCAAAATTCTCAAAACTCAAAAATCAAAGGTGGATCCCCAAATTTGGGGCTAGTTGTGCAATGGCCACAAAAAATGGTGACTCTGCTAGGAAATGCTCCTGAGCATTTTGGATGAAGAACCCAGTTTTGAAAATAAACTAACCAAATATTAGAAAGATAAACCATCTAGTGACCTCCAAGAAAGTGGGGTAGATAAATTCAAATGAAAACACATGAATAATTTGTATTGGATCAGTGTGTGTGTAAGTGATTTAATTTTGCATTCTTGGAAATCATTTGGATTCCATCATTCGTTTTGCATTAGGCTATAGGAATATTACTCATAAAAATGTGCCTCTACATTACTCCACTACCAACTAGGTATATATAGCCCCGATGGAGATGACCTTGATCTCTTCTAGACCTTGCTCTACTGCCATCCAGACATCCATAGCCCCGGTAGAGATTATCTAAATCACCTGGTTATTAGATTAATTTTGCACTTGCATTTTTTTTATTGAGCATTGTATTTCTTTGCAAACTTCACTTGCCACCTGGGTTAGAGACCATTCAAGGCTAAAGATAGAGTCTATAAATTTTTTTCCTTAATTTGCAAACCAAAATGACTTCATCCTTCAATATTTCAAGGCATGCCCCTTAATATGATATGTTCATGTGTAGCTTTTAGAAAAATGATTCATTTTTCCCAAAATTCACTATCTTAATCCCAAAATCTAAGAATAATCACTAAACAATTTCATCCTTTTTTTCTTAATACAATTGATTCCCAAAATAGGTAATTCACCATTCATGACAAAGGAACACAAAAAAAAAATCAAGAGGCCATAAATTAGTAGTTACCACAAAACATCACCTCAAACAAAGGGACCAACACCAAAACACAATACTCTAAAACAAACCCAATCTTAACCTAATGCAAACTGACAAGAAAGAAAAAAAAAAATTGCCAAACCAAAAATTAGGGACAAAGCACAAAAATAACACTCTAAAACAAAATCATGAAAATCAAAGCTATATACAATAATGTATAATAATGTACAAGATGATTCAAAATTTAGGCTATCATTTCCCTGGATCCTAAACACGATTAGCACACTTTAAAAGACATATATCATGATATGCATGCCAAGATTTACATACATCCAACCAAAGCAATATTAGGCTAAACCATACAACTACTCTCATCTTGCTTCTCTTACCCCATCAATTTGATTCACGACTATTAGCAATTCTATGTTGAAAGTTTGATTCATTAAAATTGCAAGTGAATACATGATTTTCAATTATATTTTGCTTATTCAATGAGGTGTAAATTTCAAAACCTAATTCATCACTTTGACTTAAGTTCTCATTTTCACAAGCATATAGGATTTCCTTCAAATAGGAGGCTATTTCTAAAATTTTTAAAGTAAAATTATTTTTTGTCTTTAATCCAATCATACTCATGCAACAATTTGCAAGCATCTATGATATATACTAAATGAGAATCATTATAAGTTTGTATCCTAGATTCAATTTTTAAATGTTGATGAACTTGATTCAACAACTCAAGCACATCTACTTCTATTTAATTCAAAAAATAAATCTTATTAGCGATGTGAGTAGAAATAAACTCTAGTTATTTATCAACCTCCAATGACATCCCATCATTAATAACATTCAAATCCAACAGAAAATTATGTAAAATTTTACCTTGACTGTGGATGGTTGGACACAAAGGATGAGATTCTACCTTTTGTACACTTTTATTTACCAAAATTTGGTGAGCCATTGCAATATTTTTTTTATTTATAGGCTTCATCATCATCACTTGGTAGCCCTTCATCTTCATAAATTACATACTTTTAAAAAATACCAAAATTAGACACCCAATTACATATATACCCATAATTTTCAAACCATAAATCTTACTGATCAAGGGATGTGTCAAAGAACACATCTCCCTGATCAACTACTTTGAGTCCTTTCGAATAAAGCAATATTTTTATCATTTGGATGAATAGAAGCTAATTCTAATTCCCTGTTAACCACCCATGATATTTATTCATTTGAATCTTCAAGACAATCATGTGAAGTTGTACCCAAATTTTTAGTATTCCAAAATGAAAGAGAATATTTTACCTCTTCATCATCCAAAACATATGAATCATAAGAAACATTTACCATTTCTTCCTTTTCCATTTTAGCAAGGTGTTCAATAAAATTATATTCAAAATGATTGAATTTTGGAACCTTCTCTATTTCTGCAAGTGGCATGCCATTTTATGATTGTACAAGAATTGCAATATCTTCATGTGAGATGGCGATTTCAACATCTTGCATATCAAGTAAAATAGAAACTTCATCAGTAGGAGCGTGAGAAACCAATAATTCCTCATATATTCCCCAACCATTATAATAACCATATTATAAAATCAAGAGATGAAATCCTATCGTATCTTCTACATAATATTCAGATTCATAAATTGATTCCTTTTTACATTCACTTTCAACCACTTTTGATGGCTCAAGGGTTTCTATAGTGGGATCAATTCTTGTATTCAACTTTCTATGATTATCTCAATCCTCCTTTGTAAATAATGACTCTAAGCCTTGGTCATTATTTCGAACATGTTGGCTTTCTTGATTTTCCATTTTATCTACTTCATTGAATTCTATGGAAGTTCCTGACCTATCACATATTTCAATGCTATTTAGATCTAGGAATCCATTGTCTGAATACTCATGCATTTCTAAAAATGAACTAATATCTACATTTTGATAGGCCTATTCACCACAATCCTCATTAGTGGACATTGGCTTTGAGACCTGCACCTCCTATTGGATTATATCTAAGGTGGTTGTAACATTTGGACATTCAACTTTAACTCATTGATTGCTCACATTAGACATCATTAAACTCAATGGTGTCCTATTGGATGGTTGGTACTGGTTAGAATCCATAACTCTTGGAAAATAGTTCATCATGGAAGAAGGTTGTTCCTCAACCTAACTCATGGGTGGTATTTGATTTTTATCCTTAGGGTTGAGTAATGATAATCGAACCACATCCATACCTTTCAAAATACACCATTGTTCTACTATTATTGCCTCACTGTAGGCTCTAGGCAATGATGGATATTTAAAAATCCTCCTTATAAATGTAGAGGTAAATGGATTTAATGCTTCTAGGTATATTTGAGTGGCTTCTTCTTCTAAAATGATGTAATGTATCCCCATATCGATATACAACCTATAGAACCTATCATTAAATTGGCTCATGGATTCATTAAGTTCTTTATATATAGAGACAAACTGATTTAATATCATATCCGGGTCAACCAATTTTTCAAAATGTTCGATAAATGTTACTTCTATTTGAACCCAAGAGGTAATAGAACCTACAGGTAAATTGATATACCAATCATAAGAAAATTCATCCAATGTGGATAGAAACATCCTACAAACAACATCTTCATACATAATTTGCAAATGAATTGAAATATTCTTGTATACTTGAATATGTTCCTTTTCATTCCATCATGCCTAAACTAAGGTAACGAACACATAAGATCTATAGGCAAATTATGTGAAGGCCCAAGTATGTTTAAAGGACTGTCTGTCATCATTGGAGTAAATATTGTCATTAGTGGACCTTAAATAATATAACTTTAGTACCAATTTGGTTAGTCAAGGAAATATATCTTGCAAAGAAGTGTGAAATGACTAACAATTATCAAATATTTAACATATAAATCATCATGTTTATCAACCAAAATATATGCATCAATTAAAACAAGACATTAAAGAACATTCTCCAATTTGTAAAAGGTTAGAAATAATGCATCATCAATCATAGGACTTTCCAATAAATGAAAGGGATCACATGTCAACAAAACCTGGTTAGTCATGACCAATGCCTTCAAATAATTCTTTCAAATAACAATGAACAAGTTAGCATCTACAAAACAAAAAACAAAATCAGGCCCTCCTTCTAGTGCCAAAATATTGAGTGGTAATTTTATCCAATTGCAAAACCACACTCATAGTTAGGATTTTGATTAGAAAATCCTCTCTTGCAAAGAAATAGAAATTTATCCAAGGTTCCTTTTACTTAATGTGTGCATGTATGCTTGTGAAAATGTGTCAAATAAGTGCTTGGAATACCTTAGTGATTTGCAAATAATTGTTAACAAGGGGCCTATGTTGGTATTACTTTATTATGCTATGCTATTGATTGTTCATGAAACTTAAAAGAAAGAAAATGTGATTGGCCCTCATATGATCATGATGAAATGCTTTAGTTCATTTTATATTGAACTATTTTAGGTAGATTTTATCCTTTTTTGTCAAGCAAATTTTAAACAAGTTTTATCTTCATTAAACCTTGCTTTAAGCATGAAACAAAAGATTAAAATCTATCTCTAAAATGTGAATCTGAAATGATGAGTGGATTCATTTTATCCTACTTTGAGTGTGAAAAGAAAATACACCTGCATGACTAACTTTAAATGTAATAGCCTTTGAAATGCCCTATAAATTACCCATATTTAATGAAATTGTAATTTTCATAAATAGAAGTTAATTTATTTCTTGATAAATAAAATTGCGAAGCTTGAAAATTGAATCTCCTTTAAAACATGAAATCATGCTAAACTTGAAATTACAAAATTAATTTTAAAAACTAAACTTTAAATAATTTTGGAATTTTGAATTTTCTTCAAAATAAAATTGAAATTGCTCTAAATGAAATTTTAAAACTTATTCTTGGAACCTGTGCATCACATTTTTTATTTTATTTTATTTTTATATTTTTTATTTTATTTGCAAAAGTTAAAAAAATGAAAAACGATAGGGTTAGAAAAATAAAAATAAAACTTAAAATTCTGAAATATGGACCAGAATGTGGAAAATGACCAAAGAGAGCTATTATAAACTATCTCCTATCCTACATAAAATATTAGATCCCAAACACCAAATAAAAACTAGGTTAGACCTGCATCCACACAATCTAAAAACTGGTTATGGCAAGAGTCTAAGGGGTAAAAACTACATGCATTAAAATTATCTCTATGATGCTACCAGATTCCTACATAAAACACCATAAAAATAGTTTCAATACATGTAAAAACATGTGCAATAAATCTTCATTAATTTTCAAAACATGTGTTTTCTACATACAAAAATGAGGATAAATATTGGTAGCAGCTAGATATTCTTCCAATCCATTTTCTCTGTTTCTGTTCCAAAAAATTCCAACCTATTTTCTGCATTGGAAATGGATATTTAAAAGTTTTCAATGAGGACCCTTCGTTTCATTTCCTTCAATTGGTTTGTAACATTGTGTCTATTTGCCTTCACTTTTCCTGTGGTAACCAGTGTGTAATAATCTTGGTAACGTGCTTTAAATCATTTCCCTCAAACAAAAACTTGTACAAATGACATATTGGCAGTAAATTAAATTTGTTTTGGCCTTATTTGATAACACTTTTTCAATAACGCTCATTTGTTGTCTTTGCTTTTATGAGAGAGTGGTTATTCACTCATATGACACTCAACCACTGCTCCCTCTAACGACCAATCAGTGGTGCAATCATATCTTCATTACCATTGCATTCAAGCTTGAATGGATGGCCTCTGCAACCACACCTCTGTTTATCTTACAGATACTTTGATTCCTTTTGTTTCCCAAATTGCCAATGTTATCTTCTCTTGATGGACAATCTACAAGTCATGACTCGTCCACGTGGCACAATTTAGTACCCCAAAACTATCTATAAATCAATGCATTCATGTCCATCATGATCATTCTATCAGGGTCTACGTCCAACTACATCATCCCCATTGGCCTCTCTATCCACACTGCGTGCACATCCCCTGCTCTACCAATGTTTGTAAGCAACACCAAATTGAAGTATAAATGCTTATTAATAGAAAATCAGACCCACCTCTTCTATGACAAGATGATCATTAAAAATAACTGCAACATGACCAATCCACCACATTCACAATAAGATCACTTCATCGTGCACTGTACACACCCTCTTCGATCACCAGGTTGTAGACTCAAAGATGCAAATTGATTGGCTAGGGTAGAATATTACACGAATGGCATAACCACACCCCTTCGAGTTTAGTTATTTACTAGCATCTTGACCTTGTCTGAACATACATGAAAATAGATATCAAAAACACAGGAACAGAGGGGCGTTGTGAAAGCTCCCAAAGCTTAAAGGTGATCCAAAATTACTCTCTTGTAGGTCAGGCTGCCAAGGCAGTATGACCAAGTCCTTGGGGCTATAGCGGAGGTGACTTGTGCCCCCTTGTACACTCTCTGTAGCTTTCACCCTTGATTGGGCTTGGCTACGGGTGTACACCATGGTGGTGTTTTCCTACAAGATGTGTAGATTTTTATTTCTTTTTATGATTTTTATGCTACACTAAACAAAAAATATCACACACGCAAAGCAATGATTATCTCATTTAAAGATTAAAGGTGTGCCTTAAACCTAGTTTAGTGTGTTTTGATTTTTTTTTGAAAGCTTTTGTAAAGGACGTTTAAATGCAATATGATGGATCTTATGACTCCCAAAAATGGTCGCCTCTTCGATATACCATTTCCAGGCCGATATACCAACCTCTCTATATACCCACCCTTACATGAGGGAAACTGTTGGTATGTGATAGTAGATGGTACATGGAACGTAGGCGGTACGAAAGGGGGATCGCCCTATTTTTGACACCTACCATAGAAGACTTATCCTCATGTGTTGGGAATAACCCCAGCTACACTCGATCAATTTTTTTTAGGATTTACGTCTAGCAACAATAGCGATCGAGGTTATGAATGCAAAATTCAAGCCAAGGTGGTGATGAAATCCACCGTTGGTCTTGATCAAGGGCTGGGGTTTTACGACCAACTCCTTGGTGTATATTTTGCCATGTGATTTTTGGGGTTCTTTTTATTTTGCATGAAAGAAAATAAACATGCAGTACAACTTTTCCTAAGCAAGCAAAGAACCAGAAAAATAGGAAATAGAAAACAGAAAATGACAGAAGGAGTTCAAGACCCTTACCTATTCTCTGCTCAAATCTGCTGGTCTTGGGTTTCTGTCTTGAAACTGCACATACATCTATTCCTCCATGGGAGGGATGAATAACAAGACTATATTCTTCACAGCGTAGGGCAAATTCCCATTTGTCCCTGGGTAAGAATAATTTCAGCTCTGTATTCGCCATAGGCTGGAACGAACAGCAGTCCAGCGTTCAAAAACTCAATACCTGCAAGCAAAAACAATCAAGTTTTGATCATATTTCTGATCTTCAAAAATAGAGGACAATGGTCCCACCATGATTGCCACTGAAAGCATGAGGATACAGAAGCAAAAAGGAAACTCCAAGTGTGATGCAAATGGAACTAAACACTAAATCCTATGAATTGAAAGTGCATGAAAGGAGGGAAAGCATGAACGAATTGAAATGAAACAAAAATCCAATAAGGAAGACAACCCTTTTTATTGATCTTTTAGAACTTAGTTACAATGCACCTCCTCCCCTTCTAAGGTATAGGAGCGTTAAATATGTGTTCTTGTTACACCCATGGATGTTATTCCTTCTTTCGTGTGCCCACATGTAAAATGGGCGGACCAAACATCGTCGTCGCTTGCGTTGATGAGTCTTGACTCCTTGCTGCTCCTCTAATGTCCAGATCCTACGTTCAAAGAAACAAGAAACAATCAGTAGCACCTGTAGATGAAATAAAACATGCAATCCCCATGCCTTCGATTAATGCATGCAAGATATAAATAAAATGATAACTAAAATAGATCCAAATGAACTAAAAATTTGATAGGCACATAAAAAAATAATAAGTAAAACACTGCAAATGGAACAGTCAAAAAATTCACCATATATTTGTATTCGCTCCGGGGTGGGACAAATAGACCTGCAACAAAATGTCAAAAAGGCATTGTCCCAAATGTCACATCCGAGAAGCTCCAAATCACCTACAAAGTTGGGGATTAGCTAATTGCGAGTATTTTGGGAAGACCTAGATGGTCAGATTTTCCCAATTTGGCCTCTATCAATGGAAATTTGATGATGCTACCTGCATGTTAGGAAAAGCGAGAAATAATAGAGACATGGTCAAAAATGCTCAGAACAATGTGAAATTTGAATGACAACCTATCTAAGCAGTATAGAATTAAATGCAAAAATAATAGAAAGGAAACCAACCATAGATTTCCAATTGATCTGGGGCAAGGTGACTAGGACTGTAGTAGTGTGGGGCACCCTGGGGCAGGCCGCCCATTGTTTGAGGCTCGATTTCGGCACCAATCCACTTGGGATGGGTCCAAAACCTCTTGTGGGGTATTGTCGACAAATTTGGTGGGATATTGTGGCCAAATTTTAGGTTTTGGTTCCAGATTTGCGCTTCCAATAACCACCCTATGACCTCCTTTTCAAAAGAGATCAAGGATGTGAAAGGCACAAATCAACAAGGTGTGTGTGTGGAAGTAAAATGACAACACTTCGTTGCTCAAAATGCTCCTTCTCTGTATATCTTTGGGGTGAGGAAACTCACCAATTTATAGACCTGGAGGTCTCTTTAATTGGACATGCAGAGGCACCACTTGGCAATCATGCCTTCCTAGGGGGAAGGATATTCCTCCTTGATTAGGGACTTCATGATTGCCCTTGTAACCACCTCTAATGCTCGAAAACACTCACCCACACTCCAATGCAATGAAGGAAGCGTTAAGTGGTGGATTTGAGCTACCATTTGTCAAGATTTAACTTTTTTCCTGTCAAACCTGTTATTTGCCCCACCCTAGAGCGAATACTGCTAATCGTCCCTAGGTGGGGTGAACGAGTATTGAGAAAAGTTCTTGAAGGGGCCAAATTGACCTCTGACCTTCCAAAAATGTTGTGTGAGTGGTTAGGACCATTTTTTAACCTCTAGGGGCTGCCCTTGGGGCTATGTGCATCAATGCGATCAGTGCTTGCAGTAACATAATTAGATTGGTGTTGTTTTGGTGTCTACAGATGCCCCTTTTTGGGAAGCGCTGTGTGTGGTGCAATGCTGAGAAAAAATAGATAACCAAAGCACTAATTATTAGGGTTTCTCAGTAAGCTAACCAAATTTTGATGCCCCAAGTATGGAAAGGGGCATGCATTCTTGAATCCTTGCTTCTGACGAGCGAAGGAACTCAATTCAAGTGTTAACCTTTTTCGTTGAGATGTTACTTGAGCTTGGACATTGATCAGTCATGAATAGGAAAAGGGCGCAACCTTTTGTCTATGGGAACCTTGAGTTAATGATTCATGAATACCAAGTGTTTGATCAGCTTGTGATTATTTCTTGTTTACTGCCCCAAGCAGGAGTGTGATTGTCTTTGCCAATGATTCTTTTAATGCATGCCATTTCCATGATTGGGTGTGTATTTGTTGATTGGTGACTAAGTGTGACTACCACCTCAAGCGACGAATCGATGAGGGAATGACCTACATGAGAAAATCGACAAGTCACTTAACCCAAGATGACTTAGGTAAGGGTGCCTTTAGATGTTTAGTGTTAAATGTGTGTGCAATTTTCGACATTTAGACCTATTTTTGGTGGGTGTTAACCCTTCTTGTGATGCTTTTCGGAGCTGAAAATGGCAAAAATTCGTCTTCCTGTGGAGCGGTCCAGATATGGTAGCCTTCTTAGGGAGTAGGATAGTGAAAATTTGTGACCCTAACATCATTTTTGTGTGCTAATAATGGTGGGCACAAAGACACCTTTGTTCGGCAATTTTATTGCTATTTTTGGGTGGGTTGGGACCCTTTTGGTAGCGCCATTTGGGGATGAAATTTTCGATAATACATCCTCCCGTGGAGAAGTCTGGCTATGGTAGCCTTCTTAGGAAATAGGATAGTGAGGATTTGTGACCCCGACATCTTTTTTTCATTCTCATAATGTCAAGTGCAAAAGCACTCTTATTGGACAATTTTATTGCTTGTTTTTGTTCATTTTGGTGTAGTTTTTGCTGTTTTTGAAATTTTTGCTCTGTAATCGTCCCTGGTTTGAGGGTTTTTGAGCTTTTATATTTTTGCAAGGTCAGAGGACCTATTTATTGTAGCCTACAAGAATTTTTGATGATATATATAGATGACTTTATTTTTTTATACACATGTTGGCATTTGATGTTATGCTCAATGATTGTTGAATGTGTATGTATGCATGTTAATTGATGTTGATGGATGCATGTGTTATGATGAATGCAAATGTTTCTAATTTTAGGATATGCAAATGGAATGGATGAATTAAATTTGTGATTTTTTGTGGGGGCACCATAGACTGTTTAGAACTTATGGCTTTTTGTCTTATTAGGAGATTGCTGTGGTAAATGACTTTTGTTGTATACATGCTATTTTGTATTTGCTGATGGTAATTTGAGGAGGATAGATTGCACAGGTGGTTTTAGAATGTAGTTAAGGTTTTTTGAGACTCAGATGTTTTACCTAACTAGCCAGTACTGTAATTTTATCTTACAATACTTTTGGACAAGGTATGAATCGGACTTGTCTTTGACCAAGTTATTTCACATCCCTGTGTGTGCAATTGAGTTTGTTTATGTGGTATTTGTCAGGATACCGCCGATGCAGAATAGGCTGTCAACCAAAACCTGTACTGAGGATCACCTAATTAGCTCCACTAACTCCTTTGTTGTATTTATTCATATTAATCTATGATGCTATCTAGGATACCATAAGTTAGCTCATCCACATGCAAACATTGATCTGTACACGAGTTAATGTGACAGATATATTGTCATGTGGGAGGTTTATCACTAGTGACTGATAGGCTATCCACCAAACTAGTACTAAGGTTTACCTCGTGACCTTCTAAATGCTAAGATTTCCAGGGATTCAAGTTCAACTCCCTTCTTTTCTTCAATTGTATTAGGATACTTGCTCTTTTGTAGTGATAAAAATCATTGTTTATTTTTGTTTTGTTATTATTATTATATATATATTTTGAGCAAGGGATTTGAATTTCGAGTGATGAGAATCACTATTGTATGTGCCTTTTGATGTATGCACTTTTGTGGTGATGTCAAATTTTTGGAGTTTTGACTTTTGCAAAATGTTATGATGTTTGCAAATTTTTGAGAACTTGGGATTCTTGGAGAATTGGGTAGGGAAGATGCTTGTCCTTTTGCCAAATCTCAGCATTCTTGGGGTCATTCACACAGGGGGATGAGCAAGATAACCGTTTCGCTTATGGTGACCTATATTGCTTTGCAGGTTTCATCTTTCGTTCACACAACTTGGGAATTTTTATGTGTTTTTTGTGTTGGGATGCTATGCAACAAGGTGTGATCCAAGTAGAACTCTACCTTTGCAAAATCTATCTGACTTTGTATAGTATGTGGCTAGAAAGCTAATGACATCTGAATGATGAAAACTCTAGATACATTTAGAAGACAACTAACTATGATATGGTGAAGTGATGTGAATGGCGTTTATTTTTGATGGGCTGTTTTACAAAAATGGAGAAATGTGGAACAAGATGGATTGGCGGAGTAATTAAGTCTATGGTGCCTTTGACTTGTATAACCACAAATATGCAATGTATGGATGTGATTCCTAATGCAACTATATATGGTTGTGTTTTTTTTTTTTTTGGGTATGGAGGTTAGATGCAAAAAGAGCTCTTTATTGTTGTGATGATTTTGAGCATGCATGGAAATGAGATGCAAATTTTGTTATTCTTGATGATTTTATTGTTTTTGAATTTTCTTATTTTTGACCAAGCAATTGTGGGAATCCTTGGAGCTTTTTGGGATAGACCAAGCGATTGCGAGAATCCTTGGAGCTTTTTGGGATGGACCAAGCAATTTTGGGAATCCTTGGAGCTTTTGGGATGGACCAAGCGATTACGGGAATCCTTGGAGGTTTTTGGGATGGACCAAGCGATTGTGGGAATCCTTGGAGCTTTTTGGTTTAACCAAAGGGGTAATGGGCACCTTTGGGGCATTTTGGGGTTGACCAAGCGATTGCAAGAATACTTAGAGCTTTTTGGGATTGGACCAAGTGATTGCGGGAATCCTTGGAGCTTTTTGGGATGGACCAAGCGATTGCAAGAATCCTTGGAGCTTTTTTGTTTGGGTTATGGCTCTTTTAGATGTGGAATGGTTGTAAATAACTGATGTTCAAAGGTTCTGATGCAGGAGCATCCGAGGGCAGCAGAGCAATCTTGCATCAACCAAATTTTTCTAAGTGTTTTGCAGAAGAAAAGTATGTGTCGCGATATCACGAAAAAAAAAGTGTCGTGATATTGCGACCAAAATAGGAGATAGAGATGCAGTGGATAGAATGTCATGAAATCATGACCAAAGTTGGGAGCGAAGGTGCGGGGGATAGAATGTCATGAAATCACGACAAAAGTAGGGAGCGAAGGCATGGAGGACAGAAGGTCATGAAATCATGAAATGTCATGATTTTGTGACATGTCACGAAATCGTGACCAAAGCAGGGAGCAAAGGCGTGGAGGACAGAAGGTCATGAAATCGTGACCAAAGCAGGGAGTGAAGGTGCGAAGGATAGAATGTCACAAAATCATGACATGTCATGATTTTGTGACATGTCATGAAATCACGACCAAAGCAGGGAGTGAAGGCACAGAGGATAGAAGGTCGCAAAATCGTGACATCTCATGATTTCGTGACATGTAGCGAAATCATGATCAAAAGAAAAACACGCACTCTAGGCTTTCATAAATGCATCCCTTTGTGCACAGCAAGCTAGCAGTAGTGAAGCAACAGTCTCAGAGGATTCCAACAAGCATGTCGACCACTCACACATGATATCTAGAAACACATTTATAAGCAACTAGCAACAAAGTAGCAGTTCTAAAAGAAGATCCGATGGTTATGGCAGCCAGTCACGCACCTCACCTAGAGTCTCATCAATGCAACTTCCCAGTATTGATCCAGGTGACAATTGTAGATCATGGGAAGTTTGAAAACACAGAGGGTCGGGGCCTCGATAAAAAAACCCAAGAATTGTAATGAGAAGGGGTTGGCAAAATGGCAGATTGCTATATATTCTTTGTAAATTCTTTTGAAGCTATTGGATAAGAAATTTGGCTCTTGTTTTCCTTGTCTCCTTTACTGTGTTAGTTTTGTTCTCCACCAAGTGGTATCAGAGCTGGAAGTTCTTGAGTGTGTAATAGATCATCGGACGTGAGGCAGTTACACCAGGATCTTTGCAAGGGCTTGTGAGAGAGTAAGCAGAATGCCTCCAAGAAGAAACCCTATTGGTGGGAGAGGCATGGCGGCAATAGAAGCTGTCTGAGTTTTGCAGAGGCAAATGCAAGCCCTACAAGAAGAGATGCGTAGAGGATTTGAACTAAGAAGAGATGAAGGTAGCGAAGAGGAAGATGACAAAGAAGAGGGCCATACTAAGGAAGAAGAAGAAGCGGTAGATCCTACTCAAGCTAGACTATACAAAGCCATATCCTAGATTGGAAAGATACCGAAGATGGAGGTTTCCACGTATTTTTAGAACCTTGATCTAGAGGAATTGATCAACTAGATCAACGATCTGGAAGAGTACTTTGAGTACGAGGAGGTTGAGGATCCTAATAGGGTCATATTCGCTAAGACCAAACTGAAAGGTCATGCCAGCATTTGGTGGAAGGGAGTGCAGTTGGAGCAAAATAGAAGAGGAAAAGAGAGAATCACAAAATGAAAACGGATGGCAGAAAATCTAAAGAGGCAGTTCATCCCTAGTGATTATGAGTTAGACCTACTAAAAAAAATGCAAGGGTTGAGGCAATCAAGTAAGTTTGTAAAAGAATACACAGAAGAGTTTCATAAAATTATGATCAAAACAGGCCACTCAGAGGCCAACAAGGAGAAGGTAGCCCGTTACATTAATGGGTTACGAGAAAGTATTCAAGAAGAATTAAGTCTGGTCTGGATGACCACCATAGAGGACGCTTACCAATTTTCCCTAAAGGTTGAAGAAAAGCTCAATAGGAGGTTTGAGAACAAGCAAAGAGGAAGAGGTCATGGCGAAAGAACCGACGGAAGGACCAGTGGAAGAAGAAATGAAGATTCTCAAAAGAATGGAGAAGGTAGCAGTAATTAGGAACAAAGGAGAGAAAATACCTACCGCCCCCGTAATCAAAATAATGATTATCGAGGGGGAAGTTGCAGAGCTGGACGTGGCCAGGGAAGAGGAATATTTCGTGGAACTTGTTTCTAGTGTGGAGAAGAGGGACATCACCAATATGAGTGTCCACAGCAACGAGAAAGAAATAATAGGAGGCCGAAAGGAAATGCCAGAGCCATGGTCGCTGATGAAGATGCTAGATCTGAGCATTCTGAAGAAGTAGAGAGAGGAGAAGTAATGATCACAAGGAGAGTCCTACTGAATGAAGAGGGGGGCATAGATCAGAGGAAAATATTATTCCACACAAGGTATAAATATGCGGGTAAGATTTGTAATATTATTATTGACAATGGTAGCATGGATAACCTAGTTTCAGAGGGAATGGTTACAAAGCTACAACTGGAGAGGAAGAGACACCCGCATCCATATTAGATCACGTGGTTGCAAAAATACCATAAGGTTTTGGTCAGTGAACAATGCCTGGTAAAATTCAACATTGGGAATTACCATGATGAGTTCCTTTGTGACATCCTACCCATGGATGCGTGCCATTTGCTGTTGGGAAGGCCATGGCAGTTTGACAGGTGCACGGTTCATGATGGCCATGCCAAAACCTACTCCGTAAAAAAGAATGGAATGTGTCATAAGCTAAAACCCCTGAAGGAGGTGGAAGAAAAGGTATGTGGTAGTGCCAAAATTTGCTTAGTTGACGGGAGAAAATTTTTAGATGATTTGAAGCATGAACATATGTGTTATGCATTAATCCCTAGAGTTAGGGAGAAAGAATGCAAGGATACCCCAATAGAAGTCCTAGATCTATTGGAAGAATTTCTAGATATTATATCTGATAATGTGCCTGAGGGTGTACCCCCAGTAAGGAATATTAGTCACCATATCGATTTGGTTCCAGGATCAAGCTTGCCCAATAAAGCTACACATAGAATGACACCTATAGAAACTGAGGAGCTAAACAGGCAGGTCTAAGAGTTGCTAGAGAAGGGATTGATTAGAGAAAGCTTGAGTCCATGCGTAGTGCCTGTAGTGCTAGCACCAAAGAAATATGGAGAGTGAAGAATGTGTACAGACTCTCGATCCATCAATAAGATCACAATAAAATACAGATTTCCATTGCCAAGAATAGATGACATAATGGACTGTTTGAGTGGAGCCAAGTACTTCACAAAGATTGACCTCAAGAGTGGTTACCATCAAATCTATGTTAGAGAAGGATATGAGTGGAAGATAGCCTTCAAGACCAAAGAGGGTTTGTATGAGTGGTTGGTCATGCCATTTGGACTATCCAATGCACCAAGTACCTTCATGCGGCTGATGAATGAGGTACTAAAGGAATTTTTAGGCAAATTTGTCATTGTCTATTTAGATGACATATTAATATTTAGCAGAACCTTGGAAGAGCACCTAATGCACATCAGAAGGGTTTTTGAGAAGCTACGAGAGGAGAAGTTATTAATTAATCTAAAAAAGTGTAATTTTGTAAAGAAGGAGTTAGTGTACCTGGGATTTGTCATCTCAGCAAAATTTCTAAAAATAGACCCAAAAAAGGTGAAATCTATCATCGAATGGCCTACTCCAAGAAGCACAATAGAGGTAAGATCATTTCATGGTCTAGCCAGCTTTTATAGAAAGTTCATTAGAAATTTCAGCAGCATTTGTGCACCCCTCATAGAAACAATGAGAGGGGATAAGAAAGAGTTTAAGTGGACCTTAGGAGTAGATAGGAGCTTTGATCTATTGAAGAAGAAGGTCACAGAACAACCTTTTTTGGCACTCCTAGACTTTAACAAGGTATTTCAGGTAGATTGTGATGCTAGTGGTAGTGCAATAGGAGTTGTACTGAGTCAGGAAGGTAGGCCTTTTGCTTACTTTAGTGAGAAACTCAATGATGCTCGGAAAAAGTATTCAGTTTATGATCAGGAGTTTTATGCAATAGTTTAGGCTCTAAAGAAGTGGAGGCATTATTTGTTGCCAAAAGAGTTTGTTCTATTTACTGATCATCAGGCCTTACAGTACATCAATAGCCAAGCAAAACTGAATCAAAGGCACTTGAAGTGGGTTGAGTTTCTCCAAAGTTATACCTTTGTGTTGAAGCACAGAAGCGAAAATTCAAACAGAGTTATAGACGCCTTAAGTAGAAGGCAAAATTTGCTGATTGAAATGATGGTGGAAGTGGTAGGATTTGAAGAACTGAAGGGTTTGTACCCTGAAGATCCTGATTTTGTAGAAGCTTGGACGACTTGCTTGGCACCTGTTACTATGGATAGGACAAAGTGGTTGGATTTTCTAATCCAAGATGAATGTTGTTCAGGGGAAGTAAATTATGCATTCCAAGGAGTTCCATGCAAGAAAACTTAGTCAAGGAGAAGCACAACGGGGGACTGGCTGGAAATTTTGGTCGGGATAAGACCATTGCCCTGGTGAGTGAGAACTACTATTGGGTACAACTACAACAGGATGTGAAAAGGTTTGTGCAAAGTTGCAGAATATGCCAAATGGCAAAAGGCATGAGGCAGAACACGAGATTATATCAGTCGTTACCTGTACCTGAGAGGCCATGGGAGGACGTCAGCATGGACTTCATTCTTGGATTGCCGAGAACATAGAGGGGAAATGACTTTGTATTTGTGGTGGTTGACAGATTCTCCAAGATGGCACATTTTATTCCCTACCAAAAAACAAGTGACACGGTTCACATTGTAGGGTTATTTTTCAAGGAAGTGGTACGACTTCACGGTCTACCAAAAAGCATTTTTTTTGACAAAGATACAAAGTTTTATAGGTATTTCTGGAGAACATTGTGGAAGAAGTTGAAGACAGATCTGAAGTTTAGTTCTGCATACCACCCACAGACTCGATGGATAGACAGAGGTGGTAAATAGAAGTCTGGGTAATTTATTGAGATGCTTGATAGTAGATAAACCCAAGGGATGGGATTTGGTTTTGTCGCAGGCAAAATTTGCATACAACAATTCTGTCAACAAGAGTACAAACAAATATCCATTCCAAGTCATATATGGAAACAACCCAAGAAATGTTTCTAAGCTAAGGAAATTGGATAAATATGAAAAGAGTAGTGTCAAGGCTGAGAAATTTGCAGAACATATGAAAACCATGCATGAAGAAGTGAAGAAACAAATTACAAAAATGAATATTCAGTATAAGAAAAGAGCAGACCAAAAGCGGCGGTTCAAATAGTTCGAAGTAGGAGATGAAGTCATGGTCCATATTAGAAAAGAAATATTTCCTGCCAAAACTTATAACAAGTTGAATATGAAGAAGTTTGGGCCATGCAGAATACTAGAAAAATGGGATTCAGGCAATGCATATGAAGTGGAATTGCCAAGTGGGCTTGACATTTCGCTTGTTTTTAACATATCAGATTTAGTGGAATACTATGAGGGATACAGTACAGAGGCACCAAGTACAGAGTTGTGGAGCATTCTGGTGTCTAACCCAACCATAGACGAGATCGAGGAAATATTAGATACTTGTGAAGGCAGAAGCACCAAGAACAAAAAATATTATGAATATTTGATCAAGTGGAAGGGCAGACCTATAGAAGATGCAACTTGGTTGTCAAAAACAGAGGTTGACCACCTGGGTCTTCCTCACATAGATCAGAAGTGAGGATCACTTCTCAATCCACCCCGGGTATCTGATGCAGGAGCATCCAAGGGCAGCAGAGCAATCTTGCATCAACCAAATTTTTCTAAGTGTTTTGTAGAAGAAAAATATGTGTCATGATATCACGACAAAAAAAGTGTTGTGATATCATGACCAAAATAGGAGATAGAGATGCGGCAGACAGAATGTCGAGAAATGGTGACATGTCACGATTTCATGACATGTCGCGAAATCGTGACCAAAGCAGGGAGCGAAGGTGCGGAGGATAGAATGTCATGAAATCATGACCAAAGTAGGGAGTGAAGGCATGGAGGATAGAAGGTCACAAAATCATGACATGTCATGATTTTGCGACATGTAGAAGATGCAACTTGGTTGTCAAAAATAGAGGTTGACCGCCTGGGTCTTCCTCTCATAGATCAGAAGTGAAGATCACTTCTCAATCCACCCCAGGTGTCTGATGCAGGAGCATCCAAGTGTAGCAGAGCAATCTTGCATCAACCAAATTTTTCTAAGTGTTTTTTAGAAGAAAAATATGTGTCGTGATATCACGACAAAAAAGGTGTTGCGATATCACGACCAAAACAGGAGATAGATATGTGACGGACAGAATATCATGAAATCATGACATGTCATGATTTCACATGTCGTGAAATCATGACTAAAGAAGGGAGCGAAGGTGCGAAGGATAGAATGTCATGAAATCATGACATGTGATTTTGCGACATGTCGTGAAATCGTGACCAAAGCAGAGAGCGAAGGCACAGAGGACAAAAGGTCATGAAATCATGACCAAAGCAGAGAGCAAAGGTGTGGAGGACAGAAGGTCATGAAATCATGACCAAAGTAGGGAGCAAAGGCATGGAGACAATAGGTCATGAAATCATGACCAGAGCAGGGAGCAAAGGCACAGAGGACGAAAGGTCGCGAAATCATGACATGTCACGATTTTGTGACCAAAACTAAAGAACAAAGGTGCGATAGAAAAACATTGCAATATCGTGATAGGTCGTGATATCATGACCAAAGTGGAAGCTAGAATGCATGAAGGAAGGAATGTCATGATATCGTGACATGTCACGATATCACGATCGAAGTAGGAGAGAGAAAGCACAAAAAGGAATTGTCGTAATATCGTGACATGTCATGATATCGTGACCAAAAGAAAAACACGCACTCCAAGATTTCATAAATGCATCCCTTCGTGCATGGCAAGCTAGCAGTAGTGAAACAGTAGTCTCAGAGGATTTCAACAAGCATGTCGGCCACTCACACATGATATCTAGAGACGGATTTATAAGCAACTAGTAATGAAGCAGCAGTTCCAGAAGAAGATCCCGATGGTTATGGTAGCCAGTCGCACACCTCACCCAGAGTCTCATCAATGTAACTTCCTAGTATTGATCCAGGTGGTAGTTGCAGATCGTGGGAAGTTTGAAAACATAGAGGGTCGGGGCCTCGATAAAAAAACCCAAGAATTATAATGAGAAGGGGTGGGCAAAATTGCAGATTGCTGTATATTCTTTGTAAATTATTTCGAAGCTATTGGATAAGAAATTTGGCTCTTGTTTTCCTTGTCTCCTTTACTGTGTTAGTTTTGTTCTCCACCAGGTTCTGGTTCCTTGATTCCATCAAGAGAGGCTAGTCGGTATGTTCCAAGTCCTATTTTATTGTCAATTACATAGAGACCTAACCAATTTACCGTGAACTTGTCCCTTATATGGGGTGGCAAGTTAGAGTTTTGTTGGTTCTATTTTAAGAACAAGTCACCAACCTAAAAGTCCCATAGGTGAACTTTCATGTTGTATGTTTTCTTCAGTCGCTCTTGATAGATACGTAAATGCTCAAAAGCATTAACACGTCATTCATCGAGCAACGTAAGTTGGTCTAACCGAGCCTGTCGCATAGTGTCATCATAGATGAACTCTTGCATTGATATGCGTAGGGAAGGAATTTCCAACTCGAGAGGCATGACTACCTCGGAGCCATACACCAGCGAAAATGGAGTTGCCCCAGTGGGCGTCTGAATGCTAGTGCAATAAGCCCATAGGGCAAGGGGGATTTGAATGTACCAATCCTTATGCCTATCTGTGACGGTCTTTTTGAGGATGGCAACTAGCTGGAAGGCAACGCCTTCTACTATTTCTTGAACGGAAGCACTATTTATTATTGAACTATACAACCAGAACAAATAAACACTCAAATACGGAATGCGAGGAGTATGAAAGTATTTAATTAAATCAATTGCCACTAGGAGGGCAGATCCCGCCGTGAAGGCAATGCCGAAATGCAGAGAATATAAAATAAAAACGATGATATAATTTGGAATAATCTAACTACTATATATATGAAATATTTTACTCTTGGAATACCTAGCCGACGGCTAGGTTTGGTGTGTAACATGACTCCCCTCCTCGGAAAGCTTTGTCCTCAAAGCTGGAAATGTCTGGAAGATACTTTCAGGTTCCCATGTGGCATCCTCCTCTGGTAAATCTTGCCATTTAATGAGAAATTCTTGAATCTAACGTGATCTCAGTCTTCGGATTCTATGTTGTAGTATATCTTCAGGTTGGAGATGTATGCGTCCTTCCTCATCGAGCACTGGTAATTCTGATTGACTTTGTACTTTCTGACCAATTACTTTTTTGAGACATGAAACATGAAATACCGGGTGTATTCGTGATGATGTAGGTAGCTCTAATTGATAGGCTACTTCTCCAATGCGGCACACAATTTTGTAGGGACCATAGAATCGTGGAGCCAACTTTTGGCTGGACTTTATCCTTAACGATGATTGTTTGTAAGGTTGCAACTTTAGGAAAACCCAATCACCTATATTAAAAGTTCTCTCTGATCGGTGCAAGTCTTGTTGTTGTTTCATACGATTTTGTGCTTGGACTAAATTCTCTTTGAGGATGGTGAGTGTAGACTTCCTTTGTTGGAACCAATCATCCACTTTGGCTACTTTGGATGATCCATGTACGTAATCTGTGACTGTTGGAGGTTTGGTGCCATACAATGCTTCAAATGGAGACATCTTAATTGAGTAATGGTAAGAAGTGTTGTACCACCATTCTGCCAATGCTAACCAATGGCTCCATTGGTATTGTTTATCTTGAGCGAAACATCTTAAGTACGTACCCAAACATTTGTTAACTACTTCTGTTTGACCATCTGTCTGTGGATGGTAGGTTGAAGACATGTTCAATTTGGTACCACTAAGTCGAAATAATTCCCACCAAAAGTTACTAGTGAAGATGGGGTCTCTATCACTTACAATATTTTTTGGCATACCATGTAATTTGAAAATTGAATCCATAAATACCTTTGCCACCTTGCTTGCGGAAAATGGATGTTGTAAAGCCTGAAAGTGAGCGTATTTGGATAATCGGTCTACGACAACGAATATTACTGTCCTGCCTTCTGACTTTGGAAGACCTTCAATAAAATCCATGGATATATGTTCCCACTGTCGTTCAGGGATGGGTAATGGTTGTAACAATCCTGGTGATTTGACTGTTTCTCCTTTATTGCGCTGGAAAACTTCACATTTTGCTACCCATTGTTTGACTTCAGCTTTTAATCCTTTCCAACAAAATGATTGTTTGACCCTTAAATATGTTTTCAAAAATCTTGAATGTCCTGCTGATGGAGAAGCGTGCGATTCATCGAGGATCTTCGATTTGAGTTCTGAATTGTGTGGAATGTAAATGCGGTTCTTCTTTCGGAGGATTTTATCTTCATAAGAGAACAAAGGGTGTTTAGAGGACCCTATAGATAATTCTTGAAGTATCTGAGCAGTTTCGCTATTGGACAACCATTCATCTTGTAATTGATTCACCCATTGGGAGCAAGGACCTGAAATAGCGTTAATGACTACTTCATCTTCATATTTCCTGGACAGCGCATCGACGGCTATATTTTCCTTCCCTTTCTTGTATTCGATAACAAAATCATAGCCCAACAATTTGGTTAACCACTTATTTTGTTTCGGATATGAAAACCTTTGCTCAAGAAAATGTTTGAGACTACTATGATCTGTTTTTATAATGAAGCGGCTATGATTAGGTAGTGTCTCCATTTTTCTATTGCGTGAAGAATAGCCAACATTTCTTTTTCGTATGTTGATCTTCCCAAATTTTTCTCGGAGAGTTGTTTACTTTCAAATGCCAATGGATGACCTTCTTGCATTAATATAGCCCCAATTCCTGTTCCTGATGCATCACATTCGATAATAAATGGTTTGTGAAAATTGGGAGTTGCTAATACTGGAGTTGTACACATGGCCTTCTTAAGAGCTTCGAAGGCTTGAGTGGCCTCTTTCGACCAACGAAAAGCATCCTTCTTTGTGAGTGCGGTGAGAGGTGCTGCAATCTTACCATAATTTCGTACAAACTTGCGATAGTAGCCCGTGAGACCCAAAAAACCATGAAGTTTCTTGATGGTTTTAGGTAAGGGCCACTCTTGAATTGCCTTAATCTTATTGGGGTCGACTTTGACACCCTCGTGTGAAACTATATGACCAAGATACTCGACTTCTTGGACACCAAATGAACATTTGGAACGTTTGACAAATAGCTTTTCTCTGTGTAAAATGTGAAGGGCTTTATCCACATGATGTAAATGGTCCATCCATGTTTTGTTGTATATGAGAATATCATCAAAAAAAACTAACACAAAATTACGGAGGAGTGGACGAAACACTTGGTTCATGAGACTTTGGAATGTGGATGGTGCATTGGTGAGACCAAAAGGCATGACCAAAAATTCGTAATGACCTTCATGAGTACGAAAAGCAGTTTTGGGAATATCTTCTTCTCTAACATGGATTTGGTGAAATCCGGAGCGAAGGTCTAATTTTGTAAAAAAATTTGCATCATGCAACTCATCTAGTAGGTCATCTATGACAGGGATAGGAAATTTGTCCTTGATAGTGAGTTTATTGAGAGAACGAAAGTCAGGACACATACGCCAAGAGTTATCTTTTCGTCTAGCCAGAACTACGGGTGAGGAATAAGGGCTAGTGTTGTGACGAATGACTCCATGATCTAGCAGATCCTGAATGATCTGTTCGATTTTTGTCTTTTGTGGTTGAGGATAGCGGTAAGGATGATTGTTAGGTGGGACACTCCCTGGAATCAAATGGATGGCATGGTCATGAGATCGTTTAGGTGGTAATCCTTTAGGTTCTTGGAAAACCTCTTCGTAATGTGTTATGATGTCTCGTAACTCTGGAGCAATAATATCCGAAGTTGCTTGAGATTGTTTTTCCAAACAATTAATTTGAGCTATAAATCCATATCCACCCTTTTTTAACATCTTCTCCATACTATGAGAGCTCACCATTTGTGATGGAGGAGTAGTAATGCCTTGTAAGCGAATGACTCGTCCGTTTTCCTTCCATTCCACAAATAATTTTTTGAAGTTGAAGCTAACCGTGTCTAATGTTTCCAACCATTCAACTCCCAAAATGACGTCAGAGTTCCCTAAATTCATTACGAAAAGGGATCCAAACCAGGTATAAGTTCCCATTTTTATGGAAACTTGAGATGTTCGACCAACACATTGCGCGTTCACCCCGTTGGCCACTAGAACCTGGAATTTGTCTTTGTTGGAAGAGTTAATGAATAAATTCAAAGCTTTTGCTGTTTTGATGTCGATAAAATTGTGGGTACTGCCAGAATCAATTAGCACATTCACCTTTTTCTGGCAGAGAAATCCGGGTACCTTGATGGTATGGTGGGCGGTTAACCCCATGAGGGCATGCACGGAGATCGCCATTGTATCCTCTTCCTTTTCTTCTAAAGTACTTGGTAGTTCTTCTTGCATAGGTTCTTCTGGGTGGTAAGTTTCTTCCTCTTCTCCTTCATATTGATCGCCTTCAATATGAAAGTTTTGTTTTTGGGCACATGCTTGTTCCCTGGGGTGATGAGTGCGACATTTATAGCAAAAGTATCTTGATGGTTGATCATTTCTATGAAAGGAATTGTTGCGATACGAAGGACGACTATAAGTTTCACGCCGTGCAGACAACTGATTTCTCTTCTCAGCCAGCTTAGCTATTCTTATACAATCGTTCAGCGAGGTTGGATTGTGCATGTCTACCTCCACTCTAATATTTTCTTTCAATCCATTGCAAAAAGCTCCTACCACTGTGTCGGGACTGAGGTCTAAAGTATATGGTAGTAAACTGGTGAACTCCGAAACGAATTCGCTAACCGATCCTTCTTGTTTAAGAGATAACAGTCTTACTATGTATGACGATGTAGCTCCTTCATCAAATCTTTCTAAAAAAGAGGTAGTGAATTTTCTCCAATTAATAGTAGCTCCTTTCTCTCGCTTAAGCCATACGAACCATTGGTAGGCCTCGGTGCCTAATTTTGATGCAGCGAAAGGGACTTTATCAAATTCCTTAATTTGGTATAAGTCGAGAATGCCTTCCATTTTGGCTATCCAACCACGAGGATCATGACCCTCAAAAGTGGGCATATCAATGCGTGGAAAATTATTAGGGCCTCTCGGTTGGTGATAACCCGTATCCCTTTCTTGATCTTGGTTATACCACTGTCTATGATAGCGATCCCTGGAATTATCCGAAGTGCCTCTTTGCTGTTCCCAATCGTCATCTTGATCGACATTGTCTTCATTCCTTTGGGCATGGGAGTGATTTTGGGGATTAGTATTGGGATTAAGCTGGTTTTGTGCTCGCACTAGGGTTTTTAGGTTGAGACTAATTTCGTTCATACCCTCTAGTAAGAGTCGAAGAGATTCATCGTTGGAAACGGCTGAGTTACTTGAGTTTCCTTGTGTGATGTTTTCGTGAGTTGGGGGAGGGTTAGTAGCCATAGGGTCTACCAGTGGATGATGTGGATTATAACTACCAATTTTGAAAGGAGAAGGAGAATTTTTTGTACCTGGGCTTCGATTAGGTCTTCTTGCATTGTTATTGGTCATTTTTGAGCTTGATAATCGACCGTCAGATCCTTTGGTCCACCTTTTGCTCATGCACTTGTTAACATAGCCTGCTTAGGAGCTTTTGAGCTTTGACTACTGCCAAATTTGGTTGAGTTTAGCAAAAATGTGGATTTCGCTTTAAGTATCGCTCCAACTGCGAGGAATTTAATGTGGACTTTGGGCTCCTCCTTGACAGCAACTTGGACAACAACTTTGGACAGTTTATGACAACTTTTTTAACAACTTTTAGTGACAACTTTCGACACACGTAGACCGGACAATGAGGAAAGACCAAAAATTGATACGACATGCGAACGGACCGGACACGACAGACTGACACGATGTGGAAGAACTGACACGATGTGAACAGAGACTAGACAATGAGGAAGACCAAACAATTGACACGACATGAATGGACCAGACACGATGGCTAACACGACACGGACGGACTGACACGACGCGAACGGCCAAACAATTGACACGACCCACGAGCGGACAACGAGGGACTACCGGACACTTGATACGACATAGGAACGGATAGGACCACACCAAAACAATACGACACAGGGACGGAATGGACCACACCAAAACAATACGAATGACGAGTTAGCTGGAAATGATACGAAGACCAACTAGACGACAACTGTACAAATGACACGTAATACGATGATTCGGATAGGCTAGTGACACGAAGGACGAAGAACCATTTCGTGCGAGGATAGAGAGGAAGCCGTGTGACCTAAGTCACAACTCTTTTATTGCGACGAAACCTTTATAAATCGCCTTGCGCACGCAACACAGCGTATGTGGGAGAATTGTTCCCGGTAAAAAAAAATTAAAAAATTAAATTCGTCGCATACCTTAGGCTGAGCGCAATAATTTCTGGTTTTCTTGCCTTGTGATTGGTGGACGACGAAGTGACTGTTACACTACATTTTTGCTTCAGTTTGTCGATGATTAGAAGACGTTTCAGGGAATTACAACCCCCGATTCCAGCCAGGTAACTTAAATTTTATATTTTGTATTTTACGGAGAGCCTGCGCGAACTTCCTGCCGCGAGTATGTCCAGCAGGGCGAATACTACGTCTCCGATAGTGAGTGTGAATTTAGCAGCGGTGTTTCTTCAGCGAGTGCGATGTTGCACTTTGTGCGATCGAGTTACTCCCCGGCGTGCGAGATAATGCGACGGTTATTTTTTGCGAAGAGTGGACCGGATGCACTGTAAATTACCCTCTCGCTCATTCCCAGACTGATACCACTTGGAAGGCAATGCCTTCTACTATTTCTTGAATGGAAGCACTATTTATTATTGAACTATACAACCAGAACAAATAATCAATCGAATACGAAATGCGATGAGTATGAAAGTATTTAATTAAAATCAATTGCCACTAGGAGGGCAGATCCCGCCGTGAAGGCAATGTCGAAATGTAGAGAATATAAAATAAAAATGATGATATAATTTGGAATAATCTAACTACTATATATATGAAATATTTTACTCTTGGAATACCTAGCCGACGGCTAGGTTTGGTGTGTAACACTAGCATTTTGTTTGACGCCTCTGCTTGCCCATTTGCCTGCGGATAATAGGGTGTCAAAAAACTATGCTGAATTTTGTACTTTGTGGTCAAAGCATGCACGTATTTGTTCTTGAATGACGTCCCATTATCCAAAATTATCTTGGATGGAATACCAAAATGATATTATGTAAAATGAACTCCGAAATGCGGGTTCCAGTCGTAGAGGTAAGCAGAATTGCTTCCACCCATTTGGTGAAGTACTCTGTGGTCGTTATGATAAACGTGTGATGACCTGATGACGTAGGGGAGATCTTTTTGATTAGATCTAAGCCCCACTATGAAAATGACCAAGCTGATTGGATTAGCTGCAAGGCCTGGGAAGGTACGTGTGTCAAATTAGCATGGTGATGACATTTCATGCACTTCCTTACATATGCACAACAATCTCAAACTAAATATGGCCAATAATAACCCATGCAAATAATGCGCTTTGTGATGGCCATACCACTGAAGTGGCCACTGCATGTACCATCATGTGCTTGGGTGATCGCCCAAGTGGACTCCTGCTGGTCCAAGAAACGAAGGAGGATTCCCTCGTAGCTATGATGGTACAAAATGTCTCCTAACAATACATGCTTAGCCGCTTTCTGTTTGAATGATCATTTTGCGGCATGCGTCAATCCAAGTGGGAGGTTACCTAACTTGAGGTAGTCCCTTATGGGTGAATACTAATCCTGCTGATCAGAAGCCTCAATGGTATGAACAACAAATCCCTCTTGAAGTTCATCCCTAGCAAAAGTTGAGTGGGAAATAACTTATAAGAATAGTGTTGTGTTGCTATTAAGGGGAGTAGGGGAGAACAAGGACCCCAAGTTGGCGTGGTTCAAACAAACGTGGATTCGAGAGAACTTGGTCGAGGACGGTTCAATCTGGATCAGGTGGATTCTTGGTGTTAAGTTAGAGCTTGCACACTCCATCATGGATTGCAATAGTGTTTTGACTTGAATGGTTGTCATATCACCAAAAATGTCTTGTGGGATTAGTGACCCCAAGGAGGCCATAGTGTTCGCAAAATGATTCGATGACCGAGGGAGTCCCTCGATGTCGTACCATTCAAGATTTTCCAAGAATTTGTCCACAAGGACTTTGTAGTCCTACATAACTAGGCATTTACATTGGAATACCCCTTTGAATTGGTTGACAATTAACAATGAATCACCAAAGATGTTTAATCGTTTGATATTCATGGTGATTGTTGTCTAAAGACCTATGAGTAAGGCTTCATATTCTGCATTGTTGTTGGTGCACGGGAAGTTTAATTTAAATGACAAAGGCATTGGAGCCCCTTACGGTGTGAAGAATACAATTCCTGCACCACCCCCTTGATCACATTTAGAACCATCGAAAAATATGGTTATGTCAGCCTGAGACTCAGGCTCATCAGAATCTGGCAATTCTGAGACATGGAAGACCTCATCATCGGGTAGTTCTATGACCAGAGGCTGATCATCTTCGAGGGGAGCCTCTGCTAGTTGATTGGCTATGACTTGTCCTTTGATGGATTTTTGTCCAATAAACTCTATGTCAAATTCTGTCAACAACATGATCCATTTTGTCGTGCGGCTACTATGATAAGTACAACTCATCATGTACCACAATGGATTCTCCTTAGACACAACATACGTAGTGTTGCTCAGCATGTAGTGGCATAACTTTTTGGTAGCAAACACCACTTCCAAGCAGAGTTTCTCAACGTATGCATAGTTAAGTTCATAACTAACCAGGGTGCGGCTAAGGTAGTAAGTAGCCTTTTATTTGTGAAGTTCATTTTTTTGGGCTAGCATGGCACCCAGTGCCACCTCTATAGCTGAGATGTATAAGTAGAATGGCACTCCTAGTCTAGGTGGTGCCAATACTGACGGTGAAACCAAGTATTGTTTAATGTCATCAAAGGCTGACTGGCACTCATCATCCTAGTGAAATACTACCCCCTTATGCAATAACTTGTTCATGGGTCGAAACTTATCAGATAGCTGCGCTATGAAGCGCTTAATCGACGCGACCTTTCCTTGCAGGCTTCTGAGCTGCTTAATGGTAGTTGGGGGGAGCATTTCAAGGATTGCCTTGACTTTATTTGGGTCCACCTTGATGCCTCGCTTTGAGACTATGAAACCCAAGAGTTTTCCAAATGTGATGCCAAATATGCACTTCTTGGGATTCAGTCTGACTTTATGTTCCATGAGGCGATTGAGGATCTTGCTTAAGTCATCGATATGATCTAGGTGCAAAAGAGATTTGGCCAACAAATCATCCATGTAATCTTCCAAAGTTTTATGCATGTAATCATGGAAGATGTATGTCATGGCACGTTGGTAGGTGGCACAACATTTTTAAGGCCAAAGGGCATGACCTTATAACAAAATGTCCCCCAAGGCATTATGAACACTATTTTTAGTTGGTCCTTGGGATTGATACGAATCTGATTGTATCCCAAGAAATCATCCATGAGGGAAAGCATTTCATGGCCCGTTGTAGCGTCTATCAGTGTGTCAATGCTCGGCAAGGGGAAATCATCCTTAGGACTCGCTTTGTTTAAATCTCAAAAATTAGTGCATATGTGAATCCTCCCGTCAGGCTTTTTGATGGGCACCATGTTGGACAACCATGGTGGGTAATCCACGCAGATGACAAATTGTGCATCCAACAGCTTTTGTAATTCATCTTTGACCATTAAGCCCACTTTTGGGTGCATCTTACATAGTTTTTCTTAACTGGCTTGACTGTCGAATCAAGCGTTAGGTTATGTGTGACTAGCTACGGATCTAGCCCCGGCATGTCTTTGTAGGACCATACAAAAACCTTCTTCTTCTCTTTGATAAGGGTAATTTAGTCAGCTTGATCTTTGAGGGATAATCTTACCCCCAGCTTGATAATCTATGGATTCATTGGATCAGAGCCGATGTCTACGTCAGTCGTCTCCTCGACCGACATGTGGGATCCATCCTCCAATTGGTGTGGAGTTGGGATCAAATGGATATCATTTGCTGAGTTTAAATCTGTGTTGGGAACCTCGGGTTCCTCTTCAGCATGGAAGATATCCTGAGTTGGCCCTGGGGTAAAATGAAGCATTTTATCAAAATGCCAGTACTCTAATGGGGATGGAGGTGAATTGATGCAATCCCAATCTATGGCATCTATGTCTAGATACAACAACTGTGCTGGATTGGTCGGGTTATGGATGGGGGTGGTTAAGTCAATGGAGATCATGTTGATGAAATGATTTTGGTCTCCATTACTCAGGTGTAGTGACTCGAACATTCTGGATGTTCTCTATGCTCTGGATCTGGCTCTGAGGTATTGGCACGAATGGATCGGCCCTATGTACGGATAGGAAGATAGGGTCTACCCTCAGCACTAATATCACTATAGGATCTCTGGGCGAAAGGTATTCTCTGTATGCCCAAAGTGGCGGGTTCAACACTTGTTCCCACTGCACTGGGTTTACATGCCACTCATGCCCTAGTACTATTTTTAGTTGTTCAAATACATCATTAATCTCCAAGGGGTATTGTCGTTGTCGCATATGATTGAGATAGGCCATCTCAGTTTCATCTTCATAATCATTGTCGGAGATCCAAAGGCCTTCATTGGCTCCAACAACTGTTTACGACATTAGAGGCTCGTCTTGCTCGAGCAGATTGATATGGCCCCATTGGAGTTGTTCCACTCTCTACGGTGGGGCCTGATTGTCTTGTGGTGGCACTTTCTCGATGGGAGCCACCAAAGGGAACATTGCTAAGAGGCTTTCTTGATAATCATCCATGGGGGTCACTTGTGAGTGATTGCTATCTGATTCGAAGGGATCCCATGGTGCTACCTCATATTTTGACTCGTCTTTTGACAATCCTTCTTGACCTTGTCTACACCTCTCTTGTAGGTGTGTTTTTGAACTTTCTCCTCTTTCGAGCGAAGGGAAAGGGTTGTTGAGGTCAACAAGGTTGGTTGTCAACAATGGGAGATAATCTCCCAGTGTATATGTCGTGTTAGGGTTGGCATATGGATCTAATGCCAATCCCCCCTTGTTGCCTATCCCTAGGCCTTGCATGTTCTCTACCAAGATGTCCAAGGGGAGGGGGTGGTTGAACCCTACTCCTGACTTGTCGTATGGCATTTGGTATCTTGGTTGGCAAAGAACATGCACTCCTTGCTCATATCTGCCTAACCCATATCCATGCCAATTGCATTGGCCAAGGTATCTCAAAGCGAATTCTAGGTTAGACAAATAGTTGACATCTTCTACAAAGGGCTCTTCATCTTCATCCTCTTGCATGTATGGTTCAAGTACCATGATCAAGGCCCCCATACACAAAGTTTGTCCGATTGGGCGGGTAGCCTAGAGGAACAATGGTACCGATGGGGAGGCGAGGTCTCCCCATGTCCTGTATGGACTCTAGTGCAGGTGTTGCTACAATATTCCACACCAGATACTCCCCCAGGCCTATGTTGGCCATTTCAACGGTGATTGTTGGTGATTGAGGGGGAGGGAATGAAAGTTCTTCCGGAGTCCACTCCATGTCGGGTGGACTAGGAGCCTCGACTTCCATTCTTCTAGGCATATCCTCAGTAGAGATAGTTGATACTGATGGTGGTGTCTCTTCTAGGGGTTTCTTCCCTTTGTCCTTCTGTGTGGCCATCGTAGGTGGCATCGTTGGTGAAGGACCAGCCGATGAAGATGGACCCGACTGTGGTTTTGATGGGCTTGTCAATGGGGATGCCTATGGAATCGGACCCTGTCTAGATGGATTCAACTAAAAATCCAAATGCGTTGATGGAAGGGTCGATTGCGGCATCAGTTGCACCGCATTGCAATACTTGAAGGGTTCTAAGTCCGCCGGGACTACATGCACCTCCCCTTCAAATGTATACTTTAAACACTGATGAGCTATCGAAGGGACACACTTCATGTCCCCGATCCATGGCCGACCCAACAAGATGTTATAGGCCATCTCACCTTCCAAAATATGGCACAATGTAGGTATAGTCTTTTGTCCCACTTGGATGGGTAGGACAATTGTGCCAACTGTCGAGCATATCGCATCATTGAATGCTCGTAGAGTGTAGGTGGAAGTCGTGATGTGAGATGCTGGCAACTTTAGATGTTTCAATGCCGCTGTTGTGATGATATTACTGGACGAGCCAGTGTCTACCAACACCCTCTTATACGGAATCTCGTTGACCCATGCGATAACGTGCAGGGGTGGATCCGCCATGTCATCAGCCATTGATTTCACTTCGTCTTCTCGAAAGGTGATGACTGGCTCAGTGCATCGTTTGACATGTCCCACAAAGTTGTTGAAGGAATTTGCTTCATGGGGCTACAACTCGATGGCTTTCAATATCTCCATTAGAGCCTCCCGATGGGGCGTTGATTGTTGTATGAGCTCGTATATGGAGAGCCTAGCCGACGTGGTCCTCAAGCTCTGAGTGAGTTTGGTCCGAATTGTGGCCATGGGTCTAGGCGGAGGAGGTTGTGTAAGGTGTTGTTGTGGTTGTGACGTTGTTGGCACCTCACCTATAGCTGCCGTGGGGGTAGCTACACTCGGATACCTCCTGTTCTGAGTCACTATACTGATCATCCCTACATACCCTTGCATGGGGCAGTTCTATGTGACCTCATTGACTTGTAGGGTCTTTGCCTGTGCATCATGGGCAGGCAAGGGGTCCTTAAAGACCTCCATTTGTTGGTTGCTTGGTGCCATGGGATTATCCACCGCTAATGTCTTGTTATCAATTAGGTCTTGCACCAAGCCCTTAAACTTCCAACATGCATTAAGGTCATGTCCCTTCCACCTATGGAACCTACAGTACAAATCTTCCCTGTAGCCCTTAGGTTTTGGCACGTTGGGATCTATGGGTTGAATCTCGGGCAGGTTGATCAAGTTTTTCGCTGACAAGCGGTCAAACAGGGAGTCTCTGGACTCTGTGTAAGGTGTGAATTGTCGCCTAGGGTGATGCTGCTAATTTTGTTCTTGCCTCTAATTTTCTTGGTCATAACTGTTAAGAGGCACCACCTGATAGTTAGCCTTTTGGGGTTGTGTTGCTTGTGCAGGCTTAGGGACGTTGATAGCAACTTGATTGACCACAGCGGGTTTCTATTGCGTGGTCCCTATTTTGGTGTTCTTAGACCATTCTTTCTTCTTTGGCTTGGCTATCTCGCCATCCTGAATCTTGATCTCTTCAATGATTCTGGCTTGTGCTAGAGCTTCCTCTAAGGTGGCATATTGTTGCAGCTGCAATAGCATAGAGATCGATCTCAAATAGCTCTTTGAGAACATTTGTGTGAGGTCGGACATAGGAGGGAGGTAGGGTAGCTTAGAAAGTAGAGTCCTCCATCGATTCCCATAGGCCGCCATGGTTTCTTCCTCATACTGCCTGAGGCTGGCTAGGTCGCTTAGTGATGCCTTCTTCTTGGTGTTGAAGGCGAAGCGTTCGAGGAACGCATCCACTAGCTGATCTAAGTTGCTAATGCTATGCTTTGGCAATTGAGTAAACCAATTCGAGGTAGGGCCTACGAATGTGGTGATGAATGTTCTTAACAGCAAAGCATCATTATCCTGAATGCCAAAGCATTGGCTCAGGAATCTAGTCACATGCTCTTGGGCATCCTCCTCACCTCTAAATATTGCCAACTGAGGCAGCTTAAAGTGTTCAGGGTAAGGGGGTGCAGGCACTGACGGATGCACAGGATGACTACGGAGTTGGCGTAACGTGGGCTTTTGGGGCCCAAAAGTCTTGGTTTCCATAGACTCCAAATGCTCTAGTAGTGCTTTATATGCATCGAAATATTTAATCTCTTCCTCTTTAGTTTGCTCCCATTGTGGGTTGTGGGAAACTTGAGGCCTATGGAGGGGTGGCCGGATAGCAGCCCCTCCACCTTGGTAGGGCATTTCGGCCCGCTCTTCTTCTTGCTCATACTCCTCATAGGCCTCTTGAGGAGTTTCTGGATGAGACCTATGACCATGGGTGGGTCCCCACGGAGGGAGCCCATCGTTGTTCCTGGGAGTGGCCTCCCACTCAGGTCTAGGAGGTCTCGGAGGCAGCACTTGGTAAGGTCATGGGGACCTGTCTCGCACCAAGGGGTTGCGCCTCTCATATGGTTTTGCTCTTTGGGTGCGAGGGGTTGGAACCCTCTCAGGCATCGTGTTATGGAGCAGCTCATCTATTTGGCATCGAATGCGCTCTTTGCTAAGGCGATATAGATGCTCTAGCTGTTGTTGGTCTTGCTCAAGCTGCGTGATCTATGCTTGGTGGGCGGCATGTCTGGCGACTTCCAGGTCGATTTGTTCTACCATCTTGAGTCTAGGAGGCCTAGATGCCTCTCCTACACATTTATCTTGGTCGTGATGATCCGAGATCTCTATAGGTCGCTTCCCTCTATCGAGGTTGGCGGCATTCACTCGAGGCTCTGGCCTCGATAGGTGATTCTGGTAGATAGCAGGTGCGGAGGCGCATTGCTCCCACACTGTGTATTGCTCTTGAGGAATGTAATGGTCTTCCTCGTGCTCCCTTTCGTATATGTGAAAGGGGTGGGCAGAGTTGGCTCACCCTGCTTGAAGAGCCTTGTGCTCTGGATTTGGCTTATTATTCCTAATAATGATGGGGGGTAAAGGAGGGATGACATAATCATGTGGCCTCTCCTCATGGACCCTATGTTGTTCTAGCACTTCATCGCACGGTGGCCACTCATACCGAGCTTCTAAGGGAGCCTTCCTATTTATATTGAGGGCCACGTGTAAGGACTCCTCCTGAAAGGGTCTATGTTGGATGGGAGTGCCCCTCGAGGGGTGCCTCTATAGTCCCATTCTGAAATGGCACGATGTGGACTCTCTTGTGGGTCAGGCCGCCAAGGCGGTATGACCAAGTCCTTGGGGCTATAGCGGAGGTGACTTGTGCCCCCTTGTACACTCTCTGCAGCTTTTGCCCTTGATTGGGCTTGGCTACGGGTGTACACCATGGTGGTGCTTTCCTACAAGATGCATAGATTTTTATTTCTTTTTATGATTTTTTATGCTACACTAAACAGAAAATATCACACACGCAAAGCAATGATTATCTCGTTTAAATATTAAAGGTGTGCCCTAAACCTGGTTTAGTGTGTTTTGATTTTGTTTTGAAAGCTTTTGTAAAGGATGTTTAAATGCAATATGATGGCTCTTATGACTCCCAAAAATGGTCGCCCCTTCGATATACCATTGCCAGGCCGATATACCAACCTCTCTATATACCCGCCCTTACGTGAGGGAAACTGTTGGTACGTGAGAGTAGATGGTACGTGGAACGTAGGCGGTACGGAAGGGGAATCACCCTATTTTTGACACCTACCATAGAAGACTTATCCTCATGCGCTGGGAATCACCCTAGCTACACTCGGTCAGCTTTCATCAGGATTTACGTCTAGCAATAGTAGCGATCGAGGTTATGAATGCAAAATTCAAGCCAAGGTGGTGATGAAATCCACCATTGGTCTTGATCAAGGGCTGGGGTTTTATGACCAGCTCCTTGGTGTTTATGTTGCCACGTGATGTGTGGGGTTCTTTTTATTTTGCATGAAAGAAAATAAACATGCAGTACAACTTTTCCTAAGCAAGCAAAGAACCAGAAAAATAGGAAACAGAAAATAGAAAATGACAGAAGGAGTTCAAGACCCTTACCTCTTCTCTGCCCAAATCTGTTGGTTCTGAGTTTCTGTCCTGAAACTACATAGACAGCTATTCATCCTAGGGAGGGATGAATTACAGGACTGTATTCATCACAGGGTGGGGCAAATGCCCATTCGTCCCTGGGTAAGACGAATTCCAGCTCTGTATTCGCCATAGGCTGGAACGAACAACAGTCCAGCGTTTGAAAACTCGGTACCTGCAAGCAAAAACAATCAAGTTTTGATCAGATTTCTGATCTTAAAAATAGAGGACAAGGGTCCCACCGTGATCGCCACTGAAATCACGAGGATACGGAAGCAAAAAGGAAACTCCAAGTGCGATGCAAACGGAACTAAACTTAACGCTAAATCCTATGAATTGAAAGTGCATGAAAGGAGGGAAAGCATGAACGAATCAAAATGAAACAAAAAGCCAATAAGGAAGACAACCCTTTTTATTGATATGTTTCAGAACTCGGTTACAATGCGCCTCCTCCCCTTCTAAGGGCTAGGAGCGTTAAATATGTGTTCTTGTTACACCCATGGATGCTATTCCTTCTTCCGCGTGCCCACATGTAAAATGGGCGGACCAAACATTGTCGCCACTTGCGTTGATGAGTCTTGACTCCTTGCTGCTCCTCTAATGTCCAGATCCTACATTCAAAGAAACAAGAAATAGTCAGTAGCACCTGTAGATGAAATAAAACATGCAATCCCCACGCCTTCGATTAGTGCATGCAAGATATAAATAAAATGATAACTAAAATAGATCCAAATGAACTAAAAATTTGATAGGGGCATCAAAACATCACAAGGAAAACACTACAAATGGAACAATTGGAAAATTCACCATAGATTTGTATTCGCTCCGGGGCGGGACGAATAGACCTGCAACAAAATGTCAAAAGGCACTGTCCCAAATGTCACATCCGGGAAGCTCCAAATCACCTACAAAGTTGGGGATTAGCTAATTGGGGGTATTTTGGGAAGGACCAGATGGTCATATTTTCCCAATTTGGCCTCCATCAATGGGAATTTGATGATGCTACCTGCATGTTAGCAAAAGCGAGAAATAATAGAAACATGATCAAAAATGCTCAGAACGATGTGAAATTTGAATGACAACCTATCTAAGCAGCATAGAATTAAATGCAAGAATAATAGAAAGGAAATCTACCACAAATTTCCAATCGCTCCGAGGCGGGGCGATTAGGACTGTAGCAGTGTGGGGGCGCCCGAGGGCAGGCCGCCCACCGTTTGGGGCCCGATTTCGGCACCAATCCACTTGGGATGGGTCCAAAACCTCTTGTGGGGTATTTTCGGCAAATTTGGTGGGATATTGTGGCCAAATTTCGGGTTTTGGTTTCAGATTTGCGCTTCCAATAACCACCCTATGACCTCCTTTCCAAAAGAGATCAAGGATGTGAAAGGCACAACTCAAAAGGGTGTGGGTGTGAAAGTAAAATGATAGCACTTCATTGCTCCAAAATGCTCCTTCTCTATATATCTTTGGGGTGAGAAGACTCACCATTTTATAGACCTGATGGTCTCTTTGGATGAGCATGCAGAGGCGCCACTTGGCAATCATGCCTTCCTAGGGGAGGGAAGATTCCTCCCTGATTAGGGGCTTCATGACTGCCCTTGTAACTACCTCTAACGCTCGAAAATGCTCACTCACACTCCCATGCAATGAAGGAAGAATTAAGTGGTGGATCTGAGCTGCCATTTGTCAAGATTTGACTTTTTGCCCGTCAAACCTGCTATTCGCCCCACCCTGGAGTGAATACTGCTAATCATCCCTGGGTGGGGTGAATACCAGTTTGTAATCATCCCTGGGTGGAACGAGTATGGAGCAGAGTTCTTGAAGGTGCCAAATTGACCTCTGACCTTCCAAAACTACTGTGTGAGTGGTTAGGACCACTGTTTAACCTCTGGGGGCTGCCCTTGGGGCTATGTGTGTCAATGCGATCAGTGTTTGCAGTCACATAATCGGATTGGTGTTGTTTTGGTGTCTACACTTACTATCCTTGTCATGCAATTTTATCACTCATAGTGGTCAGATTTCCATAACTCATCTGAATCATGCCACCTCATACCGATTCGTCGAATGTCTCCAAGCACTGGTCCATCAGTTCACTATGTCATTCGATCTTTGTCTACCCGTGCATCACTACCATCACATCTTCCATTGGTTTGGTGACATCTTGCCATCATAATCTTCCATGTTATCTTTGAGAGCCCATAATTTCTACGTCATCACTATCCACGTTTATCGTCATTACCACATCCTCTTCTAGTTCCTATTGAAGTCCATGTCATTGATAAAATCAACTACATTCATAATCTGGTCCACATCGTTTGATACATCCACATCAATCTTGGGAGTTCTTGGGATTTGGGTCGAGTTCGTCATTGAATATCATGTCATAATGCAAAAATTTAGACATTAACACCATTTCCACCTAAACCTATTAATAAACCTATAGTAAACCTTATATCAAATTAAATAAAATCAAACTATATAAAAACAAAAATCAAAGTATATAAAACCCAATACAAATAAAATCAAACTACATATAAAACAAACTTAAAAGAAACATTTTAACAAACATGAAAATATTTCACCATTTATTTATTTATTTTTCTTTTATTTTTATTTTCATTAACATACCTATATATAATATACATATAGATATGTTAATATATATATATTTATTATTATTATTATTATTATTTTATATATATTTTTATTCATTCCAATTTGATTTAATTAATTAAAAGTAAACAAACATTGCAAATTATTGGGTAGGTGAGAATAAAAACTATCACTCCAATAAAACCAAAATTTCCAAAACTCAAAAATCAAAGGTGGGTCCCCAAATTTGGAGCTAGTTGTGCAATGGACACAACAATACCGTTGTTAGATTTTGATGTTATGTGCAATAGGAGATATCAATCACAATATGTAGAATAATATGAAATAAAGTAAATATGTGAGATGACTAAAATATGCTAAATAGAAATGACATAAATGAATACAATGTAGCTATGGAGGAAATGATCACTCCATTAATAAAGCTATTGAACTACATTGTTGTCATCACCAATATATGGTGATATACACAAAATTGTGTTACTACCTATGAATATGCTCTAAGATTCTCTATATGTATATATCTCTCTATTACAATGAGGCCCTTCTTATATAGGAAGATAGGTTCCTTGGCCAACACTCTACCTAGATGTGCAAGGGACAACTTGCACATTAACACATGCATTTATTACATTGGATGAAGTAACTAGATAACTTCTCCCTAAAGTAATATAAATTCCTAAGTATGCACCTTGGAAGGTACATTTACATGACCCAAATGATGTAATATACTCTATTTCTAACAATCTAGTGCCCCAAAAATGGAATTTAGTATTTTTTTAGAAATTAAAAAAAAAAATCTTTGGAATTTAAATTTTTTTAGACATGAGTAGGTGTTGAGATTTTCTAGAAGGATTAATATGGGTAATATAATAATGTGTATTAATTTTGAGGCCTATCCGAGATTTTTTGGCAACTTACTAAAAATAGGATTGTTTTTTTGGTTGAAAATGGAAAATTGTCCAAAAGAAATAATTTCTTATCTTTAGGGCTTTAAGATGTAGGGTTTTGTTTTAGGTAGATTTTATCTTTTTTTTTCAAGCAAATTTTAAACAAGTTTTATCTTCATTAAACCTTGCTTTAAGCATGAAACAAAAGATTAAAATCTATCTCTAAAATGTGAATCTGAAATGATGAGTGAATTCATTTTATCCTGTTTTGAGTGTGAAAAGAAAATACATCTGCATGACTAAATTTAAAATGTAATAGCCTTTGAAATGCACTGTAAATTACCCCTATTTAATGAAATTGTAATTTTTATAAAGAGAAGTTAATTTATTGCCTTGAAAAATAAAATTGTGAAGCTTGAAATTTGAATCTCCTTTAAAACGTGAAATCATGCTAAACTTGAAATTACAAAATTAATTTTTGTTGGTCACAAATCTGCCTAAGTACAAGATTTCATCACTTGTGCGCCCTAGACTCGGCCAACATTGAAAGGCCGAGAGAAAGAGAAGTCTCCCGGGCCAATCTCCAGAGAGGGTTGGCTCCCAAACTAATCTAAACTGGTTTCAAGATAAGGATGCGGGAAAGAAATGGGAAAATGCTGAAAGAAAGGGAAATAATAGAAAGAGATGTAAATATGGCCAAAGCCGATAGTTGATGGGGAGAACAACCTCAGACAACAAATAATCTCAGACTAAATCCTGAAGACAAGCAACAACTGATTCTTAGAATGCATATACAGAAATTGGATCAAGCATTAGCCGTAAGTTCGCCTCCAATTATACTCCAAACGTTCAAATGCAAATACAACCAAATCCAGAACAGCAGAATTTAACTTATATTAGCACTGGACTAATAGAAGTGACTCAGATAGAAAGCAAAACATGAACAACAGTTTGGATCACCAACTCCAAAAGACACTAAGAATAGAGCAAAATGCATCTAGGATTTTTGCTTCAATTTCTGCAAAAAGGTCCTCCTCCCTTTGCTTGAGATTTTACATTGGTATTTATAGAGGTCTTTCCTCTTCCTTTCGCATTACAACATTTAATACATAAAATAGATTTTGAAGAGGCGATCCACAAAATGTGCACTTGAAAAGAGAAACGATCCCCCTTAATCTGCCTCGGAGAAATGACAGTCCCTATTTTTATGGATCAAAACTAAAAATTAAACAGAAACAAGGGACCATATTTCTTCATTAAATGACCATTCTCGGGGCAAGCTTGAAGTTGTTAGGAGATCACGAACAAGAGCTTTTAATACTGGAGGCATCTTTAATTTTGGTGGCATCGAAAACTGCCTCATGTTCTTCCATCTTGCGCACATAGGTAAACAACAACATTTAATCTTGGAGCCTCTTTGACCATGATCTCAAAATCAGTTGGAGAGCTTTTATTTGATCCTTATCTTCTCCTCACATTCTCCTATGCAATTTTGAAGGAAAAATGTGGACTGAACTGTATCGGGCCTTTGTTGTTGCTTCTGTCGCGAAAATGAGATAGGTCGCGAAAATGCGACATGTCGCGAAATCGTGACACTTTTACCTTACTGCTCTCTCTTCTTGCCACCAATCACGAAAATGTGACATGTCACGAAATCATGACATCTTCTCTTCGTTCAGCTTTGTCTCCATGACATGTCACGAAATCGTGACATTCTCCTCTTTTTTGGCTTCTTCGCTACTCCTTATCGCGAAAATGTAACATGTCGCGAAATCGCGACATCTTTCTCTCGGCGTTGTCTTGTCTGCTTTATCACCGCGAAAATGTGACATGTCACGAAATCATGACACTTTCCTTCTGCCTTGTACTTTTTAGCTTTCATTCCACGAAAACGCGATAGGTCGCAAAAATGTGACATGTCGCGATATCGCGACGTTTTCTCCGTTTTGTCCTTTCATCTTCAACAAGTCGCGAAATCGTGACATGTTTCTATCTTCCTTTTGTTTCTGCTTTTTCCTCGCAAAAATGTGACATGTCATGAAATCGTGACATTTCGTACTATCTGGTTGCTTTCGTACTTCCTCCTTAGGAAAACATGACATGTCGTGAAATCGCGACAATTTCTTGTCTTCTCCTTCGTTGTCGCTTCTTGTCGCGATATCGCGACAAGTTTCTCTTGCTTGGCCTCATTTCCAAAAATGTCGTGATATCGCGACATCTTTCTCCCGCCTTGTGTTTATCTTCAGCCCTTCCATGATAACGCGACATGTCACGATATCGCGCCATTTTGTACCATCTTGCTCCTTCCTCGCTTTCCTGTCGCGATATCATGACATGTCACGATATCGTGACATTTTTCCTTGGCGCTCCTCTTTGCTGCTGTATGTCGCGATATCGTGACATTTTCCCATCACTTTGCTCTGTTGCCACTGCAAGTCGCGAAAATGCGACATGTCATGATATCGCGACAATTTTCACTTTAGTTCTCCCTCACCGCAACAAGTCATGAAAATGCGACATGTCGCGATACTTTTTCGTTACTACTTCCTTTTGTTGCTCCTAGCACGAAAATCCAACATGTCACGATATCACGATAGTTTTACTCCCTTGCTTCCTTTGGCTGCTTTTAGCCATGAAAATGTGATAGGTCGCGAAAATGCGACATGTCGCGATATCGCGACATTTTCTATACTTAGCTCTTTTCTTCATCGGATGCCACCCATATCACGACAGGTCGCGATATCGTGACATGTCGCGATATCGCGACATCTTACACTTTACTTTGCTCTAACACAAAACTTGTAGAGATTTTTGTATTTTCCCTTTCAAAGTGCTTGGAGGGACAAACAGAGGAGTGAGTATCTCTACAATTTGTGCATTCTCTTGCATGATTAGTAACAACAAAAACAATGTGGCAAAAATGCCAACATTCTTGGTGGCTCGTGGGGTATACAGTTCTGTTGTATGCACGAACCTCAGGCCTTTATCCATTGGGCAACAGAGTCAAGAAGCTGGAGGAGCAGAAGAAGTGAGTGTTGGTTGATGTTGGACGTCTCTGCGGGCTGCTGCAACAAGCTCTTGCTGGCGCTCGGCACTCAAAATAGGACCTTCAACAGAAATTTATGGAAGAGCAGAACTTCCCTTATTTCTTTAACTACTGCATAAAAAGAAACACACACAAACTAAACAGAAAATTGTACCTAAGCTCCTAAGCAACACTTAGTGCCCTCGACACTTTATTTACTAGCCGGGCTATTTACAATATTTACACAAAAGTTTGCGACATGATTGGCATGCCGCCACCACAAACCTAGCTTCGGGTGTCTATCCAGTGAACCTGCAGTGTCCAGACCAGATCTGATCGTACTTGAGTCGATCCTTGAAGTTGGGATGACCTCTCTCGAAGTTCTCCATGTTGTGAATAGGGTGCAACGTGGCAAGTTATCATGCATGCCAGTACCCACACAATTGACGAATAATGTAGCAAAGATATTTGCCACATGGAGGGCTCCTTTGGGTACCAGTTGCAGTAATGGCCGAAGCCAATACCACCATTTTGAAGAGTCCACTGGCTGTGGGCTGAGTACAGGCTCCTCCAACCCCTTGATGCGACAACAGGACTTTTTCGATGATAGGCCTTTTTCCAGGATCTCCTTAGGCTCAGCTTCTTGGTGAGGCATGTTTATTGGGTTCTGGTTGAATACTTGCATGCTATGCCCTGGGATACAAAAAGAGTGCAAAAATGTGCCCTCTTTGCTCTCAGGTTCTGCCACTTGAGCTTGTTCTTCTCCTTCGCTCATCTCCTGATGGAAACTACAAGCAACCATATTATCTATTGCCGGGACAAGGCTTGCATATTCCCATCGTGGGACTTGGATGAAATCTGCCTCTTGAGCTCCACACGACTGCATCTCAGGTCTCTGCTCAGTATGAGGAATCTTCCATGGTGAATACTGCGTAGGGTAGATAGGAGCAGTGACTACCGGATAAGGTGATGAGATTTCTCCCCACTGCCACTTTCCTGACAGGAGCAAAAGTTGTTCTGCTCGCACTACTTCCTCAAATATTTGAGGGAACCTTCGTTCACCTGATTGTAGCAAGAGGAGGCTTATGTCCGGGTGGAAAGCCCGAACATAGAAGAGGTGGGCTTGGGCGGGTGTCGGTTGGATCTTCTCTGGAATTCTCTTCCAACTTCTACAGAATCGGACATTGAAGTCTGTGATGCTCTCCAGAGGTGCTCTCGTGATGGTGGAGAGGTGCATCAAGAGCTGAAAGGGATCCTGAGAGCCGTCGAATGTTCTGATTAGTGCTCCCGCTAAGTCATCCCATGAGCAGATGCTTTTACGCCCGAGTAGTCTGTACCACTGCAACGCCCTTCCTTCCAAAGACAGAACCAGAAGTCTGATCATGACATCTTCATGGATTATGTCATGGAGGATTGACAAAGTAGCAACATCTTCAATATGCTCTTGGGCCATTCCCTTAGTGCCATTGTATTTCGTCAATGTCTTCAAGGCACTTTTGGGAATCTCATGCTGACTTTGGAGATTCAGAGGGCCAGGATCATTCCAGCTAGGACAACTTACACTTGCCATTATAGCAGCGGTCTGCAGAGATCACGGTTATCGCCACTAAGTCGGAGTCACCAGGTGCACATTCTTTTCTCCGCTTGTGAGGTCAAGGCTGCTCACCAAACCTTGATTCCTCCGGGGTGTCTTCTTTTAGATTCAAAAGGGATCTACGATCAAGAAATTTGGATCTTCAGCTCAGCAGAGTCACCAGATGAACTTACAATCTCCGCTTTGAGGTCAAGACAGTTCATCAAAAAATCTTGATTCCTCCGGGTGTCAAAAAAAATGGGCGTGCCAAAAACTGTTGGCATAGGTGGGTTTGTCAACTTGGAATAACACTTGTCCCACCGATTATGGATCTTTCTGAGATAGAAATAGTCTGTCCCACCGGGCGTGCAAAACTTGGACAGGTGGGTCAATGTATAATACTTGTCCCACCGATTATGGATCTTTCTGAGACAGAAATAGTCTGTCCCACCGGGCGTGCCAAAAATTGTTGGTCACAAATCTGCCTAAGTACAAGATTTCATCACTTGTGCGCCCTAGACTCGGCCAACATTGAAAGGCCGAGAGAAAGAGAAGTCTCCCGGGCCAATCTCCAGAGAGGGTTGGCTCCCAAACTAATCTAAACTGGTTTCAAGATAAGGATGCAGGAAAGAAATGGGAAAATGTCGAAAGAAAGGGAAATAACATAAAGAGATGTAAATATGGCCGAAGCCGATAGTTGATGGGGAGAACAACCTCAAACAGCAAATAACCTCAACTAAATCCTGAAGACAAGCAGCAACTGACTCTTAGAATGCATATACAAAAATTGGATCAAGCATTAGCCGTAAGTTCGCCTCCAATTATACTCCAAACGTTCAAATGCAAATACAGCCAAATCCAGAATAGCAGAATTCAACTTATATTTTAACACTGGACTAACAGAAGTGACTCAGATAGAAAGCAAAACATGAACAACAGTTTGGATCACCAACTCCAAAAGACACTAAGAATAGAGCAAAATGCATCTAGGATTTCTGCTTCAATTTCTGCAAAAAGGTCCTCCTCCCTTTGCTTGAGATTTTACATTGGTATTTATAGAGGTCTTTCCTCTTCCTTTCGCATTACAACATTTAATACATAAAACAGATTTTGAAGAGGCGATCCACAAAATGTGCACTTGAAAAGAGAAACAATCCCCCTTAATCTGCCTCGGAGAAATGACAGTCCCTATTTTTATGGATCAAAACTGAAAATTAAATAGAAACAAGGGACCATATTTCTTCATTAAATGACCATTATCGGGGCAAGCTGGAAGTTGTTAGGAGATCACGAACAAGAGCTTTTAATACTGGAGGCATCTTTAATTTTGGTGGCTTCGAAAGCTGCCTCATGTTCTTCCATCTTGCGCACATAGGTAAACAACAACATTTAATCTTGGAGCCTCTTTGACCACGATCTCAAAATTAGTTGGAGAGCTTTTATTTGATCCTTATCTTCTCCTCACGTTCTCCTATGCAATTTTGAAGGAAAAATGTGGACTAAACTGTATCGGGCCTTTGTTGTTGCTTCTATCACGAAAATGAGACAGGTCGCGAAAATGCGACATGTCGCGAAATCGTGACACTTTTACCTTACTACCTTCTCTTCTTGCCACCAGTCATGAAAATGTGACATGTCACGAAATCATGACATCTTCTCTTCATTTAGCTTTGTCTCCATGACATGTCACGAAATCGTGACATTCTCCTCTTTCTTGGCTTCTTCGCTACTCCTTATCGTGAAAATGTAACATGTCGCGAAATCGTGACATCTTTCACTCGACGTTGTCTTGTCTGCTTTATCACCATGAAAATGCGACATGTCATGAAATCATGACACTTTCCTTCTGCCTTGTACTTTTTAGCCTTCGTTCTACGAAAACGCGACAGGTCATGAAAATGCGACATGTCGTGATATCGCGATGTTTTCTCCGTTTTGTCCTTTCATCTTCAACAAGTCGCGAAATCGTGACATGTTTCTATCTTCCCTTTTGTTTCTGCTTTGACCTCGTGAAAACTTGACATGTCATGAAATCATGACATTTCTTACTATCTGGCTGCTTTTGCACTTCCTCCTCGTGAAAACATGACATGTCACGAAATCGCGACAATTTCTTGTCTTCTCTGTCATTGCCGCTTCTTGTCGCGATATCGCGACAAGTTTCTCTTGCTTGGCTTCATTTCCAAAAATGTCATGATATCGCGACATCTTTCATCCCGCCTTGTGTTTATCTTCAGCCCTTTTGCGAAAACGTGACATGTCGTGATATCGCGCCATTCCGTACCATCTTGCTCCTTCCTGGCTTTCCTGTCACGATATCATGACATTTTTCCTTGGCGCTCCTCTTTGCTGCTGTATGTCGCGATATCATGACATTTTCCCATCACTTTGCTTTGTTGCCATTGCAAGTCGCAAAAATGCGACATGTCGCGATATCGCGACAATTTTCACTTTAGTGCTCCCTCACCGCAACAAGTCGCGAAAATGCGACATGTCACGATGTCGTGACAACTTTGTCGTTACTGCTCCCTTTGTTGCTCCTAGCATGAAAATCCAACATGTCGCGATATCGTGACAGTTTTACTCCCTTGCTTCCTTTGGCTACTTTTAGCTGCAAAAACGTGATAGGTCATGAAAATGCGACATGTCGCGATATCGTGACATTTTTCATTACTTAGCTCTTTTCTTCATCGGACGCCACGAAACTTCAACAGGTCGCGATATCGCGACATGTCGTGATATCGCGACATCTTACACTTTACTTTGCTCTAACACAAAACTTGTAGAGATTTTTGTATTTTTCCTTTCAAAGTGCTTGGAGGGACAAACAGAGGAGTGAGTATCTCTACAATTTGTGCATTCTCTTGCATGATTAGTAACAACAAAAACAATGTGGCAAAAATGCCAACAATTTTAAAAACTAAACTTTAAATAATATTGGAATTTTGAATTTTCTTCAAAATAAAATTGAAATTGCTTTAAATGAAACTTTAAAAATTATTCTTGGAATTCGTGCATCACATTTTTTTATTTTATTTTTATATTTTTTATTTTATTTGCAAAAGTTAAAAAAATTAAAAATGATAGGGTTAAAAAAATAAAAATAAAACTTAAAATTTTGGAATATCGACCAGAATGTGGAAAATGACCAAAGAGAACTATTGTAAACTATCTCCTATCCTATAGAAAATATTAGATCCCAAACACCAAATAAAAACTAGGTTAGACCTGCATCCACACAATCTAAAAACTGGTTATGGCGAAAGTCTAAGGGGTAAAAAATACATGCATTAAAATTATATCTATGATGCTACCACATTCCTGCATAAAACACCATAATAGTTCCAATACATGTAAAAATATGTGCAATAAAATCTTCATTAATTTTCAAAACATGCATTTTCTACATACAAAAATGAGGATAAATATTGGTAGCAACTAGATATTCTAACAATACAATTTCCCTGCTCCTGTTCCAAAAAATTCCAACCTATTTTCTGCATTGGAAATGGATATTTAAAAGTTTTCAATGAGGACCCTTTGTTTCCTTTCCTTCGATTGGTTTGTAACATTGTGTCTATTTGCCTTCATTTTTCCTATGGCAACCAGTGTGTAACAATCTTGGTAGTGTGCTTTAAATCATTTTCCTCAAACAAAAACTTGTACAAATGACATATTGGTAGAGTAAATTAAAATTGTTTTGGCCTTATTTGATAACACTTTTTCAATAACGCTCATTTGTTGTCTTTGCTTTTATGAGAGAGTGGTTATTCACTCATATGACACTCAACCACTGCTCCCTCTAATGACCAATCAATTGTGGAATCATATCTTCATTACCATTGCATTCAAGCTTGAATGGATGGCCTTTGCAACCACACCTCTGTTTATCTTACAGATACTTTAATACCTTTTGTTCTCCAAATTGCCAATGTTATCTTCTCTTGATGGATAATCTACAAGCCATGAATCGTCCATGTGGCACCATTTAGTACCCCAAAACTATCTATACATCGATGCATTCATGTCCATCAATATCATTCTATCGGAGTCTACGTCCAACTACATCATCCATGTTGGTATCTTTATCCATACTGCGTGCACATCCCCTGCTCTACCAATTTTTGTAAGCAACACCAAATTAAAGTATAAATGCTTATTGATATAAAATCAAACCCACCTCTTCTATGACAAGATGCTCATTAAAAATAACTACAACATGACCAATCCACCACATTCACAATAAGCTCACTTCATTGTGCATTGTACACACCCTCATCGATCACCAGGTTGTAGACTCGAATGTGCAAATTGGTCGGCTAGGGTATAATATTACATGAATGGCATAACCACACCCCTTCGAGTTTAGTGATTTACCAGCATCTCGACTTTGTTCGAACATACATGAAAATAGAGATAAAACACAAGAATTGAGGGGTGTTGTGAAATCTCCCAAATCTTAAAGGTGCCCCAAAATTACTATTGTGATGAGTGGGCTATTGCTTATTTCAATGATGTGTGGTCCTTATTTTCCCAAACCCAATCATATTACTCCTCATGCATACATTGATCCTTCGAATACGATATTTCTAGGAACAACCACAACTACGCACAACAATCTTATACATGGATACGTGGGTGTATATGTGAAATTCATCACAAGTTCCTCATTGATTGCTCGGTCTTACTATCCTTGTTGTGTGATTTTATCACTCATAGTGGTCCACCACATCATATTTCCATTGTGTCTAACTCATCCAAATAATGCCACCTCATATTGATTCGTCGAATTTCTCCAAGCACTAGTCCATCGGTTCACTATGTCATCCGATATTTATCTAACCATGCATCACTACCATCACATCCTCCATTGGTTTGGTGACATCTTGCCATCACAATTTGCCATGTTGTATTTGGGATACCACAATGTCTACGTCATCACTATCTGACTGGATCTACGTCTAGATCATCACTATCCAAGTTTATCGTCATTACCATGTCCTCTTCTATTTCTTGTTGAAGTCCATGTCATTGATAAAATCAACCACATTCATGATCCGGTCCACATCATTTGATACATCCACATCATTCTTGGGAGTTCTTGGGAGTTGTGTCGAGTTGGTCATTGAATATCTTATCATAACATAAAAATTCAAACATTAAAACCATTTCCACCTAAACCTATTAATAAACCTATATTAAACCTTATATCAAATCAAATAAAATCAAACTATATAAAAACAAAAATCAAAGTATATAAGACCCAATACAAATAAAATCAAACTACATATAAAACAAACTTAAAAGAAACCTTTTAACAAACATGAAAATATTTCACCATTTATTTATTTATTTTTCTTTTATTTTTATTTTCATTAACATACCTATATATATAATATACATATAGATATGTTAATATTTTATTTTCTTTCTTTTTTATTTTATTATTATTTTATTATATATTTTTTATTCATTCCAATTTGATTTAATTAATTGGACTAATTAAATCAAACATTAAAAGCAACCAAACATTGCAAATTCATGGGTATGTGAGAATCAAAATTATCACTCCAATAAAACCAAAATATCCAAAACTCAAAAATCAAAGGTGGGTCCCCAAATCTGGAGCTAGTTGTGCAATGGACACAACAATACCATTTGTTAGATTTTGATGTAATGTGCAATGGGAGATATCAATCACAATATGTAGAGTAATATGAAAGAAAGTAAATAAGTGAAATGGCTAAAATATGCTAAATAGAAATGACATAAATGAATACAATGTAGCTAGGGAGGAAATGAACACTCCATTAATAAAGCTACTAGACTACATTGATGTCATCACCAATATATGGTGATCTACATAGAAATGTGCTACTACCTATGAATATGCTCTAAGATTCTCTATCTATATATATCTCTCTATTACAATGAGGCCCTTCTTATATAGGAAGATAGGTTCCTTGGCCAACACTCTACCTAGATGTGCAAGGGACAACTTGCACATTAACACTTGTGCATTTATTACATTGGATGAAGTAACTAGATAACTTCTCCCTAAAGTAATATAAATTCCTAAGTATGCACCTTGGAAGTTACATTTACATGACCCAAATGATGTAATATACTCTATTTCTAACAATCTAGTGCCCCAAAAATGGAATTTAGTATTTTTTTAGAAATTAAAAAAAAAAAACAAATCTTTGGAATTTAAATTTTTTTAGACATGAGTAGGTGTTAAGATTTTCTAGAAGTCTTAATATGGGTAATACAATAATGTGTATTAATTTTGAGGCCTATCTGAGCTTTTTTGGCAATTTACTAAAAATAGGGTTATTTTTTTGGTTGAAAATGGAAAATTGTCCAAAAATAGTAATTTCTTATCTTTAGGGCTTTAAGATGTAGGGTTTTGTTTTAGGATTTCTTGCATTGTAAAAAGGTGAGAAAAGAACCTAAACCTTAAACTTGAAAAACCTAAATCCTAAACTTGAAAACCCTAAACTCAAAACCCTAAACCCTAAAAAATAAAAAATAAACCTAAAGGTGATTGAGATAGTGGCTATTATGGATCATTTCCATTTATGGGCCATCATCGAGGTAGTTACAATTTTTGCAATTATGGACCAAATTATCAAGCTATTTAAGAGAGTTGCTACAATAGGAAAATGAATTTTTTGCATTGTAATTTTGTAAGAGGTATACCAGTGTGTCCATACTTATCGGTTGTATTTTCCTTTGTGTCTCATCTAGTCACCCCTTTTTCTTCCCCATTATTGTGCAAATTTTTATGAGGAGGTGCCCAGTTTACTGAGATAATTTCTAGTGGCTGAGGCTAGAAGCTAGGAGACTCTTTGTTACATAATTTGAACAAAGAGTTGTAGTTCTCTATTGCATCATTTGAATGGAGAATTTGTTTGCACTGGTTCAGTGAGATCTATTTATTTTTATTAGAATCCCATTGTAATGATCTATTGTTTAATGCAATCCTATTTTCTCCTTTCAATAGTTCTATGTGCAGTTTTATGTGTTCTCCCATTTACATGTTACATCATTTGAATGTGTAAATGGCATATTCTTTCACTAGTATGTTGAATAATTTTTGTTATATTATTTGAATGGATGTGATTGGATCAGTTTTATCTACTCCCCCTTCTATATTCATCATATTTTAAGTCTAGATACAATTTCCCACTGGATAAGGCATCGCTCTACAGCTTAAAACACTTGTTGGGAGTTACTTTCAAAGTTGGTCAAATTTTATTTTGTAATTTTATTATATTTTTGAAAATATGGATGAGCATGAGCATATAATAAATATTTTAGGCTCACCTTCGAGGTTTACTTACCCTAATCGATCTGTCTAGAGTCTTAGGATAATATTTTACCAAGTTAAAGAGGTGGATCCACTAGAATCCACAATGTTTATTGGATCAAGGAAGTAGTGCAGCGTGACAAATCTATTAAGGGTGCAAAAATTTCCCTCGATAGTCATATAGTTGCATTTTAGGCTATCTTTTTTTATGCTTTATATCTTGTTTTCCCTAGAAAATAAATCTATATTTTAGCATAGTTCATCATTAAAATTCAAAAAGCATACTAAGCTAGATCTTGTACTCTTTAATTTTGTGTGTTTACACTTAGCATGCACTTTAGATGATATTATCCTAACTTTGAACAAATTTTATCTTGATAAGGCTCGATAAAGAGTCAAATTAGTGATCCAAAAACCTTAGGTATTTGTTGAATTAATTCATTAAATATTGTATAAGCATAACATCAACACAACACACATAGTCACCTTGTTTTATACATGAGGTAGATCCTACTCACATTGAAGATTCCCATATCTTTGGGATCTCCTTTGGAAAGAGGCCTTCAATTGAGGAAATAGGGGTTCCATTGTATCCCCCCATGTGGGTGTAAGATTCCAAATCTATATTTTGATGAACCCTATGTGAAAACACTCCTTGCCTTAAAAAGAAAAATAATATTCAAACTTAAACAAGTAAAACCACAACAAAATTTCACTAGATTATATCAATCTCCTACCTCTATCCTAGCACAACTCCTTGAAACTAAGATGATAGAACTTCCACCTATCAAGCCTATTAACTTTATGAAAATGAGAGCTCATTTGTCTCATTCTCATGAACATTATGCTTTCCACCACATTAATAGCCATGCAACTAATAATTGTAGAGGCCTTAAAAATCTAATCCAAGACTTGATAAATAATGGAAACCTTTCTCTTAGTGGTTCTAGATCCTAACCTTACTTAGATTAAAATTGTATAACCTTTTAAGATCCATCACCCGTCCATAGCCAAGAGGCAACAAAATATTCTTAATACAATGATGTCCCACCTTCATACTAAAGTGTTATGAAACCATCAGCCTTTACCATGAATTACTTTTAGCTCCTTGTCAAATTTTAGGTGCATTAAGGTCGCTTTAGTTAGTTTGATAGGATAATAATGTCATAGGATAGGGTCAATCCTAAGCGTTAATGTGTTTTTTTCACTTTAGTTGTACCATATCTATAAGCAAATTGAAATATCTAAGGATCCTTTTCTAGGCCATATCCACCCTTTCAATCCACATATCTTCTTTACTACCTACTCATATGACTATTTGCATTGGATACTTGTTTGCATAGTTTCCTTCTATCACAATTGGCTTGTTACACATGCTTAGTCTTGATCTCATTCCCCATAATCTAAATTATATAAATCTTTATCTACCTTTTAGTCATATCTATCCTTTTTCCAACCTAAACATAGATCATTGATGTTTATCACATCTTTATCAAATTTTTGCACTTATCCATTATTGCAAACCATAAAATTATCTTTACCATAAGAATAGTATGTCCACATAATTACCACTACAATAATCTCAATCTTTCTCCTTTACACATAAGGGTATGAATAAAAAAATATTACAATTATCATGTATAATTAATCAAAAAATTACCTTTTTATGGCTACATAAAATACATATATATTATAACTATTCTTTTTAAGGATAAAAAAAATATCTTTAAACATCACTTATACACTTGACAAAGGATGGATATCCTTGGAAACACTTTATCATGACTTGGGACACCTTTTTGCTTTAAGGGATACACACATTTAAAGTTACCCTTGGGAAAATCATTTAAAGTCTCTCTTTGGACACAAATATTTCAAGTCCCTCTTGGGCATAGACATTTAAAATCCCTTTTGGGGTAATCATTCAAAACCTCCCTTGGGGAAATCATTTGAAATCCCCCTTGGGGCAAACATTTAAAATACTCTCTTTGGAGCAATCATTTAAAGTCCCTCTTTGGACACAAAAATTTCAAGTCCCTCTTGGGTATAGAAATTTAAAAGCCCCCCTTGGTCACATTCACATGAAAATCCCACCCTTAGGATATTCAAAAATAAGAACCCCATTTGGCTAATCACTCAAATATCACATGATGTATATACATATCTTTTATCATAACAGAATATAATATTATAAATTGCTTATGCACTTTCTTAAGGGCTAATCATTATACATATTTCATCTAAAAAACATGTCCCAAGCATTATTGTACATATTTTGCACTTGGACACATGATTTGTACACATTTTATCATATCACAAAGCCAACTAAGTCCTTCGAGTAAGCTAAGTCCTCTAGGCAAAGCTAACTAAGTCCTTCAGGTAATCTAAGTCCTTTGAACAAGCTAACAAAATCATCTAGGAAATGCTAAATCCTCTAGGCAAGATAAAAAATCCTCCAAGAAAACTCTCAAAACTATCCAAGTGATATTTGTACATATTTTTTCTCACTTGGATGCATCATCATTTGAGACACCCTTTAATTGTGTATCCAAGACCACCATTTAAATGTGAATTGATATCAAATCTTGTATATACATCATGTACACATACTCCCACTTGTAGAGACATAAAAACTAAAACCATAACCAAGCTCACCCAATCATACACCCTCTCACAATCACCCTATTCAACCCATACTAGCCAATTTGTACCCATCATCCCCATACAAATTGAGTTTCTCACTTCGATTTTGGCCTCCTCTCTAAAGTCCAAGGGGGAACACATGGGGCATGATAACAATTAATGCTACCCAAAATACAATCCTCAATATTATTTTAGATAATATATCTTCACACTAACACTCCTTGTTAGTCTATAAATAGGTTAGGGGCATCTATCAATCATATTTCCTTCCTCATGATGATAACAAGATTTTGTCATCGTCATCTTTTCTTAGACGCATGTGCAATAGTGAGATATGATTTCTAAGACATGCGATCAATGCATCTACAAATATGCTTTTACATACTTGGGGGTAACTCATTCTCCCAATTTTCTATTAAATATGTCTCATAATTCAAACATCAAAATCTATATCCATACTTTATCTTCTCCCCACTTGTAGTCAAGTACCAAATTAAATATACAAATCATTATTTTACAATCATATGTCATAAATATTACCATGAATATTTTGCATTAGATTATGTACATACATCACATATACAAACATCTTTTCATGCATTACAAATATGCTTAGATCTTTCCTATATCCCCTATGGTATAGCACATTTATTCAAACATACACAACTCTCAGACCACTTTTCAAAGCATAAGATATTATTCACATTAAAATCCTTTTAGGCCATGCTTCTCATAGTGACATGCATTTGCTTAGTAAAATCCTTGAAGAGAAATAAAGAACCCCAATTAATTAAAACTAGAAAAGTAATAATTGCATAATCAAAGAAGAAAGAAAATAGATTCACACATTACACAATATTTATCCTGGAAACCCTCAACCGGGAAAACCAGCATAGTATTATCTTATTATTGCATTAACTTGATCATCTCCAATACAATAATATTCTCCTTCTGCTCTCTCTCCAAACCCTAGTGCAAGTGCAATATATATAACAAAGGCACATATACAGAATTTACAATATCATGGGAAAAAAAGCAAGGGTTCAAATATAGTAACCCTAAAAGCCCATATGGGTCTAAATATAACTTAAAAAACCCTAAAAATTTGGTGAGTATATCGTACACAACGTCCAATACCTTTTAGTGTTAACCCCACCAGAATAACATGGAAAATATTCAACATATTTCCAACAATCCTTTGGGTATGCCTCTCAAAGCATTCATTTGCTCAAAATGTCCTTCGGATATGCCACTCAAAGCATGTGTTACTAACAATCACTAACAATTAACTCTACTAGAAATAATATATATATCTTGTACATATTATAGGTACCTCATCATGTCTTAAGTGCTTGTCTTTTATATGTCATCTTAGACCACCATTTAAGCATGGTGAGATTTTTATTCCATCTCCCTTAGTGCTTGTCCATTATCATGGCTCTTAGGCCACCACTTGGGAATGGAATCATCACATATTTTCAAGCACTAGTCCATAAGTATTTTTGGGCTCAAAGGATAATATTGAAGACTTTTCTTAAAGATGTACATTTATCCCACAAGTGTTCTTTGGGCTCAAAGGATGACACTTGAATTGGGATCATAATGAGTGCTTGTCCTTTATCAGGTCCAAATACCATTGCTCATAAACACAATCAACATCAAAGCATACTCCTGAGTGTTTTTCCATTATCAAACTATTAGATCACCACTTAGCAATAAAATTAGATTAACCTTAGTCCTTTTCCATTATCTAATTTCCTAGACCATTGCTAGGGTAACTTTTTAATTTAAATGCCTCCATCATCTTAGGGTGTCTTCATTTTTCATCATACATAATCTGTATTATCAAAACAAATCTCACATCACAATTTATAATGTCTTAAAAAAAAACTAATCAGTCATTAAATCAACTTCTTCAATACCAACAAACATGCTAGTGTCAAAATTGGGTTCCCAAAACATATTTTGGATGCATTCATTTTATAATAAATATATAAAAAAGGCCAAAATATAGACACCTAATTTTTACACACCTAGCCAATGACATCCTTAATCAAGGAACCAAACAAAACCTCATCAGGACACCCTAACCATATCAAATTGGACTTCAAATCTGGTATTTTTCATCAATTCACAAGCCTACTAAAACTCATAAATTAACTTACCTTCATAAGTATTTTGATCAAGCAAATCAAATCAATCAACTTCATAACCAAATTTGGGGTGTTTGTAGTCCTAAAATGTAATGCCATATTTGGGACACATTTTGACCTATCAAATCATTTCAAAACTTCAAAAAAATCTACCATTAGGTCAAGCTCAAAAAAATTCTGATGAGTATAGATATTCCTATGTTTGGATATTGATTGATACCTCAAATCACACAAAAACTACACCTAGGTAGGATAGTTGCAAAAATACCACTCTATAAAAAAGCTAGTGTCAATTTTGCACTATCAAATTTGCTAGTGGTGAATTTACCACCTGTGGTGAATTTACAAACACCCATTTTTCAGCCATTTGACTAGTCAAATTGATCATTGGTCAAACTTATCAAATCATGTCAAAAATACCAGTGGCTATTTTGACACATAGTGATAAATTTACAAAATGACCAGAATCATTTGGCACAAGCCAAAATCATACAAATTTATTTATTCCATTACCTTCCTCATCACACATGCTCTAGCTCATCCCAAGCGTATAAAATTTGAATTTTGGTTTTCCCCCTTAATGCCTCCTCCAAAACTCTATAAATAGATCCCATTGGAGAGACATTCAACAAGAAACTAAAACTAGCTACACTCTATTAAATTATGTTGTTCTCTCTCTCTCTCTCTCCCTTATTCGTATTCTCTCATCTTTTCATTTGGGGCACCCTCACCAAGCATTTGGATCATTTTTATCAAGCATTTAAAGCAATTCAAGCAAGGCAAATGAGGGATTAGAGCAAGGGAATCACCTTGAAAGGGGAGGAAGCCATTGCTAGGGTTGTATAACTTTCTTAGCATCCCTCTCCTTTCATATTCTTGTCTTCATTTCATGCATTTTCCCTCTTATTTTATCCTTGTTAACTTGAATTTTGCATTGGTAGCTACTAATATTCATTTTTCATGTTCATTTAGCTTTCTCACATATATTTGTAGGCTTTTTCATGTGGTTATCATTTCATTTCATAAAAAATCTTCTTCATTATATTATTTTTTAGTCATTTACAATAATTTCTCTTTCATTTTGGCATACTAATTTTATTTCTTCTTTCAATCCATGCATCATAGTCACTAACATATTTCACTTGCAAGCTTTTATCTCTCTTTTAAATTTAATTTTGCTTTTTTTTTGTTGGATAATAAGGGGTTGTACTCGGGTACCCCACCCTTGACAAATTACAAATATCTTCTTTAGATATTGAGAGTTTATAGATAAATACACTTCTCATCTCAATTGAGATGCTATAGCTAGAAACCTACATCATTTTACATAAAATATCTGAATTCTTGATTTTTATTTTCTAGATCTTTTCAATTTCTCTATGAATACAATTATTCTAAAATTTAGCATCTTTCTTGACATTTTCCTATAGACAATGCCAAAATTTCACCTCTACTATCTATGCCTTGCATCTTAGTAGAGTAATATTTCCAAAATATCACACTATCATAGTTTTCTTTACAAATTTGGATTGCTAGTTTCCTTCCTGAAACACAAGTGCAACCACAAAAATTATAATAAATAGTCTAAATGAAAACAGATTATTGTTATAAATTAAAGTAGATATTACCAATAGAAAACATTAAAGTAAATCTTAATAATTAATTTAATCAAGCAATCAACATTTTCTTATCAACTTCAACTAAACTTACTACTTCATATAACCATGGAAAGTAATTTAACTTCACAATCTTCAATCAAAACCCATCTATTGGCTAACTTATCTACATATTTTTTTTCTTCCCTTAATATATGTGTAAACCTGATTTCTTTAAACACTTTAACAAGATCTTGAATTTCCATAATTATCTCTTGTATGTTCCAAGGAGATTTTGCTTTCCTCAAAATTGTATTTATTACTATGTGAGAATCAACTTTCATCCAAACTCTATTCCACTTCATTTGTTTACATATTTTTAATCCTTCTAAAGTTTCCCAAGCTTCAACTTTAGTATTTGTCTTAAATCCACTATTGAAAGCATAATGAGGCAAAGTCTCTCTATTATTTCTAATTATTCCTCTTCCTCCTTTTGGTCCTGGATTTTCTTTAGGTTCTCCATATATATTCAATTTAACCCACTCCACATCTGGAAGTTTCCAATTTATATTATTTTCCTTCTTTTTGCCTCTCTTGTACCCAACATCATAATTTCATTTAATGACTTGACTCCATCTATCAAGGCTCTCTTCTTCTATATTAGGGACTGGGTGAGTTGATAGGGTTGGTTTAGAGTCTTCTATGGCTAAACATATCTTATTTTTTATTACCTCTAAACTACTTTGAATTTAATTTATTTTCAAGGTTTATTTTAGTAATTATCTCATTTTCATGCTCATAATATCTTTATTTGCATGCCCATATTGCTTATTTAGTCTCATATACCATATACATTTTTATTTACATATTTTCATGCTTCTCTAACCTCATTGTTGCAAGCATTATATTTTTATTTCACTTAATTTATCTCTATTTACAGGCTTCAATTATATTTTTATTGTTTTACATGCCCATTTCTATTTCATTTGCAAATTTACATGATTAATTTCACATTTAATCTCATATTACATGCTTAAATTTATGAATTTTATTTTAATATTTCACCTAAATGTTGTATTTTACTCTCTCATATCACATTGTTCTCATTTCACATTGATATTGTCATATCCTTAATGAAGAACACAAGCTTATACTGAGAGGTGGGGGTGAATAGTATAAGACCTCTTTATACTTTTTCCATTATACTTCAAAACAGTAAAGCAATATACCCAAAGCAATATCAAAGCAATGCACAATATCATCCATAAAGTGACACCAATTTTAACGTGGTTCACCCAGAAAGGCTGGGCTACGTCCATAAAAAATTTCTCTAAAAGTTATCTCAAAGTTCTTTGGGAATCCTTCCCAATTACAATGTTTATGAGCCTCGAGCCAAAGGAGATACCTTCCCCCAATCAAAATTTATGAGCCTCTACTCAAAGGAGATACCTTCCCCCAATTAGAATTTATGAGCCTCTGCTCAAAGGAGATACCTTCCCCTCTACTTTGGAAATGATCCCTTAGAAGATCAACTGCCTCTACCTCTTGCCAACACATGGAACTCCTTTCCACCGAAGACCTCCTGTCCTCAATGCTTAGTCTAAGAGACCTCTGCCTTCTATGATCACGTCCATAGCAGCTCAGCAACCTGTACCAAACACGATCGGTCGATCTAGTACAAGTCTTCCTCTGTCTGTCAGATCTGTCCAACTCTTGAACAAATCAATCCTCTGCATACAAGCCTTATAAAATACTTTCCAAATTTGTCCTCAGGTTCTTCTCATAGAACCAATGCACCTCTGTCCTCAAGTTCTTTGATAGAACTATCAAACTCAACTCACAATTCCTTTTCTATGACCTATCCAAATCTTCTCACAAGTCCCCACCGAAACCTGTCCAAAAACTGCTCACAAGTCCCCACTGGAACCTGTCCAAAAACTGCTCACAAGTCCCCACCGGAACCTATCCAAAAACTCAACAAGCTCACAAAGAAAAACTTTCTTAGTAGGAAATCACAAAGTGAATTGTTAGAGACCCAATGTGTTTTTTCAAACTCATAGAAGCATAAAGAGAATTGTTAAAGACTCAATATGTTCTATACTCAAATCCCAATCTCAAAACTCAACTCAAATCAACTCAGCTCAATCTCAATCTCAAATCTAAAAACTCAACTCAATATCTGAAATGGATAGGATAGAATGTTTTCTTTCAAGAACATGAAACACCAACAATTACCAACTATGCAAAGAATCACATAACAATGATACTCATGTTCTTTTCACCATAAATTAGGGTTTCAACAACAATGCTCATCAAACAAGGTTTAGTCAACCAACACCATTCAACTCAACATAAACCTTGAAGCATTCAACCAATCATCACAAGAAAAGGAAAAAAGTAGAAATCTTTTTCCCTCCAAAGATATTTGAACAAAACGACCACCAACACAATATCACCAAATGCAAAGAATAACTTGCTCAAATCAACTCAATGGAGTAATCCCAATATCATGAATCAAGTAAAGCAATAACTTGATCAAACAACCTCTACGGAAGCAACTCAACCATCAAACTCAAAACAACCAACCAAGGGTTCCACCAACTCAATGCAAGTAGCTAGACTCACAAATATAAACCCTAGTGCACAAAGCTTCCACTATCTCAAACCAGAAATTATGCATTCACCAAAAACTCTCCTTAAGGATAACAATGCATAAGTAGTCTTCAACAAACCATAAAATAGGATTTACACCTAGCCAAAGGATACCTAGTAGAATACCTTTTCACTCCAACCTTATTTCAGAAAACATACACCAATCATACTCATAAGAAGAATGTGTCCATACCTTATTGGAGTAGAAGATAATTGAACCTTCAAGCTGTCACTACACACAAATATCAAACTTCCAACCAAGTTAAGGTTAGAATAAAAAGAAATCAGCAATAATATAAACTTCTTTTATTACACCTTTTAGCTCCACTTCTTTAAACACAACCACCATAACATGCCAATAAATCAACAATCATAGACTCACACCTTGCACCTCCATTTTTAATTTTAGCATAGCAAAGAATAATATTAAAAATACATCCAAAGAAATATGCCCTTATTTCTCCTAAGATTTTATTCAATGCTAATCACAAAAACCAAAAATCATAAAATTTAATCACACCTTATAAATCGCTGTCCAAGAAACTCCGAATTTCACAGCATAAAGACGTTTTAATAAAAACGTGTGTTACTCTAGCAAAGCAACCCCGCAAGACTCAAAACGGTGACCTCCACCAATGCAACACCCAACAGCAGCCTTCGCTTCCACTAGCCCACATGGGCTATGAAGTTCACAAGTGAACTTCCCTCCACTTCACCCTAAAAAAAAACTCTCGAAGACTTTTCAACCGCACGTGCTTCTAAGTCTTCCTTCGATCGCAACGAATACAAAGCACAAACACCGCAAATTGCATTTGGGGAATTTTGAATTAATTAGCCTTCCAAACTTAGGACTTAGAGAATAAATAGTCTCTTCGAAGACACCTTGATGTCGGTGAAAATAAATACCATTTCAAAATTAATCAAAAGTCTTTTCAAAAAGGGTTTAAAAACCCTTAATTTTAATAAATTAAGAATAAAAAAAGGTTTAAAAACCTTTAAGTATTTTTAATAAATTAAAAATAATTTATCCCTTAATTAATTAAATAATTAATTAATTAAAACCATTTAACTTGGTTTTAATAAAAACCCTATCCAACTTGGTTTTAATAAAAACCGGTTTGGTTTTAATGAAAAACCCTTGCCAATGGAATCTCTCTGGATTCTCTTAAAAATATTCTCTTGGAATTTTCCACCTTTGAATCCAACACATCCTCTTAACATTAATGCCATTTCCTTTTGACATCAATGACAACTCATAGACAAGAAGCTAGGATATCAAACCCAAAATTGCCAACAATCTCCCCCTTTGTCATTGATGGCAAACCATGCTTCTCAACAACACATAAACTCAACATAAATAGCTTCCCCTATCTTGAGGCTCTCCCCCTTACTCAAATCTCTCCCCCTTTGTCATCAATGGCAAAGGGTCACCTTTGGGGCTCGGGACTAAGAATGAGCCTCTTAGCTTAGTTCCTCCCCCACCTCCTGATGAGGTGATTAATTCTTAGGTGGGAGTAAAACTCCCATTAGGCAATGATCATCATCAGCATATATAACTTCCTTGTCGGGCCTTCTCTTGAACTCTTTGTCCATATTCTTGTTCCTATCACTGTTCTTGTTCTTGTTCTGATCCCTGTTCTTGTCCATGCCTTGATCCTTGGACCTGATCATGCCACTGTTCTTGTTCTTGTATTCTAGAATTTCAGCTCTACACTAGCTGATTGTGTGACCTTCTTTGTTGCACTTGAAACACTTGATGATGTTGTTTCTCTGAGGTAAACCTGATATTTGAATCCGCCTATTCTGGCCAAACCTGTTCTGACCAAACCTATTTTGGCCAAACCTATTTTGACCAAACCTGTTCTGACCAAACCTGTTCTGGCCAAATCTGTTCTGACTAAACCTATTTTTGTTATTTGCCTTGCAATAAACTGCCTTGTGCCCAAACTATTGATAAGAGTAGAAATACCCTTGAAAGTAACTAGCACTTTTGAAACTATCATTTACCTCCTTCACTTGAGCCATGCAATGTGAAGCCATGTGACCAAACCTGTGACAAGCAAAACATCTGCCTTGAAACTTTCCTTTAATTGACCTCTTAGTTTTTAAAAACTTCTTCTTCTCATTCTGAATTCTATTTTCTATTTTTGTGCATCTATCATTCAAGGACTCCTTTTCTAAAATACTTTCCTCATCATAACTTTCTTCCTTTTGGAGTCTCTTACTAGACTCTCCAACTTGTTTCTTGTGTGGCTTAACAAAACCAAGGCCTATTTTATCTGTTGTATTTCTTTGACCTTTGATGAGTGACTTAACCTTTTTGGAGCTATCTTGAAACCTATAAAGCTTATCCTTGTACTCTTTAGTTTCCTCTTTCAAAGAAGCCATTTTCTGTTCTAACTCACTATACTCAAGAACCTTAGACTCTAACTCATCCTTGAGTTCTTGTGTCTTAGCGATAGAGAATTCAAGACTTTCTATAAGATCATCTCTCTCCATACAACATCCATCTAACTTATCCTTGAGTCTAGCATTATTCTTTATTTCCTTTTTCAAAGCACTAAGAGCACTGATAAGTTCACCTTCAAGATCTACTTCACCTTCCTCTATATCTTCCTCTATTTGTTTGCTTTTTGAATCATCAAAGCCTTTTTCAGATTTCTTATCACTAGAGGTGCTACCATTTTCAAAAACCATACATGCATCTTCCTTATAGTTTTTTGAAGCATCCTCATACATACTAGAAACCAATAATTATTTGTGCAATCATCCTCAAGGTGACCAAAATTTCCACATCTAAGACATTTCATGATAATGAATCTATGTTTCGGTTCTTCCTCTTTTTTTGATATGAACAACATCTTATTTTCATTATCACTTGAAGAACTTTCACTATCACTACTAGAACACTTACTTGCTTTGTCTAGGTAGAAACTCTTCTTTTGCTTGTGAGAATACCTCTTTCCTTGATTGTTGTGCTCATCTTTGTTCTTCCTGTGATGCCTATGCTTTTCAAAATCCTTGCTCTTAGAATCTTGTTTATCTTCATCACTTTCATTCTTGGGAACAGTACAGTTAGTAGCATAATGAACAAACTTTCCACAATTGAAACATCTTATATTTTTCACACTTTTGTGTTTTCTAGATAACTTGCCTTTCTTGCTGTTTTATGCCTCTTCATCACTAGAAGACTCATCACTATTTTGAAGCTGTTTACCCTTGGATTCCTTGGTAGCCTTTAAAGCTGCCTCTTTACATCAACCTTCACTTGAGTTCTCAACTCAAATGCTGCAAGTATACTATGGAGCTCATCCTTTTTCAACTTATCCAATTCTTTAGCTTCCTCAATAGCAAAAATATTTTCACTAAATCTATTAGGAAGAGATCTTAAAATCTTATCACAAACATCATTTTCAGCAAGCTCAAGACCTAAGTCTTTCATGGAGTTAACAACCTCATCCATACGAAGCATGTAGTCACTAATATTTTCATCATAATTCATCTTGATTTGTTCAAACATACCTTTGAAGTGTCTCAACTTGGCCTTTCTGACATTTGTATCACCTGTATGAACCACCTTCAACTGATTCCACATTTGACTAGCTGTCTTGCAGTGAATCACTTTGGTGAGATCTGCTTTCTGTAAGCCTTTCAAGATTGCATTCATTGCTTTTGAATTGTTGTGATGTAGGAGCATTTCTTCTTTAGTATTAGGACCATGTTCAAGAATAGTTTACTCATCTTCAATCACTTCCCAAACTTCATTCCCAAGTGCCATTAGATGAACCTTCATCCTTGCACTCCAAAGACCAAAATTTGACCCATCAAGAATAGGTGTTGCATTGCCACTTGAATGATCCATTGTGTTCTTTACTAGATTTTCCTTCAAGCTGTTAAACATTCTGAAGGCACCTTCTCTGATACCAATTCAATAACACAAGCTTATACTGAGAGGGGGGGTGAACAGTATAATACCTCTTTATACTTTTTCCATTATACTTCAAAATAGTAAAGCAATATACCCAAAGCAATATCAAAGCAATGCACAATATCATCCACAAAGTGACACCAATTTTAACGTGGTTCACCCAGAAATGCTGGGCTACGTCCACAAAAATTTTCTCTAAAATTTATCTCAAAGTTCTTTGGGAATCCTTCCCAATTACAATGTTTATGAGCCTTGGCCCAAAGGAGATACCTTACCCTAATCAGAATTTATGAGCCTCTACTCAAAGGAGATACATTCCCCCAATCAAAATTTATGAGCCTCTACTCAAATGAGATACCTTCCCCTTTGCTCTGGAAATGATCCCTTAGAAGATAAACTGCCTCTACCTCTTTCTAGCATGCGGAACTTCTTTCCACCGAAGACCTCCTATCCTCAATGCTTAGTCTAATAGACCTCTGCCTTCTATGATCACGTCCACAGCAGCTCAGCAACCTGTACCAAACATAGTCAGTCAGTCTAGTACAAGTCTTCCTCTGTCTATCAGATCTGTCCAACTCTTGAACAAATAAATCCTCTACATACAAGCCTTTTGAAAGACTTGCCAAATATGTCCTCAGGTTCTTCTCATAGAACCAATGCACCTCTATCCTCAAGTTATTTGATAGAACTATAAAACTCAGCTCACAAGTCCTCTGCTAGGACCTGTCCAAATTTGCTCACAAGTCCCCATCGAAACCTGTCCAAAAATTGCTCACAAGTCCCCACTGGAACCTATCCAAAAATTGCTCACAAGTCCCCACTGGAACCTGTCCAAAAACTGCTCACAAGTCCCCACTGGAACCTGTCCAAAAACTTAGCAAGCTCACAAAGAAAAACTTTCTTAGTAGGAAATCACAAAGTGAATTGTTAGAGACCCAATGTGATTTGTCAAACTCATAGAAGCATAAAGAGAATTGTTAGAGACTCAATATGTTCTATACTCAAATCCCAATCTCAAAACTCAACTCAAATAAAATCAACTCAATCTCAATCTCAAATCTAAAACTCAACTCAATATCTGAAATGGATAGGATAGAATATTTTCTTTCAAGAACATGAAACACCAACAATTGCCAACTATGCAAAGAATCACATAACAATGATACTCATGTTATTTTAACCATCAATTAGGGTTTCAACAACAATGCTCATCAAACAAGGTTTAGTCAACCAACACCATTCAACTCAACATCAACCTTGAAGCATTCAACCAATCATCACAAGAAAAGGAAACAAGTAGAAATCCTTTTCCCTCCAAAGATATTTTAACAAAACAGCCACCAACACAATATCATCAAATGCAAAGAATAACTTGCTCAAATCAACTCAATGGAGTAAGCCCAATATCATGAATCAAGTAAAGCAATAACTTGATCAAACAACCTCTATGGAAGCAACTCAACCATAAAACTCAAAACAACCAACCAAGGGTTCCACCAACTCAATGCAAGTAGCTAGACTCACAAATATAAACCCTAGTGCACAAAGCTTCCACTATCTCAAACAAAAAATTATGCATTCACCAAAAACTCTCCTTAAGGATAACAATGCATAAGTAGTCTTCAACAAACCAGAAAATAGGATTTACACCTAGCCAAAGGATACCTAGTAGAATACCTTTTCACTCCAACCTTATTTCAGAAAACATACACCAATCATACTCATAAGAAGAATGTGTCCATACCTTATTGGAATAGAAGATAATTGAACCTTCAAGCTATCACTACACACAACTCTCAAACTTCCAACCAAGTTAGGGTTAGAATAAAAATAAATGAGCAATAATATAAACTTCCTTTATTACACCTTTTAGCTCCACTTCTTTAAACACAACCACCATAACATGCCAATAAATCAACAATCACAGACTCACACCTTATACCTCCATTTTTAATTTTAGAATAGCAAAGAATAATCTTAAAAATACATCCAAAGAAATATGCCCTTATTTCTCCTAAGCTTTTATTCAATGCTAATCACAAAAACCAAAACTCATAAAATTTAATCACACCTTATAAATCGTTGTCCAAGAAACTCTGAATTTCGTGGCATAAAGACATTTTAATAAAAATGTGTGTTACTCTAGCAAAGCACCCCCGCAAGACTCGAAACGGTGACCTCCGCCAATGCAGCACCCAACAGCAGCCTTCACTGCCACTAGTCCATGCGGGTTATGAAGTTCACAAGTGAACTTCCCTCCACTTCACCCTAAAAAAAAACTCCCGAAGACTTTTCAACCGCACGTGCTTCTAAGTCTTCCTTCGACCGTAGCGAATATAGAGCATGAACATCGCAAATTGCATTCGGGTAATTTTGAATTAATTAGCCTTCCAACCTTAGGAGTTAGAGAATAAATAGACTCTTCGAAGACACCTTGACGTCGATGGAAATAAAGACCATTTCGATATTAATCAAAAGTCTTTTCAAAAAGGGTTTAAAAACCCTTAAATAATTTTAATAAATTAAGAATTAAAAAAAATGTTTAAAAGCCTTTAAGTATTTTTAATAAATTAAAAATAATTTCTCCCTTAATTAAATAATTAATTAATTAAAACCATTTAACTTGGTTTTAATAAACACCCTATCCAACTTGGTTTTAATAAAAACCGGTTTGGCTTTAATGAAAAACCCTTGCCAATGGAATCTCTCTGGATTATCTTAAAAATATTCTCTTGGAATCTTCCACCTTTGAAGCCAACACATCCTCTTAACATTAATGCCATTTCCTTTTGACAACAATGACAACTCATAGACAAGAAGCTAGGATCTCAAACCCAAAATTGCCAACACTTAAATCTCTTTTAGTTTCATCTTGGAGGTATTATAGGATTCCCCTTAGCATTTAGATCCCTTTGCATCTCCACTTGGGGGTATATCCACACATTTGAAAACTTATTCACCTTCCTCTTAGTTTCATTCACCTCCCTTCATAATATTTTCAAAATTGATGGCAATCCCCTTTAGATTCTATAAATATCTAAGTTGTAAGTCTTAGAAATCAACTCTCTCATCTCCATTCCCAAATTCCAAATCAAATTGACCCAAATAACCCTAATTTTTGATCAAAAACCTAATTGGTCTTTTTTATAGGAAAAAATCCCCACTACCTACAACCACTGGTGAATTTGACTCTCTAGAATTACATAGAACAAAAATTGCACTCACTATCAAAAATGCCAACACTGAATTTTCCACTTAGTGGTAAACTTGACAGGGACTAATTCCACTCCAAAAGGTTCAAATTCATACTCAAAATTGTTTTAACATAGGGCTTGATCAGTTGAGTAGATAAAAAATCAACTCATTACACTTAGACAAACCCCCTAAATAAGATAAACCTAATGTTTTTGGTCTACTTTTATAGGTTTCAAAAATTTCACTTAGTTGCAAAAATGCCAATGGAAAATTTGGTAGGCTATGGTGAATTTGATCAAGCTTTGAATATGTAATCCTACCACTTGGCACCTCCCTGGTCACTATTTTTCATTACTTTTTTTCTTCCTAATATCATTTTCACAATTTAATTGCCTAAACTCATATTTACTTTGGGAAATTAAGGAACCCTAGTGTGACCACCAAAAAGGCCTCACACCTATGCTTCCTACTGCGTAAAATGAAATAAGAGAAACAAAATAGATGCATGCGAAATTGACAACAAATGAGAAGAAGAAAAATACTTTTATTCCATTGTAAATAAGCCAATTCTAGTTACAATTACGTCCCTCTTAGGGATACCATTTTGATACTCTTATTACATAGGAAAAATCAAATGTTCCCTCTCAAGGGTAAATGTGAGTATTAGGCCCTTCGAGGTGATAGAACTACTCTAGGGTGTAGTTGACCCTCTCCTGTACGTTGAGGAAGTAATTGGATGGTTGAATCTCCTTTGAATCTACTTTCCTATGGTCAAAAAACAACATAAAAGTATTAAAAGCATAGGAAGCCTCTCATGATGAGGCCCTTTAAAGAATATGAACATAAAAATTCCATAACACTAATAAAATCAAGAAAATGAATAAAGCATGTTAAGCCTATGCAATACTTGAAAATATTAATTGAAACATATAACTAGAAAGTACAACTATCTATATAGTGGATTGATTGCATGAAATGAAGCATGATAACATGAAAATGGGCTAATTATGTCATATTTGCCATAAAGAAGTAAACTTAATGAAAACCCTAATTCTATCAATCAGATTCTCTAAAATTATAAATAAACCACTAAGATGCTTAATATAACCTAGCGAAATACAATGCAAAAATAACAGTAAGGAGATCTTTCACCAATTGCAAACCGTGGCTCAAATGAGCGGTCTACACTGTACACCATGGTTGTCAGTTGTGATGAGCAACAAAGTAGTTTTACCCTTCAAATCCAAGGTTTTGGTCTTGAACCTCCTTGTCAAATTGATGGTCAAGGGTCGCATTGATGTCCTATGATTGGTTTGGTGGTTGAATTGCATAGTTGGGCCTCCATTTTCCCGAATTTGTGTTTCTTGGCATTCTAGCTCCTTAGGGCATCCATGGCACAAATTTACATGATGCTTTATTAATTGGTGAATGAATGGTAAAAAAACTCTCTCAATACACTCAAGTGAGTCTACAATCTGACAGGGCTTCGCTGCTTTAATATCCAATGCACACTTGATAGTTTACCCTAATTTGAATGGGTACTTATAGGATTACCCAAGGGCTAGGGATGGCTTCATGGAGAATCCAAGATCAAGAAGAGGTGGTTGGGATAGTTGGATTGGAAGCCTCTAGAATCTTCCATCCTTAAACTACCTTCTTATATAACAAATGGTCATTCAAACCAATTTGTCTCGGATGAAGGCCAACTAAAATTCAATTCTAAACCGCAGGTGATAGCTACAACCTATACTATGAGTTGTGTGTGCCAGCAGTGGTCCATACTGCATACCATAGGCCTCAATAGCGATTTGAGCTGATTAGGCCAAGGAGCCCAAATTGAGTGGTTAAAACCACTGCTTTTGCCTTGGAGTTGTCCAAGATCATTCATATGGTTTGTTAGCATGCCCCATATGAGTAGTCCCCTACACATGATGTGTTTTAGGTGTCTACACCTATAATAGTTCAAATTATTCTTTTAATCACATTAATTTTGGGCAAAATAAAAGAACCTTAGTAAACATCTAAATTCTTCTCTTCAAAAGCAATTAGGCAAGAAATCATAAGTCATGTAGTTGCATTTTAGGATATATTTTTTTATGCATTCTCTCATGTTTTCCTTGGAAAAGAAAACTCTATTTTAGCATAGTTCATCATTCAAATTCAAAAAGCATACTAGGCTAGCTCTTGTATTCTTATATTTTTTATATTTACACTTAGCATAAACTTTAGATGATATTTTCCTAATTTTGAACAATTTGTGTGTTAATATGGCTCGATAAAGAGTTAAAGTAGTGATCCATAAACCTTAGGTGTTTATCAAATTAACTCATTAAACATAGTATAAGTATAACATCAACAAAACATAAATAGTCGCCTTGTTTTATACATGAGGTAGATCCTACTCACATTGAAGATTCCCATATCTTTGGGTTCTTCTTTGGAAAGAGGCTTGCAAGTGGGTAAGCAAGGATTCCAATGGATCTCCCCTACGCATGTGCAATATTTTGAATATACTCTCACTTAAGAGGTCAATATCATCAAACAAACCTTGGTGCATACCAAAATTAAACCTTAAAATTTTACCATCCAACAAACCTCAACCTTTTCTTTAAAGCCACAACATCACATCTTACACATTTTTCTACCTTTATTCACCTCTCATATTTGAGGCATGTATGTCCCTTGACTATGCAAGTTTTAAAATTATTCCCTTGAAAATTCAATGGATATACCCTTGCCTTATCATTTTCACATTTTTACTAGCTCATAAAGACATTTGAGTTCACTTTCTCATCATATATATTTGTTACCTCAATATTTACTCTTAGCGTTTTGGATTTTGGAGGATGGATGTATAATAGGCTAGATACCTAATAAATGTTATACTTAGCATTTGATAGGCCACTAGTTTTTCTATGACTATCCCTCAATTGCCAAAAATATTAACTAGGGTTCCCCTCCAATTGTTAGATCGTCATCCCCTTTTGACTTATTTCTCTTTCATCCTTATCCTTAAAAAAATAGACCAAAAAAATCACTCACCAAATCCATTCGTCATCATAATTCTTAAAACCCTTTAGAAAATACCTTATTTTTTGCAAATAAATTGTATTCATGAAAAATACTTCTCTTCTTCCTAACCTAAGGAAAACTATCCCTAGGACATTCAAACCTATACACGAACAAGATCCATGACTAGAAACACAAAAATAAATCATATCTAATTAAAATTATCCCAAAACCAAAAATTTCACCCCTAACATATCAATCAATAACCCTCTTAATCCCAGGGCAAAGAAGAATATCAAATTTGAAAAATTTGAGGGTCCCACTAGGAAATCATCCTGTCTGAAGGAACATCTCACCTAGGGCAAACAAAATATTATTGACATAAAGGATTATGACAATGAAGATGATGTACTGCAAAAAAATTGAAGAGGTTCATTATTTCAACAACCACGAACATGATGAATTACATGGTGGATTCCATTACTGAACACATGGAATCCCTACATTTGTTGTTCTACAATGAGCAGTTTATAGGTCAGGAGGACTCCAAGTAGGATGAGGCAAATTTCAAGGACGAGGCCAAGGAATAGGTCAATTAAGAGATAAAATATGAAGACAAGGAGGGCTATGAGGATGCCACTGAGGATTAGCTTCCTCATTTGGTTATTTTTGTTTCTTGGGCTACCTTGTGTGGAGCTTGTTCCGTCCTTCGTCTATTGGTTTCTTGATGGGGTTGTATCCCCCATTTTTTTTCTAGGTTGTCTTGACTATAATTGGGGCTACATCCCCTCTTTTTTTTTTGCATATGTTTTCTAGGGAGTATGTCCCCCATTGGATCCTCTTTTTTGACATCTTTCAGCAAGTCCTTGCTATTTTTGTAAATAGGTTTTGGGATCCTTTCTAAAACCCAGATATTAATGAAATTTCCTAACATATCAAAAAAAAGAACCCTCTTAATTCAATATCATGGTAAACATTATACAACCCTTCCATATAACTGGAAAAACCATTTATACTATATTAATTTAATTCCATCCATGTTTCATATTTCCATTTATGCAAGAAAATCATTTTGAAAAAAATTATTACAAAAAACCATCTATACCTAAAACCTTCCAAATCAAAGGCATTTAACAAAAATATTAAACTACTCCTAAATCCAATTGCCAATTCACATATTAATTTACCCTAATATGTAGTGTACTACCCTAATATGTGATGTACCCAATTTATTTGAAAAATCAAAAGGAGGATAAACTACCTGAAATATCTCCAAGCAATAATTGTGTCTAGGGTAGTGGGAATGATGATCAAGCCTTGGATGGTAGATTGAGGGAGGTTAAAAACAAGGGTGGGTCTAATGGTAAGTTGGTAGAGGGTTTTGTTGATCAATTTGAGGGTCATGGGTTCTCACCAAGAGGGTTGGAGAGTGGTACCCCTTTCCAAAATCCCTTTGACCACATGGCCTCTTATATAGCGGTAGTTTCTATGCCCATAGGTAAATTTTTTTCTAAAGTCATATTTGACATTTATTTGGTCCACAAAAAGCTTCTCATCCATAATGACCTACTAAATATTATTATGGATGAAGGGACCTTCAACTTGGTGGATAATTTTTTAGGTGTCCAACTCGATTTCAACATTGTTAGGTGATGGGCATATTCCAATTGGCATCCTTAAAGCCAGATGGAAAACACTACTCTTCCAAAAGCCTTCTTTATATTCAATTCTAATTATGAAAAAGACTCAAGTTGTATGCTTAGTGGTGATCCTTGGTTATTTAGGAAAGGGGATCTTTTACTTCAGTTTTGGAGCCCAAATTTCTATCTTGAGATGAAAATATAAACATGAACCCTCTCTATATTAGGATACCTAGCCTACCCTTTCAGTTCTTGCATGATTATATATTGCATGGTATTTACAAAGTGGTGGGTGAGATCATTATGATATATCACATAAAAAAGGCAAATTCAAGATTTATTTTTGCAAGAATGTGCATCAATGCATATCTAGAAGCAGATCTTCCATCCTCAATTGAGCTCATATCAAGTTTAGGGCCCTAGAGCCAGGCCATTTTTTATGAAAATCAATCAAATTTTTGTTTTCAGTGTAAATATTCTGGACATCTCTTGGCCTAGTGTCTAGAGAATAAATTGATGAATAATTATTGGTTGAAGAAAATCCCTAAGGTAAAATCCATTTAAAAGAATGATTTGGAGAAGATTGATAACTCCAACCCTTAATAAGAAGGGTCAAATAGGAATCTCATCATATTAGCTCAAGTAGCTGAGGCATCTATGAGATATCTCATTGAGGTACCTTTCGAAGATACCACTCTTGGTTTTGTAAGGGATAGTGTGATCCTAGATGTCCCCCCTTCTATCATTGAGATGTTAGTTCTAAACTAACCCTCTAAAATTAACACTCCCCCTTCCTTATCCCTTTTAAATGAAAAAACCCTTTAATTTTTCTAAATTTGGTTTCAAAAGATATGCTTGTTTTTGGTACAAATTCAAAGACCAATATTGATTTTACCCCTTTGCCCTCTCTAGAGGCAAAATGGGATAAGCATATGTTAGAAAAAGGATCCCCTAGGCCTAAAACTAGGAGCCACATGAAGGGAGATGTGGGTATGGATGTGGGGGTTGAACGTAGGGTTAGAAAATCATCAAATAAAGTCCTTAGGAAGAAATAAACATAATTAGAGATTGCCAATGGAACTCAGCTTTTATTGGGTTTGGAATATGGTAAGGTCTTATCAGGAAAAAATTGAAGATAGCTTCCTTTAAGACTTAAACTCCACATCAGAATGGGGGTGGAAAGAAACCCTTTTTCAAACCTCATAAATTAATTTACTCTCATGTAAAATTAGGGGCCTAAATGACCTTACCAAGTAGATATTACTAACTTCACTCAGGTTAGATCATAAAATAGACATCATCCTTCTACAAGAAACTAAAGTGAAGGAATGTGAAATTGAATTAGTTAGAAAGACTATTTGGAGGAATGTTGCCTTTACAGCTAGTTTGGCTATTGGGGCCTCTAGGGGCATCCTCTACGTTTGGGAATTTAAAAATTGAATGAATTAGTTGTTTTGATATTTAATAGAATTACTATTTTTCTCTTCTATTGTAAGTAATCAAAGCAGATATGGGTATTAACAAACATTTATGCACCAAAATCCTATACCAACAGAAGCTCTCTTTGGGATACATTGAATTCTATGAAATAAATTTTTAAAAAGGAAGTGTAGATCCTAGAAAGTGACTTCAAATATTCCCTATTTTAGTCCAATAAAATAGGGGGTAAAACTAATTGCTCAAGAATTTCATGTTATGGGAACTGAGCTATTTTCATATTTTCTTTTCGTGATGGACCTGAATGAAATCTACCACTTTTGAACCAAAAAAGTCATGAGTTTTATGTTTCACGATATAAATATCTATGAGAAGAGAAATGAGGATTTCCTAAATCCATGGGTCCTACCACAAGTCAATGTTTTTATAATTTCCCAATTTGTATCTATGTCCTTTCGAACTGATGAACCTTACTTCGATAATGCTAATCCAGAATGCCAAATCAGTAGTAGGGAGTGAATCTCCCAAGAAATTTCTATTACTTACTAAGTGACCATCGTCTTAGGGCTTTAGGCTCATCTTTTTTGTTGTTAGTGGTGGAAAATATTTAGTGTTGGTAGGTTTGGCTCTCCTTTTGGTTTCTTGGTTTCAGCAATAGGTTCTTCGGGTTCTCAGGACCTAGTTTTGCTTTCTCTCCTCTTGCCCTTTGGTCAGCTAGCCAGATGTCATCCTCTATATAGATATCTTCGATCTATTTTTTCAATTATCTTACCCTCAATTTATGTTTCCCTCTTGTAAAAATTTTTGGGATCCTTTCAAAACCCATTTTTGTATCTAATAAAAAAAATTCACATATGAATTTATACCCCAAAACATGTGCATCTCTTTCTAATGTCAATTTTCTTAACCATCCATTTATTATGAAATTTTTAGAAGAGACAACAATATCACATCAATAAAACACATATCATTTAACAAAATCACTATACATTTAGGCCTTAATTGGACATTACTCATTTAGGCCTTAACTAGCCACTACTCATATTGTTTATATAGGTCTTAACTAGCCGCTGAACATTTTGACCATCTAGGCCTTAAGTGGTCATTGACCATCTAGGCCTTAAGTGGCCATTGACCATCTAGGCCTTAATTTATCGTTGCCCATCTGAGGCCTTCACTAGCAATCAACTATTATACATAGCTATTATACTTATATCTACTATACTATATAGGCCTTAATGGGCCACTATTCATTTAGGCCTTAATGGGTCACTATTCATTTAGGCCTTAAGTAGCCATTATTCATTTAGGCCTTAACCGGTTATTGTGTTGGACATTTTGAGTCATATTTTTGATTGATGTCAAGGAATGAATTTATCATTGATGTCAAGGAATAAGCTATCGTTGATGTCAAAAGGTCAAGAGGAACAATGCACAGGTTAAAGGCAAAAAGCTTCATAATATATTTAATATTATGTGGAAGCATAAGTTAGAAAGGTTTTTATTAAAACCTTGGTGGCATAATGATTTTTATCAAATCATTGAGAGCAAACAAAAGTTTCAATTTTACCCCCAAGGAGGCTTTAATTTTTATAAAATCCAAAGGGTTATAAATTTAATTTATAAAATTTAAATTCTTATTAGAATTTAAATATTTTATAAATTATTAAAGTTCCTATTAAAGCGTCGACATCATATTTTATTGCACCTGTCGACATGCAACTAAAATGAGGGAAAAGGTTATTTAAACCCTTTTCAAAGCAAACATTAGGCATTCGAATTAATATCCAAAATTGGTAGATACAACACAAAGTTTGTGCAGCAAAGACAAAGGAGGGAGTGCATCGTTTGAACAGCACGTGGCAAGTGAAGGGAAGATCCAATGGCTCTAAGGTCTTAGGAAGAAGATAAAGCATGAAAGGTGCTTCCTTATTGCACGTGGAGTGCTTGGCTCACATGGCTAGCTAGCCACAACCAAGGTGCTAGCAATGGAGAGGGCACAGGATCGAATACCGCAAATTGTGGAAGGGGACTTCTGCCAAGGTTTTTATAAATTTGATTTTAAAATTTTCAATGTGCTAAGGTTAAGGAGTAATAAGGGTGGTAAATGATTATTTTATTTCTTTGCTAAGTTTAGGGATATATAAATGAAAAATGGTTAGGTTATTTACCTAGGTGGTAAATGAAATATTACTAGGGTAAATATAATTTTTACCTTAGGAAATTTAAAATTGATTTGTTATATCAATTTTTGCAATATTGAGAAATAGAAGGTGTCATTTTTGAAGGGGTCATTTGATGAAATTATTATTGTTGAATATTGCTATTGAGATGGAGATATAAGGTGTATTATGAAATTGAGTTATCTTTGTATATTTGAAGAGTAACACTTGTTATCTAACCCTTGGCACTTGGCAAAGAAGGAGGTGTTGTGTGAAGGTAGTTTTGAAGATCTTTCTCCAATCAAAGAAAAAGGTATGGGCATATTCTTCCATGTGTAAAAGTGATGAATGATTGGTTGTTTTTCTGGAAAACAAGGTTGGAGTGAAAAGGACTTAAATAGGTCTCCTTATTGAGTGTGTTGAGTTAATGCTTCAAGGTTTTTTGGAATTAAAATTTGTTGTTAAAAACCTTATTTTATAAACATTGTTGTTGAATCCATTGGTTGTGTGAAGAACTTGAACTAGGGTTTGAAAAGAACATGAGTATCATTGTTATGTGAGAGTTGTTTTATAAGCATTGTTGTTGAAGCCATTGGTTGTGTGAAGAACTTGAACTAGGGTTTGAAAAGAACATGAGTATCATTGTTATGTGATAGTGGTTGATAAGCATTGTTGGAAATATTTTGAGTAAAGGATCATATGCTTGGACTAGGATTTATAAGCAAGGGTTGTTTCATTGAGTGATTGGTTGAGTAGAGTTGGTTGAGCCTAGTCAAGTGGTTGTGTGTGAAGTTATTATTCAAGTTCCATAAATCAAAATATTCTATATTCTAAATTGAATTGAGAAAGTAATTGAGGTGAATGTGAAGCATATTGAGTCTCTAATAATTATCCTTATGTTTCTCAAAGATTGATTAAAAGTGGTTGAGTATTGAGGTGAATGTAAAACATATTGAGTCTTTAACAATTCTCCTTATGTTTCTCAAAGAGTGATTGAAAGTGATTGAGTATTGAGGTGAATGTGAAGCATATTGAGTCTCTAACGATTCTCTGTATGTTTCTAAAAGAGTGATTAAAAGTGATTAAGCATTGTGATGAGTATAGAGCATATTGAGTCTCTAAAAATTATCTTTATATTTATATGAGATTGGACAAGTTCTATTTTGGACTTGTTAATTATATTTGAGGTGTCTTTGAGAAGACTTGTGGATAGATTTGGGTAAGCTTTTGTAGAAGCTTACAATACACATTGAGATAATATTTGGATAAGTTCTTGTGGGAACTTATTGAGTAGATTGGACAAGTTCTAGAGAGGACTTGTGGACATATTGGTGTGATATTTTGTGGAAGCTTACAAGGCAGATTTGAGAAAATTCTTTGAGAATACTTGAGAACAGAGTTGATTGATTGATTTGTTCAAACCTTGAGTTAAGGTTTGGGGCAGATCCAGTAGAGTTGATTTGAGATTTATTCAAGCTTTGATTTAAGGCTTAAGAATAGAGATTTAGGATAGATTTGTGCTAGACCAAAGGACTATGTTTAGTACAGATTAAATGATAGGTTTTGGTGCAGATTTGAGGATAGGTTTGTGCTAGACCAGAGACAAATATTGAGGATAGATTTGTGCTAGACCGACGGACTGTGTTTAGTATAGATTTTATATAGATCTTTGGAGGTGACGGAGTTGAGGATAGATATCTCCACCCAGATCAGGGAAGACAGGTGTATTCTATAGATAGAGTTACATTTGTTAAGGTCAGTGGAGGCAGAGGTCTTCTAGAGGATCACCAACCAGAGCAGATATTAGGATATAGGTGTCTCCTATGTATAGAGATCCATGAACTTGATTTAGGGGATTGATGTCTCCTTTGGACAGAGGTCCATAAACATTGTAATAGGGTTCCCAAGAGATTGATTAAGAAAATTTTAGTGAAATATTTTATCTGTGGAGTAGCCCACATTGGGTGAACCATGTAAATTGTGGTGTCTCTATTATGTGTGGTGATTTGTGCATTGCTTTTATTAATGCTATTAATATTTCTATCTATACATTGCATAATATTGATTGGGAAAGAAAAGTAAAAAGTGGTCTTATACTGTTCATTCCCCCTCTCAGTATAAGCTTGTGTTCTTCATATTGCTCATCTAGGACTTTATTTGCCACTGTACATAGCTATATACATATATATAGGCCTTAACTAGCCACTATTCACATAGGCCTTAATTGTTGAGGTATATTGCATTATTTTATATAGGCTAATGTACCTCCATAGTATCTTCATGGTACAATTGTAAATATGTAATAGATTAGGGTTCAGTCTATAGTTTAAAGTGTGATTTATATTTCTCCTTTTATGTAAATGTAATATGTAGGAAATGTACAAGTTTCATGTAAGTTATAGTGCAAGAGAATATTCACAAGTGTCATGTATGTAAGTATGCAAATATGTAATGTGAGGATGTGCACAAGTGTCATATATTAGGAGTGCATAGTGTAAGAATCTTGTGTGCAAGTGTCTTAGAGTCAAGTGTCCATATAGTATGCAAGTGGTAATATGATAAGCCAAGAGTCATGGGACTTGTCATTTATAAAGCAATAATCAAGTATGTGAAGATTCATATTACTATGGCTATATTATGGAGATAATGCTCCATAAGAAAGTAATTCTAAGAGAAAATAAATATCAGGTTACAAAGTTGTAACAAGGAGAAAAGAAATAAAGCTTGTATACATATTTTTGAGCAATTAATATTGTAAGTTTTCTTCATGCATAGTTCATGAATAACTTAGGCCATTTACATTCATATTTGATTATATAAATGAATTTTATTTTCTTTATTATATAGGCCTTGATATACATATTAATTTTCTCATATATTATTCTACTCATAATATTATTATTTTGACCTTTAATATTATGGCTATTTTATATTATCACCTATGATATTTTGTGGTAGTAAGTCTTAAAAAAGAAATATCGGTATCATAGCTACCACTAGAATCTATACATTTTTTATAGAGTTATTTATTATCCACCATTATTAACTTTTTTCCACTTTTGATAAAGTTTTCTTAGAGTCTATCCACTTAGAAGGTAGTGCAAAATTGGAATTTAATTTTTAAAGGTCTTATTGAATAGAAATTAATGGGAAAAGGATTAGTCACCTTGATTTGAAGGATAGGGTATTTCCACTTGGTTGAAGGAAAATTGGTGAATACTAGGACTCAACTATATTGAGATAAAATTTGGAATATCTGATAAAGGAATCCAACTCAGAGAAAATTTGGATATTGAAGATTGAGATAGACCCAACTTAGGAGATAGTTGATCATTCAGGGATATTCATTGCCACCCTGACATTCATATTGGGTTCTCTAGTAAGGAGGAGAATCATATTGAGTTCTTAGGTGTGACCTAAGACATTGAATATTTACAAGTTTTAGTACAAAAGAGTAGTATAGATTAAGCCACAGAGGTTGAGAAGCTTCCTATAGAGATAGAGAAGAATTTTAGTTTCAAATTATAGAAAGAGAATAAAGAGAAGCAGAGCACAAAAGTAAGAACAAATATTAGAAAACAAAAATCATACAATAAAGGAAAGAAGAGAAAATGCTAAAGAATTATGCATTGATGGTCTAAGATATCTGTATAGTAAAAGAGGTCCAAGAGGCCTAAGAAGGCCTAAATTGAATAAAAGGCTTGATAAGGCCTACATTTAATAAGATACTTGAGAATTCCTATATAGTGATAAAGGTCCAAGATGATAGGAATATTTAAAATACTCATAAGTAAAATCCTACAGAAGTAAAGCTTCATAAATGAACTACATACATACATACATAAGGTATTTGTAGAATCATTAAAGAGAAGGAAAATATTTACAAGAAGCTAGAGTAAGCATATGATATTAGAGAAATCAAATCATATAAACCAAAATTAATATATTCTAAGACATAGAAAGCACAAGCATATGTTAGACAATGCATGCAGGATTTAGTGCTTGAGATAAGTTTGTAAGTTATTGGAGAGTATAGAATAGAATAATAATAGAAGGAAGAGCCAAACCAATCACCTTCACCAAAGTGGATCAGCCATAAGCCTCCTAAGGAGAGGCTACTCAGGGTTAACTTGTAGCAAGGTGAACCAACCACAAACCTCATAAGGAGAGGCTACTTAGGGAAAACTTGCACCAAGGTAGACCAAAAACAAGCCTCATAAGGAGAGGCTACTTAGGGAAAACTTGCACCAAGGTAGACCAAACACAAGCCTCATAAGGATAGGCTACTCAAGGTGAGTCTACATCAGAGAAGAGGCTACTCAAGGTGAGTCAATAATAGGCACCTGATATAGAGAATGAATAGACACCTGAGAGAAGTGAAATAAAATGTACAAAAGGTAAATTAAAACTAATGATCACCTAAGAAGAACAAAATAGCTACTAAAGAAAGAATCAAGGAGCAGTTTAATATCTAATTGAGGAGTAGTCTAATCTCTAGTTGAATAGTGGTATGGACACCAAGCAAGAATAACAAACTAATCTAGAGCTTCCAGTAGCAAGGAAAACAAATTTTTGAAAGAAAATCATGCAATAGGAGACAAATGCTATCAAAATATGAGAAGGAAGGCATTTGGATTAGAAATATTATACTTTCTAATATCTAATGTTTCACTGTACTAGAGTAAAGACACAACGTAGATAGCATGAGTCATCAACTACACTATCATCAACTTCATAATAGGTAATGTATTAACATTACATTTAGTGCTCATTTTTGGAGGAAGTAGATAAAGTTTAAATTTGCATTTGAATATTAAAGTGCTAAAGTATGGAGTAATAAGGAATATTTAGAGTCATATTTATTCAAGTGTTTTAATATTTAAAATATTTGAAAATTAGAAAGCATAGGAGCTATAAGGAGCTAAAGTTATTAATTTTTTTATTTTTTTGAAGATTTAAGGTTATTTAAAAGTTTTTAAAATTATTTTAAAATTTTAAAATTTAAAAAAACTTAGGGATTTTTAAAATTTTGCAAATCAAATTAAGGAGTTAAAATGTTTTCAACATCAAAGGATTAGAAAATTATAATTTATAAATTTTATATTTGAGTTATTTTTCAATTAGGGAGTTATAAGGATTACTACTTCAAAAGGATTAATTGATTCATACCATGGAAGAAATTATTAGAAATGCATTCAATGAATATAGTGAAGAAATGGTGAAAAAACTTAAGTTTTATTCTCAAAACTTAATATATGATTTTGATGTAACTAAACAAATGACAAGTGGTCTAAAAGAAAAAATATCAGTATTTGTCAAAGATGCAAAAGAAAAAAAGTGCATAGCACTTATAAGTTATCTTCATGAAAAAAAAAATTAGAACATGGTGGAATTCATAAAATGCCATTATACTTTCATTAGAAGAATGCTTAATGATGTATTTGTCATTACTCACCTTTGAGATCTTTCAAGAAAAAAGTCAAGAAAAGAAAGATGGCATATACAACTTGAAGGAAGCTTATGTTAGCTTCAATGAGGAATCATTAAAATCAAGGATGTATTATTGTGATGATTTACTAACTCAATATTTAGAAGGCACATCATCAAGTACATCACAACTAAAGATGAAGAATATAAGAAGGAAAAAGAATAGAGAAAAGCACAAAAGGAAAGTTAATATAAGACATGGATCAAAAATTGAAGAAGGCTCATACATTGAAGATTTAGATAAAGGTCTAAAATAAGTTGATTGAAGCCAAATATGAATCTCAAACATAGATTGAACACAAAGATAAATACCAATATTGAAGACTAAAATCTTTGGTAGCCAAACAAATGTAATATAGGGGGGTGTTGAGGTATATTACATTATTTGGTACAAGCTAATGTACCCCCATAGTACCTTCATGGTACAATTGTAAATATGTAATATATTATTGTTGAGTCTATAGTCTAGAGTGTGATTTAAATTTTCCCTTTTATGTAAATGTAATGTGCAAAAAATGCACAAGTGTCATGCAAGTTAGAGTGCAAAAGAATGCACACAAGTGTCATGTATGTAAGTATGCATATATGTAACATGAGGATGTGCAAAAGTGTCTTAGATTAGAAGTGCATGTAGAAGTGTAATATTCATGTGTGCAAGTATCTTAGAGTCAAGTGTCCATCTAGTATGCAAGTGACAAGATGATAAGCCAAGAGTCATGGGATTTTTTATATGGAAATAAATAGTCAACTATGTGAAGAGTCACATTACTATGACTATATTATGGAGACAATGCTCCATAAGAAAATAATTCCAAGAAAATCTGAATATCAGGTTACAAAGTTGTAACAATGAGAAAATAAATAAAGCTTGTATACATATTTTTGAGTAATTAATATTGTGAGTTTTCTTCATACATAGTTCATAAATGAATTAGTCCATTTACATTCATATTTTATTATATAAATATATTTTATTTGCTTTATTATATAGGCCTTGATATACATATTAATTTTATCATATATTATTCTACTCATAATATTATTATTTTGACCTTTAATATTATGGCTATTTTATATTGGGACCTATGATATTTTGTGGTAGTGTTGGTCATGAATCTGCCTAGGTACAAAGTCTATGCCTTGTGCACCCTAGACTCAAAAAATGTTGAAATTTCGAGGGAAATAAATATCCTCTGGGCCAATATCTAGAGAGGTTTGTCTCCCTTACTAATCTACTTTGGTTAAAAGTTTAGGGTAACAAGAAATAAATGGGAAAATATGGCCATAATATAGCAGTATAGGATGGGGATAGACTAACAACCAAAATTTTACCAAGCAATTAGTAGCATGCAACATAAATACAAGCATAGAAACTTCTAACAGTTATGCAGAAGGATAACCCCAAAGTGCATTTTAGTGTTCACTCCCTCACTAGAAAAGTTTAATTTCAAAAGCAGAATTTACTCATAGTAAATAATGGAAATGAAAGCCTTTAGAAATTACACAGAAAATTATCAAATGCAAGATCACTCAAAGAAATAGAAGTCGATATATTTCTATTAATGAAGAAAACTTAGAGTGTTTTTCTACAGAGTGTCCATCCTTCATTACATTGAAATGCTTAGTATTTATAGAGAAATTTGCCTCTATCATTAAATGCAAATAAAAACAAAATGCTGGCTAGTCAAACATCAACAAGAGAAATTCTCTCCTTGGCAACTATGATACATAAATCAAAACATTATTTAGAAAGCAGTGATCCCTCTTTCATGGAGATTTCTTGGGAAATTAGCCAAAATGGATGATGGAAAATCATCTTAGAAGTTGGTTCATTGAGACACAGTGAAGTCGCCTAAAAAATTAGAGCTTGATCTTTGAATTTTTTTCACCCTTGCACCTTGGAATCTTGCTTTTACCAAGAAAGTTCATTGTATATTAATGTTTTCTTGAGAAGAGGTAAATTCAGTGGATGGTGCATTGGAAATGAATAAGAATGGCATTTAATATTGCAACTTTTGGGTAAAAATTTTGGAGTTGCGTTCACATTGCCTCAGAAATTAAATTCACCCAATCCTAGGCCTTTCCCAAGAAATATCTACAAAAATAGTGCCTTGGAAAGCAACACCTCTGAGAATAAACGCAAGATATTAATTTCACCCTAGCAATGGGGTGCTGGGTCTTTTTGGTGTAATAGTGGGCAAAATACCTTCTTTATGTTCTTTATTGACGTTCCGATAGTTTCACCCTGAAATATTATTCCTTTGTCATTTTTATCTATGCCCAAAAAAATCTTGCCTTTTATTTTGTTGAAGCGGTGTTCATATTTGAGAGCGTGCCCATATTTTAATTTCACCATTAGTGGGAAAAAATGATGTTTAAAATAAAAATGAAATTTATTAGTTTCACCCCCAAGGGAGGGCAAAAAGTAATTTTGCCCCTCTCTAGGGGCGAACTTGATTTTGACCAACGTCACTTGCTAATTCTTCTTTGCACTAAAATTTCCTCTTTAATTTCACCCAAACATGGGCGAAAGCACCAAGCCATACTGAAGAAGGGACCCACGACACCAATCTGCATTTTATACCTTAAAAATGTCTTTAATGTTTGTATTTCACCCCAAATAGGGGCAAGAAGGAGTTTCACCCCTCTTGGGATGAAAAGCCTTTTCTTAACTTTTCAAATAATGGGACCCACCCTATGTTTAAACCATTATGTTTCACACCAAAGAGGAGCAAAAAGGAATTTCACCCCTCTTTGGGGGTGAAACCACCTTTCACCTTATTTGATTGGCTTTCAAGCCTTTAATTGCTCCAAGCACTTTTTAAGTACGTCTCAACCCACGGAGGGGCGAAAAGGAATTTCACCCCTCACTTGGGGTGGAACCACTTTGCACCCACTTTATCTTTTTCCACTGAGCAATTTTTATGACTTTTGCCCCCTTAGGGACAAAACTGATTTTTTCCCCCAAACTTGGGTGAAATCACTCTTACACTAGGTTCAGGCAAAAATACTCCTCTTGTGCTCCTTTATTGCCTTAGACATTTTTCAGGTGACTTCAATTCCTTCGTGACACAACTACTTCTATCATTAATTTTGCCCCTAAGGAGGGAGAAAATGATTTTCGCTATTCTCCTGGGGCGAAATCAAATTTTCCCTTTGTTTTCTAGCACCATTAACTGAAAAAAAAATTCCCACACCTTTGCTTTATTTTTGCTCTGAACTTAGTTCTTTTCATTGCTTTCACCCCAAAAGTGCCTGAAAATGGATTTTTAGTGGTACAGCTTCCCAGGGCCATAACTTTTGATCCATTGACCTGATTGCCTATTGTAATATATCATTGGAAATATTGGAAAGCTTGGAGTGTGATCAATTCATTTCATCCATTTCTCATCCCCTTTTGAGGCCTCTAAAGTCCTCATATTGCATTTTTAAGCTGTGTTGGAGAAATTTCTTAGGTGAAAAATTTAATATCTCTTAATCTGCTTAGGATATTGGGATAATTATTTCATCATAAGTCTAATTTTTTAATTCCCCTCCTATGGGTAAATTTTCAAGTCCATAGGTGTTCATTTAGGCCAATTTCCCAAAAATGGCCGCTTCCCAGTTTTGCCCTTTTGACTTTTGACTATAGTGTGGAAAAAATGCCAACAAGTAGCAAGGCTTAAAAAGTTAATATTAACTGGATTTTTCTCATCTAGGCCTTTATTTTCCAATGTACATAGCAATTATATTATATATACATATATAGGCTTTAACTAGCCACTATTCATATAGGTCTTAACTAGCCACCCTTCATAGGCCTTAACAGACCGCTATTCAATCTCCTAGGAATTAACTGGCCATATTCCAACATTTTGGGCCTTGATTTGGCCAAATTTCCCTCCTTTATACACCTCTCACATCACTAATAATTTGACCAAATACATCACCCATACATCCTTTAAATAGATCAATCTATGCACAGCCCTAAACTAGGGGCATCAAAACCATTTTCTAAACCACACTCCTACATAAATAATTCTCCTCTAATTACGTCATATCATCTATCAATTCACCATTCCTTAAAAATTTAACCTAGACTATACTCAATCTAATCAAATCTAAATCCTTATCCATCTTAATCAAGTCACTTTTAAACCTTCCCTCCTCTTCACCACTTACCTTTGGGTCATAGCCTAATTGAGTTTCATCAGTTCAACTTGGTTTCCCCTTCAAAACTTGAGTGGCCACTCTAGGCTAGGGGTATGCATGCATACAATTTATGCATAAGCAATCAATTCTCACACCTTACACTTTCAAGCAGTAGAAAGCTACCCACCAACAAAATTGGTGTAACCACCAATTATTTTTTATGCATTCATTATACAATGAACACATAAAAGAGGGTAAAAATATATACACCTAAAATTGACCCATTTTTCATCAATTCTACCAATTAATCCTCATACATAATCCTTCTAATCAACTAAGCCAAATCTGCCTTTCCTAGACCCAAATTTGAGCATTTATTTCTCTAAAACGTAAGGTCATATTTGAGGTATCATTTCCCTTATCAAATGTTCTCAACATTTCATAAAACTACAACCATTATAATAGGATCAAAAAATATTTCCAATGATTATAGATAGGCCTATACTTCAATAACAACTGATGCCTAAAAATACAAAAAAATTGCACCTAGGTACAACTATAGAATCATGACTTGATCAATCAAGGTGTGATTTTGCAAGACATGATTTCACACCCTATGTAAGATTTTGTAAATTCAAATTTCAATCCTTCATGCCTAACTGACATACAATGGTCAAATCAAAGCCAACCCATGATTTTGACCTATCAAGTTAGAATTTCAAATTCTTGAATTCTCCATCTTCCTTGACCCTTGTGTCACTAATGGCATGACATGCATGCAGTCCTTTGTAATGGCCACCCTACCAAGCCCAAGAATTTAAACCTCAAAATAAAATTCCCATTCAATCTTACAAATATCTAAGAAATCTCACCCAAACCTATGTATTTCCCTCTCAATTTTAAATTCAAACTCTTTTTCCCTCTCCTAAGGCCATGAAAAATCTATAAATTGGGCCCTTGAGATAGCCTCTGATATTCTCACAATGACACTGAGAGGGGGGGTGAATCAGTGTAGCTAAAAATTCTGATCTGCAATTCTTAAAACTGAAGCAAAGAGAACTGAAAACAAATAAAGCAGTAAACACAAGAGAGCACACCACAACACACAATGTAACGAGGTTCACCAATTTGGCTACTCCTCAAGAATGACTGCTTGGACTACGGTCCAAATCCAACCTTTGCAAAACACCAATTTTACAATCTGTTTACCAGCACCCACTGGAAGGAGCACCAACCCCCGATTTATCCGCACCTACGTAAAGGAGTACCAACCCCTATCCAAGCACCAACTTGAATCACAGAAAAGTTAAATCAATGACATACAAATGCCTTCACTATAACAAGACCCTGACTGGTATCCAATTTAAAACACAGTAATTACTCACTGCTCAGCTTGTTGCTCTTCTTACAACACTCTTTTCACCCTCTTACGGCAACACTTTTCACAATTACAATAGCAACAATATTCTTCACGCAGACCTATTTTTATAGCATGAAAGTCTCTATTTTTAGCTTTCATAAATTCGCATGCAACCCGTAACTATTTCTTTTTAAAAGATCTCTTTCGCCACTTGTCAACTGTAACTGCTTTTAATATTTCTCATGCGCCACTTGTCAGTTGTATCGCTTTCTAACTGTAACTGCTTTTGTCTAATTATAGAGTAGGCCTTTTGTCAAACACGTTGCATGTTACGACTCTATTTATGCGACTGTTCGATTTCTCCTTCTACGACTGTTCTTTAAAAAGTTGCATGAATTCTAACTAAAATTGCACTTGTGAATTGTCGCTTTTACTCCAGTTGACTCTTCTAAAATTGGCTGCATGTTTTTCTTCTACAACTGCCCCTTTAACTGTCGTTCTGTTCCAGTTAACTGCCTGTTCAACGTGTTGTTGCGACTTGTCACGAAATCGTGACACTTCTGTCTCTTTCTGCCCTTCTTCGCCTTTTACCCATGAAAACAAGACATGTCACGATATCGTGACATTCTCCGCCTCCTTGTTCTCTTCTTCGCTTGCAACCGAAAACCAGACATGTCACGAAATCGTGACCATTCGCCTTCTCTCTCTTTCGGAAAACGACATGTCACAAATCGTGACATCTTCTTGCCTTGTGCCTTTTCTGCCTCAGAAAAACATGTCACAAATCATGACATCTTCTTGCCTTGTGCCTTTTTCGAAAAGAACATGTCACGAAATCTGACATTCTCTCTTCCTTGTGCCTTTTCTTCTTCCCCCGAAAACGAACATGTCACGAAATCGTGACACTTTCGCTGCCTTGTGCCTTTTCTATCTTTGGCCACGAAAATGGAACATGTCGCGAAATCGTGACACTTTTTTCTGTCGTACACTCTACTTCGCAAGTCTCAGTGAAATCGGACCATGTCGCGAAATCGTGACATCTTTTTGCCTTAGCGCTTTTCTTTGCCTTTTGCCCGAAAATCCAACATGTAGCAAAATCGCTACACCTTTTTCCCTTTGCACTTTCTTTTGCTTTGGCCTCTAAAAATCCAACATGTAGCGAAATCGCTACACCTTTTTCCCTTTGCACTTTCTTTTGCTTTGGCCTCCGAAAATCCAACATGTAGCAAAATCGCTACACCTTTTTCCCTTTGCACACTTTCTTTTGCTTCCTCAAAACTTCCAACATGTAGCGAAATCGCTACACCTTTTCTTGCTTTGCCAACATGTAGCAAATCCTACACCTTTTCTTTGCACTACTTTTCTCAACCAACATGTAGCGAAATCGCTACACTTTTGTTCCTTGCTAAACTTTGCTTCCCCGAAACTTCAACATGTAGCAAAATCGCTACACTTTTGTTCCTTGACGCTTTTTCTCTGAACATGTCACGAAATCGTGACAGTTTTCTTCCTTGCCTCCTTTGCTTCCAACATGTCACGAAATCGTGACAGTTTTTCCACTTGGCTTCTTTGCCTGCAACATGTCACGAAATCATGACAGTTTTGCTTGTGCCTTCTCTCTCCTCGTCCATGTCGCGAAATCATGACAATTTTCTTTGTGCCTTCTCTCTCCTTCGACATGTCACGAAATCGTGACAATTTTCTTTGCGCCTTCTCTCTCCTCCGACATGTCGCGAAATCATGACAATTTTCTTTGCGCCTTCTCTCTCCTTCGACATGTCACGAAATCATGACATTTTTATTTTGCCTTCTAACTTCTCAACCTGTCATGATATCGCGACAGTTTTCTTACTTGTCTTTTTCTTTGATTTTTTGGATCTGGGTCACTTCTGTTTTCCTGGAATTTCACTGTACATGATCTGACTGATCTCCGAACTCCTGTCCACTGCTTCAATTGCATCAACTGATCCTCGCTTCAATCGCATCAACTGATCTATCTGTCTATGTTGACAACAATGACAATACTTTTGCTGCACCTTGCTCAACAATCTCCCCCTTTGGAATTGTTGGCAACACTCATGCACTCTCCTGTAATTCTTCTCCCCCTTTGACAATAATACCAAAGGGCTGCTGCAGACTCCCCTTGAGTCTATGCACAACATTCTCAGATACACATTGTTATAGTTAGCAAAAATAATGAATATGAGCAAAACTATAAACATAGGCATAAGTACTCCCCCTGAGAATGTGATCCCAAATGATAGTCAGTTCTTTGGAAATGTGACTACTCCCAACTTACTCCGAAGGTACTCAAAAACTTCCTTGGGCAATGGTTTTGTGAATATATCTGCTACTTGCTCTGTAGTTGGAACAAAATCCAATTTGACCTCACCTTCTGCAACTTTATCCTTCAAGAAGTGATACCGGATTGCAATATGTTTGGTTCGAGAATGCATAACCGGATTCTTTGATATGTTTATAGCACTGGTGTTATCACATTTAACTGAAATTGGCTCTTTGAAGTGAATACCAAGATCTTTCAGATGTTTGTCTCATACATAATATCTGAGTATAGCATGTTGTTGCTGCAATGTATTCTGCTTCTGCTGTGGATAGAGAGATTGATTCTTGTTTCTTGCTGTGCCATGCTACTAGCTTGTCTCCAAGATAAAATGCTCCTCCACCGGTACTCTTTCTGTCATCAATACATCCTGCCCAATCTGCATCGAATATGCAATAAGAGTGAAGTCCTTACCTTTTGGGTACCACAACCCATACTCCATAGTACCCTTGAGGTACCTAAAAATCCTCTTTACAACTGTCACATGAGTCTCTTTGGGACTAGCCTGAAATCTTGCTACCATGCATACTGCCTGTAATATATCTGGTCTAGTGGTTGTCAAATACAGCAGGCTTCCAATCATAGACCTGTACATGGTTTGATCTACATTTGGAGATTTGTCATCCTTGCTCAACTTGCAACCTATTGTCATGGGAGTGCTGACAGGTTTACTATCCTCCATTGTGAACTTTTTCAGCATTTCTTTCACATATTTTACTTGAGAGATAAAAATCCCTTTTTCACTTTGATTGACTTGCAATCCGAGGAAATAAGAAAGTTCACCAATCATTGACATCTCAAATTCTGTCTTCATTTTATTAGCTATGTCTCTACAATATTTATCCATGTTGTTGCCAAATATTATATCATCTACATAAACAACAAGTACAATAAGATGGCCATTCTCTGTTTTGATATATAAATTGTTGTCCACCATACCTTTCTTGAACCCCTGTTTAATAAGATAGTTATCCAGTCTTGCATACCATGCTCTGGGTGCCTGTTTCAGACCATACAATGCTTTCTTTAACCTGCAAACAAAATCAGGATTGTCACCGAGTTGGAAGCCATCTGGTTGTTCAATGTACACCTCTTCTTCCAGTTTTCCATTCAAAAATGCTGATTTTACATCCATTTGATATACTTTGAAGTTTTTATGGACTGCTAAAGCCAAAAACATTCTGATTGCTTCTAGTCTGGCAACTGGTGCAAATGTTTCCTCAAAATCAATGCCTTCAACCTGAGCATAGCCTTTACAGACCAATCTTGCCTTATTTCTGACAACCTGTCCGTCTTCATTTAATTTATTTCGAAAAATCCATTTAGTGCCAATTATGTTTTTATTTGTTGGCCGTGGTACTAATTCCCAAGTTTTGTTTTTCTCAATCTGATCTAGTTCTTCATTAATTGCCTTCATCCAACTTTCATCTGTGCTTGCTTCAGCAATATTTTTGGGTTCAATGCTGGATAATAAAGAGTAGTTTCGAATTACTGCTCTTCTTGTCTGAATACCAACTGTTGGGTCCCTAATAATCTGTTCTCCGGGATGATTTTTCTCGCTAGTCACTGCTTTTTGAATTTATTGTTCTCTTCTTCTCGAGTCGATTCTTAAATCAGCTGTGTCAATTTTTTGATTTTCTTCTTTTTCTATTTCTTCATCTCCTTCAATGACGTCTTCATAAATAGGGTAGTTTTCTTGATACGTAACTTCTCTTTCTCTACCTTCATCAACTTTAACATCAGCACTCTCAATAATTTTCTTTAGCCGCTTGTTGTAACATGTGTAGGCTTTGCTTTTAGTTGAGTAACCGAGAAAAATACCTTCGTCAACTCTATCTTCGAACTTACCGAGATTATCTTCAGTTCGTTTGATATAACACTTGTTGCCGAAGTATCTTGCTGTTGCTTTCCTATCGAACCACAGTTCATACGGTGTTTTGCTTTCATGTGTTCTTAGCATGCACCTGTTTTGAATGTAAACTATAGTATGTACTGCCTCTTTCCAGAATCTGTCGGCTATTTTGTTCTCAGCCAACATTGTCCGTGCCATTTCTTGCACAGTCCTGTTCTTTCTTTCAACAACACCATTCTATTGAGGTGTCCTTGCTGCTGAAAACTGTCTTCTAATATCATATTTTTGATAGTATTCTGCAAACTCCTCTCGAGATAAACTCTCCTCCTCTCGTCCGATCTTAGGCATTTAATTCTTTTTCCAATCCGATTCTCAACTTGCTTTTTAAAAATCTTGAACATTTCAAAGGCATCTGATTTAAGCTTTAAAAATAGTACCCATGTCATTCTGGAGTAGTCATCTATGAACAACATAAAGTATTTGTCACCATTTATGCTTTGTGTTCTCATGGGTCCACATAAATCAGTATGAATCAGCTCTAACGGTTTTCTTGGTGAAATATTCCTTTGCTTTAAATGTGGATCTGGTTTGCTTCCCTTTTTGGCATGAAGCACAGATGCTATTTACCGGTTTGCCAATGGTGGGTATATCTCTTACTGCTCTTTTTGAACTTATTTTTACCAGATTGTCAAAGCCGATATGCCCGAGCCTCTTGTGCCACAACCGGTTTTCATCTTCCTGTCCAATCAAGCATGATCCTTCTGAAGTTTCTGAGAGAGTGTATAGATTTCCAGAAGTCCTCAATCCAGTAGCTACCAGCTTCCCACTGTGTGCTTTTCTTACTTCACAACCCTATTTTTTAAAGATGACTTCATGACCTCTGTCACAGATTTGACTTACGCTCAGTAAGTTGTGCTTCAAACCAACTACAAACAGAACTTCTTTGGAATTGATCTTTCCATCACTTATCTTGACTGATCCTTTTCCAACTATTTTGGCTCCATCATTATTTCCAAACTTTACCGAGCCCCCTTCATATTTCTGTAATTTTTCAAATTTTTGTTTATCTCCGGTCATGTGACTGGAGCATCCACTGTCCAATATCCATGGTGCTGATTTGTTCTGTGCTTTGAATGTTGTCTGGACAATCAAGGATTCCTTTTCTTCTTTGAGTTGCTCTTTTTCCTTCCATTCTGATTTGGCTGTAGTTTTGGTCATTTGTTTAGACTTTTCTTTGTCAGTGGCCTGTGCATGTTTATCTGGGAATTTTCTGTTTTGCTTTACATTGTTTGGTTGAGTTCTTCTTCCCTGATATTTATTTGCTGCATATGTGCTTCTACAGTTTCTTGCAATATGTCCAAAGTTGTGACAGTTATAGCATTCTACTGCATAATCTATCAAGGGTGAAAATACATTTCTACTGGAAAAATTTCTTTGTCCTATATTATAAATGCAATCTGAAATCTTATGACCGTAAGTATTGCATTTAAAACAATAACCAGAAAAAGAATGATTGAACCTGGGAGTTGGTCTTTGCCAATTTGTAGTAGGAGCCACAAATTTTCTTCTCCTTTGATGAGTGACTTTTGTGAATCCCTCATTGTCAACAGTCTTCTCGTGCCTGCCATTGTTGCTTTCTTTTGCAAGATTCATTTTTCTTTGGTCAACCTTGATTTTATCCTCTTTCTTTACTGGTTCTACAGCTTATGGCCTTTGATTCACTTGATGATTCTCCTTCGACAAACCCCAAGCCAAACTTGATGTCCGTAGTTCTCTGACTATTTATAATCTTTTCAAGCTTTGCGTGAACTTCCTTCAAGTTTGTGATAGCAGCTCAGTTTTTTATTCTTTTCTTCTAGCCGCATTCTTAAAATGACAATCTCTTCTTCTAATTTGCTGCACTCATCTATTCTCATGGTTAACTGTACTTCAAGTTCTTCAGACATTTTCTTAAATTCTTTTGTCTGTACTTTTAAACTGTTTATTATGTCATTCGCATCTTCAAGCTTTCTTGAGACTTTATTATTCTTTTTCCTTTCTCGACTTCAACTCTTTAAGTGCCGCAACCAACTCACCTTCCAGATAAACTTCAGCCTCATCCTTATTTTTTGTATCATCTTCCTATTTTTCTTCTCGTTTTTGCTTCTTCAAATGCCATGAACAGAGCTTCACCTGTTTCTTCTTCAGAATCTTCACCTGAGCTATCTTCGAAGAGCTGACATTTTTGGATATGAAACTTTTCTTTTTGAAATTGCTTTTCTTGAAGTTTGGTTTCTTTTTCCAGTCACTTCTTTCTTTGTGTGACCCTTCATTACTATTAGTTTTCTCATTCATGGGACACTTAGCTGCAAAGTGACCGACCCCTCCATAATTGAAACACTTAAATGGTAACTTTCCTCTATATTTTCCTTTTCCTTTTGTAAGCTTCCGAACAAAGTTGGCTTCAGTTTCATCCGATGTTTCTTCAGACCTCGATTCTTGTTCGACCTTTTGTATTCTTGTGTGCTTTAAAAGCAGCCTTCTTTGTCTATGGGCTTAGTTTGTCCTATTCTCATTTCGTATGCAGTCAAGGAACCATGCATCTCATCCATGCTAAAATTATTTAGATCTTTAGCCTCTTCTATTGCAGAAACTTTAGAATTAAATCTTTTGTGAAGAGTTCTAAGTACCTTTTTCATGACAACCGCATCTTCGATCTCTTCGTCGAGTCCTCTCGATTGCATTAATGACTCCATTGAATCTCAAGCATATAGGTCTCAATGTTCTCTTCGTCATTCATTTGTAATACCTCGAACTGAGCTCGATGAGTTTGCAGTTTGGCTTCCTTGATCTTGGTGTCTCCTTCATGAATGCTTTTCAATTTATCCCATATGTCTTTTGCAGATTTACAGCTCATGACCCTTATCGGTTCACTGTCTACTAGCCCACACATTATTGCATTCTTTGCTTTGGCATTATTCTCAGACAGTTTCTTATCGACAACATCTATTGGAGGAGTAGTGGGTGTTGTGTATCCACTTTCTACTGACTCCCAAATGTCGTATCCTAAAGCACTCGGATATGTCTGCATCCTGAGTCTCCAGAATGAGTAATTAGTTCCATTGAACAGAGGAGCTTTGTTTGATGAGAATCCTTCGCTACCTGCCATTGTGTTCCTTCCAAGATCACCTTAGCTGATTAAGCTTGTTCAGGAACCTTGCTCGATACCAATTGATATTCTCACAATGACACTGAGAGGGGGGGTGAATCAGTGTAGCTAAAAATTTTGATCTGCAATTCTTAAAACTGAAGCAAAGAGAACTGAAAACAAATAAAGCAGTAAACACAAGAGAGCACACCACAACACACAATGTAACGAGGTTCACCAATTTGGCTACTCCTCAAGAATGACTGCTTGGACTACGGTCCAAATCCAACCTTTGCAAAACACCAATTTTACAATCTGTTTACCAGCACCCACTGGAAGGAGCACCAACCCCTGATTTATCTGCACCTACAGAAAGGAGCACCAACCCCTATCCAAGCACCAACTTGAATCACAGAAAAGTTAAATCAATGACATACAAATGCCTTCACTATAGCAAGACCCTGATTGGTCTCCAATTTAAAACACAGTAATTACTCACTGCTCACCTTGTTGCTCTTCTTACAACACTCTTTTCACCCTCTTACGGCAGCACTTTTCACAATTACAGCAGCAACAATATTCTTCACGTAGACCTATTTTTATAGCATGAAAGTCTCTATTTTTAGCTTTCATAAATTCGCATGCAACCCGTAACTATTTCTTTTTAAAAGATCTCTTTCGCCACTTGTCAATTGTAACTGCTTTTAATATTTCTCATGCGCCACTTGTCAGTTGTATCACTTTCTAACTGTAACTACTTTTGTCTAATATAGAGTAGGCCTTTTGTCAAACACGTTGCATGTTACGACTCTATTTATGCGACTGTTCGATTTCTCCTTCTACGACTGTTCTTTAAAAAGCTGCATGAATTCTAACTGAAATTGCACCTGTAACTGTCGCTTTTACTCCAGTTGACTCTTCTAAAATTGGCTGCATGTTTTTCTTCTACAACTGCCCCTTTAACTGTCATTCTGTTCCAGTTAACTGCCTGTTCAACGTGTTGTTGCGACTTGTCACGAAATCGTGACACTTCTGTCTCTTTCTGCCCTTCTTCGCCTTTTACCCATGAAAACAAGACATGTCACGATATCACGACATTCTCCGCCTCCTTGTTCTCTTCTTCGCTTGCAACCGTGAAAACCAGACATGTCACGAAATCATGACGCATTCGCCTTCTCGCTACTCTTCTTGGCTTGCTCTAGTGAAAACCAGACATGTCACGAAATCGTGACATCTTCGTTGCCTTGTGCCTTTTTTGCCCGAATAGAACATGTCACGAAATCATGACATCTTCCTCCTTGTGCCTTTTCCTTGAAATCTGACATCTCTCTTCCTTGTGCCTTTTCTTCCTTTACTCGTGAAAACGGAACATGTCGCGAAATCGTGACACTTTCGCTGCCTTGAGCTCTTTTCTGTCTTTGGCAAGCAAAAACGGAACATGTCACGAAATCGTGACACTTTTCGCTGTCGTACACTCTACTTCGCAAGTCTCAGCGAAATCGGACCATGTCACGAAATCGTGACATCTTTTTGCCTTAGCGCTTTTCTTTGCCTTTCGCCCGCGAAAATCCAACATGTAGCGAAATCGCTACACCTTTTTCCCTTTGCACTTTCTTTTGCTTTGGCCTCCAAAAATCCAACATGTAGCGAAATCGCTACACCTTTTTCCCTTTGCACTTTCTTTTGCTTCGACCGAAAATCCAACATGTAGAAAATCCTAACCTTTTCTTCACTTTCTTTGCTCCGAAAATCAAACATGTAGCGAAATCGCTACACCTTTTTCCCTTTGCACTTTCTTTTGATTCGGCCTAAAACTCCAACATGTAGCGAAATCGCTACACCTTTTTCCCTTTGCACTTCCAACTTTGCTTCGGCCCACGAAAATCCAACATGTAGCGAAATCGCTACACTTTTGTTCCTTGGCATCTAAACTTTGCTTCGGCCCACGAAACTTCAACATGTAGCGAAATCGCTACACTTTTGTTCCTTGACGCTTTTTCTCTGAACATGTCACGAAATCATGACAGTTTTCTTCCTTGCCTCCTTTGCTTCCAACATGTCGCGAAATCGTGACAGTTTTTCCACTTGGCTTCTTTTCCTGCAACATGTCATGAAATCGTGACAGTTTTGCTTGCGCCTTCTCTCTCCTCGTCCATGTCGTGAAATCGTGACAATTTTCTTTGCGCCTTCTCTCTCCTTCGACATGTCATAAAATCATGACAATTTTCTTTGCGCCTTCTCTCTCCTCCGACATGTCACGAAATCATGACAATTTTCTTTGCACCTTCTCTCCTTCGACATGTCATGAAATCGTGACGTTTTTCTTTGCGCCTTCTAACTTCTCAACCTGTCGCGATATCGCGACAGAAAACATGTCGCGATATCGCGACAGTTTTCTTACTTGTCTTTTTCTTTGATTTTCTGGATCTGGGTCACTTCTATTTTCCTGGAATTTCACTGTACATGATCTGACTGATCTCTGAACTCCTGTCCACTGCTTCAACTGCATCAACCGATCCTGCTTTAACTGCATCAACTGATCTATCTGTCTGTGTTGACAACAATGACAATACTTTTGCTGCACCTTGCTCAACAGCCTCTCCATCAAGCACTCTCAAACATCAAAACTCTACTAGTTTTTTTCTAAGCTCTCTTCTCAAGCACTTACTAGAATTCAAGTCTTCAAGCAAAGGTCTCAAGGGGGTATCATCACCAAATATTCAATCATCCAAGCATAGAGAGGAGACCACCATCAAGATCAAAACAAGAGCGAGGTAACTCATATTCAAGGGTTGTGATCTTTCATTTACCTCTTTTTGTCCTTCTTATCATCCATTTTGATCATCAACCTTAGTTTAGATATCAATAAGCCTTTTATTTTATAGCGAGATTCTTATATATCTCTTTGTTTTACCACTAACCTTGTCTACTTACATTTATCTTTCCATTATTCTAAGAATTCTCTATTGCCAAACTACATATCACCATACCATTTACTTTTATTAAATTTTTCACATTTCTAATATACTTGAGGTGTATTTTATCATATTTTTAGGCTTTTCATCCCTCTAAAATATGCCTTTTAACCTAAATCATATTATACCCCTTGACATATTACATTTGGATTATGATATTCTATTCATAGGATGGAATCATGTTGTATAATTTAAGGGCACAATTTTTCTTTCCATGCACTTTAGGTCATTCTCTTCTTACATTTATTTTTAGTCATGTAAGGGACCTTAGAGGTTTGACTATCAATGACAAAGATTTTCTATCTCCCTTGGTATAGTAAATCCTTGAAAAACTAATCACTTTGCCAAATTTATTTTCTTTTTTTGTAGGTACTTTGAAATCATTACTTGATCCTAAGAGGTACAATATCACATAATCATAGGCTAGATACATAAAGTGTGATTTTATTTCAAACACTAAATTAGATAACTCTCTTTATAATTTTTATTATCTATATTTCACTTTGTTGTTTTCTATTTTGCCTCTATTCTATTATGTTTTAGGACACATTTAAAATAATATTCAAGGAACCTTTTAGATATATTTCAATATCTTTTATTTTAAAAATAACATTTAAAATAAAAGGAATTAAGTAACTCTTTAGTTTGGTTTGTATTTAATTTTTTTATCTCCTTTTGTTAATTCAAGAAATAAAATTAACTAATATATGCCCTATGAGCTTGGATAAATAAACTAGGATACACCTGTAAATATTTTTAGGTTTCCTTAGTTAAACAAGAACATGAAGAATTTTTCAATAAATAATATATGCAAGAAAAAAGAACATAATGAATGCAATAAAAAATTCCTTATTTTTTCCTTTCTCCTTCTAGAGGTTCCTAAATAATATATGTATAGGTTGTTTCTCTAGACAATTAAAAAAGTTGACAAGTTTGATTTCAAATGGTGTGAATATGCATAGAATATCAATAAATAAAGTAGTCATGTGAAACGTAGGCCTCTCTAGGGCCTTTGCATTTTAAACTCTTTAATTTTCCTAACCAATATGTCTGATAGAAAAGAGGCTAATCCAATATAACTCTTTCAAGAACAACATAAATTATAGTTGACATATAATATTTAGAAAAATGGGATGTATCTAGCTCATCCACGAGTCTATAGAGTTGCACCATAGCACATATTTTCTTAGGGTTAAAATTTAAAGTAGCATACCTTTCATTTTTTAGGTGAATGGTTCTATTTTCATCTACTTTCCATCTCCTAAAATTTCTTCCAAAGCTCTCATTTATTTTCATGATCAACTGGATATACTAATTATTATAGACAACCAAATTTTCAAAATTTTGTAGATAGCATGCAAAGCATCACTATCAAAACAAGAAACCAAACTGCTATTTGAATCTCTTATCTCTCTTTTCACCAAATCCACCATTTAGAGAATCTATTGTATGCCATGCATACACCTTAGAAATTTAGGTCATGAATCCATCTTTGGCAACTTGTACTACATGGTGTTCTCCATGTCCTTCAAATATCCATAATTATCCTTGTAGTTATTTTTATTTTGAATGACACTTTTACACTTCTAATAAATATTAAAGAACTTTTTCACATCTTATCCCAATTTTTGTTACCATTGTGTTGTTGATGATGGGTGTATTTATGATAATCTTCTTATTTCCATTAAGTGAGTACAACAAATGAACACTATTTCAAGTATAGGTCACTAGAAAAGAGTTTGAATGCTTAGTCAATTCAAATATTAAAATACCAAGCCAACATGTAAATTTTCTAGGGCATACAAATTAAACGTGGGTCATGTCAATTTAAAATATGCACAATTCAAAATAACTTTAGTTTATTAAAAAGAGAATTAACAAAAGTAAGAAATCATGTGTAATATCTGTGCTAAACCCTATGATGGCATGGGCATAAAATACAAATTAATGACTATAAGCAATTATGAAAGACTTAGTGACATGTCATTATGGTGATAGAGATAAATTATATTAGTTATGGATACCTATACATTAATGAGGGAAAATTGGGGATAAATAAGGTGTCAATTTAATGTAATTCTTAACTCCTTTTGTCTCCTCCAAAATTGAGGATGCACAAATCAAGACCTAATGCAGATGAGTAGGTAACCCTTAATATTTTCTGCCTCTATGCATGCAAGGTTGGAACTTATAAAAAATGAAAATATATTTGGAATTTTATCTAAAGAATAAAAATACAAATTATGGAACATATAACAAAATCCATAAAAATGGCACAAATACAAGGTAAGGTAGATCCCATTATTATTATTTTTATAATGGGTTTAATATACAAAACCACCAAAATTTGATCTTCAATGATCATGAAAATGAAAATACCACAATAAAACAACTATCAATGCTTTTGACTATCATATGCCAAAATAAAAAAAATGAATTTTAGAACCTTCCAAGCCACCCACCATTAATGGATCTAATCACTAAGATTTGATTCATAAATCCAAATAGAAATTCTAAATATTAAATTTACCATTTTCAATCTCCTCTATTAATGGCATCTTGATCATGTTTCAAATTCTTACTATCTCTAATCCTAGTATATTCAATGCAATACTTTCCCCAAGGATCTATGGTTTCCTATAAAACAAGAAATCTTGCATTGCAACTAAATTCTGCCAAAGTCTCTCTAGAATCATATAAATTTATCATTTTTCATAGTAAGGTTATGTTCAAATCTTGCCACAATATTGTGAATTTCATACTTCAAGCACTAAGAATCAAGCTTCAAGCACTCAATCTACAAGAACTCAAGCACCAATTACTCAATCATATAAGCTATTGGTAATAGTTAGAGCACCATGGTCATCCATTGCAATTATTGGATGCATATGATATTCATACCTCATGTAGAGCACATAGTCTAGAAGTCTAGGGAGTGTGGGATGTGACTCAAGGGATGACCTCCTAGATTTTCACAAAGCCATATCCTTTTTTGGGTGTTATCTTTGATTCTCATATTTTCTAAGGTACTCCTAAGCTACCAGGTTCTTTCAATAAAAAAGGAAAGAGAATGAAAATAAGATAACAATCCTAATATAAAAGTGGCATTACCCCTATTATCATAAAATACTTTGTGTGTTAATGGGATGAATGAACACATGCATCAATAACGTTAGTAATAGTGAACATGGTTCCAAATTGGCATAACCATTTATCCATAAAACTTGCATAAAGACCAGGATAGATACTAGCCACAACTCTTTATACAAAGTTGCATACATATAAAGACTAGGATAGGAGGCATGTAGTCATGACTCTTTGTATATATAATTTAAAGCACTCAAATACATACACTAGAAAGAGAGAGGCTCAAGGCCTATACATGAATTGACTCAAGGCTTGATTCTAGATCAATATATAAAAGAGAGAATACAAATTCTATCCAAGGCCATATACTAGGCATGAAAATACAATTATTCCTCTCCTTTTTAGGATAAAAGCTAGATATTTATACAACTTAACTCAAAATTTCAAATTTAAAACTCCCTATATTTTGTGGTAGGTGAGAGAGACCCACATCCTTCTTATTTTTGGGCTCAAGGATCCATATTGCATTCAATTCTGGTAGGTCTAGAGCTAATATGTAGTCTTGTTATAATAAATGCTTTACATGCAAGTTAGCTTCCTTCAACCATTGCATTTATGCTATTTTTCTCTTTCAAAAATCTAGGCTTAGGTGCCACCTAAAACAATGGCAATCACTTGTTGTAGAAGTTCTTTCCCAATCCCCAGGTTAGCTTCAACCATGTGGGTCCCACTTCTTTGCTTTCCTAGTTCTCAAATTCCTACTTCCATAGGTACTCTACTAGACCTGGTTGGTGTGTGCTATTATTGACCCTCACTTGAAATATTGGTGATTGGAAACTTGCACATGATGTAGCCCTTGGAATGTTACCAAAATTCTAGTTTTCACCCCTTGTAGTTTACTTTTGTTTTTGGTTACTAGAATTTTATGGTGGTTTTTGGCTCAAGATCTTCTTCAATGATCTAATTGTTGTGGTTACATGCTTCTATTGCACCATATTGTTTATGGAATCCTAGTTTAATGTAGTGAAAATTCACTATAGTTATGGTAGCTCATAAAGGATCTCTAGCCTATTGGTGATAAAGGACCTAAAATTTGATACCCTATTCATTGAGCATGGAGTCAAGACTGGAGCTTGTTCATGTCCTCTATAACTTCTCTTTATTATTTCATGGAATGCAAACTAGATTAGGTGAATTTTAAGTAATACTTTTCAAGCTCCCATGGTTTTTCCAAAATAAAAGAGGTGAATTCACTTATGAATTTCTAGAGGTGCATCTCAAGTGTGACCATGGGTTTCATAGTCTGGGTCATCTTATCATTAATAGAAGAGTCTAGCAATATCTCGATCTTCACACGCTGATTTAACCATTGCTAGAATTATTTATTAGGGAGGACATCATCATTAAGTCCAAGGGGAAGGAAGGCCTATTGGTATTAACAAGGTGATGTTATCTCTCTAATACCTTGATCTCCAAGGTAGAGAGTTAACTTAGTTCTCACATCTTTGATTGACTTGTTTTATCACCAAAAATTTGGTAATTTTGTGGGCTATTGTATCTTTATCAACAATTCAAGATAAGAAGGCCTTGAATGGTTATACCTCTTGGAATCTTGTAGTCATTGTGAGATTATTAATATCATTGCAAAATTTGATGTTCTAGAATGCAACCAATCGGTTAAATCCAACCAATAAAAATAGACCTTTAGAATGAACCCTCTCCATGGTAATTAGATAATTTTAAAGATTTGCTTGACATTATTTTCTCCCTGCTCCAACTCCATAAATATTTTATTCTACTCTTCTTATGTTTCCTCTACCCCATTGAGCTATGTTATGATGTGGTCTTGTTGGGACTTAAATATTTAATCTTAGTTTGGGAGGTCTTGAGCATTTGTTTGGTCCTTTCTAGATCCCTTTTTCTTCTTATCAACTTTCTTTCCTAAGTTTCATACTCATGACTAACAAATTTTTTTTTCTTGCTAGGTGAATTTAACCCTATATTCTAGTCTAGCATCCCTAAAACTAATTTTGAGAGTAGCCACCTAGTACTCCTAATTTTGCATCTCCCCTTCCACCTTGGAAATGGTAGGCATACAATGGATCATGCCTAATACAATATTTTGAAGAAAATAGGTACTTCTTACTTGTGTGGTGGCAAGTTTCCCAATCTACCATGTTGCTTCCTATAACATATAATGCCACTCAAGATCTTAGGCTTGTTGACACTAAAGGAGAAATTTGAGGATGGAAGTGGTATGCCTAGGACTAGATATTTGTAGTTGGCTCTCTAAGAGAAAAGAAAAAGTTTTTAGGAAATGTATGGAGGATGTTTATCTCATGATGGAAATTATGGAAGAGGTGTATTTGGTATTTGGAGATGGCATGGAGGTTATTACGACTTGAATAGACTAGGAGGTGATGAGTGGAGGAGGAGAGATTGGATGATATAAATGGAAGTAACAATTAAGGGGATATTGAGAGGGATATTTTTGGAATATAAGTGGTGGGAAATGGGATAGATAATGATTTTGTTTGTGGGATAACCCCTTATAATTATAGGATAATTATTCAAGATATCCCTTTGGTAGTGGTGGTAGGGAATCCTTGACCCATGTGTTGCTCCTTTTCTACTTTATAGTATTTTTGGCATCTAGGGTTGATTTTCACTTCTTCTTGGAGTCCTTTCCCTTGTTTGAATTTTTCTATGACTTCTTATCTAGTTATGGTGTGGGTTGAGTTGGAGTGGTTGAAACTAGGGGTTCCATGATAATATCCTTTATGAGGGGTACTTCAAGTTTTTGTGGTTTATCCTAGGAATCCTAGATAATCAGTTGAGAGGGCTTTACCATCTCCTCCAATCAATGTGGCTACTTGATTAGGACTAATTCTTTGCCTCTCTCTTAGTTATCATTAAATTTTGATTCATTTATCTTATTGTATTTGTTCCTAAATTATTGATCCTTTAGGATTTTCCCAGGCATCTCAGGAAATTTGGTGATTCAATGATCTAAGTTATAAGTGCATATTCTTAGAGAGTCATTTGGAGGAAGTCTACTTGGCCAACACAAGATAAATACCTTCTATTTTTGTTGTAGTTTCCCTTTTCTAAGCTTCTCTTTGGTTTTACTTTGATTTTATTTGACTAGTATTTAAATCATTATTTCTTGTTTCTTCTTCACTATCCTTAACCCTAGATGTTATGTAGCTATATACCTTGTGTATATTAGCTTCACCTTGCCTTGGATTCAATAGAAGCCTTTATTTTAGGATAACATTTTCATGGCTTGCTACATAGAGTGATATCACGGTCTACCTTTATCAGGTATTATTTTTCCTTGCACAAAGTTGGAGCCAAGTTTCTTTTTCCTTCCACTACCCTTCATGTCCTTGATAATTGTTTATGCTCTTCCCCCTCTCTTGTCAACTACCTGCTAAAATTATAAAAGCTTTTTTGCTTCTCTATTCTCAAATGAAATTTTAGTAGAGCGATATCATGGTCCATCCTTATTAGGAATGATTTCATATTGTTAAAATCTATAACCAAATTGTTGTTTTTTCTTTTATTCCCTTGCCCTAACCTATTAGTAGACTTCATATTGAGCCCAAATATTCCAAACATAAGATTTTAATCTCAATATTTATCCTAATTTTCTCTCTATCATGATATTACAATCTATACTTGGTAGGCACAATATCACTCTGAATCTAAATTGCTATATTTTCTAAGCAAATTTTCTTTTGTCCATTTTTGTGTTATACACAATATCATGTTGTCTGCTTATAGAGTGTGATTTTTCCCTATAAATCAAGTTCAACCTCATTTATACATTTTTACTGGTCATCTAAAGGACCTTGGGGGTTTGACTGACAAACCAATATGATTTGCTTCCCATTATCCATAACAAACCCCAACCCTATTTTAAGTTTCCCATACTTTTGTAGGTTTTATGAAATCATGATTGGTGATTTTGGGGCATGAAATAAAATTTGTAGCTCAGTTGTACATGGCACAATATTTTTTTTTGGTAATTATTATAATAGATTAACAATGGGTTTTTATAGAGGATCCCAAAACCTTATATACAAAATCAGCCTTGCTAAATGGTGCTTCGTGCCTCTTGGCTGGATGAATAAACCTGTATGCAGAAAAAACAAAAAGCTACTAATTTCTCGAGGGCTACAAGGAGGCATTTTTGCCTGATTATCCTAGAAACTATGGCCAATATAAAAACTGGACCATTGGAAAGCAAAAAAATACAGCCAAGAAAACTACAAAAAATCTCCCTTATTAGGGAAATAACTTTCCACATTTTTGCTTTCTCCAAGGCAGAATTCGAAGCAAACATGATGAATAGGATCCAAGAAAAAATCATGGCTTGGGACTGAAACAAAAATTTGAAAGTCCTACTAGAAGATGAAAAGAAGCTACCCTTAACATTCTCTGGGTCCCAAAGAACCATGAGCCCGCTCGTCGTTCCCACCATAGGTTCTCATATCCAGGATGACTTTCATATGTACGGTTTGAGGTTCTTCCTACCTACCTTTCCTTGCTGGAGGGGAGGTTTTGGGATAAGCGCGTCACCCATCAAAGAATCAAAGTCATCCTGAAATAGCAACCATTGGGTGCCATTTGCGACATCAGCTACAGTTTCCTTGTCTCTCTTTTCCTTGTTGGGGGGACGGCCCTGCTTCCTATTACCACCAAAATCCACCCCTTGTGTTTGACTCCTCGTAATTCGAGGGCTAATATTACCAGGCTGGTAACCTCTGGTAATCTTCCAATATCTTTTGTGCCTCGAGAAAGTTTCGGTCAAAAATTTTAGGTGAATCTACCAGTGTGGTGATAAGGGGGGGGGCATGTTCCTTTTCCCCCTGTGGTCCTAGTTGGGAGCATCCACCGCACAGCTCGGAGTCTGGTTGAATGGTGATTTCCTCATATGGTAAGGAGGATTTGAGATAGTCTCTGGATGGATCTAGAGATTCATGGTCTTTCACAATAGGGTGCTTCATCTGACCTTCACCATGCTCCAGAGGGTTGTAGGGATCCCGCTTCTTCTTCCCTGGATTTTGAAGAGGACAATTGGACTGAAGATGCCCTTGAGAACTACACTGGGGGCAGAAAGTTGGTCTGTTATCAAAAATAATAACTTGCTTGTGTGGAAAAGAACCCTCAGACCGCAGAGTAATGGAGGAAGGGAGGTCCGTCTCTAAGTCCACAAAAACATAGAACCAAGCTTGGACAAATCTTGTTTGATCCCTAGTGGGAGGGTCTATAGTGACCAACTCCTTGATGGATCGAGCAATTCCTTTGATTACATTTTCATGCCAGCCAAAAATGGGGAGACTCGGGAGCCTAACCCATATTGGAGCAATGTTGATATTCTGGGTATCGGGGTTAAATTCCAAACCCCACTTCCTTAGAAAGAGACTCCTACGACCCAAGAACCAAGGCCCTCCAGCCAGGATTTTATAGTAGTCCTCCCTGTTGCTCAGTCTAATCATGAAAAAGCCTCAAGTTAGGGCAGCCAGCTCCAAGTGACCAGAGGTCCACCATTTTCCATACGCCCACTTGTGGATGGTCTCCATGTCGGGATGACCACCAATAAACTTACCGATGAGGGTAAATTTTTTGAATTCCACAAATCTTGAGAGAATTTCTATCGGGATGTCCAACTCGTTCCCGGACGGAAATAGCTCCTTGGTGGAGAGCCCACTTAGGGTTTTAGAAGCTGCTGCCAGAGCATACGACTTCTAAGGTCCATCTCCCCATTTTTTTGGTGGATCCTCGGTGTCCCCAGACTCTGCTTTCCCTCTGTCCACATTGTCATGCCCCTGGTTCAACCTACTGGCACTCTCGTGCTCTCCCAAACTAGCCTTCCCGCCCACCGTCATCCCTCCACCTCCAAAAAAAACCCTTTCGCATCGTCAAAACCCTAAGGATATTTTGTTTTAAATCCAAACTAGTTAAATATGTTAATTCAAAGTAGAGGCTCGTACATGGCACAATATTGCTCTAGATATTAAATCAAGTATTTTCCCTTTTAATATTTAGTTGCGTTCTTTTGAAACATTTTTTGCTACTATTTTTCACTCTCTATTTTTCTATAGATTTTTAAAAAATCAAGAAAGGATAAAAGTAAATTTTAAGTATTATATCAATAAATATGTCTCAAAATAAAATCAAATCAAAGAACATAGCTTATTTTTTGGTTTTTTTATCTCCTTTGTTCCTTAGGCAATAAAGTAAAATTGCATGTAGTTTGCATTAGGATAAAACCTTATATGTTGAATTCTCTTGGACCCTTGTTCAAAAGGAAAAGTTTTACTTTCTTACACATTTAGGAATAGTCCTCACAGAAAATAAAAATAATACTTAGACTAGCCCTTGTGTTCTTGCATATTTTTCCTTATGCATTTTTTCTAAAGTTTTTATATAGTTGATAATATTTCTTTAGAGATAAGCTCAAACTTAGGTGTTTTCAAAAAATACACATTTAAAAAAAGGATTTTGAGTGGATCCATAAAACACTCCTAGTAAACCCCTCAAACGCAATACACCATTGAGGTGAACCCTTGCAAATAACTAGGATTTTTGCACACCTCCTCACATTTTGGTGAACCCAACATGAACACCTCCTTGTAACTTAAAAAAAAATTATATAATTAAAAGTTAAAATTTTATTTAAACTTAAATAAGATCACCTAATTTTATTTACATAGATTAGATAATTAATCAAGATTTAAAAAATTGTGCCTCTGTCCACCCCTCCATCAAAACCCCTCCGTCCACCTCTGTAAAAACTCCAAAGGATATGTCTAATTCTCCTGACCTTGTCGAAATGTATCTTCACAAGCTGGTTGTCCATGCTACTTCTACCACCATTGACCATCTTGAAACTACTCACTTGGCCATTGGAAAGGCGATTTCAACCCTCAAAGAATAGTGCCATGCACTTAGCCTTTTGTTCTTCTATGACAATTTCAAAAATGTTTTAGTCCTGACCGATGCTGAGGTGTCCTTCGACACCAAAACTGATGTCAAATATGTTGTCAACGACGAATATGTAATGGATATTGCTAAGGAGGTATGCACTGCTTTTCCCAAGGATAACACTAAGGATATTTCTAAAATAGATGTAAAATTTGTTGGTCTGGAAGGTGTTGCTTCATCCCTCATGCTTTTGAATTTTATGTGACCTAGGGTTATGCATAGTGGCGAATATTCACAAATTGGATGAATATTAGGATTTTCAAAATTGAAAATTAGTGAATATGAGGACCCTCGACGTCAGCCCATTTGCCTAAAATTTTTAGGATCAATTGTTTCTTAGGGTCAATTCGCCATAATATATATCCAAAAATAGGCATATTTGTACTCGTTGGAAAACTTTTTTTGATCTTGATCTAATGGTGGTATTTTTATGAAGTTATAAGGTGATTTAATAGGTCAAAATATACCCCAAATATGACCTTATGTTTTAGGGCTTCAAATACCCCAAATTTTGGTGTGAAGATGATTGATTTGATTTGATTAGGATTCACCTTGATTTTGATTAGGATTTGCCATTTTTTTACAAGTACATTTTGAGTCCAATCCCTTATGCATAACCCTCGATGTGACCAAAGGAGTTTGGTGCCTTTGGAGTCTTTTAAAATTGAAATGTGACCAAAGGTGTTAGGTGCCTTTGGAGATTTTTTTTTTTGAAATTGAAATTTGACCAAAGGAATTTTGATTCCTTTGGAGTTATTTTTTATTTTTATTTTTATTTTTATTTTTATGAGGAAAGTGTTATACCTTAAGCGTCCCAAATTTATTTGATGATTGATGGTGTGAGTGACTGGGAGGATGCGAGTAGGCAATTTCCTATTGAGAAGTAGTGTTATGCCTGGGTGGACTATGGATTTGTTCTAGAACATAGTTAGTAGATCTTCGAAAAGCTTCCACTTTAGCCATGTCTATGTGGGTGATGTTATGATCTATGGGAATGGATATATTTTTGGAATGGATATATGGATGGCTCTGTGCAAAAAATTAGCATTTGAAGTATACACAACGTGTGATGGACCTACAGACAAACCATAACAGCTTGTTTGTATATCACTGACAAGTTTAACCACAAAAGTGGTAGGGAAAAATGTGGAACACTCCATGGATGAATTTTTTTGGCTAGAAAGGGTTTGAATTAGAATCTTTACTTGGATTTGGATTGAAACCATAATCTAATGAATCATATGATGATGATGAAGTGTTTGAAATATGTAGATTAAAAAATGCAAATGAGGAACACAAAAATCAAAAAATAAATTCAACCCTATGTTTTGCAACAGATTTTGATTTGATTTTTTTTATTTCTCTTTTAATTTTTTTTATTTCTCTTTTAATTTTTTTTTGTGAGGTGTGTGTGTTATGAATGTGCTAATCTGAATTATTCAAGGTAAAATATATGTTTGGTTGACAAATGATATTATTCCTAGTGATGAAATCCAAAAAATCTGCTCATGGGTGTCTACGGTTAATAAGGGCATAGATTTGATGGATGGAGATGAAGTCCACCATATTCAATTCTCAAACAATGGTTGGTGATGAAATCCAACTCACTATTATTTATTGTAAAATGTGCATAATGTGTGATTCATTTTAAGATTTTATGTTCTCTACTATGTTCATACAATGTTAAAAATAGCCTATTTCACAAGTCTAAATCAGAATCCAAAAACAACAATACCAAGTTCCTCAAAAGAACTTAGGGTACACTGCTTAAGATCCATTTTGAATCATCATGTGATTCTAACAGTGGAGGGTTCTCCTAGTTCTTTCGAATTGAATCACCAAATACAGGAATATACTTGAATATTATGATCTTGTTCTGATTTAGACAAGTAAAAAATGAGAATTTGTAACCCTATTATGCAGTTATTTTATGCTTTTGTAATTTCACATGAAAACAACCTACAGAATATTGAATAAAACACACCATAAAACAATGTAAATCTAAATATGAACTACAAAAAATGCATAGATGCAAATCTAAATTTATATGCAACCTATATGAGAAATGTAAAATGCCTAAGATGAAAATGATAATGCAATTTGTCTTTGAAAAAAAAAAGTGAATGTTTTTTATTTTATTTTGTAAACCGAAATCAAGCAACACCAATACACAAGATAAAATACTCAAAAGCACAAAAATAACATAAGATTGCACAAGATAGATAAGATTTTATTAATGTGGGTGGATCTCAAAATAATACAATCAATGTGCCCCAATGTGGGGTTTTACAATACCTTTGTGATACAAATTTATAGTTACTAGGGTTCTCTGAAACCCTAGTTCAAAATAATAGTTGGTGTCTTTGCACTTTTTTTCGATCCAAATGAGGTTACGGGTGGGCTTGTATATCCTAAAAGGGCCACCCTAGCTTCAAAAACTTCTAAAAATATGATCGTTATATATGCAAAAAAAAAACAACACAAAGAGTCAATAATACCTACGAGGGCTCCACTATGTGATATCCTCAAAAGAATAAAAATTACTAAATCCTAGATGTTGCAGAATGAAGCTAGAAATACAACATATGAATATAAAATAAATACAAATAAAACCATTTACCTTATCACTTGAGATTTTTGCTTCTATCAATGATGGTTGTGAGGATGCTCGAGTAGTGCCTGAGGGCTATAGGACTAGAGATCTATTGTGAGAAATATCCAAAGGTATTCTATGATGGCATTAGATTCACCAGGATGTTTTGTGATGGTGGTAGATACACCAGAAAGGTTCCATAAATACCTAGAGGTGTTATGGTGGCTCTAGAGGGTGTTCGAGGGCTAAGGAAAGTGTCATAGAACCAGATCCGGTTCGTGCAGCATGGGTGGTGGTAGAAGGAGGGGATGCAAATGGCAATGGTGAATGATGAAAGCAACAGTGAAGTGGCTAGGGAAAAAAGAGCTTAAGATTCAAAAATATCTTAAGAATATTAGGGACCAAGGATTAAGGGAGATCTTAGGTTTTCCAAGAGCTTTCCAAGTGGATTTAGGGTTAATGATAGCTTAAGGGTTTGATTCATCAAAATGACTCCTCTTTTATAATCTTCTCTTGGACATGTTAGGATTTCAATGACAAAAAATGAGCGGCCAAGATTAAAACATGGTGGATCGTTAGGATTAGTTTATATTAATACATATATATTTATTAAATATATAAAATATTAATATTTAAAAATATATTAAACAAATACACACACACACACATATATATATAATGGATGGTTGTGATTGGAGGACATGGATGGATGATAAGTGGCTAGATTTTGGTTTCTACACAAAGCAAAAGCAAGAAAAGAGAAAGAGGTAATGACCAAGAGGGGAATTATCCCCTAGGTTAGGCCTACTCTCCTTCCTTTAGGTCTTCAGATATGGTGAAGCAAAGATCCACTTGAACCCAATAAAGAAGCAATTTATCGCAAGATATGGTAGCTATCAGATAATAATATCATCACTTCTCTAATTTGGTATCAATTCATTGTTGTCCCTAATTTTTAAAAAAATTGTTTGTTCATTCATAAGATTCTAGTTGTTTGTAGATCACAAATTGTAATTGGATTAAAAGGGATATCAATGCCCTTATTTATAGGTGATGCAAGAAGGGTTTAAGTCTAAAATATAGGGTTAGAGCTTAAAAAATATAAAATGTTGGCTCAAGGGTTAGGGATTTTAGGAAAAAACCCTAAAATCATCAAATTTGTAGTCGATCTGGGCCGATTACAAATCTGCAAAATTTGACTGTTGAAGGTCAGATTGGCGCCAAGGCAACCTGATTGAATTTACGGTCAGTTTGGGACAACCACAAATTTGGTAAGGATAGGAAAATATGTTGAACAAAGGGATGGGGAGCTCAAAATTTTCACTTAGCAACTTTTAGAGGCTTCCTAGGCTTCTAAGGAAAAGTTGACTCATTTGGCTGGGTCAATTTTTAGTGTCTATAATTTTCTTTAATAAAAAGACGAGCTCGATATGGTTTAATTAACCTAAAAATAATGTAATATTTTAATATATTAATGACAATGTCCCCAAAGAAGCCACAAATAGTTGAAAAAAAAGGTCCAATTCAATAGCTAAAGGATAATCAAATTTAGAACCTAAAAAGATGCCTACCATTGTACCATGCTATTAGCCTACCTTAGGTTAAGAATTATGAATAAATGAAACAATAAAATAGCCTCCTTATTGATGCCTTTATCATTATTATTTTAAATTAATATTATAATTATACTCATAAATAATAATTAAAAAATAAATCCCAAATTTGCTCCTCCCATGAAAATTAGTATTTAATATCCACTACTCCATTAGAAATCGATGACTATTTTATAGCAATAACAATTTATGGCTAGATAAAATATTGAGAATGAATTATGAATTTATTTAGCCCATAATATGAGCATTTGACCAATTTTAATTTATAAATAATAGATGGCATAAGCATTTCTAGTTGAAAATATAAAGAGAAATAATATCAAAAGAAAATAGATCTTTAGGTATATTTAAAGGAACAAAGGTCAACCATAGGATGAGAACAAGTGAAGTCAAAACAAATAGTAAATATGATAAATTGATAGGTCATATTTTTAAAAAATTAGAATAGATTAGAAATAGAATAATAATCATTCATAAAGGTAATCATTAAATTTCTTTTTCTAAGATATACTATTGTGAGTTATAACATAAATCTATCCAATCTTCTATATTTACATATTAAATTGTGCATACATTTTTCTAGGTTAAAAGATATTTTTCCATTAATATTGTCAAGATTGTTATAGTTTATTTTGAATAAGCTATGTGTGGCTTCTATTGGGGGCCACTCCCATTACAAAAACAAAATGATACATTGCTCTCATTATATTTCTAATAGATTAATTAAAGCATACATATCTTTGCTTTTCTATCAAAGATATTTTCCATCTTCCTCAAACTCCTAAGGTTTCATAATCAATTTTTTTTAAGGAACTAACAAAAAGAACAACCCTTACATGACACATAACTCCAACAAATAGAAGAAAAAAAAACATAACAATCATCCATCAAAGAGAAAATAAATTTGGTTATTTTTCTTCTATAATAGAGATTCTTCCTCCTGTAGAGTGGCAATATATGAGAATGTATTTTTGTACTTCAAGCTCCTGAGGTAATATCTAGTTGTACTTCATTTTGTAGGATCTTCACTTTTAAAAAACTCACCATCATTAATTATTTTATAATTGGCTTTGAGTATACCATCTGAGGTGCTTGTTAGCGTACTTAACATATTTTGTCTCTATTTCATTATTTAGCTCACTGTTACAACTCCTGTAACAGTTCAGTTTACGCCGGTGTGCTATTCCCGGCATTGTAACTATTATTTAAACTGCACTCTGAATAATATTTTCTAGTTCGCACATTTACATGGCATCAGAGCCAGGGGCGAGGTGAGGAGCAGAGCGCGTTTTTTTTGATTCGGACCGTGCGTTTAAAAAAAAAAAAAAAAAAAAAAGGGACGTGCAGGACCTCGCGCAGAGCGGGGAGGAGCCGAACGCGCGTCCAGTTCGCGACGATCGAGCGCGAGCCCGCGCTCTGCAGGCCACGACGCGGCCACGCACGACAGAGGAGCCGCGCGCGGCAGTCGAGGAGGGGAGAACCCCCCCGCGCAGCGCAAACGTTGCGCGTTGGAGGGAGGTCGCGTCACGCGTCAACAGACGCGCGCGCTCCCCGAGGTGGCCCCGCCCCCCCCTCACCCCCTCCCCACCCTCGCGCGACGCGCGATCTACGCGCGCCCGCCCCCCTCCCCACCCACGCGCGACGCGCAATCTGCGCGCGCGCGCTCACCGAGGAGGCCCCCCGCCCGCCCGCGGAGCGGGAATTCAAATTCCCGCCCGCGCGGGAAATCGGAGGGGGTATAAACCCCCCCGCGGGTCGCGTCCGTGAGACGCGGGTTGCGCCCCCCTCCCCCCCCCCCGGCCGGGCGTCCCCCCCCCCCCCCCCCGCCGCCCCCCCCCGCGGGACTGCGTCCGTGAGACGCAGTCGTTGCGCAGAAGGGCCGAGGGCCCTCTAGCCCGAATCCCTGCGCGCGGGGCTGGCCCTGGATTTTTAAAAAAAAAAAAAAAAAAAAAACAACGGGCAGAGAGCGGAAAAGGGCGGTTAGACGCAAGCCCCCCGGGCCGAAAAAAAAAAAAAAATTTCTCGCTGCGACTTGCAGAGAGGAAGCCGAGCCGGAGGCTGCTGCAGAGGGTGTTGAAAAGGGAGGTGACTTGCTGATCTTTTCGGATCAGCCCGCTGGCTCACGTGGTCGTGAGCCGTGCGGTAAGGCTCAGGGAGCCTACAGGTCGGGGGTTCGAATCCCGCCGACTCCCCCAAGGTATAATTTTTTTTTTGTCAAAGTTATTTTTTTTATTATTATTATTTTTAATTAAAATTTTTAATTTTAATTTTTTTTTAATATAGTTTTTAAACTTTAATAAATTAAATTTAATTTTAATTTATTTTTTCTAAAGTTTAAAACTATAGAAATTAAAATTATTTATTTTAATTTTAAAATTGATAATAATTATAAAAATGCTTTGTTAAAGAAAGCCTTTTAAGGGGGGATTTTTTTCAAAAAAAATCAAAGGGGGATTGAGAGTAATTTTTATGAAAAATAGCAATTTGGCATTGTAAAAGGTGCATTTTCGGCTGTGACCGACACCTAGTGGGTTATTCTAGTGGGCATTTTTTTTGTTGTATGTTGCATATTTCATTTTTGCACTATAACATTAAAAATTAAAATCAAACACTCCCTAAAGTCCCCGGAATATAAAACCCATCTGTGCAATTTATTTGCACTGCAGCGTTCGGTATTTGCGATACCTCCGCCAGCACTTACAGGTAAAGCTGTCGTGATTTGGCTCCTGTATCCGCCGCCTAATATAGCTGCTATAACGACGTCTGAGCTTGTTCTCTATAAATCGTCGGGGAGGAATAAGTACGCCATTTTTGCATTTTTTACTCCATCCACTACCCTTTATCGCACTTGTGTTTAGGCGTAAATCCTGACGAAGTATTCTTCATAGTGTTTAGGGGAAGTTACGCCCCACGCATGAGAAGAATCTTCTATGGTAGGTGCCATCAACAAGGCGATTCCCTTTCGGTACCGCTTATGTTCCACGTATCGTATGATCTCTAAAATTCACCTATAGTCTCCCTCACGTAAGGGCGGGTGATTTTTGTTGATCTTTCTAAATACCTATAGTTTCCCTCACGTAAGGGCGGGTATTTTGTACGGTATATTGGCCTAGCAAAAGGTATATCGAAAGGGGGACCAATTTGGTGATATAAGGAACCTTCACTATGGCAGCTGTTGCAAAATTGATGACTGATCCGCATCAGTTATTGAAAGGTCCAAATTATACACCATGGAAACATAAGATGAAGGCTATTCTCCAAATGGAAGATTTGTGGGATATTGTTACTGGAGTAGCAACAAGGCCTTCACCAACAGCGAGATCCACGGGTCCTTCAGCGGATCAGATTGCTTTTGACAAGAAAGACAGGAGAGCAAAGGTGCTCATTTTGTTTCTTGTTTCGGATGAAGTGCAACCTCATATAGCTGATAAAGCAAGTGGTAAAGAGGCATGGGATGCCCTTAGAACCATCTATGAGGGGAAGAATGAATCCACCATTCTTCATCTTCAACAACAACTTCATAACCTGAGTTTGAGACAGGGTGAAACAGGTGAACTCTTTCTGTGCAGAGTGTCTGAGTTGAAAGAGAAATTGAGTTCTCTAGGAGATACTGTGGATGAAAAGCTTCTCATTTCACTTGTGATGAGAGCTTTACCTTCTTCATTTGACATGTTGATAACCTCCATCCAGGTGTCCCAACGACAAATTACCTACATCGAGTTGGTCAATCTGCTTCAACAACGGGAAGCACGCCAACTTCACAAGGATGATTCTTCCAATACAGCCCTATACACCAACAGGCAGGGTTCTAGGAAGAAAGGTAATGGGCAAAAAGGAGGCAACTTTTAGAAAGGAGGAAATTCTCAACGGGATACGAAAGGAAAAGGCAAGCAACCTCAACGAGAAGAAGAGGTGGTGCAAGATCTGTGAGAAAGACAACCATGACACCAACAGGTGTTGGCATAAGAACAAGCAAAAAGGCCAAAACAAACCACAAAATAAAAACAAGCAACCCCAGGCGAATGTTGCTGTTGAAGAATCTGACTCAGATTATGAATGGGCACACAAGGTGCTCATGACTACCACAGATTCCACTCAGAGGGATCCTATTTGGTATGTCGATTACGGAGCTAGTAAACATATGATCGGCGACGGATCGTGGTTTGAATCATTTGTGGCCAAGGAGGGCAAACCTGTCACCATTGCCGATGATAAAACCTACGGGGTTCGGGGAGAGGGTACGAGTTTCGGTCACTCTTCCCGATGGCAAGTGTCGGATTGACAAGGTCCTCTATGTTCGGGGATTGGCCAACAATTTGTTGTCGGTGACACAAATCCCGGACAGAAATATGGTTGTCAACTTTCGTGTTGAGAATGGAAAGAAGTGTTGTACAATTACCGGGAAGGGTAAGCGGATTGCAACGACTTCATATAAGCATGGCTTATTTGCACTAGATGCTATCTCTACTCCACATGTTGCCATGATTGTCTCTACCAAGGAGGCAACTTCCCTATGGCACAAGAGATATGGGCATCTTAGTTACGGCTACTTACTTGAGCTCGGCAAGTATGAGATGGTAAAGGGTCTTCCTTCCCTTTACGCCACATTGCCGGTGTGCTCGACTGCTTGGCGGGAAAGCGACATAGAGTACCATTTGAGAAGAGCTCTACAAGAGCACGAAAACCTCTCGGAGCTAATTCACACCGATCTATGCGGTCCTTTCACACCCAACGGTGTTGGAGGGAAGAGGTACTTTCGGTTATTCGTAGATGACTACTCACGAAAGATGTGGGTTTTCTTTCTCAAACTGAAATCTGAAGCTTTCGCATTCTTCCAACAGTTCAAGAAATCCGTTGAGAAGGAGTCAGGGGCTTCTATTAAAACCCTCCGCTCAGATCGAGGGGGAGAGTTTACCTCTAATGAATTTTCTGCATTCCTAGATAAACATGGGATCAAGAGACAGTTAACAACTGCCTATACTCCTCAGCAGAATGGAGTTGCTGAGAGAAGGAACCGTTCTATCATGGAAATGGTTCGTTGTATGCTCACAGGTGCAACTCTTGGGCAACAATATTGGGCAAGAAGCTGTCACCACTGCAGTGTATCTTTTGAATAGGGCACCCACAAAGGCCCTAAAAGGAATGACTCCACGGGAAGCATGGAGTGGTCGAAAACCCTCCATATCTCATCTACGTATTTTCGGGTGTCAAGCTTTCATGCACATACCGAAAGAAAAAAGGAAGAAGCTAGATGAGAAAACACCGAGATGTATTTTTCTTGGATATTCCGAGCACTCTAAAGGATATCGGTTGATAGATCCTTTGACCAAGAAAATTCATATCAGCGGAGATGTTGTCTTTGATGAAGCTTTCACATCACGGAGCACATCTACGAGTACACCGAGGATATTGTGGAACCAAAGGAAGAGGAGATTCCTTCGTCAACACAGACAGGAGGTCCTTCTACATCTTCTTCACCACCACCGAAGCGGAATCCTAAATGGTGTACAAATACAATCGAGAGATGCAAATTTATCCACTCCTCCCAAATTGAATTTGGATAGACCTCGTACACGCAGTATGGCTCAAAAGGAAAGAGAAGCCGAGAAGCTGGTGAGGTTGATGATCTTTGTCAATCTTTTGAGGAACTTTCCGTGACTCCAAGTAGAGAAGTTGAGGATATGGATATTGATGATGACAGGGCATTCATGTCTACCATAGATAGTCTTGGACCTGCATCAGTGCAAGATGCTCTTAGTGAGCCTCAGTGGAAGGCCGCTATGGATACAGAGTATGAGTCTCTGATGAAGAATAAAACTTGGAAGCTTGTTGATCTGCCGCATGGAAAGAAACCTATTGGCTGCAAATGGGTATACAAAGTCAAGTACAAGGCAGATGGAACAATTGATAAGCATAAGGCCCGTCTTGTTGCAAAGGGCTATGCTCAAAAGGAAGGCATCGACTATGAAGAAACTTTTGCACCTACTGCTCGGATGACCACAATTCGGGTTATGTGTGCTATGGCAGCACAATATGGGTGGAAAGTTCACCAAATGGATGTCAAAAGTGCCTTTCTTAATGGTGATCTCCAAGAAGAAGTCTATATGACTCGGCTCGAAGGATTTGAAGTGGAAGGCCAACAGCGAGAAAGTTTGCAAATTGGTTAAATCCTTGTATGGTCCGAAACAAGCTCCTCGAGCTTGGTATATAAAAATGGACAATCACCTAATGCGGCATGGATTTAAGAGATGTCCGTCGGATGCAAACCTCTATTTCAAGAAACGGGGTTACGAGATAGTGTTGCTTGTACTCTATGTGGATGATCTGCTCATTACGGGGAGTTCGGAAGATATGATCTCTCTTGTCAAAAGAAACTTGTGCAAATCTTTTGAGATGACAGATCTCGGACTTCTCCATTACTGTCTTGGTCTGGAATTCAGCCAGAAGGAGCACACCATCAAAGTGTCTCAGAAAAAGTATGCCAAGACATTGCTCGATAAATATCGCATGACCGATCGCAAGCCAATGGCAACTCCTATGGAGAATGGACTTCGATTATCGCGATATGATGACTCACCCAGGTAGATGGCACTCTCTATCGACAGTTGATTGGGAGTCTCATATATCCGACCAATACTAGGCCGGATCTCGTATTTGCTTGTAAACTATCTTTCGAGGTTCATGCGGGAGCCTAAGACTACTCATTGGAAAGCGACAAAACGTGTTCTTCACTATGTCCGTGGTACTATAGAATATGGCCTAGAATACAAGAGGAACAACAAATTCTTCTTGCAAGGATACACGGACTCCGACTATGCCGGATCATTTGATGATCGCAAGTCAACTTCCGGATACATTTTTCATCCGGGATCCGGTCCTGTCTCTTGGCACGGCAAGAAGCAACGGTGGTTGCTATTTCTTCAACGAGAGGCAGAATATCGCGCCGCACGTGAAGTCGTGTGCGAAGTGATATGGTTACGTCGCATTCTGACAAGTATGGGCCATCCATCAAAATCTCCAATACACTTGTTTTGCGACAATCAGGGTGTTATGAACCTCGTCAAGAATCCAGTCCATCATGAAAAAACAAAGCACATTGACACACAATGTCATTTCATTCGAGAGGAAGTTCCAAAGCACCGAATTCAGCTTCAGCACATTCCCACCGATGCTCAAGTTGCTGACATTTTCACTAAGGCACTTGGACGTGTCAAATTTGAATTGTTTCGCAGCTCACTTTGTATTGCAAAATAATGTAAGGGGATGTTAGTATAGCTATTAGTTATTACATTACCCAAATAATGTAATAAAGGGGGATGTTAGCGTACTTAACATATTTTGTCTCTATTTCATTATTTAGCTCACTGTTACAACTCCTGTAACAGTTCAGTTTACGCCGGTGTGCTATTCCCGGCATTGTAACTATTATTTAAACTGCACTCTGAATAATATTTTCTAGTTCGCACATTTACAGTGCTAATATTTTCCATGGAATCATTTGGATGGTCTTTAGTAACCATTTGGCTTTTCTTAATGATTTGATTCAAATTCTCCTTTTGGGGTTAAGTATTCTATTTCTTGCATAATTTTTGTTGGACAATTGGTGCATCTAGAGGATTGTCTTCTTATTGAGTAAATATTTGGTTTTTCTCAATGATGTGATTCAAATTCTCATTTTGGGGTTGAGTATTCTGTTGCTTGCATGATTTCTATTGTAAAATTGGTGCATCTAGAGGATGAGCTTCTTTCTTTTGAATTGGAACATTTGAAGATTTTGAATCATTCACATTCAAGCCCTTCTCCACTAAGAAGGAATCAAAGCATGATCGAATGTTTAGGAATCTCTTCTTCAAGTGGCCATATTGCTGACAGCCATAAAATCTTAGGGATAAGTTTTCATATTCAATATTTTAGAGCCATTCCCCTTTGGTCGAGGAGGTATTAATGGATTGAGGCCCAGGAATTGAAACATACATTCAAAAAACCAAATTTGCTTTACTCATATTAATTTTATTGGATAAATTTTCCTTAGTTTGGGCATCCATATACTGGAATGAACCAATGGCATTACTAATTTTGGTGAATTTATTATCCCCCCTAAAATCCATAGGGAGAGCATAAATATTCACCTAGACTGGAAAGCAATTAACTTCTTCTATAAAGGGATTGAAATTAGGAGTCCAAGTTCTTATATAGACCCCCCTTTGTCCAAAAAAACTAATTATATCTATAATCCATCACCTTATTTTTATCCTCTAAATAAGAAAAGGAAACAAAAAAGAATTTTTTTGGGTAGGAGAGTTACTTGGAAATATAAACTCCACCAATATTTAATGTATCCTTTGAGCTCCTCCAGGCTTGGTATTTTACCTTTGAGTTTGCAAATAATTTTTCAAGCTTCATGATCAATCATATCCAACCCAAATTCATCCTTTGAAATATTGATAGAGGGCATGGGTTCATCCACCTGCAAACCCAAATATCCTTGAGAAATATTTCTTTTGATCGAAGAGGCTTTCTCACTGACTGAAGAGATGGTTTGCAAACAATTCTCTTGAATGCACCTAGGGTTTGCATCTATTTTATGAATACTGTACCCAAATTTATTACTTTATTTCTTCACTTGACTACACCTAGGGTTTGCATTTTTTTTGTGAATAGTATACCCAAATTTATCACTTTATTCCATGGCTTGACTGCACCTAAGGTTTACACCCCTTTTGCAAAGAGAAGTGTTATCACCGTTGTTGGCACTTTGGTTCCCAATGGGCTTCACCTTGCCTGCCTCCACATGGCCTCAAAAGCCCTATTGCCCATGTCCATCCTCATCATAGCCTTTATGCTCATAGTTGTGTGCTTACCATAGCCTCTGTGCTCAAGAATGTTATAGTTAGAAAAGGTTCATATTATCATTTTATATGGTCTAGGTTTAATCCATACAATCTCTCTCTAAATTTTTCATTACATATAAATAATTAATTTCCTTTCTAAATACATTGGTCTCATTGATATTTTGGATGAAATGCAACTTGAAATAATTCGTGGATATATGTTTGAAGCATCATAGGGTCTAAAGGAAGAAAAACATAGCTATCCAAAAATAAATAATATTTTTGTTAAATTGCTTTTAATTTTACCTTATTTTGAAGTTTTTTTGGGGATCCTCCCTTATAAACTTGGTATTCTTAAGAAGATCAACCTCATGGATGGTTTTGTATAGATTCTGAGCATGAATCAACAACTATGTCATGTTGAATCATAATGAATTTATTCAAATAAAATTGGCATCAAATAAAAAATTGAGCAAAATAACAATGATATTGGATTATTTAACAAATGTCTAGAATATATTATTTAGAGAAAATGTTGCTTTCTATATAGCTATGTGGATTATGCTTTATGCATGCCTTGAGATGAACATGATCTAAAATCCTTCACGTGGTTTCAATGTACATGGATATGATAAATGGATGCTATGATTATGAATTTTTGTCTATCCTTAATTTTTATAGTATATATTAAGATTTTCACTTTCAAATATCTAATGTCAATCTAGGAATCTCACCTAACATTGGAAACTGAACCAAGAAGGATTTATTAATTTATTTACCTTATGAATTTGTATGCCATAATAGTGTATAATTTTATATACACAAATTTAATGATAAATATTTAGGTGATATATTAAAAATATCTAATGGACCCTCTCAGTTTATTTTTTTAAGATAATAAAATATGATACATGTGTTCTATTAGATATGTATGAATAAAAAAACAATGAGTCATACTAACATTAATAATTATAAGTAAAAAATAGAAACAAGTGCAAGTTGAGATCAAGTATGAGCTATGAACAAGCCTCAAATTTTCTTACTTTTTATTTTTGGTGAAGAGTAGGGAATAAGTATTGCAAGCAAAAGTGAGTGTTAGGTGTCATGGAAGGAAAGTCATTTTTGAAAGTCCTAAGTGGAAATAAGAATTTCTCTAGATGGAAATATAGATGTCCTGAAAAAAAAAAAAAACAAGAAACCTGATTCATGGTCGAAATTGATTAGACGTTTTTCGTAGGACTGCCCAAACTGCCGAACTCATTTTGGCCATATCTCACTCATCCGGACTCGGATTGAGCTAAAATTTTGAGGGTAGATGCCTGAAAAACCCTAGAACGTCTCCACCAATTTTCATATCATTTGGAGCAACACATATCCTAGTGCATCCCTATGTGTGAACGAGATATTTTGCAAGCGGCTATGCGAGGGTTTCATCTGGGTTGAGTGCAAGCAGCTCCAGAGGTTGGTTTTTAGGGCCTTCGGGCCCTAGCGGCCAATATTTTTGTGGTTTATGCTCAATATTTTAGCAGGAAATGTTGTAGGGGATACAAGATGGGTTAGAAATTTGTCTTTCAACAGATCATACTGTGAACTTGAGTGACAACGACTTCCAATTTGTTGCACAAAAGAAAAGTGAAAACCATACCTTTCCACGATGTCTAGGGCAAGGATTAAAGAGATCACAAAACAAGTTTCAAGTAGTTGATCAAAAAATGGCTCATATCTCAAGTGAATTCTGGTGCTAAGGTGCACCCACAAAATAATTCTACTATGAAAACCCCTGTCAAGGGTAAGAATTTTGAAGACTCGGTCCCAAAAATGAATTTTAGGGATGCCCTTCATGGTGGACAACCTCAGCCCAATGCTAATATCAATATTAGGGCTTCCCATAAACCTCTAAGAATGCCTAAGATTGATCCCAGGAAAATGGAGTCAGGATGTCTTAAAGCAGCTGATGGAACTCCTATTGTTAAGCTTGATATGGGTAACATTCAGACTGGCATTGAAGATTTGGAAAAAAGAGGACTAATTTGTCGATTCGTGGGTTTTCGTCCGAGTCTATCTGCTTTCAAAGTCTGGGCTGCAAAAATATGGAAAACTAAAGGTGAGTTACAAATCTCTATTTATCCAAATGGTTATTTTCTTGTTTTATTTGCTAATAATGAAGATAGAGAGAAAACTTTTCAAGGGGGTCCTTGGTTTTTGGAAGGGCGGGGCTTTTCATGAAGCCCTGGCATACTAAATTTAAAGCCGAAGAAGAGATGCCTTCTATAGCTCCCGTGTGGGTTAGACTCTTTGGCCTCCCTATTGAATTTTGGAATCCTACTATTTTTTCTTCAATTGGAAACTCTTTAGGAACTTTTATGATGACTATTGATTGTACTCAAAATTTTGAACATATTATTTATGCTCGAATTTGTGTTTTAATGGATTTTGACAAACCCCTACCTAAAAATATCACATTACAATTTGGGGAAGACACTTGGGAGCAAGTAGTGGACTATGAGAACATTCCTTTTCATTGTAGAATTTGCCATGAATATGGTCATTTGGCCAGTGCTTGCCCAAATAAAATTCTTGATCAAAAGAAAGAAGATATAAACTCAGCAGGTTTCCAAATACCTAAGAAGAAGAACACTAAGAAAAAACCAGTTATGAAGGATCAATCAAAGTCATCTACTAATATGTTTGAAATCCTTTCCACAAATGATGTCCCAAGTGAGGAAGAGGAAATAATGGAAACTGAAATCTTAGAAACACAATTTAAATATGAAGGGAAGAACTCAGAGACAAACCAACAAATCAAAGGTTTTCAACAAAAAAAAAAAGGAGAAAATTTACACAAGAAAAACAATATTTCAAATGTCAAAACTTCAAATAATGCAGGTCCCAATATAGACTCCGTTGAACCATCTAGTAAAATTTTGGTTGTGTACGAGCATTCTTCAAGGTTAGAAGCCATCTCGGATTCAATTGGAATAAGTCAAGAAACAGGGAAAAAAAATTGAAGATGGATTCTAATCAAAAAGTAGGTCGCAAGACCAATCAATATCATATGGTAAAAGAAGGTGAAAAGCTTGTAGAGGAAGGTAAGATTAATGCCCTTCCCAACTTTTTTAGCCCTGGTATTAATGAAGATCATCACTTGGAATATTAGAGGACTCAAAGGGAGTCTTTCAAAACAAAATGAAATTAGAAGAATGATTCAGATAAATCATCCACATCTTGTTTTCCTTCAAGAAACAAAGATGTCAATGGAGGATATGGACTTAATTGCCAGTAAAATTTGGCCAGCTGGAAAAGTGGTTTCCCTCAGTTCCCAAGGGACTTCGGGTGGCATTGCTTGTCTTTGGGACCCAAAAGAGGTAGTTATTCACCATATGGTTGGCAGTTGGGGTTTGTTGGCTATAGCTATTCAAAGTAGACATTCCAACTAGATTATGCTCTGCATTATTGTTTATGCTTCGACTTCTTTGGAGGAAAAAAGAAGACAGTGGAAGGATATTACTCATATTATCTCTCATTTTCCTAAATCTTGGATCTTGATCGGAGGAGATTTCAATACCATCCTCTCTCTGGATGAGAAAAAGGGAGGAAATAGAAATTTGGACAAAAGCACTGACCTCATGAGCGAATATATTGCAAACCTCCATCTTGTGGATATCCAACCAGATAATGGCCTTATGACTTGGTCTAACAGAAGGCAAGGCTTAGCTTGTATAATGGAGAGATTGGATAGGTTTTTGCTCTCTAAAAATTTCTTAATCCATGGTCACATTCCTAAAGTGAAGACTCTTAATAATGTTGGTTCGGATCATTGGCCAGTCATGGTGGAAATGTGGAAAACCAATGTGAGTTTCTCTCCTTTTCATTTTCAATTAATGTGGCTTAGAGACATTTCCTTCAGACCTCGTGTGCAACAATGGTGGAAGGAAGGTAAACCTAGGCATGGGACTAAGATGTTCTATTTTGCCAAAAGACTGCAATACATTAAATCCAAAATCAAGACTTGGACCTGGAAAGAGTTTGGGGATGTTCATAAAAAAAAACATGAAGTTATTGCTCATCTTGAAAATTTGAATAAGAAAATCCATTTAGATGGCCTCACAGAGAAGAGAAGTGCGGATGAAATTAAACTCACAACTCGGTTAGAGGAATGGGAAAAAAGAGAAGAAATCTTATGGAAGCAAAAATCTAGAATTCAATGGCTCAAAGAAGGAGATCGAAACACAAATTTCTTCCACAAATCTCTTCTAGCTCGAAGATCTCACAACTTTATTTCTTCCTTAAAATCAGATTCTGGAGATGTTGTTTATACTTGGGATGGCATGAACTCTATTGTTGTTGATTACTTTTCCAATATTTTTGTTGCTACTCCTCTTGACTCAACTTCTCAACAAAATGTTCTTCAAGCAATCCCTTCTCTTATCACTTCTGAGGAGAACTCTATTTTGACTACTCCTGTTACTATCAATGAGCTTCAACAAGTAGTTTTTAAAATGCAAAAAGGGAAAACCCCAGGTCCTGATGGTTTTCCCATTGAGTTCTACCAAGAGTTCTGGGATATCCTTCATGTTGATTTATTAGAGGTGGTGGAAGAAGCCAGGAAAGCCAAAGAAATTTTGAAGGTTATCAATAAAACTTATATTACTCTTGTTCCAAAAGCTCAAGAGGTTGATCATATCTCAACTTTTAGACCTATTGCTTTATGTAATGTTCTTCTCAAAATCATTACTAAAATCATGGCAGAAAGGTTGAAGCCTCTTTTGCATAAGATTATTTCCCCAGAGCAAGGGGGTTATGTGGAAGGACGTCAAATAGTAGATGAGATAGTTCTTGCTCAGGAAGCCATCCATTCCATGGATATGCAAAATTCTCCTTCCATGTTCATTCGGTTAGACTTATCCAAAGCTTATGACAGAGTGGATTGGCACTTCCTTATCAAATTTTTGAGGCAATTTGGTTTCTCTAAGGATTGGATGGATTGGATTATGGGATGTATCTCTTCGGTTTCCTACTTAGTTCTTATCAATGGCAGGCCTTCTCAGTCTTTCCCAGCTTCCAGAGGTATTAGGCAAGGTGACCCGCTATCCCCTTATTTATTCATCATTCTTGTCGAATGCTTGGGTAGGACTATAACCAAAAAGAGGGAAAACAAAACCCTTGAGGGAGTTACCATTGCTCATGGAGCTAGACCTATCTCTCATCTTCAATTTGTGGATGACTCTACTCTTTTAGGTAAAGCTACGATTAAGGAAGCTTCTAATATTAAGCAAATCATTAGCTATTTTTCTAAGGCTATCGGGCAGTTGATCAATGAAGACAAATCTAAAGTTATTTTCTTTCACTGCTCTGCTAGATAGGAATCCATGGTCTTGGATAAATTAAGATATAAGAAGACCTCTCTTCCAATCACTTATTTAGGTATTCCCATAAATATTCAAAGGCAAAAAAATAAATATTGGAATTGGTTGTTGGACAAAGTCAAGAAGAAAATTGGAAAGTGGACCAACAAGTGGCTTTCTTCTGGGGGTAGAATCACCTTGGTAAAATCAGTCCTTCAAGCTATTCCTATTTATGTTTCTTCCATTTTGAATATCCCAAAGGTTGTTCTTCGAGAATTGGATCAAATCAGTCATCGTTTCCTTTGGAGTGGTACTAAGGAGAAAAGAAAATGGGCCTTGGTGAAATGGGATACTTTATGTCTTCCTAAGAGTGAAGGGGGGTTAGGATTCCGGTCTTCAATTAATAACAACAAAGCTTTAGCTGCTAAATTATATTGGAGGATGTTGCATAACCCCAATGCTCTTTGGGCCAATAATCTTCAGTGCTAAATATGCTGAGAACAAAAGTCCCGAAGACCTTGTTCGCTATCAACTTCCTACCAAAGGTTCTCCCATTTTAGCAGTTCTTAAGACTGGTGAGGATTTGATAAAGAAAAAATTATTTTGGATCATTCATAATGGTCAACATGCAAATTTTTGGATAGATTCTTGGGATGGTCACAAGCCTTTGATAACTCGGTTTCCCGATTGGAGGCCTTGGATGGAGGAGCTTCACCGAGCTAATTGGATAAAGGTGGCTAATTACTGTCGGTACCATACTGGTAATTCAAAGGTTGGTAGATATTGGATCCCTATTGAGGACTGGCCTATTCAAATCCCAGAAAGGCAAAGACAAGATATCCAAGGCATCCTTCATATGAGATCCCTCTCTTGGTCCCATGAAAAATATTGTTTTGGATGGAACAACACTACTAAGGGTGAGTATTCAGTTGCTCAAGGTTATTTGACCTTATGCCATAATAATCCCAACCATTCTTCTGACATATTTTCTCGATTGTGGGCTCAAAAGCTCTGGCCTAAGGTGAGGTTCTTTAATTGGATTTTATTGCATCGTAGGGTGCTTACTTGGTGAGCAACTTATGAAGCGTGGTTTTCATGGCCCTTTTAGATGTGAAATGTGTGAAGAGAATGTAGAAAATATCAACCATATTTTTATTGAGTGTACTTTAGCCTCTGAGCTATGGAGGAGAATGGCCACTTTACTTGGCTTACAGTGGTCCAATTTTTTTACTTTTGAACAACTTTGGAGGGATTGGCCTAATCAAGAGGGTGTTGATCATTTTATTAGGCGATTAGTTTGGATGGGTTCTACCATTCTTCTTTGGAATATTTGGAATGAAAGGAACAACCAAATTTTTAATCAAGATAGGAAGGATATTCACTATATTTGGCAAAATACCATAGCCAACTTAGTTGAATCAGTCCATCAACTCCTTAATCACCCCCAAAACTCCCACCAAAGATGGGATCAAGTGATGCAAAGATTGAAGATTAAATCTTCTAAGGGCAACCAACTTAAAGGGAATGTGAGTATTAGTAAGATGGATAGGACTAGAAATTGGCAACCTCCTCCTAAGGATTTTGGAAAAGTCAATACCGATGGAGCCTCTAGAGGGAACCCCGGAAAAGCCGGTGTGGGAGGAATTGGTAGACTTTCGGATGGCTCCCTGGTTTTTACTTTTGCTTGAGAATTTGGGTATTCTTTCCAATAACCTTGCTGAGGGGTATGGTATCCTCGAGAGGCCTTCAGGAGGCTACTAAGGTTGGATGGGAAAAGGTGTTAGTTGAGTCGAACTCTCAACTTATGATTAATCTCTTGAAGACTCCTTCTAAGAATCATAAGGTGGATTGGAGAATAAAAAGAATTATTGAGAAGATTCAGTTAATCCAGATGGGATTTTTGAAAGTTGATTACAATCATGTGGTCAGAGATCAAAACAAGAGTGTTGATGCTTTAGCTAATTGGGCTTTGGACAAAGGTGATCTTACTTGTTATGGCCACCCTCCTATATGGTGGGCTTCTCAAATTAGGGAAGCTCTTCTTTCTATCATTTCTTTGGATGGCTCCAGTTCTGAAGGTACCTAGTTTCTTCTTGTTTTTTTTTTTTGCTTCTCTTTGGTTCATTCAGTTTTTTTTAGTTCCCTAGCTCATTCTATTCTTTATTTTGTTTCCTCTGTTGATTCTTGCCTTAATAGTCTTCTGGTCTAGATAGGTCATTGTTTTGTTCAATTTTTTTTTTTTTTGTTTAGTTTTTTAAGGTGGGTGGGTTCTTTTGTTTTGTTTTGTTTTGTTTTTGTGTTCTTTGTGTTGTTTTTTGTTGTTCTTGTGTTTTTGTTTTTTTGTTTTTTTTATTTTTTTATGTTTTTTGTTATTGTTCTTGTGTTTTTTTCGTTCTTGTTCTTGGGTTTCTCTTTGTTTGTGTTATTTCGTGTTTTTATGTGTGAGTGTTTTCTATGTTTTTTGTTTTTTTTTATTGTCTGTTGTTGGTTGTTTTTTTTTTTTATTTTTATTTTTTAGGTTTTGGTTGTGTTTATTTTTCATGTTTTTTTTGGGTTATGTCTTTGTAGTGTTCTGTTGTTTTTGTCTTGTTTGTGTTTTGTTATGTGGTTCTTGTGTTTTTCTATGTGGTTTGTGTTGTGGTTTCTTTTATCTTATTGTGTGTGTTTGGTTGTGCTTTTTGTTTTTGACACACTCAAGGAGCATGTTTTTTATTTTATTTTATTATTTTTGTTGTTATTTACTTATTTTTAAATTGGTTTTGTGTGTTTGTTTGCTCCTTGAGTATGTCAAAGGTGGTAGGCCAGGTCCGAGTCCTGGGCATTTTTGGCGGAATGGATACCCCTGCCTCCTTGGGTCTTACCCGAAAGTGGCATCCCTTTTGGGATGTTTTCCACAAATAAATATATATATATATATATATATATATATATATATATATATATATATATATATATATATATATATATATATATATATATATATATATATGTATCGCTCCAAATTTTTTGCATCCTTACCTTCAGGCTATAGGATCCGTGCCCGGAAGGAGGATGGGAAAAGGATGTCGCGGTACCTCGGATCGAGAGGACTTGCGAAGGTCCCGCCTCTCAAGGGAGGTGTATATTGGTGATTTTTCGACGGATGGTGGGTTCACCGGGGAAACATTTAATGGCAGTTTCCACGCCTAGGTTTGGAATGTGTTTTAATGTGTTCATTTTTAGCCTTAAGCATTCATATCCTAGGTTTGGCCAAATGAATCTAAATTAATCTATATGAAAGTGCAGATTTAATGAATACAGAAAACAGATTTAAAGACAAAAAATAGAGAAATTACAGAATACAAATGAAGAATACCTGATCCGGATGTCTGATGGAGATTCTGATGTTGAAGCAGTCAGGATCGTCTAGAATTCGACAGAATCGTCTGAGATCAGACAAGATCGTCTGAGATCTGACGAATTCGTCAGAGACCTACAAACAGAAAAATAGATGCAAAATACAGAGAATACCCCTGTGATAACAGAGGGAAACAACACAAAACAACAATATGAATACTGAACAATAGTTATGAATAGAAATTCAAACAAATTATGATATTCTAGTGACAAATCATGATCTTATTATGCAATCTAAGCTAAATGGGTGAACTCCAAATGCAAAATAACATAAAATACTGAATAAAATTGCTAATTACAACATAAAACAGTAGAAAAGGGGAGAAGAAATGCAAACTTCAGGCACTGATTGCCTCAATGTTGACTATAGTCGAAATCGTCCCACATCGGTACGAAATCGTCTCTGATTCGACAGGATCGCCTCCGATCTGAACAGGTTCGTCGGCGACGATGAAATCTTGCTCCGGCTGAAAAACACTAATGTACCTACAACAAAATTGGTATAGGACTACTGCAAGTGTGAATTTGGGATGATTTAACGTGTATGAAGTTAAGTTACAGAGAATTTCAGCCAGGGGTTGGGAAGGGAAGGTCCTAATGATTAAATAGGCTTAGGGGAGTAGTTAGGAGGTTGGAGATCATCCCTATTTGGGAGATCTCCAACGGGGAAGGGTCTCTAACGGCGCAGACACGCTTCTACCAGATTAGAGGCCCGTTGGAACAGAAGCTAATTGTGCAAAATCAGTTTTGCGACAAGATCGTCTGGACGTCCTAGCCCAGACGAAATCGTCAGATCTAGGGCGATATCGTCTGATCGGCGACGATATCGTCAAACGGTCAAAACAACCTCTAAAAATGGCACGAAAAAGGGGGAAACGGATTACCCGATGGTTAACGGGCGGTTTGGGAGGTTAAAATTTGAATTTAAATTATTTACTAAGGTGAATGTAATTATTACAATTTCACTGCGCCAATTTTAGGGTGCTACATTTTGCCCCCTCTTTAGCGAATTTTCCGAAGAAAATGCGTTAAAGATGAGTTCTTCTCGATCTACGAGAAAGCAAAAAATTATTCCCATTTTTAGGCGACGATTCTTGGTCGAATCGTACGACGACTTACTATGGTGCCCCCTCCGTGTTTTTACCCAAATCGAACGTTTGAGGTAAAAACGCGAAAAAGCAAAATTATTTTTGAATAAAATTAAGAAAAATAGGGTAAAACCCTAATTCATTTTTATTGTTCATTTTTACTGGTTTTTAGAGCTCTGAAGCAAAAATGGTGGAGACGACGCACAGATCAACAGAGGTCCGACGCGGTCTACGGGTAAGAGTCTAGACTTAGCTAGAATGCTTTAATTTGATTTTACATGCTTTTTAGGTAGATTTTAGATGAATTTTGAGCATCGCGGCCATTTTTGGGCCGTCGACGTCGTCGGGACGAAATCGTCCCGATTTCGACGAAATCGTCTCAATTTCGTCAATTTCGTCTAAGGGCGAAATCGACGAAAGGGGGACGATTTCGTCAAATTAGAGACGATTTCGGCTTGCGAAATCGGAGACGATTATGCTCAAATTTGGGACGATATCGTCCAATAGTGGGCGATATCATCAATTGCATTAAATTGAACTTATTTTACTTGCATTATTAATTACTTGAATTGTTTATTAATGATTGTTTGTTGTTTTGTTGTTTATGTTGGAGAGAGGTTTGCTAAAGAGCAGGGAATGGAAGTATGGAGGTTTGAGAGATGACTTGGCCGCTCTTACACAAGCGAAGCGGGATCAGGTGGCACGAGCCGGCTTACGGCATGTGGCGAGAGATGCCACAGGTGTCGACAGATATGGGGCTACTGACGGCCCTAGCAGAGAGATGGTATCCGGGTTCTTCATGTTTTCGGCTACCGATAGGGGAGATGACTCCCACTCTAGAGGATGTATGGAGGATTCTAAGAATCCCCATACAAGGACGATTGATCACTCCTGTGCCAATCAGGGCCATGCTATGGGACGATTGTGTGGTGACCCGAGCTTCACCCTAGAGAAGGGCGGAGTTAATATCGAGGCACTGCGTCAGATGCTTGGGGCATCTAGACTCACACGGGTTCTAGGCTGGAGTGGTTGGTGGACTTCTACTGTGCCACTAGAGTGGGTGCAGGGTGCCGTGGATGCTGGCAGATGTGATCTACGATATGCGAGACCATGGGTACAGGTTCTCTTAGGGCAGTTATGTACTATGTCGGTTGTACAGGATCCTGTATGGGGTCGTGTACAAGGGCGGCCGATGTCTGGTGATGACATCGCTCCTACAGGTTTGGTGTTGGGAGCACATTGCGGTGCGGAGGCCGGTAGGGCTTCCTCTGATAGGGGTTGACGGGGAGAGGCCCCGAGTCTTCTACTGGTGGCTCCGAAGAGGGTCACAATGGTGGATCGACCTTCCTATGTCCCGGAGACTATTAGATGACCTAGTCCCAGACCAGATTACCTGGAGGCCATGGAGGGAGCATCCAGGGTGGGCCGAGGATGGACAGGAGTTGGCTCACGTTAGGCGAGTTTGTTGGCTATGGATGGAGAGGGGAGAGGTGGAGCTCCACCGCTATGACCGAGTTTTGCGTCAGTTCGGTCTGTAGCAGGGGATCCCATCTCTCAGGGATTATGAGTTTTCCTGGACTATCCGGGATAACACCACAGTTAGCGGGGCTCCGGACATGCGGCGGTTCTGGAGTCGGGACAGAGACGATGCCCCCATTCATCCAGTGGATGGGGACGACGCAGGAGTAGCCGATGGCTACGATGCCAGGTACGCAGGCATCCACCCTCCTCGGATGACGAGGGCTCGGGGTCCGATACATGCGGTTGTGCATCGGATAGGGAGGCGGTGCCGGGCGGCTATGGAGGTGGCCCAGGGTCACGGCGGGAGAGAGCCGAGGAGGCCACGAGGCACAGGAGAGGCCACGACAGAGGGAGAGGAGGGAGGCGAGACCCCCATCTCCATAGAGGGAGAGGCCACCATCGCCCGATAAGGGCAAGGGTGTTGACACGGGGAGAGTAGTGAGACCGCTACTCTTCGAGCGGAGAGAGATCATCTCCGAGGCACGGGTGCGGACATTACAGGATGAGGTTGCACGCCATCGAGCTGAGGTGACACAGCTTCGAGATGAGATTGCATGCCTCAGGGCACGGGGCGGAGGGGCGAGCACTGGGGAGCTGACACGGGCTATTGCCCAACTTACTTTCTACCAGACTTTGTACTATCAGCTGGTGCCAGAGGAGGATAGACTACCCCTGCCAGCCAACATCGTAGATCCGATCAGGATCGGGTCATCGAGGACCTCATCCCGATCGAGGACTAGGACTCACAGTACTACTCAGACTACGATGGGGCCACCTCGTCCACCTCAGGGTGGGGGAGGAGATGAGGCAGAGAGCTCGAGGGGCTCTCGAGGCTAGAGGACTGCACAACTTTGTATAGATTGATATGATAGCATTGTATTATTATTTTTTTGATAGAGGATTGAGTATGCCGAGGTACAGATTGTGGCATACCAATCCAGTTTTGATGATGTATATATGTTGTTGATATATATATGATATGTTTTTGATCATATGACTTGTGTTATGTGTATGTTTATGATGCTTTTATGTTTGATTGGTTGATTTGATAATTGGATTGAGGATTCATGAAATTATGTCGTTTTGAAAATTTATAATTTTGATGTCATGCGGTAATATTTTAAATGAAATAATCTGATGTAACAAATTGATTGTTTGTGATGTGATGTAATAAAAAATAAAAAGAGACTTCTAACAATAATTTCAAAGGACATTGTCGCTATTATAGACCATTTCATGGAGTCACTTCTCACTCGGTCGTCAAGCTAATCCCAGTATAGAAATATTGTTAAAAGTAAAAGAGTGCTTAAGAGACTGTCTTAAGACTTTGGTGCAATGGTGAAAATGATGATGATGATGGTTTGTTTTTCAGATTTTCATGAAAATAGTATGCATGAAATAATGTTAAAATGATTTTTGCTAGGCATAAATTCCTAAGTGTGATAAATTTTTTGGATAATTCCTTAGGAATTATACCATCATTGCAAAATTGAAGGTTGACATAATGACATGAAATAATGAAAATGTGCTTGCTTTTTTTTAAAAGCATAATTTGTGTAACATAATGATTTAAGTCATATGGTTTTCATGATTTTTAAATAAATGGGGAATAAAAATTGTTACAATGATTTGCGCTAGGCATAGAATATGTAGGTATAGACTTATACCATCATCGCGAAAATCAAAAAGAGATAGTTTTATTGCATGGTTGATTTTTAATAAACAGAAAATATGAAGATGAGGACTTGCGCTAGGCATAAAATTCCAATTTTGGTTTTGGAACTATACCATCGTCGCGAAAGTCAACCAGATATATATATTTTGATTGTATAGTTTTAAAAGAAAATTTTTGATTTTTCTATTATATAGTTGTCTTTATGCTAAACAACTGTACTTGATTTATTCCAAACAAGTTGCAAAAAGAATATTTCAAAGTATTTTGAAGACAAAAGTTAGATTTATAAGGAATCCCATGTGCATATGTGAATTCATTTCCGATCTTGATTTATCATAATGATACACAAAATCTCTCAAATACAAATGTGTGTGCAATTGCTTTGTGCATTTACCGATTTTGAGCAAGATAATATGATACAAGTGATTTGAAGAAACCAAATAAGTGTTCATTAACCATGATGTAGATGCATATAACCATACTAGACTACTATGTAGGTCGGATTATCAAGAGCTAGCTAATCCATAAGCAGACATAGGTCTGTACAAAAGAAGGTCGCTAATGTGACGAGACATATCACCATGCTAGGAGTTACCCAAGGCCAAGCGGGTTGGGCACAAACCACTGTTATGGGGCTTACCTCACGATTTTCGAATAATTGAGAATTCCAGGGATTCAAGCTCATCAACCCTTCTTTTCTTTTCAAAGGGTAGGGAAAGGGATTTTATTGCTTTCTTGCTTTTGCTTTCTTTTGAACTTTGCTTCTTTTTCTTTTTGTATTTTTTTTTGCTTGATTTTTGAGATAGTGCTTGAAATATTGTTGTAATGATATAAAATAACATTTTTCTTTTCTCTTTTTTCTTGAACTTTTCTTTTCTTTTTCTTTGCTAGGGATACTTGCTCGGATTAGTTGTAGAGCAAGGGATTTTTATTCTAGGTAGGGGTGAGCTTGTCCTTTTGCCAATTCTCAAAGATTCTAGACCATGTGCATGATAGGATAGCGGGGGAAACTTTTCGCTCAAGAAATCACTTCTACTATGTAGCAAAACATGGAAATTACAAATATAATCATTTTATTGTGAAAGGATGTGCTTGGTTTAAGTAAATAACAAGATCAATTCTCTATGCTCAAACTTTATTTAATTGAATTTTGTGGACTTTGATATAAGAGAGATTAGTAATCATGCCAGATAAAATCAAGATATTTATTTTTGTGAGTGTGCAAGTGAGGGATTCCAAATAAATGCTAATTTATCCAAAATAATTTGAAACATATAACTGCAACATTTGTAAGAAAATATATATAAACACTTTTGAGAAGTTTTGAGAATACTGACTCTCTCTTTCTTCTTTATTTTGTTTTGGTTTCGAAAGAGTCAAGCATATTGTTGTTTTGATTTTTTTTTTATCATTATTTTTGTTTTTTGGTTTTATTTTTGTTTTTGAACAAAAAATTTAACAAGTGCCATAAATAAATGCAACAAATAGTTTTGAAGATTTTGATGATTATGAATGTTTTTGGTGTTTTTGAATTTATAAATTTGAAAGAAATACAAGATAGTGATTTTGAACAAATATATACATGGATGAAGTGACCAAATTTATACATAGTAACGTTTAAGATGCAAAATATTCATGGGTTCTTTAAGTTCTTTACCATCTAAGGTAGATAATTTGTATGCTCTTGATTCAAATTTAGCGAGTAATAATGTATGGTCCAAGCCAGTTGGGCTCAAATTTACCTTTAAGGTCCTTAGTTGCATTTGTATTTTTTTTATTTTCTTTTAAAACAAGGTCGCCGATCTCAAAGGATCGATGACGAACATTTTTAGCATATGATCTTTTAAGCTTGTTTTGGTAGGCACGGAGATGCTCCAAAGCATTGATGCATTTTTCATCTAGGAGTTCCAGTAGCTGAGTCTGCCAGCATGATATTCATCTCCTACTTCGGTATCTTGAAGTAGTAGAGCCAAAGAAGGAACTTCTAATTCAAAGGGAAAAACTGCTTCAGCACCGTAAACCAAAACAAATGGTGAAGTTCCCGTGGGGGTTCGAACACTAGTTCGATAGGCCCACAAGGCTGGATATAATTGAATGTGCCAATCACGACCAGTTTTATTGACCAATATTTTGAGGATTTTGATTAAGGTTTTGTTAGATGCTTACGCTTGACCATTACCCTGAGGATAATAGGGAGTGGACCAGCGATGTTGAATCTTATATTTTTGGCATAATTTTTTAACATCTTTATTTTTGAAACAAGTTCCATTGTCAGAGATGAGATTTGCAGGAATTTCGAACCTACAAATGATTTGATTAAAAATAAATTTAGAGACTTGTGTGCCGGTGCGGGAAGCTAAAGGCATAGCTTCGACCCACTTCGTGAAATACTCAGTGGCGGTTATGATGAACTTGTGTCCATCAGATGACACAGGATTGATTTTGCCAATAATATCTAAGCCCCATTTAGAAAAGGGCCAAGGAGATGAAATAGCATGCAGCTCTTGTGCAGGCGCATGGACAAGGTCAGCATGTTTTTGGCACTTGTCGCAATGGCGCACATACTCATGTGCATCCGTTTCCATGGTAGGCCAAAAGTATCCTATCCGAAGGAGCTTTTTAGCAATGACACTACCACTAAAGTGTCCTCCACAAGATCCATCGTGGGCTTCACTCAAGGCTGATTTAGACTCTTCTAAGTTTAAACATCTTAATAGGATACCTTCAAAAGATCTCCTATATAAAGTATTGCCAATTATTACAAATCGACTTGCTCGTCTACGTAATAACCGACGCTTGGTTTCTATTAGAATCGGCAGGGAAAGTCCCATTTTGGAGAAAATCAAATATGTCCGTATACCAAGGTTCAGGAGTAGTTTCATTGATTAGAAACACATCCAAAGGCTCTAAGCATGACTTATTTGAAGCGGGTTCTTGGAGTCGACGAATAATGATAGTGGCATATTCGTCATCTAACTCCAAGGGTAGGAGAGATGCAGCTGCGGCCATAGCATCAGTTGCACGGTTGCTAGTTCGAGGAATAGCTTCCAAGGTAACTTGATCAAATAGAGACATTAATTGTAAAACATAGGCCTTATACGGACGTAGCTTATCATCTCTGGTCTGATAAACTTCATTAATTTGGTTTATAACCAGTTGAGAATCACCAAAAACTAAAAGGTGTTTAATTTTGAGTGCTAAAGCAGCTCGTAATCCAAGGATTAGAGCTTCATACTCAGCAATATTGTTGGTGCAAGCAAATGTCAATTTGAAGGACAAAGGAATAAGATGTTTTTGCGGGGATATTAAAATAATACCCGCACCAGCCCCACTCATGCATCGGGCTCCATCAAAGTATAAGGACCATTGTTCAATATGGTCCGCCTCTAATTGAAGGCATTCATCGGGAAACTCGATGATGAGGGGATGGGTAGACTCTAAGGGTGCAGCAGCTAATTGATCTGCTATGATTTGACCCTTAACAGACTTTTGTCCTATGAATGTGAGATCAAACTCGCTTAGAGCAAGAACCCACTTGGTTGTGCGACCCGATAAATAAGGTCGACTCATGAGATACCTTAAGGGATCGTATTTGGCAATGACATAAGTTTTTTGACTAAGCATATAGTGTCATAATTTTTGCGTAGCAAACACGATTGCTAGACATAGTTTTTCTAATGTTGTATAGCGGGTTTCATAACTGATGAAGGTTCGGCTAATATAATAATTAGCACGTTCTTTCTTTTCATCATCAAGCTAAGCCTAACATAGATCCTAAGGCAAGAATACGAAGCTGAAATATATAGGAGAAATGGGCGATCAGGTTTAGGTGGTGAAAGCACGGGTGGATTAAGGAGGTATTGTTTGAGAAGTTCAAAAGCTTCTCTACATTCGGTGTCCCAATTAAAAGGGACATCCTTCTTAAGGAGTTTAAGAAAGGGACCGGTTTTGTCCGCCGACTTATCGATGAAGCGACGGATAGCTTGAAGTTTACCTTGTAAACTTCGTAACTCAAATATATTAGTAGGTGCGGGCATATCAGTGATGGCCGCAATCTTGAGAGGGTCGATTTCAATACCACGTAAAGAAACTAAAACCCCTAATAGTTTACCGGACTTAACTCCGAATATACATTTTGTTGGATTTAATCGAATAAGATATTCTCGTAATCGATTAAAAACTTTTCTCAAATCATCTAAATGATTGTCTTCAATAATAGAGCGAGCTATAATATCATCTACATAATCATGTAGGATATCATGCATCATATCATGAAAAATATAGGTCATAGCTCGTTGATAAGTTGCACCTGCGTTCTTTAAGCCAAATGGCATCACTTTCCAACAAAAGGTACCCCAGGGGGTGATAAAGGTTGTTTTAGCCTGATCTTCAGGAGCTATCTTGATCTGATTATAACCGGAGAATCCATCCATTAAGGACATCATCCCACTCCCGGCAGTAAAGTCAATGATTTGATCCATGTTTGGAAGAGGAAAGTCATCTTTAGGGCATGCGGCGTTAATATCTCTAAAATCTGTGCAAACCCTAACTTTGGTAGCTTCTTTCTTGGTGACTAGAACTACATTTGAGATCCATTCAGCATAATCAATAGCTTGTATAAAGATAACATTCGGGAGTTTTTCTAACTCCCCTTTGACTAGCAGAGCCACTTTGGGATGCATTTTTCTAAGTTTTTGTTTAACAGGTTTAGCATCCGGATGGACCACTAGATGATGCATGACTACAGAAGGGTCTAGACCTGGCATATCTTCATATGTCCAAGCGAAGACATCTTCATACTCTTTAAGGAATGCAATGTATTGTTCTTGTTTTTCTTGACTTAATTCTGATCCAATATTGATTATGTGAGGATTATCCTCGGTTCCAATATTAATTTTAATGACGTTTTCTACCTCCATGTGTAGATCTCTTTCAAAATTAGGTGGGGCGGGTGAAACACCCAATTCTTGTAATTCTTGTAAGGTTAATTTAGATAATTCATCTTGAGGATTAGTGGCCTCAAGTTGGGCTATAGTTGGTATAGAACCATCAAAATAAAATCCATTGTGTAACATCTCTTCAACGAGAGACATCATGGAAGATATCTCCTTCCAACTCTTCATCGGGAGTCAACAATCATTTTAGGGTAAGCTATGGATAGCATGTTGCATGAAAATGACTGATTTTTAAGAGGCAAATCAACATGCCTATCCAAATAATCTTGATAACATATGAGTTGATCATCATCTTCAAAAGGAAAGGGTTGACCCTTACTAGGAAATAGGCCCACACCACGGCGGGCAGGCCACGGTTCTACCTCGAAAGGTTCTTTCATGCCATTTTGGAAAGGTCCCAAGCCTTTCCCTTTATATCCCATTTTAAGCATCATGGGTTTAGCTTTAATATAATCATTGGTAAAATAACACCGAGCGTATCCCTCATGATGAGTTTTGATATTCCGAGGGATTCTTCCCAGTCATATCCTTTATAAATGAAGGCACAACTCCCGACTTGGTAAGTACTTCCCATAGGTTGTGGGAGGCCCAAAGTACGAGGAGATGGCGGTAAATTATTCAAAAGAATTGAATCTTGCATGAAAGCATTTGTTTTTTTGATATTAAGATTGTGGATAAATCTGGTAAAAGTTCATCGAAAAGGGCATAAGATGTAGAAGGCTTATTCCCTATATCTTGAGATGTGGAAGGTATGATAGTTGTTTCTATAGGTTTTGAATTTATAGGGATAGAACATGAAGGATTGGTTGTAGATTTAAGATCTTTTTGAGGTTCTAGAGTGATTTGTTTAGAGGGTTGTTGATCTATATAGGAGGATGAAATTACTTGGAGGGAAATAGGTGAAGTTATGGGTGTGTGTTTCATAGTTTTAGATGAAAAATAAGAACTAGGATGTGTGGATGACAGAGCAGGGCAAAATTGCACTCCAACGGGTTCTACCAAAGCACACATATCAAAAGGTCTAGGGTCACCATGGATAGTGACCAACTGATTTTTAAACTCAAATTTAACACATTGGTGTAAGGTTGATGGGACCGCTCGCATGGCATTGATCCAAGGGTGACCCAAAAGTATATTGTACGATGCTGGGCAATGTACAATAAACACGGTTGTTTCTAGGGTTCTAGGACCAACTTGCAATGGGAGGGTAATAACTCCACATGTTTCTTGTGTTTCGTCATTGAAAGCTTTGATAATCATATCAGTTTTCTTCATTTCATCACTTCTAAAGCCAAATCTTTGGTAGAAGTCAAAAGTGCAAATGTTTAGAGATGAGCCATTATCAATCAAGACTCGTTTGATAGCTACATCCCCAATTAGGGATTATCCTTATGTAAACTGTGTTGTGGGATATCTTTATCCCGAAAGTCAATACAATCAACCTCTCGAGTGATGATAGTATTGGCCATAGCTTCAAGTTGGATGTTTTGAGGTACCATCATTTGGCTTAATGTAAGCATCAACTCATCCCTATGGGTGGGAGAGGATCTTAATAAATCCAAAAGGGAAATTTTGGCTGTAGTATTGGATAATTGCTCATTAATATTGTAAGGGGGTTTAGGTTGAACATTAGGAGCATGATTCCCTTTATTGGGATTTTTCAAAACGAATGGAGCTGATCCATCATTCTGGTTTGGTTCTTGTTGGGAATTTTGAGCTTGTTGTCGGGTGACGACTCCAATGGTACCTACAATGTTATAATGAGGACGTTGAACTGGTCTCGGTTGAGCATTTATGGCTTGTTCATTAGAAAGGAATATATTAGAAGAAGGTCGAGTAGTAACTCTTCTAGGAAATGGTTCTTCTGGAACCATAGCATCTATGACGGGTTGAATAGGATCTGATTCATTTTTAGAACTATTCGATTGGTTTGAAGTAATGTCTAGTTCACTTTCACTATCTGATTCTACATCACTAGAATCAGAAGTTTGAAAATTATGTAAGGGCCTGGTCGTAACCAAGGATAAGGTTGTGTCAAATATTTGAGGATCCTGAACAGGTAATTGTCCGCTAATGGTTCCTACATATCGGGTAGGAGGGGGAACATTATGATGTTCGATTTGATTGGCTACCTCTTTACCATGTCTTGGTAAAGGGTGTTGAAATATGTCTAATGTTTGATTAGCATTTTGATTTTGATTTTGGGGAATGGTCTTTTGAGTATTATTAGGAGGGTTTTGTTTAGGTTGGAAGGCTTGCACTTCCATTTCATTATTATCAATCAAATCTTGTATTTTATGTTTCAACCTTTTACAAGCGTTGGTAGAATGTCCAGGTCCTCTATGGAAATCACGGTGTAAGTCAACTCTGTATCCGGGTATAGTTGGATCGGGTTCCAGGATAGGTGGTAATTGGATCAAACCTCTTTCGAGTAATTGAGGTAAAATAGTTGATAAGGGTTGGTTTAATCTAGTAAATTCTCGAGGAGGCTTATCGAGGAGGTTTCAATATAAATTTTTTTGTTGTCTTCGTTGCATTGATATTAGCAACATTTCTGCTGTCGAGTGACTCCATCACCGACAACTTGTTTGTTTTTATATTGATTTCTGGATGTTTTCTCATCATCCTTCTTCCTAAGTTGGCCTCTCCTAATGAGGGCATCTTCTACTCTTCGAGCTAAATCTATAGCTTGATCGAAGGTAGTTAAAGTAGCGATTGATAGCTCATAAGATATTTGTTCTTGTAAATTATTGATAAAAATGTCCAACATTTCCCTATAAGGTAGCACAAAGTGCGGTTTTCCTATCAATTGCCTCCATCTAGCTAAGAAATCGGCAAAACATTCATCCTTGTCTTGTTTTAAATTGTATAGATCTTTAATGGTTACATGCCTCTCGATGTAGGCACTAAATTGATGGACAAATGATTCAGTCGTTTCTTCAAAGTTTCTCAAAGAATGAGTGGGCAATTGATAGTACCACTCTAATGCCATTCCACCTAAACTTTTTGGGAACATTTTTAGTAATAGCAAGTCATCATGTGATATGTCATGACATGCTATCCTAAACATGCGAAGATGCTCTATGGGATCTTCGGTTCCTTTATATATAGGCAAGATGGGCATGGGAAAATGCTTAGGGTATGGTTGAGCTACAACTATGGGATCCAAAGGTTGACTACATATCTCTCGATAATTATACGAGGGACGGTAGGGATCTATCTGGTCCATACGTGAAGCTAACTGTTTCACCATGGCTTCCAGATTACTAGTTTGCCCCCAATATTGGTTTGGTAGGGCATTGACATGGGTTTTATGGGCATATGATGGAGGAACATGAAGATTAGATGCCATGTTACTATTGTGTAAATTATTGGTAGGAAAAGTATTATGAAGGAATTTTGAAGTTGTATTATGATGTATTTCAGATTGTTGAAAATTGGTATTTGGTTTCGTTTTAGGTTTTTGTTTACTTGAAGCATATTGCTCAATAGTTTGGCGGAATAAAGTAGTGAAGGAAGGTTTCTTTTGTGTGGGAATGATTTTAGGTTGAATAACAGGTTCCTTAGGAGGTTGGATAGCCTATTGTTTTGACATGTTTTGCATCATAGTGACCATATCCGTATTGGATGGTCCAGCCTTATCACTTTCTTGATCAATGAAAGACAAGGGATTAGTGCGTACATCAAACGCATGTTCCAAGGCTGCTTGAGTGTTACTAATTTGACCTTTATCAATACGAACTGCCACATTAAGGGCATCAATGTTATCATTAAGAAAGTTCTTGAAATGATCTATGTTGTCAAAAGCAATAGTTCCATCTGGAGCTACTCTAGGGGATGAGGATCCATCCTCTTTAACACTTCCTTCTTGTTCATTATCTTCACCTAGGTCATGTTCTGATTGAGCTAGAGTTTTTCCTTTCGAAGTTGGATCTTCAGGGAAGGACATTTGGGTCTCTAGTTGTATCTTGTAACCAATCTTCTTCTTCTCCTAAAGTTTCTTTACCATTCCTAAGTTTAGGCATGGTGCTAAATTTTGATTTCAGCAAATATATATATATATATAATATATATATATATATATATATATATGCAACAAGATTAAGAGGTATATATTTATTATATACCTACTACAATATTTGAAATGAAATGTTTAAGTTTTTGCTATGTTTTTAGTTTTTTAATTTTTGTTTGTTTTTAATTTTTAGTTTTTCTTTGTTTTTGAAATAATATTGTAAAGACAATCAACACAATAAATGCAAGAAATAAGACTGAAAGTAATAATCTAGTTTTCTATAAATAATTTATAAATATCATTAATAGGCTCGAGTTGTTCGGGAGTCATGAAGTGTTCTTCTTCAAATTGAAAGTTTTCTTTTAAAAATTTGATGAAAAGAGCTATAGTGATATTATCTGTCTCGGATCTTTGGTTGATAGAAGTAAAGCTCATGGCAATACTCTCGATATAACATGGCTCGAGGAACTCTATTCCATCTTTCCCTATCCGTAAGAACAACCTCTTGGTCTTCTACACAACCTAGGAAGCTGGTGTACAATGGCTGCGTTCTCGAGGTATTCCTCGAAGGTGAACAATTCTGAAGATACTAGAGCTCTCCTATAAGCTAACCATCTATGGCGAGGCTCTCCGAAGTTCATGATAAAAGACTAGTTGATGAGGATCCAGGATTCTATCTAGGACTAGCCTCTTGATTTGCTTAAGTTGTGTTGACCTAGATGAGATGACACTAAGTCTCCTATCAAGTTCGTTCCACAAGAGTTGATTTCTATCTGTTTCAGGCACACTAAGTACAGAGTTGACTTCTATTGCTGCCAATTGGTTTTCTACATTTATAGTAACTGCTAATATTTTCTTAGGAGCTACCATCTAAACATGATATTAAACTTAAATGATTTAAAATGCATCTATGTTTTAGTTGTTCTATTTTTTTTGTTTTTTTTTGTTTTGTTTTCAAAAGGTTTACAATGCATTCACGTCGGGTTCACCAAAATGTATCGCTCCAAATTTTTTGCACCCTTACCTTCAGGCTATAGGATCCATGCCCGAAAGGAGGATGGGAAAAGGATGTCGTGGTACCTCGGACTGAGAGGACTTGCGAAGGTCCCGCCTCTCAAGGGAGGTGTATATTGGTGATTTTTCGATGGATGGTGGGTTCACCAAGAAACATTTAATGGCAGTTTCCACGCCTAGGTTTGGAATGTGTTTTAATGTGTTCGTTTTTAGTCTTAAGCATTCATATCCTAGGTTTGGCCAAATGAATCTAAATTAATCTATATGAAAGTGCAGATTTAATGAATACAAAAAATAGATTTAAAGACAGAAAATAGAGAAATTACAGAATATAAATGAAGAATACCTGATCCGGATGTCTGATGGAGATTCGATGTTTGAAGCGATCAGGATCATACGGAATTCGACAGAATCGTCGAGATCGGACAAGATCATACGAGATCCGACGAATTCATCGAGACGAATTCGTAAGAGACACTGCAAACGAGAAAAATAGATGCAAAATACAGAGAATACCCCTGTGATAACAGAGGGAAACAACACAAAATAACAATATGAATACTGAACAATAGTTATGAATAGAAATTCAAACAAATTATGATATTCTAATGACAAATCATGATCTTATTATGCAATCTAAGCTAAATGGGTGAACTCCAAATGCAAAATAACATAAAATACTGAATAAAATTGCTAATTACAACATAAAACAGCAAAAAAGGGGAGAAGAAATGCAAACTTCAGGCACTGATTGCCTCAATGTTGACTGCAGTCAAAATCGTCCCACATCGGTACGAAATCATCTCTGATTCGACAGGATCGCCTCCGATCTGAACAGGTTCGTCGACGATGATGAAATCTTGCTTCGGCTGAAAAACACTAATGTACCTACAACAAAATTGATATAGGACTACTGCAAGTGTGAATTTGGGATGATTTAACGTGTATGAAGTTAAGTTACAGAGAATTTCAGCCAGGGGTTGGGAAGGGAAGGTCCTAATGATTAAATAGGCTTAGGGGAGTAGTTAGGAGGTTGGAGATCATCCCTATTTGGGAGATCTCCAATGGGGGAGGGTCTCTAACGGCGCGAGACACGCTTCGCCCGGATTAGAGGCCCGTTGGAACAGAAGCTAATTGTGCAAAATCAGTTTTGCGACAAGATCGTCCGGACGTCCTAGCCCAGACGAAATCGTCAGATCTAGGGCGATATCGTCTGATCGGCGACGATATCGTCAAACGGTCAAAACAACCTCTAAAAATGGCACAGAAAAGGGGGAAACGGATTACCCGATGGTTAACGGGCGGTTTGGGAGGTTAAAATTTGAATTTAAATTATTTACTAAGGTGAATGTAATTATTACAATTTCATTGCGCCAATTTTAGGGTGCTACAATATATATATATATATATATATATATATATATATATATATATATGTCCTAGTTGCAGATAAGAGGAAGAGTGAATCAATTGCAAGCCCTATCCAAATAGTAGATGTTACACCATATGTGATTATCAATGATTAGATGATCAAACATGGCATAATAGTGCTTAAAAGTAGAGGGTTAAAATATAAGTTCCATAGATATTGACTAGAATTTTTAGAGATTTAAAAATGGATCAATAGGAAGTGGAAATTGAATTCAAATTACTCCATGAATTTTCTTCAAAAATATTTTTTTCCTCATCATATCCTCTAGTTTGAAAATCAAGGATAAAATAATGGATTGCGATCCATGGTTTAGATGTAGATATAGACTGTATATAAAATCATGAAGTGTGAAGTTTTTTTTGGAGATAGAAAATATTAAAAGGTTTCTAGTATGGATAAGAATTTTTTGACTTTTATATCAACTTATGAATAAGGAGTTATTGATGAATATTAAAAATACTGTAGTGGAGTGCATCTAAAAGGTAGTAAATACTAAGGAGCAAATATTGTCATATATACACAAATACATATTTTCATAGCTATTTCAAAACCTTTACTATAATTATTAAGATTAAATTTAAATCAAGAGAATGAGATCAACAACTAGATTATGAAAATATTTCATTATGATATCATAAAATGTTATGATATTGGACACATGGAAGGATATTGGAAGGTAAAAATCATGAAGAAAGAGACAAATATATTTGGTCATGAGATAAAATTTAATATGAAGAAAGGATATCATACCATAGTAGAAGCTAGACTAGACCAATCATTTTCAGCTTCCAATAAAGTGGTAAATAATTTCCCTCCACATGAATAGATGGTTAAATACATAATGATTTAGTGGCCTTGCTTGAGCCATCTACCCTTCAGCTTGATCCCCTATCTCACACATTTCTATAATATCATGGTATCATTCCATTTCTAAGCAAGTTCAAAGGGGTTGAGCAAGATATTATTGAATCCTTTGTTATTTCATGGAATAATGGTTATATTGTGCATAACCTCCATTTCAAAGTTACTGTTAAGTTGATGGTTGAGGTGATAGAACTACCAGTGAAAGGGTGAGCGGTGCAAAGATATATTCATAATTGGGAACTTGAGCTCTAGGGTTGCCCAAATAATTCAATGATTTTCAAGTGGAACGGTGTTGTTGTTGATCGTCAGACACTTCCTACGCCCTAGCCCACGATGTCTATTATAGTTTTTATGGATATTTTGTGAGCTTCCCCTATGCAGGGTTTTGTCATAGCTCCTTTACATGTTTTTTATATAGTTACTTCTCTTAAGAAACCTTTGCGTGGGTATTGCTCAGACTACATTTTTATTTTTTTGACGTCAGACATCCATTCAACCTTCTCTGCTATTGGTTGTACATTTTTCTTCAGGTTTTTTTCTGAAAAATATGCAAACAGGTGTCATCTTATGTTATTGGTTTAGCTACCAGTTTATGTACTTGGGTCTGGAGCCCATTTAAACCCTGCACTTTATTAATTTTACCTATCAATAAAAATATAAGTATTGAATGATTTAAGAATATCAATTATTAGAAGAATCAAATATAAAAACAAGGGATAAGGAAGTATAATGTGCAAGTTCAAACTTATAAAAAATTAAAGGTATGAAGAAAGAAGTGGAGTCAATTTTGAAAACAAAGGAGGTAAAAGAGGTCAAGTCTAATCTAGGTAAAATAATATTCATTTACCTCAAGCATTATAAAATTATCTCTTTATAATAAAAAGGAAAATATTAATCTAGAGTCTGTTCCTTACTCTTTAGGGTTTCAAAAGTAGCATAATAAATAAATGAGTATGAAGATATCCGTGGAAATATATGATTTTTAAGAAAGTATAATAAATTAATTACTATCAAGGATGATACTTGTGCTTTATGTTTTATAGAAGAACATAATGAAAAAGTGATTTTCAAGCTATTTATTGCACTTAAGATTCTACATGATAGCATGCACCTAAAAAATATTAACTCTTATCATGAATGTATTATATAAAAGTAAAATAATTTGATGAATATGAAAGTGTTGGTGGGAATGGAAAAGGAGATAAATACCTCTAAAGAAAGAAAAAATCAAAAAGTGAACATAAAGGGACATCGATATGGAAAAACACAAAAAAATATTATAGGTGTTAACAAGAAGTTGGATTAAGTCTACAAATACAAATAAAATTGATGATGAAAATTATATCTTGGAATATTTAGGTTATTAATAAGACCCCTAAAAAGGATTTAGTAATATGTTAATATGTTTTTATAGTACTAAGTTTATTTTAATACAAGAAACAAAATAATTAGCCAAAAATATAACGATGCATTGAAAACGATTTGGAAGATGGGGGACTATATAAGAGTTTATTCAATAAGAGCTTCATGAGGTATTGCAATAATATTTGATAAGCACAAGTGGGATGGAAAATTACTAGAAATTAAAAGTAATTAGGTTGGTCTATTTTATAGGTAAGAGAAAAACATCAGATTTAGGGTTGTAAATATATATGCTTCAACCATAGTTATTCCTCATGAAATATGTTAGAAGGACCTCAATTTGTTTTTGTCGAATATAATGATAATTCATAATTATGATCTAAGGATTCTTAGAGTGACTTAAACATAGTTCTATCTAATTAAGAAAATAAGGATGGTACTTTTGAATAGTGTAAATCAACTAAGAATTTTCTTTTATTTACCAATTTGAAAGACCTTTAGGATGTTATTCCTTTAATATTACAATTGAATTGATAGAAAACATGTCGCATTTCATTGATAATGTGTAAAAGGTGTTACAATGTGAAATGATATCCTTTTACAATTTGCCCCAAGGGCTACAAAATAGGGCCTCCAAGAGGAGGGACCCTAGCACTAAATGTATTCATGGCACCATAAGAGTCTTTTATGAGATCCTCAAGGGGGAGTGGGCTTATCATATGCATACCACTGCTAGCGACATTGGTCCTTAGAACCTACATAACCCTATATAAGTGTTATAGATATTTGAAGGTCTATCTCGTTTAGTCCTCTCATGATAATAGGTAAAAAGACACAAAAATTTGATCTAATACATAAGTACAATGCTTCAAATTATTGAAAGTGATGCAAACATAGATACTTACCTGGTTGGTAAACTATAACAAGACTTTTGGAGGTAAATGCACCCCTAGGTATGTTCATATGTACATATGTTTATGTTTCTCCAAATAAGGTGAAATTTATAGGAAGATTCCTCTATATATCAAGAATATACCCTCAAAATTTTGTGGCAATCTGAGTCTGGATGTGTAAGTTATGAACAAAATAGTGAGGGTGGGTCTAGTTGGAAAATATACCTATCCATATTTTTTTCTATTTCTTGCTCTAGTTAGTTGGTTTTCCATCCGAGAATATTCCTGGTGTAGGTTTATCTATTGTTAGGCATCAAAAATATTGGATATATACCTATAAGCACAAAAACACACAATGGATGTTGCAAGGGAGAGACTTTAGATGTCTCAAGGCTCGGTAAGATAGTCTATGATGATTTCATTAGCTTAATGGTGCTTCAAAGTCTCTCCCTCAAACCATAGGTAATGGGGTCCTTTTATAGAATTCCTGGATAGGACAAAGGGTAGGTGAAGTGTAATGAAAGGGGAAGGAGAGAGAATCTTTTAATTATGCATGTGATGGAATACAACCTTCCCACCTAAGTGTATTAAGTGGGCATGGGTGTACCATGCCCACCTAAGGCCTAGGGAAGAGGGAAAACCCCTTTTTCATTAATTTCCTTTAAATTCCTTGAAGGGGGAGTATGGGTATTACAATAAGGGGTTGGGTAGGAAGCATGAGGGGGGGTATGAGTGGGGTTAAGGGTAGTGTTGTGGCTGATCCACAACATACCCCAAAATTGGGGACCCACCTTTTTGCATGTGTTCCAAGAAGACCGAAGTGGCCCATAGGCTAAAGTTCAAAGAAAAAAAAGCAAAACACCACAAGGAGAAAAAGTGTCGCGATATCGCGACATGTTGCACCATCGCGGCCCAAAAAGAAAAAGTGTCGCGATATCGCGACATGTTGCTCCATCACGACAAAAAATGAAAAAGTGTCGCGATATCACGACATGTTGCTCCATCGCGGCCAAAAATGAAAAAGTGTCGCGATATCGCGACATGTTGCTCCATCGCGGCCAAAAATAAAAAAGTGTTGCGATATCGCGACATGTTGCTCCATCATGGCCAAAAATGAAAAAGTGTCACGATATCGCGACATGTTGCTCCATCGCGGCCAAAAATAAAAAAGTGTCACGATATCGTGACATGTTGCTCCATCGCGGCCAAAAACGAAAAAGTGTCGCGATATCGCGACATGTTGCTCCATCGCGGCCAAAAATGAAAAAGTGTCGCGATATCGCGACATGTTGCTCCATCGCGGCCAAAAATGAAAAGTGTCACGATATCGCGACATGTTGCTCCATCACGGTAGAGAAGGAAAAGTGTCGCGATATCACGACATGTTGCATTTTCATGACCAAACAAGACAAGAAAGAACAAGAAAAGAAAAGTGTCGCGATATCGCGACATGTTGCTCCATCGCGGCCGTAAATGAAAAAGTGTCGCGATATCGCGACATGTTGCATTTTCATGATTCAAAAGCAAAGGAAAAGAGCAGAAAGAAAAAGTGTCGCGATATCGTGACATGTTGCATTTTTGTGACCAAACAAGACAAGAAAGAACAAGAAAATAAAAGTGTCGCGATATCGCGACATGTTGCGTTTTCACGGCCGTACAGGAAAAAGTGTCATGATATCGCGACATGTTGCATTTTCGCGATTCAAAAGCAAAGGGAGAGAGAAGAAAGAAAAAGTGTCACGATATCGCGACATGTTGCATTTTTGTGGCTGAAAGCAACAAAAGACAGAAGGGGCCAAAAGTGTCACGATATCGTGACATGTTGTATTTTCATGGTTCAAAAGGGGTAGGCAGGCTGAGGAGCAAGAAGTGTCATGATATCGCGACATGTCCCATTTTCGCCAAGGTAACAGACCTGCATAATGACGCGGACATAAGGAAAAAATCCAGTAAATAAGACCAAGCGTTACATAAGAAATATTTAATGATTGGAAATCATTTAAGATGGTCGTTACACAGGGAAGGAAATGGACACAAGCCTATGTGGAGAAAACGTAGCAAAGGGCCACAAAATGGAAACCAAAGCACACGCATGCAGGGAAGGTGAAACGAACAGTCAGGGAAGGTGAAACGAACAACCATCGAAAAATGAAAGCGAACCATCATGGAAGGAGAAAACAATTCTTTTAGAAAGTTTAAATACGCCATTCAAAGAGGCCAGGAGGGGAGGCAGAACTGTTCAGAGAAGATTGCAGTAATGAAGGCAAGGCCTTAGCACTGGGTTTCTCTGGATATTCTCTTCCACATTTGACTGGTTTTTCTTCTTCATGGACATGGGTTGGAAATCCCGACAAGCAGAGTTGCAGAGCTGAAGGCGATAATGCCATTCTAGGCCTGTTTGAGTCGTTTTTCTTCCATGGACTGGTTCGGGAAAACCAAAAATTTTGCTATTGTAAAATGACATATTTTTAATGCAAAAGTGTTCAGAAATTTGCATCTTGTGGGCAAGAAAGAAGGAGATTTTCTTTGCATGCTATGGATTTAATGTTTATTCTTTCATATTTTCAGATTTTGAATTTATAGATAATGTTGATGCCATTTTTTGGGTTACATTAGGCGAATATTTGAAATCTGAATTTTATTTCGTACCCTAGGAACCAACACTTAGTCTATGGGGATTGTGCTTGTTTTGCAAGTCCAATAGGTTAGGTTGCATGCATGGAAACCTCGACATCTTCGGTTTTGTCGAAATAGGATAGCATCATACTGAATGCATTTTATTTCCAGTTTTCTGCATTTCATTTTCATTTTTCTGCATTTTTATTTTTTTTCAAGAAGTTTTAACTTTTTCAAGGCATTAAAATAAACATCTTAAAAATATTCAAAATCCAAAAAAACAATGAACAATCACTAAAGTTTCATGATGAAATAAATCAACATTGCCCCTTGTTTACAGTTACTTGCAATCACTAAGGTGTTCCAAGCATTTAAATTGAATATCTTTATTTGAGATTACTAATACACATGCAAATGCTAAATACAGCGGAGACCTTGGAGAAGTCATTTGTTTAACTTCTTTGCAAGAGGGGATTTGGAACCCAAATCCTAAAGGAGAGTGTACTTTCACAACTGGGTGAAAATACCACTCAACAGATTGGCGCTAGAAGGAGGGCCCGAACTAGTTTATTTCAGTGTGATTTAAATGCTATAGGGATTTAAATTTTGAATAGTTCATGCCCTATTGATTATTATCTTTAGCCCTCTTTTAACAATACAACCTTGTAGTGTTAAAGGGAGGACATGAATTGCTATGCATTGTTCTAACGTTTTTTGATTGTTCATACAAGAATAATCTGTCTTGATTTGATTTAAAAAAAAAAAAATTCTTGACTAGCGAGGTTGTCTCCATGCAATTACTTTCATTTGATTTTAATGGATACATCTCTTGGTTGATGCTAACATGATTATTCATACGTTACATGTTTGATATTTGCTAGTCATTTCAAGGTTTCTTTCATGCATGACTAACAAATTGGTTTTGAAGTTATTCTTTGAATTCCATTAATTGCAGATTTTTTCTGTGTCGCAGGTCTTCTTCGAGGTATTTTCCACGACCCTTGTAGGATTATCATCATCGATTTTAAATCAAATGGCCCAACCTCCACCAGCTCCTTGGTACGGAGCCCATAACATTCCTTTGAATATTGCGGGGGATATTCATGAGATCCCTAAGAATATAGAGAGATTTTTGCCCAAATACAAACCGGATGGCCCAAGGACCGCAGAAGAACATATTCAGGCCTATAGGGATGTTTTGATAAGATTGCAAGTTCAACATGAAGATGTGGCTTGTAGACTCTTCCCCATGAGCCTAGACCCAGTGGCCTACGAATGGTATATTTGCTTACCTACTGGTTCCATTACGTCATGGACGCAAATGGAGAATGCTTTTGTCAACCAATTCAAGTCACCATTAGATCCCACAATCATCTATAATCAGTTCATTACATGCAAAAGAGGCCAGGGTGAGTCAATCCAAACTTTTAATCAGAGATTTCAAAAGTGCTATAATAGAGCAATTCAAAATTTTGCCATTGATCCCGCAGTAGCTTTGCAAATATATTTTGGGGCATTGGATCCTATGACGACAATGTTTGCAAGGCAAAATCCTCAAGTTACTATGCTTGCTCTAGCCTACAATGAAGCTATGACCATTGAACAACAAATGACACCACAATATTATGGGTTTTCCCAGATGCCTATGGTAGGACAATATGGTCCATATGGTCAAGCTCCTATGATGAACCAGATCATGGCACCATAGATATCAGGCATAAATGCTTTGCCTTATCAACAACCATATTCATCAACACCCGCTTATGCACCCATTCCAATTCAACCAATCACATCCATTCCTCCCCCATTCCTCCATTTTTGCAAAATAGTCAACAGACTATGCAAGGAGCTAGTCCGGTTAATTCTCAGGCTATGGTTCCTTTCCCCAATCCAATTCCGATTCAAAGTGTGAATCCCTACGCAAATCCAGTGGCTCAAAATCCAACTCAAATGTTAAGTCAAAATCTCACCAATTACGCAAATCCTATTGGAACTAGCAATAATATAGCTCAACCAAAAGAGATTTATTCAGAGGTTGAAGAACTCAAAAATATGGTTCACAAATTGAGTAATGATTTGGTTCAAAAATAGAAGTATGAATCCCATGCCCCTCACCCAAATCAAAATTTCAACAATAGAGGGAGACAGTGGAATACGAAGCCAAACAATGGGGGTGTACCTTTCGCTATTGCTAATCAGATTGATACTTCTGCAGGACCAAGTCACTCTAGTTCCATTCTTAATATTTCTGATTTTGCATGGGAAAATGGGTGTAGATTGCATGATACAAAGGAGCATAATGAAAGGAATTGTCCCGAAATTGCTATGTATACTCATTGTCTCCAAGCTCAAGTGGATGGTTTGGAACTTGTGCCAAATAAGGGTCCACCCCAACATCAGCAAGGAGAAGACAACATTCTGGTGGTGGAAACTTTATATCATCAAGAGAGTGATGACCAAGAGGATCCACACCTTCCAAATTGTGATAAAATTGAATCATGGGTTACAAATTTGGATTATGATAGCTTTACCAATTTGAATTCAAGAAATAACCCACTTTTGGAAATAACTGGACCATCTATGGAAGGTGAAGGGGAATTGGATGAAAAATGTGTTGATGAGTCAGAGGATGAATTGGATGAGAAATATGTTGATGAATCAGAAGATGAATTGGATGAGAAACATGTTGATGAATCAGAAGATGAAGAAGAAGTGCTTGAGCATCACGACCTGAACTTGGAAGATGATTACTATGATTCGTGGAAGAAATGGGAAGAGTATTATCAATCTGAATCTTCTAACAAACTTATTGCATCAAACAATATGCAGGATAACTCAATTGCTTCCTCGCATGAGGATACTATGAATCCTGTACAATTTGAGAAAGTTTTGGAAGAGGAATTTGAATCTCATCAAATTTTGGAACATGATAAGGATTCTACGACCATGAACCAAGAAAGAGAGTCACTTGCTTTAGATCCCTTTGAAGGAAAAGAAATAAAAATCTTGATCCACGTACTTGCGCTACAATGATTATGCCATTTCAAAAAGAGAAAATTACAAAACCTGAACCATTTGGGTTTGATATCACTGATGATCCAATTGAAAATCTCACGTTACCCAAGACAACCCAAGTGACTGATCACGAAAAGGCGTTAGATAGACAAGACTTATGGTTTGAAAGGGATGGACATATTTTCAATTGGGTACCTAAGTTTGGTGCCTTTGATAAACAGGTCATTGAGAAAGAACAAGTGCTACGTGATGATGAAGGTCATGAGAGGGAAAAAGAATTTTCAAATCCTCTTCAGGTAAGGTCAAATGAAAGCATGCCAAAGGTAAAATCTCATATTTTTGGTTTCACCATGCATAATTCGAATGGAGGTTTTCCTAATGAATGGTTTGATTCAAATATCATTAATGTTATGGCTTTATTGAAGGAAAACGAAAGCTTATTTCTACACCGTGAATCAAAGTGTGGAATGAACATCTTAAAGAATAGACATAAAGGAATTGAATATCAATCATTGTCTAATCAATTTGAAAATTTGAAACTCCACCATAGGATTATTAATGAAACTAAATCAAATTGGTATGGTGAGAGGGGCAAGTGGATATTTGTTTCTTTGTTTGGGTTGATCTTGTTTTTGTTGGATTCCTGCAAAACTGGATATGCGTATCACATCATATATCTTTTAAAGAATTCTAATCAGGTTTGGGATCCGGGAAAATGATAATCCAAATTTGTTTTGTTTTTGTACATTTGTATATACTTTTGGTTTTCGTGTTTTAGTTTTAGATTAGATCTCATTTTGGTTTTAAGTTTTGTGTGTTGGTCCTTTGGACATTTTTGGTTTGTTAAGTTAGATCCTTATGAATGTTGACTAAGATTAGGATAATATGAAACATCGGAATTGTATTGCAGAAAGCTCCACGAATTTTGCAATCACATTAAAGAGTATCGTTTGGAACTTGTGATGCATGAAGTTGTCAGTTTTATAAATTATGGCAAAGTAGGTGGTATACTCCATCCGCATTTCAAAGGGAGCAATGCATTCATATCTCATGTACATTCCGCATTGCATATACATTCCATCTCAGTTGCATCTTCATTTCATGTACAATCATTGAGAAGGTGTTGAATCCTCTTAGGATTATTACATAACATATATTAAAAGGATCCTAAGGTTGGGAACTGATGCCCGAACTATCTTGAGCCAAGCACGTTCTACGCATATTAAAGAGAATCTTGAGCAAAATGGTCAAAACCATACTTGGAAGAAAAGGTGAGGCGAAAGGAGTATTTCGTGTCTGTCCTATTATGCAACATAATCCTTAAAATAGTGGTTTTCACCACTCCCATAGTGCTTAAAGCCTAAAATAAAAGTAGTAAGGATAGGGTTAAATCTCCATCGAGGCTATAGATGCCTGGATGGCAGTGGAGTATGCTCATGCGTGGCAACATGTCTTGTCTAAAAGCAAGACCACTGACTGCTCAAATGGACAGGCTAGCCTAACAGTTTCATCCATAATAGGTTAAATCATTTTGTTCAAGATGAGATAATGAACTCCAGATTAGAGTAGTAAGGATAGGGTTAAATTCCCATCTCGCTTAGGTTGGGAATCCGATTCCCCAAAGCTCTGATTTCACTTACACCTGCACATGGGTTCAAGATGGTAGTGACACATAACCAACTTTGGGATCTAGTAAATTAATTCAGTATACATATATTTGGTCCTAAGAGGGTTCGACAGTTTTAATATGTGTGTTCATGATACTAGAAGGTCTGAGCCTTTGCAAAGCAGGTTGCTATATCTCTAGCATCTTCATCATACATCAAATCCTACACAAATCATTCATAGCCTTGCATACGAATCATAAGTGAAACTGACAATGGAATGTGATCAATTTCAAACGATAGGGAATGAAGCACATTGCACACATCGAGATGATGCTTAATAATTCTAATGTTTCATGTATTTCTCATCTAGTTTCATTCTTGGGATATTTTCTAACGCTTGTATTTGAGTCTGTGTGTTTTCAGGTTGAGTTCTCACCGAAATGCTTAGGAGCATTTCCCAGCAGAGTCGCCATTTGTTGTGGCTGATCCACAACGTACCCCAAAATTGGGGACCCACCTTTTTGCATGTGTTCCAAGAAGACCGAAGTGGCCCATAGGCTAAAGTTCAAAAAAAAAAAGCAAAACACCACAAGGAGAAAAAGTGTCGCGATATCGCGACATGTTGCTCCATCGCGACCAAAAATGAAAAAGTGTCGCGATATCGCGACATGTTGCTCCATCACGGCAAAAATGAAAAAGTGTCACGATATCGCGACATGTTGCTCCATCGCGGCCAAAAATGAAAAAGTGTCGCGATATCGCGACATGTTGCTCCATCGCGGCCAAAAATGAAAAAGTGTCACGATATCGCGACATGTTGCTCCATCACGGCCAAAAATGAAAAAGTGTCGCGATATCGCGACATGTTGCTCCATCGTGGCCAAAAATGAAAAAGTGTCGCGATATCGCGACATGTTGCTCCATCGCAGCCAAAAATGAAAAAGTGTCGCGATATCGCGACATGTTGCTCCATCACGGCCAAAAATGAAAAGTGTCGCGATATCGCGACATGTTGCTCCATCGCGGCCAAAAATGAAAAGTGTCGCGATATCGTGACATGTTGCTTCCATCCAAAGAAAAGTGTCACGATATCGCGACATGTTGCTCCATCAAAAAAAAAGTGTCGCGATATCGCGACATGTTGCTTTTCCAAAAAAAGTGTCCATATCGACATGGCGAGAAGAAAAGTGTCGCGATATCGCGACATGTTGTCCATTTTCACAGAAGAGAAAAGTGTCGCGATATCGCGACATGTTGCTTTTCACGAAGAAAAAGTGTCGCGATATCGCGACATGTTGCATTTTCGCGATTCAAATGGCAGAAAGAGAGAAAGAAAAAGTGTCGCGATATCGCGACATGTTCCATTTTCATGATTAAAAGCAACAAAATACAAAAGGGGCCAAAAGTGTCACGATATCGCGACATGTTCCATTTTCGCGATTCAAACAGGGGTAGGAAAAAAAGGAAGCAAGAAGTGTCGCGATATCGTGACATGTTCCATTTTCGCCAAGGTAACGGACCTGCATAGTGACGTGGACATAAGGATAAAATCCAATAAATAAGACCAAGCATTACATAAGAAATATTTAATGATTGGAAATCATTTAAGATGGTCGTTACACAGGGAAGGAAATGGACGCAAGCCTATGTGGAGAAAACGCAGCAAAGGGCCACAAAATGGAAACCGAAGCACACGCATGCAGGGAAGGTGAAACGAATAGCCATCGAAAAATGAAAGCGAACCGTCATGGAAGGAGAAAACAATTCTTTCGAAAAGTTTAAATACGCCATTCAAAGAGGCCAGGAGGGGAGGCGGAACTGTTCAGAGAAGATTGCAGTAATGAAGGCAAGGCCTTAGCACTGGGTTTCTCTGGATACTTTCTTCCACATTGGACTAGTTTTTCTTCTTCATGGACATGGGTTGGAAATCCCGGCGAGCAGAGTTGCAGAGTTGAAGGCGATAATGCCATTCTGGGCCTGTTTGAGTCGTTTTTCTTCCATGGACTGGTTCGGGAAAACCAAAAATTTTGCTATTGTAAAATGACACATTTTTAATGCAGAAGTGTTCAAAAATTTGCATCTTGTGGGCAAGAAAGAAGGAGATTTTCTTTGCATGCTATGGATTTAATGTTTATTCTTTCATCTTTTCAGATTTCGAATTTATAGATAATGTTGATGCCATTTCTTTGGGTTACATTAGGCGAATATTTGAAATCTGAATTTTATTTCGTACCCTAGGAACCAACACTTAGCTTATCCGGATTGTGCTTGTTTGCAGGTCCAATAGGTTAGGTTGCATGCACGGAAACCTCACATCTTCGGTTTTGTCGTAATAGGATAGCATCATACTGGAAGCATTTTAGTTTTCAGTTTTCTGCATTTCATTTTCATTCTTTCTGCATTTTTATATTTTTATTTACAGGAGTTTTAACTTTTCAAGGCATTAAAATAGACATTTAAAAAATATTAAAATCTAAAAAATAATGAACAATCACTAAAATTTCATGCTGAAATAAACCAACATTGCCCCTTGTTTACAGTTACTTGCAATCACTAAGGTGTTCCAAGCATTTAAATTGAATATCTTTATATGAGATTACTAATACACATATGCAAATGCTAAATACAGTGGAGACCTTGGAGAAGTCGTTTGTTTAACTTCTTTGCAAGAGGGGATTTGGAACCCAAATCCTAAAGGAGAGTGTACTTTCACAACTGGGTGAAAATACCACTCAACAGATTGGCGCTAGAAGGAGGGCCCGAACTGGTTTATTTTAGTGTGATTTAAATGCTATAGGGATTTAAATTTTGAATAGTTCATGCCCTATTGATTATTATCTTTAGCCCTCTTTTAACAATACAACCTTGTAGTGTTAAAGGGAGGACATGAATTGCTATGCATTGTTCTAACATTTTTTGATTGTTCATACAGGAATAATCTGTCTTGATTTGATTTAAAAAAAAAAATCTTGACTAGCGAGGTTGTCTCCATGCAATTACTTTCATTTGATTTTAATGGATACATCTCTTGGTTGATGCTAACATGATTATTCATACGTTACATGTTTGATATTTGCTAGTCATTTCAAGGTTTCTTTCATGCATGACTAACAAATTGGTTTTGAAGTTATTCTTTGAATTCCATTAATTGCAGATTTTTTTGTGTGTCGCAGGTCTTCTTCGAGGTATTTTCCACGGCCCTTGTAGGATTATCATCATCGATTTTAAATCAAATGGCCCAACCTCCACCAGCTCCTTGGTACGGAGCCCATAACATTCCTTTGAATATTGCAGGGGATATTCATGAGATCCCTAAGAATATAGAGAGATTTTTGCCCAAATACAAATCGGATGGCCCAAGGACCGCAGAAGAACATATTCAGGCCTATAGGGATGTTTTGATAAGATTGCAAGTTCAACATGAAGATGTGGCTTGTAGACTCTTCCCCATGAGCCTAGACCCAGTGGCCTACGAATGGTATATTTGCTTACCTACTTGTTCCATTACGTCATGGACGCAAATGGAGAATGCTTTTGTCAACCAATTCGGGTCACCATTAGATCCCACAATCATCTATAATCAGTTCATTACATGCAAAAGAGGCCGGGGTGAGTCAATCCAAACTTTTAATCGGAGATTTTAGAAGTGCTATAATAGAGCAATTCGACATTTTGCCATTGATCCCGCAGTAGCTTTGCAAATATATTTTGGGGCATTGGATCCTATGACGACAATGTTTGCAAGGTGAAATCCTCAAGTTACTACGCTTGCTCTAGCCTACAATGAAGCTATGACCATTGAACAACAAATGACACCACAAAATTATGGGTTTTCCCAGATGCCCATGGTAGGACAATATGGTCCTTATGGTCAAGCTCCTATGATGAATCAGATCATGGCACCGCAAATATCAAGGCATAAATGCTTTGCCTTATCAACAACCATATTCATCAACACCCGCTTACGCACCCATTCCAATTCAACCAATCACATCCATTCCTCCCATTCCTCCATTTTTGCAAAATAGTCAAGAGACTATGCAAGGAGCTAGTCTGATTAATTCTCAGGCTATAGTTCCTTTTCCCAATCCAATTCCGATTCAAAGTGTGAATCCCTACCAAATCAGTGGTCAAAATCCAACCCAAAATTTAAAACAAAACCCCCCATTACGCAAATCCTATTGGAACTAGCAATAATATAGCTCAACCAAAAGAGATTTATTCAGAGGTTGAAGAACTCAAAAATATGGTTCACAAATTGAGTAATGATTTGGTTCAAAAATAGAAGTATGAATCCCATGCCCCTCACCCAAATCAAAATTTCAACAATAGAGGGAGACAGTGGAATACGAAGCCAAACAATGGGGGTGTACCTTCCGCTATTGCTAATCAGATTGATACTTCTACAGGACCAAGTCACTCTAGTTCCATTCTTAATATTTCTGATTTTGCATGGGAAAACGGGTGTAGATTGCATGATACAAAGGAGCATAATGAAAGGAATTGTCCCGAAATTGCTATGTATACTCATTGTCTCCAAGCTCAAGTGGATGGTTTGGAACTTGTGCCAAATAAGGGTCCACCCCAACATCAACAAGGAGAAGACAACATTATGGCAGTGGAAACTTTATATCATCAAGAGAGTGATGACCAAGAGGATCCACACCTTCCAAATTGTGATAAAATTGAATCATGGGTTACAAATTTGGATTATGATAGCTTTACCAATTTGAATTCAAGAAATAACCCACTTTTGGAAATAACTGGACCATCTATGGAAGGTGAAGGCGAATTGGATGAGAAATATGTTGATGAATCAGAAGATGAATTGGATGAGAAATATGTTGATGAATCAGAAGATGAATTGGATGAGAAACATGTTGATGAATCAGAAGATGAAGAAGAAGTGCTTGAGCGTCACGACCTGAACTTGGAAGATGATTACTATGATTCATGGAAGAAATGGGAAGAGTATTATCAATCTGAATCTTCTAACAAACTTATTGCATCAAACAATATGCAGGATAACTCAATTGCTTCCTCGCATGAGGATACTATGAATCCTGTACAATTTGAGAAAGTTTTGGAAGAGGAATTTGAATCTCATCAAATTTTGGAACATGATAAGGATTCTACGACCATGAACCAAGAAAGAGAGTCACTTGCTTTAGATCCCTTTGAAGGAAAAGAAATTGAAAATCTTGATCCTCGTACTTGCGCTACAATGATTATGCCATCTCAAAATGAGAAAATTACAAAACCTGAATCATTTGGGTTTGATATCATTGATGATCCAATTGAAAATCTCACGTTACCCAAAACAACCCAAGTGACTGATCACGAAAAGGCGTTAGATAGACAAGACTTATGGTTTGAAAGGGATGGACATATTTTCAATTGGGTACCTAAGTTTGGTGCCTTTGATAAACAGGTCATTGAGAAAGAACAAGTGCTACGTGATGATGAAGGTCATGAGAGGGAAAAAGAATTTTCAAATCCTCTTCAGGTAAGGTCAAATGAAAGCATGCCAAAGGTAAAATCTCATCTTTTTGGTTTCACCATGCAGAATTCGAAGGGAGGTTTGCCTAATGAATGGTTTGATTCAAATATCATTAATGTTATGGCTTTATTGAAGGAAAACGAAAGCTTATTTCTACACCGTGAATCAAAGTGCGGAATGAACATCTTAAAGAATAGACATAAAGGAATTGAATATCAATCATTGTCTAATCAATTTGAAAATTTGAAACTCCACCATAGGATTATTAATGAAACTAAATCAAATTGGTATGGTGAGAGGGGCAAGTGGATATTTGTTTCTTTGTTTGGGTTGATCTTGTTTTTGTTGGATTCCTGCAAAGCTGGATATGCGTATCACGTCATATATCTTTTAAAGAATTCTAATCAGGTTTGGGATCCGGGGAAATGATAATCCAAATTTGTTTTGTTTTTGTACATTTGTATATACTTTTGGTTTTCGTGTTTTAGTTTTAGATTAGATCTCATTTTGGTTTTAAGTTTTGTGTGTTGGTCCTTTGGACATTTTTGGTTTGTTAAGTTAGATCCTTATGAATGTTGACTAAGATTAGGAGAATATGAAACATCGGAATTGTATTGCAGAAAGCTCCACGAATTTCGCAATCACATTAAAGAATATCGTTTGGAACTTATGATGCAAGAAGTTGTATATTTTATAAATTATGGCAAAGTAGGTGGTATACTCCATCCGCATTTCAAAGGGAGCAATGCATTCATATCTCATGTACATTCCGCATTGCATATACATTCCATCTCAGTTGCATCTTCATTTCATGTACAATCATTGAGAAGGTGTCGAATCCTCTTAGGATTATTACATAACATATATTAAAAGGATCCTAAGGTTGGGAACTGATGCCCGAACTATCTTGAGCCAAGCACGTTCTACGCATATTAAAGAGAATCTTGAGCAAAATGGTCAAAACCATACTTGGAAGAAAAGGTGAGGCGAAAGGAGTATTTCGTGTCTGTCCTATTATGCAACATAATCCTTAAAACAGTGGTTTTCACCACTCCCATAGTGCTTAAAGCCTAAAATCAGAGTAGTAAGGATAGGGTTAAATCCTCATCGAACTTAGGTTGAGGATCCAACTCCCCAAAGCTCGATTTGACCTTCATGGAGTAGTAAGGATAGGGTCTAATTCTCATCTCGCTTAGGTTGAGAATCCGATTCCCCAAAGCTCTGATTTGACCTTCATGGAGTAGTAAGGATAGGGTCTAATTCTCATCTCGCTTAGGTTGAGAATCCGATTCCCCAAAGCTTCCATTTTGCCCACTCAAGAACTTGAAATTCAAAAGAAAATATTTTTCATTTCTTTATTAATACTGGACTGGAAGGATCGTACTACATGTCCCTTGCAAGGATGGGTAGTCATCACCAAGGTCCAAGAAATCACAGTAAAGTCAAATCCTGGATTATGGGGTTAATCTCCATCGGGGCTATAGACGCCTGGCTGGCGGTGGAGTATGCTCATGCGTGGCAACATGTCTTGTCTAAAAGCAAGACCACTTGATCGCTCAAACGGACGAGGCTAGCCCGACAGTTTCATCCATAACAGGTTAAATCATTTTGTTCAAGATGAGATAATGAACTCCAGATCAGAGTAGTAAGGATAGGGTTAAATTCCCATCTCGCTTAGGTTGGGAATCCGATTCCCCAAAGCTCGATTTCACTTACACCTGCACATGGGTTCAAGATGGTAGTGACACATAACCAACTTTGGGATCTAGTAAATTAATTCAAGTATACATATATTTGGTCCTAAGAGGGTTCGACAGTTTTAATATGTGTGTTCATGATACTAGAAGGTCTGAGCCTTTGCAAAGCAGGTTGCTATATCTCTAGCATCTTCATCATACATCAAATCCTGCACAAATCATTCATAGCCTTGCATACGAATCATAAGTGAAACTGACAATGGAATGTGATCAATTTCAAACGATAGGGAATGAAGCACATTGCACACACCGAGCTGATGCTTAATAATTCTAATGTTTCATGTATTTCTCGTCTAGTTTCATTCTTGGGATATTTGCTAACGCTTGTATTTGAGTCTGTGTGTTTTCAGGTTGAGTTCTCACCGAAATGCTCAGGAGCATTTCCCAGTAGAGTCGCCATTTGTTGTGGCTGATCCACAACGTACCCCAAAATTGGGGACCCACCTTTTTGCATGTGTTCCAAGAAGACCGAAGTGGCCCATAGGCTAAAGTTCAAAGAAAAAAAAGCAAAACACCACAAGGAGAAAAAGTGTCGCGATATCGCGACATGTTGCTCCATCGCGGCCAAAATGAAAAAGTGTCGCGATATCGCGACATGTTGCTCCATCGCGGCAAAAATGAAAAAGTGTCACGATATCGCGACATGTTGCTCCATCGCGGCCAAAAATGAAAAAGTGTCATGATATCGCGACATGTTGCTCCATCGCGGCCAAAAATGAAAAAGTGTCGCGATATCGCGACATGTTGCTCCATCGCGGCCAAAAATGAAAAAGTGTCGCGATATCGCGACATGTTGCTCCATCGCGGCCAAAAATGAAAAAGTGTCGCGATATCGCGACATGTTGCTCCATCGCGGCAAAAATGAAAAAGTTAGACATGTTGCTCCATCGCGGCCAAAAATAAAAAGTGTCGCGATATCGCGACATGTTGCTCCATCACGGAAGAAAAATGAAAAAGTGTCACGATATCGCGACATGTTGCTCCATCGCAGAAAAAAAAAAGTGTCGCGATATCGCGACATGTTGCTCCTCGCAAGAAAAAGTGTCGCGATATCGCGACATGTTGCATTTCCATCGCGAAAGAAAAAGAAAAAGTGTCGCGATATCGCGACATGTTGCATTTTCGCGACCAAACAAGACAAGAAAGAACAAAAAAGAAAAGTGTCGCGATATCGCGACATGTTGCATTTTCACGGCCGTACAAGAAAAAGTGTCGCGATATCGCGACATGTTGCATTTTCGCGATTCAAATGCAAAGGAAAAGAGTAGAAAGAAAAAGTGTCACGATATCGCGACATGTTCCATTTTCGCGATTCAAAGCAACAAAAGATGGAAGGGGCCAAAAGTGTCACGATATCGCGACATGTTCCATTTTCACGATTCAACAAGGAGTAGGCGGAGAGGAGGCAAGAAGTGTCGCGATATCGCGACATGTCCCATTTTCGCCAAGGTAACAGACCTGCATAGTGACGTGGACATAAGGACAAAATCCATTGAATAAGACAAGCGTTACATAAGGAATATTTAATGATTGGAAATCATTTAAGATGGTCGTTACACAGGGAAGGAAATGGATGCAAGCCTATGTGGAGAAAACGCAGCAAAGGGCCACAAAATGGAAACCGAAGCACACGCATGCAGGGAAGGTGAAACGAACAATCAGGGAAGGTGAAACGAACAGCCATCGAAAAATGAAAGTGAACCGTCATGGAAGGAAAAACAATTCTTTCAAAAAGTTTAAATACGCCATTCAAAGAGGCCAGAGGGGGGGAAACTGTTCAGAGAAGATTGCAGTAATGAAGGCAAGGCCTTAGCACTGGGTTTCTCTGGATACTTTCTTCCACATTGGACTGGTTTTTCTTCTTCATGGACATGGGTTGGAAATCTCGGCGAGCAGAGTTGCAGAGTTGAAGGCGATAATGCCATTCTGGGCCTGTTTGAGTCGTTTTTCTTCCATGGACTGGTTCGGGAAAACCAGAAATTCTGCTATTGTAAAATGACACATTTTTAATGCAGAAGTGTTCAAAAATTTGCATCTTGTGGGCAAGAAAGAAGGAGATTTTCTTTGCATGCTATGGATTTAATGTTTATTCTTTCATCTTTTCAGATTTCGAATTTATAGATAATGTTGATGCCATTTCTTTGGGTTACATTAGGCGAATATTTGAAATCTGAATTTTATTTCGTACCCTAGGAACCAGAACTTAGCTTATCCGGATTGTGCTTGTTTGCAGGTCCAATAGGTTAGGTTGCATGCACGGAAACCTCACATCTTCGGTTTTGTCGTAATAGGATAGCATCATACTGAATGCATTTTATTTTCAGTTTTCTGCATTTCATTTTCATTCTTTCTGCATTTTTTTATTTTTATTTATGTTCAGGAGTTTTAACTTTTCAAGGCATTAAAATAGACATTTAAAAAATATTAAAATCTAAAAAAATAATGAACAATCACTAAAATTTCATGCTGAAATAAACCAACATTGCCCCTTGTTTATAGTTACTTGCAATCACTAAGGTGTTCCAAGCATTTAAATTGAATATCTTTATATGAGATTACTAATACACATATGCAAATGCTAAATACAGCGGAGACCTTGGAGAAGTCGTTTGTTTAACTTCTTTGCAAGAGGGGATTTGGAACCCAAATCCTAAAGGAGAGTGTACTTTCACAACTGGGTGAAAATACCACTCAACAAGTAGGTTTACCTAGGGTTTAGTGTAACCTAGGGTTTATTCTAGCCTAGGGTTAAATTTATATAGGTTTTAGGGAAATTTAAATTATTTTTGAATGTTTTTTAATTGATCATTAATTGCCACTACACAAGGCCAAGTGTGACATTTTTAGGTTTCTACATTTACCCCTTTTTATACTGTGTTGTGTGAGAACACAATGCAATGCAAAAATTGATGACATCGAATTTTGTGGTTGATTTATGAGGAGAAATTGGTCAAATAGAATTAGTCATAGTTGATGTGTGGTTGATTATGATTGGTTGTAACTTTTTTCATGTTATGATGATTATTGAGGGAGGGAGACGCAAGGTAATATTGAGTCACAATAAATGTAAGATGCCCCAAATATGGAAGGGGAGAATATCCTTGTAAATTTACCTTTGATAGATTGTTGATCTTGATTTAGTTTGGTAAGTAGTCCAACTATTTATAAGTGTTCTCATGATGCTTCTATTACAAGTGGTCTTATGCCCGCCACTTCGATGAAAGGAATTCATGATTAACCATTGGGTATACCAAATGTTTAATTTTTGGATTGGAGTTTTGATTGAGAAGAAAAATTTTGCTTTTATTTTTCCCAACAAAGGAGGGCTTGTGATAGTCTTAGGCAAAGGTTCTTGGATAAACATAAATTCCAAGATTGAGTGTTTGAATATTGATCATGTGCAAGATGGATTTTATGATGTGTGATGTCTACCCCCTCAAGCAATGAGTTGATGGGTAAATAATATATAGACGATGATGAATCGTTTGATAAAACATAATTGTAGGATCGCATAGGAGATAAGAAATGTGAAAACTTGCAGGTTGAAGGGTTTTGGCATGAAAAATAAAAAATGTATGGATGGGTGCATTTTATTGGAAAATATCCATATGTTTTAGTAAAAAAAAGTACCTATCCATATGATTTAAACTTTGTGATCCATATGTATTTTATCTATAGTTTGGGGGACCAAACAATTTCAAAATTTAGAAGATCTTATATTGTTGGAAATCTCTTTTAGATCCAAATCCAATGGTGGTGGTTTTGAGAAATTTGGATAAGATTTGATAGGGGAAAATTTAGCTCAAAGCTGGCCCTACTTTTTAAAGTGATGAATGCTTAATTTTAGGTTTTTGAAAGGGAATTTTGGCTTGGTTTTTTAGGGGGCCAATGTTTGATGGTGAATTGATGGAGGTTTATGTGAAGTGGTTCAAATTACAATTTATACAAATATGGTGGATAGGATGGGAGTGGATAGACTTCGATGGATTAGTAGTAGTATGTGATGTATATATTGTAGCAATGTTTTTAGTGTGGCATATGTACCATAATTTTTGTAGTATTGCTTTGATGAGATGAGGATGATTTATACATTATGATTTGTTGTGTTGGGTACCTTTTATTGTGGTAGTTATCAGATGTATTGTAATATTTATCATTCATTTAGATACTATTGATGTTATGAATAAAATTGTATGGTTGTGTAAATGCATTTTGAAACTTTAAATGTATGTGTGTAATCAAATTTTCTTGGATGTGTGTATTTGATTTTTGCAATCATTATGGTTGAAGTAATCAATGACAAATTGGCAGTCGTATTGAAATATGAAAAGAAAATGGTGAGATAGGAAAACATGCAATGTGTGTGATGAATGCAAATTTAGAGTGATTGTATATAGGTGCTTATAGCAATGTTTAGATGATTGAATTGAGGACAATGCATGTTGATCCTAATGGTGTGCTAGTTGTGCAACTAGAGATGATGTGTGTTTGTTCCTTTTGCTAAGGGTTTTTAGATGCTAGAAGGATTTCTAGGGAGTCAAATATCTGAGTTTAATCATCAAACCCATCTATTAGTCAAGTGATATTCTACTAAAACCTAGACCATCCTAACTGAGGTTGAGCCTATCATGAACTAGTGTGTGTGCAATGATGTTCATTTATCCATTTTAAGTGAGGTTGGACTAACCTATTATAGTTTACATTATAAGTTAGCTCATCCAAGAGCACATAGTTATTTGTACAAAAGAAGATTGCTAATGTGATAAATATATCATCACTTGAAGGACCTGCTCCATTACTAGATAGGAATATATAGCCCTGATGGATATCAATCAAATGATCTATTGATGTTGTTCCACTACCAACTAGGTGTCTATAGCCTTGATGTAATCAGCTAAAATTTTTTAAGGATACCAAGGGCAAGTTGTTTGGTAGTACTCTTTTGTATTTTCTTTTTCTATTTTTTTTCTTTTTTTTTGTATCTTTTCCTTGTTTTGGATCACCATGCTTGAATTATGTGAATGATAGGATGAGCAGGGGAAACCATTTGCTTTATGGTGAGACTACAGAAGGTTTTGTATTCCCTAGACTCAATTTTTTTTAGTGTTTCACATATGTTTGATTCATGAAAGAGATCTAGTCATTCAAGGGAAGTCTCAAATAGCATTATAACCCAATGATGTTTGATAAAGTTTGATGGGATCAACTAAAAAGGTTGACCAAAAGAAATGACCTCTATTACCGAGCAACCTATGCATAAAATTTAAACATGACATCCTGGTAGTTTTTATAACTAGTGTATGGTGTTGTATGAAATGAGAAATATCTATGTGCAAGTGAATGGATACAATGATGTAATAATGTAGACACTGAAGAGTTGCATGATAATGTAAATACCTTATGTATAGGAACATGTACGACTGACTTGTCATTGATTAAGTAAACCAAGAAAGATTGGCTAATGTATACCCACATCTCTAAAAAGTGATCCATAACACTATAGACGCTATATGAGGTGATGTATGCATGGATGTGATGAATGAGGTGATTAAAATGTTTGGTGGTATCAACATATTGATTTATGATAAGTGCATATGTGTATTGGAGGAATATAATTAATGATAGAAGATGATGAAATGAATGAAATGGAGGAAAAATAAAGATGAGGGGAAAGAGGAAAGAAATATGAAGAGAAAAGAGACGAACCTATCAAAAGTATGTAGTTACTCAAAGCATGACCATACAACAGTGAAAATAAGAGAGGAAATAGATGTGAAGAAAGGGGAGGATGGAAGCTTATCAAAGGTAAGTAGCCACTTGGAGCATGACTATACAATAGTGACATAGATCCAAGTGGAAGATATTTGGATAAGGAAGAAGTAAAATACCGATGGAAATAAAGTAAAATGAGATACGAGATATGTCATTGATGGAAATTTTTGATTGTGTGTGGTTGATTGTTGTTGTTAATTTTGTACTTTTGTCATTGTTGTTTTTTTTGTGTTTTTGTTGTTGTTTTTGTATTTGTGTTATTTTTTGTTTTTCAATGAGTTTACACATATTTTTATGAGAAGTCATGGTCCCCTCATACCAAGTGGGGTTTGAAACTTGGACCTCTCAAAGAGAAACCAAATCCCTTACCACTATAGTAAGCTTATAACTTAAAAATTTAAGTGTACACAGGTTTTTATGAGGGGTCTGAGTCCCCTCTTATCAGGGTTTGAACTTGGATTTTTTTGTTGTTTTTGTTTTGTTTTGTATTTTTGTTGTTATTTTTTATATAGAATGTATAAGAATGTAAGAGCTAAAATTTTATAGAAGGGTAGTGGCACCCCTAGGCTAGAAGTTGATTTTATGAGAAGAATTATGGGTTCCCTCAATCATGATATTGATTTGATGAAGAGGGGTATTGGAACCCCCAATCATGAAATTGAAAATGACCAATGCAATTTGGGGCCTTTGGAATGGATTTGAGTTTGAAATAGAATTTGACCAATGGGATTTGGTACCTTTGGAATGGATTTTGGCCAATGGGATTTGGTGCCTTTGAAACCTTTGAATTGAAGTGGAACTTTTACCAAAGGAGTTTTTGTGCCTTTGAAGTGGATGTGATTTTTGAAATGAGGCCAAAAGGAAGGGTGCCTTTGGGTTGTGTTTGCTTTGAAATGATGCCAAAGGGAAGGGTACCTTTAGGTTGTATTTGAAGGAAAATTTGTTTTTTTTTTAAATGAAAGTCACTGCTAAAGGTGTGCAATGGAAATTGCTTCCTTTAGGAAGTGACCTCTATGATAAGGATATGAAAATTAAATTGCTTCTTGTATGAAGTGACCTCTATGCTAAGGACATAAAAAGTAAGTTGCTTCTTGTAGGGAGTGACCTCGATGCTAAGGACATAAAAAGTAAATTTCTATGCTAAGAACACATGAAAGTAAAATTCTATGCTAAGTATTTTGAAAGTAATGTCTATGTTAAGGATATGGAAAGTAAATGTCTATGCTAGGAGCATGTGAAAGTAAATGTCTATGCTAGGATCATTTGAAAGTAAATGTATATGCTAGGAGCATGTAAAAGTAAATTTCTATGCTAAGAGCATGTGAAAGTAAATGTCTATGCTAAGGACATGGAAATTAAAATGCCTCTTGTAGGGAGTGATCCCTCACTTCTTATAGGGAACGACCTATATGCTAAGGACATGAAAGGTAAATTGCTTCTTGTAAGGAGAGACCCCTATACTTAAGGCATGAAAAGTAAATTCATATGCTAGGAATATATGAAAGTAAATATCTATGCTAACAACATAGAAAGGTAATTTGCTTCTTGTAGGGAGCGACCCCTCACTTCTTATAGGGAGCGAGCTCTATGCTACAAATATGAAAGGTTAATTGCTTTTAAAATGAAATTTTATCCTAAACACAATGCTTAGGGCATGAAAAGTAAATTGCTTTTGAAATGAAATTTTATCCTAAGGACAATGCTCAGGGCATGAAAAGTAAATTGCTTTTGAAATGAAATTTTATCCTAAGGACAATGCTTAGGGCATGAAAAGTAAATTGCTTTTTAAATGAAATTTTATCAAAGGGATTTGGCACCTTTGGAGATTTGAAATTGAAATTGAATTTTGACCAAAGGGGTTTTATGCCTTTGGATCCTTTGAATTGAAATTGAATTTTGACCAAAGGGGTTTTATGCCTTTGGAGCCTTTGAATTGAAATTGAATTTTGACCAAAGGGGTTTTATGCCTTTGGGGCCTTTGAACTAAAATTGAATTTTGACCAAAGGGGTTTTATGCCTTTGGGGCCTTTGAACTGAAATTGAATTTTGACCAAAGGGATTTTATGCCTTTGGGGCCTTTGAACTGAAATTAAATTTTGACCAAAGGGATTTTATGCCTTTGGGACCTTTGAACTGAAATTGAATTTTTACCAAAGGGGTTTTATGCCTTTGGGGCCTTTGAACTAGAATTGAATTTTAATTAGAGGGGTTTATGCCTTTGTGTTAGGATCCTATCATAACATTAATTATTAATAATAATAGTAATAATGTATTTCATATCCTATAGTTATAATAATAAAATAATATAATAATAAATAATATAATAATTAATATAATTAATTATTATATCATTATTATAATATTAGGGTTAGGAAGCATTGCAACCTTTCACCTATAACCCTAGAGTGGGTATAAAATATTGTAAGAACTTATCATTCCAATATCCATGAAATATTATATAAAACATTTATTAAAACATTGAAGGGACTTCTCGACAATCCAAAAGTGATTCTTTTAGTTTTAGGTTATTTATATTTATTTATCAATTTAAATGCTAGGAACCCTAGGTTCCTACCATCTGGTATCAGAGCTGTATGGATCCAACCATATGGTACATAAAAATCAAAGGAATAAAAAATAACATTGCAAAAATTAGAAGAATGATTGAACGAAAATAAAATAAACAAATGGAACGTTCTTATCGTATTATACAATATTTAAAGGAAATGCAAGAGGAGACCCTAGCCATGGAATCTCAGGTAGAGGATGAAGAACCCATAACCAAAGAACTTTTCGAAATACCCACTGCACTTTCAAAGGAAGAAGATAATTCAAACCCTAATTTTTTTTTCTCGAAAGAAACCAAAACCATAGAACTTCAAAAAGTACTTATTGAATTTCCGAAAAAAAATCGAAACCCTAAACATGCAAATTTTTTTATAGAGACGGAAAGTAAGATTCATAAACTTGCACTGGATGTTTATATTGCCAAAATTGGAGATATAATTTGTGCTGACCTTGGTGCATTTGATATTAATATAGACGATGCGAAAAACCATGAAAATAAAACCATCATAAAAGAAATCCAAAATTTTTATTATCTACTAAATGTATTGAACAGTATGAGTCTTTCATCTATAAGACCCCCACCTTGGCCACCACCATTGTTCAAAGAAGCTATCAAGATATGCCCTTCCCAATAGCTAGTACACCTACAATTTTTATTATTTAATCTCCATAAGATACTGAGATATTGAATCTAGGTTCCTACCTGCAATTTTTGGCTGAATCTAGGTTCCTACCATGTACTATCATGTCTCTTGTTGAATGGTTGTACCTGGTTACATATGAACTGATGTAGAAGTAATCATAGATTCCCATAAATCAAAATCCTCCACCAATAAGTAGCAACTCGAAGAATGATGACAGAAATTGGTTTTGTCAAAGGCAATCCTGAAGTGTAGACTTATGAACATCAGGCTATGTAACAATATTTATGATCCTAATGGCAGTTTTTTTTCCCAACTTCACCAGACCTGATATCATATGGCACTATTTTTGAACAAAAACCTTAGCGTATTCATGCTGATGAAACAAGCTATTTTAAATGAATTGTTAAAGAATTTTAAATACTTCCCAGTTGGAAGATAATTTTGTTATTTTTCCATTCGTAAGCACAACAAGAGAATGGCAAATAGCATGAGTTCAGAACATAGTTTACAGGGGATCAACCAAATATTATTATTATTTTAATACAAGGCACATAAAAAATTGTACACTCCAACAATGTGAGACTTGTCTCCAACATACTTATTTGAGATACTAGGATGCCTAGAAAGGAAAGGGTTGCACCTATCTAGAATCTGCATTGTCAAATATAATTTGTGAAACTGTTTTTGCTTTCTTCGTACAAAAAATAAAAAATAAAATTGTGGTCTGTTAAAGGGCAAGACGTATCCCTTACCAGAAAACTTTCAACATCATAGTGTTGTTGGTGCACAAATTATAGTTCATGGGCATGGTCTCCTCATCATTTGAACTCTTTAATTTAAGATTCAGAAGATATCATAACACAGAGAATTTTCCCATTTGGTAAAGCTAAATTCTCTCAATAGTGATTACTCTTTGATACTGAGTACATTTTACTACAATGGTGTAATGTACTTACCCTTTATTAGAGTTAGAGCACGAATTGAACAGAGACATCAAGCACAAATTAGATCATACTGCAATGGTTTAATGAAATTACCCTTTATTAAAGCATGAATTGAAGAGAGACATCAAGCACGAATTAGATCATATTGAACAGAACATTGTTGATATTGTTGATGGATTGTATTGGCATTCTTCCAAAGCATAAGGATTTGATGCGTCTATCAACAGGTTACTGGCCTTCAAGTGTGTGTTTTGAACCAAGTTTCTTCAGTACTTAAAGCAAATATTTGACATGAGAAAAGTTGGAGATAGAGACTCTTCAGCCCCTAATGATATTCCTTCAAATAAGAAAATAAATAAATGAAAACTGTTAATTCATGTGAGACAAAATGAAAGGACCAGTTCATTTCGATGCTAAGCAGAATTGGCAACGGTAGCCCAGCAATGGGGCTTTTCCAAATTCAAATAATTCTTATACATATACATACCCATCGTGGGGATTGAACCCGAGTCACATAACCGATAATGCAAGTGGTGGCTTACCAGATGGCTTTTCCAAATTATTAATCATGAAATCTCCATTGATCTCATCCAACGCCTGCAGGTCATGGGTAGAGAGTTTTTCAAACTTCCACAAGAGGAAAAGGAGGCCTATTCTAGCAACATGGCAACGAGAGTTATGGAGGGTTACGACACCAAGTTGGCTCACTAGATTGACGAAAAGCTAGAGTGGATTTATTACTATTTCTATATTCTATGGCCTCCTTTCTCTAGATATTTGGACATCTGGCTCAAACACCCTACCTCTTACATAGAAGTGAACGATGAATATGCACGAGCACTTATGGAGGTAGTAAATACACTTTTATTGGCTCTTTTCATAAATCTGGGGTTGGCAGAGTCAACGATGAAGGAAGCGCTTGGCAACGAAGATATGGAAATGGAAATGAAAATAAATTACTACCCACCTTATCCATAGCCGGAGCTCACTGTTAGGGTGGAAGCCCACATCGACATGAGCGCTTTGACTCTTATGGTACCCAATGAAGTGCCAGGACTCCAAGTTTTCAAGGATGGTTGCTGGGTTTCTATCGATTACATTGCAAACGCCATCATCGTCTAGAGACCAGCTTGAGATATTGAGTAACAGGAAGTACAAGAGCGTTCTACACTAATTTTGGTGAGCAAGGACAAAGTGAGAATGTCATGGTCGATATTCTGCACTTTCCCTGCAGATAAATTCATCGGTATCATGAAAGGAATAGTGAATGAAGAGAATCCTTTCCACTTCAATGCCAAAACATATGCGGAGTTCAAACATCGCAAGATTAATAAGCTTCCCAAGGAGGTGGAATATTTGAAGAGCATATACTTACACACTATAATTCCAAGCGTTGAGGACAAATCTTGTTTTAAGGAGGGTGGAATGTTAGGGACAAATCTTATTTTAAGGAGGGTGGAATGTTAGGGTCCTATCCTAACATTAATTAATAATAATAATAGTAATAATGTATTTCATATCCTATAGTTATAATAATAAAATAATATAATAATTAATATAATTAATTATTATATTATTATTATAAGATTAGGGTTAGGAGGCATTGCAACCTTTCACCTATAACCCTACAGTGGGTATAAAATATTGTAAGAACTTATCATTCCAATATCCATGAAATATTATATAAAATATTTATTAAAACATTGAAGGGACTTCTCGACAATCCAAAAGTGATTATTTTAGTTTTAGGTTATTTATTTATTTATTTATCAATTTACATGCTAGGAACCCTAGGTTCCTACCATTTTGGGTCCTTTGAACTAAAATTGAATTTTGACCAAAGGGGTTTTATGCCTTTGGGGCCTTTGAACTAAAATTGAAATTTGACCAAAGGGGTTTGGTGCCTTTGGATCTGTTGGTCCGGCTTTCATGCACACCCCGGGAAAAAGGATGAAGGCAAGGAAAGCTCCGGAGACACCCACGGGACTGATCCCACTCATCTTTAGGATCTAGCTGGTTATCCAAGGTGCGAGTTACGGAGTTGGGTCGAATGGCAATTCACTCTTTTCCACTTCGGAATAGATTTCAATATGGATCGCTCTCGTTACCTTACAGGGGGTTCCTGAACTTGTTCAAGAGTTGCAAAAGTTGTTGACAATCAGATTTGACTTGAATTCTTTGATCTAGCTCTCATGGGTCAGCAGATTTAAATAAAAGGCAAACAAAGAAAATAAAAATGGATCATTCACGGTAAGCAAAGAGAGGGTAGGGTAGGGCAGAAAAGAGAAGTTTATCAAACATCAATTGTAAACCCAAACTGTCAATCTTATCTATGCTATCGCCTTCACAACGTAACAAATCCCGTAAGAAAGTGTCCACTCACCTAAGATCACTTTCAACTAAGAGCACAAGGCAGAGTGAAACAGATCTAGCAGTAAAATCATAAATCCAAGGGGCAGCTGGTTAAAATCGGTATCTTTCACCGACAACTCTAGCTCGCACAGAGGAAGACAAGAGCAATTAGAACAAACTTACACCTCAAATCAGTAATTTCCCTAGCAGGATAATAGAACAATCGAAGCCTAACAAAGATATTTAATCTTGACAATGGCAGATTTACAAGATATATCTAACAAACTTTAAATGGAACGGATAACAAAAGAAAATACACTTATCACACTCGCAAAAGATTAGGCTCCCCGGCCATGCTATCACGTAAAAGCTAAAGCACATCAACTCCAAGTCCGAAAACAAAGGATTTCACAAAATTTGCAAGAAATTGCTTATAAGCCTTTATTTCTAAGTCTCCGCCTCCCTGCGATTACATTTAGAATTTGTATTTATAGACTCGTGACGGACCTCGATCTTTTCCAAAATATCTTGCTCAAACCCTAAATCTTATCGCACTTAAACCCTAGGACCCGGGTTTTACAATAAAAATCCATTTAAAAATCAAAGTCCGGATAGAACTTAACCCTTCGGCAAATCATGGCAAACACCGCCATAAATGGAGAAGATAAAATAAAATGCAACTTGCATTCATCCGCAACCGCAAATAAATGCTTCCATTAATTCTCGCTGGTGAGCCGGATGAGTCACCACTTCTCCATCAATTCGATCTCCGCAAATCCATCCCGAAGTTGAAATGGTCTTCATGCTATCAAGTCTCGCAATAAATTTGTCGTTGAATGCTCTCACCGGCAGCTTCTCTCCTAGCATGGCGGTCCTTGACTAAATCCGCACTTTATCTTCGCCTTTATGGTCTTTCCCGGTTGTCCCGTAAGTGCTGTGGAATCCCGCATGAAAGACAAAAAGATGCATTAGATTAGCATTTTAATTAAATCGAAGCTTAAAACATTAAAAACAGATTAAATCCGCAAAATAAGCTTGCATGTCGGCTTCGGTTTGTCCCATTCACGCTTTGACACGTGTCGCTACCCCAGGAAGCCTTCTCGCTTCCCGCCGGAATGCACTTTCGAGTCAACTATGACTTTCTCTCTCCTGCCGCGATTCTCGCGACATGTCGCGATTTCGCGACATGTCGCGAAATCGCGACCCCGCCGCAGCATCGGCAACTTCCTCCCTCGTCGGTCGCGAAACGCGACATGTCGCGATTTCGCGACATGTCGCGAAATCGCGACCCTTCCTGGCCTCCGTACGCTTCTTGATTTTCAGCCGCGATTCTAGAACACGTCGCGATATCGCGACAGTTCCGTACCTGCATGCGTTGACCGCGTTGACCGCGATTTTGGAACATGTTTGCGACTTAGCCGATTTTTCATCCCGCAGCCCATTTTTTCTCTCCTGCCGCGAAATACGACATGTCGCGATTTCGCGACATGTCGCAAAATCGCGCCCTCCGTACAGCTTGCTCTTCTCTCCCAAAACCGTCGCGATTTCGCGACATGTCGCGAAATCGCGACCTTCTCGGCACTTAGCCGCATTTTGACTTACCCGTCGCGATATCGCGACATTTCCAAAAGGAAGTGTCGCGATATCGCGACACTACCAAAAATGGAAAGTTTGATTTTTCAAAGAATTATGCAACTGTTTTCTGGATTTTTCTCGGTATCGGTGCAAGATTTTGCTTGTGCATGAATGATTCTAGCATGTAAAAAGTGAATTCTTGGATAACACAGATAGAATGCAAGAAAAAGCACAACTTTAAAAAGGAGGCAAGCAAATTTGGATTTAAAACCTGAAAAGACCAAGAGGGTCCCTGCTGCAAAAATGGAAGTTCATAATTTTCTAAGGATGGAATCTCATTTTTCAAAGGGGGTGTGTTGCTTATCAACAAATGGCGATATCTCAAGGGTAAAATAGTAGCACTATTTTAGAACCCAAGACTCGGGTTTCAAAACAAAAAGACCATGCATCATGCCTTGCCACTGACATTCTTCACAATAAATTGACTGCTAACCGCCAACCGTTAAAATTTCCCAAGGACATACTAGGTCGGATTACTTCAAGGAAGATTTCGATGTGCAATTACAAAGGGTATAGAACTTTCTTCAAGGATGACCTGAATTGAATGATAAACTTGGATTAATCAACTTTTCTAGATTGTAAAAGGGGAAACCGAGTAGAGCTCGGTTTACTAGTTTAGCTTTTTACAACTCTAGACAGAGTTACCCTTTAGATTTACACGACCCAATTTACAACCGTAGGGCGTAATCTAATATTGGCCGCCTCTTTTGATCATATAACTCTTTTTTTCTTTTTTTCTTTTTTTCTTATCTCTCTTTTTTTATCTCTCTTCTTTTGAAATATATCACTATCTGGAAGACCTTAGAGAAATTACAATTTTCTTTTAATATTTGATCAATCCTGGAACTACTTCACCTAGGCATTGATAGCCTCTGGTGACACCCAAGTAATTGCATGAACCATAGTCCCCTCTTATAACCAACTTTTCTTGGATTCCCCTGGAGTTCCTCCAACTAAACAAAGATAATAGTTTTTCTATCATTAAAACAACTCGTGGCAAGTAAGACACAAGATCCAATCATCTCTCTACCTTCATCCCGGATAACAAAATAGTTCCACCTTAGTGCAAGAGACTATCTCAATTAGAATAATGAGCATAATGGGGAGGCAACCGGATTGTGGATTTATCAGCTCAGAATAAAACAATTTTCAGCAGGCAGACTTTTCATTGATTGCTCAGGCAGAGGTTTAAAGGATAGAATTTTTAGAAGCCAAAGGACTTTATACAGGCTTCCAAGGACAGGCACAGGCTTTAAAGCAAAACAAAATCAAAACTGCATAGACTGCAAATAAAATAAACTAAACACTGAAAAACTGCACAGCTGTACATACAAAGGAATAAAACAAACTGCAAGGCTATTTACAAAGGATGCAAAGCACACCAGACAGCAGAAATTAAGCTAAAACAAATAAACTAAGAACCAAGCAAATAAATTAACAACTAACAAACAAAACGCACAAGCAACAAAATAAAACTAAAACAAAAGACTGTACAGACAACAAAGAAAAGGAAAAGCAGGGAAGAAAATAAAAACTGTACAGGTAATAAAAGAAATAAACTAAAAGAATCGAAGCAAATAAAAATAAACAAGATCGAAATAAACTAAATCGCAATCGAAATAAAATAAATCGTAAATCGTAATCGTACAGACAGCAAAGAAAAAGAAATGCAATAAAGAAAAGACTGTACATACTAAAATAAAAGCAAGCTAAAATAAAAAGACAAAGAAAGGAAATAAAAAGCACTGACAAAAGAAATAAACTGCACAAGCTAAAACTGAAAAACAACTAAAGAAAACTGAAAAACGTAAATCGTACAGACATTTAAAAATAAAACTGCACTGACAAAGAAATAAACTGAAAAACAAATAAATTAAAACTCGCAGAGCATTAAAATTAAATCGAAACAGATTAAAACTGCACAGACATTGAAATAAAAACTGCACTGACAAAGAAATAAAACCAAAAAACTTCAAAGCTTATTTACAATGCATACATATGTTACAACTTCCCTTCATACTCAAAAAATGCAGCAGTTGGGAAAGCAGAGAAATGGTGCTTTAAAAAATTTTGACCATGCAAGTAATTTAAAAAAAATTACCTTTCGAGTCCCGTTGACGAAATGCACTCCAGACTGTGCTTCAAAAATTTGCTATCTGGGAAAGACTTGGGTTTATCGTTTTCCCCGTCCCATTTGAAAACAAATCGCAACTCCTTCAAATTAAACAAATCATATAATAACAAATCATATGATAACATGTTTATGCTTCTAATTAAAGGGTTTGCAGAGTTCTTTCAAAAGGACTCGAATGTAAAAACCCCAGGATCAAATACTTTAAAACCTTGACGGACCTGCACCACCACATTTTCAAATTGATGTGACAACCGAAAGAAATCATGTTTTATCTCGTATGCCCTGGTTCTTAACAACTTGAACATTTTGTGGTTGCCGCACCACTTCAATATCCAGGACTTCAATTTTTATCCCTCTAGCAGAATCCTTACAATTTTCCTTTTCACCTGAGCCTTGCTTAGACTTAACCTCATCAATGTGCAATGTCCAAACATCATTGTTGTGATTGATTAGAGCCATAATCGTTCCCACCTTTTCGCTTGCCAAATCATAAACTCCAATATCTCGCATCAACACGCTTTATAGCCTCATCTTTGACATTATGTTCGAAGTTGCAGTGCTTATGTTGAGACAAGCTCATCAATTCCAAGTTGGTCGACCACATTCATATTTACCATCTTTTCCTCCTTTTCTTGAAATTCAACAGTTGGTCCAGAGTAAGCCTCAATCAAGTTAATGTTTTGTCCAACAATCTGAGGCAGTTCATAGAGGGTGATGTCACCTTTAAGTTCCCTCATATCCTCAATGATGCTATCCTCCTCGCTATTTCTCGCATAGTGAGATTGAATCTCACTTTCATCATCCTCTCATGAGGAAGGATCATTATTAAGTTCGGACTCTCACATTTCAAGTCATAACTCGTCCATTTTGAACTCGTTGAAAATCTTGCATTTCATCCACGTAAGTCTCAGACAAGACTTTCTCGTCTCTTCGGGAAAAGTGACAGAATCAAACCCCGGTTGTACTATTTTTGGGTGAACTAGAAATATCAATATTTCTTTGATCTCTAGGAAAATTTAACTCACCAGGAAAACTTCAGATTTGGGTGGTGCCGTATCACAACTCGTTCAGCTCAAGCACCCGCACTTTGAATTTGTCGAACTTTTCTCTCGTATTTTGCACATGCCGAGTGGATGTGACAGCTTAACGGAGTCTCCTTGGGTAGAGCATGACATGTTGGCACTAACTCATGATGTGGAATGGGGTCTCGGAAAGTGCATGTTCGTGTAACATAGGATATCAAAGGACCGCTCAAAATTTGAGGCCCTAGTCTGTCTTTCAAGAATTAAGGCTTCTTTATAAGCCCCTCGCCGTGGTTGTGATATTAATGTCTCTCTTGAGGAAAATAGAGGTCACCGAATCCAATGCATTCTTGTAGATTTCTAAGGCCGGATTTGCATTTGGGATGTAATGGCCACTCATTCTACCGTAAGCTCTTTGGAACCTCATATTGAAAGACCCGACAGTTTCTCCCGACTCTCTCTTGATGCTGGAAAATTGCCGATATAAAATGTCGGGATCTATCACTTCACCGAACCGTGATATAAAAGCTTTCTCTAGATCATCCCACCTAGTAATGGAATTGCCGGTGAGGTTTAAAAACCAGCCATAAGCTCCCTCCCGGAGAGTGAACGGGAACAATCATGCAGGCAACATCTTCATGTCGTATATTCAACAATCTTAGAGCATTTTTAAAAGCTAGCAGATGTTCTTCTGCAGTTCTTGTCCCATCATGTTTGTACCTGGGGAGATACCTTTCTGGACTTCTGGGCAAGTCATGGGCTATACCCGGAATGTTCAAAGCTGTGGAGCCCAACCAATTTGCCATTAATACTTGGCTGACAGTGATGTTATGATTTGTAATTGGATAACTGCAAGTGATGATAGAACTGCTTCTTAACAAACCACCGAACTTAAGGCCTTCTCTCGGCAATTTCAAAAACCGCACCGACAACTTTCAAAACCTTGCCGACAATTTAAAACCCCACAAAATTTAAAACGCACCGACAATTTATAAAACTGTACTGACAATTTATAAAACTGTCTCGGAGTTCACCGTGGGTCCTTCAAATGTTGTCGTTATGCCCTTACAATACTTGAACCGAGTTCATGCCCTCCTTCTAGCGCCAATTAGATGTTGGCCGAGGAGGAGGGGAAAATTGGCTACCGACTTTGGATAAAATACGCTTAGCCCACATACATGGATTTCTCAACTCAAGTGCACTAAGAACATAAGTTCTGCCCTCCTTCTAGCGCCAATTAGGTGTTGGCCCGCTTTCATGCACACCCCGGGAAAAAGGATGAAGGCAAGGAAAGCTCCGGAGACACCCACGGGACCGATCCCACTCATCTTTAGGATCTAGCCGGTTATCCAAGGTGCGAGTTACGGAGTTGGGTCGAATGGCAATTCACTCTTTTCCACTTCGGAATAGATTTCGATATGGACTCGCTCTCGTTACCTTACAGGGGGTTCCCGAACTTGTTCAAGAGTTGCAAAAGTTGTTGACAATCAGATTTGACTTGAATTCTTTGATCTAGCTCTCATGGGTCAACAGATTTAAATAAAAGGCAAACAAAGAAAATAAAAATGGATCATTCACTGTAAGCAAAGAGAGGGTAGGGTAAGGCGGAAAAGAGAAGTTTATCAAACATCAATTGTAAACCCAAACTATCAATCTTATCTATGCTATCACTTTCACAACGGAACAAATCCCTAAGAAAGTGTCCACTACCTAAGATCACTTTCAACTAAGAGCACAAGGCAGAGTGAAACAGATCTAGCGAAAAATCATAAATCCAAGGGCACAATGTTAAAATCGGTATCTTTCACCTACCTAGCTCGCACAATGAAGACAGAGCAATTAGAACAAACTTAACCTCAAATCGTAATTTCCCTAGCGCATAATAGAACAACCGAAGCCTAACAAAGATATTTAATCTTGACAATGGCAGATTTACAAAGATATATCTAACAAACTTTAAATGGAACGGATAACAAAAGAAAATACACTTATCACACTCGCAAAAGATTAGGCTCCCCGGCCATGCTATCACGTAAAAGCTAAAGCACATCAACTCCAAGTCCGAAAACAAAGGATTTCACAAAATTTGCAAGAAATTGCTTATAAGCCTTTATTTCTAAGTCTCCGCCTCCCTGCGATTACATTTAGAATTTGTATTTATAGACTCAGGATAGACCCTGATCTTTTCCAAAATATCTTGCTCAAACCCTAAATCTTATCGCACTTAAACCCTAGGACCCGGTTTTACAATAAAAATCCATTTAAAAATCAAAGTCCGGATAGAACTTAACCCTTCTGCAAATCAGTGCAACACCGCCATAAATGGAGAAGATAAAATAAATGCAACTTGCATTCATTCGCACTCGCAAATAAATGCTTTCATTAATTCTCGCTGGTGAGCCGGATGAGTCACCACTTCTCCATCAATTCGATCTCCGCAAATCCATCCCGAGTTGAAATGGTCTCCATGCTATCAAGTCTCGCAATAAATTTGTCGTTGAATGCTCTCACCGGCCTTCTCTCCTAGCATGGCGGTCCTTGACTAAATCCGCACTTTATCTTCGCCTTTATGGTCTTTCCCGGTTGTCCCGTAAGTGCTGTGGAATCCCGCATGAAAGACAAAAAGATGCATTAGATTAGCATTTTAATTAAATCGGAAGCTTAAAACATTAAAAACAGATTAAATCCGCAAAATAAGCTTGCATGTCGGCTTCTCGTTTGTCCCATTCACGCTTTGACACGTGTCGCTACCCCAGGAAGCCTTCTCGTTTCCCGTCGGAATGCACTTTCAGTTCAACTATGACTTTCTCTCTCCTACCGCGATTCGCGACATGTCGCGATTTCGCGACATGTCGCGAAATCGCGACCCCGCGCAGCATCGGCAACTTCCTCCCTCGTCGGCCGCGAAAACGCGACATGTCGCGATTTCGCGACATGTCGCGAAATCGCGACCCTTCCTGGCCTCCGTACGCTTCTTGATTTTCAGCCGCGATTCTAGAACACGTCGCGATATCGCGACAGTTCCCCTACCTGCATGCGCTGACCGCGTTGGACCGCGATTTTGGAACATGTTTGCGACTTAGCCGATTTTTCATCCCGCAGCCCATTTTCTCTCTCCCGCCGCGAAATGCGACATGTCGCGATTTCGCGACATGTCGCAAAATCGCGCCCTCCGTACAGCCTTGCTTCTCTCCCAAAACCGTCGCGATTTCGCGACATGTCGCGAAATCGCGACCTTCTCGGCACTTAGCCGCATTTTGACTTACCCGTCGCGATATCGCGACATTTCGAAATGGAAGTGTCGCGATATCGCGACACTACCAAAAATGGAAAGTTTGATTTTTCAATGAATTATGCAACTCGTTTTCTCGGATTTTCTCGGTATCGGTGCAAGATTTTGCTTGTGCATGAATGATTCTAGCATGTAAAAAGTGAATTCTTGGATAACACAACTAGAATGCAAGAAAAAGCACAACTTTAAAAAGGAGGCAAGCAAAATTTGGATTTAAAACCCGAAAAGATCAAGAGGGTCCCTGCTGCAAAAAATGAAAGTTCAGAATTTTCCAAGGATGGAATCTCATTTTTCAGTGGGGGTGTGTTGCTTATCAACAGAGCCTTTGAACTAGAATTGAATTTTGACCAAAGTATTTTTATGCCTTTGGGGCCTTTGAACTGGAATTAAATTTTGACCAATGGGGTTTTATGCCTTTGTAGCCTTTGAACTAAAATTAAAATTTTGACCAAAGGGGTTTTATGCCTTTGGGGCATTTGAATTGAAATTAAAATTGACCAAAGGGGTTTTGTGCATTTGGAGCCTTTGAACTAAAATTAGGATTTGATTGTTTTGTTAAAGTGAGGTAAAGGGTGCAAACTTTGATAAAAGGATACAACCTTTTGAACTTGGAGATTGATTGTTTTGAGATGTGAATGCGAGGCAAAGGGCACAATCTTTGAGAAAAGGACACAACCTTTTGAACCTGGTGATTGATTGTGAAAATGAGGCAAAGGGTACAACCTTTGACAAAAGGATGTAACCTTTTGAACCTGGTAGATGAGTTTTTTGAAATGTGAATGCGAATCAAATGGTGCAACCTTTTGAACATAGTGATTGCTTATGAAAGCAAAGTAAAGTGTAAAACCTTTGACAAAAGGATGCAATATTTTGAACTTGGAAGTTGATTTATTGATTGAAAGTGAGGCAAAGGACAAAACCTTTGATAAAGGATGGAAATTTTTGAACCTAGAAGTTGATTTGTTGATTGAAATGTTTGTGTAGTGACCTCGAGGTGCACGCACCGCTCTTAACTCTACTTGTTATGTTATTACTATACCAAAAATGAGGATAAAATATTACGAGAAAACATATAACATAAAAATGACAAAGAATTGATCTTTCATTAATATTGAACCTCGGTTACATGTCGGTCCCTCTTAGGGATACCCATATTGATACAATTATTTACAAGTGGATGAAGAGATGTCCCCTTTTGCAAAATGGTGACGCGTTCTAAAATGCTTCCCGGCTTCACACACAAAAATGTATGAGGGCTTACAGATGCCTCCTTCTCCAGGTATGTCTCCCGGACGGATCCTCTTGCTCTCGCATGTCATGGATTATGTCTCATGAACCTGTGGCCCTGTATGCAATTCAAACAACAATACACATTTAGCTATCCGATATTGCCTCCCTAGATAAGGTTGTTAGTAATCAAATAATGTAACGAAACTATGATAAAACAATGCCATGAAATCATGTAAATCTAAGCTAATGATATAAGAAAACAAGATAAAATATGTTGTCTATCTAATCTAAGCCTGTGGGCCACTGTCCAAGACAACAACCGCTAAAGAAAACCTTGCTCTCCTTTCCCCAAAGCTATGGGTCAAATACTATGATCTGATATTGAATAAAGTAGGTGTTGTCCCCTTTGATTTGTCAAAGCTCCATCGCACACGTGATCCCAAAGAGAACTCTTTCTCTGAAATGATCTCCTGTATGTGATTCAGGTCTATATGTCATATATCTATATGTCTCTATATGTCATATATCAATCATGTGTCTCTCCTGGTGCTCTCAGGCTTGCACCTTTTATAGTGTGAAACCCTAGGTCTATGTCCAAGCCCTAGAAATGAATTTCTCATACGTAGTGCAAGTTAGCATGAGAAGCCTTTCTCTATTGTCTATATTTGAAGGCTAGTTAACTAAAATCTAACTGCCCACTTGAGTCTTCTATGTGAACTATTTGTTAGCATGAGAAGATTTTGTCCTTTTTTTATGATTGAAGGTCAGTTAACTTAAGTCTAAATGTAAACTCAAGTCTCCTATGTGAACTGGTCATGAAAAGGAATGCAAAGTCACTCCCACTCACCTTTATTGCATGCAGACTGCCACTTCCACCCAAGATTGGACCTATTTTTTGGTAAACCACTTCTTATGGCTCAATCGTTGTCATTTGCAATGGCTATGATCTGACCACTATCATCTACAGCAGCTAAGGTCTGGACTCTCTAGGCTTGAGTGGCTAGAATCTGGTTGCTCTTGGCTTGAGCGGCCAAGTTTGGATGGCTTGAAAATGCCCCAAATGAGTGGTGAGAACCACTATTGGTGCTTGGAAATTCTAATATTATGTCTTATGATCTTATGAGTGTGTCTATTTAAGTAGCTCCGCTAAGCATGACATGGTTTAGGTGTCTATAGATGCCCCTTTTTGTGATGCACTGTGTGGAAAACACAACGTTGAGCAAAAATATAGACTGATCCGTTTGTAGGTTGTATGGTGATCAATGGTCTTATCAATGTCGGATGGCCTAATCATGCAAGATAGTGTGCATCCCTTGAATCATTGCCTCAATGTTTGAAGGACTTAGCCCAGTGGCTTTTGCATGTTAAATTGCACTCATTCCTCAAACTCAATCGGGTAGCTTCAACTGCTACAATAATTCTGACCGGTAGGAGAGCTACAATTAAAGATGTCATGTATGCTTACGTTCCTAGCAAACAAGGGAAATTTATGATTTTTGTATGCAATGATTTGAAGGATGAACACGATTTTTCTATGATCATGTGATCTTTTATTGGTTTTTTATTATGATTATGTTGAATTTTTGAACTACCTCTTCACACAATGGATTGGTGAAGAAATGACAATGAATGAAGCGATAAGTCACTTGACCAATATGACTAATCTAGTTCCTTTCTAACATTTGTTGCTTTTAATGGGCTATCACGAGGAGCGGTCTGGCTATCAATAGCCTTCTTAGGGAGGTAGAATGAATTATTATGTTCATGCCTAGATTGTATCACTCTGACTTAATATTTTTGATGTCATAGGGGAATTAAAATGACCCCTTCGCACCCGTGGAGTAGTCTGACCATCTTGATCTTCTTCGGGTTTGAAGGGTGACCTATCGTAATTCAAAAATGACTTGCTTTTACCCCAAGTGACCTTATGGTTGCCCACCCATCTCATCGAAATACATGGAGTGCAAATCACTGCAATAACTGAGTGGATAGAGTAGGTAACTAGTTACAAGGCCTTCTTGATATTGTGATTTTATGTGAATTTTTTTATTGTTTTGAATATTTTTATGATTCTAAACCATCAAAGTGTGATTATTTTTTGTTCGTGTTATTCCCTCATTGAAGGAATAGCTTAATTTTGACCTATGGGCTTGGCCACTGTCAGGTCCAATGGCCTCTAATTTCTTGCCTATGGCAGCTGTCGCCTTGAGCAGCCAAGAAGCTCAGGCTGCTGATACCAGCAGCAACCAAGGCATAATTAAGGAAAAATAAAACTTGCAATTCTAGGGTTTTGACCTATCATTTTTACTATTAAATATTCTTGAAGTTCTGTTACTTCCTCCCAGTGAGTGGCTACTAGTCTGGTTTGGTTTTTATTGATGGGCAAACACTAGTGGGATTCATTTAGTCCCCCATCATTATGCCTAATTATTAAACAGTCATCCAAGCAATTATATATCACTCCTTCATTTATCTATTGATCACGTTCAAACTATCGGGTCCATTTCTATCCTTGATGTTCCCTATTCGTATGGGGTCATCTGGGTCTTCGAGCTAGTCCTCGACCTCGATCGTTATCTGCAACTACCAGTGCTTGATTCCTTCATTCTAGATTGAGGTTTTGATCCCAATCTCTTCTTCTGCTGACCTGGTCACCATGTCCTTGACCTCTATCTGATCGAATCTCCCTAATGTTGGGTTGTCATACTCCCAACTACCCAAGATTTAGTCGGTCCCTCAATTGTGCTTAACGATGCCTTTGGTTCCTATGAGCTCACTAAGATAGACCTTTTGGTCTATTCTCAGGAGCACGAAGTGATGGGTTGGCTAGCACTAGGTTCTCAAATGAGCCTTGTGGTCTAAACTGAGAACCAGTCGGCCTATTGGTAGTCGAAGGGGAATTTATTCCTCTCAAGCTAACAGGATGGAGGTCAACCATGCTCCTCCCTTGGCTAGGTACTCTCAGGGTTCCTTGCGGTCTCTCGAAGATACCTAAATTGTCTCAGCTATGGGCCTCATTTATCAATTGCACTCTCATATCTGGAGGATGATGTAAATGTAGAGGTGTCATTTGGTGAAGATTCTCAGTCTTTTATTGGCTCTTATCAGTATTTGTCTCCATCTACTTTCCTCAAAGTGTCATTGCATGGCACAATGATCTAGGTTTTCTTGGTATTCCTTGAAGAAGACTAAATCAATGCTTGAGTCATTTCCTTCTCCTACCATATTCATAGGCCATTCTAAGGTCTCTTACACTCGTTGTTGCAATCATAGTACTTCCCTTCTGTGTGCTCATAAATCTAGTGTAGCCATTCAGTACCTGGCCACATCCTCTCGTTCAGTTGGATGTCTCATCGCTCCAAAGTAAGGGGTTCTTCATTCTTTATGCAATGGTTATCTTGGTGTACCATCCTCATTCAATCCTCCATTGTATTCATATTGTGGGCTTAGCGAAGCATCATCTTGAATTATTTGTGTGATTTCCAAAAATCTAACATCTGCTTGTCGACTGCGATCTTCATCTCTTTGTCTTCTGAAATCTAGATCAAGACTGGCATAGGGAATATATGGATTCCGAGGAAGGTTGTTGTTACTACTTGTTTCTTCTAACCATCCTCCAATTCTTGGTTTATTTGGTATTGCTTCAATATATTTCCATAATATCTCGACCATTTTCTCCCTGCTTTTTTGAAATATTGTAAGAAGTATTTATTTCCAAGTTTTTGTATCCTTATAACTGACTAGTGAGCCAATATTTATACAATTTTGGAGCCTTCACCTAACATTACATTTTACAATTAATTTCCATCTACTTTCCAGACATGCCTCTTGAAATTAATTTTCCCACCATACTGTAGCCATACCTCATTAAAGTCTTCATATGTATGATATTTGTGAGCTCTATAACCATACTTTATTTAATCTTAATTTGCACAATGCTCAAGAATTTTGGAACCACCATACCTCATTAACGCAAAATCTGGGTTGATCACTATTTTTATCCATCTTCCTTCTTGTAGGGTTGTACTTGCCAAGATCACATTGAAATTCCATATCCACCATCATGTCCACCATATTTAATGCGACCACCAGTAAATTTTCTACAAAAATTCAAAAAAGACTAAGGTTAAAACTTTAATACTGTGTAGCGGCGACGGTTGCGACTTTGAAACTTTTTTGGTGCTAAGGACATGGTTGCACGGGGCAACACATAAGTTTCTAGAGGAGTTAGAGCTTCTCGGGTATTTCTCTTCAAAACCCTAGCTCTCTTTTCTTTGCTTAAGTAAAATTGAACTTCACTAAGAAATGAGAAAAATGAACATCACTAAACCTACTGGTAATGAACAAACTCCGTAATTAGGCTTAGGTTATTTTTTGTCGCGGTGGGTTGGTCCCCAATTTTGCAATTTTTTAGTGGCTTTAGCCAAGGGTTTTTGAAAATTTTCCATTATTCCCCTGCTGTCGCCATTTTGGGCATTCTCAAACTTAGCTTACTTTCGATGCATGGGTAGGCGATTTGTTTTCCAATTTTCTTGCTTTCCCTCCCTTTTGTTGTTTTGCTTAAGTTATTTTTTCAATTGTAATTTTTTTTTTTTTTCTGGCCAAGGGTTCATGGGTTTGTCATGCCGCCCCTTGGCCGTTGTCGCTCGAGCAGCTGGCTCTGAGCCACTGTTGGTCAAAGTAGCCAAGCTTGAATCCCAAAGGTCAAAAATTTAACTGTTTTTCCTTGGTCACTGCTGCCTCTAACGGCCATGTTTTAGCTGCTGCAGGTGGTAGAGACTAAAGCTTAAGCCTTGATTTTGCATTTTGTGTATTTATTTTATGATTTTTTTGACTTTTGAATTTTTGCTTTGCTTGAGTAGGTGCAATTTATGCTTCTTTTGCTTATATTTAGAGTAACTCATACCCTTTTGCACCATTTTCATGTTTATTGTGAATTATGCCTTAGATGCATTGTAGTTATATTTTGTTTTCTTTTGCTTTGTTTAGATCCTCATTGCTCAGGCTCGGGACCCGAAGCTCCTGCTGGACTTGCTTCCTGGATTTGATGACACTGACTAGGAGTGATTTAAGGCCCATGGGCCATAGTATGTTATCAGGTTGCCTCATATTATGGCCGACCAGGCTTATCTTATGGCTTTAGCCCACCGTTGGGACCCATGGACCTACACCTTCCACCTTCCATCTGGCGAGATGACTATCACACCGGAGGACATGTACAAGATCTTTCATATCCCATTCGATGGGGTGCCCATTATTTTATCAGCCACTAATGATCAGGTGGTCATCTATGATAGGGTTTTTGGGCTACGTTCTATGCAAGCTCTCCAGGAGACTGGGTCCAGGCGATTATCTATCAAGACTTGGTATGATGCTCATGTTTTCACAATGAGGCATGTTGTGTTGCTGATGGTGATCAACAACGTTATTATATAGGACTGCTCGGGTTTGAGGTTCCCTTGGAACCTCCTGGCGATGGTGCAAGACCTACTGGATAGCGAGGAGCCTATCATCTATGCATGGGTAGATCGTTATTGGCTTAGTACTATGATGAGTTGTACCACATCTATCAATAGGGACACGTTAGCATTGCTTATAGTTTGCTCTTATATATTTGGGGATGGGAGCACATTAAGGTAGATCACCCTAACGGGCTCCCATTTGAGATTACATCTATTGAGGCTTGAACACAGTGCTATACTGCCATATGGGCTCAGGAGCATGAGAAGCATAAGAGCCACACTTTTGCAAGGGAGTTGTCCCACTACACTGATGCTTTTACTATACTGTTGGCCAGATATGTCATGTGGTGACCGTATTATGAGTGTCTAGTTTGGGATGATATAGCTAGTTTTACTACTAAGACATGGTGTGAGCAATGGCTTGTTGGCCGTAATATTGCCATCCAAGAGAATTTCTTCTACTCTCAGGTTATTCATCAGTAAAAATTGTAGTAGGATGTGCCCTTGGTACCATTCTTGTATAGGCCCCTCATAGTAGAGAGGGACCTACCTCCATGACAGGTCACAGATCTTGCATATGAGGAGGATGTCCCAGCCGTAGACCCTACAGTGGCTAGGGGGTTATAGAGGCCTATTCTCAGTGGTGGGGTGATCGAATGTGGCATGGCATCGATAGCTTAGGGTGCGAGGATTATGGTAGGGATGATGGTGCAGATCTAACAGGATGCAGGGTTTGAGCCAAGATCAAGGTATGGGGCCAGTCAGTAGAGCGGGTAGCAGCAGAGGATCCTGATGTTCCTGAGGAGGAGGAGTTAGATCCCGAGGAGAGAGACTCTCCTCTAAGAGCATAGACGCACAAGGTTGAGGCTGAGCTCCAAGCTACTAAGATCTAGGTACAGCGATGAGATGCTATGATTGAGCAGCTCACAGTGCAGATACAGGGTCTTTAGGCTACTATTGAGGGTGGTGATGTCAGGATGTAGTTTTTTGTTCCTACTCCTACACCACAGGAGGTTCCCGTAGCAGCCTTAGGGGCAAAGGTGGGATGACTTCATTCCTTTTTGGATGAGCATGAGGCTTAGATCTAGGGTATTACAGATCATGTTACCCTCCTTCAAATGTAGCTCAGGAGGCATGAGATTGTCCCTAAGGATCCATTAGAAGCATGTGGTTCATAGGTCAGCAGGTGCTCTACTTTGGGGTAGTCTTCTGCCCATCCTAGCCAATAGATCCAGACTCGAACAGAGAGACCTACAGGATCACATCACTCGACTCGTGACACCGTCATAAGGGGATGTGGCATTGGAGGAGGTGATGCAAGGGGCTCAGGCCCAACACTAGATTGATGTTCTAATTGGTTCTTGATCCATTTTTGAGTTTGACTAACCTACATGACTATAGCCCATGGGCATTTTTGTATATCCATTGGACTTGACACACATATTTTTATGATAGATTTACCTTTTGTGACTCATTATGTGTATCATTTATTGCTTATGTTTTTGTTGTTATTTTGTTTTATGATATGATAAGATGATGATATTATGATGATTTGATGGATATGTTAGATGATAGATGATATTTGAAGATGCTTATATGGATGTGTAGATGCTTATATGATTTTATGATATGATGCAATGTATTTTGATGATGAATGATGAATTTATGATATGCAAATGGATATTGCCTGTATGTTTTATGATGTGGTTTATGAATGTGATGATGACTTGTTTTTGTAAATGTAAATGTTATTGTTAAATGCATGTTTAATATTTGCTTTAATTATATGCACCTAACTTATGTGATGTAATGGTATAAACGAACTTGTATGCTCTAATAACTTAAAACATACGGAATGCATATGACATTGACAATCTTAATGGGTGATACCACAGAAAATTTTAAAATAATCATGAATTTGAATAATCACTTCTATCATAAGAATTGATTAAGTATTCATATATGATATGTAGTGGTGTGTAATGTATCTTCTTAATACGTTTCTGTAAATTAAAATATATAAAGTAGTCATTGGCCGTCTATATACTATTTCTAATATATATGCGGTATATGTCCTACTATGTTGATACCCCCTAATTTATAGAATCTTATAAGGAATATGATGGTGTGATTGATGTTATTATTTGTTGCTATGTAAAAAAAAATTGGGGCTTTTCGGAGATTCAAACACTCTAGTTACCCTATCAACAACTGTCTACTTACCACTTAGACTTTTGAAAAGTTATGCTTTTACCATGGACCTGGTTTTTCATGATCTCTGTGTGTGCATGTGATTGTATATTTTGAGGTAGAACTCAAGCATTTCCTTTGATGTCAGGAGAGATTCTTTCAGCCCATTGCTAAGATCAGGGATCCTCAAGTGTTCATCTCATCCTTATGTTGGACTTAGTTGGACTATACCACTAGGAAATATTTGGTTACCTAAGCTAGCTCATCCACATTCAAACATTGGTCTACACAAATGCATGAAGCAATTGTAATAGACATATCATCATGCGTAAGGATTTCTCCTTCCATTTTTGTACAATGCTGAGAATTCCAGGGATTCAAGCTTTATTTCTTTCTTTTTGGCTTCTTTTTTCCTTTGGATATTTTCTCATATGTAGTGATGAAAATAACTGTTTATTTTGATTTTGATTTTTTTCTTTGAGTGGGGATTTTTTTGTAGTGATGATAATCACTTTTTATTTTACTCATTCTTAGTGATGAAAATCATTGTTTATTTTTTATTTTTTCTTGAGCTTGATTTTTTTGTATTTTGAATATATGATTTGTGTATCGTATTTTTGCTTTTGAAATTGAATTGTATGCTTAGCCTTTTGAATTTGTACTTTTGATTTGGGATTTTTCTTATTTTGATTTAAGCAAGGGATTTTGATAGGGTAAAGCTTGTCCTTTTGCCAATTCTCGGCACCTTTAAACTTTTTGCACAGGAGGATAAGCAAGGATAATACTTTTCACTTAAGGTAACCTAGACCGCTTTGCAGCTTTCATCTTTTCCTTGTACCAGCTAGGATTTTAGTGTTTCAATTAGTGAGGAGATCTTGAATATCCAAGGCTTTATCATAGCTAGGCCTTATTTTCTACTAATAAAAGTTGTTTTCCTAAAAAGTTTATAATATTACTATATTTGGTTGACTAACCGAAAAGCCTTAGTAATTATATATAGCAACAAAATATGGTTGTGTTCAAAAACACAATTACACACATGTGTATGGAGGTATGGATATGAATGACTTGTGCGACAAACTGTGGTATCACTTTTAAGACTCTCATGACATATCTTGTAATGTATGTAAAAATGCAATGCAATGATGTGGATGCAAAATGTGAAGTGCAATTGTTTTTGTATTTTTTATTTTATGTTGTTTTTGTATTTTTGATTATTTTGACCAAAGGGCTTATTATGCCTTTGGGGCTTTTGTTATTGTGTTTGACCAAGCAGTTTGAATTACCCTTGGAGCCTTTTTGAATTGATGTTTGACCAAGCAGTGTGAATTACCTTTGGAGCCTTTGATTTGATTTTGGTTTTGACCAAGTAGTTTAAATTACCCTTGGAGCCTTTGATTTGATTTTTGACCAAGCGGTATGCATTACCCTTGGAGCCTTTGATTTGATTTTTGACCAAGCGGCTTGAATTACCCTTGGAGCCTTTGATTTTAATTTTTGAATTTTATGTTTTTTATGATTTGTTTGTGTTTTTGACATATTTGAATGTTTTTATTTTTGACATATTTGAATGTTTTTGATATTTTATGAAATAATTGAATGTTTTTGTGTTTTTGACATATTTGATTTTTTTTTAATGTTTTTATGTGTAAAATGCCTTTAAATGAATGATATTGAGAGGTTCAAGCTCTACAACACCATCTAATTATATAAGGTGATATGATCCATGCCCAACTCTCTATGAAATCATGTATGGACCTATCCAATTTGTTGCGAACTTATCTCGCAAATGCGGCGGTATATTTGAATTATGTTGGTTTTATTTGAGCACTAGATCTCCAACTTTGAATTCCCTTAGGTGGACTTTACTATTGTAAGCTCACACAAGGCGATCTTGGTAAACACATAGATGCTCTAAAGCATTGACTTGACGTTCATCAAGAAGCATCAATTGATCAAGGTGGCTTTGCCGCGTAGCTTCATCATCTATGAAGTCTTTCAATGCTATGCGTAAAGTCAGGATTTCCAACTCTAGAGGCATGATGGCTTCAATGCCATATACTAGTGAAAACGGTGTTGCCCCAGTGGGCATTCGTATACTAGTCCTGTATGCCCATAGTGCAAGAGGCAATTGCATGTGCCAATCCTTATGATTTTCTTGCACTGTCTTCCTCAAAATGGAGACTATTATGTTGTTTGAGGCTTCTTGCCCGTTTTATTACGAATAATAAGGCGTTAAAAAACTATGCTAAATATGATATTTTTTCATTAAATAACACACATTTTTGTTCTTAAAATATGGCCCATTATCCGATATTACCTTAGAAGGGACCCAATATTCCAATATCTTATGCATATAGTCATGTAATATGTATGTCATGGCCCGTTGATATGTGGCACCAGCATTTTTGAGACCGAATGGCATCACTTTGTAACAGAATGTTCCCCATGGAGTAATGAAAGCAGTTTTATATTGATCTTCGGGCTTAATCCAGATTTGGTTGTATCAAGAAAATCCATCCATTAGCGAGAGCATTTCATGACATGCAGTTGTATCTACAAGAGTGATGGAGGATGGAAAATCGCACTCCACGAATTCCAAAATTTTCATTCAACAATATGGAAATACATTCAGTAATAGCCCGCAGGCTTTACAATAACCAGCGCTCGGCTTGGTTTTCTCTACCTCTATCCTCTACGTGCGACCTCCAATCCCCCCTAACCTATTACAATTATTGGGTTTTTATAGAGGCCCTGACCCTCTGAAACATCCTTTCACAAAAATTGAAGCACAAAATTTGATCCAGGCTCCACTTCGCACAACCCCTGTCACCATTTTTTGACCACCGTTTCCTATCATATTACTCTGCGTGACCCATCATTTTTGTTTCTTGTGCCTCTTGGTATTCTCCTTCTTTTACTACACCTTGGTGCCATGTGTTGTCCCTACTCTACAACTGCCGCCTGACCTTTGTCATATTCTTCTTCTAGCTACATTGTAACAGCCTCTGCATCCTCCGCCTGACTTTCATGAGCTGTCACTGTCACTCTGACGTGGCCCCTGAAAATACAGTATGTCACTATATCGCGATGTCTTCTCCATATTGCTCTTCTTATTCTCTCCCTATAACAATTTTGTGACACCTTTTCTGTTGTGATATCGTGACAGTTTTGCCTCCTCTCGTTCTCTTCCCTTCTTGGGTCGTGATATCATGATATCGCGATATTGTCTGTCACGATATCATGATAGGGAGCTGATGGAGGACAAAAAATTGCACTCCACAAATTCCAAAATTTTCATTCAACAATCTAGAAATACATTCAGTAACAGCCCACAGGCTTTACAATAACCAGCGCTCGGCTTGGTTTTCTCTACCTCTATCCTCTATGTGTGACCTCCAATCCCCCCTAACCTATTACAATGACTGGGTTTTTATAGAGGCCCCGACCCTCTGAAACATCCTTTCATGAAAATCGAAGCACAAAATCCGATCCAGGCTCCACTCCGCATGGCCCCTGTCACCGTCATCTGACCGTTGTTTCCTGTTAGATTACTCTATGTGACCCATCATTTTTGTTTCCTGTGCCTCTTGGTATTCTCTTATTTTTACTACACCTTGGTGCCATGTGTTGTCCCTACTCTGCAATCGTCGCCTGACCTCTGTCATCTTCTTCTTCCAGCTGCACTATAATAGCCTCTGCATCCACTGCCTGACTTTCATGAGCTGTCACTGTCACTCTATTGTAGCCCCCAAAAATATAGTATGTCACGATATCATGATTTTTTCTCCCTCTTGCTCTTCTTCTTCTCTCTCTGTCGCAATTTTGTGACACCTTTTTTGTCATGATATTGCGACAGTTTTGCCTCCTCTCGTTCTCTTCCCTTCTCGGGTCGTGATATCGCGACATGTCGCAATATCGTGACGCCTTCCTTATCCTGCCCTTATTTTTCCTTTGCAATCACAACATCGCGACATGTCATGATATCACGACATTTCTCTTCCTCGTTCCTCTTCTCCACTTCGGGCCGTGAAATCATGACATCTTCTCTTCCTGCTTCTTTCTGCTCCTTAGTGTTGCGATTTCATGACATGTCACGAAATCATGACATCTTCTCATTCTATCTTCTCTCTCTTCTTCACGTTGGAAAATCATGACATGCCACGAAATTGTGACATCTTCTCTTTCCACCTCCTCTCTATTCTCCTTGTCACAAAATTACGACATGTCACGAAATCATGATATCTACTCTTTCTGCCTCCTCTTGCTTATTCCTGTCGTGAAATCACATCTTCTCCTCCTACCTACTTTCTCTTATTTATGTCATGAAATTGTGACATGTCATGATATCGTGACATCTTCCTCCCTTGCCTCCTTTCTTCTCTTTCGGGTCGTGAAATCATGACATTTCAGCTTCCTTGCCTTCTCATCTTCTTCAAATCGTGAAAACATGACATGTCACGAAATCACAACATCTTCCTCCTCTGGCTCCTTTGCTTGCCCTCTGGTCACAAAAATGTGACATGTCATGAAATCATGACATCTTTCTTCCTTGTCTCCTTCTTCGCCTTCTGGTCACAAAACTACGACCTGTCGCGAAATCACAACATTTCTTTCTCCTAGATTTCTCTCTCCTTGGTGGGTCACAAAACTGTGACATGTCATGAAATCATGACATTTTATCCTCTGCACCTTATCTCTCTTTTGTGGGTCGTGAAACTATGACATGTCACAAAATCATGACATCTTCCTCTTTCGCTCTTCATCCTGCCTTCGGGTCGCAAAATCGTGACATCTTAGCTTTCGGCTTTCTCTTTCTTCCTTAGGTCATGAAACCGTGACATGTCACAAAATCATGACATCTTTGCCTTTCGTACTCTCCTTCTGCTTTTGGGTCACGAAATCATGACATGTCATGAAATCGTGACATCCTCGCTTGCAGCTTCCTCCTCCCTGACTTCTTCGCTCCACTTGTGTCGTGATATCATGACACATTTTCTATCGTGATATCACGATAGCTTCTCCCCGTTGGCTTCTCTCTACCACTTGTGTTGTGATATCACAATATATTCTCCCTGCAAGCTTCTCTCTGCCACTTGTGTCGCGATATTGTGACACATTTTCTATCGCGATATCATGATAGCTTCTCCCTGCAAGATTCTCTATGCCACTTGTGTCGCGATATCACAACACATTTTTTGTTGCGATATCACGACAGCTTCTCTCTGTATGCTTCTCTCTACCACTTGTGTCATGATATCATGACCCATTTTCTATCACGATATCTCAACAACTTCTATCTACAGGATTCTCTCCGCCACTTGCATCGTGATATCGTGACACATTTTTTGTCGCGATATCGTGATAGCTTCTCCTTGCAAACACTTAGAAATTTTTTTCGATTCAAAGATGGCTCTCCTACCACTGGATGCCTCTGCATCAGGTGCCACTGGATGCTCCTGCATCAGACACCCGAGGTTGGTGGAGAAGTGATATTCACTTTTGCATTGTCTGGTCACCACCTTCTACAACACCTCTATAGCCTGTTCCAACCCCGTCTCCTAGCCAAAATAACTTCTATCTTCCTCCAGATAGATTCTACCACTGCTGCACACTTCCTCATCTGTAGCTCGCTTGAACTCCATCTCTTGGCCAGATAAATTTTTGCCTTCTTCCAGGCAGATCCTGGCACTGTTGCACACCTCTTTGTCTGCAGCCTTCAATGGCTTCAACTTCCGATGCACTCCATCTTCTCTTCTTTTCTATTTTTCCTCACGCCTTCTACGCAGCTCCTCTTTTAGGGCTTGCACTTGCCTTTGCAAAGCCATGAACTCTTCCTCTGGCACCATATCTCTCTCATCGCCACGACTTCTTCATGGAGGCATTCCTTTTTTGCTTTTCTCACAAACCCTAACAGATCTTGGTGTAGCCTCCTCACTGTTGGTGATCCGCTCACATGCTCAAAGACCCTAACCTCCTTCTTTTCTCAAAACCCTCAACCATCGATCCTAGCACAAACTGCCTCATGACTGGTGATCTATTTGCGTGCTCAGAATCTTCTAGCTCTGATACCACTGATGAAGGATGGAAAATCGCACTCCACAAATTCCAAAATTTTCATTCAACAATCTGGAAATACATTCAGTAATAGCCTGTAGGCTTTACAATAACTAGTGCTCAGCTTGGTTTTCTCTACCTCTATCCTCTACGTGTGACCTCCAATCCCCCCTAACCTATTACAATGACTGGGTTTTTTTATAGAGGCCCCGACCCTCTGAAACATCCTTTCACAAAAATCGAAGCACAAAATCTAATCCAGGCTCCACTCTATACAGCCCCTGTCACTGCCGTCTGACCATCATTTCTTGTCAGATTACTTTGCACGACCCATTATTTTTGTTTCCCATGCCTCTTGGTATTCTTCTGCTTTTACTACACCTTGGTGCCATGTGTTGTCCCTGCTCTGCAACCGTCGCCTGACCTCTATCATCTTCTTCTTCCAGCTGCACTATAACAGCCTCTACATCCACCGCTTGAATTTCATGAGCTATCATTGTCACTCTGTTTATCGCGACGTCTTCTCCCTCTTGCTCTTCTTCTTCTCTCCCTGTCGTGATTTCGTGACACCTTTTCTATCGTGATATCGTGACAGTTTTGCTTCCTCTCGTTCTCTTCCCTTCTTGGGTCGTGATATCGTGACGTGTCATGATATCGTGACACCTTCCTTATCCTGCCCTTCCTTTTCCTTTGCGATCATGACATGTCATGAAATCATGACATTTCTTTCTCCTGGCTTTCTCTCTCCTTGGCGGGTCATGAAACTGCGACATGTCACGAAATCGTGACATCTTCTCCTTTGTGCCTTCTCTCTCTTCTACGGGTCGTGAAACTACGACATGTCATGAAATCGTGACATCTTCCTCTTTCGCTCTTCATCCTGCCTTCAGGTCATGAAATCATGACATCTTAGCTTTCGGCTTTCTCTTTCTTCCTCAGGTCGCGAAACGGCAACATGTCGCAAAATCACGACATCTTTACCTTTCGTACTCTCCTTCTGCTTTTTGGTCACGAAATCATGACATGTCATGAAATCATGACATCCTCGCTTGTAGCTTCCTCCTCCCTGACTTCTTTGCTCCACTTGTGTTGCAATATCACGACACATTTTCTAACGCGATATCACGACAGCTTCTCCCCACTGGAATCTCTCTGCCACTTATGTCGCGATATTGAGACACATTGTCTATTACAATATCGTGATAGCTTCTCCCTGTAGGCTTCTCTCCACAACTTGTGTCATGATATCTTGACACATTTTTTGTCATGATATCATGACAACTTCTCCCTATAGGCTTCTCTCCACCACTTGTGTCTCGATATCACGACACATTTTCTATCGCGATATCGCGACAACTTCTCTCTGTAGGCTTCTCTCTGCCACTTGTGTCACGATATCGTGACACATTTTTTGTCACAATATCGTGACAGCTTCTCTCTGTAGGCTTATCTCTTCCACTTGCATCATGATATCGTGACACATTTTTTGTCGCGATATCGCGACAGCTTCTCCTTGCAAACACTTAGAAATTTTTGTCGATTCAAAGATGGCTCTCCTGCCACTGGATGCCTCTGCATCAGGTGCCACTGGATGCTCCTGCATCAAAGAGCATCTATGTTTGGCAACGAGAATGAATCCTTTGGTTTTGCCCTATTCAAATCTCTAAAATCTGTGCAAATACGGACTCTTTCGTCAGGTTTCCCTACGGGTACCATGTTTGACACCCACTCAGGGTAGTCAATAGGAACTGTGAATACTGCATCCAGTAGTTTTTGCAATTCGTTCTTTACCATCAAAGTAATGGTTGGATGTATTTTCCTTAGTTTTTTCTTGACTGGCTTCTTCATGGGATCCAATGAAATGTTGTGAATGACTAACTTTGGATCTATCCCTGGCATATCTTTGTATGTCCAATAAAAAATAGTTGGCCTCTCCTTAAGGAGAGGAATCAAGATGGTTTGTTCCTGTGGAGATAGACTTTCTTCGAACTTGACTTTCCTTGGTTGGGTAGGATCATCACTGATGTCCACCTTGAAAGTTTCTTCTATAGCCATATGTGACCCATCCTCTAGTTTATGAGGTGTGGGTATCAAATGAATGTCATCAACAGGATTCATAGGACCTATTGACTCAGGTTCCAAACCAAAATGGAAGATGTCATACACACAACCTGATGCAAGATGAAATGGTTGTAACATATTTTCATTGGAGAAGAGGTCTTCTGGATCTATGTGTGAACTAGCATGATCCCAATCACTAACGTCTATATCAAGATGCAATGATTTGGTAGGATCTACTGGATTATGAAGTGGAGTGGTCAAATCGATGGATATCATGTTGATGGATGGGATGAAATCTCTAGGACCACATGGGTTTAATATTGTCTTAGGGGTTTCTCTTCCATACTCGCGATGAGGTTCTGGAGGAATAGAAATTTCTAGATTTTGCCCATGAGTAGGGTGGACAATAGGATCATTGGGCTCTAACTGCTCTTTGAATGTAGGTGGAGGGGGATTAACCATCCGATGAATGGAAACTAGGTCAATAGGTCTCCCAAAAAATCATAGTTGAGGGTCTATGGCATGAAGTGCCACCTCTCTCTCTACTAGATCTTTGACTTGCCACAAGTGGTGAGGTCCAATATAAGCCATCTCAGTCTCATCCTCAAAGTCATCATCACTTATCCAGAAATTGTTCGCATCCTAAGACAAAGGTCTCATGTCTTGGCCCTAAGTAGGCCATCTCTATTTCATATTCATATTCTTCGTCACTTATGAAGAACCCATTTGCATTTTTCTCTTACCCCAAAGTTAGGGGTTGATGGCTTAAGCCTAAGTAAGCTCTTTATGTTGAGTCTTCTGATTCATAGTCACTTTCATCTAATGTATATTCAATATCATCGTGGATGGACCATGTGAACCTTTGTAAATAGCGAGGCCCTTGATAGGCTAAGCCAAGTTGCACCTCATCATCACTTGCTTCATATCCATTCTCCTCATCCCATGATTTGTACCTTGTTGGGGTGGAATCAATTGAGGTGTTTGGATGATAAGTTTTTGGAGACGATATGTTTACCGTGGCTACTTGTCTATTGCTCAAATCTGCTATTCTCAAGGGGTGATAAGGAATGAAATAAATGTCTTCTCCCAAACCTAATCTTTCCAACGTCACTGTAAGCAAGTCATCTTGACCTCCGCTATAATAGCCTAAGCCAAATATGTCAAAAGGAAGCTGATATAGTGGCTTGTATGGCCTCCTGCATCCTTGCTCATATACACCAAGGCCATAGCCATGCCAATGGCAACGCTCAAAGTATCTTAGAGAAAACTCGGGATTAGAGAGGTAACGAACATTGACTATGAATAATTCATCACCATATCCTTCTATATCTAAAGACTTATGAGTGCAGTCTAGGCCAGCATAGATAAAATTGGTTTGGTTGGGAGGGATTCCCAGTGGAACCATTATTCCTACTGGCAGCCTCAAGTCTTTAGGTCTTCCTATGTCCTATGTAGACTCAATCATAGTCATAAAGGTGATGTTTTGCACAAGGTATTCCCCTATGCCTATACTTTCCAAGTGTATTGATGCATGTGATGTGGATGACCCCACGGATGATACTGGAAAAGCAGGGTGATAATCACTATCTTCATCTTGATCTCGAGGATATTCCTCTTCCATAGGACTTGGCATTTCAACAATGGCTATAGTTGGCACTTCTTTGGGCCTCTCTTCCTTAACTAATGGGGTCTTTGTATTTTGGTTTTGACGTTGATGGTACTTTAGAAGCATTGACTATCTTGAGTGCACCAGGAGGTGTTGATGTCCCTGGGTCTTTTCTTACCCCTTTGTCTTTGTTATCAACTTGTGTGGTTGGGGATGAATGTGCCACATATAGGTGAGTATAAGAGATCATGAATTCTCCAAAAATATCCACCTAATTAACATATTTAAAAGGCTCTTCATCAGCCAGAACCACATAGACTTTGCTTTTGTGCACATACTTGACACACTAGTGCAAGATCGAAGGCACGCACTTCATGGCCCTTATCCAAGGGTACCCTAAGAGGATGTTGTACTGCATAGCGCCTTCCAAGACATGACACATCATAGGGATGGTCTTGTGCCCCACCTTCATGAGTAGGACTATCATTTCCATAGTATTGCATAAAGCATCATTAAAAGCTCTCAATGTGTAAGTTCCTAGAACAATATTGGTCTTGGGTATCTTGAGGTGCTCTATTGCAGTTGTTGTGATGATGTTTATCGATGAACCTGTATCGACCAAAACCCTCTTGAAAGGTAAGTCATTGATGGCCGCTACAATGTTTAGCGAAGGGTCTGGTAAGGCAGCAAAAACTATCTTAATCTCATGATCATAGAATCGGATTACAGGTTCCTAGCATTCTTGCATTTGTCCCACAAAGTGAGTGAATGCATTTGCATCTTGCATTTGAAGCTCAATTGTTCTTAAAATCTCCATTAGAGTCTCCCTCTGCTTTGGGTACTTTTGTATGAGCTCAAAGATGGATAATTTAGTTGGATTCATCTATAGATTTTTCTCGAATCTACTCTGAATAGTTACCATAGGTCTCATTGGTAGACCTGGAAGGTTGTCTTGCCTTTGCCTAGGAGCGGCTGGGATGTTCATGGGAGCTGTAGGCAGTTGCGGTTGACCATACCACCTAGTCCTTGTTGCTATGTTAACGATCTCAACCATCCCAATGCATCCATGGGTAGGTATGTCAGCTTGAACCTGATTGACTTGGGCCCCTTGCTCTCAAGGGGCTTCATGATTGGGCAATGGGTTTCTGTATATGCCCATGTCTCTATTATCGAGAGCTAGTGGGTTGTCAACTTTGAGCTCTCCCACCTCAATCATATATTTGCACTTGATGCTTAAACTTGACGCAAGCTTCAATGTCATGCCTCGATATCCTATGATAAGGACAAAATTGATCTTCCATATATCATTTTGGATTAGGATGGTTGGGATATACAAGAGGTATATCAAGAAATTTTATCCTCCTGGCCTCACTCAACTGACTAAATATTGATTGCATTGATTATGTTAGAGGCGTGAAATAACGAGGTGGCTTGCGTTCTCAGTTTCTTCCTTGATTGTTCTTTTGGTCGTAGTTGGCTAGTGGAGGATGTGCTTGATATTTCTATGGTTGTTGTGCACCCCCATCCTTGGGTGTAGCCAATATGACTTGATTGAATGAAGCAGGGTTGCCCTAGTTCTGCTTGTACTTGTCATTAGTTGCATTCTTGTTCCACTCCTTTTTGTTTTAGAGCTTAATGGTTCCCTCATCTACTTTTATCTCTTTTATGAGCTTTTCCTGTGCCAAAGCTTCCTCAAATGAAGGATATTGTTGAAGTTGTAGCAAGAGGGAGATATGTTTAGAACAAATTTTGGTAAACATACAAATGATCTCTTCTGTGGGAACGGAGAATGATAATTTTGCCATGATTTTTCTCCACCTATTCCCATAATCCATTACTGGCTCATCATCATACTATTTTAGGTTTTCTAGGTCTAAAAGGTTCACCTTCTTCTTAGAACCAAAGGAGAAACACTTCAAGAATGTGTTTACTAGTTTTTCAAAGTTGGTTATACTATGCTTAGGTATTTGGTTGAACCATTGAGTGGCAACACCTGAAAATGTCATTATGAATATTCTTAGCATGAGAGCGTCATTGTCTTCAAGATGAAAACAAGCATTGATAAAATTGGTGACATGCTCTTGTCAATCCTCTTCACCTTTAAACTTCTCTAACCTAGGCATCTCAAAGTGCTTAGGATATGGAGAGCTAGGGATTGATGGGTACAATTGTTGATTGTGTATCTTGCTCAACGTTGGTGATTTCCCAACTACCTCTTGTTTCTCAAAGGTTTTCATCTTTTTAGTAAGCTCTTGAAATGCCTTTGATGCACAGATTTCCTCTTCATGCAAGCATATTCACATTGGCAATGGAGGTAACTCTCTATTTATTTGACTTGTTCCATTTTTCTCCCTCCTACGAGGGGAATCAGGATTGTGATCTTGATTTTTTATGTTTGCCCTCCCCCATTAGTTGGATTTTGTTCATAATTAGGTGGGGGATTTCGTTGTGGGATATCTTATCTAGTGTGCCTTTCCTTAGGTGAATCAGCGTGTCTTGTTCTTTGGTGGTCACCACCATTTATCTATAAATTGTTAAGAGTTAGCTGCTTAGATTGCTCTCTTAAATGTTGCTCATATTGGTGCAAGAGTCTTTCTCTTTTTTTCTCTTGTTTGAGATCTTCCACTATCTCTCACTCTTTGCATAATGTATTTTTTAACCAACTCATTCGGTCAATTTGTGTTGTTGTAGAGGACTTATGTTTATCTGACTCTGTTCTTGTAGTCTTGACTCACAAATTCCTCAAGGAGATTTTTGATGTATCTGTACTCTTGCTAGTTAATGTGACTTTTTTAGTGTACTATTGAATATCCCTATGATCAGACTCCACACATCTTCTATGGGGTCGCTCTGAGGTACCCCTAGACTAGGAGGTATGTTTAGAAGTCACAGTTCGTGAGCTTCTAGATGTAGAGTTCTTAGTAGCTACAGCTATTTGGGTTGGTTGAGTAGGAAATCGATCCAACCTGTCTAGTTATCTCATTCTCCATGGCTGGTCCCATGGGGTGCCATTTACTCCTATGAGGTCATAGTCTATGGGAATATTTTCCTTTATGTGAAGGGTTTCTTCTATATGATTCCCATGACTAGATGTAGCTCTAGTTTCCTGCCCTTTAGTGGGTAGACCTATTTCATATGTTTCTTGTAAGTCTTGAGGTGTTACAATTCTTGTTTGCCTTCTTTATGAAGAGGGCTTAGTGGTGACATGTTTTCTCCATGTGGATGGATATGTGGCAGTCTCATCATCCCCATGTGAATAATGGGTCTTAGAACCTTATTTATGTCCATGTGAGGAGGAAGCCCTTGAAGTTTCCTCATGTATTTGAGATGTTTCTGTGTGTTTAAAGGAGGCCCTTGAGGTCTCCTCATGTCTCCTTGATGAGGATGGTTGTGAAGCCTCTTTTTTTTTATGTGACTTTGTTCCATGATGTGATTCCTTAATTGGGGTTTCTCAAGGAGATCACCCAAGATTTGAGTTATCACCCCTTAGGCTCATGGAGCTATGTCTCACGGTCTTATGGGTAGGTTGTTCAACTTTACTATGACTCTGCCTATGGGTATGAATTGAATCTGTCTCTCCCTCGGCATTAGACTGAGGGTGTTTACATATTTTTTTGACCATGTTGTTTTATGACTTGATATTTTGAGTTTGCTATTTAGGAATGACCACACAATTCCAAACAAATGTTTATCTTGATTACCAATTTAAGTGTGCCCTAAACTGTTATTTGTGTTTTGATGTGTTTTTCTCTTTATTTATTTTCTCTTTTTCTTGGATTAAGAATTAGAAGACTCATCCATAGTGACAATCAAGTACACTCATGCCAAACATAATTTTCTCAAAATAATATAGGGTACAACGTTGAAGACCCAATTAGGGGTTCGCCTAGCTCCTCCACGCTGAACCAATAATTGTTCCAATAGTGGGAGACAATTTGAACACAAGTAACTTAGTGTCACTATAAGTAAGTTTCCCAATCCATTTCTAGGAATCTCTAGGGGGAAAAACAGTGGAAGGAGATGAATTCCAATGTCACTGGACTAAATTGAAGGTTGGTGATGAAATCCAACTCTCCAATGTTTAAATGAGACGTGCGTGTGTGGTGTTCATTTTAAGCTTGTGTAACATGAAGTGCATCATATAGCAGCAATGAGTCTTTCCTATATGCCTAAGTATAAAAATATGTTTTAATATTCAGGAATATGCATGAACTACTATGATTTGTATGAGTGCACTTTATCTCATGCAACTATGGCCTCTAGCAGGGCCTCAAATCAAGAAAACAACATACAATGTCTAGCACGTTGGATTATAGGGTGAACTTTTTAGGCATAAGTCGTTGTTCCTAGCAACGCCTAGTGGAAAATTTAAAAGAAGATCTAAGATATGTGAAATGCTTAATTCTTTTTTCTTTCTTATTTCTTCTTTCTTCTTTCTTATTTCAATTTCTAAACATAAATGTGCTTTAAGTTCTCTGTTTTGAACACACAAAAATAGATAGAAAGCTGTAAAATATCAAAAAAGCTATACCAACCTTTGATCCATCTCAGAGTGGTTGGTTCTTGGATGTTGTAGCTTAGAGCAACTAGTTTTTGGCCACTGTAGATCAGAGCGGCTAGTTTATGGCCACTGTAGCTCAGAGCAGCTAGACCTGCACACAAAATTAAGTTAATTTTCTGGTAGAAAATGAAAAATTTGTGGTTGTCCCACTATGATCACCATCTGTAGCGACCTCGGGGCACACGCACCGCTCTTAACTCTACTTGCAATGTTATTATTATACCAAAAATGAGGCTAAAACATTACGAGAAAACATATAACATGAAAATGACAAATAATGGATCTTTAATTAATATTTAACCCCGGTTACATGTCGGTCCCTCTTAGGGATACCCATATTGAAACAATTATTTACAAGTGGATGAAGAGATGTCTCCTTTTAAAGGGTGGTGCACTCTAAAATGCTTCCTGGTTCCACACATGGTAATTTCTGAGGGCTTATAGATGCCTCCTTCTCTAGGTATGTCTCACGGATGGATCCTCTTGCTCTCGTATGTCATGGATTATGTCTCATGAACCTGTGGCCCTGTATGCAATTCAAACAACAATACACATTTAGTTATCCGAGATTGCCTCCCCGGATAAGGTTGTTAGTAATAAAATAATGTAATGGAACTATGATAAAACAATGCCATGAAATCATGTAAATCTAAGCTAATGATATAAGAAAACAAGATAAAATATGCTATGTCTATCTAAGCTAAGCCTGTGGGCCACTGTCCAAGACAACGACCGCTAAAGAAAACCTTGCTCTCCTTGCCCCAAAGCTAAGGGTCAAAGACTATGATCTGGTGTTGAAGAAAGTAGGTGTTGTGTCCTTTGATTTATCAAAGCTCCATAGCACACGTGATCCCAAAGAGAACTCTCTCTCTAAAATGATCTCATGTATGTGATTCGGGTCTCTATATGTCATATATCGATCATGTGTCTCTATATGTCATATATCGATCATGTGTCTCTCCTGGTGCTCTTAGGCTTGCACCTTTTATAGTGTGAAACCCTAGGTCTATGTCCAATCCCTAGAAATGAATTTCTTATGTGTAGTGAAAGTTAGCATGAGAAACCTTTGTCTATTGTCTATATTTGAAGACTAGTTAACTGAAATATAACTACCCACTTGAGTCTTCTATGCAAACTATTTGTTAGAATGAGAAGCTTTTGTCCTTTTTTTATTCTTGAAGGTTAGTTAACTTAAGTCTAAATGCAAACTCAAGTCTCTTATGTGAACTGGTCATGAAAAGGAATACAAAGTCACTCTCGCTCACCTTTATTGCATGTAGACTTCCACTTCTACCCGATATTGGACCTGTTTGTCGACAAAATGCTTCTTATGGCTCAGCTATTGTCATATGCAGTGGCTATGATCTGGTCACTTTCGTCTATAGCAATTAAGGTCTGGCTGCTCTAGGCTTGAGCGGCTAGAATCTGGTTGCTCTTAGCTTGAGCGGCCAAGCTTGGATGGCTTGAAAAGGCCCCAAATGAGTGGTAATAACCACTGTTAGTGCTTGGAAAGTCCAATATTATGTCTTATGATATTATGAGTGTGTTTATGTAAGTAGCTCCCCTAAGCATGACACGATTTAGGTGTCTACAGTTTGATGTTATCTACATGAGTAGATAATAAGGTTTAACACTTATGGATGCAAAATTGGTCGTATAGAGTGGTAACTCCCCTAGATGAAAAAAATGGCTTGACAGAGGATGGGAATTCCCCAATCATGAGCTTGATTCAAAGCAAATGTGAAAGTGATGGTGAAAAAGAAAAGATAAAGAAAAAGAGAAAGAAGAGGAAAATAACCAATCATAGGTATGTAGTTGCTCATGTGTGACCATACAATAATGATATAGAGATTATGAAAGAGAGAGGAGAGGAAATTTGGAGAACCATGGAAGAAGAAGTATTTTAGAGTAGAGTCGAGGAAAGAATTGTTGATGACTACAGTGAAGCAAGATAAATGCTATATTGTTGGGAGACATTGTCTAAAATATCACAGATTGCTAAGCACCATATTAGTACAATGAACATCTTGGTAAGAAGCATGACCATGGATATGATAAACTTGTTGGGGTGTAGGTTGTGATGTTGAGGCCTTGGCTTATGATTATGACACCCTTATCCCTATATTGGGTTAATTTAATTGTTATATATACTCAGGTTTGTGATTAGGAGATTATATGGGAGTGTCCAATTGAATTTTCTCTTGGTCAATCAGATCGTGGACTAGTCACTTAAAGGTGTGAAAATCATTAATGTCATACCCTGATTGTTAGTGGTAAATATAGGATTGATTCTCATTGTATCCTTTTAGTTTAGGTCAATTAGGATTATCTATCCTAGTGTCAAGCAAGATGATTTTCCTTACATTATGCAACTTCTAGAAGATATTAGCCAATGATTTAGATAGAGGTATCTGAATATGAAGTAGATGATGAGGGTGTTGAATTTGTATAAGGCTATGTAAATGGATTTGTTGTAGGGCCTATCATGATTAGGTTATGGATAGATGCTTTCCACCTATAGTTGTTCATCCATAACTGAAGATAGTTGAGGTAATCTAAAATGTGTTGCATGTTAGTCGATGGATGAATTGAGATTGTTAGCATAGGTCTGATATAGATGACTGGAGGGGAAGTGGTTGATTGATATGGGTAGGGATGCAGATATGGATAAGGTGAAGGGGAAGGCTAGAATTATTGTTGTGGGACCCATTGATTTGGGTGGGGTATAGGGGGTTTATTTGGATATAAGAGAGCTTGGGGTGGAATGTAGTTCAATACTATATGAGGCATCTATTGTTACATCTAGTTGGCTACAAGAGTGTATGATTGAAGGGATACCTGGTTGTGTCCTTGCTATGGAACTTGGGCCTACGCTTCTTGGTAAGGAACTTGAGTGTTCCATTATTGTTTTGGTGCTTATATGTACCCTTGTTGAGGTGATACTTGGTTGTATCCCTGTTAGTTTGGCACTTGAATATGCACTAGTTGTTGTTGGGGCACTTGAGTGTACCCTTGTGTTGGCACCTGATTGTGCACTTGTTGTTGTTGGGATACTTGAGTGTACCTTTATTGACTTGGCACGTGAATGTGCACTTGTTGTTGTTGGATGATCTGTTTGAGAAAATATTTTGGGATCTTTATTAATCCTTTAACTTGGGTTAATGAAATGTATCCTTTCTTAGATTTTTATGCTTTAGATTAAGATGAATTATGTTGTATATTTCTAGATATATGATCTACTTATCAAATGGGAATTAAACTCATAAATTACAGGAGGACACAATATTTTTAACATGGAAACCCCAAAATGGATAAAACCATAGCTCAAATAAATTGGACATATTTTTATTAGGATTCAAAACTGATACAATTCCTTACTGGTATTTAGCTATTTGTATTCTTCAGCTTGTTCTTGCCAAAATTTGCTCTTGCCTCCTCCTTCTCTGCCTCTCAAGTTCTCCAAATATAAATGTAGCAATTAAACCCTAACAATTTGCATCCAAAAATTTCCTTTTCCTATTTGAGTGTTGGTATTTATAACCCACTCATTTTGTTTCCGTTTTATTGTTTACTCACATGCAAACTTGTATGTAACATGCCTATAGGTGTATTTTGGGCATAAATTTGGCCTTGGTTGTCCATTTCAAGTGATTCAAAAGGTATTAGAAAGAAATTTTTGAGATGCATGTCATGGAGCCATACACATTCACCTAAAATTTAAAAACATAGACCTTAATTCATTTGTCCTTTGTACTTTGTTCTAGAAAGTGTTGATTGCTTCAAAGCAAGGATTATTTTATCTAGAGCTCCTTCAAAACTTCCTATAGATGACCTTTGAATTGATCTATTGATCAAGACCTCACCCATTGGAGGATTTTGGTACCTTAAAATTGTATTTATTCAAATGGGGGTATTATTTCTTTGCTTGCTTCTTGGAGATCCACTTTGCCTTGCTTAGCATTTTTCCCTTAGGACATACCAACCATAATTCTTCCTATCCTTGGCATGTTGTTTGCATTTTCCTATCTAGAATTAAATATTCTACTACCTCCTTAAACTTAGCTGACACTAAATTATCCAAATTAGGCAATATTGGAGCATCTTCTCTCTTATCCAACAAAGAGGACGCAAACAACTTCAAGTTTTTCGCATTGACTACAAATTACATTTGCATATAACTTGGAAGTTTGAGTTGGAAGGAATTTAGACCAACCTAGCTTAAAATTGTAAATGGCCCATATATGATAGGCTTCAATTTCTTACCTTCTTCCTTCAGCCATTCCTTGCTTAAATGCAACCATACAAGGTATACCACTTGGAAATCATGAGCTACCTTGTGTTTATCATGGAATTCCTTATAGTGCTACTAATTTTACTTCAATTTGTGCTCTATTTTCTACTGTATCAGTTGAATACATTGAATGAACTTTAATGCTTTCTCTCATTCTAGATCTGAGCTACTTATATCTTTCCCACTCTCAAAGGCTTCATCAAAATGTGAATGAGGTATAAATCCATAACACACCTCAAATGGTGATAATCTCATAGATAAATGTATCACTCAGTTGTAGCAGTATTGGATATATGTTAGACTATCATCCAATATCTTTGGATTTCATTTATTATAGCCCTTCAACAAGTGCACAATTATCTTGTTGACCACCTTTATTTATCCATCCATTTTGTTGTGGCATCGCACAACCTACCCCAATTTGGGGACCCACCTAAAATGTTAAAGTTTGGACTTGCTTTATTTGTTTGGTTGAATTGCTTCTATTTTGAAATGCCACCACAGTATTATGTAAAATCAAAATATACATGTCATTGTCGATGCATCTTATTTAAAATTTGAATCACTTGGAATAGTATTTTGAAGTGTAACCCCTTTTAATCATCACTTTAGTGAAATATTTTCTAATTCATTTGATAAATACAAAATTGTTTCATTTTTAAGAATCAAATTTTAATTATATTTCAAAACTTGTTTGCAAATTGTCATGAATAAATATGAAGTTTTGTTGATTAATCAATTTGGTCCTTTGTATATCTCTTGTATTATTAATTTAACCATTTTATTTTAATATATAAATATTTTACATGGTTAAGTTAATCATTTTTATATTATGGATACAATGCATTTTATTTGTCTTTGATTTTATCTGTTAATTTTAGGTTGAGTCCGTGGAGTGGGTCGGAACAAAGCACACTTCCATCATTGTGGAGTGGGATCTTGTTTGCCAATATAAGTTCAAATCTGGACTCCCTGCATCTATTTTCTTCATCGAAACATTTATAGGATCGCTTGTTCTTGGACGCTTGGTGGACTTGTCACTAGGCAAAAATAGGGCGTTGATGTTGTCATGCATTTTAATGATGGCAATAGGATTTTTTATGATACTATCTCTCAAATTTTGGTGTACACTCTACTATGTTTCACAAATGGATTTTCATAGTTGTTGATCTCGATTCCACTACTGGTCCACTACTTTGTTGTCCTACCATTGGTCTCAGAGTACTTAAGGTGGTTTGCTATCAGATATTGAATGAAGGAAATGGAGATTATATGAAGGGTGTTGTAGGGGGCCTCCACAAGGTGTGGAACCTAGAAATGGATGGGGTTTTTGTGGTGTTCACAAGGCCATAATTTGTGGTAAAGTGGGACAAAAACTTGTTCAAAAAATATTGAGGAATGGCAAAATTGTAACTATATTTACTATGGGAACTGTTGGTATGTTCGGCCAAAGGACAATAGGTAGGGATAGAGCCAAAGGACCTATGTAGTGGCATAGAATTGTAGTTCACAATGATCAAATTGGAGCATATGTCATTCAATATATGATTAAAAGTACACATGTTTATATTGAGTGGGATATTGGGACCAGAGTCTATAACGATAACATCAATGGCACAATTTAGAATATTCCAAAAATAAGTAGTCTATGTGATGGTATAGTTCACCTAATTAATGCTTAAGAACCAGTTAAAGAGATCGCCTTGGAAGGACTGGGGGAGAACTTGTAATGGTGCCATAAAATTAGCACACCCTAAGGTTTGGGAGTGGTGAAGTAATTTTTAAGATTTTTAGGTCAAGGCTAAAGTTTAGACCTGTGTTAGCTGTGCCTTTTTCTCTTGTGCTTTCTTTATACAAAGTTTATTGTGAGATATGGATTACAATTTGTTGTTATTTAATTGAGTAAGTCTTCAAATATTTTATGAATGACCATCCATTGTTGATATTCTAATGAAAAGCATGTTTAGTTGCTCAGTTCTCAGAGATGAAAATGTTGTTAGTTGATGACTTCAAAAAAATAAAATAAAATAAAGACAAATGATACAGACGAATATATAGTTTTGATAAGGCATGCTATCCTTAAAATTATTAATGGTGCACTAAGAGGTTACATGCATAATACATTAATCTCATGCCAAATATATCCTTGTGAATGATGAAGAGGGTAAACCCGTTACGGGAATAGTTACATGATGCCTAGAAACATTGAAGAGTTGTTGGAGGGAAGTCAAAAGTAGCAGTTACGATTGGAGGAAGAGAGGGAATATGAAGGGAATGGTCTTCGTTGATGCAAATATGAAACAAAGCAATCAAGGATGGTCTATTAATACCCATTGAAACACAAAAATAGAGGTCAGATATTTTTTTTTGCAACAAGGGCACGTTGGAACTAGATTTGTCTTGAAGCCCCTCCTCCCAAGTTATTGGACTACATCATTTCACCATTGGAAGCCATTTAAGCATGGTATTCTGCAAATGTATTTCATTTAAAAATATTTCTTTTGGCAATATATTGGAAATTTTAGTGAGTTTTATGCATGCAGATGGTAAACTTGTCTAATTTTTTTAACATATTGCATCTTTTTCCTTAGAATATTACACTGTGTTAATGTTGAAATTCATAAATACGGTTCAAAATAATGTTGGTTTAATGCAGGATATTGATGTATGTAGGTTTCATTTGAAATTTAGAGTTACGGTGACTTGTTTTATTTTATTTTATTTTCTCTAACCCTAGCCCTTTTACATTTTTTTTTCTCATCAAATACAAAAAAAATTAATTAATTAATTAAATTAAATTAAAATTCTAAAAGGAAGCATGAAAATTTCAAAGTTACATTTCAAATTTTAATCCTACACAAGTTCACATTTTTAAAGGAAATTTCAAATTTTACACAAATTCACATTTTTTTAATGGAAATTCGAAATTTCAAATTTTACACAAATTTACTTTTTTTTTTAAGGGAATTCTAAATTTCAAACTTTGCACATTTTTCAAACAATCAAATTAATTTCATTTTATGTAAAAATGGAAATTTTAATCAATTCCAAATTTTCATTAAAATAAATGATTAAGGTGATATTCCAAAGCTTCTACATTGCAAAGTTAGATTTTAGTCATTTTCTTTCATGCTCAAACAAATCTTAACAAAGGAAGATAAAATTTGTTAACAAAAGAAGATAAAATTTGTTAACAAAAGAAGATAAAATGGATTAACAATTTGAGATAAAATGGATTAAATCACCATTCAAGGATTGTTATTTCAAAGTAGATAGTTGAGCAATAATGTCACATTTTCACAAATTACATGAGCAAAAAAATCAAAGTAAATCAATTCATGATTAAAATAGGCCTCTTGTTAACAGGTATATGCTACACTAAGGTATCCAATTAATTTTTACATTTCATATTTCACTAAGAATCACCAGCAAAGTTTAACACATTAAAAATAACCTTGGGGAAATTACAAATATTTCCTTGCAAGAGAGGATATCCGAGCATAATCTTGACTGTGAGTATGGTTTTGCAATTGGGAAAATTTTCCACTCATCAAAATTGGTGCTAGAAGGAGGGCCTGCTTGGTTTACTTTATTGCTACTTAAATGCTAAGTTGTTCATTGTTACTTGAAAGCCCTAAATTGCTAATTTTCTCTAAGCCCTCAATGCGCAACAAAATCGATACTAGAAAGAAGGCCACTTGTTTAGAGGTAATTGATTTGATTTATGAATTTTTTTTTTAGTTTTTCACATTAAGTGTTGGAAATTCTCTAATTCATGACTCATTGATTTTGATATTTACAAATTTGAGAATTTCCCTAATTGTTATGGTTTAATTGATGCATTATAATGGATGAACATGATGATTTATTCATTAAAACATTTGAAAATTATTAGTCATTTCACACATCTCTACAAGATATATTTCTTTGACTAGCAAAATTGGTACCAAAAGTTATATTATTTAAGGTCCACTAATTGCAATTTTTTCTCCTTGGATGGTAGGCAATAGCCCTTTGCATGTACCTAGGCCTACACATGATATGCCTATAAATTTTGAGAGATATATTCCCCAATTTAGGCATGATGGGATAAGATCTATTGAAGAACATATTCAGGCATACAAAAACACCATAATTCATTTACAAATCATGCATGAAGATGTTGCCTGTGAAATGTTTCCATACACATTAGATGAGGTTGCATATGATTGGTATATCAACTTACCTTTAGGTTCTATTACCTCTTGGGCTCAACTAGAGGTAACATTTCTTAGTCATTTCAAAAAATTAGTTGACCCAATTATGATATACCATCAATTTGTCTCTGCTCATAGAGAACCTAATGAATCTTTGAAGCTATTCATTGAGAGGTTCCATAAGCTATATACAAATTTGGAAGCACCTTACATTCCTACAGAGGAAGCAACCATCTAGATGTATTTCAATACTCTGGATCCATCAATTTCCATGTATTTGAGAAGGATTCCTCAAATTACATCCTTACCCAAGGCTTATAATGAGGCAATAACATTAAAACAATGATTTATTTCTCAAGGTTTTGGTGTGAATCAAATACCATCATACAATCATAAATTATTTAATATCATATCCACCCCTACCCACCCTACTTTTTCTTAATATCAATATATCAATCAGAATATACCATCATTCACAAGTTCCAATCAATTTCAGAATACCCCAATGATTCTTAATGACACAATGAACCAAAATACTATAGCTTATATTAATTATATCAACCCTTATATAATATGAAAAGGTTAGTTCTATAACTTCATAGAGACATAGTTCAATTTTAGATACAAGTGCCTTAAAGTACACTTCTTGATAACCCATGTTCATGATATGAATTTCAATGTTCAATCCAATGATACTCAATGGGATACTCTCTCAGACAATGGAGGAGTCCTAGATCTTACTAGCAATGAAACTTATGACAACTCAAGAGCTTCTATAAATTTTGATCCACTTGCTAAAATTGATTGTCAAGAAATCCAACTTACTCCAAATAATGACCTAAAAGAAAGGAAAATTTTAGAGTCATTAATCATAAATGAGGATTGTGGTAATCAAGTTAATCAAAATGTAGAGATTGATTCAATTTTGGAAATATATGAACCTTTAGAAATGGAGGAAGATGAATCTGAAGAAGGTTATAGCCTCATTGACATTGAATCTGAAGAGGGCATGAAATAAGGGATGGAATCTCACCAAATGTTTTAGAAATATAATGATTATACTATTCAAGACAAATAAGGGGAATCACTCACTTTTTTCCCACTTGATGTGCAAGAAATTGAAATCCTTATCCCACCTAATAATCCTATAATGCCTATGTTACCTCAGATAGAGAAAACTCTAGAACATGAATGGTTTGGATTTGATATCATTGATGATCCAAAGGAAAATTTTGCTCTATTCGAGATGACTCAAGTAGTTGATTAGGAATATGTGTTATTTAATACATCCCTTGATCAACAAGATTTATGGTTTGAAAATGATGGGCATATTTTAAATTTTACAACTAATGTTGGTGTTTTTGAAAAATTGGTAATTGAGGAAAATGAAGGGCTACAAGAGGATGATGATAAAGGTCATGATGAAAAAGAATGAATTACAAAGGCTCATCAAGTCCTCATAAATGGAAATGTACAAAAGCTAGAATATTAGCCTTTCTGTTTAGCCATTCAAAATCTAGGTAAAAGTTTACATAATTGTATGTTGGATTCAAATATTGTTGATAATAAAATACCATTTGTGGTTAACAAAGAATTTGAGTTGATTCCTACTCACACTAGTAATAAGGTTGCTATGTTGAACAAAATAGAGGTAGATATTTTTGAGTTACTAGATCAAGTTCATCAACAATTGACTATTGAACTTGGGATACAAAATTATAATGATCCTCATATGTTAGATATCCTAGATGCTTGTAAATTGCTGCATAATTATGATTGGTCTAAAACTATGAACAATGGTTTGGCAGGAATTTTTTTAGTAATAGGGTCAAGCTTGGAAGAGCTCATGTCTAATCATGATAATAAGGATAGTATCTTGAGCAATGATTCAAGAATGGGAATTCTCAACATGAAGGCATAAAATGTGACTGAAGATAAAAATTCAATAATAAACATCTCACACAATAAACAACAATTAATTGAAGATCAGTTATGGACCATTAATTTTTATGGAGCAAAATATAAATTTGATAATGAGGATGGAATTAAATTGAACTGGTGGGGTGAGAGAGGAAAAATAAAGGCTTTTGAGCTTTTAGATTTAATGCTATTAGAAAATGATACCCATAAAAATCAGTATGCCTATCATTGTGGGCATCTCTCAAATTATGATAATTGTGTTGGGGATCCTAGAAAATTTTAGTAATGGAAAATCCCAAGTCTTGTGGTGTAAATAGTCTTGCATATAGTCTTTTGTTAGCATATGTTCTCTTTTACAGTGTTTATATGTAGTTTTCATTTATTCGTTTATTTTGTGATCTTTGATTTTAAAACTTTGTTTTACTTTGTTTTTTTTGTATGCTTTGCATTTATTTCAGTTCACATTAGGTTAGGTTTTGATTTATTATTGTGTTTTTCTTTTCATTTTTACAAATGTGTCTTTGGATTTGTTCCTATGATTGAGGTAGTTTTTGGTGATAAATACTAACTTTTGGTCTCTTTCTTGAGAGTTTTTCCTTTGTCATGTAGGATGGATTACCTAGTTTAGAATCGGGTGAAATTGAAGAAAAGAAAATAAAATTGTTTAGTAATCATTCTTAGATTTTGGACTAAGATAGTGGATTTTGGAACAATGAAATATTTTGCTAAAGCTCCACATGTAGCTCACTATATTAAAGGGTATTCTTTGAAACCTTGAAGGATAAAGTCATTATGGTTTGTAGATTAAGGCAAAAATCTAATACACTCAATATTTAGCCTTAAGTGGTCTCTAACCCAAGGGGTGCATATGATATTTGCAAAGCAATCAAATGCTTATATATAAAAATAAATAAATAAATGTAAATTAATTTAAATCCTGGGTGATTCAGATAATCTCTAACCCAAGGGGCACATATGATATTTACAAAGCAAATAAATGCTTATATAAAAAAAAAATGTAAATTAATCTAAAGCCTGGGTGATTCAAATAATATCTATCAGGACTATAGATGCCTGGTTTGCAGTAGAGCAAGGTCTAGAAGAGATCAAGGTTATCTCCACTGGGGATATAGACACTTGGCTGGTAGTGAAGCAATGCAAAGGCACATCAATATGAATGACATATTATATCCTAAATGCAAAACAATTTATGGAATTTGAATTGTTTCAAGAATACAAAATGAATCACCATTCACACACTAAGCAGAAGTAAATGGTTCAATTATTTTTATCTAAAGTTGTTTACCCTCATTTTCTTTAGATATTGTTTAATAATTCTTATTTCACTGATCTTTGTTTTTATTGGTTTTAGATTGGGTTCTTTATCCAAAATGCTCAGGAGCATTTTCTAGTGGATTCACCATTTGTTGTGGCATCTCACAACCTACCCCAATTTAGGGACCCACCTAAAATATTGAATTTTGGGTTTGCTTTATTTGTTTGGTCGAATTGCTTCTATTTTGAAATGCCTCCATAGTATTGTGTAAAATCAGGATATATATATCATTGTTGATGCATCTTATTTGAAATTTGAATCACTTGGAACAAGCTCTTGAAGTGTAAGCCCTTTTAATCATCACTTTAGTGAAATCTTTCTAATTCATTTGACATTTTTAAGAATCAAAATTTAATTATATTTCAAAACTTGTTTGCAAATTGTCGTGAATAAATATGAATTTTTGTTGATTAATCAATTTGGTCGTTTGTATATCTTTTGTATTATTAATTTAACCATTTTATTTTAATATATAAATATTTTACACGATTAAGTTAATCATTTTTATATTATGGATACAGTGCATTTTAGTTGTCTTTGATTTTATCCATTAATTTCAGGTTGATGGCACTATCTCTCAGCTCTTGGGTGTACACTCTGCTGCATTTCACAAACGAGTTTTCCTGATCATTGATCTCGATTCCACCATTGGTCCACTACTTCATCATCTTGCCATTAGTCTTGGAGTCCCTAATAGGGATTGCTATTAGAGGATGAAAAGAGGAAATGGATATTATTTGAAGGGTGTTGTAGGCCTCGTTAAGGGCCTCTGTAAGGTGTGGACCCTAGAAATGGATGGGGTTTCTGTGGTGTTCACAAGGCTATCATTTGTGATAAAGTGGGACAAAAATATATTCAAAAAATATTGAGGAATGGTAGAACTATGACTATATTTACTGTGGGAACTGCTGGTATTTTTGACCAAAGGACAATAGGTATGGACAGATCCAACAGGTATATGCAGTGGCATAGAATTACAGTTCACTATGATCAAATTGGAGCATATGCCATTCAATGTTTGATTAAAAGTGCACATATTTATATTGAGGGGATATTGAGACCAAAGTCTATAATGATAATATTAATGGCATAATTCAAAAAATTCTATAAATACACAGTTGACGTGATAGTATATTCCACCTAATTAATGCTTCAAAACTAGATAAAGAGATCACCTTGGAAGGACTAGGGGAGAACTTGTAATGGTTCCATAACATTAGCACACTCTAAGGTTTGGGAGTGGTGAAGTAATTTTCAATATTTTTAGTTCAAGGCTAAAGTTCGGACCTATGTTAGTCGTGCCTTTTCTCTTATGTGCTTTTTATACAAAGTTTATTGTGAATTATGGATTACAATTCGTTGTTATTTAACTGAGCAAGTCTTGTAGAATCACATCTTCAGGGATTTTGTGAACGACCATCCATTTCTAAGATTCTAATGAAAAACATATTCAGTTGCTCATTTCTTAGAGATGAAAAGGTTGTCAGTTGATGACTTCAAATTAAAATAAAAAAATAAAGAAACATGATGTGGATGGATGTATAGTTCTAACAAGCCATGCTATCCATAAAATTATTAATGGTGTGCTAAGAGGTTACATACATAATACATATACTCATGCCAAATATATCCTTGTGAATGATGAAGAGGATAAACCCATTACGGGAACATTTACATGATGCCTAGAAATAATGAATATTTATTGGAGGAAAGTCGCAAGTAGCGGTTATGATTGGAGGAAGAGTGGGAAGACAAAGGAAATGGTCTTCGTTGATGCAAATATGAAATGAAGCAATCAAGGATGGTCTATTAATACCCATTGAAACACAAAAAAAGGAGTTCAAAGTTTTTTGGTAGCAAGGGCACGTTGGAACTGGATTTGTCTTGAAGCCTCTCCTCCCAAGTTGTTGGACTGCACCATTTCACCATTGGAAGCCATTTAAACATGGTATTCTGCAAATGTATTTCATTTGAAAATATTTCTTTTGGCAATATATTGGAAATTTTAGTGAGTTTCAATGCATGCGGATGGTAAACTTATCTAATTCATTTAATATATTGCATCCTTTTTCCTTAGAAGATTACACTACGTTAATTTTGGACTGCATAAAGACAGGTCAAACTAATGTTGGTTTTATGCAATATATTGATGTATGCAGGGTCCGTTCAAAACTTTAGAGTTATGGTGATTTGTTTTATTTTATTTTATTTTCTCTAATCCTAGCCCTTTTACATTTTTTTTCTCATCAAATCCAAAAATAAATAAATAAAAATTTAAAATCCCAAAAGGAAGCATGACAATTTCAAAGTTACATTTCAAATTTTAATTCTACACAAATTCACATTTTTAAAGGAAATTTCAAATTTCAAATTTTAAACAAATTCACATTTTTAAAAGGAAATTTCAAATTTCAAATTTTACACAAATTCACTTTTTTTAAAGGGAATTTTAAATTTCAAACTTTGCATATTTTTCAAACAATCAAATTAATTTCATTTTATGTAAAAATAGAAATTTTAATAAATTTCAATTTTTTATTAAAATGAATAATTAAGGTGATATTCCAAAGCTCCTACATTGCAAAGTTAGATTTTAGTCATTTTCTTTCATGCTCAAACAAATATTAACAAAGGAAGATAAAATTTGTTAACAAAAGAAGATAAAATTTGTTAACAAAAGAAGATAAAATTCGTTAACAAAAAAAGATAAAATGGATTAATAATTTGAGATAAAATGGAGTAAATCACCATTCAAGGAGTGTTATTCCAAAGTAGATAGCTGAGTAATAATGTCACAATTTCACAAATTCATGAGAAACAAAATCAAATCAAATCAAATCAAGACCAAAACAAGCCCCTTGTTTATAGACATATGCTACACTAAGGTATCCAATTAATTTTTACATTTCACATTTCACTAAGTGATAGGGATTAGTATTGTATTGTATTTAATACTCACACAGATCATGTGTATTAAATACTGAATTGTAAAGGCAGACATACCTATAAATATGTTTTTGATTAATGCAATTGTAAGTTTTCATTATGTTATTTCCTTGCATCTTGCTCTCGAGTGTTATTTACACATCATTCGTATCTAAGCTGAGCATTGGTTAGGTGAGTATCCTCTTCCTCTAGGTTAGTCTGGGTCAAAAGAGAAATGAGTAAACCACTAGCGGAAATTGACATTGGGTGAACATTCTTTCCTTTTTCTGGGAACACCTTCATGCACTTTTGATCTTGAAAACTTTCAGCTTGGGTCCCTCTGACTCCCGATCCTCAACTCTTGATCCGAGCATTCATATTGGATTTGTCATTTATTGATGTCAAACTCCACTCATGACCATCATTTATAATGTTGACCATTTCACTTGATGACTTTGCCATTAAATTTCAACAATTCTGTGCCAAAATGAAAACCCATTTTTAGCAGATGATTGTCATTGCTAAGGAAAAAATCATGGAAGAGGATTAGGATTTTGCCCTTGATCTAGAAATTGAAGAATTTATAGCCACACCTAGATTTGAACCAAGATATTTAGGTAAAAAACCCAGCATATTTCCCTTAGATGACATGTCTCCTGATATAGATCAGGCTCCTGTTGTTGAGCCAGAATATGTTTCACCATCTGCCATGGTTTATGTGATTCCTACATATTTACAGCCAAGGAGTTTCAATGTCCTGATTCTGAATATTGATCCATTGCATATGGTTTTTGCATTGTCATCCTTGGTGGCTCTGTAGATCCTCTACTTTTTTGATGACTACTTCATGTGATCTATTGCATCTTGTTATCAGATTCTATGCTAAACTTCATGACAACAACTGCTATCGCATTTGGCCACCACTGCTTGACTCCATTTGTCGTGATCTGCCTCCACTACTGCTACCATTTATGTACAAACCCTTGTATTGCTCTGTTGCATGTTCATTGTTCGAAATCGCTAATATCGACATCATTTTATTCACAGTTGATTTACTAACTCCTCCTGTGCATCACCACTATAGATCACATGTTTCTAACAATCTCCATATTACCACTGTGCATCCTCTGCTAAAGTTGCCAACAACTTGGCATTTTCACAACCTCTCGTGCCATTTTCATTTTCTTCGCTCGATTCCACATACCCATGATCCGCCATGACCTCAACCATTCCATAAATTAAATTAATTTTTAATTTAATTTAATTTTTAAATACCTATTTTTAATTTTCCCACTTCCATCCTCCAATGACCATAAATTAAATTATATTATTTTTTAAATATAATTTAATTTTCTCCACCCATTAAATGCATATCACCCCACCTTCAGTCTTGATCATTGTCCCATTCTCCAATAATTTAATGTAATCCAAATATCGTCCACTTGACTATTGTCCCGGTCCACCAATAATTTAATGCAAGCGGCCTAAAATTAACCACAAATTAATTAATTTTTTAAATTTTATTTAATATTTTCCATAACCATTAATGCACGGCTCATCCAATTCAATGCATCACCGCTTATCTTAAATACCGCAACAATTAAATTTTCTTTGGCACGTGGTTCAAGAATATTTTGTTGCATCTCCTTCAATCATTAGTTGCTGCTTTCTTCTGTCGTTTAGAGAGACCAATTTTAGTTGTCCACCGACATAGCAGTGTTTACAGTCATTAGAGAGCATTTTTTGAGCCTATCTCAAATCCAATGCCATATTTTAGTTTTATGAAGACATGTTAAAATTCATCATTCTGTTCTTCATTTTTGTAATAAGAGTGCTATTGGAAATTTGAGCTAGCTTTGTTGTCATTGATGTCAAGAGGATGATGTCCAAGTTTCGTCATCATTAATGTTATCATATGGTTTTTCCAAAAATCTAGGAAGAGGTTTAAAGGAATAAGATATAATATTATGGGCTAAGAGGTTTAAAGGAAGATCCAAGGAAGGAGAAACAAGTTTAAAAGGAAATCCCAAGGAAGGAGAAGCAGGTTTAAAAGGAAATAATAATATTATAATATTATGGGCTAAAGGTTGAGGTGAAGAAAAATGAGGTCCAAGGAGTCATTAAGAAATAATTCCTTCAAAAGACCCATTTGGCACTTTGTAAAGGTTATTATTTAATTTATTTAAATTAAAATATTTTAACCATAGGTTAAAATTTTAATTTAAACAAATAATAAAAGTGCCAAAAGTTAAGTTTAAAATTCGAATTAAAATTTGAAATTGGAAACGCCAATGTGTTGGAGTGCATAGCAAAAAGTTAAAAAGGGCAATGGTTTTTATTTAAAATCATCAATGCGACTTGTATGCCCAAAAGCAAAATGAAATTTGTGTGCTGCTTAAGAGAAGAGAAAGGAATTCACATGTGTTAAATTTAAGAGGGAATGCTTAGTGATAAATCCAAGTGGAGCACCAAATATTTCTCAAAGTTCTTGGTAGCGCAAGCGACGATCGGTGGCTGGTTAAGGCGTTCATGCAAGACAGGTTAGGGGTTTGATTCGCGTCCCTTTCATTTTGAGCGTAACAAGAGTATTTTATTAATTTAAAATCTTTGGAAGCAAAGTATAAAGGGTGCATCATGCACCTTAGGTTTTATATTGGGTGCATAGCCCAATGGTAGCCTAGCCTTGGGCTAGGGCACTACGGTGATGGTAGGTTTTGAGTTTGAGTTTAGACGCATTCATTGTGGGCGTAAATTTTTTGACATGGGCCATCACATAAGGTAAGTGCTAGATTTAATTTTTGCCAAGGTGTGAATAGCGCTATGGGGGCATGTGATAGTTGTGAAGGTGCCTAAGGCCAAGTGATTAATTTTTGCTAAAAGTGAAAGATAGGGAGTCATAAGGTTGTTTGATATTTTTAATTAGCATTATAAATAAATATTGGAGATATAAGGTGTTAGAAAGAGAATTAATTGTGTTGAATGTTATTGTGTGAAGATTGGATTTATAAAGTGTTATCAAAGGAGTTTGATTTTTTATGAATTAAATATTATTTTTGTGAAGTTTGGAAATTATAAGGTGTGATTGAGACTTGATTTTTTTGTATGGTGAAATAATTATTGAGGGAAATATTTGAGTGGAGATTTTGAGATAGATTATTTCTATCCTTGAAATTGGAAAAGAGGCTTTGATTGTGATTAATATAGGTTTTGAAGACATATCTCCACAAAAAAAAAAGGTATGGGCACATCTTCCTTGTGAGTGAAATATTGTTGGCTTGAATGTTATGAAATGCAAAGTTGGAGTGAAAAGGATTGATGAGTATTGTTGGAAATATTGAGTGAATTTTCATATGCATGATTTATGTTTGAAATATCATGAGTATCATTGTTATGTGAAGTTGATAACTATCTTGAACTAGGGTTTGTGAAATAACATGAGTATCATTGTTATGTAAGATTGAGAACTATCTTGAGCTAGGGTTTGTGAAAGAACATGAGTATCATTGTTATGTGAATTTGGAATCATCTTGATTCAAGGTTTGAGATTCATAGTGTGAGTTGTTGGAAGTGTAGTGAAACACTTGGTTAGGATTTGTAAGCAATTTGTGTTTCATTGAGTGAATGGTTCAATGAAATTGGATGATCATTATCGATTAAATACATTGGACTGATATTTTATGTTTTGTGAAACAAATTATACTTTATTCTAAATCAATTTGAAAGAGAGTTTGAAAGTGATTGAGGATTTTATGAGTGTGAAACATGTTGAGTCTTTAATAATTCTCTATATGTTTTTCTGGTTAAACAAGATTCTGAGTGAAACTTGTTTGTGTAATTGAAGAGGTTTTCTGAAAGATATTAAGTTGAGTTTTGTATGCAAGTATTACAGTTGTTTGAATAATATTTTGTGAAATATTGTGAGCATATTTGAGTAATTCCTAGAGGGTACTTAAGGACAAAGTTGAATAATATTTTGTGAAATCTTAATGATAGATTTGTGTGAGCTTTTGTGGAATCTTACAAGAAGATTTGAGGTAAGTCTTGGTGAAGACTTGTGGACAGATTTGAGGTAAGTTTTTGAGCAGACAAGTTGAGTAGATTAAGGTAAGTCTTGATGAAGACTTGTTGAGCAGATTGAGGCAAGTCTTGGTGAAGACTTGTGAGTAGATTGAAAAAGTTATAGAGAGGACTTGTTGAGTAGATTTGAGATAAGTCTTAGTGAAGACTTTTTGAGCAGATTGGAAAAGTTCCAGAGATGACTTGTTGAGAAAATTTGAGGTAAGTCTTGGTGAAGACTTGTTGAGCATATTGGACGAGTTCTTTAGAGGACTTGTTGAGCAGATTTGAGATAAGTCTTACTGAAGACTTGAGAGAAGATTGAGTAATTTCTTAAGAGGACTTGTGGACAGATTTGAGGTAAGTCTTTGAAGATACTTGAGAGCAGAGTTGATTGATTGATTTGTTCAAGCTTTGAGTTAAGGCTTGGGATAGATCTAGCAGAGTTTATTTATGATTGGATCAAGCTTTGTATTAAGGCTTGAGTATAGATTTGAGAATAGTGTTTTGTGTAGATTTGAGGGTAAATTTATACTAAACTATAGATAGACTTATGAGTAGATTTATGCTAGATTGAAGGATAGTGTTTAGTGCAAATTTGAGATAGAGGTTGAGTAGATCTGAAAGCAAGATTTAGAGGTGACAGAGCAGAGGACTGTATTCTCAAGTTGATAGAGATACATTAGCTAGGGTAGTGAGTATAGATGTATTATAAGTGAGGATAGAGGTCTTCAATGGAGACAGATCCACAAGACAGTGTAGTGGAGGCAATAGTCTTCTAGAAGATCATCAGCCATAACAGAGGAGGATTTCTCCTATACATAGAGATCCATGAACCAGTAAAGGGGAAAAGAGTTCTCCTATGGATAGAGATCATGAACTTGATTAGGGGATTGGTGTCTCCTTTGTATAAAGTTCCATAAACATTGTAATAGGGAAGGATTCCCAAGAGATTTGTTAAGAAAATTTTAGTGAAATATTTTCTTCATGGAGTAGCCCACATTGGGTGAACCATGTTAAATTGGTGTCTCTATTGTGTGTGTTAATTTGTGCATTGCTTTGATTACTTTTATTGATATTTCCATTGATTATATTAGATAATATTATTTAGGAAAGAAAATTAAAAAGTGATCTTATATTGTTCACCCCCCTCTTAGTATAAGCTTGTGTTCTTCAAGTACATTTTTTGTTGTACCCGACACTCTTCAGCTACCCATATTTCTCTTCCACCCTTGTACGCATTGGGGACCAATGCTTTCTTAGTGGGGAGGAATGATAGGGATTAGTATTTTATTGTATTTAATACTCACATGGATCGTGTATATTAAATACAAAATTGTAAAGGTAGACATACCTATAAATATGTTTTTGATTAATGTAATTGTAAGTTTTCATTTGTGCCATTTTGTGCCATGTTTTAAGAATGTTTCCCACATCACTAAGCATCACAAGAAAATTTTAACACATTAAAAGGAACCTTGGGGAAATTACAAATATTTCCTTGCAAGAGAGGATATCTGGGTAGAATCCTAACTATGAGTATGGTTTTGCAATTGGGCAAAATCGCCACTCAACACGTTTGTGGACGAAATGTTGTTGATCTCATCAACTTAGTGTCCAAAATTCCTTATAATGCAAGACAAAATTTATTGAGAAAGATAGTATCTCTATCTAAAATCCTACTCTTAAGCAATTCAAAATGAACAAAAATATGTGTAAAAAATAGTTTGGTTGTACCTTCTATTGTAACAATTTTCTTACAAGGCACAAAAATTGCCATTTACTAAATTTGTTCACTATGATAAAAAGATAATTATTACCTCTTTGGGTGGTTGGAAATCCACCCTAAGTCCATTGAAATGCTCTCCCATAGCCGATTATAAAATGGTAAATATGTGTACAATCCTAATTTGTGGTTATTGGATTTTCTTGTGTTGCAATTTGCACATCCATGGTTATAGTTAGATACTCATTTTGCATATTGGATTAGTAGACATATCGTTGTAGGTTAGCTACTATTTTATGCATGCCAAAATGATCAGCAACTAGTGATGTGCGATCTTTCCTTATTATTTGTAAGCATTTGTCTCCCTTAGGCACACATAATTTTTCCCCTTTGAATAGCACATCATTTTACAATTGAAAATACTCATTGTATTTGCCCTGCACTCCATTTTTCAACTCCTTGTACTTCTCCCCAAGTTCAACATCTTCTTCATACTACCCCTTGTACTCTTAAAAAGAAAAATTCTCCAATTCCATTACAACTGAAGCCATATTTGTTGGAGAATGAGATAACATATAAACCAACTTATTTGTCTTCCCCTTGTATTTTATTAGGATATTAAGTTGTTGTAGGAAACCCATCCATTTAAAATGCTTAGACTATTGTAACTTGCTCTAATTTTATAAGTACTTTAATGGCTCGTGATCTGCATGCACAATGGTTTCTTTACCCAATAAATAATGTCTCCATTTCTTCACCACTTGGACAAGTACAAACAACTCTTTATCATACGTAGGATAGTTAATAACAAACCCTAAAAACAAATTCATAATGGTAACATACAAGTTTACCTTACCAAAAAAAAATTGCCCCCATAGCATGGCTTGAGGCATCCATCTCAATCTCAAAGGGTATTCTCATGTCTAGCATAACAAGTATAGGTGTGTTGCATACCTTATCCTTTATCAACTCAAAGGCTTTGTTCTCCTATTTTTCCCAAATAATATTTTTGTTCTTTTGCAACTATTGTAACAAAGTTCTTGCTACATGTGAGAAATCCTTAATAAAATTTTTGAGGTATTGGGCTGCCCCAATAAAACTTCTCACTTTAGTATGGGTCTTTGGTTCTAGCCAATTCCTTATGGAAGCCACCTTGGAGGGATCTATTCTAAGTTCTCCATGCCCTATTACATGACCCAAATAAACTAAAGAATTCTTTCTAAACTCACACTTTTTAAGATTAAATTTTAAATCTTCCCTTGCTAACACTTCAAAAAATGGTTTTAAATTCTAAATATGGTCTTCCCATGTTAGACTAAAAAATAATATATCATCAAGAAATACAATGACATACCTAACTAAGAAAGGTCTCAAAATTTTATTCATCAACCTCATGAAGGTAGCTAGGGTATTTGTTAATCCGAATGGCATTATCAACCATTCAAATAGATCCTGCTTAGTCTTGAATGCAGTCTTCCAGATGTCCTCTTTATTCATGATGATAACCTAATTTAATATCCAACTTAGTAAAATAATTTACATGCTATCATCAATTCATGGCAATGGGTAACGATTATTAATAGTTATCTTATTGAGTTCCTCATAATCTATGCACATCCTCCATGTTCCATCCTTCTTGGGGACTAAATCAATTGGGGACCTAGATAGGGATGCACTAGGATGAATCATACCCTTATCTAACAACTCCTAAACTTTTTTCTTCACCTTATATGACTCAATTACATACTGTCTATACAGCCGAATATTAAGCAAAGGTAAATCAGGTAAGAGCTGAATTTTATACTCCACTTATCTCTTTTATGGTAAGCCTTCTAATTTTATAATTAGTTGGCTAAATTATTGCAGTAATTCCTATAATTCCATATTTTTTTGGGAAGTACAGTTATCTACTTCCATCTCTTTATTGATCTGCATGTTACCATCGATGCCTCTTATCATCAATAGCACGAATCTCTTGCTTATATTCAAATGCTATCATGTTGTTACAAGCTGAAACTTCTTTTCCAACATATTGGTATTAATCACATGATTCCACCTTTCTTCAACTCCCAAAAATTGGGTATTTTCTTTAAAAAGCATATATTTCCCATAAATATGGGCTACCAAAAATTACTTAGCAAATATCAAGAGGTACTACGTCACAAGTAATTGCATCATGGAATTTATTTTTGGTAGAAAACTATAAAATACAGTGCTTAGTTGCTTGTAGCTCCACATCCTTCTACACCCATCCCAATGGGTATGGTTGTGGATGATCCATAGCCTCCAATCCTAGCTACTTTACTAGATCCTCAAAAATTAAGTTTCTTTGGGATTTGCTGTCAAACAATGCTATAACTTTCATCCTCTACACTTGTATGTGGACCCAAAGTAACTCCACTTTATTGGCCTCTAAAGCTTGTTTCTCCTTCTTAGAGGTCTGATCCTACCTTAAAGGCTTGATTTTGGTAGCAAACACTACATTTCCTTCATACTCCTCCTCAAAACACCCTTCTTCCTCATGCTCAACCTTTTTGGCAGAATTAGCAGATTTCTTCTTTCCCTTGGTCCACCATTTTGGCCTCTTTTCAAGGTGTAGCTTCCAATAATCCTTACTTGAATGAGTGTCAATATTAGATTCCTTACAATGCTTTTCACCTTTTATTATTTGGTGGTTGTAGCCCTTTATTTCTTCATGTCTTTATTGGTGGAACCCTTGGTTTTCTCTATAGGCTTAGAGGGTTTAGATGAAGTTGATACCTTATTATCCTTTATTTGTTTTCTAGACCTTATTTCCAGCTATGTGGATTTAATGCATGCCTCATAAATATCCTTGGCATCAAATAATACTAGTTCTATTCTGATCTGATAAGACAAGCCACACTTATATTTCTTAAAAATCTGTAAATCTTAGAGATTAACACCCATTAACATGACTTGTTTTCTAAATTTTGTGGTGTATTCTTGGATTGTTTGTCTCTACCTCTATCTTAGAAATAACCATATCTCATCCATATTCTCTTTATTTCTAATATAATGAAACTAAGCTCTTATATCCTTCATATTTTTTTCCCATGTTTTTACAATTGGCTATTGATTTCTTACCAATCTAGTTGAGTATACCTTCCACCATGTGAGAGCATGGCCAAATAATATCAATATAGAAAATTTGATATATTGTACCTCTATATAATACTTAGCACTAAAGTAAACCTCTAATTTCTTCATCAACCCATCTAATTTTTTAGATATAACTCCCTTTCATAGGATGGAATATCAATTTTGACCTCCATTTTAAATGGATTTGCTATCAAGGGTTGTGATGAGAGATTCTTAGGTTGTTTGGAGAGGAATCCTTTAACTTCATATTCTTTCTCACCATTGAAAGCACTAGACTTAATCTCAGATTTTGAATCTAATTTCTTCTTTCCCTTCCTTGATTTCCTTTCTTCTTTAGAAAGCATCATCTCCATCAAGATTTGGAGAGTGTTTTCCATTTTAAGAAATCTTCTTTGGAATTCCTTGTTGGACATTATTGGAGAGTTAGGTTTTGATTTTTCTACTATTTTATCATATTTGATCCTTCTTATCCCAACATCTAGGTTGTATGGGTTTAAGTCCTTTCCTTGAGATCTTCAGCTTTGCATACACAATTCTTCAAAAAAACTTGCTCTGATACCAAAATTGATCTGTAAAGAACCAAATATTGAATCTTATCTCAAATAGATCAAGGATCTTTCTTAAACATTTAGCTTAAATTAATGAAATGTATCCTTGCTTATATTTTTATGCTTTAGATTAAGATGAATTATGTTGTATATTTCTAGATATCTGATCTACTTATCAAACTAGAATTAAACTAAAAAATTGTAGGAATGAAATCACACACACAATCACAAATTGCAAGAGGATGCAATATTTTTAATGTTAAAACCCCAAAATGAGTAAAAGCGTGGCCCAAATAAATTGGATAGATTTTTATTAGGATTCAAAACTGATGCAATTCCTTATTGGTATTCAGTTGGCTATATTCTTTAGCATGTTCTCTCCAATATTTGCTCTTGCATCCTCCTCCTCTACCTCTTAGGTTATCCAAATGCAAATGTAGCAATTAAACCCTAACAATGTGCATACAAAAAATCCCTTTTTCTATTTGAGTGTTGGTATTTATAACCCCCTCATTATTTTTTTATTAGATTTTGATGTAATGTGCAATGGGAGATAGCAATCACAAGATGCAGAATAAAATGAAAGAAATTAAATCTGCTATATGACTGAAATATGTTGTAGTTAGAAATGATATAAATAAATACAATGTAACTTTTGATGAAATGAAGGAACTTCCTACACATGAGATAAATATGCCATGACAGTGCAGTATTTAGCATTGTTTTCTGTTAAAAGTCGAGTGTAGACCCAAATTGGCCCAAGCATCCTGATCATAGGTCAAAGGTGGATCATCGAGCCATAAAAGAAAAATTATAAGAAAATTTAAACATTTTCCAAAGGTTAAATTTCTCCAATTTTATGAATTAAGAAGAGTAGAGATACCCCTACGCACTTGCCCTTGAGGCTCTTGTATATTACAGAACCTCCAGAACGCTCTACATCCCTAGAAAGCAACAAAGTGGAACTAGCAAGAGGGTTTTAAAGGGTTTCAACCATGATGAGATTTTACGATCAAAGAGAGAAGAGCGATGAACTTTTATCCAAATACCAAAATCCAATACATGTAGGGTTAAAGGAATGTTGTTGATTTTTGTGTGTGAACAAGAAAGTTTTGCTTAGAAATTTTAGCCATACTTGAATATTTTATTTATTTGAGGTCAATTTTCTTTGATATATTAGACAAAATGTGAAAAAATTAGGGTTTACAAGGGGGGAGAGCTTAAATGGAGAATCCTCAGTAGGAGGGTTCACATAGGGGACTTCTGAGGAAATGACTCAGAGTCCTAAGGGACCTAATACACAATCCTTTATGAAATAAATTAGAGGAAGTCACGAAAAGAGAGATGATACATGAGAACAGGCCTAAAAAATCCTACATATCATGGGTAAGATATAGGATACTGAAGTTGAACAAGCCAAAAGAAATAGATATTAACCTCAGATAGAAACAATCCCAGTGCTAAAAATTATAGAACTCGTAGCAGATGAAATTGTGTATAAATCCAAGTATGCTTTAATATACAAGTTTGTGGGACTCTAACCATAAGAGGAATTGCATATCTTCACATTATAGAATGGATACTTAGTAGCTAAATTCATACACTAGGATTTATACACAATTTATACTAAGTATCTTGTACTCCTAGGCTAGGAAGCATTGGGAACCATAAGAGGAATTGCATATCTTCACATTATAGAATGGATACTTAGTAGCTGAATTCATAATGATATCTGACAAGGACAAATATTTTGAGGGAGGTCCATATAACAAAGGTCTTGCATGTCTATTCATGCAACCATGGTGACTTGCTTTTAATCCTTGAACTGAACCCTTGGTAGCTCCAATTTGGCTAAAATTATTTGCACTTCCTTTAGAATACTAGAAAGAGGAAATTTTGGAGTTGCTAGGTAATATCTTGGGAAAATACATAAGCAAATCAAGAGAATCAATGAAATGAGTATCAATAGCGTATGATATAATTTGTGTAGAGATGGACTTGGAAAAACCATTGCCAGTGGAAATTGACCTCAAAGTCAGAAGGAATATATGGAGACAATGAATAGACTATGAATATATACCTTTTAGATGTAGAGCATGTCATGAATATAGACATTTGATCAGAAGTTACCCCAAACTAGCCAAAGGAGAGATAAATTTAGTGAATCCAAACCCAAGAAATCAACCTTAGGAAAGGAAAATGAACAAGGATTTCAGACGATTATAAGAAAAGGAACAAAAAATAATAACCAGGAAAGAGGGATAAATCATTAGAAGGGAGGAAATACAAATAAATGCCAATAAGGAAGGGCTCCATCCAAAAAATGTGAGATACTTAGTATAGATGATCCAATGGAAGGAGAGGAACTACCACACTCAAATCAAACCAAAAATCTAGAGAAATCGATACCAGAAGAGGTTCATCATACACAACATATAGATACAAAAAACAACAATACCTAAAAATAATGAGAGCGGTAGAAGAAGGACAATCCATACAGGTACAATTTGCATCAACCAAAGAACAACAGGTAGAATAAAAAAAGCAACCACAATCAGATAGATAAGGAGCTCTAGTACTATACAATAAAGATCCACATACATATAAGAAGATAATTATGGGAATAGTAGAGAAAAATAGAGAAAATCCAACCCTTGGGATAAGCCAAATGGAGAAAAGGCTAAAAAATGCAAACTCTCAAGGAGTAGGTAGAAAGAAAAACAAAGAAAAAATACAACAACAAGAAGAACCGTTGAGAGAGATAAGCATGGTTAAAATCATAGCCAACTTCTACAACATGGGTTTCCAATTATTATACACACATGGAATGTAAGGGGATTAAACGGATGCCCTAGACAATTGGTTGTTAAACGTATGATAGAAGATAACCACCAAGATGTGGTTTTATTACAGGAAACTAGAGCATCACTGGAATAAATGCAAACAATATCCAAGAGATGCTAGAGGAATGGAAACTATGAGGTCCAATATTCCCATGGTTTCTTTAGGGGAATGGTCACTTTGTGGAATAGAGAAACTTTTCAATAGGTATGAGTAGCATCAGCTAAAGGGATCTTGATGACCATATTGAGAGATAGAGAATCGGACTCAGTTTGGATGATTATTAACTTTTATGGGATGAAGGAAGTGCAAGAAAAAAAACCTAATGGAATTCAATCCAGGATATTAGAGAAGCTTACCCAAAATATAGGTTCCTGGAAGGTGGAGATTTCAATGCCAAGATGTTAGTGAATAACCAATAGGGATGCCTAAATCATCTCAGTGAGGACATACTCCTAATTTTCCAAGATAATAATTTAAATCTGATTGACATTCCACCTCCAGGATGTGGTACTACTTGGACCAATAAAAGGAAAGGATACCAAGCAATAAAATCAATATTAGATAGGATATTGATAGAGGAAGAAATTCAATAGTTATGGAGTTGTCATTTAGAAATTATAAACTTGTTATCTTTCGACCATTTCCTGGTACGTCTAAATATCACAAACATAATACCCCAATATAAAAACTGCCCATTCATATTTGATAACTTTTGGCTTCTAAACTAGGAATTACCAGAGTTAGTTCAACTATGGTGGCAATAAGGGAAACCTGCATTTAGAAAGGCATAATTTTAGCTACACTCTAGATTGAAATATATCAAATATAAATTGAAAAACTAGACCAAATTCCAAATATCATATTTTTAGCAACAAAGAGCAGAGCTAGTTGAGATAATGCAAGGAGTTATAGGAAGAATTTGTTTGAAACTCCTTTCAAAGGAATTACTCTCCCATGAAAAGCTCTTAATTCTAGAGGGAGAAAGAAGAAACCTATTGGAAGCAGAGATCTAGAATTACTTGGCTTCAAGAAGGAGATAGGAATAGAAATTTCTTTCACCAGTCATCCATAGCTAGAAAACACTATAAATAGATCAATACTTTAACAAATGCAGATGGAATCCTAGAAACCACCACTTCAAGTATGCAAAAATCAGCTAATGATTTTTCTCCACTTTGTTTACTGTAGATTCACATTTTTCAAAACAATCCCAAGAGGAAATCTTGGGAAGTATCCCCAGATTAGTCTCTCAAGATAAGAATGAGGATCTTATGAAAGAGATCAAAGAAGAAGAGGTGAAAGAAATAATATTCTCTATGCAATAATAAAAATCCCTAGGTCTTGATGGATTATCAATAGAATTCTACAAAGATTTTTGGGATATTATAGGAAAAGATATAAATAGATCAGTAGAAGAAGCCAGATCTAGTGGTAGGATTCTCAGATCCCTCAACCATAATTTTTTAGCTTTAATTCCAAATGGAGGATAGATGGAGAATCTAACCAATTACATATTGATAGCCCTCTGCAATGTGATCTACAAGATCATCACCAAGGTAATAGCCAACAGACTAAAAGATATATTACCAAATATCATATCTCTTTAACAAGGGGTATTTTTGTAGGGCAGACAAATATTAGATTAGATTGTAATAGAACAAGAAACTATACATCATATGGACCAAAGAAAGAACAAATGAATATTCATGAAGTTAGATCTATCCAAGGCCTATGATAGAGTGAGTTGGGAATTTTTGGATCAAAATTTTTAAATATTTGGATTCTTGAAATATTGGATCAACGGGATACTTGAATGCATCTCCAAAGTTTCTTTTTTAGTGCTCATTAATGGAACCCCCTACCCACTGTTCATTATTTTTGCAAAAGGACTAGGAAGACTCATACAAAAGAAAAAATCAAAGAACAACATTACAAGAATTTAAATAAACAGAGATATAGCTATCACTCATCTAAAATTCATAGATGATACATGATTATGGGGGGAAGTAAAAATAAAAGAAGTAACCAGTATCATATAAATATTATAGTGCTACACTGTAGCCACGGGCCAACTTCTAAATGAAGAAAAATCTAAATTTGTCTTATTTAATGTACATAAGAGAATTGATTATTAGATAGCAAATATTCTTAAGTTCTCAATGGCCTTGTGTCCATTAGATTACTTGGGAATTCCCTTAACAAAAAAATCCTTAAAAAGAAAGATTGAAAATCCATAAAAGATAAAATTTTCTCAAATTTGTCACATTGGTCTCATAGATGGTTAAGCTTTGGAGGCAGAGTCACACTTTTGAAGTCAGTGTTACAAGCAATGTTAGTTTACAAATTTTCCATTTTAATAGTCCCAAAGAGCATACTCAAATATTTGGAAAAACTTATGAGAAAATTCTTACGGTTAGGAGCATAAGAAAATTATAAAAATGCTTTTGTAAGCTAGGATAAAGTCTATCAACCAAAGTAAGAGGGAGGTCTTGTAATCAGAGCTACAACAAAAAACAACCAAGCACTAAGAGAGAAGTTATACTGGAGGTGGATCACAAAGCCATATCAGTTATGGAGTCAAGTTCTAAAAGCTAAATATTACCCTGCACATGAAATGGAGGATGTCCCATGGTGTCTAGTCATAGGTGTGGGATCAGAGATATGTAAAACACTCAAAAGAGGGGCCGCACTGATTAAGGAAAACTTACAATGGAAAGTAGGTGATGGGAGAAAAGTCAGTTTGTGGTATGATTCTTGGAAAATTTTCCCCCATTATCAAACAATATCCTCATACTAGTGGTATCAAAGAGAATCTTCATAATCAGGGCCAAACTCTTATATCTCAATATCTCATCCCCCACGACAACAACTAAAAACTTCAAGAAGATGGAAAAAATTGGACCAATGGTTAGGTGAAGAATGGGAAGTTAAAAAATGTGAATTGAAAGAAATCCTAAAAAAAATAACATGGCTATGGAAATATGGAACTGACCAACTAGCATGGGGATATGGGAAACAAGGCACTTACACAGTGAAAGTAAGCTACTGAAAGGTTCACCAAAGTAGCAAGAGCCAACCCCAACAACAACTTCCTAGAAAGAAATATGACAACCAAAATTTTGTTCGAAGGTTAATTGTTTTATATGGAAAGTTTCTCACAAAAGCATTATGAATCATGACAATATGAGGAGAAAAGAGTTCATTAGACCCAGTAGATGTGTAATGTGCTTCCAAGAGGTAGAAACTATAAACAACCTTTTTTTTTATTTCTCCTATGCTTACACAATATGGAATTGGTGGTACTCCATATAAAGCTAAACATAATGGTATCCTCCTAATAGTAGTAATTTTTGGGAATATTGGTCACTTAACACCTTTAAATCCAAAATACTAAGCACATCTTGGGATTGGCTTCATCTTCTAGAAAATATGGTTGGAACGGAACAACAAAATTTTTGAATAAGAATTCGGTTCAAAATTATGTTAAGGAAATTATTAGAAATAGTGCAGATCAAAGTACAAGAAGAATCTTCGATGATAAAGGTAGAACAAGAAATTTGGGTACAACCATGGAATCAAATGCAACATGAAAGCTATCAGGAATAGAAAACAGAACAAAGAGGGCTTCAGTAATCTTTGTTGTAAGAGGACATATACAGTTAAGAAGGAGGTAAATTTTAAAGAATAGGGGATTCAGATATCTTGGGAAGATAAAAGAAAATAGAAAAACTACATTTTGAGCCTTGCCATGAAAGGCAGCATATCAAAATGGATTTTATAAGCTAATAAGTTTTTTTGAATAAAATTTTTACCTTTTACTCAAAAAACCTATGGATGAAATGAACACTCCATTAATAAAGCTACTAAACTACATTGCACCCATAACCAATAGATGGTGATTTACATAGAACTGTACTACTATGCTCTAAGCTACTCTATCAAACTATGTCCCTCGAATCTATGTCTATATTACAATGAGATCCTTCTTATATAGGAAAATAGGTTCCTTGGCCAACACTCTACCTAGTTGTGCAAGGGATAACTTGCACATATACAACTTGCACATTGGCACTTGTGCATTTATTACATTGCATGAAGTAACTAGATAACTTCCCCCTAAAGTAATATAATGTCCTAAGTATGTACCTTGGAAGATACATTTACATGACCCAAATGATGTAATATACTCTATTTCTAACACTCCCATGCATTACATTATTTGGGTATTGAAGACTTTAGTCTTTAATATAGATCTTCTTCTTCATATTAAAATTTATACTTTTCCTCGTTGCTTACTATGTTGAGATTCAACAGGTAATCTAAGTCTTCATATGATGCAAAGTAAGCTATAGCTGAAGCTAAGAATTCTTCTTTCATTGGATGATATTTGGCTTGTTCAGAGCAATCTTGATTTGATTTCTTTTTTGATGCTTCATGGCCGTTCATCTTTTTCCATTATTTGTTCCTTGATGTCAAGCATCTTTGATGGACCATTTCTCTTATGGTATTGCGTGTCTTAAGTGGATCTGAATTGGCTCTTCTTATTTCCTTTGTATCTATGTAAGACTTGTTTCTCTATCCTTCATAAGTATTAACCTTGTGCTCAATGTTAGTAGATCCATTTGAAATAAGTTTTTAAAGATAACAGTTTATTCTTTGAAGTAATCTTCTTTCATAGTATTGATAGTACCTGTATTTGAAGTGATATGAGAAAGATGAGTGGTTTGTTCCATCACAATATATGCATGGATGGAAACTCAAACAATTGGTATTTTCATGACCATATTGATTGCAATGAGTGCACAATAAATATTATCTGATAGTTTTGTAAACTATATTAGGAATATCATGTTTTTCTATTTCCTTGATATGACCTTCTAACCATATGTGCCCAATTGAAGCTATTCCTTTTTGAATAAAATCCCGTTGATCAACCTTTTCCTGCTTTTGGTCATTAGATTCACGGGATGAATATTCCTTCACATAGTTGTTGTTTTTAGAACTTATTTTACATTGTATTGGTTCTTCCTTTTCTTTGCCCTTTTCATCATTGTAGTTCATCAAATTTTTAATCCATATTGGTATTTTTCTTATTCCACTTCTAAGAGTGTTGCTTAGCATGCTAGTTGTCATGTGTATAACTTGAATTCTTTGAGATAGATTAGTCTACCTTATAGCTACCTGTGTTAGGATATATGATCCCTAATTGAAGTATATAAGCTTGTTTTGATAAAACTTTTATTAATCCTTAGGTTTTTAGGCTTCCTTATGTCTCCCTAGTAATGAGAGTATGAACACCTAATTTTAGGTTTTGAAGAAAGCTTATATCTTCCCAAATTGATAATATTTGATAGATATTATTATCAAGTTTTGTAGAATGCCTTATGATCCTTAATGATTTTGGAGTATGATATAGTGCTTTTGTAAAATATAGTTCAATTTTGGTTGATTTTGTACAATTTTTGTAAAAATAAAAAATCAAATTTTCTAACATCTAATTACTCCTATTGAACTAAGCACTTTTCAATTTTGAAGAGGTTTTAATGTTGGATTTATTTTGTCCCTTTTGAGAAATTTTTGAGACAAGAATATAATAAATTTCCAACCTTGAAAAAAAAATCCTAATAATATCTTTTTGAATCCCTTGGGATTTTATTTAAGTGTTTCTAATTTCTAATGACCTAGTTTGACATTGTAACCCTTATCACTCCCAAATTTAGAAAATTAGAACACATTAATATTTACAAACATTAAATGGATTAATTCCAAGTAGTATCCCTTATTTCTCCTAAGTTGTGTTTTACAAATATTAGTTTAATTTCCCTAAGTTTTACTTTCAAATAAAGATTGATTTCCTTTAATATTTTAACCTTAAAATATAACCTTATAACTCCTTTTTTAAAGAAAGCAAATTATATGAAAAAAATTTGCCTTAATAAGGCTTTGTACCTTTATGAAATCGGATGTGAATGGTTGTTCTTCTTGGGCACAAAATCTTCAATGTGCACTTGGGCTTCAATGCCTTCCTTTTATGCTTATTTAACCTTTTTTATCGAGAGTGCTTCCGAATACTCTCGAATTGCTTTGAACTACTGCTACCGAATTTTTGCCGAATGACTATCGTATTTCTACCGAATGATTGCTAAATTACTGCTGGGTTGCTACATTTTCCAAGGTCCAAGTAATATTTAATAGGTGATTAGCCGAGTGACAAGTGTCACAACAAATTTTTCAATGCTCCAAAGATGCTTCGATTGTTTGGTAAAGACACCGAACTCGATCGAATGCTTGTGACAAGTGTCACCTTCACTTGAGATGTTCTTATTCCTTCTTTAAGCACTATCCAAGAGATATTTCTTCTTCAATGTAAATGAGCCTTCTTTACTGTAATGTACGTACATTAGGCTTCTAGTTGTAACTCCTCTTCCACTTGGAGTATGGGTGCCAAGACAGTATTGTAACATCTTGTTTGTGGGTATTTTTTAGAGTTATTTTGGATAATGACAAGTGGTGCCTTATCTCTTCTACATGCCCTTATATCAACAATACCTTATTGAAACATTTCAATGCATTTTTCCACCTTGTTCTTTATTGTACTTCATTGATGCTAAGATGTTTCTAGCCAAGCAATGCTTATGGTGGAGCTTTGGTGGAGATATGGAGGATATTTGGTGGCTCTTGAATGCAGTTTGAATGGCAGTGCTTTTATGAAGACTCCATGATGCTCCACTTGGGTATTGAATGATCCTTAATTTGAATGTATAGTTCCACTTTTCTTGCTTTGATTTTATTTGCTCCTACACTTCTTTATTTCTCCTTGGCTTTGTACCTTATATTTTGTAGGTTCGGTCATCCAAGATATGTAGAATATGATCCTGTATGAGTGGCTATTTACTATGCTTGGGAGAATGTTAGCTTTCATCCATATTTGGCTAATTCAACATGCTTATATTGTGTCTTTGAGGCACTTTCCAATCTACCATTTTTTTTGCATAGAATGAGTTAGAGAAGTGCAACCCAATGTAATAATATTTATAAAGAAGATGCCTTTTGCACCCTTTCTTGCACTCCTTTTTACAGGTCTAATATTATGATATATTGTAAACAAATTTAATGTAGTGTAGGGGTTTTGAGGTTGTCTCTTTACTTAGACATCTTCCCCTTTTTTCTTGGATATTATGATGACAAATCCAAGCTTAGATAGAAGCTCCTTATAAGATGTAATTTTTTGTAATTTTCTTTTTACAACTAACCTTGTCATGCTTTGGATTTGAGACTCACAAAGTCTCAATATTTGAAGCTTATATTTATGATTTTGGTTAGTCATCTTCTTATCCAAGTTTTGGAGGATTCTAACCTATTTTTGGTGGCTTCAATTGACCACTAAGTATTGCAGGATTTTGTCCACTAATAGTGTCTTTAGACACTTTGACAATTTCTGATTTTGTGCCCTTCTCAAGAACACAAACAATAATCCTTTTTAAAGCAATAAAATAGTGCAAGTGAATCTAATAAAATTTATTTTAATGCACTAAAAATTTCAACTTATCACTCCAATTAACTCTCAAAATTATTGCACTTAATCAATTTACTGTAACTAATCAAGAATAATATGAAATGAATCTTCAAGAGTTATTATGCAATTTCACTACAATTAATATTGTAGGACTTAGTCTTCTTTTCTTTTTCCAAAGTATATGATAGGTAGTTGATAGATGTAGTTCTAAAATCTAATCAACTCCTAATTAATGTGCAAATGAACCTTAAAAATAACTTTTATATTTTTTCACTTTTGAATACTGTAATCTAAATTTTCTTCTTGCAACTTTCATCCAGAATAAGGTGCTTTAACAAATATGATAAGTAATCCAATTAATGAGTCTATTTACACCAAAATTTTAGTACCTTTTTAAAAGCAACTATAACTCCTTTTTTTCTTCTATAGAGGATGTGGATCTTGGTGTCTAAGATCACCAAGTTGCTGCTTTGAGTAGGATCTTGCACCTTTTTGTAGACTATCCTAAACAACCCCTTATTCACCAAAATATAGTCTCAAACTTTCTTTCATGAGACTAACATTTGGTGTCTTGTTATCCTCTTGTGGTCTCCTCCTTCTATTGTATATTTGGAGAAGTCTTTATCTCTGAAGTAGTACCTTTATTGCTATGAGAGGTAATCTTAAAATCTCTTGGATTTGGTGAGCTTCTTCTATTTGCAAGTCTTCTTATCAAATTTTGACTTCAAGCAAGATCTTCTTCTCAAGATTTTAAAAATCTTGAGGTATTAACTGGATTCTTCTTCTAGGATTTTTTAAGCCTTGCCAAATTCTTCTTCTCACATTTGGAACTTCTTGCCAAATTATCCTTCTCTTGGGCTTGTTTTCGGATGGCAATAATTGTCCCAAGTCCTTCACTATCAGGGGCTTCTTCTTGGTAGTGGATTTCTCTAGTGAGTTCTCCTTTGATGATTTCTTTAATAATGCTCTCATATACTTTTACTATATGCTCATTGATACCTTCCCAAGGTATTTTATCTTGCATATTCTAATGGTCCCTTGAGACCTTCTCTTCAATATTTTTCTCCTGGAAGTATTGGTGGTGAGATCTTATTCTGGATACTTGATTTTGTTTCTTCTAAATGTGAGTAGGACTCTCCTACTCCTTCCAATATTGGAAGTTATTCAATGAGATCTTCTCCTAATCTCTTTGATTTTGCTTTAGGTGTTGAATTGATTCTAAATAATATACTCTTCCTAACTCTCTTGTAGGAAGTTTTCCAACTCACTGAATCTTCTTTTCTAACAAAAAAATATTAGTAATGAAATATTAATATGCTTCTAAATAAAATATTCTCTTCTGAAGTCTTCTTTAGGATCAAGGCTTCTATGGCCCTTTTTTTCAGTATCTAGGCTTCTGTGGCCTTTTCAATATCAAGGATCTTATGGCCTTTTCAGTATAAATTCTTTTGTGGCCTTTTCAATAGCAAGGCTTCTATGGTATTTTCAATATCAAGGCTTATATGGAATTTTTAGTATCAAGACTTATGTGGCCTTTTCAATATCAAGGCTTCTTTGGCCTTTTCAATATCAGGCTTCTATGGCCTTTTAAATATCAAGACTTATTTGGCTTCTTCTTCAAGGCTTCTATGGCCTTTTCTATATCAAGTTTTCTATGGCCTTTTCTTCAAGGCTTCTATGGCCTTTTTTGTATCAAGGCTACTACTGCTTTTTCATCAACTATGAAGTTCTTCAATCTAGCAATGGAGATATTCAGTCTCCTAACTTCATAATGACTCTTCTCCATAAGTCTTATTTTGTAGTGTTATTCTTTTGCATAAGGAACTAATCTCTGCACTATGAAGGCACGTCGACCTTCGGGCAATGAAGTTGGAGTCTCCTAGCTTTTTTTGTAGGAGAAGTCTCAATCCTTTGAGAATTAATTTTTTGCAACAAACGAAGCTTTATGTAATAATTAGAAAAATCTAGATATTTTGGATGATCTTCACTAGATGATCTATCAATATAGCAAATTGAATGTTAAGTCTTGGTCTTCACAAGTTTTTCCTACAACTCTATGGAAAGACTCTAATCAAATGCAATCTCAATATTTTTTGAACTAATATTTCTTTCAAACTCACTTGTGACTCTCCTTAAATCTACCACCTAGAATATTTTGAGAGTTTTTTACAGTGGTTAGTCCAACAACACATCAGGTTGACAAAAAAATTAGGCTCAATGATAATGATGGTTTTCCTATTGACCTACTATGGCTAGATCCACCATGGCTCCGATACCATTGTTAGATTTTGATGTAATGTGCAATGGGAGATAGCAATCACAAGATGTAGACTAATATAAAAGAAAGTAAATCTTCTAGATGACAAAAATATATTGTAGATAGAAATTATATAAAGGAATACAATGTAGCTATGGAGTAAATGAACACTCCATTAATAAAGCTATTGAACAACTTGTACCCATCACTAATAGATGGTGATCTACACATAACTGTACTAGTATGCTTTAAGCTACTCTATCATACTATGTCCCTCGACTCTATGTCGGTATTACAATAAGACCCTTCTTATATAGGAAAATAGGATCCTTGGCCAACACTCTACTTAGCTATGCAAGGGACAACTTGCACATATACAACTTACACATTGACACTTGTGCATTTATTTTTATTTTATTTTTTTGGTGGTGGACACAAGGGGTAAACAGACTGTGACCATGAGGGAACCATTACATAGCATATCCGCAACATGTGAGGCAAGAGATTTGAACCTGGGCCTCTCAGCAACTAGAGAGGTTTAACTACCCACTTGCTCTCCAACTCCTCTACATGGGCAGATGACACTTGTGCATTTATTAGATTGCATGAAGTAACTAGATAATTTCCCCCTAAAGTAATATAATGTCCTAAGTATGTACCTTGGAAGATATATTTACATGATCCAAATGATGTAATATACTCTATTTCTAACATTTTCCTTGTTACTGTTCACTCACATACAAATTTGTATGTAACACGCCAATAGGTGTATTTTGGGTATAACTTTGGCCTCAATTATATATTTTGAGTGATTCAAAAGGTGCCAAAAATATCTTTCCAAGAAATACATTATGGATCCATCCATATTCACCCAAATTCCATGGATTTTTCCTACAATTTGAAAAAACAAACCTTACTTAATTTTTCCTCCATACTCTATTCTAACAGGTGTTGATTGCTTTGAAGCAAGGATTTTTTTACCCAAAACACCTTCTATACTTCTTGTAGATGACATTTTAGTTGCTCTCCTAATAATTAGGGAACCTAAGTGTACCCTTATTGAATTGGCACCTGGTTGTGCACTTATTGTTATTGGGGCACTTGAGTGTGCACTTGTTAAGTTGGTACCTGAATGTGCACTTGTTAAGTTGGTACCTGCATGTGCACTTGCTTTGTAGGCCATTATTATGATGATGATGAAGGTGATTGGGAAAGTATATTTTTTGAGGTAGATGCTTGCCTCATAGAAATAGGGATGACATGAAACTGGTATGGTATGAAGGTGGTTGAGACTAACACCTCAAATTGTGAGACAATAGGAGATTCTCTTTGGAGTTATGTTGTTGGGACTGAACAAAAGGCATTAAATTATTTACAAGTTATCTTACAATATATAAGCATCAAGCTTAGGAGGGAGATATGACAAGTGTCATAAGCTCCACTCCAAGTGTCTTTCGAAAGACACCACTCCAACTCAAACTCGAAGACAGGCCCAAGTGGCGGAAGACAAATGTCAACCTCGTCAATTATAGGCATAGTGCACATTTAAATAATAATATTCTAACATTCCCCCTTAATGTGCACTATCCTAATAAGTCAACATTAGATAACATTCCCCCTTAATGTTGACTTCTTGTACATAGATATAGCAAATTGCTAAACTGAGAAAACTTGTCTTTCCCAAGTGACTTGGTGAATATGTCTGCTACTTGATATTGAGTTGGTACATACTTCATGTGTATAATATCTTCTTGGACCATTTCTCTAATGAAGTGATGATGGATCTCAATGTGCTTTGTTCTAGCATGGAAAACCGGATTCTTGGTCATCTTGATGGTACTTTGATTGTCACAATATATATATGTTGGACCATGTATGAATAGCCCAATATCCCGAATTAATTGCCTCAACCATATTGCCTCCTTAGTTGCCTCAACCGCTGCTCTATATTCTCGTCTGCTGAAGATAGTGATACCGTGTGTCGCTTCTTTGTGCTCCATGAAATAGAGCCTTGGCCTAATTGAAAGCAATAACCCGATGTAGATCTTCCGGTTTCAGGACAACCGGCCCAATCGAATCTGTGTATCCAATCAAAGAAAAATTATCACTTGATTTATACATAAGGCCATGATGAGGTGTGGCCTTTAGGAATCTCACAATCCTCTTAGCTGCTATCCAATGGCTCTTCTTAGGATCCTGCATGAATCTGGAAATAAGGCCAACCGAATAGCAAATATCCTGGTCTAGTTGAAGTTAAGTAGATCAAACTTCCAACTAGTTGCCAGTAAAGTGTACCATCAACCCTTTCTTCTTCATCATTATTTAGCAATTTCAATCTAGTTTCCATGGGAGTTAGAGAGGGCTTACACTCCATGCGAAACCTCTCCAAAATAGATCGAATGTACTTAGCCCCGTGAGATAAAAATCTTACCAGGTCGTTGCCATACCTCTATTCCTAAGCAATAGTGGAGGAGGCCTAAATCTGTCATCTCAAAGTTCTTGCATAAGTCCTCCTTGAGCAACCTTATTCCTTCTATATCATCACCCGTAATGAGAAGATCATCCACATACAATGTAACCAAAATTATGTGATTCCTCCAATGTTTCACATAGAGAGTAGATTCTCGTCGCAGATCTAGTGAAACCAAGGTTGAGAAAATAGGAGTCAATCTTTGCATACCAAGCTCGGGGTGCTTGCTTCAACCCATATAGAGCTTTCTTTAATCTGAGGACTTTGTTGTTTTGGCCTTCAACCGTGTATCCCGGTGGTTGTTTCACATACACTTCCTCCTTCAAATGACCATTTAGAAATGCACTTTTGACATCCATTTGATATATTGGCCAATGTTTTTGAGCCGCCATAGCAATAACTCGTCCCGATTGTAGTCATCTTAGCCACAGGAGCAAAGGTCTCCTCATAATCAATTCCCTCTTGTTGCTTATAGCCTTGAGCTACTAGGCGAGCCTTGTAGCGATCTAGTGAGCCATCTCGCTTTATATTTTGCCTTGTATACCCATTTTGTGCCTATGGTATATTTTCCTTTGGGTAAATCAACTAACTCCCAAGTGTGATTCCTTTCAATGGAATCCAATTCCTGATCCATGGCATGAACCCATTTAGGATCACCAAGTGCTTCTTTGACATTAGAAGGTTCAAGTTGGCTAAGGACTTTGGCCATTAGGGCATAATTCACTTGGTGTCTTAGGGCTGAAGGCCTTTTACCCGTATAGGTGGGCAAATGATTTTGGGCTTCATCTATTGTGGCTTGAACCCACTTGGGTAAAGGATTGGATGATGTTACTTGATCATTAGGAGGATGAGATGGAGGACATGGATCATTTGTAGGAAGTTCTTCTTGTGGATGAATTTCTTGATTTATGAGTGAAGGAGAAGAACTAGATGATATTGTATGCATGAATGGAGCAACTATTTCATTAGTTATTTCTAAAGTGGGGGCTTTAGGAGGATTAGATGGGGGATACTCATGAAAGGTAACATCCCTAGATAAAATGATTTTCTTGGAAATAGGCTCATATAATTTATATGCATTGGCACTATCACTATAGCCAACAAAGATGCATTTTTGGCTCTTATCATCAAACTTCTTCCTTTTCTTATGAGGAATATGAGCATAGGCATCACATCCAAATATTCTCAAATGGCCCACATAGGGCGTCCTTCCATTCCATGCTTCTTCAGGTGTTCTTTCATGTAAGGCCTTTGTGTATGACCTATTAGTCAAGTATGCAGATAGTAAGAACAACCTTCTCCCCAAAATGAGTTAGGTAATATAGCAAGGATGTAACATTGATTTTGCCCTATTTGTGATTGTTTGATTCATCCTCTCAAGAAACTCCATTTTGTTGTGGGGTATAAGGGGTTGTGAATTGCCTCCTTATCCCATGATACTTACAAAAATTAAAGAATTCATTAGAAACATATTCTCCACCATTATCTGATCTTAAGGTGGAGATTTGATAGCCACTTTCTCTTTCAACAAGTGCCATGAATTCTTTGAACTTATCAAAGGCTTGCCACTTATATTGAATTAGGTAGATCCATACCTTTCTGCTGTAATCATCAATGAAAGTGATGTAGTATTTTGCCCCTGTATAAGATTGAACAGACATTGGCCCACAAATGTCTGAATGAATCAATTGCAAAGGTCTATTAGCCCTCCATGCCTTTCCTGTTTCAAATGGTTGCCTATGGTGTTTGGCTATTACACATGGCTCACAAAAACATTTTGACTCCTTAAGATGTGGAAGTCCTTTAACTAATCCTTTTGTAGCCATCATTTGAAGATTATTAAAATTTAAATGTCCCAATCTTTCATGCCACATGTACTCCAAAGAGAAAGTAGTTGTTGTATGCAAAGATGTTTGTGTTACAGATTTTGTAAGGAGGTAGTAAACACCATCCTTTTTCACTCCCATGGCCTTGACATTGCCATTGGGTTCCTTAATGTAGCATTTTTCTTTTTCAAAATAGACATTATAGCCCTTATCTAGTAAGTTGTCCAATAGAAAGAAGACTCCTTTTAAGACCAGGCACATACAAAACATCTCGTTGCAGGAACATTATTACCATCATGCAAAGTAAGTGGTTCCTCCCCAACACCTTCAATGGGTAGATCACTTTCATCACCAAAAGTAATGAATTGGTTTGATGTGGGCTGAACCTTGGTCAACCAATCTTGCCTTCCCCGTCATGTGCTTTGCCGCTCTGTAATCAATATACCAACATTCTTTATCTTCAATATTAACTTGATTGGCTGCATACAATGTGTTCATATTATTATTTTGTGGTTCTCCCTGTTCTCTTTGCCTTTGATAGCAATTAGCAATATTATGATTCCATTTTCCACAATATTCACACCCTTGTTGATTGTTGTTTTGACCCCCTTGAGGTCTTGTTGTCCATCTTTGCTGCTGCTGGTAGTGCTGCTGTTGTGGCTGTTGTTGGTACTGTTGCTGACGTGGTTGCTGATGGTACTGTTGATTTGGCTGCTGTTGGTACTGTGTGTATCTCTGGTGTGGTCTACCCCTTTGATTCTGATTATGCTGATTTTGACCCTTGTTTTGTTTAGGCTGTAAAGTTGCCTTGGTGGCAAAAGTCGCCGATGTGGCTTCAATTTCTTCATCTTTGATTAGGGCTTGCTCATGCTTCTTAAGTAGGATCTCAATATCCTCAAGTGTTGAATTCATTGTTTTACCACTCAAATCTAACATGGTAGCATAGGAGTGAAACTTTGAAGGAAGACCATGCAACATTATTGGAATTAACTCATTATCATCTAGAGTTTTACCAAGTAGCCTAAGAAATCATTTTTAATAGACTTCACTTCCATAAGATAATCGGTAAGTGAGCCTTTCATACATAGATTGTGCAATTTTTGTTTGAGATACAAAATATTATCTTGACTTGGCCTATCAAACAATCTATTGAGAGCATCCCATGCTTGTTTAGGTGTTTTTGCAGCCCTTACAGCTTTCTCTCGCATTGAATTCCCGTAGCTAGCTTGATTAAACTTAAAGCTATGTTGGAATTCTTGTCAAATTGTGCTTTTTCTTTAGGGTCTCGTAGGTGCAGTGAGTGGGTCTTCATTAGCCTGCCTATCTCTCACAAAGTCCCACATGTCATTCATCATCAATATTGACTCCATCTCATACTTCCAATTTGCAAAAGTTTGTGCTCCTTCAAGTTTCTTTGTAAGTCCACTTAATAGATTTGTAGTAGCCATGATTTAGAAAAGGATCAAAAGAAAAGGGAGCTCAACAAAGGATGAAGTAAGAACGACAAATGCCAAATTAGAGCCCTCAAAAAAATCTAGGGTACACCGCTGAAGATCCAGAGGAGGGTTCGCCTAGTTTTTCCACTCTGAATCTTCAAGAGTTTCCAACAATGGGAGGGTTAAGTTGAACATAAGTGCCTTTTTCTATCCAAAGAGAGTAAGAATTAGAATTTTTCCAGACCTTTATACCAAACTTCTCAATATACCCGCCCTTACGTGAGGGAGACTGTAAGTATTTGAGCACTTGATACGTGGAACATAGGCAATTCTAAAAGGGAATAACCTCGCTGCACCTTTATACCAAACTACTCAATATACCCGCCCTTACGTGAGGGAGACTATAAGTATTTGAGCAGTTGATACATGGAACATAGGCGGTTTATAAAAATGTGATGCTTGCTTTTTGTAGAATTGTTACAATAGATGTGCCAATGTATTTTGCTGAAAATGCCTGTATGTGTTTGCTTGCTTGTATATGGCTTAGTGTCAAGTGTGTATGAACTACACTTGATTACAATTATAAACCCAAAGTCATGCAAGGGTAATAAGAAGCATAAAATGTAGTCAAAGCCCAAAATAGAAGATGCAAGCAACAAACACCTAGGGGCCAAGAGAGTGCCACAAAATGAATCCACCGACAAAGGGACAAGGGGTCCTAAATCACCCCTTAAGTTGATGATTTGTATTGAGAACTTGGCTAAAAAACAAATTAGCCCCAAATGTGCCTCCAAAATATGAGACAATATCAATGCCTCCTTTTACAAGATTGCCCCCAAATTCAATATAGGACTTGGCAGAATGTCCTCCCCAAAGACTTAAAATTGTGCCTCTTAAAGCTTGTCAAACTTATGAACCAAGAGTGTCGGATGCAACCGAAAATGCACTCTTTTTACAATATCATTTTTGACTTAAAATTCAGTTGAGTAAATGATCTCAAAACTGAAAAATAATTACACCAATGGATCCCCCTCGAAATTCTCTTTCCAACGACTATATATAAGCCTATAGTCGGATACAAATTGATGCTTCAAACAAGCAAAAAACAAAGGCCCTGAAAAAATGTGCAGCTCCGGGACATTCCCAAATGGTCACCCATCCGAGTTGTGCTCTACAAAATAATGCTTGACTTAGGAGTTTCTATAATATGTGCTGTCAAAAAATCAACCTTCCTCACTGGAATTAAAATATCAACTGAAGTTCATAAGTAAATAAAGTTTCTTTTGAATCACACTTCCTTATTGCAATAAAGGGGAAAACAGGTGGGACTCTTTGTAGCGTACAGGTGGAGGGATCATTCGAGTATGGTTGGCCAAATGGCAAATAGTGCAGTACACGTATTGCAGTAAATAGGGCCGCTAAAAAAATGCAACTATCTTTTGCAAGATGCAATGATTAATGAGGAAAAATTTGCCTTCGAAGATGTGTTATGCGCCAGCTAATACGATCTTGGGCTAGAGAGATCCAAGCTACATCCATGATGCTGTCATGCAGGGACAAAAAATAGGGAAACCAGCAGCAGTTTGAACCAACTGAAGCCGAAGCTTGCTATCATCAATCTGACGACCTAAAGGATTCCAAGTCTGTAGTTAAGAGTATGCAATGTGTGAAGGCTCCTTGCAAACCAGACACTCTTAATTAGCCATTGTTGGAGGGCAAGCTCAACCAGCCTCTTCTAGTTCAGGTATTGTTTACCAGACCAACGACGACAAGCAGAATTCTAGTAGCTCACAAGTGACTGGTCCATTTGGTAATTTTTCTCAATGATATCCTGTAGTTGGAAAGGGGGAATCAATAGTTGCTGGTGACATGAATTAGGTTTTTAATAGTGCAGCAAACTCGGGGCCCAACTATAGCGGAGTGCAACTACAGGGGGTTCGTCAGTTATGGATGGCTCGTCCTTGGCCCAATAGAATGGGTCTTCTATAACCCGTCTTGAGTCTAACCAAGACCAGACATCACAGTAGAAAAAACTTCAACAGAGGCAGCAGCAAGGAGTATCTACTCCAACTTCACAACAAAAAATGCAGCAAACACCTCAGCAGCAGGTTGCCTCACAACAAGGTCAAGTTCCAGGGACTGGACCATAGCTTACTGGATAGCAAATGTTGCACCAACAATCTTCTGGTAGTTGTCAATAGCTTGGGCAACAACAACTAGGTCAATGACTGCCTGCTCAGGCCTTATTTCTCCAAAGCTTGAAATCTGTAAAACAAGAGGAGGGGTTGTAGCAACAAGGAGTACAACAAATTATACAGAGGCCTAAAAAATTATTTTGTTTTCTCCTCCCTTTGGGTGTAACGATTTGTCGAGATTCACTGCCAAAAAAAATTTGCAGTCATGGCAAACCTGGCAAATACCGGGTTGCTTTTACACCAGCTTCTGCTTCCTGCCAGGCCGCTACAGCACCGCAGTATAACTTCAGCCTCTTTTCACTCACAAATTCGACATTGACAACCCAGAAAACTCTGTCAAAAAACTGACGGTGCCTTCGTTAAAATTGGAAGAAGGGACTTGCAGTGCAAATCTCAAGTTCAAGATAACGATGTCTCCCGCAAAAAATGTTCACAATACAGGACTCGAAAATTCAAAGATGTAGCCTGTTCTGGCTTTAATGTCAAGCCCTGGTTTAGAGACAGCTACAGTTGGTACAAGACCTCCTGTTCCTCCTCCTCCTCCACAACCAACATACATAGGATCGCCACTTTTATGGATAGGAGTTGGAGTTGGAATATCAGCTATATTCTCTTGGGTAGCAAACAGTGTAAAGAAATATGCAATGCAGCAAGTCTCTAAAATGATGATGGGGCAGGCAGCTCCAAGAATTGGCCAGCGTGGTAGTATGCTTACCTCTGTTGGATTTGGGAACTAAAAAAAATTGGGGCTTGTCCTTGGATAGCGAGGATTTTCCTCTAAAATAAAGCATCTGGTTTTTGATCCACTCAACGAGTGGAGAGCATACTCCCTAACTCCATAAACCAGACTCCTAAACCCTAAGGTCCCTCAGGCGGATCTCACCGCTCTGATACCAGATGTTGGGACTGAACAAAAGGCGTTAAATTATTTACAAGTTATCTTACAATATATAAGCATCAAGCTTAGGAGGGAGATATGACAAGTGTCATAAGCTCCACTCCAAGTGTCTTTCAGAAGACACCACTCCAACTCAAACTGAAGACAGGGACAAATGTCAACCTGTCAATTATAGGCATAGTGCACATTATAACAATAATAATATTCTAACATATGCAAGTAGAGTAACATGTTGATTGGGAATGTAGAGAGGGGCCTATGAGGCTTGAGGTGATCTTAGTTATGGATTATGGAGGTCGTGACCTAAATAGGTGACATTCTATTGTTGGTCTACAAGATGTGTAGGAATATGTTGTGATGGTGGGAGGGATGCTCCTCCTTGGTGTTCAAGTAGGGGGTTTACTTTGGAATTCTCTATGGCAGTGCACTTGGTTTCGTGTGGAAACCATGATGGAGAGAATGGAAGATATGTGGATTTTTTGAAGGATAAAAAAAATATTTTAGCTATCTAAACAATATTGGGTCTTTTTCTATCATTTTGAGATGTTTCACATTCAAAGTTATGTGATCGCCAAAATGAACTAACAAAAAGTGTGTCGCATTTCATTGATAATGTGTAATATGTGTTACAATATGAAATGATATCCTTTTATAATTTTCCCCAAGGGCTACAAAAGAGGACCTTAAAGAGGAGGGACCCTAGAACTTACTATATTCATGGCACTACAGGATTCTTCTAAGATATCCTTAGGGGGGAGTGGGCTTAGCGAATGTGTGCCACCGCTAGCTATACCAGTCCTCAAAATTTGCATAACCCTACAAAATGTTTTAGAGATATTTGGATGTCAATCTTGATCAAGCTTCTCATGATAATAGATAAAAAGATACAAAAATATTATCTAATTCATAGTTACAATACTTCAAATAACTAAAAGTGATGCAAATAGAGATGCTTACCTGGTTGATGATCTATAGCAATATTTTTGGAGGTAAATGCACCCCTAGGTATGTTTAGAATTAATTCACATGTACATATGTTTATGATCCTCAAAATAATGTGAATTTTGGTGGAAATCTTCCTCTATATGTCAAGAATCTACCTTCAATATTTTATGGTAATCTAAGTCCATATGTACAAGTTATGAATAAAACAATGAAGGTGTGTCTAGCTAGAAAATACACCAATCCATATATTTTATGGGAAAACATACCTATCTATACATTTTCCTATTTCTTGCTTTGGTTGGCTGGTTTTCTATTTGGGGACCTTTTTGATGTGGGTTGATTTATCTCTAGGAACCAAAAATATTTATGTATACATGTAAGAACAAAAAAACACAATGGAAGCTACAAGGGAGAGGCATTAGATGTTTGCAAGGCTTGGGAAGTGGAGCAGAACCCTACGGGTTCTCCCTATTAATCACTTCAGTGTTGTAAACAATCAATCAACCACAATGCATGCATCAAGTAACAGATATGAAAGCTAGGAACAAATATATCAAATCGAAAGGAATGATAAATCAAATGAATTAACTCACCACTCCGGGAGGGCAGATCCCCACCTTGTAAGGGCAACAATAATGTGAAACGCAAATGAATAATGATAATCGATGATGATTTCAAATCACTTGGATAGCTAACTATATATACTAATTATATAAATGCTTTTGTAATATAGCCAATGCTATATTTATTGGAATGTAACATGACTCCCCTCCTAGGAAGTATTTGTCCTCAATTCTAGAAATATCTAGAAAATACTTTTAGGTTCCCATGTAGCATCTTCTTTTGGTAGGTCTTTCCATTTGATGAGAAATTCTTGGATGTGTCGAGATCTCAGTGTGTGTATCTACTTTGCAAAATTGCTTCCAGTTGGAGATATATATGCCCTTCTTCATCGAGTACTGGTAATTCTAATTGAGATTGCACTTTCTGGCCAATCACCTTCTTGAGGTAGGAAACATGAAATACTGGATGTATACGTGATGATGAAGGCAACTCTAGTTGATATGCCACTGCTCCAATGCGACGCACAATTTTATAGGGACCATAAAATCGAGGAGCCAAATTCTGACTGGACTTGATCTTCAATGATAATTTTTTGTAGGGCTACAAACATAGGAACACCATATCACCAATATTGAATTCTCTTTTCGAACGGTGTGTGTCTTGTTACTGCTTCATACAATTTTGTGCTTGTACCAAATTATCCTTGAGAATGGTGAGCATTGACTATCGTTGCTAAAACCAGTCATCAACTTGGGCCACTTTGGAATATCTTGGTACATAATCTACTACTATTGGAGGCTTAGTCCCATACAATGCTTCAAAAGGAGACATTTTTATGGATTAATGGTAAGAAGTGTTGTACCACCATTCTGCCAATGATAGCCACTAACTCCATTGATATTGTTTATCCTAAACAAAACATCTTAGGTAGGTACCCAAACATTTGTTAACTACCTCTATTTGGCCATCTATTTTTGGATGGTATGTAGAAGACATATTTAATTTGGTACCACTAATTCGAAACAATTCTCTCCAAAAATTGCTAGTAAATATGGGGTCTCAATCACTTACAATATTTTTGGGCATTCCATGCAATTTGAAAATTGAGTCCATAAATACCTTAGCCACTTTGCTTGCTAAAAATGGATGTTGTAGAGCCTGAAAGTGAGCATATTTGGAGAGGCGATCAACTACCACAAATATTACTATTTTGCCTTCCGACTTAGGAATACCTTCAATAAAATCCATGGAAATGTATTCCCACTAACGATCTAGAATGGGTAATGGTTGAAGCAACCCTGGTGATTTGATTATTTCTCCCATATTGCGTTGACATACTTCACATTCCGCTGCCCATTGTTTGACCTCTGATTTTAATCCTTTCCAACAAAAATATTGTTTAACCTACATATAAGTTTTCAAAAAACTTGAATGACCTATTGACGAAGAAACATGTGACTCATCTAGAATCCTTGATTTGATTGTCAAAGTGTGTGGAATGAAAATGTGATTCTTCTTTCATAATATTTTGTCTTCATAGGAGAAAAGAGGGTACTTGGATGAACCTGTTGATGATTCCTGAATTATTTGAGAGTTTCACTATTGGCCAATCATTCTTCCTATAATTGAGATACCCATTGAGAACAAGGGCCCAAAATAGAATTAATAACCACTTCATCTTCATATTTTTTGGATAATGCATCTGCTGCCACGTTTTCTTTCCCTTTCTTGTACTCGATAATGAAATCATATCCCAACAATTTAGTTAACCACTTGTTTTGTTCTGTATAAGAGAACCTTTGTTCTAGAAAGTACTTGAGACTACTATGATCGGTTTTTATAATGAAATGGCTACTGATTAAATAGTGTCTCCATTTCTCTATTGCATGTATAATAGCCAACAATTCTTTTTCATATGTATATCTTCCCAAATTATTTCCTAAAAGTTGTTTACTTTTGAATGCCAAGGGATGACCATCCTGCATTAATACTGCCCTAATACTTGTTCTTGAAGCATCACATTCGATGATGAATGGTTTGTGAAAATATAGAGTTTCCAAAACTGGAGTAGTACACATTGCTTTTTTTAGAGCCTCAAAGGCTTGAGTGGTTGCTTCTAACCAATGAAAAGAATCCTTCTTTGTGAGTTTTGTGATAGGAGCTGCAATTTTACCATAGTTATGCATAAATTTGTGATTGTAGCCAGTGAGACCCAAAAAACCATGAAGTATCTTGATGGTTCTAGGTAAAGGCCAATCTTGAATTACCTTAATCTTATTGGGATCCACTTTAACACCTGCCTGAGATACTATATAACCCAAATACTCAACTTCTTGAACACCAAAAGAGCATTTAGAGTGCTTGACAAATAACTTTTCCATGTGTAGGATATGAAGAAATCTTCCCACATGTGACAAATGATCCTTCCATGATTTACTATAGATGAGTATGTCATCGAAGAAGACTATGACAATTTTTTGGAGGAATGGATGACACACATGGTTCATGAGGCTTTGGAATGTATATGAGGCATTGGTGGGACCAAAGGGCATGACCAGGAATTCATAATGGCCTTCATGAGTGTGAAAATTTGTTTTGGGAATATCCTCCTCCCTAAGTCTAATTTGGTGAAACCTCGAACGTAAGTCCAATTTGGTAAAAAAATTTGCACCATGTAGTTCATCTAATAAATCATCAATGATAGGAATAGGGAATTTATCTTTGATGGTGATTTTTTTGAGAGGATGAAAATCTAGAAACATACACCAAGAATTATCTTTTCGATAGGCCAAAACTACTGGTGAAGAATAGGGGCTAGTGCTATGACGGATGACACCATGTTCTAATAGTTCTTGGAAAATCTTCTCAAATTCTATTTTCTGGGGTTGGGAATATTTATAAGAATGACCATTAGGTGGAAAACTTCCTGGAACAATGTGGATGGCATGGTCATGGAATATTTTGGGAGGTAGTCCTTTTGGTTCTTGAAAAACCTAATCATAGTTGGCCACAATGTTTTGTAGATCTTCTGATTGGATTTTTGGCATTCCAGCCCCCCCCCCCCCCCCCCCCGGGGAAGATTGACCGCCCCTGGAGGGCCCTCTCCCCAACCCACCACTGGGTTGGATTTTTGGCATATCTTGTGCTAGCTTTTCCATGCAATTAATTTGGGCCATGAATCCGTAGCCACCTTTTCTTAATATTTTTTCCATGCTATGTGAACTTACTATCTTTGATGGGGGTGTTGGCATTCCTTGGAGGCAAATGGTCTTCCCATTCTCTTTTCATTCCATAAAGTAATGCTTGTAATTAAAACCAACCATGGTTTCCATTTTTTCTAGCCATGCAACTCCCAAGATAACTTCTGAATTCCCTAATTCCATGACAAAAAGAGGACCATGCCAAGTATAAATTCCCATTTGTAATGAAATTTCCCTGCTTGCCATTCTAGCTTGAAATTTATCTTGGCTAGAATAGTAGATGTGCAAGTTTAATGCCCTAGCAAGCTTTGAGTCAATAAATTTAAGAGTACTTCATGAATCAATTAATATTTTTACCTTCCTTTGTTGAATGAATCCTGCTACCTTGATTTTATGGTGATATGATAACCCCATAAGAGCATGTACTGAAATTGCCATGGTATCTTCCTTAGCTACAACCTCCTTGTGTTCAATTTGGTCTTCGTCTGTGGGATCATTAGGTGAGTTGTGTTCCTCTATTTCTTCATATTCCTTGTCAGCATATTCAATTTGAAAGTTTTGTCGTGGTATACATGCCTAATATTTTGGATGATGATTGTAATATTTATAGCAAAAATATCTTGATGGTTGATCATTTTTGTGAAAAAATTGTTGCGGTATTGAGGTCGACCATATGAATCGCATCTTATGGATGTTCCCATTTGCAACTTCTTCTCTGTCAATTTGGAAATCCTTATACAATCATCTATCTTGGATGGATCTTGTAGGTCCACTTTGACTTTAATATTCTCTTTTAACCCATTTCTAAAAGTAGCTACCACTACATCTGGTTGTAAGTGTTTTGCATAAGAAAGCATACTAGTAAATTTTGATATATAGTCCACTACCGATCCCATCTTCTTAAGTGATAACAACCGCACCGTGTAAGAATATGTGGAACCTTCATCAAATATGTGAAGAAAATATTTGGTGAAATCATTCTAGTAGATGTTGTTTCCCTTCTCGCATTTGAGCCATACAAACCATTGATAGGCTTCAGTGCCTAGTTTGGATGCAGCAAAAGGAACTTTTTTTGAATCTTGGAATTGGTATAAGTCTAAAATGCCTTCCATTTTGGCTATCCAACCATGTGGATCATGACCCTCAAAGGTGGGCATATCAATGCGTGGAAAATTGATTCCATTAGGACCTCTTGATTGGTGGTAAACTTCGTGTCTATCTTGGTCCTCATTATTCCTCTATCTATGGAAGTGATTTTGGGAAGGTCTATCAGAACCCCTTTGTTGTTCATAAACTTCCTCATTTCCCAAATCCTCATTATTTATTTGTCCATTGAAGCGATTTGGGGAATGACCATTATGACCTCTTTGGTGTGTATAAGCTCCATACTGATCCTCAGTGCTCCAGTGGTTTGGGCTAGGAGGATTTGGTTGGACTTGTCTTTCCAATAGTTGGGTCATCTTGTCATTCATGCTTTTAATACTAGCCACTAAGGATTGTAAGACCATGTCAGTGGTCATGGGGCTTCCTATTTCCTCTTGTGTGATGTTCTCATGGGAAGAGTTTGGGGAGGGATTGGATGCCATATTGTTAAGCAATGGATGACCAGGGTTAAAGCTAGTAATTATTAAAGGAGAAGAAGAATTGTGTACCTTTGCTTCTAGGAGGTCTTCTTGGTGACTTCATAATCCCCTCGTTGGAGTTCTCCGAGCTTGATAATAGGTCATTTGGTCCTTTGGTCCACCTTTTGCTCATGCACTTGTCACCAAAGTTCTATGAACTTTTTGCCTTTGATCTTTTGCCAAAATTTGGATGAATTTGGGAAAAAAAATTTGTTTGTTTTTTGCTTCAACTTTCACTCCAACTGTGACACGATTGAATCTCCCTCTTTGATGCTTCTTGAATTACGTAGCTACCTTCGAATTTTGACACCCTGCTTTTGACACCACTTAAATTTTGATATAAATTGACCAACAATTTAATACCTCACTGCTCATTTGACACAGTGATTTGACACCTCACTATTGATTTGACATCGTAATTGACATAATTTTGACACCAATGATAAATATTTTTAGACTCGAAGATGGATGTGACAGCCAAACTAGACTGCAAACAAAGGATAGCAACTAAGGCATGGGTGAACTAAGACTTACAAGGCAAAATGACATGATCAAAATGGACATACGATGATGATATAAGAACCTGATGCAAGATGACTATAATAGGATAAGAATCTAATGCAAGATAACAGGGATTATGCCACCAATGACCTACAAGACCTGACATGAGATATGACACATGATGAAATTCAACAGACCAACAACCACAACAACCAGGACTATGCAAGACAACACTTAATGACATGACAGGACCCTGATACTTGGAATGACACAACCTCAGGTGGGGAAGGGACACTACGAAGAGATAGGTGAAGATGAATACTAAATAGAACCAATCCTTAGCAAACTGACTGAATATTCAAGGACATGTGGTAGAAATTTATGCATGGAAAGGTTGCTAGCTGTGTGACCATAGTCACACTTAACCTCCTACGAATTCTGGCTTATAAACTCCTTAGTGACCTCCACACAACTCATGTGGGATAATTGCAAGAACCAAAAATAAAAAATATATTTGTAAATGATGTCACGATAATTTTCTAAAGTGGTACCTTAGGTTAACCTTTATAACATGAATTTTTGGTGCAACGTGATTGGCTCACGGCTTCCCAACCTACGTTCATGTTGGTTTGCTTGGACTTCGGTGATTTCATCTTCATTTTGAATGTTATGACTAGCTTTGGGACCAGATGCTTCTTGCCCCCAAGAATGCTCAATGTAGAGCCTGGATTGCAATTTATTTTCTACCCTTGAATGCTTGAGAAGAAAGTAAAAACACATTAATCTCCTGTTGTCGCATGATGTTAAGTTGTTGTGATTGTTACTGGAAGGATGTGATGATCTGCATCTCGTGATATCATCGCATGTATCATGTTTCACGTAATATCTGATAGCTTCTCTATGATTTTTGTTGGGCCACAAATCGCAACACTGCCTAGTTTCACCTACTGTATTTACTGCACCTGGTTATTTTTGGTTGCCTCTTGAATGGTTTTTGATGCTCTTGGAGTTTTTAGTAAATTAAACCAACCTTGTGATACCACTTGGAGCATAACCCTATGGGTTCTCCCTATTAATCACTTTAGTGTTGTAAACAATCAATCAACCACAATGTATGCATCAAGTAACAGATATGAAAGCTATGAATGAATATATCAAACCAAAAGGAATTTTAAGTTAAATGAATTAACTCGCCACTCCATGAGGGCAGATCCCCACCTCATATTGGCAACAATAATGTGAAACACAAATGAATAATGATAATAGATGATGATTTCCAATCCTTGGATAGATAACTATATATACTAATTATATAAATGCTTTTGTAATATAGTCGATGCTATATTATTGGAATGTAATAGGAATATAGTATGTGATGATTTTGGTAGCATAATGGTGCTTCAAAGTCTCTCCCTCAAATCATAGGTAATTGGATATTTTTATAGAATTGTTGGGTAAGATAGGGGGTAGATGAGGTGGTTGGAAAGAGGAAGGAGAGAGAAACTCATTTAATTAGTCATGTGATGGGATAATGCCTTTACACCTAAGCATATTAAGTGGGCATGGGTGTACCATTCCCACTTAAAGACTAGGAAAGAGGAAAAACCCCTCTTTTCATTAATTTCCTTTAAATGCCTTAACGAGGGAGTATGGGTATTACAGGAAGGAGGGTATGAGTGGGGTTAAAGGTAGTTTTACCTAGGTTTTAATGTAACCTAGGGTTTACGCTATCCTATGGTTAGATTTACCTAGAATTTAGAGCAATTAAAATTATTTTTGAATGTCTTTTTAATTGTCACTGCATGAGGTCCTGTGTGATATTTTTAGGTGTCTAAAAAAATATATATGGTATAATAGACACATTGTGAAAACTCATATAGTAGAAATAATGGACATTTTTTTTAATCTAGTACATGGTTACAAATAGAGTATACAATATTTATATACATTATTACAAATAAGAAAAAACTTAAAACTTACTATCTTGAAATATGACCTATCAATAACCATCATCCAAATCCATTTAGATTTTAGTTTGTGACTCAAAGGCCTTGATTTCTTCTATATGGTTATCCTATGGTTGGAGGAAGTAAGATATGAAGGATCATGTATATACAAGTTTCTTCAATAGATGAAATATCTAAAGGGGAAAATGATGATTTGGAATGCCAAATACTTTAGTAATATATTTAAAACAAAGGAGGAAATTAAATTCCATTTGAATAATTTATAAAAAATTGTAGGAATGAATGGAATGGACCAAGTTACTTATGTGCAAGAAATACTTATTTTTTTATTGTCATAATGTATTGAAAAAGGAAGAGTCATAGTGTTCCCATATTGATTAAGAAAAAGATAGAAATATAAATTTTTTCATGCTAAAAAAAAATCCTTTTCATGAAATAAGAAATATTTCAACTTCTATGGAAGAGATACTTAGTAAAGGAGCAATTAAATATTTTAAGGCTATTCTACTAGATGTTGAACAATATATGGAGGCTCAATGTAATATTAAGTGGAATATTCCATCAATTATCTCATAGGGACAAAATGAAATCCTAACGAGGAAGACATTTATAGAGTAGCTACTAGAAGCAAATTTTTGCTTTCCATCATAATAAGGTTCCTAACCCCAATGAATTTCTTGCAATTTACTTTCAAAAGTTTTGGAAATATTTTAAGGGTGATGTATTTGTTATGGTTGAAGAAGCCAAGAAACAAAAAGGCTATATTAAGTGATATTAATGCTATTTTAATTGAATTATTTATGAAGGAAAATGAGATAATATATTTTGATAATTTTTTTCAAAAAACTTTTCCAATATGATTTATAATATCAGGTTAATAATAATTACAAATAAATTAAATATCATTCTAAATTGTGCTATCTTGGAGGAACAAGGTGGTTTTGTTCATGGTAAGAAAATTAGTAATAGTGTAATCAACTTAAGCATTATGTATCAGATTGGTCCTTCTATTAATTTTGAAATTTATGAATTAAAATAAAATAATGGAAATGATTTAAAACACATATCAAAACTAGACCCGTGCTTGGAATTGTATTATTGCCTCTCGTATAGGATGTTTATAGACATGATACTAATCACTAAAAATATGAAATGTAAAAATTAGGTGATTGCATTTTAATTATAGGATTTTAATATACATGGAATGTTCATCCATGATAATGGAGTTAACACAAAGGATCTATTTTGCTCTATGCTAGAACTAAAATATCTAAAAGTTGATCTTAAAAATTTTAATTTTGATGGTGTTTCAAAACAAAATCTAGGAAAATCTAGTGGAGGTGATGTTTTTTGAAATAATGAAGAAAATTATCATCACTTAAAATAATATATAACTTCAATTAACAACTATGCAGAGGCTAGGAAACTTCCTACAAGGATTATAATTTCCCATGAAAGAGGATGAAAATTGAGGAGGATTTGTAAATTATTATTAATGCTATCAATAATAATGGATGTGAGATTGGATAAAAAATAACATTATTTATGATATCTCTCCTTTATTGTTGGAGGCAATATCTTGGAAATGTTATTATATCTATGGAGAAGGAAATTGGGTAGAAGATAATTTAGCCAATCATAGTGTTGATCTTTATCTTGGGAAAACTCAAATTTTAGAATGGAAACTAGCTAAGTGAGATTTTATATTTAATAAAAATGGCATCAAAGAGCTAATTGTAAAAACATATTTGTTTGGGAAATATGAAGAACATATTTGACAGAAAGGTAAATAAAGGTTACTTTGATAAAATACAAGCTAGGTATGATTTAATTAACCTAAAAAAACTATAATGACAATGTAATATTTTATTGTTTTGATGGGAGTGGACCCTAATAGAAGCCACAAAAAATATTTTTTAGGTATCCAAATTATAATTGGATAACTATGCCATAATAAATAAATTACAAGTTTATATTATGTTATCCATAGGATTTATTATACCCTTTTGTTTTGTTAGCAACTCAATACTTTCCTCACAAGATCTCATAATATATCAAGAATAAATATTCACACAATTACATATATTCAATCCATGATAATAACAAACTCACAAAAAATATTATTGATGAATATATATCTACTTAAGCAATACAAATATGTTGTATTGCAAAGCTTATTCAATATCACATTACAATGCTTTATCTTTAATATATACACACATGGATATGAGACTCTTCACATTCACAACCCTTGACCTTTCTACTTACACAAATGTTTCATCTCCTCACACACACAAGAGATCTAACACTTCATATTTCTCATGGGAGAAATACCACATAATAATAAATCTATTATTGACTCTACATATCCACATAAGGACAAAGACTCTAATGATTATACATATTGAATGTCAAACTATTACATAACTCCATACTTACATGATACCTCACTTACATAACTCCACACTTATTTACATGACACCTATTATATACTCAAATACTAATCACACTCTAAACTAGACTATTTACATAGTACTTGCAATATTATTGCAAGGTAACAAATAATGTAATAATTCCAACACTCCTTGTATTATATTAATTGGTATGAAGGTCCTTTGCCTTCATGTGCTTTCAATCCTTTAGTCTGAATCTCGTATTTTTTCTCTAACTTTGGTACTCCTTTAGGTTCAGGTATTAAATATATCCTTATAGGCTATTATCTATACATGTCACACTTTTGAGCAAGTCATCGTAATAATATAACTCATCACTGATGTCAATGTTTTCTTTACTTTTATTTTTGATGCTGGCATCATAAATATTGCTCAAATCATTATGGTCTCACAACTACCATATTAATTGTTAGTCCCCTAATGAATATTATATGTGTAGTGTATCAAAAAATACATTTTTCAATTTATCTATCATCCTTTCAATTTTGTTTGTTGATATCCTATCTTGTTCTTTTGCTATGAGAGTTTTGTGTTCAATTAAATACCTTTTTTGATATTGTTATTTTGGTAGAAGTTTATCCAATTGTTTTTGTGCAAGTGTTATCACATCAAAAAAAATATGCCACTTTTATAGGACCCAAGAGCTTTGACTTTGTTTAGTATTTTGATAAGACATTTCTTATTGCCATTGATGGTTTTGAATTCTATTATTCTTCCTCTACCCAACAATTGTGACATTAAAATTAGATTGTTTGTTATTCTTGGAACATAAAGTATATTTTCCAATGTACATTCTAAGTAAGGTAGACTAAGTGTAACATTACCTATTCCTTGAACTTTGGTATATTTTTCATCAATTATCGTAATAGGTATACTTTGTTTTACTTGAATATAGTCAAACCAATATAGATTTCCAGTCATATGATTATTGGATCTTGAATCAAAATACCAAGAATTATCTTCACACCCAATTTTTGGTCATGTTTGAATTTTTAGTGATTCATTGTATCTCAAAACATGTTTGTGGCAATATTTTTTCTACTTTCAAAAATATCTCTTCATGATGTTTGCCTCTTTAAACATATGTGATTTTGTAAAAGATCTTTTTGATGCACTCATTATTATTTTTCAATTTTGTCCTTTCAACAATAAGCATTCAAATAATTCTTCAAATTTCTTCTTCAAATTTGATTTCCTTCAAATAATAACTAATTTCTTTGTTGTTGAAAACCTTTTTTACTCCAAAAATAATATTTCTTCTTCAATATAATTATTTTCTTTGTAGTAGAGATCCTTCTTTCTCCCAAAATCAATATTTAAATTTTTTTTTTTTCTCAATTCTTCTTTGAATAATTTCTTTAGTAATATTTTCCCTTCAATTTAATTATTTTAATTCTTTCTTCTTCCTTTGTTCTTCTCTCTTTAATAATTTTGCTTCCCTTCTTCTCAATTTAATTCCCTTCTATTTCTCTTTCAAATAATCTCACTTTCAAATTTCTCTTTCTAATGAATTTATTATTACTCTTTAAATAGTCTAAAAATATGTCCTTTCTCCTCCCTTATAAAATGAAATCTTTAATCTCCTCCTTTTTTAATATAGAAAATTTTCTAGTTCATTTTAATTAAATATCTACTATTGTTCAAAATATTTGGGGTGAATTAAATTATACCTTATGCAATTAAGGTGGGAATTCCCCCTAATTTTTTGAATTTAAGGCATCTTTCTATTCCTATATGTTTCATTCTCGCGTACGTCTTCAAGTTGGACTTTCACTATAGCGGTCTATTTTTAAATACTTGTTTGATGCTTTCCCAATGCAAATGGTCTAACAATATATCATTATTCTTCTTATATTCTTGGTTACATGAGCAACATTCAATTTTATTGCATGTTTTATTTTCCTTTCTTTCCAGGTAATTTAGCCATTTCACAGAGAATGTTCCTCTTGATCATCTCACCTCAATATTCCTTTTCTCACAACTGGAGCTCTACATTAACCATCTCAAAACTTTACCAATACATAATCAATTCCTTATTTATGTATTACAATATTTATGCAATGCTATGTTCTTTTTTATCATATGCACATTCTCAACTCTCCAAAATTCTCCAAATAGCTTCCAACATTAAATGTGTTCGCTTCTCCTTTCTTTCAATATTTTTATAATGCAAGAAACTTAGATATGTCTTGTTTCTTCTCAATGTGAGTTTCTCATAATATGATTTCCTTCAACTTGAACTTCTTTCAAATGTGGCTTTGATACCACTATTAGAAACTCAATACTTTTATCATAGAATCTCACAATATAAAAAGAATAAATATTCATACAATTACATATATTCAATCCCTTATAATAGCAAACTAATAAAAAGTATTATTGATGAATATAAATATATATATATATATATATATATATATATATATATATATATATATATATATATATATATTTATATATATCTACTTAAGCAATGCAAATACACTATATTGTAAAGCTTCTTTGATCTACATTACAATGCTTTGTTTTAAACACACACACACACATATATATATATATATATATATGAGACTCTTCACATTCACAACCCTTGACCTTTCTACTTACACAAAATTTTCTTCTCCTCACACATATGGGAGATCTAACACTTCATATTTCTCATGGGAGAAATACCACATAAGGACAAAGACTCTAATGATTGTATATACTCAATAGAAAACACTGACAGGACACCTCACTTATATAACTCCTCACTTGCATAACTCCACACTTACTTACATGACATCTACTGTATACTCAAATATTAATCACATTCTAAACTAAACTATTTACATGGTACATGCAATATTATTGAAAGGTACCAAATAATGTAATACTTCCAACTTGTTTTGACTTATTCAAAATTAGAAATAATATTTTGACGTTAAGAAAATGTATCGAATGAATTTTATTTTGGTTTACAATTTAAAATGTTAGACATGCAAGAACACTATGTTAACTACTTAGAACAAGCATATTAATAATTTTCAATTACATAGTAGAATTATATATATACTTTCATAGAAACATATAATAGACCATAAGGTCTCAATAGAGTGGTGAGTAAGATTAGGTCAAGGGTTCAAACGTCATGATATCAGGTCCTTATGCACATGTGTAACATATTAAATATTAATAAACATATACAACTAACCACATCTCATTATAGTTTTCAAGGTTTCATAATAAAATTCAAGATTGGTCATTGTTTACAAGCATGATAATTTTACATTTGAACATTAAATGCACATTTAAAATTATTACTTATAATAATTATAATTAATAAAATAAATAAATATTTTACCCAAAATTAATTTTAAATTAAAATTGATGAAAATGAACAAGAAAAAAAATATAACTAAAAATATAAGTTGAAATAGTCCAACAATGCAATAAAATAAACCTTTATTAATGGTCACTTTGTTGATGAATCCTTTCTTATTGTAATGGAAGAGGAGCAATTTGTTTCTAATGCTCTATCTTTTCTGAACACCTTTTGCAAAGCCTCTAGTTCTAGCATACAATGGAGGAAGACCTTCTACTTCAAACAATCTTCCTTGCCTATGCCGCCTTGGATTCAAGGGTTTCATTGGAATTGGATCTTTCTTGGAGAATTTTTTAAGTTTCTTGGTATTCCTTTTACCTTTCAAGGCTCCCCTATTCATCTTTGGAATTATGTGCTTCAAAGAGTTGAAAAGAAACTTGAATTTTGGCTTTACTAAGAAGCTGTCATTAGCAAGTAAATTTCAGATTTGCTCTAAATTTTTAGTTGCCATTCATGTATACTACTCCTCTTGCTGGGTTCCTTCATAGTATTTCTATACGAGGCTTGAGAATATCCTTCAAGATTTTATTTGAAATAATTCTTCTAAAACAAAGGGATTTCATAGAGTTATCTGGGATATTTGTTGTCTTCCTAGAGAGTCTGGTGGAATGGGTTTCTTAGATTGTATATGGAAAGGTATTGCTCTATTTGCTAAGTGGGTGGTCAGGGTTCTAAGGGGAGCTGAAGCTTGGAAATTTTTGGTTCGACATTTCATTTCCTCTGGTCTTCCCTTAAACCGTAGAGCATAAAGAGGGTTGGATTTTTCCTCTCTCATTTTTTATATATTTTTTGTCAAGATTCTTGGCTCCTTTGTTATTAAAATTATCTAGAAAGCATAGCATAAACTCGCTCCTTGGATATTTTGGAAAGGAGATGACTTTCATAAAATTCTATCAATATTTGATGGTCCCTCGTGTTTCTTCATCAAGGTTCTCCCATAGCTTGGGTGCAATGGATTCATGCTTAGTGATTTTTTAAAAAGGGTATTATTACAATAGCTGATTTCATGTCTTGTCATACCAGGGATTGTATCCCATGGAATGAGTTCAAATGCACCTTCAGACTGAATAGTGTAGACAAAGATACTTATGATGTTATTTTTCTCATCCCTTTTTTTATGTTGCACATGATTGGTGTGCGCTCGCTGCATCCTTGGTGGTCAGATAGGAGATGGCATGTTGACACTCCTTTGCTTAATTATAAGGCTCATTTGGGGTATAAATGGTTGGATCCTCATCTTCCTATGATACCTAAGCTCAATCAGCATTGGGACTTATTTTCTACAAGGACTAAATGGATTCTAGATTTCAAAATATTTGGGCTGCTTATGTTGAGCCCAAGCAATCCTTTTTTACTTTGAGCTTGTTGTGTCAAGGTCTCCCCTAGGGGAACATTTGAAGTACCTTGGATTTCCTAATCTTAAATATCCTTTTTATGGTGTATCTGATTCTTGTACTCATCTCTTTTGTTACTGCAGAAGATCTATGTAAGCTTGGGAATGGGTCCTTTCATTTTTTCCCATTTACAACTACAAGAGTTTCTTGGCCCCAAGCTCTTCTTGGGGACTCTTTTACTTTCTCTCCCACTTTTTGAGGTGTGGTAGGTTTTTAGGATTAGCCTACTCTTTCATATTTGGAAGGCCCATTAAATAATTATATTTAAAATTTATACACCTTCTGTCACATTTACTCATGTGGACAAATTAGAAGTTTTTAATGACATGTGGCTATAGATATGTACTCAAGCCAATAAAGTTGCTATGGAGTTGGATAACCTGCAAGTTCTTTTAGCACACTAGGCGAATGCTCCATGTACAGTCAATTGGATCCCCCTAGAGCGCTCTTCTCAAGATTATTTTTGATCTCACTCTCGCCACTGACCTCCATCATATGCAAGAAGTGTTACCATATACAGGAACTAGTTCCATCCCTCGCCATTCAATAAACAACCTAATGTTGGAATTGCTTGTTCATCTTGCTAGGTTGGGGGTGGGATGGTGTTTGTTGGTTGGAGCAACATGGGTACTAAATGCCTTAATGAGAATCATGATGTGGAGGGGTGGATTCTCATCCCATAATCACTAGCAGTTTATGTAGGATGACACAATATTCCATTTGATATGCTTTCTTTGATCAATGATGATTGGTAAACTTGTGTTTTTTGTGTGGATATGTTTCCTAACCCTTGTCAATGAGGGTTATTTTGATTCCCCATGGGATGTGTTAACCTACCCATATTTTTTATTGTAAAGGTTGTTACCTTACAAAAAAAACCTTTTATATGTTTATTTTTGTGACATTAAAGTATTTGTCCAAACTACTGGAAGCAAATATTTTTTTTTCATTTTTCAATTATCTATGTTGGACATCAAGTAGTCCAACAACACAAGAAAATAGACCTTTTATATTTATTTTTATATTATAGTAAAATTTCATTGCTTAGTTTTCACTATGCGTTTGTGAACTTCTTTCGGGATGTCAACCCGATAAGCATACCTCAATTTTTGATGAATTCAATGAATTACACAATTAATGCATGTCGCAGTAAGAGGGGGTCTGCTATGCCATTACATCAAGGGTTGTTTAAAGTTATCTACAAGTGGGTACTAGCCATGGCTTCCAATCTTGAACCTCAGGTCATTGAGGAGGCTCATCCTAGCCACCATGTAGAGAGCTCGGGGGCCAAAACTAGCCCTGGTACCGTTAAACCGGCTTTCATGTCTCCGACGAAGAAAAGAGTGGGGGAGCCAATAAGTAGAGGAGGGATGGCAAAGAAGAGGTTGAGGATTGAGGAGCCCACGATGAGATCATCCATGAGGCTAAAAAACAAGAAAATTCAAGGAAGTTCCAAAGTTAGTGCGAGTGACTTGGAGGATGAGGGACCTACAATCATGGTCTTGAAATGTTTCATCCTAAAATCCTACACCAGCATCATTCACCAGATGTAGGAGGTCCATGACACTTTGACTCAAGTTTTCTTCAACGAGGGTTACATGCCGAAAGTGGAGGTCAATGATGTCGACGATGATGAGGAGGAAGATAAGGATGAGGAGCTCAAGGAGGACATCAAATATGAGGCCTAAGGTTCCTCAAGTCCTGGTGGTTATATTTTTTATTTACGTAATGTATAGAGGAAGTCATCCTCTCAAGGCGAATGCCTGTTTTAGTATTTTTTTTTACGTCTAGGGGAGTTTTGCTTAATTTTGTATGAACTGATAGGTGGTAGGATTAAGGGTTTCTTTCCTTTACCAGTTAGGCATCCTAGGCAGGCTAGAACTAGTAAATGATAGAAGGCCCTTAGGATGACAAGGTCCGCAGCTTCAGTATAAGGCTGATTTTTGTAACAGGTTTTGGGTCAACCTACAAAACTCGGTAGTTAATGAAGTTTATTACTTACCAAAAAAAAAAAATCATTCAAATTGTGCATACAAATATATTTTACTATGGTTGGACATCAAATTTCATATAAAATATTGATATGGAATTTGTATGTAACATTATCATTACAAAAGTATCAAATAAAATTAAATTTAAATAGATATATTATATAAAATAATATACATATTTTTGAAATAGTTTCAAGCTATTATTGAGATGTGAACTTATATTATTTTAATTCTTCTATTTATAAAATTGTATTAAAATATTAAATTAATGTTCTTGTGGGGACATCTAAGTTGGAATGTCTTTGGGTTCTAGTCAAGAAGACCCAAGTTTGAATCATGGGAAGGTTTTTTGTTTTAGTTGTATTTTGCATCCTATTTTGATCTAAAAAATCTTAAATTTGAAAATATTGTTAAATAAGGTTTTTAAAATACACACATTTTATCATAAAACAAATAAATTTAAGAGGAAAATAAATTCTATGGAGATAAGGAAACATATACATTCTTTCTCTATCGACATTGTAAGATTTATATATTTTATACATAATCTAAACCCTATATATATGCTAGAGAAAAGGGGTTGCACCTATATATATATGCTAAAGAAAAGGGGTTGCAACTGGCCCTCAACCCTTGAAAAATCACAACTCTCTCCTTTAGAGCTTAAGAGTTTATAAATAGATTCATTTCCCATTTTAATTGAGTTGCTATATCTAGATACCTAAATATTTTTTCATAAAAAGTTTAAATTCTTGATTTTTATTTTCTAGATCTTCTTCAATTTTCTTTATAAATACAAATATTCCAAAATTTATTATTCTTCTTAACAGTTTCCTACAACAACCTTGACAATACCAAAACTCCACTTTTGTCTATACACTACATCTTAGTAGAGTAATATTTTTAAAACTATGTGCTATCATAGTCCATCTTACCAAATCTAGACTACTAGTTTCCTTATTAAAGAATAGGTGCAACCACAAGAATTGTAATAAATATTTTATATGAAAATACATTAATATTACACAATACGAAAATATTACCAGTGGAAATTATAAAAATAAATCTTAATAATTTTTTGACTCAAATAGTTAACAATTTCTTGATAGCTTCCACAAAACTCACTACTTCCTCTAACCATGGAAAAGATAATTAAACTTCATGATCCTCTATTAAAATCCTTCTATTGGATAGCCTATCTACACATTTCCCTTCCCTTAATGTATGTGTAAACCTGATCTCTTCAAAATTTGTAGCAAGATCTTGTATTTCCATAATGATCTATTCTATGTTCCATGGATCCTTTGCTTTCATCAAAATTGTATTTATTACTATTAGTGAATTGCCTTCCATCCATACTCTATTCCATTTCATTTATATACATAGTTTTATCCCTTTCAAAGTCGCCTAAGGTTCAACTCCATTATTTTTCTTAATTCCACTATTGAAAGTGTAATGTGACAAAATATCACCCTTTCTATCCAAATAAAGTAAAAAAATTTGTAGTTTTCACCACCCATCTTAGACCTTTAATCACTAGATCAATTGATTTTTTTAAACCGTTTTATAATCCAATACCATTTGGTAGTGAGAATGCAGTAAATATTAAGCTTGGTTCATGGGACTCAATGTACTTAGAATAATTCTTTCCCATTGTCTTTGACTCTCTTTGTACAATCTCCAAATTATTTTTCCCTTTAGAGATAAGCTTCCATCTATAAGAATTTTTAAATTGATACCTCCTCTAGTTTTATCATCACACACCTTGCTCCATTTCACCAAAGAAATTTTCTTTTATCATGTAATCCTAACCACAAAAATTACCACATAATATATATTAAACTTTTTTCTACAAGTTTTGGCATAATATAAAAGGATATATAATATGTTGGAATAGCTTGTAATATTGATTTAATTAGCTATACTCTATCTACTAACAATAATCATCTACCTTTCCATGTCAATAGTTTATTCTAAAATTTATTTATAATTGGATTCTATAATTCTACCCTTGTTCTCTGCTCAAATGAGGGTATCCCTAGATATGTTGTTGGAAAATTTACCTCCTCCATCTAAAGTAACCTACATATCTCTACTTTGATTCTAGTTGGAGTGTTTAAGAAGTAAATTTTAGATTTTGTACTATTAACTTTTGGTCATGAGACTTTCACATTCCTTTAATAAGTTATTCAAATCTTTGATCTCATTTTTCTTGCCCTTCATAAAGGGCTATATAATCTACAAATTTTTGATGGGTGATGTTGTCAATGTTATCACTAGCCTTAAGTCTGCTTATTAACCCATCTTTGTATGCCTTCTTCAAGTTCCTTTCCAACATATTTACCATAATAATGAATAGATATGGTAATAGAGAATCTCCCTGTCTAAGACCCCTTTTGGCTTTAAATAATTTTTTTACAAGCCCATTAACTAGCATTGAATGTGTTACATTAGAGGCACAAGATTTAACCCATCTAATCTATTATTTTTCAAATACATTTTTTTCTAATACTACAAAAATAAAATCTCGTTAACCATATTGTAGGATTTATTCATATAAATTTTAAAAAGCATTGTTCTCTTTTTTCTAGAAGTTGTTGAATACATTACTTTATGAGCTTCTATGATTCTATCTAGAATTTATATCCCTTTAACAAATCCTCATTGCTCTTCTAAAATAGTTTTTTCTAATAATGGTCTTAATTGATTTACCATCACTTTTGATGTTATCTTATATGTTATATTGCACTCACTTATGGGCATAGACAAACCAAATAATTTCATATTTTTCTTTTCTAAAATTGTTGCATTTGTTTTATGAAGTATGTATTGTTTTATCCTAGACTATTGCACTACCACCAATAAAAAAATCCTTCATTATTTCTTCTATATATATGAATGAGAATAAGAGAGTTTAGTAAATTAACTGGATCAAGTTGTATATATATGTATCGTTTTACCCTAGACTATTGCACTACCACCAATAAAAAAATCCTTCATTATCTCCTCTATATATATATATGAATGAGAATAAGAGAGTTCAGTAAAATAATTGGATCAAGTTATATATATATATAAAATATATTAAAAATTTATAATATTTTTTATAAAGTTTCTATTAAAAAACTAAAATATTATCCCAATGAAAACATCACAATGATAGGGCTTTAACTTGTCCCCATCTCACGTCGGGTTACCATGTACCGAGATGGTGGAAGTCCTGGGAGCCTTCTCAGATAGTTTGAACCCTACCAGTTGTCTTTGGTAGTTACTAAAAATCGTGATTGTAACCATTGTTTCTATATATCAAAAAATAATAATAATAATGGTATGCATTTTATATATATTTTAAAAAATAAATCAAAAGAAATAAAATCATATATTAATCCTTCATATGATTAAATTTCTTTCCAATTTAATTCTTATTTTTAACTTTTTTATATTTCCAAAATAAACATATCATACTTGCATACTTAATTGTTAGTCTTTTACAAATGATTATTTGCATGACCCCATAGAAGAACAAAAATAAAATCTAGTCAAAAGATGATATTCAAGTTGAACTTTAAATTCTAAGTATAATAAAAATGTTAGGCAATACTCTCATCTTAACTGATATAGTAAAAAAAATTATATTTTTTTTTCTAATATATATATATATAATATTTTTACTAGGCCCTCAAACCAACTATAATACCCCTTACATCGATTGCCGCTAGTCACACCATGCTTTAATGCTATACATACCTTTTGGTTTCGCTAAGATTTAAATTTTGGTGCAAACTACCTCATCCATGTGTATCAACCATTTTTTCTTTTTCGGTCATATAGGAGAGTTCAAACCAAGTATAATATCCCTCACATAGATTATCACTAGTCACATCATGCTATAATGCTATATATCCCTTTTGGTGTCACTGATATTTAAACCTTGGTGCAAACTACCTCATCCATGTGTCTCAACCATTTTTTTTTTGGTTACATAGGAGATTTGATCACAACCACACTATTTTTAGTAACTGACAAGCGCAGGGTTCAAACCACATAGGCTACTTCCATCAAACCTATTCCATTTCATTATTGTTAACCCAATATGAAAGGGACCACTGGTTACTTGGGATTCATATCATTATCATCGATATAGTGCTCACTCAGATGATTCAGATCAGACTACTACTTTTGCAAACAAGCTACCCCGAGATTTAAACCTAGGTGTCTTTTTGGTAAGTACCTGATTAGACAAGAACTTACCAATCCACTAGCCCTCGAGAACTATCTCAACCATTAAACCTGGCAATGCTTTTAAAATTTTATTAAATGCCATAAAATATTTTTAAATGTTAGTAAATATTATTAAGTGATTTTCTCCTGGGGGATAGTGCAATGGTTTGAGGTTTGGTTCTTCTTTAGAAGATCCAATGTTCAAATTGTTGTGTGTGTGGGGGGGGGTTACATGTTAATTCTTTATTGATGAATTTAGTTCTCAGTCGTATTAGGAGTCATGTTTGGGAGGGGATTGCTCAACCCTGGACATGGATAGTAGAAGTTTCTCACACTAACCTTTTATATATAAGTGATTTTTATTTTTTTTCTTATTGTATACGAAACGTTTATAGTCCTTAGCCCACTGGGTAAAATATAAAGTAGTTATCCGCGTGATGTGGTCTACCGGCAAGGATGTTACTTGCATTATTGGTGATGTGACCCGGGTTCAATCCCCATGCCGGATATGTAAATGTATAAGAAGTATTTACTCAATAAAAAAAAATGAAGTAGTTAACAAGACTCATGTCCAAGGAAATCTAATTGGGGTAACCTATCGACAAGCACTCAATTGCTATCAATCCACCTATGCTTTTATTCCATGATTGGAATTTCGTTCCACGTTAATACTATCTATCTATATTTAGGGTTATTAAATGGTTTATGCATTTATGGTTATTAAGTGGTTTTTATTTGTATACGTGTAAGAGTGAGTGGGGTTCCATCACATAATCCCATAAAAAATATTATTAAAAAATAAATAAAAATATTTTTAATAAGGGTTAATTATTTATATAAATATTATCTTAAAAATGTCATTATATATTTTAAAAATAAGATAATAAATAATTTAGTTACTTATCATTTATTTTTAATTTAATAAAAATTTAAATCCAAAAATGTAATTAATTAAGTGAGATTATGTTTTAATAAAAACAATAAAGAATCTGATAGAGAGAAGGTAAGACCTAAAAAAATTAACCTATAATTATATGTTTAAACTTATTACCTTAAAATTTAATTAATGCTTGAGTTATATACTTTATTCTGCCATTAATTGTAAATAAAAATATTTATAGTTTAAGCCGGAATTTTAAACTACAAGTTCAAATTTTATGAGTGAATTATAAGAATTGTCCATTCAGATGAGTTAAAAAATATGAAGCTTATATAAACCTAGTGTGTATAAGTGGTGAGTGCTTGAATTGTCCATTCAGATGAGTTAAAAAAGATGAAGCTTATATAAACCTAGTGTGTATAAGTGGTGAGTGCTTGGCCAAAAGTGTATTTTGAAAGCTTTCTTATAAACTAATCCATAATAGTGCTTCAAAGAAAATGTTATTAGGTCCTAATATATATAGAGATAAGGATATTAATTTTTTCCAAGAGACATAGAGATCACCTCTAATCTGGATCCTTCCCAACATTTTTAGTTATTATGAATTACATATTCAACAGGTCTAACTTATTACATGTCTATCTACGCACTAGTATAAAGTACATGATTTAAATATACTTAAACATGTAAAAAAATACATATTTCAATATATATATTTTTGGAGGACAAAAATAAGAGCTAAACTATAAAGTATTTATTTACATTTATAATAAAAGAATAAAGTAAAAAATTATGTGTTCCCAAAATGAATTGAGTTGATAAAATTCATAAGCTCCCATTAAGGAAACAAGAATCAAACTGGTATGACACATGTTAAATTATTGTAAGTTTGAATTTGATAATGTGTTGTCATTAAATAATCTGGTATTTACATTTTTTTCTTTTGATAAATGATTTACCTTAGGTGATAGTTTTGGGTAAAGATATACCCTCGTGGAGGTTTCTATTTAATCTTCAATGATTTTCTTATATTCTAGTTTGTATGTCTATTATGAAGGCTTTTCATAATACAACAATGATGTTATTAGCAACATCATCTCTCTTAATGTAATTAAAGATATACCCTCGTGGAGGTTTCTATTTAATCTTCAATGATTTTCTTATATTCTAGTTTGTATGTCTATTATGAAGGCTTTTCATAATACAACAATGATGTTATTAGCAACATCATCTCTCTTAATGTAATTGACGAAAAGATGCCTTAGTCTATGCTTGTAAAAGAAGTCTTGTATAAAAACTTTGAACATTTAAGAAATATTTTCTGTATATTTTACTAATTTTATTTGAATGATGGTAAGTCTCAATCCAAATCTTCAGATTCATAAGTCCCAAAAAAAAATACATTAAAACTAAAAATGAAAAATAAACCATGAAAATTTTATATCACAATTGAAATTTGACTAATTTAACTAATTCTGGTAAACATTGTATAATTTTTAAGGGAAAAAAATATATGTATTACATTTTGCTTAAAAATTATATATATGTTTATATGTAACTCTTTAATGAATATTTAAACTAATATTACTAATTAAAAGTATTATATTGATTTTTTTAATAAAAATAAAATAAGTAAAAACATTAATATAAATAAATGTATTATTCAATTAATAACTTATAATAACATTAGTCCCAAGGGGTTAAGCGGATTGGCAAGTTTTTTTACCAAAAAGAGACCTCGGTTCAAACCACGAGGACATACCTATTGCAAAGGTAGTAGTTTGACCTGAATCCGCTGAGTGTGTACCAAGGGGTTAAGTGGATTCGTAAGTTCTAATAACACTAGTCCCAAGGGGCTAAGTAGATTGGTAAGTTTTTTTACCAAGAAGAGAGCTAGGTTCAAACCATGGGGGCATGTCTATTGCAAAGGTAGTAATCTGACCTGAATCCACTAAGTGTGTGACAGCCCGTAGGCTAAACAACAACCAGGTGGAATAGATGTGGTTGGGGGCAGCCCCGGGGATTTGAACCTTGCTTGGTAGAAAAAAAGAAAGTGGATGTAACCAACTCCCCTATGAGTTAAAAAAATATATATAATAACACTTAAAAGAACTCAACCCCTCGGCTAAATAACAATGAGGTGGAATATGTGTGGTTGGAAAGGATGCCACTTGTGATGTGACCTGGGTTCAATCCCCATGGTGAATGTGTATAAGAAGTATTTACTTAAGAATATATATATATAATAACACTTTAAAAAAAATTATAATATGGAAGGTTGAGCAATCTCCTCCCAACCATGACCCCTAGTAAGCTGAGAGCTATGTTTATCAATAGGGAATTTAACACACACCCACCACACATCCACCCCTCATACACTCCCCAGGGTTTGAACGTTGAACCTTCCAAAAAAGAGATAAAACCCAAACCCCTTAACACAAATTATAACTTATTTTCAATTATTTATAAATAACAAAAAAAAAAATCTAATATCTAATAATAAATGTATAATTATCATGACTTTATTCGTCTTTAAAATCTATCTTAACTTGAACAAGGACTGTGATATTCTGTTTACTATGAAAATAATAAATGATTCCTTTGAGTATTTATTATCTTAAGGTAGACCTTCCAATCCTCCTTTCGATCTTCACTTTCTGTCTCGGGAGGTGCAGGCAGCACATCGAATGGCAGTGGGTAGCCACTCCCTTCTCCGACCCAGCTGGAAGAATCTTCTTTTTCTTTTCCATAATAACACGGGGGCAGTAGCACCAAGAGGAAGAAGCGCGATCCCTTTCCTCTCACATAAGCTTTTATTTGAATAAAAATTTACTAAGATAAAAGTAAAAAAATAAAAAAATATAATAATAACTTTCTGAAAAAGATGTTAATTCCTTATATAAAAAATATATATTATGTAAATGATTCTATAAAAGAATTCAAAAATTTAAAATAAATATAATAATTCATTTATAACTCGAGCCTTTTCAAATAATAAATATATAAATTTATACGCGTTACTTTACAGTTAAAATTTGACCATAAACTTCGAGGCTGTTTAAGTTAATGCTAATTTTTTAAATGTTTTTTTTCGAAATGGTTTTAGATAATATAACAACCATTGCTAATCACTAACATCCATATAAATAATCTTAAGAAAAAAGAGTGAATAAATAGGTTTTAGAAAAACTAAATTTTGAATATAAATTCAAATCGTATAAACTCAATAAAAAAAATGGAGCTCAACATTTAAAAACAATCCATTAAATTTTATCTTGACACAAGAATACACTATGTTGTCTTGAAGTTGTCTTGCTTCAACATGTTTACCTGTTATAATGGTTGACTCCCATGAAACCCAGTCAATAAACAAAAATAATAATAATAATCTTCCATATACATTGTTTATTAATTTTACGTTAACAAAGTAATATATAATATATCCAATATATATACATTGGAAAAAATTCTTATTTTAATTTAATTAAATAAATATTTTTTAAATAAATAATATTTTTTATAAAAATAATTTTATAATTCTTTTAAGATTTAATTAATAAATTTTTAAACTTACTTATATAAAAACAATATCTCTTTAAACTTTTATTAAAAAAAAAACCAACCACTCCAGTTACACTTTCCATCATATTTTAAAAAGCATAAAGACTGGTTAATAATCTTGTGCATCATATTTTTAAAAACATAAAGACTAGTTAATAATCTTGTGTTTGCTTTGAAGAAGCAGATGATAGCGCAGTATCATTATTCACAAATGAAATCATATTGGTTGTAAGATGCGGGAGACATTATATGTAACATTGGGAAAGATAAGTTATGAAAGTTCAAAATCTCGACTAAAAAAAAAAAAATCATTGACAAACTGGTATTCATGTGGAATGTCAAAATTTCTTTCAAAGGACTGGAGGAAGGTAGGATACACAATCAAGCAATGGCAATTTGTATAGGGGTTCATTAACATATTTTCTTGCTATGAGACAGAAGACAAAGAAGCCCTCGTCTAAAATGGATGGTGGGATAAAATAGAAACCTAGTCTAAAGAAAAATGTGACAAGAAATGCATTGAAAATGGGGGACGACATATTTGCTTCATACATGTTTCAGGAGTAATAATGCAAGGTGAGGTTCAAATTCAAACATGATTATCATCAAAAGCATTAAAACAGGGTGAGGCCTACTTAACATTTTAGTCTACTTAGAATTTTCCATTAACATGTGAATGGAAATATATCTGGTTCCAAAGCACCAGAATGAATGCACTCTGACTGTCAATGCCAACTCATGCTATTACTGTAATTAGAACATCATTTTCCTAGACAATTTCAAGTGACATTGTATTGCAGGTTGAAATTAAAAGAAGGCTCATAGGAAGAATATCTTAATACCTATTCTTCTTCTTCTACCCCACTATCAGTAGGAGAATATATAACTATATTCCCATTTCACATCTCCATTGAAAGGTGTTTCAAGTCCTTAGGCCATGACAGAAGAGGGTAGCAGTGATGCATCATCAAAACTGGTGTCTCAGTTGCCCCCAAAGGGTCCAGCTTTTGGGAGCGAAGGTTCCTTAGGCCAAGGAAATATTTTGAAATATCAACGTATGCCCTTTGTGGGCTATCTCTCACATTTTCAGCTTTCATCCATGGATGATCTGTTGGATTCAACCTCCGGGATTCTGGCAATGAACGGTGCCCAGCATAGGAGATCTGCAAGTGATTCACTTGCCTTTCTTGAACCTCCCATGGATTCCAACCCAACGGAGGAGACTGCAGAGGAAGATGAGTTTTACAAATTGGAGGAGGAGGAGCAGCTTTTGACTGTGTTTTCTGAATTTGAAGCTTTACGTAAGAAGCAGAAACAGATCCACACAAATCAACCTTCAAATTCTACTCTTCCTTTGGATAACAGATGTCCTGGTAAGCAATCAAAGACCGAGAACTTCTCCAATCAACAAGAACAGATAAGCTTCGATGAAGCTTCTACCGAAAACAAAGCTATGGCTACGCTGGTGAAAACTGATTCAGAATTGAAAAGGAGTCAACAACAGTGCCAGACTATGAAGACTGAGATGCCCACATCATCATCACCAACAAGGGGACAAGATCTTATTATGGATCCAAAACGGATAAAAAGGTTATGATTTTTACTGTGATAATATTTTTTTTTTGGTAGATTGATTAATCAGTGGGTTTTTTATGGATCCAGAACGGATAAAAAGGTTATGATTTTTACCGTGATAATATTTTTTTTTTTTATTGTGATAATATTTTTTTTTGGTAGATTGATTGAACAGTGGATTTTGAAAGGGCAATGTAATAATATTATTTGTAATTTGTTTGAGTTTTAGAATACTATTACTCTCAATTCCTTATGCATATTTAATATAAGAAAAATTCACAAACAAATATAACAACTCTTTAAAAAGCCTGTGGTTTCTAAGTCATTGCCTCCTTCACTATAAGTGATTTATAAATCCTCCATTTACTTAAACTTTTTTCAATAAAATAATAACTTTACAGGGTTAACTCTTATGATTATGTTGTAATAGAATAACAAGTTTAGAGGTGCATCCTATAACTGAATCAGTAATGAGGGGGTGGTGGTGTAATGGCCCTAATCATGGCATATTTCAATGTGTTGAATTTTATTGTATCCCTCTCTCTTCTAATAATGTTTTCCCTTATTGAAACTGTGATGCCCAGAATTTTAGCGAATAGGCAGTCTGCACAAAGATCTCGCCTCAGAAAGCTGCAGTACATTGCAATGCTTGAGAAAAGAGTCAAGGAACTGGAGGTAACTGATAACGTTCATGGTTAAACATATTGAAATCCTTTATACTTTTTGTGTTTTTAAAGCTTTTATTGCATGGTTTGTTTTGTTCCAAAGAAGCTGATCACTGCCTAGATTGTTCATAAAAGTTGTTATAACGTGAATCCAGACACAGGTAACAACTTACAATTCTCAAGTGCAATACCTGGAACGACAAAGAGCTCTTCTGAACTGTGACAACAGGGCACTACGACAAAAAATTATTGCTTCTAAACAGGAAGAGAATTTCAGAAATGGTATGTACTAGCTCTCAAATAAGTTTAGCCCATCTCCATGTCAAAAGAATTGGTTGAATGTCTTGGATTAGGAAATACCATTTCCTGATAGCTGTCAACATTTGGGTCGGTTTTGATATTAGATTTTAAAACTTTCCAAAATCACACATTAAACCTACTGCACTTTCTAAGTTTTCTAATAATTAAGAATGCATTTTTGTGCTAATGATCCTCATATCTATCAATATAGATTTTAGATTTTTTTTTCCAACATTTTTCCAATGTAGAGAGGTATTAAAACAATACTTTTATGATGTTTCTAGTCTCCTTTTTAAAAGTTTGGGTATTTTTTTTTTTTAATGATGTTATGTATGTAAATGGAACCTTTCCTCTCTATCATAAGAGTGTTATGAGATTAGAACATTTGACCTCTATAGTTAGCTACTCTTATCAGATTAGAACCTTTGACCTCTATAGTTAGCTTTCCACTTTTTATTCCATTGAAACGTCATAATATTTTCTGAATTTTTGAGGAATAAGCTGAAAAAAATTAGCTCTCATAGGCTTTAATACAATTTGATATATTTCAAATTAGTACAAATCATGTAGCAGTAGATTTTCTTTCCTTTTTCCAAATTAGTACAAATCATATAGAAGAAGTTTTTTTTGTTTTTTTAAGAAGTGCAAGTGATGTAAGAATTACATGGTAGTACAGCAGAAAGTGCAGCATTGAACAAGGAGGTCCAAAGGCTACTGCAACTGTATCGAGAGCAGCAGCAGACTCATATGCTAAGAGGAATCAACGTATCAGTTAATGTCTCCTCAACTGGGGCAATTGGCTTGCAGGAGCAGATGCTTGGCAAGCTTGAGCAGAGTTCAAAGATAGTTCAAAAACTCGATGTCTCCAAGTCTTCGAATATTATGAAGAGCAGAGGAGAGATCTTAGACTACAAAGAAAGCAATGTCCCCCATAACCATACCACTTTTGTTTACAAAAGTTAACAAAAGTCATGAAGCTTTTACAATTGTTTGTGAGGTAGAAGGACAAGAACTTGCAAGAAACGATGGTAAAAATATTTTGAGGTTTTGTGGTTCAAAACCCGTGACAATAACATTACATGTTTGGTTTAGATCGCCTTTGTGTTAAGTGATATGCTATCTATTATGCAGTTTGGCATTCACCCTATTTTCGTTGTAAACCTAGCGTTTCCAAAGTCTATATTGAATAAACTGCTACAAAACTAATTTTGAATCTTCCTTGATCAATAAATTGAGTTCACTGATCTATGATTTAATTTGCTTAGATTTTATTTTTATTTTTTTCAGAGTGATCCAGGGTGTATTGTTGTAGAAAATACCAACTTGTTTTCCCTCTCCTTTATCCAGGTTAACGATTATGGAAGAATTGTAGGAATCGTTTGCATGGCCAGGTTGATTCTGTTGATTAGGAAAATCTATGGTCCTTCAATATCAGAGAATCTGTTAACATCCAAAATCAAACTAATCCATTGATAAAAAGCATTGGTTTTCTCTTTCACACAGATATAATAACCAGGAAAACTGTTCTTGGTATACATTATATTATTTTCAAATAGTATTTTACAATTTTTAAATGTGTGTAGTTTTAAATTATTTAATAATAAAGTTTTGAAAAACTTTTATTATAATTAATGTATTAAAATTTAATTTAAAATAATTTAATTATATTTAATTTAAATAGTTGAATTAATTCATTTGAAGTTTGTTTTATTAATTTTAAATCATCATGTTATGATATAGTGGTTTTATAATTTTCATTTGACTTTGTACTTATAATACCTTATTTTTCCAAGATACTTATAGAATAGGGAGCCATATGTTAAGCATTACATGGAAATATAGATTCTTACAGAAGGTATTTTTAATAGTTTGAAAATAATTTTACAATAATACCTACTTTTATTTTTAAGGAAATATTATAATAATAAGTTTTAGTTTATCTAGAAATAATATTATATTTATATTTAATTTTATAATTATTATTTTATTAAATAAAATAAGTATTTATTTATATTTATTATTATTTTAAATATAATTATAAAATATAAGAATATATCATGATTTTTTTAATTTAAGTTTTATTTTTAAATAAGTTAAGGTAAGTAAATAAGCTTAAAATTAAAGTAAAAATTATGTTCTATTTGGTGGCATATTCCATGATTGGAATTTCTTCACCTTAATATCTATCTATCTATATTAATTATTTTTTTATTTTTAATAAAATCATCACCATAAAGTGGTATTATAATAAGTTGGATATTTAAGCATGTATCCCTTGACAAGATTACCTCTTTCTCCTCGAAAGTCCAAGAATTTAATCATTGTGTTAATGTGTAAAAAATTGAGTTAAAATTGTAGGTCCATAGGAGATGTCCTAGTTCCTAGTATTAGGGTTTAAATTTGGATAAAATTTTAAGTTGAAACCCCGTATTGGGATTTTAATTTAGGTAAAATTTGAAGTTAAAAACACCGGGTTTTGTGAGAGATCCAGGTTCCTACTTAATTTTTAATTAAAAACTAAAGTTTTATGAGTCCCAGAAACACAGGTTTTTATGAGGGGTAAAAATTTTGAGTTAAAACACAGGTTCATATGAGGTGTACTGGTCCCTTGTATTGGGGTTTAAATTTAAATAAAAAATTAAAATGACATTGGGTTTAAATTTGGGAAAAAAAAATTATTGAGTAAATACTTCTTATATACATCCACCACGGGGATTGAACCCGGGTCACATCACCGATAATGCAAGTAGCGTCCTGGCCGGTACACCACACTCACGGGGATAATTTGGGTAAAAATTTAAGTTGAAAACGTGGGTTTTTGTGGGGGATCCCCATCCCCCAATTTAAATTTTAATTAAAAACTTAGGTTTTTATGAGTCCTAGTCCCCTTTGCATGCTTGAACTTGGGTCACTTAAATGAAAACCCAAAGACATGCCACTAAGGTATCCCTCAATTAAATGTCTTCATATTATTAATTGCTTTAAACCTTTTAATTAAATGTCTTCATATTATTAATTACTTTAAACCTTTTAATTAAATGTCTTATTATTATTAATTACTTGAAATGGTTTAAATGCTTGTGTATATTTCACTTAAATTTCTTATTATCAACAATAGTTTTTAAATAAATTTTATGAATTAATAAACAAGGAATGAAGAGTTTCATATCATAACTTAAGGTTTTAATCTACACTGGACATTAATATTAAAATTATATAAATTTAACTAACGAAGAGTCTTGCCAAATGATATGTTCATAATCACTAGTTATAATACTATTGCATGTCATTATGTGGTTTGTTAAAATATTATAGGAATATGGTGATGATGTTATCTATTTCAATTACATATAATCAATTAAAAAGATCCTTTTATTTAGTAAATTATTATTTTTATGCCTAAAATTATTGTGTTAAATAATTAAACTTATCTTAATGTACAAAAAGACCTATAAAATAATTTTTTTAAGTTTATTATTATTTTTTAATTTATATAATCTCACTTCGATTTTTCAAATGTTATAAATATGCATTAGATCCTTCTCAAAACGAAGAATTATCCAATTGTCTTGATTTTAAAAATATTTGTTAGATTCTTCCCATTAAAAGAAAATGCAATGAGTATTTACTTAGTGTGATTTTATCTTCTAATTGAAAATAATAGATCTCAAAAGACTTTCAAACTCTCTTTATTGTATTCTTATAAATGAAACCAATAAAAAATTTAATATACACTTGCACTTAAAAAAATAAAAGAATAAAATATATAGGAAGGAATTAATAATATACTCCCAACCCTATGATTTTCTATTAATATGTGTTACAAGATAGATTAATAAAATGGGAGCATGAGTTGGGAGTGAGTAGAACAATTAGTGCAAGCTAGAAGGGAGTGGAGGGAGTGTAGCAGTGAGTGTGAGTGCAAGCAAGAGTGAGTGCAACAACGAATGCAAGCACAAGTCAGGATTGGGTGCAGTCAAAAGCAAGTGCAAGCGTGAGCTAAGAGTGAGTGTAGCTAGAAGTTAGTGTGAGTGTGAGCTGAGTGAGAGTGAGAAAGGTGAGTAGGAAGTAGAAAGAAAAGTGTGATCTAGTTGAAGAAAATCTAGTGGGAGCCAAAAGGAAGTGCAAGCCAAGATTCAATAATGGTGAAATAGGAGCAGGTTCATCCAAAGTGATTAATGGTTAAAATCCTTACCTCAAATGCATGGAACATTGTTTCCAAAAAAATACTCAAGAAAAGAAATGCTAGGAAAAAGAAGAGACAAGGGCTATTGTGAGCCAAGAGGAAGTGCAAATGAAAAGCAAGTGCAAACTGGGATTGAGTGCAATTCAAGAGGGAAGGTGATCCAAGAGGGAGTGTAAGCCAAGAGCAAGCCCCATTAGCTAATATGGAAGGAAAGTCATATTTGAAAGCTCTAATAGAAAGTTAGGATGCCCTTGTTGGAAGTATGGAGGCCCAAGTTGGAGATAAGCATAAGAGTGAATACATGGTAAGTTTGATCCAGGTAGCAAATGTTACACCAAAAATGAGTATCAAGGATGAGATGATTGAGCATGATATAATGATTCTTAAAAGTAGAGGGTTAATATGTAAGTTCCATAGATCATGGCTAGGGTTTTTGGAGATTCAAAATTGGATCAAGTGGAAGTGGGGATTAAATTCAAATTACTCTATAATTTTTCTTCCTAAAGGTTTTTTTCTCATCATCTTTTCTAGTTTATAAATTAGAGATAAAATAATGGTTGTCCCATGGTTTAGAGGAAGTGATGCACTTTATTTGAGACCATGGAATGAAATTTTTTCTATTGAGACAGAAACTATTAAGAAGCTTCTAGTGTGGGTTAGGTTTTTTGGACTTCCATATCAACTTATAAATAAGGATGTTCTAAAGAATATTGGAAATACCCTAGGAGAATTCATCAAGAAAGGACTAACTGCTAAGGAGTGAAAGCATGCTATATATACTTGAATATGTGTTACTGTGGATATTTCAAAACTTTTGCCACAATTTATTAAGATAAAATATGAATCAAGAGAATGGGATCAACAAGTAGATTATGAAAATATCGCATTTCATTGCCACAATTGTTATGAGATTGGACACATGACAAGAGTTTGCAAAGTGAAAACTATGAAGAAAGAGAAAAATTCTAGCCATGAGATAAACACATGGTTTAGGGGAAGAGATGCACTTTATTTGAGACCATGGAATGATTTTTTTTTTGTTGAGATAGAAACTATTAAGAAGCTTCCATTATGGGTTAGGCTTTTTGGACTTCCATATCAGCTTATAAATAAGGATGTTCTAAAGAATATTGGAAATACCCTAGGAGAATTCATCAAGGAAGGACTAACTACTAAGGAGTGAAATCATGCTATATATACTTGAATATGTGTTGCTATGGATATTTCAAAACCTTTGCCACAATTCATTAAGATAAAGAATGATATCAACAAGGAGATTATGAAAATATCACATTTCATTGCCACTATTATTATGAGATTGGACACATGGCAAGAGTTTGCAAAGTAAAAACTATGAAGAAAGAGAAAAAAAATTAGCCATGAGATAAAATTTAAAACGAAGCAAGGAAATCATATAATAATAGAAGCTAGATCAAATCAAAGATATTTCACTCTGAAAGAAGAGATAAAGAAAACCTATATATAGTATCATTTGGCAAGTTCATAAGGAATTAAAGGTGTAAAACAATATGTGGAGAGAAATCCTAAAAAAAAGACAACAAAAGAGGTCAAGTTTATTCCAGGTAAATCATCTTCATTTTCCTCAAGTAGTATAGAATCCTCTTCAAGTAATAAGAGTGAAAGAGATGAAGATGTTATCCCTTGCACTTCAAGGTTTCAAGAGAAACATAAAAAATAAATAAGGATGGAGGAAACCCATAACAATTTAGATTGTTTAGAGCAGAATAATAAGGTAATTGCTATAGAAGATTATCCTTGCACTTTAAGGTTTCTAGGGCAACATAAAGAAGATTGTGTTTTTTAAGTTATTCCTTGCACTTCAGATTCTTCATAACAGGAAAACCTAAAGATGATAAGTCTTACTATGAGCAGTGTGGCAAGATTGAAGAGATTGATGAAGATGAAAGTATTGTTGGGAATTTAAAAAAGAGAGGAAGGCCCAAGAAGCAAAAGCAAAGAGAAAAAGAAACCTAGAAATATATTGATATGGGAAAACAAAAGCAAATATCACAAAGTGCTAATATTATAAATTTTATTTTATCTAAAAATAATATTATATTTATATTTAATTTTATAATATATATATTTATTTATTTATTTAATATTATAATTCTTATTACCCAGGTGTTGTAGGTGAGTTGGAGAGGAGAGGGCAATCCTCCAAGGGAGGTCCCAAGTTCAAATCTCCACTCTACCAAAAAGCTGAATTGGGTATCCAAAATCCAATTGATAATGTTAGTGCGGGCAGGGTCGGGTGCGACTCTTGGGTGACTTTGACGGTGCAGAACCCCATGTTCGTGGTCTCCCAGACCAAGGCAGATCCACAAGGGGTTTTTTTCTTTAAAATATATATATATATATATATGAAAAACCCCTTGCGGGGCCGCCTTGGTCTGAGAGACCACGACCAAGGGGTTTTACACCATCAAAGTCACCCAAGATTCGCGCCCGGCCCTGCCCGCGCCAACATTATCAATTGGATTTTGGATACCCAATTCAACTTTTTGGTAGGGTGGAGATTCAAACGAGACCTCTCTTGGAGGATTGCCCTCTCCTCTCCAACTCACCCACAACACCTGGGTAGATAGAAATAATATTTAATTTATATTCATTATTATAATTATAAAAGATAAGTATATATCATGATTTTTTTAATATCTTTTAAGTTTTATTTTGAAGGAAGTCTAGGGCAAGTTAATAAGCTTAAAATGAAACTTGTAAAAATTTGGTTTTGTATTAATTATTTTTTTTATTTTTTTAAGGATTATTACCATAAAGTGGTATTACAACAAGTTAGATGTTTAAGCATGTATCCTCTGACAAGATTACGTCTGCTCCTCAAAGTCAAATAATTTAACCATTGGGTTAATGCCCTTAATAAAATGTTGAGTTAAGGGTAACAAATTTGAGTTAAAAATGCAGGTCCATATGAGATGTCTTGGTCCCCTTGTATTGTGGTTTTAATTTAGGTAAAATTTTATATTGAAAATGAGTATTGGGGTTTAAATTTGGGTAAAATTTTAAGTTGAAAACGCGGGTTTTGGTGAGAGGTCCTATCCTCATGTTAAAGTTTTAGTTAAAAAATCAGGTTTTTATGAGTCCCAAAGTTAAAAAATTTAATCAATTGAGTTAATGCCCTTAATAAAATGTTGAGTAAAAAATGGAAGTTTTTACGAGGGGTAAAAGTTTTCAGTTAAAATCACGTGTTCATATTAGGTGTAAACATGTAGTATTAGGGTTTAAATTTGGGTAAAATATTAAGTTGAAAACTCTGGTTTTTGTGAGGGGTTCTCATCCCCAAAATTTAATTCTAGTTAAAAATTGAGGTTTTTATGAGTCCTAGTCCCTTTTGAAGGTTTGAACTTGAATCTCTTAAATAAAAACCTAAAGACATGCCACTAAAGTATCCCTCAATTAAATGTCTTCTTATTATTAATTACTTAAAAAATTTTAAATGCTTGTGTATATTTCACTTAAATTTTTTATTATCAACAATAGTTTTTAAATAGATTTTATGAATTAATAAACTAAGAATGAAGAGTTTCACATCATAACTTATGATTTTTTTTGTTGAGTAAATACTTCTTATACTTATGGTTTTAATCTATCGTGAATATTAACATTAAAATGACATGAGTTTAATTAATGAAGAGTCTTGCCATATTAACATTAAAATGACATGAATTTAATTAATGAAGAGTCTTGCCATATGATATGTTCATAATCACTAGTTATAATACTATTGCATGTCATTATGTGGTTTGTTAAAATATCATAAGAATATGATAATGACTTTATCTATTTCAATTACATATAATAAATTAAAAAAATCTTTTTATTTAGTGAATTATTATTTTTTATCTAAAATTATTGTGAAGTTAGATAATTAAACTTATCTTAATGTACAAAATGACCTATAAAATGTCCCTACTAGGGCACCACAATGACAAAAGTCATTGGACTCTCTTAACGGAGATCCAAATTCAATTCATGGGAAGGTGGCTCCTAATATGCCCTCACTTTTCAATCTCTTCAAAAAAATGACCTATAAAATAATTTTTTAAAAGCTTATTATTATTAATTTTTAAATTATATAATGGCAGTTTGTTTTTTCAAAATTTATAAATATGCATTAGATCCTTCTCAAAATAAAGAATTATCCAATTACCTTTTTATAAGTGATTCTAAAAATATTTGTTATATCCTTCCCAATAAAATAAAATGCAATGAGTATTTATTTGATGTGATTTTATCTTCTAATTGAAAATAGTAGATCTCATAGGACCTTCAAGCTCTTGTTTATTCTTATAAATGAAACCAAGAAAAAATTTAATAACCCTTGCACTTAAAAAATTAAAAGAATAAAATATATAAGAAATAATTAATAATATACTCCCAATCCTATGATTTTCTATTAATGTGTAACAAGATAGATTAATAATATGGGAGCATGAGTTGGGAGTGAGTGTTAAAGCGAATGCGAGCCAGGAGGGAGTGCAAGTTGGGAAGGAGTGTAGTAGTGAGTGCGAGTACAAGCCAAGATTGAATGCAACAATGAGTGCAAGCACAAGCTAAGAGTGGGTGCAACTGAAAGTGAGTGCTAATGTAAGCCAAGAGTGAGTGTATCCAAAAGTGAGTGCGAGCATGAGCTAAGAGTGAGGAAGAAGTGTGAGTAGGAACTAGAAGCAAAGTGTGATTCAGTTGAAGAAAATTTAGTGCAAGCCAAAAGGAAGTGTGATCTAAGAGGGAGTGCAAGTCAAGATTCAATCATGGTAGTAGAGCAGCGGGTTCATCTAGAGTGCATCAATACTTCAAAACCTTACCACGAATGCATGGAACATTGTTTCCAAAAAATTACTCAAGCAAAGGAACATTGGGAAAAAGAAGAGACAAGGGATATTGTGAGCCAAGAGGGAGTACAAGTCAAGGGTGAGTTCAAGTCAAGAGGAAAGGTGATCTAAGAGGGAGTGTAAGCCAAGAGCAAGACCTATTAGCTAATATGAAAGTAAATTCATATTTGAAATCTCTAATGGGATATTAGGACACCCTTGTTGGAAGTATGGAAGCCCAAGTTGGAGATAAGTAGAAGATTGAATACATGGTAAGTTTTATCTAGATTGCAGATGTTACACCAAAAATGAGTATCAAGTATGAGATGATTGAGCATGATATAATGGTTCTTAAAAGTAGAGGGTTAATATGTAAGTTTCATAGATCATGGTCAAGGTTTTTGGAGATTCAAAATTGGATCAAGTGGAAATGGAGATTAAATTCAAATTACTCTATGAATTTTCTTCCTAAAGGTTTTTTCTCATCATATTTTCTAGTTCATAAATTAGGGATAAAATAATGGTTGGTGGCCCATGGTTTAGGGGAAGAGATGCACTTTATTTGAGACCATGGAATGAAATTTTGTTTTGTTGAGACAAAAACTATTAAGAAGCTTCAAGTACAGGTTAGGCTTTTTAGACTTCCATATTAGCTTATAAATAAGGATGTTCTGAAGAATATTGGAAATACCCTAGGGAAATTCATCAAGGAAGGACTGACTAGTAAGGAGTGAAAGCATGCTATATATACTTGAATATATGTTTCTATGGTATTTCAAAGTCTTTTCCACAATATATTAAGATAAATTATGAATTAAGAGAATGGGATCAACAAGTATATTATGAAAATATCACATTTTATTGCCACAATTGTTATGATATTGGACACATGACAAGAGTTTGCAAAGTGAAAACTATGAAGAAAGAGACAAAAAATTCTAGCCATGAGATAAACTTCAAGACAAAGCAAGGAAATCATATAATAATAGAAGCTAGATCAGATCAAAAATATTTCACTTTGAAAGAAGAGATAAAGAAAACCTATATATAGTATCATTTGGCAAGTTCAGAAGGAATTAAATGTGTAAAATAATATGTGGATAGAAATCCTAAAACAAAGACAACAAAAGAGGTCAATTTTATTCCAGGTAAATCATCTTCATTTTCCTCAAGTAGTATAGAATCCTCTTCAAGTAATAAGAGTGAAAGGGATGAAGATGTTATCCCTTGCACTTCAAGGTTTCAAGAGCAACATAATAAAGAAATAAGGATGGAGGAAACCCATAAAAATTTAGGTTTTTAGAGCAGAATAAGAAGGTAATTTCTATAGAAGAGTATCCTTGCACTTTAGGGTTTTTAGTGGAACATAAAGAAGATTGTGTTTTTGAGATTATTCCTTGCACTTCAGATTCTTCATAACAAGGTAAACCTAAAGATCATAAGTCTTACTATGAGTAGTGTCAGAATATTGAAGAGAAACCTAAAGATGATAAGTCTTACTATAAATAGTGTGAGAAGATTGAAGAGATTGATGAAGATGAAAGTATTGTTGGAAATGAAAAAAAAAAAGGAAAATCCAAGAAGCAAAAACAAAGAGAAAAAGAAACCTAGAGGGATATTGATATGGGAAAACAAAAGCAAATATCACAAGTGCTAACAAGAAGTTGGGTTAAACCCCCCAAAAAAATAACAATAAAAATATCTTAGATTATTAGGGGAAAGGATAAGAACCCTAAACAAAAGTATTAAGAAATTTGTGAGGTTGTTATAGACAAGATATTTATAGATATAGAAGTTGGGCAACAAATATTTTATCCATTCGCGATGTTGAATTTCATCTTGGCATAATTTAAATTTCAGAAGGCATGTGATATAAAAGTTGATTGTGGAAATTTACGAGTTTGAGGAAGATAGATATTAATAGAAAGGCAAATGAAGAATGTCTTTGATCGAAAGGTAAAGTTGGATATGCTTTAATTAACTTGTTAGAAATGTAATGAGAGCAATGTAATATTTTGTTTTTGTAATAGGAGTGGCCCCAATAAAAGCCACACATAGCTTATTAAAAATTTATAAAAAAAAAAGAGATTAATAATATTTTATTAACTTAAACTTAATTTTATAATAATATTGATTAAGTTTATCAAAACAAAACTCTAATATTAATATTTAATTTTAATTATTATTTATTATAATAATTATAAATTATATTTATTTTTAAATATTATTGTATTTATAATTAATTTTAATTAATATTAATTTATTATTATCCTACTCTAGTCTACCACTACATGTGTTGAATCACATTGAATTAACATATAGAAAATTACAAAAAAAAAAAAGATAGATATATTTACTTTTAAAGCACTAAGCTTATTTTTATCATTAAAGCAACAATTTTAGCCACAATCTTAATTGAAATAAATCCATTTCCTTTCTTCATTTATCCATCAAATAATGGTTTTTCTTAAAAGTAATGGTATTTATATAAGAGTTGATGTGTATATAATTATGGCTTTTCAACTAATATTAAATCAAGTCGCAATATCCATGATCTTAAACAAACTTCAAAATTTGAGTATTCAATATAAATAGTCAATATCAATGAATATAGCATTCATTAAATGAAAATAATATAGATTAATTAATCAATGTCACAGAATATATCATTCATGAAATAACAATGTTATGCAAAAAACAATGCTATGCATAAAAAAACTTATAATATTATTGCTCAAAATTATATACAAACTTCAATATTTTTTGATACAATACATGGAGCTTTATCTCCATAATATAGCCTTACAAATGACCTTTCAATACTTTGACTATTTCTCTCCTCACATATCCGAGAGATGCATCATTTCCTATTCCACATGACACCTACACACATGACTCTTGACTTCCACTTGCACACTTAATTACATGACACTTTCACATTTTCACACTCTACACCCTTGCATACCTGATTACATAACACTTGGATACATCCTACACATTAACAAATACTTTTGAAAAAATATAAATTACACACCTATACTAATGAATCACTCTAATCTAATATTTACAATATGTACACTTATACCATGGGGGTATTTTCACTTTTATCAAATAATGTAATATTCTTCAACACCCCATTGTATTATATTATCTAGTCATTGAAGACATTAGTCTTCAATCTATGATTCTCATTTTTTTTTCTTTTGCTCTAGCTCTAGCATTGATCCTCATTCTCTGATTTTGTCTACTACATCACTGTTGGTACTTCATTCTCTGTAATCTTGATTATTTCAAGAGTTGCTTTTGCAATAACCTGTTTAAGTACCTCATCCAGTGCCTTTAGTAAAATTACTTTCATAGCATTCCGTTCATGAACACCATTCCCTTTATACCAATATCTTCTATGGGTGTGATTATGACTCCCACAATTTAGGCAATGAACATGTTCTATTAATTCTTGACTCTTTGAAGCTTTCCCTTTTTCTTGAGCATTCATTTTTCTTTGTCTTCTATCCATGATATTCAAATTTTTAAATTCTTTAAATTAATTCTTTTGATGTAGAATACCTTATGACTCCCAAATTTTATTTTTTAATCTTCAATTCTTCAAATTTTAATTTTTTCCAATCAATCAATCATATAATCAATAATCAATATCAATTTTCAACATTCAATCTTAAAAAAATCAAATTCTTCAAATTGAAAATAAATTTCAATTTATCAATTTTCCCTTATAACTCTTTTTCTCAATTTAAATTCTTTCTCAATAATAAAAACACACTTTATCAAATTAAATTCATTTCAACCTTATAACTCTTGTTGCAATAATTAAAACTTCAATTTCAATAATGTCTTATAACTCTAAAATAGTTTTTTTATTATTATTGATAGATAGAAGGGATTTTGAAAGGATCCCTTAACCTTATACAAAAGTATAAGGTCATTAAAGAGGGCCCAGTAGGGTAAACACCCAAAAATGACGAGGATAAATTCTTGAGTTCATAAATAGAACAGGGGAGGACCTAGGAACAAAAAATAAAAAGAGATTAAATTGAAACCAACAAAAAAGAGAAAGGGAAGGCAAATGAGACAAAAGGTAGGGCAACTTCAGGAGGTTGGTTCTATTCAACACCAGCTAAAGTAGGGGTGTTTACAGGGTCTTCAATATTAACGTTGCCATACTTTTTCTTTAGAGCAATAGGAGTGCTACATTGGATCACTAACTTTTAAAAGGGAGTTTGTTGAGTTGAGCTTCCATGATTGATCTTCTACACAAAAGGTAGAGATTCATTGGTCTCTTTTGAACACCTCCTATCACTGCATGAGATTTTAGCCTAATAGAGTACCTCTTAGCTTAGACTCAATAGCTTTGTCTTTCATTTGAAGATCGAGGGTGGCCTCTCAAACATTGTTCCCACCGTTGGGGGTGCTCTCGATGGAAACCTTAGGCCCTATTTGAATATTTTTCCTCCCCCAGGGCAAGGATAGGATATTTCTAAGTCCAAAAACTAGGCTAGTCTCTAAATAGCAATTTTCTTTTCCTATTAGGGTTAGAATAGATTGAGCTTTGTTTGCTCTTTCTACTTTTTATTCTCTTTTCCTTAGATCTTAGTTCGAAGGCTTGCATACCTTTCTTTCACTATTGACATTTGCACATCCTTTTTTTTCCTGGTAATAGGTCAGGGAGTGCTTTGCTTGATTTCAATTTTTTTCTCTATAGCATTTGGAATTGGGTTTTCCAAATTAAGCTTTGAAAGAGAATCTATTAGGGAAACATGGGCCTTGAACCTAGGTGCAACCATAACCAAAACATCAACTACAAAAATATACCCTTTACCATATGAATGTAAGGACTCTACTAGAAGAGTAGGGGAGCCAATATGAGGTACAACAACCACAAAGACATCTTCTTTTGAGGAAATCCTTCTACCATGCAAAAGAAAGGATTCTGCTAGAAAAGTAGAGTTGCTAGACTGAGGAGACATGCTTAGAGTCTTATATTCATTTGAGGATAATAAAACCTTTAATTATAAGAGGGTCTCACTTACCAAACAAGAAAAGGGCTTTTCCTAGAGAGGAAAAATATTATTGAGATTAGGCCTAGGGTGGCTTACCTAGACCAAGGGAAGCTCAGACTCCTCCATGCTCATCTTCTAGGTATCATTGAGAGCAGGGCTAGATTCTTGGGGGAGTTTAGCAACACTCATAGATTTATTGGGATCCTTATGGTGCCAATCCTTCTTGGAAACCAATTTATTCTCTAGAGATGGGCACCGGGGAGAGAGGTGTCCTTGCTTCTTACAAGTAGAAAAAAATAGTTTGTTTTCATATTCTATTTCTTAATGCCATTTGGATATCTTTGAGATCAAATTTATGGATTTTGGAAGCTTAGAATCTATATTAACATTGATATACATTCTAGCATAGATCATACATGATTTTTATTTTGTGACAAGATCAAAAGAGAGTAGATCCCCAATTGTTCTCACAATCCCTTTGAGAATATCTTCTTGCCAAAATTGGACTAGTAGACCAGGGAGTTTGACCCATAATGAAGCAAAGTTAATGCATTTGGTTTCTTGGTAGAAGTTTTGACCCCAATTCCTTAGAAAGAGACTACATCTACCATAGAACCAAGGACTCCCTTTGATAATGCAGGAAGAGTCCTTAATACAAATCAACTTAATGAGGAAGAAACCTTTGGGAACTCTAAAATAGTTATGCACCTTAAAATATCTTAAAAAAACTTTTAATAACTTAAATAAAAAATGTGTCCTAATTTTGCTTTCTTTGAAATATTTTAAAAATAATCAAAATCTTACCTAGTTAGTGGCTAGAAGAAAACAAAGATAAAAATAGTTATTAAAAGGTAATTAGAAGAAAACACAGATAAAAATCGTTGCATCGTAGCTTCCCTGATCGACAGCAGCTAGAATAAAACATAGAAAAAAATAGTAAACAACCTATTTCTCCATCAGATGAGGATTCCATGGTAAGTGGTCTTCTCTGCATTTTTCTGTATTTTGTCTATTTGAGTGCAAATTACAATTTAATTAGAAAACATAGCAAAATTTTAAGGGTAAATTTATGAAAATACCATGTTTGTTGCTAGCCGCCTTTAGGAACAATGGCCTGTGTTGTTAGCCACCCTAAAATATAGCGGCTAGGATTTTTAACTGCTATTATGTGTAGCGGTCGAGTCTGTTGCCTGCTATACAAAATAACGGCCCCTATTTAACCTATGTGTTTAGGTATGCTTGCTTGAGGCCTGATCAAAGGCTATTTTCATGATTAAATTTGCATTTGCATTCTCTAAAATTAAATAGCATTTAATTGTGCATTCTTTGAAGATAAAACATACCTTCTAGGCATATAGAGAAAAATCATTTGAATGCTTCTTGATGCATATTTCTTTCATGCAAATTAAAAAGAACACACACACACCACGATCCAAAGTAAACATCAATGACATTGGGCTTTCACATCCAACCCGTTGATCAAGACCAATGGTGGAAGTTATTACCACTCGATTGGCTTGTCTGACATTGTATCATCGGGACCCATCCGTGGCCAAGGCCAACCCAAGAACTATCCTATCCATAGAAAATCGCATGCACTCCTCTTAGGAGGGGTGTATAGCTAACTGTGGTGTGTTGGGTGAGGGTTGGTAGTACCTATGCTACCTCATCGAGTATGGATTTCATCCCCATATTCTGGTGTGTGTGAGTATATAGGTGAAAACCTTTGAACAAATTGAGTATAACATCAACTTTTGAAAAACATGATAAGAGTTAGATTATATTATCAACAAATAAAAATGCACAAAATAGTTTTAGGGATCACAAAGAAAACTTAAAAGAGATAATCATATTGTATACTTTGTTTGCCTTAAAACTTACATACGAGATAATTCACAAGCTATGGTCAATACATGGGGCCACCACCCTTGGTCCATGACTGAGGTAGAAATCGATGCCCCAACCAACACACAAAACAATGAAGTTGAGCCTCCCACATAGAATGCGCTTGAACAATGTTCAGGTAGCATTAGAGGTGATAACACAACTCATGGGGGTTCTCATCAAGACACCCCAATTAGAGGATAAAATACAAGATCCTCTCATGATAGAAATGAGGGTGGTTCAAGACCCCCACCATCACAAGATAGACATAGACAAGATCCACCCAATGAGGGGCAAGATGAAAGGGCTACGTCAAATCACAGACCCACAAGGAGTCCAAACCACATCGAACATAGGAGGTTTGTGCTAGATCTCAATACTATTGGGGTAAATGGTACACCTCCTAACCAACCTTGGAGAACTAGTCAGCTCAATGGACTAAATCAAGTTCTGGAGAGATTAGAGCATAGGACCTCTACTACCCACTCTCATTCTGAGAGTACACATAGTGAGGATAGAGAGAGGCATACTTATGCCCAGGGGGAATGCTCAAAATACCCCCACAACACATGCACCCCATCCATGCATGCGAGCATAGAACAAAGGCCTCAACACAATACCAATGCAGTCTTTACAAACAAAGGCAAGAGTGTAGCAGACCAATCCATTGGAGCTCATACTCATAAAAATCCTTGCACAAAGTTACAAATCCAAAGACCCTACATAGCCGATCATGTAGATCGAGCACATAGGCTTTATTCAGGATAGAGATAACAAATACTCCAAGATCAATTGGAGGATTTATGAGCATAAGTGTGAGCAGCTCGAACAAGATGACACACAATGACAAATGTTGCTTCGGCAATGTTTGTATGAGCACCGCTTGTGAGAGCAATGCATCCTCGATCAGAAGGAGTGTGAAGAGAGAGAGGATAGGTTAGCTAGGGCTAACCTACCTCCCATTAGTGAATACAAGGAGTAGCATAACACTAGACATGTTGTATCGCATCCAGAGTTGCACCCTAGGCAAGTCAAGCACCACACTCATCATACTTCCTAGCACACTCCAAGGCAACAATAACATCAAATGCTAGATCAACCTAGGCATAGTCAGTATGAGGAATAAAAAAGAGATGGCCAGGATCAGCAGTATCCTGAACCCTCTTCTATAGATGTGGATGATGAGCACAATCATCCATCTCAATATCAGATAAATTTACCACCTCTTGCACCATAGAGGTCACTAAGGGAAGAAGAAATCATTTCTTCTAAAGCGTACAAAGTCCTTGCTAAGAAAATTAAATCTCTTGAGAAATAGGGTACGGCTTACCAAAATCCTACTCTAAATAAGATTCATAATCAACCTCTGTGTCCCTTGATCCCTAGTCTAGCATATCCCAATCATTTCAAGATGCCAAAGCTAGACAAATTTTGAGGTGATGATGATGCACAAGAACATGTGACCAGTTTCATGAATTTGTGCTTTCAGATTTAGAACAATGATGCCCTACTATTGAGGACTTTCATGATCACCCTTTCAGGCCCAACCCTAGAATGGTACAACCAGCTACCAAGGCACAACATTACCAACTTTGAAAAGTTGGTGAATGCCTTTCTTGAACGCTTCTCATTTGGCATCAAGAAAAATACCAATATGACTAATTTGGCTACTTTACGACAATACGATGATGAGCCAATCATAGATTATGGAAATAGGTGGAGAAAATTAATGGCCAAACTTCCATTCTCCATCCCAACCATAGAATTAACCTAAATTTTTACAAAAATTTGTGTGAAACACATCTCACTTTTGCTTCAACTACAACAATATCAAACATTTGAAGAGGCTTTGGCGCAAGCCAAAGTCATTGAGGATATCAAGTTGCAAGAAGGAGACTTGAAACTCTAGACTAAGAAATACTGGAACAATAAGAACATGAGGAATAAAAATCATCAGGCCAAACCTACACCTATTAATCAAGTCATGTTGAACCTTCCAAAGGGGGATAAAAGCCAACAACAACAAAATTATCAGGCACAACCTCCCCCTACATAGTACAATCAATGCAATAAGAATCAGGGCAAAGATAAGCAACGTCACCCACCTCACCAGTTTATACCATTGTCAAAGACTTTGGCATCAATTTTCAATCAATTATGTGAGGCTAAGGTGCTTTGATTGCCCAAAGTGCAACTATTGGATCCTAACCATCCTAAGCCCAAGGGGTTTAGGGAAGATCACTATTGCCCATACCACAGACAAAAGGGGCATGACATAGAAGTGTGCCATAGGTTTAAACATGTGGTGCAAAATATGATTGATAGGGATGAGCTACGAATCGATAATCCCTTGGTGCCAGATAACAAAAATATGGGAATCTTCAAGGATCCCTTACCAAATCATGAGCCACCAAGGAACCATGCTGGACAAGTCAACCAAGTGCGGATTGATCTGCCTACTCAAGGATTTGTAGGTATGGTGAATGTGGTCACTAGAAATAGGAGGTATAATCAACTAGATCCTCCTATAGTGCCCATTCATATTCAAGTTATGCCTCAATAGAGGCCAATGTAAAACCCATTGCTAGGCCCACCAACAAGACCGATGGTAACAATAAGAAATAGACTCACCTAGAGTCTACAGATAGCCTCGAAAAAGCTATCAATATATGAGCTCATACAACAATATCCTAGGCATAGGGAGACATTAATGGAAATCTTAAAAGCCATAGAACTTCAACCCTAGAATCTTAAAGCTTTTACTAACTTCATGGGGCATGTGCAATAGTGTCAAGAACCCGTGATCAGATTCTACGATCATGAAATCAAAATGGTATCCACTACTATAGCGGACCCATCACTACATATCATCACATGTGTTAATCACACTCCCTTCAAGTGGGTATTGATTGACATAGGATCATCAATCAATATAATAACCACTAAAGCCTTAGGAAACCTGAACCTCCCTAAGTCGCATATTGTAGCCTCAACTTTTATGCTACAAGCATTCAATGACGTGTTGTGCTTGATAGTAGGCACAATAGTCCTTCCTATTCAGGTTGGGCTAAAAACCATCTCGGTGATGTGCCATGTTCTAGAAGGTGCTATGTAGTACAACATTCTCCTAGGTCATCCATGGATAAGGGACATGCATTGCGTCCCCTCAATTTTGCACCAATGCATCAAGTATGTGCATGAGGGATAAGTACATGTGGTCCCATCAGATGAAGAGCCATTTAAATATGTGAATCAGGTTGAATTGCTAGGAGACTTCATCCTCCCATCTACTCACTTGGATATTAGACCTACGTCTCCTATCAGACATCCAGTGGGTAAATCAAAGTTAGTGTACATCGATCCTTCTACGTCGACACCACAACCAACCCCTAGTACAATGACTACTTCTGAAAAGCCTACAACATCATCAAAACTAAAGAATGATCAGAAGCTAAAAGTAGTTTTAGGTGAAAAGGAACCTAGGGTAATCCCAAACATTGCAACCATGGAAATTCCAAATCTTATGGAAGAGGAAAATTTACACAATGTAGTCGAGGAGGTACCTCAACCTGCCTCGCCTGTGTCATCAACCACATCATCTACACCACAGGTGATGATTCATTTAGTTAACCCTAGGGTTACTAAATATCTTGTGTAGAATGTAACTTTCACACCTATAATAGAGTCTGCACAAGACTTGGGGAGGCCTCAAGCCCCCTATTTTCCTATTGGAATGGTGGTACCACTGGGGGTGCCACCCAATCAGACTAATTTCATTTATGGGGGCTTGGATCAAGTCATAGATCACTTGCCCATAGAGGATGATGATGATGAACCATTCACTACTAATATTCATTATCTATCCAACCTAGAGTTCACCCTTAGGTATTTTGAACATTACCATTGGCATGGTTACAGGCTAGGTTTATTTGAGCAAGGGCGTAGAACTCCTTATCAGTCATAGTACCAACTATCGACTGATAGATTTGGCCTTGGATATCACATTCGAGGGTAAGATGAATTGTTAGCAACATCCTTGGATCATTTGAATCTAGGCTTGGGGGAGGACATTGATTGGAATCCCTATCACCCCAACCCTTCACACTCATGGAGGGGTAATTGGCCTATGACCATGGTTACCATAGAGCCACCCTTGGTCTATCATGAGAACATTTCTATGGAGGCTACCCCAGAAAGCATCCCAAGGATAGACTAGGTTATCAGAAGTAATGAGTATGCCAATGAAGTTGGCATTGAACCTCATAGCCCTAGCTTAAATGAAGAGTCCAATTCAAAATCCACTTTTGAAGAAGATGAATCAGGGCACAACTCTGAAGAAGATGATGGTGAGTATTTCTCAGATGATGAGGAATATGAGGATGAAATAGAGATGGCCTACCTAGGGCCTCAACATCTACGTCATCTTAGGGAGCCTGTGGACATGGAAGAAATTTATCATGCAGTCTTCCTAGGTCCTCCCATCCAAAGGAGACCAGTGAATTTAGAAGAGATATATCACATAGCTTTTCTTGGTCCTTCAAACTTAAGGCAATTGCTTCCCCTTAAGGATCCAATTGTTGTGTCTATTCCTAGAGCAGACCCGGTGATCCCCATACCACTTGAGCCACATCTAGAGCATGGGGGAGAACCTAGAAATAGTGAGTTTCATCCATGTGGTCCTGGATATTTCTTCCATTCCATTAACATGATCTCCATCGATCTGACCACTCCACTTCACAATCCATCCGACCCTTCAAAACCTTTGCACCTCAATCATGAGGCCATTGATTTTGACCATGTCAATTCACCCCTAGAGCCTGAATATTTCTTCCCTAATGAAGAAATGTTGCAACCATTCCATTTTACGCCAGGCTGTGCACATGATGTCTATCATGCTGAGGTCGATCCTGATTTGGTGGAACCTTTAAACCTAGTAGATGACATCCATTTGATCCCTATGCCTCACCAAATTGAGGAGGGATCACATATGTCAATAGAGGAAACCTTCAAAGTGGATATCAGTGATGATCCCACCAATCCAAGGAAGGTTAAATTTGGAGAGAGCTTATCTCCTGAGGAGCATGCCAGCCTCATTCCTCTATTGAAAGAGAGACCTGATCTCTTTTCTTGGACCTATAAGGACATGCCGGGTCTGGATCCAAAACTCGTTACTCATAACCTTTCGTTGGACCCTACCAAGAAACCGGTCAAGAAAAAACTCAGGAAGATGCATCCAACCATCACCTTGATGGTTAAAGATGAACTACAAAAGTTTTTGGATGTAGAGTTCATAATTCCCATTGACTATCTAGAATGGGTATCAAACATGGTACCCATAGGAAAACCTAATGGAAGAATCCGCATATGCACAGATTTCAGGGACCTCAATAAGGCAACACCCAAGGATTCATTTCCATTGCCTAATATCGATGCTCTTGTAGATGCAACTGCAGGTCATAAAATGCTTTCTCTCATGGATGGTTTTTTGGTTACAACCAGATTCAGATTAAACCCGAAGATCAGCACAAAATCACTTTCACCACTCCATGGGGAATATTTTGCTATAAAGTTATGCCATTTGGCCTCAAAAATGTTGGTGCCACATATCAACGGGCTATGACATACATTTTTCATGACTATATGCATAAAATATTAGAATATTATATTGATGACTTACTGGCCAAGTCATTATTACGTGAAGAGCATGTCGAGGTCCTGAGGAAAGTCTTCGATCGCCTGATAGAGCACAATGTCAGGTTGAACCCCAAGAAATGCGTCTTTGGTGTAACTTTAGGTAAACTCTTGGGATTCATCATTTCTAAATGAGGGATCGAAGTAGACCCAATGAAGGTCAAGGCTATATTAGAAATGGGCCCTCCCACAAATATCAAAGAATTAAGAAGCCTATAGGGTAAGGTAGCATCCATAAAGTGCTTCATCGCACAGTTATTGGATAAATATTGACCCATGAATCGATTGCTACACAAGGGGGTCCCATTTAACTGGGATGAAGACTGTCAAAAAGCCTTCACTAAGATCAAACAATACTTGGCATCACCACCAGTATTAGCTCCACCTAGACCAGATGTGCCATTTTTTTGTATATATCCACCACAAACTTTGCACTAGGAACCATGCTAGCCCAAAAGAATGTGCAAGACAAAGAGCAGGCGATATATTACATCAATCAAACCCTGGTTAGTTATGAGCTACGATATGCATACATAGAAAAGTTGTGCTTAGCAGTGGTCTTTGCAACTAAGAAGTTGCACCACTACATGCTGAGTCATACGATGTATGTTATATCAAAACAAAATCCTTTGCAGTACATGATGAGCAAGACATATCATAACACACATACTACAAAGTGGATCATGCTATTGACTAAATTCGACCTAGAATTCATCAGTCAAAATTCAATCAAAGGACAAGTCATAGCTGATCAACTAGCAGAGGCTCCTCTTCAGGATCATAGGCCTCTTGTCATAGAACTTCTCGATGATGTAGTCTTTGCATTATTGAAGTCACCCAAACCCAAATAACTAGATAATAAAGTCGATATGTCTTTGTTCTTCTATGGTTCAAAATGCGAGCAAGGGGGTGGCGTAGGGATTATGTTTTTCATGCCACAAGGTGCTCCAATGCCCTTGTCATTTAAACTCAACTTCCCTTGCACCAATAACAATATTGAATATGAGGCCCTAATCTTGGGTCTCCAAACAACGCTCACCATGAAGATTAGAAAGCTGAATATCTTTGGTGACTCCCTTCTCATAGTAAATCAAGTTAAGGGAATTTATCAGTGTAGGTGTCCCATATTGAAAGCATACAAGGAACTTGTGGAAATACTTAGCCCAACTGGAGTGGTATGACATCGAGGCAATCCCTCGAACATCCAACAGATTTGTAGACACTATGGCATCTTTGGGATCCTTAATCCCTCAAAATCCATCTGCTGACTTCACTACCATCCAGGTAAAAATGCTATCACAATCCGCGATACGATGTGAGGCTCAAGAAAATCATGAATCAGTCCACATGATTCATATAGAACCAAACCATGAGTGGTTCTATAGAGCTAGAGACTTTCTGAAGAAGGTGCCCTAGGGGTCTTTGATCTCGTAGGGTCCTACAGAGAACGGTACCACTATTCTCCATAAGGTTGTTTTCCAATCTGTATTTGTGCAAGTCGAATTATAGTAGGAACACATCGTATAGTCAGTCAAAGTCATTGCTTATCAAGATTGGTTATCATAATTACATGATTTCCTTAAGCTTGGAGTAATCCCATAGGGATTATCACATGCCATAAAAAGAGCATTTAAACAAAAAGTGACTAGATATGTCTTGTTAGGAGACATCCTATATCATCGTAGCTATGATGGAATTCTCCTTCATTGCCTTGAGCTCCAAGAATCAGCTTGGGTGATTTCACAAGCTCATGATGGTACATGCGATGGCCATTTCAGTAGTGTATCGCTCCAAATTTTTTGCATCCCTACCTTCAGGCTATAGGATCCGCGCCCGGAAGGAGGATGGGAAAAGGATGGTGCGGTACCTCGGACTGAGAGGACTTTGCGAAGGTCCCGCCTCTCAAGGGAGGTGTATTTTGGTGATTTTTCGATGGATGGTGGGTTCACCAGGAAACATTTGGCGGCAGTTTCCACGCCTAGGTTTTGGAATGTGTTTAGATGAGTTCGTTTTAATCTTAAGCATTCATATCCTAGGTTTGGCCGAATGAATCTAAATTAAACTACATGAAAATGCAACTTTCATGAATACAGCAAACAGATTAAAAAGCAAAAAACAGAGAATTTACAGGAGGAAAATGGGGAATACCTGATCCGGATGTCTGAAGAAGATTCTGACATTTGAAGCAGTCTGGATCGTCTGGAATTCGACAGAATCGCCTGCAATCTAACAGAATCGTCTAAAACTGACAGAATCGTCTGAGATCTGACAGAATCGTCTGAGACTGACAAAATCGTCTGAGATCTGACGAATTCGTCAGAGACCTGCAAAACAGAAAATAGATGCAAAATACAAGAAATTCTACTGTGCTAACAGAGGCAAATTACACCAAATAATAAAATGAATACTGAACAATATTTAAGAATAGAAATTAAAGCAAGTTACTGTACTTTAACAACAAATCATGAACTTAATGTGCAATCTAAGCTAAATGGGTGAACTCCAAATGCAAAATAATATAAAAACTGAGTAAATGATCTAATTTGCAGCATAAAATGACAAAGAAAGAGGTTGAGAAAAGCAAACTTCAGGCACTGATTGCCTCGATGTGGGCTGCAGTCGAGATCGTCTCGCATCAGTACGAAATCGTCTCGCATTTGACGGGATCGCCTCCGATCTGAACAGGTTCATCGACGACGATGGATGCTGGCTTCGGCTGAAAATCAGTGATGTACCTACAACAAAATTGCTATGGGACTAGTGCAAAAGCAAAATTAAGATGTTTTGACGCAGAGGGAATCAGTTTGCAGATAATTTCAGCCAGGGGTTGGGGAGGGAAAATTCTAGAGATTAAATAGGCTTAGGGGGAGTAGTTAGGAGGTTGGAGATCATCCCAATTTGGGAGATCTCCAACGGGGGAGGGTCCCAACGGTGCAGACACGCTTCTTCCTAGATTGGAGACCCATTGGAACAGATTCCAACTATGCAAATTCAATTTTACGACAAGATCGTCTGGACGTCCTAGTCCAGACGAAATCGTCAAATCTGGGGCGATATCGTCTGATCGGCGACGATATCGTCAAACGGTCAAAACAACCTCTAAAAATGGCATGAAAAAGGGGGAAACGGATTTCCCGACGGTTAACGGGCGATTTGGGAGGTTAAATTTGAATTTAAAATTATTTACTAAGGTGAATGTAAATTTTATAATTTTACTGCGCCAATTTTAGGGTGCTACATTTTGCCCCCTCTTTAGCGAATTTTCTGAAGAAAATGCGTTAAAGATGAGTTCTTCTCGATCTACGAGAAAGCAAAAAATTATACCCATTTTTAGGCGACGATTCTTGGTCGAATCGTACGACGACTTACTATGGTGCCCCCTCCGTGTTTTTACCCAAATCGAACGTTTGAGGTAAAAACGCGGAAAAGCAAAAAATTATTGTTGAATAAAATTAAGAAAAATAGGGTAAAACCCTAATTCATTTTTACTGTTCATTTTTTGGTTTTTAGAGCTCTGAAGCAGAAATGGTGGAGACAACGCATAGATCGACAGAGGTCCGGCGCGGTCTACGGGTAAGAGCCTAGACTTAACTAGAACTGATTTAATTTGATTTTACATGCTTTTTAGGTAGATTTTAGATGAATTTTGAGCATCGCGGCCGTTTTTGGGCCGTCGACGTCGTCGGGACGAAATCATCCCGATTTCGACGAAATCGTCTCAATTTCGGCAATTTCGCCCGAGGGCAAAATCGTCGAAAGGGGGACGATTTCGTCAAATTAGAGACGATTTCGAACTGCGAAATCGGAGACGATTATGCTCAAATTTGGGACGATATCGTCCAATAGTGGGCGATATCATCAATTGCACAAAATTGAATTTTTTTAATTTGCATTATTGATTACTTGAATTATTGATTAATGATTGTTTATTGTTTTGTTGTTTATGTTTGCAGAGAGGTTTACTAAAGAGCAGGGAGTGGAAATATGGAGGATTGAGAGATGACTTGGCCGCTCTGACACAGGCAGAGCGAGATCTGCTGGCACAGGCCGGCTTGCAGCATGTGGCGGAGATGCCACAAGTATCCACAGATATGGGGCTTCTAACAGCCCTAGCAGAGAGATGGTATCCGGGGTCTTCCTATTTCCGGTTACCGACAGGGGAGATGACTCCCACACTAGAGGACGTATGGAGGATTCTGAGAATCCCCATACAAGGACGGATGATCACTCCTACGGCCAACCAGGGCCACGCGATGGAGGAGATGAGGCTGAGAGCTCGAGGGGCTCTCGAGACACTACACAGAGGGTATTTGATTGAGTATGCCAAGATATGGATTGTGGCATACCAATCTAGCTGATATGATGTACATATATATTTGTGATATATATAGATGAGATATTTTTGATCATATGACTTATATTGTGTTATGTATTTTGTGATGCTTATGATGCTTTTATGTTTGATTGATTGATTTGATAATTGGATGTAATTATGTCGTTGGAAATATTATAATTTTGAATGTCATGCTATAAAATTTTAAATGAAATAATCTGATGTAACAAATTGTTTGTTTGTGATGCAATGATTTGATAAAAATAAAAGGGGACTTTTAACAATAATTTCAAAGGACATTGTCGCTATTATAGACCATTTCATGGAGTCGCCGCTCACTCGGTCGTCAAGCTAATCCCAGTATAGAAATATTGCGAAAAGTAAAAGAGTGCTTAAGAGACTGTCTTAAGACTTTGTTGTGATGATGCAAATGATGATGATGATGATGATGATGATTTGTTTTCAGATTTCCATGAAAATATTATGCATGAAATATTTTAAAATGATTTTTGCTAGGCATAAATTCCTAAGTGTGATAAAATTTGTGAATAATTCCTTAGGAATTATACCATCATTGCAAAGTTGAAGGTTGACATAATGACATAAAATAGTGAAAAAATGGGTTTGCTTTTGAAAAGCATAATTTGTGTAACATAATAAATGAAGTCATATGGTTTTCATGATTTTTGATAAATGGGGGAATAAAAATTGTTACAATGGTTTGCGCTAGGCATAGAATATGTAGGTATAGACTTATACCATCATCGCGAAAATCCAAAAAGATAGTTTTATTGCATGGTTGATTTTTGATGAACAGAAAAGATGAAAATGAGGACTTGCGCTAGGCATAAAATTCCAATTTTGGTTTTGAAACTATACCATCGTCGCGAAAGTCAACCAGATATATATGTATTTGATTTGTGTATAGTTTGAAAGAAATTTTTGATTTTTTTGTTATATAGTTGTCTTTGTGGAAAATAATTGTACTTGATTATTCCAAACAAGTTGCAAAAATAATATTTCAAAGTATTTTGAAGACAAAAGTTAGATTTATAAGGAATCCCATGTGCATATGTGAATTCATTTCCGATCTTGATTTATCATAATGATAGACAAAATCTCTCAAATACAAATGTGTGTGCAATTGCATTGTTCATTTACCAGTTGTGAGCAAGATACTATGATACAAGTGATTTGAAGAAACCAAATAAGTGTTCATTAACCATGATGTAGATGCATATAACCATACTAGGCTACTATGTAGACCGGATTATCAAGAGCTAGCTAATCCATAAGCAGACATAGGTCTATACAAAATAAGGTCGCTAATGTGACAGACATATCGCCACGCTAGGAGTTACCCAAGGCCAAGCAGGTTGGGCACAAACCACCTGTTATGGGGCTTACCTCACAATTTTCGAATAATTGAGAATTCCAGGGATTCAAGCTCATCAACCCTTCTTTTCTTTTCAAAGGGTAGGGAAAGGGATTTTATTGCTTTCTTGCTTTCTTTTGAACTTTGCTTATTTTTTTTTTGTATTTCTTTTGCTTGATAATGCTTGGAACATTGTTGAAATAACATTTTTCTTTTCTCTTTTTCTTGAATTTTTCTTCTCTTTTTCTTTGCTAGGGATACTTGCTCGGATTAGCTGTAGAGCAAGGGATTTTTATTCTGGGTAGGGGTGAGCTTGTCCTTTTGCCAATTCTCAAAGATTCTAGACCATGTGCATGATAGGATAGCAGGGGAAACTTTTCACTCAAGAAATCAGTTCTACTATGTAGCAAAACATGGAAATTACAAATATAATCATTTTATTGTGGAAAGATGTGCTTGGTTTAAGTAAATAACAAGATCAATTCTCTATGCTCAAACTTTATTTAATTGAATTTTGTGAACTTTGATATAAGAGAGATTAGTAATCATGCCAGATAAAATCAAGATATTTATTGTTGTGAGTGTGCAAGTGAGGGATTCAAAATAAATGCTAATTTATCCCAAAATAAGTTGAAACATATAACTGCAATAATTGTAAGAAAATATATATAAATGATTTTTGAGAAATTTTTGAGAATGTTGACTCTCTCTTTCTTCTGTATATTGTTTTGGTTTCGAAAGAGTCAAGCATATAGCTGTTTTTAGATTTTTATTTTTGTTTTTGAGCAAAAAATTTAACAACTGCCTTAAACAAATGCAATAGATAGTTTTTGAAGATTTTTGGAGATTTATGAATGTTTTTGGTGTTTTTGGATTTTTTATAAATTGAAAGAAATACAAGATAGTAATTTTGAACAAATATATACATGGATGAAATGACCAAGTTTATGCATAGTAACGTTTAAGATGCAAAATATTCATGGGTTCTTTAAGTTCTTTACCATCTAAGGTAGATAATTTATATGCTCCTGATTCAAATTTTGCAGTAATAATGTATGGTCCAAGCCAGTTGGGCTCAAATTTACCTTTAAGTTCTTTGGTTGCATTTGTATTTTTTTTATTTTCTTTTAAAACAAGGTCGCCGATCTCAAAGGATCGATGATGAACTTTCTTAGCATATGATCTTTTAAGCTTGTTTTGGTAAGCACGGAGATGCTCCAAAGCATTGATGCGTTTTTCATCTAGGAGTTCCAGCTGACTGAGTCTGCCAGCACGATATTCATCTCCTACTTCGGTATCTTGAAGTAGCAGAGCCAAAGAAGGAACTTCCAATTCAAATGGAAAAACTGCTTGAGCACCATATACCAAAACAAATGGTGAAGTGCCCGTCGGGGTTCGAACACTAGTTCGATAAGCCCACAAGGCTGGATATAATTGAATATGCCGATCACAGCCAGTTTTATTGACTAATATTTTGAGAATTTTGATTAGGGTTTTGTTAGATGCTTACGCTTGACCATTACCCTGAGGATAATAGGGGAGTGGACCAGCGATGTTGAATCTTGTATTTTTGGCATAATTTTTTAACATCTTTATTTTTGAAAGGAGTTCCATTGTCAGAGATGAGGTTGGCGGGAATTCCGAACCTGCAAATAATTTGATTAAAAATAAATTTAGAAACTTGTGTGCCAGTGCAGGAAGCTAAAGGCATAGCTTCGACCCACTTCGTGAAATACTCAGTGGCGGTTATGATGAACTTGTGTCCATCAGATGACACAGGATTGATTTTGCCAATAATATCCAAGCCCCATTTAGAAAAGGGCCAAGGAGATGAAATAGCCTGCAACTCTTATGCAGGCGCATGGACAAGGTCAGCATGTTTTTGACACTTATCACAATGGCGCACATACTCATGTGCATCCGTTTCCATGGTAGGCCAAAAGTATCCTATCCGAAGGAGCTTTTTAGCAATGACACTACCACTAAAGTGTCCTCCACAAGATCCATCGTGGGCTTCACTCAAGGCTGATTTAGACTCTTCTAAGTTTAAACATCTTAATAGGATACCTTCAAAAGATCTCCTATATAAAGTATTGCCAATTATTACAAAGCGACTTGCTCGTCGACGTAATAACCGACGCTGGTTTCTATTAGAATTAGCAGGGAAAGTCCCATTTTGGAGAAAATCAAATATGTATGTATACCAAGGTTCGGGAGTAGTTTCATTGATTAGAAACACATCCAAAGGCTCTAAGAATGACTTATTTGAAGCGGGTTCCTGGAGTCGATGAATAATGATAGTCGCATATTCGTCATCTAACTCCAAGGGCAGGAGAGATGCAGCTACGGCCATAGCATCAGCTGCACGGTTGCTAGTTCGAGGAATAGCTTCCAAGGTAACTTGATCAAACAAGGACATTAGTTGTAAAACATAGGCCTTATATGGGCGCAGTTTATCATCTCGGGTTTGATAAACTTCATTAATTTGGTTTATAACCAATTGGGAATCACCAAAAACTAAAAGGTGTTTAATTTTTAGTGCTAAAGCAGCTCGTAATCCAAGGATTAGAGCCTCATACTCAGCAATATTGTTGGTGCAAGCAAAGGTCAGTTTGAAGGATAGAGGAATAAGATGTTTTTGTAGAGATATTAAAATAATACCCGCACCAGCCCCACTCATGCATCGGGCTCCATCAAAGTATAAGGACCATTGTTCAGGATGGTCTGCCTCTAATTGAAGGCATTCATCTAGAAACTCGATGATGAGGGGATGAGTAGACTCTAAGGGTGCAACAACTAATTGATCTGCTATGATTTGACCCTTAACAGAATTATGTCCTATGAATGTGAGATCAAACTCGCTTAGAGCAAGAACCCACTTGGCTGTGCGACTCGATAAATAAGGTCGACTCATGAGATACCTTAAGGGATCATATTTAGCAATGACATAAGTTTTTTGGCTAAGCATATAATGTCATAATTTTTGCGTAGCAAAAATGACTGCTAGACATAGCTTCTCTAACTCTATATAGCGGGTTTCATAACTGATGAAGGTTCGGCTAATATAATAATTAGCACGTTCTCGTTTTTCATCATCGAGTTGAGCTAACATAGCTCCTAAGGCAGAATCTGAAGCTGAAATATATAGGAGAAATGGGCGATCGGATTTAGGCGGTGAAAGCACAGGCGGATTAAGGAGGTATTGTTTGAGAAGTTCAAAAGCTTCTCTACATTCTGTGTCCCAATTAAAGGGGACATCCTTCTTAAGGAGTTTAAGAAAGGGACTAGTTTTATCCGCCAGCTTATCAATGAAGCGACGGATAGCTTGAAGTTTACCTTGTAAACTTCGTAATTCAGATATATTAGTAGGTGCGGGCATATCAGTGATAGCCACAATTTTGAGAGGGTCAATTTTGATACCACGTAAAGAAACTAAAACCCCTAATAGTTTGCCGGATTTAACTCCGAATATGCATTTTGTTGGGTTTAATTGAATGAGATATTCTCGTAATCGATTAAAAACTTTTCGCAAATCATCCAAATGATGATCTTCAATAAGAGAGCGAGCTATAATATCATCCACATAATCATGTAGGATATCATGCATCATATCATGAAAAATGTAGGTCATAGCCCGTTGATAAGTTGCACCGGTGTTCTTTAAGCCAAATGGCATCACTTTCCAACAAAAGGTACCCCAGGGGGTAATAAAGGCTATTTTAGCCTGGTCTTCAGGAGCTATCTTGATCTGATTATAATCGGAGAATCCGTCCATTAAGGACATCATCCCACTTCCGGCAGTGAAGTCAATAATTTGATCCATGTTTGGAAGAGGAAAGTCATCTTTAGGGCATGCAGCGTTGATATCTCTAAAATCGGTGCAAACCCTAACTTTGGTAGCTTCTTTCTTGGTGACTGGAACTACATTTGAGATCCATTCAAGCATAATCAATAGCTTGTATAAAGATAACATTCGGGAGTTTTTCTAACTCCCCTTTGACTAGCAGAGCCACTTTGGGATGCATTTTTCTAAGTTTTTGTTTAACTGGTTTAGCATCCGGATGGACCACTAGATGATGCATGACTACGGAAGGGTCTAGACACGGCATATCTTCGTATGTCCAAGCGAAGACATCTTCATACTCTTTAAGGAATGCAATGTATTGTTCTTGTTTTTCTTGACTTAGTTCTGCTCCAATATTGATTATGTGAGGATTGTCCTCAGTTCCAATGTTAATTTTAATGACATTTTCTACCTCCATGTGTAGATCTCTTTCAAAATTAGGTGGGGCGGGTGAAACGCCCAATTCTTGTAATTCTTGTAAGGTTAATTTAGATAATTCATTCTGAGGATCAGTGGCCTCAAGTTGGGCTATAGTTGGTATAGAACCATCAAAATAAAACCCATTGTGTAACATCTCTTCAACAGAGACATCATGGAAGATATCTCCTTCCAACTCTTCATCGGGGTCGACAATCATTTCAGGGTATGCTATGGATAGCATGTTGCATGAAAATGACTGATTATTAAGAGGAAAATCAACATGCCTATCCAAATAATCTTGATAGCATATGAGATGATCATCATCCTCAAAAGGAAAGGGTTGACCCTTACTAGGAAATAGGCCCACACCACAGCAGGCAGGCCACGGTTCTACCTCGAAAGGTTCTTTCATGCCATTTTGGAAAGGTCCCAAGCCTTTCCCTTTATATCCCATTTTAAGCATCATGGGTTTAGCTTTAATATAATCATTGGTAAAATAACACCGAGCATATCCCTCATGATGAGTTTTGATATTCCGAGGGATTCTTCCCCAGTCATATCCTTTATAAATGAAGGCACAACTCCCGACTTGGTAAGTACTTCCCATAGGTTGTGGGAGGCCCAAAGTACGAGGAGATGGCGGCAATTTATTTAAAAGGTTTGAATCTTGCATGAAAGCATTCATTTTTTTTTGATATTAAGGTTGTAGATAAATCTGGTAAAAGTTCATCAAAAAGGGCATAAGATGTAGAAGGTTTATTACCTATGTCTTGAGATGTGGAAGGTATGATAGATGTGTCTAGAGGTTTTGAATTTGTAGGGATAATAGTTGAAGGATTGGTTGTAGATTTAAAATCTTTTTGAGGTTCTAGAATAATTTGTTTAGAGGGTTGTTGATCTATATAGGAGGATGAAACTAATGGAGGGGAACTAGGTGAAGTTATGGGTTTATGTTTCACAGTTTTAGATGAAAAGGAAGAACTAGGATGTGTGGATGACAGAGCTAGGCAAAATTGCACTCCAACTGGTTCTGCCAAAGCACACATATCAAAAGGTCTAGGGTCACCATGAATAGTGACCAACTGATTTTTAAACTCAAATTTAACACATTGGTGTAAAGTTGATGGGACTGCTCGCATGGCATTGATCCAAGGGCGACCCAAAAGTATATTGTACGATGTTGGGCAATGTACAATAAACACGATTGTTTCTAGGGTTCTAGGACCAACTTGCAATGGGAGGGTAATAACTCCACATGTTTCTTGTGTTTCGTCATTAAAAGCTTTGATGATCATATCAGTTTTCTTCATTTCATCACTTCTAAAGCCAAATCGTTGGTAGAAGTCAAAGGTGCAAATGTTTAGAGATGAGCCATTATCAATCAAAACTCTTTTGACGACTACATCTCCAATTAAAGCAGTAATGTATAAGGGATTGTCCTTATGTAAACTGTGTTGCGGGATATCTTTATCTCGGAAGTCAATACAATCAATCTCTCGAGTGATGATAGTATTGGCCATAGCTTCGGGTTGAATGTTTTGAGGTACCATCATTTGGCTCAATGTAAGCATCAACTCATCCCTATGGGTGGGAGAGGATCTTAATAAATCTAAGAGGGAAATTCGGCCGTAGTATTAGACAATTGCTCATTAATGCTGTAAGGGGGTTTAGATTGGATATTAGGAGCATGATTCCCTTTATTGGGATTTTTCAAAATGAATGGAGCTGATCCATCATTTTGGTTTGGTTCTTGTTGAGATTTTTGAGCTTGTTGTCGAGTAACGACTCCAATGGTACCTACGATGTTATAGTGAAGACGTTGAACTGGTCTCGGTTGAGCATTAATGGCTTGTTCATTTGAAAGGAATATATTAGAAGAAGGTCGAGTAGTGACTCTTCTAGGAAATGGTTCTTCTGGAACCATATCATCTGTGACAGGTTGAATAGGATCTGATTCATTTTCAGAACTATTCGATTGGTTTGAAGTAATGTCTAGTTCACTTTCACTATCTGATTCTATATCACTAGAATCAGAAGTTTGAAAATTATGTAAGGGCCTGGTCGTAACTAGGGATAAGGTCATGTCAAATATTTGAGGATCCTGAACAGGTAATTGTCCGCTAATGGTTCCTACATATCGGGTAGGAGGGGGAACATTATGATGTTCGATTTGATTGGCTACCTCTTTACCATGTCTTGGTAAAGGGTGTTGAAATATGTCTAGAGTTTGATTGGCATTTTGATTTTGATTTTGGGGAATAGTCTTTTGAGTATTATTAGGAGGGTTTTGTTTAGGTTGGAAGGCTTGCACTTCCATTTCATTATTGTCAATCAAATCTTGTATTTTATGTTTCAACCTCTTACAAGCGTTGGTAGAATGTCCAGGTCCTCTATGGAAATCACAGTGCAAATCAGCTCTATATCCGGGTATACTTGGGTCAGGTTCCCGGATAGGCGGCAATTGGATTAAACCTCTTTCGAGCAGTTGAGGTAAAATAGTTGACAAAGGTTGGTTTAATCTAGTGAATTCTCGAGGAGGCTTGTCAGGAGGTTTCAATATGAATTTTTTTGTTGTCTTCGTTGCATTGATATTAGCAACATTTTTGCTATCAATGACTCCGTCATCGACAACTTTGTTTGTTTTTATATTGATTTCTGGATGTTTTCTCATCATCCTTCTTCCTAAGTTGGCCTCTCCTAATGAGGGCATCTTCTACTCTTCGAGCTAAATCTATAGCTTGATCGAAGGTAGTCAAAGTAGCGATTGATAGCTCATAAGAAATTTGTTCTTGTAAATTGTTGATGAAAATGTCCAACATTTCCCTATAGGGTAGCACAAAGTGTAATTTTCCTGTCAATTGCCTCCATCTAGCTAAAAAATCGGCAAAGCATTCATCCTTATCTTGTTTTAAATTGTATAGGTCTTTAATAGTTACATGCCTCTCGATGTAGGCACTAAATTGATGGACAAATGATTCATTTGTTTCTTCAAAGTTTCTTAAAGAATGAGTGGGCAATTGATAGTACCACTCTAATGCCATCCCACCTAAACTTTTGGGGAACATTTTTAGTAATAGCAAGTCGTCATGCGATATGTCGTGACATGCTATCCTAAACATGCGAAGATGCTCTATGGGATCTTCGGTTCCTTTATATATAGGCAGAACAGGCATGGGAAAATGTTTAGGGTATGGTTGAGCTACAACTATGGGATCCAAAGGTTGACTACAAATCTCTCGATAATTATACGAGGGACGGTAGGGATCTATCTGGTCCATACGTGAAGCTAATTGTTTCACCATGGCTTCCAGATTACTAGTTTGCCCCCCATATTGGTTCGGTAGGGCATTGACATAAGTTTTATGGGCATATGATGGAGGAACATGCAGATTAGATGCCATGTTATTGTTGTGTAAATTATTGGTAGGAAAAGTATTATGGAGGAACTTTGAAGCTGTATTATGTTGTATTCCAGATTGTTGAAAGTTTGTATTTGGCTTTGTTTTAGGTTTCTGTTTATTTAAAGCATTTTGCTCAATAGTTTGGCGGAATAAAGTAGTGAAGGGAATTTTCTTTTGTGTGGGAGTGATTTTAGGTTGAGTAACAGGTTCCTTAGGAGGTTGGGTAACCTGTTGTTTTGACATGCTTTGGGCTATAGTGACCATATCCGTATTGGATGGTCCACCTTTGTCACTTTCTTGATCAATGAAAGACAAGGGATTAGTCTGCATATTGCATATATATTCCATGGCTGCTTGAGTTTTACTAATTTGCCCTTTATCAAGGCGAATTGCCACATTAAGGTCATCAATGTTTTCCATGAGAAATCTCTTGAAATGCTCTGCATTGTCAAAGGCAATAGCTCCATTTGGAGCTACTCTAGGGGATGAGGATCCATCCTCTTTAACATTTGCTTCTTGTTCCTTATCTTCCCCTAAGTCTTCATCTGATTGACCTAGAGTTTCTCCTTCCGGATTTGTATCTCCAAGAAGGACATTTGGGTTTTCAGTTGTATCTTGTAACCAATCTTCTCCTTCCCCTAAAGTTTCTTTACCATTCCTAAGTTTAGGCATGGTGCTAAGTTTTGATTTCAGCAAATATATATATATATATATATGCAACAAATTAAGAGGTATATATTTACTATATACCTACTACAATATTTGAAAAATGAAATGTTTAAGTTTTTGCTAAGTTTTTTTATTTTTAATTTTTTCTTTAATTTTTTTTGAAACAATATAATAAAGACAGCAAATAACACAATAAATGCACGAAATAATAAGACTGAAAGTAAATGAGCTAGTTTTCTATGAACAATTTATGAATATCATTAATAGGTTCGAGTTGTTCAGGGGTCATGAAATGTTCTTCTTCAAATTGAAAGTTTTCTTTTAAAAATTTGATGAAAAGGGCTATGGTGATATTGTCTATCTCAGATGTTGGTTGATAAAAGTAAAGCTCATGGCAATACTCTCGATATAACACAGCACGAGGAACTCTATTCCATCTTTCCCTATCTGTAAGAACAACCTCTTGGTCTTATACAAGGCCTAGGAATTGGTGCACAATAGCTGCGTTCTCGAGGTATTCCTTGAAGGTGAACAACTCTAAGGATACTAAAGCTCTCCTATAGGCTAACCATCTATGGAAGGCTCTCTGAAGTTCATGATAAAAAACTAGTTGGTGAGGATCCAAGATTCTATCCAAGACTAGCCTCTTAATTTGCTTAAGTTGTGTGGACCTAGATGAGATGATACTAAGTCTCCTGTCAAGTTCGTCCCACAAGGATTGATTTCTACTCGTTTCAGGGATACTAAGGACAGAATTAACTTCTATAGCTGCCAATTGATTTTCTACGTTTATAGTGCTTGCTAACCTCTTTTTAGGAGCTACCATCTAAACATGACTTTAAACCTTAAATGTTTTAAAATGCATCTAAGTTTTAGTTGTTCTAATTTTTTTTGTTTTTTTTTTGTTTTTGTTTTTGTTTTCAAAAGGTTATGATGCATTCACGTCGGGTTCACCAAAATGTATCGCTCCAAATTTTTCGCATCCCTACCTTCAGGCTATAGGATCCGCGCCCGGAAGGAGGATGGGAAAAGGATGGTGCGGTACCTCGGACTGAGAGGACTTTGCGAAGGTCCCGCCTCTCAAGGGAGGTGTATTTTGGTGATTTTTCGACGGATGGTGGGTTCACCAGGAAAAATTTGGTGGCAGTTTCCATGCCTAGGTTTTGGAATGTGTTTAGATGAGTTCGTTTTAATCTTAAGCATTCATATCCTAGGTTTGGCCGAATGAATCTAAATTAAACTACATGAAAATGCAACTTTCATGAATACAACAAACAGATTAAAAAGCGAGAAAATAGAGAATTTACAGGAGGAAAATGGGGAATACCGATCCGGATGTCCGAAGAAGATTCGATGTTTGAAGCGATCTGGATCATCTGGAATTCGACAGAATCACCTGCAATCTGACAGAATCATCTGAAACTGACAGAATCGTCTGAGATCTGACAGAATCGTCTGAGACTGACAGAATCATCTGAGATCTGACGAATTCGTCAGAGACCTGCAAAACAGAAAACAGATGCAAAATACAAGAAATTCTACTATGCTAACAGAGGCAAATTACACCAAATAATAAAATGAATACTGAACAATATTTAAGAACAAAAATTAAAGCAAGTTACTGTACTTTAACAACAAATCATGAACTTAATGTGCAATCTAAGCTAAATGGGTGAACTCCAAATGCAAAATAATATAAACACTGAGTAAATGATCTAATTTGCAGCATAAAATGACAAAGAAAGAAGGTTGAGAAAAACAAACTCCAGGCATCGATTGCCTCGATGTGGACTACAGTCGAGATCGTCTCGCATCAGTATGAAATCGTCTCGCATTTGACGGGATCGCCTCCGATCTGAACAGGTTCATCGACGACGATGGATGCTGGCTTCGGTTGAAAATCAGTGATGTACCTGCAACAAAATTGCTATGGGACTAGTGCAAAAGCAAAATTAAGATGTTTTGACGTAGAGGGAATCAGTTTGCAGATAATTTCAGCTAGGGGTTGGGGAGGGAAAATTCTAGAGATTAAATAGGCTTAGGGGGAGTAGTTAGGAGGTTGGAGATCATCCCAATTTGGGAGATCTCCAACGAGGGAGGGTCCCAACGGTGCAGACACGCTTCTGCCTAGATTGGAGACCCGTTGGAACAAATTCCAACTATGCAAATTCAGTTTTGCAACAAGATCGTCTGGACGTCCTAGTCCAGACGAAATCGTCAAATCTAGGGCGATATCGTCTGATCGGCGACGATATCGTCAAACGGTCAAAACAACCTCTAAAAATGGCATAGAAAAGGGGGAAACGGATTTCCCGACGGTTAACAGGCGGTTTGGGAGGTTAAATTTGAATTTAAAATTATTTACTAAGGTGAATGTAAATTTTATAATTTTACTGCACCAATTTTAGGGTGCTACAAGTAGCATAGCTATTTTCAAGCACATCCTTTGAATGGGTTATTATTGGCCCACTATGGAGAAGGATTTCACAGTATATGTCAGGTAGTGTATAAAATTTTAGCACCATGCTAATCTTACACACCTACCATCACAAGCCTTATAGCCCGTCCAAGTGACTTGACCATTTGCTCAGTGGGGCTTGGATCTAATTGGTAATATCTCTCCCCATATTCAGGCTGACACATGTTTATCATAACAACCACTAAGTATTTATCCAAATGGGTGGATGCAATCCCTTTAACTACAACGACAAGAGTGTGTATTATGAAGTTCATACTCCATAATATAATATATCGTTTTGAGATACCATCCAAAATAATATCGAATAATAGAACTTTATTTAAAAACAAAACTGTAAGGACTTTAACATCCAAGTATAACATTCAACACAGTTTTGCAATTCCATATTATCCGTAAACAAACGAGCAAGTAGGGGCCTCGAACAAAACAATGGTATCAATATTAAAGAAGATTGTTCAAGAAAATCATAAATATTAGCATATTCAGCTACCTCTTGCATTATGGGATTATAGGACTAGTATACGAACACCCATTGGGGAAACACTGTTCTCACTAGTATATGGTGTTGAGGCCATCATGCCCTTGGAATTAGAAATTTCAACATTGTGTTTCATATTGAAAGAGTTCATCAATGATGACACTATGTGGGAAGCTCACCTAGATTAATTGATGCTTCTTGATGAATATCGTGTGAATGCTCTTGAGCATCTTCGAGTTTACCAAGATCCGCTAAAACAAGCTTACAATAATAAAGTCCACTTGAGAGACTTTAAAGTTGGGGATCTTGTGCTAAAAGAGAACCAATAGAACTCAAACTTGCTGATGTACCTATGAGATAAATTTACGACCAACTAGTTAGGTCCATTCATCATTTCAGAGAAGAGTGGACCTGGTACTTATCGCCTAACATCGCTAGAAGGTGTTGAAGAGCTTGAACCTCTCAAAATTATTCATCTAAAGGTATTTCATACATAAAATCAAAAATCCAAAAACATTTGAAAAGTGCTCAAAATAACAAAAACAATTTAAAGCATCAAAAATCTAGACAAATAAAAAAGCAATAAAACATAAAAACATTGCAAAACATCAAAAATACAAAAATATTTACATTTGGTATTGCATTTACATTTTGCATATGCATTCATTTAATTGCATTGCATTAGGCATTCTCATCCATTACATTTTCATTAGGATAGGTTGTGTTTATAATTTGACAAATGACACCATGTTTGTATCTCAATCATACATCTCTACATCATCATCATCCATCATCCCCTATGAGTAAGTGTATTTTCAACACAACACCATCAGTTGCTATGAGGTATATACTAGATTTTTTCGATCATTCAACCATACCTAGTGAAATTTTCAGATTTTATAAGAAAGCTATCTTCACTTTTGGAGATAAGGTCTAGTTTTGATAGTATCTTGCACATATCAAAATCCTATCACATTTTAAACATTAATAATCCTAGTTTGAACAAGGAAGGATGAACACTACAAAGTGGTCCTAGTCACCTTAAGTGAAAGGTTTATACTTGCTCATTTTGTGATGTGCATGGTCTAGGATTCTGATCATTGGAAAAATGACAAGCTCTCCCCTACCCAAAGAAATCCCTTGCTTTCATACAAAATAAGCAAAATTCCAAAATCAAAGCAAATCCCTTAAAAAAATATAAAATAAACAGTGATTTTCATCGCTAAGCATGAGCAAGTATCCCAATAAATAAAAATAAAATAAGGGGGTGAAGAGCTTGAATCCCTAGAATGGTTAGTATTCAAAACCATTGAGTGATCCCCATTACAATAATGGTCTAAATGAATCCTGCCTAGCAATGGGGTAGTTCTAAGCAATTTACAAATGAGCTAGCTTTAGGTGGCCTGTATTACCTAGTAGTCTAGTCCAACTGCATTCAAACTTAGGATCATGGTGAACATTTGGTGATCCTCATTACAGCAATGGGCTGAATGAATCAAGCCTGGAAATGAGGTAGTCTTATGTCTCATCTAATAAATTTATTTGCACACACAGGGATAATGAATATCTAGGTTGTCATAACAAAAAATTTTATCTTTCAGGAGTCATGTATCGTCATTATACAACTTTTGATTAATCAACTAGGGTGTTTGAGTCTCATGGAAAACCTTAAAAATCCCTTACAAGCAACAAATCATCTCATCAATCATGCACATTTTTCCTTATGAGGTTTTGTTTATTAAGGGGTATTCATAAAATAGGATAGATACTAAATGGTTATTAGCAATGATATTTAGACAACCAATGGTTATTTTATGCACATATTTTAATTCACAAAAGCTTATAGAGAAAACACATACATCTCACATCATCTCATCTTACATATGGATGCTAAAATAATTAATTCTTATGATAAGAGTTACCATTGTCATTCATGATTTTTATACATCCGGTGGTGTCATCCATTAGTTTGTAAAATACATATATTTTAAGTGATTAAAGCATACAGCTTCATTTGCATTAGATCATACTCATGTAATTAATGCATTACATTACATATCATTTGTCATATCACATCACATAGATTAAATGCATAAACAATTGAAACAAATTAAACATGCATTTAACATTCACCATTGCATCCATATATGCATACATAGTAGTGCATCTATACATCTATATCATAGCATCTACTCATACATCTATCACCTATCTAGTGCATGTTATCAATATATTACATCCATATAGCATAATCAAAGCATCATATAAGCATTGCATCCACATATGCATAACAAGAACATAAAGCAATAAAATTATACACATAATGAGCAATAAAGGAGTATCATATATAAATGTGTCAAAATGTACATAAAAGAGGTACAAAATACCCTTAGGCTACAATAGTGTAGGTCCTCAAACGTTACACTCAAAAAAGATATAAGATATCATGTCTATCATACAGGGTCGATGCCCCCTAAGTTGTCTCCTCTCTCAGCTCCCTCTCTATGAGGCTAACTGGAGCTGGTGCCCATTGATCTCTATGATCGAGCCCCTGATTTGTGGCTAGGATGCATTGAGGAATTTCTAGACTCGCTTTGACTCCTATGTGATCCTCATGTAGTGAACCGCATAGGTAGAGTGCCCCCTAGCATGGCCACTTATCCCTCTAGTTGTAGAATGTATGTACCATCAAATTGGTACCTTGCATCATATTGGTTGAGTAGACCCTGCAACCTAGCCACCTATGCTTGCAATACTACTACAGCTCTTGTAGTAGGTGTACCTGAAGCTACCTACCCCTGAGTGGCTAGAGTGGATGGTGTGAGCTAAGAAATAGTAGGAACCCCTAGTTGTGTCCTGAGAGCATCTCTCTTAGTAGTCCTAGCGTCCAACTGTGCCTATAGTAAATCCCTCTAGCAAGTAACCTTATCTATCAAGGTCTGTGTTGAATCTGGCTGAGCCAAGTAGAGAGTCATATCCTCCTCATACCCTCGTCATCGTACCTAGCTTACACTTAGTTGGCTCTATATTGTAGCAAGAGAGGTATCCCTCTCCATAAGCTAACGATGGGTTGTCTGTAGCTCTGCTTGTAAGCTATGTACCTCAGCCCGTAGTGGTGACTCCTTAGAATCAAGGGCATCCTCCTCACCCTCCTCCTCCTCTTGTGGCTCCTCTACCTATAGAGAAACCTGACCCCACTCACTCTCTATCCTGGGATGCACTCGCCACCCATGTGGATCATCAAATGTTGCCTCAGCAGTATCTCCATCTCTAGAGTTCCTATAGTACCACCACCCTTCCATAGCCTAGAAACCCACCAAGTGTCATAGGCCTCTATAGTCCCAGCATCTGCTATCCTTGTATCTCCTAGAGCATCATTCTCATTTGTCACCTCTGACACCTGATGCCATGTAAGCTATATCTCTATCTTAATATGGTGGTAGAGGACTGGCTCCTTTGTGATATCTTAGGTGAATCTGAACTACCTCATCACTCAAGAGTAGTGGAATAACTCCCTCATCCTAGGCTTACACCCAATGACCCATCGATCATACCGCATTTGAGCCAAGTATCTATCAGTCTCCTTCCAAGCTGGGTAACCCAAGTAAGACCTCCATATAATATGACTCACCTAGAGTCCTATGAGTGAATCCATGTAGTGTCATAGATCTCCAGTATGAGATCTACTCTGATGGGTCTCTAACTCCCATGGCCATCTGGCACTATAGCATTGTACCTCCACTACTACTTTTGTGATCTCTAAGGGTAATCCTCTAGGTATGTCTATCCCGATGTGCTCCCACCCCCATATATGTAGTAGTAAGTTGCATCCAATGCCTACTCACCCCCATCGAGTGATCTTGTATAGCTCATCGTAGAGTTGGGCCAGCAGTGTGCTCTCCCACACCATAGTCATTGATAGAGTGTTTTCAAGTAGATCTTGAACCATTGCCAAGAGGTTCCATGGGAACCTCGCACCTGATATGTTTGGTAATAGCACATTACAGATAATATGCATGAGAATGGACTAGCACCAAGAAAATATATCATGTCGATACCAATAAGTGACTGGCACCCCTCCATGCTCGATGTTACCTAGGGCCTCAATGTGTCTATCACCTAAAACTCTTTGAAATATTATTGTCCTATATGTAGTTGCTAAAGAGGTGATGGCCCGTCCATTGATCAGGATCCTAAAAATACGGTAGACATCCTTAGGTGTCACCGTCATCTCCCCAATTGAAATATGAAAAGTGTTAGTCCTCGAATCCCATTGATGGACTAAATCTATTAGGAAGGCTTGGTCTGACATGGTCATTAGCAATCTGACAATATAGCTAAGGCCCAAGGCCCCAAACCAATCCTAGTCTACGCAATCTAACTAGGTCAATAGCTCCACCAGCAAATCATGCTCTCGCGCTTTTGCAATCAAAGTCTAAGGTGCAAATCCAAATGCATAATTAGCCTCAGATTTCAAAATTTAAAAAAAAATTTAAAAATTTAAAAATTTGGATAATGTTTCTTAGCCACTCGTGCCAATAGCGGTCACCACAGCCACCACTAACATTTACAGTAGCTAACCGTAAATAGTCATTTTTTATCATTGGGGTTTGAACCTAGCCACTCACAGCAACAGCGACCCCTAGTTGAAAAATTAGAAGCTACTGACACCGATAGTGGCTGTTGGAAAATTACCATTAGTAAAAAGGTTAAAATTTTGATTTTACCTTGGGTAAAGGTAACTTACCTTTTACCTTACCTGGACGGCAGTGGACGGCAGCATTTGGGCGGCAAGAGAATTCAAGTTTATTTTCTTCTCCCCTAATTTCTCCTTTCCCCCCTTTTCTCTCAAATGGTTACTTTAACGTTTATTTAAACTTTGTAACCTTATGTTTATTGTTAATGCAAATTTACTGTTTAATCAAATTGCTCACCTTTCACATTTGGTATCAGAGCCGAGAGCCGAGACCGGCCCGAATCCCGAGGCGGTGGGGCCCGCAGTTTGAGGCGATGGCATGGATCCCGAGGCAACCCACAGGAGCCGAGGCGACACGGATCTCGAGGCGGCCTGTAGGAGCAGATCGATGAGATTCCTGAGGCATTGGACGAGGCGGCCCATAGGAGCAGATTGATGTGATTCTCGAGGTGCTGGAGTGGAGAGGCTTGTTGATGTGGCGTGACATGGCGACCTACACGTAGCTCAAGGTTCGTTGACGTGGCATGACATGGCGACCTGCATGCAATTCGAGGTTCATTGACGTGGCATGGCGACCTGCACGCATCTCGAGGCTCATTATCGTGGCATGGTGATGTGGCATGGTGTGACCTGCACGCGGCCCGAGGCTCATTGATATGGTGACCCATGCGCAGCCCGAGGCAAAAGGAGTTCTGCATTGTTAGTGACTGCCCGCAGGCAATCAAAGCACTACGTGTGCTTCGCTCTTTTTAAAGAGCTAAAACATCGTCGTAGTGGCGATGTGGGACTAAAGTCCCAGAAAAAAGACAAAGCTTCATGCCGAAGCGTGAAGCCAATAATAGCTTCGCGCTCGACGTGAAAGCTATAAGGCAGGGAGCCCGCTTAGCTCCCGGATCTGCCCGATAGCACAGCGGCTACCCTTTGCCTTGACTCCCGCGAGGTCGAACGATCGATCCTCGACGGGGTCATTTTTTAGAACGATCGATCCTCGATGAGGGCAAGGAGCTCACTTTAGCTCCCGGATCTACCCGGTAGCATAGCGGCTACCCTTTGCCTTGACGCCCGCGAGGTCGCATGATCGATCCTCGACAGGGTCAATAGTTTTTTTTTTTTTAAATTCATAAAAACTATAAGGAAATTTTAAATTTTTTAAATTTTTTTTATTTATTGTAATTTCCTGAGAGGAAATAACTGTACAATTTAAAAAAAAAAATTCAAAGTTTTATTTATCATTTAAAGTTGATAATAGACATTTCCTAAGAGGAAATAATTGTAAAGTTTTTTTTTAAAAAAACTTTGAAAGTTAAAATTTTTTTTTAATTTCCTAAGAGGAAATCTTTGTAAAAGAAAATTTTTGGGAAATTTTCTTAAATGATAAGATCGGAAGGATGTTATCAAGCCCTCTACAAGTTGTTACTAAGAACAAACACTGAAAACTTTGATAGGCACATGAAAACACTAGGGAATTAATACAGTTTTTTCACAGTTGCAAAATGCGGTTATTGCAAACCAGAGAAATCTTGATCTAGGATACGAAGCAGATTCAGAAGATAACTCCTTTGGCAGCAGGTTTGAACAATCCGACACAGTGGCAATTGCTTCACAAGGATCTGAATATTCTCATTATAGTAATTCAGTTGAAATCCTACAAACTCCTCCTGAAATAATATTGATCAGTGACGATGATGAACAAGTCGCTGACAATTTTGTAATTGCTGAACAACAAGAATGAGTTGTTTATGATTGTAAATCAAGCAAGGCTTGATAGTTTGTAAAGTCTTTTTTGCAATAAGACTATAAAAGAGAGGTTTCTTATTTTAGTAGATAATAATGGGATCACATAATAATCTACCAATTCCCGAATTCAGTGGGGATAATTATGAGTACTGGTCCATCAAGATGAGGACATTACTCATCGAAAAAGGACTATGGGATATTATTGAAGACGGATACACTGCTCCAACAGATTGGACTACTTTAAGTGCAAATGATAAGAAGATCTACAAAGATGCACAGAAAAATAATTCTTTTGCCTTATACCATCTTCAATCAGCATTAGATCCAAGTATCTTTCCTAGAATTGCATCTTACTTAACTGCTACAGATGCATGGAATGCCTTGAAAGAAGGATTCCAAGGAAGTGATAAAGTAAAGCAAGTCAGGCTTCAGACCTTAAAAAGAGATTTTGAAAATCTCAGAATGAAGGAAAATGAAAGAGTCAGAGACTACCGTGTTCGAGTTAAAGCGAGTAGTTGATATGATGCAAACTTTAGGTGAAGACACAAAAAATGAAACAATTGTGAAGAAAGTGTTGAGAACACTTCTTCCTAAGTGGAATCACATTGCCATCATAATTGAAGAATCCAAAGACCTTTCTACTCTTACATTTGATAGTTTGATTGGATCATTAACATCACATGAAGAGAGACTTCAAGGAGCACCTTCAACAAGCTATGGAGGTGATGACAAAGCCTTCACTTCGAATGAAACTGCAAGACGAGGACAAGGAAGAGGCCGAGGCAGAGGACACCAACAAAGAGGCAAAGGCCAAAGCAACTCCTACGGAGGAGGAAATCAAAACAAAGGTGGAAATCAAAACAGAGGAGCCAATCAGAACCAAAGCGGCAATGCAGGCCGTGGAAATCAAGGACGAGGAAGTAACAAGACTAAAACAGCTTGTTTCAATTGTGGGAAACAAGGCCACTTCGCTCGTGACTGCTGGTCAAAGACTTCAAAAGATCAAAGCAGTCAATATGGCTCATTCTACGGAGAAGAAGAAGGTCCACCAAACCTTTTTCTCTCTTATGGACAGCCAGATCAAAATCTTAATGATACATGGATTTTAGATACTGGTTGCTCCAACCACATGAGTGGCAAAGAAAATCTCTTTGCTACATTAGATTCAAATTACAAATCCCATGTTAAGTTAGGGGATAATAAATCTTTGCAAGTTGAAGGCATAGGAGCTATGGAAGTTCCAACAAAAGAAGGCCTTAAAAATGTGAATGACATATACTATACTCCACGGCTACAACACAATTTGTTAAGTGTTGGCCAAATGATGGAGAAGCATTACAAATTAGTTTTTGATGAAAGAAAATGTACAATATTTGATAAAAACAATTGTAACCGAGTCATCACAGAAGTACCTATGACAAAGAATAGGTTATTCCCTCTAAAATTTGTCAACTTGCAAACATTGCTATTACAAATCCAAGTGAATTGTGGCACTTGAGATATGGTCACCTCAATTCCGCTAGCTTGAAAATGTTAACATCACAAGCTATGGTGACAGGACTACCAAAAATTCCAGAACATAAGAAGGTATGCGAAGCATGTGCTTTGGGAAAGCACTCCAGAACAAAGTTTCCAAGAGGCCGAGCGTGGAGAGCCAGCTATCCTCTTCAACTAGTACATTCGGACATCTGTGGTCCAATGCAAACAAAAAGCCTTGGAAACAATTCTTATTTTCTAACATTCATAGATGATTATTCTAGAATGTGTTGGCTCTATTTTTTGAAACACAAAGATGAAGCATTTGATTGCTTCATAGACTTCAGAAATAATGTAGAAAAGCAAAGTGACTACTATGTCAAATGTCTTCGCATTGATAAAGGAGGAGAGTACTCCTCAAATGAATTTTTACATTATTGTAAGCAAAATGGGATAAAAAGGCAGTTCACCACTGCCTATACCCCACAGCAGAATGGTGTGGCCGAGAGAAAGAACCGCACCCTTGTTGAAATGGCACGAACAATGCTTCAGGCAAAGCATCTCACAAACAGCTATTGGGCAGATGCAGTGAGAACAAGTGCATATATTCTAAATAGAAGTCCGACTTCTAGTTTAGATGGTATCACTCCTTATGAAGGATGGTACGGTAAGAAACCAAATGTCAAACATTTCAGAATATTTGGTTCTTTAGCTTATGCACACATTCCTGAGGAGAAGAGAAAGAAGCTTGATCCAAAGAGTCAAGCATGTGTTTTTGTAGGGTATTGTGATTCAACCAAAGGGTATAGATTGTACAATCCCAAGACACATAAAATCATTATCTCCAGGGATGTAATTTTTGATGAAGGGGGAGAATGGGGTCATAAAAAATTTGTTGATTTTGACTCTAATTCGGACAGTTCCACATTAGTACCTCCCACATTTGTACAACCCAAGAAAAGCAGTGGAAAAAGTCCTCCTCCACAAATTCCACATCAGGAAACTTCATCAAGTACATCAAGTGGTACACCAAGTCCAAGAGGGACTTCTTTGTTGGCACCCCCAAATTCTCCAAAACGATTTCATAGATCTGTAAGCGCTCCAAGTCCGATGGATATAGATCCAATTTCTCAAAGGAAAGAGACAAATAAAGGAAAGCGCATACTACAGAGTCATCCATCTTCTCAAATGTTGGATAGAAATTTCCAACAAAGATACACTAGGAGTCAAGCTAGTGAGATGGACGACATTTTGTCAAGACTTGAAAATCTTCAAATGTCAGGAGATGATGAGTCTCATGAACCAAGGGGTGATGTAGTCAATTATGCTTTGTTGGTCGCTGCACAACTAGAACCATCTAGCTATGAAAAAGCATGCATCGAAAGTATATGGCAAGATGCCATGGAAGAGGAAATATCCTCAATTAAGAAGAATGATACTTGGGAGCTTGTGAAGCTTCCCAAGGGAAAAAAATGTGTTGGATGTAAATGGGTCTATAAGACCAAATTCAATGCTGATGGAAGCATTGAAAGGCACAAGGCAAGATTAGTAGCTAAAGGTTTTACTCAGAAATATGGAATAGATTATGAGGAAACCTTTGCTCCAGTTGCTCGACAAGAAACAATCAGAACTGTTCTTTCCTTGGAAGCCCATAAAGGATGGAACATTCAACACATGGATGTGAAAAGTGCATTTTTAAATGGATACCTGACAGAAGAGGTGTATGTTCAACAACCTCAAGGTTTCCAAGAACCAGGAAAAGAGAACCTTGTTTATAAATTGAAAAAAGCACTTTATGGCCTCAAGCAAGCACCACGAGCGTGGTACTCACGAATTGATGGCTATTTCAGCAAATATGGTTTCACAAAAAGCAAGAGTGAACCAACACTATACTACCTGAAAAATGGAGTAGATATCCTCATAGTTTGTTTATATGTGGATGATCTAATATTCATGGGTAGTAATAATAAAATGAATATGGAGTTCAAAAACTCCATGATGAATCAGTTTGAGATGAAGGATCTCGGATTAATGAGATACTTCCTAGGAATGGAAGTACATCAATCAAAGAATGGGATCTTCATATGTCAACAGAAATATGCTCATGACATGATCAAGAAATTTGCTATGCAGCAGTGCAAATCAGCTGCAACACCAACCGGACATGGAATCCAGCTAAGCAAAGAAGATGGAGCACCAAAAGTTGACTTGACCAATTTCAGAAGCATGGTTGGGAGTTTAATGTTTCTCACCAACACTAGGCCAGATATACAGTATGTTGTTTCTCTTGTATCACGGTTTATGGCATGCCCATCCGAGCTGCATCTTCAAGCAACCAAACTAATTTTACGATATGTAAAAGGTACATTGGATTTTGGAATCCATTACCACAAGTCTAACTCTATGAAGTTAATTGGTTATAGTGACAGCGATTGGGGCAGTAATATAGATGACAAAAAATCTACATCAAGGAACTATTTTAGTCTAGGTTCAGGACTAATAACTTGGAGTTCCAAGAAGCAATCTGTTGTAGCATTATCATCTACATAAGCTAAGTATATAGCCATTACTCATGCTAGTACTCAAATCCTCTGGTTGAGGAAAATCCTTGAAGAGATTGGCGAAAAACAAATTGGTCCAACCAAACTGAATTGTGATAATATCAGTGCCATACAGTTGGCATATAATCCGATCCACCACAAAAGGTCAAAACATTTTGATATGAAGTATCACTTCATAAGAGATATGGTGGAACAGCAGACAGTTGAGCTTGAATATTGTAGCACTTTGGATAATCTAGCAGACATCTTCACCAAAGGCATGGCTAAAGCTCAATTTATAAAGCTGAGAGACTATATAGTCAGTCCTCTCAACTTTAAGGGGGAGAATGTTGGAAAATTACCATTAGTAAAAAGGTTAAAAATTTGATTTTACCTTGGGTAAAGGTAACTTACCTTTTACCTTACCTGGACGGCAGCATTTGGGCGGCAAGAGAATTCAAGTTTATTTTCTTCTCCCCTAATTTCTCCTTTCCCCCCTTTTCTCTCAAATGGTTACTTTAACGTTTATTTAAACTTTGTAACCTTATGTTTATTGTTAATGCAAATTTACTGTTTAATCAAATTGCTCACCTTTCACAGTGGCTACGGGAAAGACCTCATGCAAGGTCATTTTCCACCCCAAAAATTACCCAAAATTAAACCCACCCATCTAAGCTAACCTAATGCTAAACCTAACTAAGGTGAGGTTATTTACTTAAAGTTTAATGAGGTTCTTTTAGCTTCATTAATTAGTGAGGTTCTTTTTAATGCTCAAATTACAAGTGAGAGATGAATAATCTAACTTAGAAGCTCTAGCTATGTCATTCGTGCAAGCCTCCGGTTGATCCACCATCATGGTCCAAGAAAATCTTAACAATTTTTTGTATCAGATTCTCTCTCCCCTCAGAGCTCTCACTATTCACTCAAGCTAGCTAGAAATAATGAAAATTAAAAACCCTAAATTTTCTTTTATATTTTTCATTTTGTTCTTGGCTACTAATGGTGACAACGGGTGCGGATCAGGGCAACCTCGGCCGCTGACAGTGACAATGACTAAGGAAATTATAAAAACCAACCACAATTGTCGATAGTGGCTAAGAACCAACAATAAATGCTCCAAATTTTTCACCATGAGGAGCTTCAAAATGGATAATAATAATTATCTACCAGTCCATAATCTTCAAAAATCATCAAAAAAAATCAACTAAATCAAATTTCAAATGTGCCTCATACCTATTTATTTATTCTACACACTTGGCGATTGTAGCGACTTGCACTCCATACCATCTGGCAAGATGAGTAAATTACCATAAGGCTATGTGAACCAAATTATTCATCATTGAATTGAAATGTCTCCACTTCAATCCCAAAGAAGGCCATTACGATCGGACTACCCCACGGGAACGAGGTACTCATTTCATTTCTCCTATGAAATTTTAGATCATTGAGTATAGTGATTCAACCCAAGCATAAATGGAATTGGTATCATCTTGATTTCCTAAGAAGGCCATTACGCTTGGACTACTTTGCAGGATAGATATGTACAATTAATTTTAACAATTGAAATCATAGCTATAATAGGAATTACCTACTAACAAATGCAATCATCTTGAACTATCCAAATCAATCATCTTGGTCAAGCGACTCGTTGCTTCCATCACTTGTCCTTTCCTAATTGACTCATCGCTTGAGGAGGTATTCATAATAATAACATTCATAATAAAAATCAATAATCGATCACTCAATCATATAAATCATGTTCATCTTACAAATCATTGCTAACAACTATCACAATTTTACCCTTCTAATGGGGAAAAAGCATACATAATGAACTAAATATTTGGCAATCTATTTTTCGGTCATTGTCGTTCGAACAATTCATTCCGATTTCATGTAGATCACATCCAAAGATTTACTCAAAGCTAATCCTTTCATTCCATTGGAAGCAATGATTTTGAGACATGTCCTTTATGTGATTGGGGTATCTAATGTTGACCAGATCAATGAACATCAACAAACCTACAATATGGCTTTAGGTGATCTATTTTTGCTCAACATCATGTTTTTCCACACAATGCATCCTAAAAGGGGCATCTGTAGACACCTAAAACATGTCATATTTAGGATACTACTCATATGGGCACCTTTGTAGACCATATGAATGAGCTTGGACCTTTCCAAGAACAAGCAGTGGTTCTAATCACTCATTTTAGGTAGTTTAGGCCTATACAACCTTAGTTGTTGATAGCATCAGCAGCTAATATGCCAGCCACTAATGATCAGAGCGACTAAGGGTAGCCTTCCCCTATCAGCACTAGGTGAGAGCGGCTAGCCCTGTAACAAAATCAAGCTACCCAAGTTGAGTAAAATTAGTTGCAATGAATAAACTTGCAATGGTTCTTGAGAAATTTTGGGCTGTGAAGCTTCCAAAGGGTTCCTCCCAACTGCAAGCCAACTAATTCTTGATCTTGGCTTCCTTGAGAAGCCAAGATTAGGATTTGGGAAAGTCTATTTATAGACCTCCCAAAGAGGTATTTATGATCATGAATTGAATACAACAAAGCCCTGCTGAATTGTAGAGCCATTTCACATCACTTGAGAAGTAGTGAGATGCTACCCAATTACAGTTTGACACCTGCATTTGCAACAATGGAGCTTCCAATAGCTTGAGGAGCAAGCTTGCCATTCCACATCAATCCATCATGAATTCAAGAGATTTCAATTGCAAATATATGTTTAGACACCCAAGCGACCCTTGACCATAAATTCATTGAGAAAATTGAGCATCAACAAACCTGATTTTAGGAGCATATTACTTTCCTCTTAGCCATTGTCTTCAACAGAGGCCTACAGGCTTAGCTACTAATGTCGTTAGCAGTTAGCAGAGCCAGTTTCTATGAGCAACAATGGCTAGAATTTGACTTACCATTTTCTTTTATTTAGTCATATTTTTCCTAATTTTATCATGCATTTAGATTTACTTAGCATATATTAATCATCTTCATTGCATTTCTATGGTTCATTAGCAGTTTCATAGGCATATTTGCTTTCATTTATGTATTTCATGCTTTCTTTACATATTAGTCTTATTTCTTGCATTTTATTGGAAATAAGCCTCATCTTGAGAGGCATCATATGCTTTTAATATTTCTTGTTGTTTCCTTGCACATAGGTAACAGATATTTCCAAGGATAAGGTATCATTCAAGATCCTACCTCTTGACATTAGAGAATGAGGCATCTAGTAAGCCCTCAAGAAAAGTTGTGTTGAAGTGAAGATCATTGAAGTGCATCTCCTCTAGTTGAGAGGTTCATAAATTTTGTAATATCTGTATCAAATTGAGGGACTCCCTAAGAGGGAGGGTTTGTAATCAAGCTTCATCATTATTAATAAAAGAGCACCCCCATTTCTTGAATATCTTTTATCTTTTGCAATGATTACTTGATTTCATTATTGTCAATTTGTTATATGCTTACAATAGTGTAGATGCATGGTTTTTACCTTCATACAAATTTCTAATAAGTTTCTTTGGCAAAGGGATCTATAGCTCCATGGATATGGATAATCCTTCCTTGATATTCATATTTTAAACAATTATGTAAGGTGGAAGGTAATACTTTCACAGCATGTATCCAAGTTCTTCCAAGCAGCATGTTATATGTTACATCGCATGATATAACATAGAAGAGGGTGTTAGGGATGCATGGGCCTACTTTTAAAGGTAATGTTATGGTGTCTATCACTTCCCTTTCTTAATTATCAAATGCTCTAAAGGCAAGGCCTGATGTTTGCAAGTCTTATATACTTAAATAAAAAAATTGTAAAAAATTGACGTTGTAAATGTTCAAGGCTGGCCCATTATCTACTAAGACTCTCTTGATGTGTTTTTACCCTATTTGGGCTATAATATAAAAATGTGAATCCCCTGATATGGATTCAAGGGGTGTGTTTGTCTCATGAAAAGCTAATATCGTACTATTTATCTTAGTAAAATCTACAATGTTGGTGATGTCATTAGGAGATATGTCTTGGGGGATCTCTTGCTCACTTAGAAGTTTTAGCAGTATTCTCCTATGAGCAGGTGATGTTTTTAGTAATACTAGAAGGGAAATTTTTGCGAGTATGATTTCTAATTGTTTTCAAAGATCAAAATAATGTATAGTGTTCTAAGAGGCATGAGTACCAAAGGTGATCTGTTAGGAACATTTACTCTTGTATTGTAAGGGATGACTAAGGGTGGTTGCTTGGAGGATTGATTTTTGGCTTGTTGTCTAGTTACTATGTAAGATGGATTTGATAGATGGATGGTACCTACAAAATTGGCAAATTTTTTATCACATTTTGGCAAGGGGTTTTGAAAAATCCCTAAGTTTTTGTTAGGAGTATCTTGTTGATCAAAAACTATTTTTCCTTCTTCTATAATATCTTGGATGAGATTCCTTAAGAGTGTTGCACTTGTTTGTTGTGTGTCCTTATATTAAGTCATAATCATAATGCTCATCATGTTTATTCCAATTAGGCAATGCTTTGGTGGTATCCCAATAATTTATGGTTAGGAGTTCCATCATATTTGAATCAAGAAGCATTTTTAACATGGCATCTTGGCTTTGTCTAGTTTTTGTGTATTGTATTTTAGATTTGTCTTATCTTGGTACCACTAACTTTTAAGGAGTGTTTTGAGTTGCATTTACGTTGTTGTTTTGATAAGAATTTATTTTTAGTGTTTTTATTTGATATTTTGAAGAGGATTGGGGATCATCCCCTAAGTTTATGAGGGTTTCTTATAATTTTTCATTCCATTTGTTTGTATTAGACACACTAGATGGTAATGTTGGTTGAAGTGAGAGAAAAATGTTGAACTCTTTTTTTGAATTTATAAGGAGTTGCATAAAGCAAAGGTCTCTATATCTCCATGGATATGGATAATCCTTCCTTGATATTCATATTTTAAACAATGATGTAAGGTGGAAGGTACTACTTTCATAGCATGTATCCAAGTTCTTCCAAGAAGCATATTATATGTTACATCGCATAATATAATATAGAAGAGGGTGTTACAGATGCATGGACCTACTTTTAAAGGTAAGGTTATGGTTTTTGTAACTTCCCTTTCTTCATTATCAAATTCTCTAAAGACAAGGTCAGATTTTTGCAATTCTTCTATGCTTAAATTAAATTTTTGTAAAATATTGATGTTGCAAATGGTCAAGGCTAACCCATTATCTACTAAGACTCTCTTGATGTGTTTTTACCCTATTTGGGCTATAATATAAAAAGTTGAATTCCTTGATATGGTTTAAATGGGTGTGTCTATCTCATGAAAAGCTAAGATGGTACTATTTATCTTAGTGAAATCAACTATGTTGGTTATGTCATTAGGAGATATGTCTTGGGGGATCTCTTGCTCACTTAAAAATTTAAGCAATATTTCCCTACTAGCGGGTGATGTTTTTAGTAATACTAGAAGGAAAAGTTTTGCGAGTATGTTTTCTAATTGTTGTCAAAGATAAAAATATTGTATGGTGTTCTAAAATGTATGAGGACAAAAGGTGATCTATTAGGGACATTTACTTTTGTATTGTGAGGGATGACTAAGGGCAGTTGCTTGTTGGATTAATTTTTGGCTTTTTGTCTAGTTACTATGTAGAATGGTTTTGATAGATGGATGGTACTGAAGCAAATGAAATATGTCATTTGATCAAACAAAATACATAAACACATATAATGCTCAGAATGCTACTTTTTATTCATTCAAAATGTTCATGGGTTACAAAGGTGATTCTCCCAATTATTTTCATGAATATCAAACATCCTGATGACTTCTTTCGAGACTCCTCAGTGAAGGTGGGCTTGCGGACCACCGGTAGTTTGCTGGTTTTGTGATCTCCTACACCTATTTTTGAAGGCCTACAAAATATGGTTAGATGGTTTGGGGGCCTGCCTTAGTCAAGCCCCATAGTGATAAAAGATAAAATAACATGAAATAAAATTATGCTAAAACATGGTAAAAATTGCATAAAACACTATAAAAACATGAAACAAATGATACCTACTGATTTTATTGGTGTAGACCCACTATAAGATGAATTCATAGATCAGAGGGTAAATTGGAACCCAAATTCACAGGTTAGGGGGTGAATTGGACTTCTACTGAATGTGGGACCAAAATTTTTGTCTAAATGGATGTCTAAAGTTGTCCTTTGTTGCTTGTATGGTGTGGAATTTCTAGATGTGACTCTGGTACGATTCTAGTAGAGTTTTTGTAAGGTGACTGAAAGGTGAGAGAGAGGTAAAATGGGAGGGGAACCCTCTATTTATAGGAGAGGATGAGGTCAGGAGAGGGGGTTAGATAAACCAACCCTTAGAGTTACTCCATGTTGGAGTTAGGTTAGGGTTTGAGTAGGTGTCAAGCCCACATGCCTTAGAGAAATATCTCCTCCTCACACATGTGTGAGGAAGAGTTAGGGTTAGCTAGGATTAGCTAAGTCCTAGGTTAAGTTAGGGTTTAGTTAGGGCTTTTGGAAATATCTAAAACTAACCTCATGGTGCACACATGTGTGGGAGTGTGTTTAGGGCTAATTTGGCTTAGGACCCTAATTAAACTCACTTAAGTGAAAAAGTGCATTTAAGTGAAAGTCAATGATGAATTAGAATGTTAATTAAACTAATTAGGATTTTTAGTGGGGGAATGGTCCCATGGGGTCCTAATTAGGTGTAGGAAAGGGCTTAAGTGGCCTTAGGGGGCTAGTAGATGGATTCCAAGTGGGTAGGAAGCATCCTAGGTGTATTTTACCTAGTTTTTGTAGGTTTGAAGTCTACAAGTGACCAAGGTAGCCTACAGATGGCTAAAGCGGCCTATGATGGCCTAAAAATACCTAGAAGTAAGAATGTGCAACTTTTGGGTGTCTACATTTGCCCATTTTTGTACTAGGTTATGTGGAACATAATTTAGTGCAAAAATATGATGTGAGAAGAAAGTGGAATGTGTGTGAACCAAAGGAGGAAAGAGGGAAAAGAAGAATAAGGAAGAAGAATGGGATCTAATCAAAGGTATGTAGCCGCTCGAAGTGTGACCATACAACAATGATTGAAAGCCAAGAGAAGAAGGGAAAATAATGGGATCTAATCAAAGGTATATAGTCACTCGAAGCATGACCATACAACATTGATCAATAGCCAAGAAAAGAGAAGGAGAAAGAAGAAGGGAAAATAATGGGATCTAATCAAAGGTATGTAGCCGCTCGAAGCATGACCATACAACATTGATCAATAGCCAAGAAAAGAGAAGGGAGAAGAAGAAGAGAAGTAAAATGTAAAATACGGATGATGAATGCAAATGGATGATTGTGGATGCAATGTGATGATTTGTTGATTTTGCACAATATTTTGCAATATTGTGTTGATTTCTTATGAGGGCAACTTATGACTACTTTGCTTTTGCGACCAATGCAATATGGTCCAAACATGAATAGAACAAATATCTATTTCAAATTTTTGCTTCTGATTGATTGATGAGTACATGGTGACACTTGTCAAACCATTTGAGTTGGGTGGCATGGATTATTCAAATGTACCATTCATTATGTGATCGTCGTCGACATACATGAATGCTAGGATGACATCTCTGATATTGTGCATGGCTCTCATGACTTAACAAATATCTGATTTGGTATTTGGATTTTATCTTGAGATAATCTTTAGCAAAAAAAATTGTAGATAGATGTGATATCCATGATTTGGATGTTTGATTGTTTGGTTGTTTGCAAAGTGGATTTTGGATATGAATACCCCCTCAAACGAGGAATCAAAAATGAGGTGAATGGAATGTGGTGATATGATGATGAGTCGATTGATAGATGAAAATGAATGATAACAGGGATGAAAAATTAGATGGACAGGAAGAGGGAAAGGTGACCTAGGTGTTGGAGTGAAATTTTGGTGATTTTGGAGTCAGGAGCTTCAATTCATAGGGTGGGGGGTGAATCAGACCTGAATTCATAGGGTGACCTATGAATTGGACCTAATTCACATGGTGACCTATGAATTAGGGTTTTTAGGTGTATTTATGCTTTTTTGATGCATGTGGGGGGTCATTTTCATGGTGCATGAGTTGGAGAGCGAGGAGTGAGTGATGTTTGGTGACAGAGCACTTGTAGTTTGGGGAGTTGGACTCAGAGATGGTGAGGGGATAGATCGGTGCTGGAAGTCGATGCGGGGATCCACCGGTAAGTGCTCGCTACTTGATTTTGTTGAATTTTGTTGTTTCTAGAAATTTGTGAAATGAGGGAGGGGAGGTTTTTGCATTATTTTTGAAATGCATGTAATATTTAATGAAAATTGAAACACAAAGTGTTAAACAAGCCAAATGGGTATCTAAATATGTAATCAGATGTTAGGTTTGACCAGTTTTTGCATTAGTTTGACCGATTTGCAGGTAGTGTAGTTGAGTGAGTTGACTTTGCTTGTTGGGAGCAAACGGGGTACTGTTTTTGAGATGTGATTGAATTTTATCCGTAAAAGTGGCAAATGGGTATCCAAATGTGTGACTGTGTTTTTTTTTGCCCTCGTTTGGCATGTGATGTTGATGTGTGTTGTTTGGGTGTAAGTTGGTTGAACTTGACTTCAATGTTCACGATTATTGGAGTGTTATTTTTGAAATATGTTGAAAGTTTCATTAGAAAAAGGGTGAGATAGGTATTAAAAAATGTATTTTGTTTTTTTGTGTTGTGGTATTTGATGTGTTTTTGAATTTTGTGCCATGAGGTGTATGTGGGTAAACATGAAATTGGTTGTTGGGAGCCAGATATGCACTATTTGTCAAATCTGTTTGGACTTTTACCATGAAATGGCAAAATGGGTATCCAAAAATATGACTATTTTTTTGTTTTGTTGTGTTGTATGAATTGTACATGATTTAATGTCTTAAAATGCGTGATAAATTAAATGGATGATTTTGTGGGTGTTAAATGTGCTTAAGTGAATTGATTTTTGTATGTTTTGTGATGTTTGTCTGAAAGGGGCATGAATGGTTACCCAAAGTGTGTTTTGTTGTTGTTTATTAGTATTTTATTTTTAGTATGTGATATACCATAATGATGATGTGTGTGACAAGTATTTGATTGAAATTGTATTAACTAAAATGAATGGAATTTTAGTTTGTGTGTGGAACTAACATGAAATTTGTTGTGGTGTTTGTGGATGAAACAGGTGAAGAAGATTGAGTCGCGACATTGTGTGCAGATGATGAAGGTCGAATTGGAGAGGCTATGAAGAATGAGGTGGATCAGAAGTGGTTGGATGTAGTATGGTTGAGAGGAGTTTGGGAGTGCATAAGCATACATGCTAATAGAGCGTACATATCAGCATTATGTGAGATATGGGACCCAGATAGGAATACCTTCCACTTTTTGATGGGTGAGATGATGATCACCTTGGAAGACATGTACAGGATTTATAAGTTTCCCATTGAGGGTGTTCTAGTGAGGGCAGCTACAGATGATAGGTAGGAGGTGGTGATGGAGCATGCATTTGGTGCATGGTGGAGGGAAGTAGATATCAAGAAGATGGATTATGAGTATCTCTGGTGTCAGGACATGTTGTCTAATCACTAGTGTGTGGTGATGGTGATGATCTCTACATATGCACTACCAGATACTTTTGAGGTGTTGTTTACCTAGAATATGTTGGATGTAGTGTGCGATATGGTAGAGCATAAGGTTGTGTTTGCATGGGCACCTACACTATTGGCCTAGGTGTATAGGGAGTTGCATGATGTAGTGCGTATAGGGTAGAAGGGATTGAGTTGGACTCCTTTGCTACAGGTGTGGGCATGGGAGCATATAGTGATAGAGCGACCATCATTGTTGCCCTATAATGCTCATGTGGAGGGAAAGACTCACTTGTTGTACATACTAAGATGGAGGATAGATGAGGAGAAGGGGATGAAGAGGTCACATGAGGGTGATCCTTTATTTTAGAGGGTGAAGTTTGGGGAGTTGGAGGCTAAGAATATTTGTTGGAGGCCCTGGAGAGGTGGGGTAGTATGGGAGAAGGATGAGGAGTAGCTAGGAGCTATTCATTAAGGGTGATGGGTGGTGGGATGGTATACTCCAGTATGAGTTCTTCTAATTTAGTAGGGTGATGTGGTAGTTTGGTTTGTAATAGGATGTTCCAAAGGCACCTATCATGATTTATAGGTAATGGGGTGATAGAGGGAGTCACCCTATAGTACTACCTTGGATTGGTGAGAGGGATCCATCAATGATCATTCTAGATGTGGAGGATGTAAGTACGACACCAAAGTATGATGCTTGGTAGGGGAGTGATTGATCAATGGGTGCAACCAGGTAGTGAGGTTCCTATATTAGAGGGCAAACAGTGAGAGGTACCCGATCTGGGGTAGAGGGGGAGAAGGGGATAAGGCTAAGGTACCTCTTCAATGATAGAGGTGATGGTTAGATGGCACATCTAGTGCAACTATAGAGAGGGTGGTAGAGGCACCGATAGGTGGTGTAGAGCAGCCTATGGAGGATCTCGTGATGATGGAGGAGGTGAGGGATGATGTTGGAGCTGATATAGGTATCGATGACATGATTGATCTGAGAGATCTTGGTGACATGGGAGATATGGGAGAGATACCCATTGAGGAGTAGGAGAGGTTGGATGCTGATGAGGAGGTGTTGATGTTGCAGGAGAGGGTACATCAGTTGGAGGGGTAGCTTCAAGAGAGCGAGAGAGGTCAAGTGACTGACTTGGAGACATGGCAGGGAGAGCGTCATGATTTGGAGGAGAGATTGATAGGTGTGGAGATGGTGAGTGATAGTGAGTGGCAATATTTGATGGAGAGGTTGGGAGCAGTAGAGCAGGTGCATGTTGTAGAGTAGAGGGCATTAGAGCTACAGTGCGTAGAGCTGCATGGGTAGCTCATAGTGGTGGAGATGAGGCACATAGAGATGGTAGAGAATCTACATCATCTGATCAAGGAGACTATGGAGGTAGGGGAGAGGTTGAAGGGAGAGGTTCATAAGAGGTAGTATGTGATAGAGACCAAGGATGCTAAGTGAGAGGCTCATTTGGTAGAGATAGCCATGGTACGTGCTAAGGTTGAGCAACAATAGTAGCCACGAGAGGATAGGGAGTAAGTGAGGATAGTGGAGTAGGTCCCTATATATATGGCTACTTTGAGAGTAGATATAGAGTAACTATAGTTGGGTAGTGAGGATGTGGCAGAGCATATGAGGGAGGAAGAAATAATACAATATGATTATGATATTATCTTACTAATGTGTGGTATTCCACTTTTGAATTATGGTATGTCATGGTTGAGGTCGATATCATGATCACGAGCATGCATGCATTCTCAGTGAAGTCACCAGAGCATGATATTGATAGTTCTGAGAGAGGTTAGGATAGATGTACTTACAGTATCATAGATAGGAGCTATTGTACCAAATTTGGATAGGGTGGTAGTGACTGTGAGTGTTCATACATTAGGGGTAGTTGCTAATTTGAGTGGGGTAGTAGTGTCACGTGGGGAAGATTAGGTGAGGGTGACTCATGATGGGATTGGAGAGACTCTTGGTGATCAACAGGGCTGATATTGGTTTGCGATGATGTATTGTTGTTTTTTTTATAGCCTACAAGTAGATGTAATTATGGGTTGTGGACATGTACCCATTTTGTAGCCTAATGATATTTTTTATTTATATATATATACCTATTGTGTTGTAACTCTTATATATGTGTTGTGATTTTATTTGAATGTGTATGTGATTTTTTGTGTTTGTGTTGTGTAAAATATCGGTAAGTAGATGTACCATGGATGAATATATGTGCATATGGTAGTGTGTAAGAAAATGATATCACTATAGTGTAGATATACTATGAAGTGATGCAGTGGAAATGAATGTAGATAGATGTGATGATGTATGATCTAAGATAGATGTGATAATAGGTAATGTGATGTAAATAAATGCATGTAAAATAGATGCAAGGATGCATGTATGTGAAAGCTAAAATGCATAGAGGAAGCACTTGTATCATAGCATAACCGATGGTAATGTTATCCATTCCATAATCTCAGGGATGTAGGATAGTGTAGTGTGTATGCAACAATTTTGACAATCATAGTTGTAACAATCAAACCTCATGAAAACGGCATTAATCGACAACTCATAACTAACCTAGCTAGGTCAAAGTCTATCAAGGACTAGTGTGTGCAAATAAGTGATGTTCATTTATCCATTTTTATGGAGGTAGGACTAACCCATTGTAAACATAGCCAAAGTAGCTAGCTCATCCACAAGCGCATAGTGATCTGTACAAAATAAGGTCGCTAATGTGACAGATGTGTCACCACTTGTAAGACTATTCCACTAGTAGGTAGGTGCTTAGGGCCTATAGCTGGTGATGGAAATCATCCCATGATGTTATGTTAAACCTAAGGACCAAAGGTGATGAAGCATAACAATTGTGTTTCTTGGAGGCTTTTCCTTTTGTTTTCTGCCCCTCGTTTATTGCTTGTATTTTTGTGGTGCTCTTTTCTTTTTTTTTTTTGTATGGGCGTTGGCTTTTGTTTTCTACCCCTTTTTCTGATTTTTGCTTATGCTTATCCCTTTGTTTATCCCTAGGTTGTATGTTGATCATGCAAATGATAGGATGAGCAGGGGAAACCATTCGCTAGATGGTGATATCTATGCAAGGTGTTATCTTCCCTAGACTCAAAATTTATTTAAAATATGACCTGTGTGAGTGGTCCTTGAGAGAAGTTGAACTAGCCAAAGGAAACTATAGGGAGTGTAATAACCTGTCAGCTAGAGGTGACGTTTGATTGATTGAACTAGTGAATAGTCAATAAAATGCATGACACCATATACCCTATAATCCTAAGAAAGGGAGTGGACATCCAAGTGGTAATGCTAACAAGGGCGTATGTTATTCCTACTAGGGGTGCATTTCTATAGATGGAATATACAAACATGAATGAAACCATATAAGAAGTATGGATATATGCAATGAATGTAGTGTGAGATGTAGTATGAGAGAATAATATCTACAAGAGGAAATATGTGTGATGTAACTAGATGAGATTAGTACCCGTATCTACAGATGAATGCATGGGGTGATAATGACAAGAATATGGAGTCACGATACTGGTTGCCCCAGCATGTGGGGAGATGTAGCAAATAGGAGAAAAGGCAGATAAGTGGGAAAGTACATGTGGGACTGATGAGCATGGATAGAGAATCCTGATGAGAGATGTAGAATAACATGAAAGTGATGAAGTGCAACAAATATGAGGGGATGAAGCAATGGTGTGAGTAGAAGGAAAAGAAAAGGGAGAAGAAGGGGTGGGGAATTAGCATAGGAATGTAGCCACTCAAAGCATGACCATTCAACAATGCTAATGAAGAAAGATATGAGGAGATGGAATGGAAGAAAATAGACAGGAAGGAGCCAAGCAAAATCTATGTGAAATAATGTGAATCAGGTCACGAGTGACTGGGTGAAGTGACAAGGTGACTTGGATTTTGGTAGTTGGTATAGTTGGATAGTTGTTGGAAGTAGCGTGGTGTAGAAGTCAATGAATCCCGTGATGGGGTGGAGTGATGTACTAGCCAATGTGGAGGGCTTTGGAGGTGAGTAGGTGAGGGAGCTTGTTCAGGATGTGAGTGAGTATCATTGAAAAGCATATCCTGAACAATGGTTTCAAATGTACGGTAGACATTAATGTCGTGCCTTGGTTGATGATGATAGACACAAAATTGGTTTTCTTTGTAATCTCATGGCTTAGGGTGCAAGGGGTCGATAGGGTGAATCTTAGGTAGTACAAGGAGGCCCTGGTGAAGGAGCTGGTGAAATATTTGGGATAGTGGTGTTGACCAAACTGGCATAGGATAGACATATGGATCAGGTGGTGATGAGTATGAAGGAGGTGGGGTAGGGATGGGTGGTTGGGTCAGGATGTGAGAATCGGGTGTAGGTCAGATTTGAGAATGAATGGTAGGCCTGGAAGAAGGTGATGTAGGTCAGGCTATGGTAGAACAGTGTGAAGGGGAATGGCAACGACAATGGCTCAAGTGTAACTCGAGGTTGTCGAGGTGGGAGAGGATATGTTGAATGTCAATGGGGGGAGGTGATGGAATCGAGGAAGGTGGGGATCGATATTCAAGTGGGTAGATGGAATGGAGATATGGGTGTGGGAAAGGGAGTGAACGGGAGGAAGAAGGAGAGTGGAACTACTGCACTAGTGGTGTGGCAGGTTGAAGTGGGAGGCCATAAAATGGAGATGGTGGTGTCTAAAGGATAGGTGGTGTAGGTGATGGCTACAGGTAGTATCATGGATGGGATGGGGGAATGCATGTAGAGGTGGTATGGGTGGCATGTTGGTGTAGGGATAAGTCATAGGGTGACATACCAATCAGTATGGGTGGAGGTAGTCCTATAGAATATGCATGAATGGGTGTAGCTACCCTATTAGGGGGACAATATGCTGGTGAAGGCCGGTGGATAAAGGAGGGTGGCAGATATGGATCTCTAGGGTCACCTATGGGAGGTGGGGATGATCTATGTGCATGAGGGTCTATCATATGGGAATGTTCCTCCTCATATGCGAAGGAGGATAAGGAGACCTGGCTATCTCCTGAGCAGGATGAATAGGAAGAATGCCTGTGATGGGGTGAATGGTGATGGGGGGAAGTATGGTGATTAGAGTGTGATGATATGGAAATGTGACGTGTATGAACCATGTTGGGTGGCCTAGCCAAATCAGCTAGAGTGACTAGTATCGGAGGTAATATCGAGAGGTCCTACATGATGAAGGTGAGTGATATGTTGAATGTATGTGCCTGGGATAAAGTATTTCTGTTGAAGATGTCATTGTTGGTGATGAAAGACCTACAAAAACCAAAATACCCACAACATATAAATGACATAAAGAGTACAAATATTTTTGTTGTGTAACAGAAAGTGAAAACCGTGTGTGTAGTATGATGTGGATTGTGTGGGTGATTTGAATCAGGACTATGTTATAATGACATTATGTACAATATGTGGTGATGCATACCTAGGTGATCTAGACATTGAATGTGCAAAGGTGAATGATGTTGATAGGCTCGGGTTCGACAAATCCTTCAATATTTACCAATTGATAGGCGTTGGAACTATATTTTTGTGTGACGATGTATGGACCTAACCAGATAGGAGTGAATTTTTCACATTGTTGATAGGGTTGGCTTGTAATCTATTGGTTTTCCTTGAGAACCAGGTCACCAATTTGAAATTTATGTTGATGTACCTTATTTTTCTAGGCACGGAAAAGGTGGTCTTGATAGACACATGTGTGCTTGATGGCATGGATGCGATGCTCATCCAAGAGCATTAATTGGTCAATATGGGCTTGACAAGCAATGTCATCATCGATGAAGTATTTCATGGAGACTCGTAATGAAGGTATATCGAGCTCAAGAGGCATAATGGCTTCAGTGCCATAGACCAATGAGAAGGGAGTTGCCCCAGTGGGAGTACGGATGCTCGTACGATAAGCCCATAAGGTAAGAGGCATATGATTATGTCAATCATGGTGGGATTCTACAACTATTTTTCAAAGGATGGAGCAAATGGTTTTATTAGTCGCCTCGACCTGGCTGTTACCCTTTGGGTAGTACGGGGTCGAGAAGCTATGGTGGATATTAAATTTAGCATAGAGGGTACAGATAATTTTATTTTTTAAGGGTGTACCATTATCAGAGATGATTTGAGAAGGAATTCCAAAGTGACATATGATGTGGTCTATGATAAATGCTATAATCTTGGCTCCTATGGTTTGGACAAGTGGGATGGTTTCAACCTACTTTGTGAAGTACTTTGTAGTAGTTATGATGAATTTGTGATTGCTTGACGAAGTAGGTGTGATATGTCTGATGAGATCTAGGCCCCATTGTGAGAAAGGCCACATGGATTGAATTGGTTGGAGAGCTTGCAAAGGAAGGTGTGTGAGGTTAGCATGTTGTTGGCATTTGATACATCACTTGACATATTCACAACAATCATGCTCCATTTTGGGCCAGTAGTAGCCCATACATAAGATACATTTTGTGATAGCCATGCCACTAAAGTGGCCACCTGCAAGTACCATCATGGGTTTCTTATACTACCCGATGAGATTCACGTGTTTCAAGGCAACATAGGAGGATACCATCGTAACTGTAGTGGTACAAGATGTCCCCCAATAGTGTGTAATGAATGGTAGGTTTTTTGAATGCTCGGCATTGAGCATGTGGTAGATCGTAAGGTAGGAAACCTAATTTGATGTAATCCTTAATTTGTGAAAACCAAGGATCATGTGGTTCAGTGTGGATAACATGAATGCCATCATCATATGTATGAGGTGAAGATGAGATAGTTGATTGGGTAAGCATATGAATGGACACATGCATCATGTTGGAGAGGGGATTTTGTGGTATCAATGATCCTAAGGAGGTCATTGTGTCGACGAAGTGATTGGAGGAATATGGGGTAGCTTCGATAGCATACCACTCAAATTGGGTGAGGATTTGTTGGGCGATTTGTTTATATTGTTGGAGAATGGGACAATGACATTGCCATATCTCCTGGACTTGATTCACAATAAGGAGAGAATCTCCAATAATGTGAAGGCACCGAATGTGCATTGAATGCACCTACTTTAGGCCAAGAATGAGGGCTTCATATTCCATGTTATTGTTTGTACATGGGAAGCCTAATTTGAATAAAAATGGGAGAGGCTTTTTGTCTGGTGTGAAAAATATAATGCCTACACCCCCAACGTGTGTGTAGTGGGAATCATCAAATAAAATCATTATGTCGATAGTTATCTCTGGTTCAACATACTCTTTGGGTTTTGTAATATTGAATATGGAATCATTAGGGAGTTGGATGATGAGAGGGCAATTATCGGGTAATGGGGCCTCAGTGAGCTGGTCTGCAATGACCTACCCTTTAATGGATTTTTGTGAAATGAATTCTAGGTCAAATTTAGGAAGGATCATGATCCATTTAGCAGTATGAGAGTTATTGTAACTCTTTTTCATCATGTAATAGAGTGGATTGTCATGAACAATGACAAAGGTGGTGTGATTAAGCATGTAATGACATAGATTTTGGGTGGCAAAGACTGAAGAACACAAGCTTATACTGAGAGGGGGGGGTGAACAGTATAAGACTTAACCAATTAATAATTTTAACTTTAGATAGCGGTGGCATCAACACAACATTAATCAAGACAGAAAGCATCACACATTGAAGACCCATTTTTAACGTGGTTCACCCAAAATGGTTGGGCTACATCCACAAAAACTTTTCTCTAAAAGTTATCTCAAGGTTCTTTGGGAATCCTTCCCAATTACAATGTTTATGAGCCTCGGCTCAAAGGAGATACCTTCTCCCAATCAGAATTTATGAGCCTCTGCTCAAAGGAGATACCTTCCCCTCTGCTCTGGAAATGATCCCTCGGAAGATCAACTGCCTCTACCTCTTGCCAGCACGTGGAACTCCTTTCCACCGAAGACCTCCTGTCCTCAATGCTTAGCCTAAGAGACCTCTGCCTTCTATGATCACGTCCACAGCAGCTCAGCAACCAAATCTATCCTCAGGTTCTTCTCATAGAACCAATACATCTCTGTCCTCAAGTTCTCTGATAGAACTATCAAACTCAGCTCACAAGTCCTCTGCTCTCTCTGCGCAATCACAGCCGCATTTTGGTCGAACTTCAACCTTTGCACTGTCTACGCAAACACAACGGTACTTAGAAAAATTCACCATGACTCTTCGCTCACTCTGCACACTTCGATCGAATTTTGCACTCTGCTCTCGATGATCGAACTTCTCACTCTGCGCTCTATCAGTGAACGTCGCAACACTCACCATTATTCAACTCTTCAAAATAGCCTGCCTTTTATAATAACATTTTCAAGATCAAAACCTTGAATCTTAGTTGACTGTTATAACAAAAACAAACCCTAATCTTCATTGGCTGCAAACCCTAATCTTCGTCGGCTAAAATTTGACTTTGTCGGCTTCACTGCCTCTATAACTCTTCTGTAGCTTCTGTCGTGAAACTACAACATGTCGCGATATCGTGACACCTTTGCAACCGTACACTTTCTTTTGGCTTTTGTCACGATATCATGACACTTCAGCCTTTGATGACTTCAACTAAGCTCTTGTCGTGATATCGTGACACTTTTGTCTTTGTCAGCATCAACTTTGCTTTTGTCGCGATATCGTGACACTTCTCCCTTCGTCGACCTCCTTTCTGCTTTTGTCATGAAATCGTGACACTTCTCCTTTGTGACCTCCTTTTGCTTTTGTCATGAAATCATGACACTTCTCCTATAGAAGACCTACTTTCAATTTCTGTCGTGAAATCATGACACTTTCGCTTCCTTGCACTCTTCTCTGCTTGCACTAGCAAAAACATGACATGTCACGAAATCGTGACACCTTTCGCTTTCATACACTCTTCTCTATACACTATAAATCAACATGTCACAAAATCGTGACACTTTCATTGCCTTGTGCTCTTCTCTGCCTTATGCCCGCAAAAATGGAACATGTCACAAAATCGTGACACTTTCTACATCCGTACGCTTTTTCTTCAATATGTCATGAAATCGTGACATTTCTTACTTCGAAACCTTTCCTTTGCTGCATGTCACGAAATCATGACACTTTTCGTGTTACTTTCTCTCTCTTCGAACTTGTCACGAAATCGTGACAATTCACACTACGGACTCTCTCTTCTGCATTATGTCATGAAATCGTGACACTTTTTCTTTCGGACTCTCTCTCCTGCAACATGTCACGAAATCGTGACACTTTTTCGTCCGTACAACCTTCCTTGCAATATGTCACGAAATCGTGACATTTCTGACTTCGTACATTCTCTCTCCTCTTTGAGTCGCGAAACTGTGACATGTCGCGATATCGCGACACTTTTCTAACTTGCTTTCTCTCTCCTGCTTAAGTCGCGAAAATGCGACATGTCGCGATATCGCGACACTTTTCTAACTTACTTTCTTTCGAACCTGTCATGTCGTAACCTTCATCAAAACAAATTATTTTACATCAAATCAAATTCCTTCAAAAGCTTCTTGACATCAATGACAACTTATACACTTGAGCAAAGGCAATGTACCCAAAGTACCCAAAATTGCCAACAATCTCCCCCTTTGTCATTGATGGCAAACCTTTACTCGAAAACACGTCTCAAGAGCCAAAACTGAAACCAACTGTGCTAACAAGCGAGAAACTGTGCCCATAACCGAGAATCTTCCTTTGAAGTTTTGCTCCCCACGACTTGAAGCTTTCCTCTTCACTTGAAGCTCTCCCCCTTACTCATATCTCTCCCCCTTTGTCATCAATGGCAAAGGGTCACCTTTGGGGCTCGGGACTAAGAATGAGCCTCTTAGCTTGGTCCCTCCCCCACCTCCTGATGAGGTGATTAATTCTGGGGTGGGAGTACAACTCCCAATTTCTCCCTTAGATACTCAAACGTATCTCTTGGAAGAGGTTTGGTGAAGATATCTGCAATCTGCTCTTTAGTAGACACATACTCTAGCTTGACCTGCTTGTCTTGCACTTTCTCCCTTAGAAAGTGATACTTGATGGAAATATGCTTTGTCCTTGAGTGCATTACCGGATTTTTGGAAATACTTATGGCACTTGTATTATCACAAAGTATGGAGATGGGTTGTTCATGCTTGACTTTGAAATCCTCCAAGGTGGTTTTCATCCATAAAACCTGTGTACACCCGACCACTCGTTGCTATGTATTCAGCCTCTGCTGTAGATAAGGAAGCTGAAGGTTGTTTCTTACTTAGCCAAGAAACCAAACTCTTTCCCAGAAAGAATGCTCCACCACTAGTGCTTTTCCTGTCATCAGTACTGCCTGCCCAATCTGCATCTGTATAGGCCGTGAGGGTGAAATCATCACCTTTGGGATACCAAAGCCCAAGGTCCATAGTGCCCTTCAGATATCTGAATATCCTTTTAACTGCTATAACATGAGAATATTTTGGAGCTGCCTGAAATCTTGCTACTAACCCAACTGCTTGCATGATATCTAGTGCAGTAGCTGTAACATATAATAAACTGCCAATCATTGATCTGTACAACTTTTGATCTGTCATTGGAGATTCATCATCCTTACTCATCTTGCACCATGTAATCATTGGAGTACATCTTGGTTTGTTGTCCATCATCCCAAATTTCTTCAACATTTCTTTGATATACTTCCCTTGAGAGAGAAATACACCATCTTTTGATTGAGCAATCTGAAGACCTAAAAAGAATGACAGCTCTCCAATCATAGACATCTCAAATTCCTTCTGCATGGTGTTAGCAAAATCTTTGCACATCTGAGTCTTATTTCCCCCAAAAATAATATCATCAACATAGACAACCATAATCAACATATCATCATCTTCATTCTTAATATACAAATTGCTATCTGCCACGCCTTTCCTGAAGCCTTGCTCATGAAGATAACTGTCAAGTCTTGAGTACCAAGCCCTCGGTGCTTGCTTTAACCCATACAAGGCCTTTTTTAGTTTACACACATAGTCTGACTGTTTTGAGAGAGACACTCCTTCTGGCTGTTCTATGTAGACTTCTTCTACCAACACGCCATTTAGAAAAGCTGACTTTACATCCATTTGATATACCTTGAATGATTTGAAGCTTGAAAGTGCCAAAAACATTATGATAGCTTCAAGACGAGCAACAGGAGCAAACGTCTCTTCGAAATCAACACCTTCTACTTGAGCATAACCTTTGCAGACTAACCTAGCTTTGTTTTTGACAATTTTTCCATCCTCATTGAGTTTATTTCTGAATATCCATTTTGTGCCAATGACATTCTTGTCCTTAGGTCTTGGAACCAAATCCCAAGTTTCACTTTTCTCTATTTGATTTAGCTCTTCATCCATTGCTTTTACCCAAAACTTATCTGCACATGCTTCCTTGAAATCTTTTGGCTCAATCTGAGATAATAATGAAACATTTGTAGAATCATGTGAAGGAATGACTCTTCTTCTTGTTTGCCTGCTATTTGGATCACCAATGATCAAATCTTTGGGATGATGTTTCTGAACATATCGTGAAGGAGTTTTGGGAAGCAGTTGTTGTCTTTCCTCTTCTTCATCTGAAACCTCTCTGAATTCTTCTTGACAAATTTCATCACTGAGTTCCTTGATTGGTTCTCTTATCCCTGTCTTTTCATCAACTGTTACATTTATGCTCTCTACAACTGTATGAGTTCTTTTGTTGAAGCATCTGTAGGCCTTGCTTCTGCTGGAATATCCAAGAAAGATTCCCTCATCACACCTAGGATCAAACTTACCCAAATTCTGATCTTCCCTTCTGATGAAGCACTTACTCCCAAACACTTTGAAGTATTTTACTGTAGCTGGTCTTCCTTTCCACAACTCATAAGGAGTTTTATGATGATTGACTCTAAGTTGGGCCCTGGTGATAATGTAGACTATTGTACTTGACTGCCTCTTTCCAAAAGCCATCTGAAAGTTTTGACTCATTTAACATAGCTCTAGCCATATTTTCAATAGTTCTATTTTTCCTTTCAACTACTCCATTTTGTTGAGGAGTTCTTGCTTCTTGAATATTCTCTTTTGATTCCTTGTTGCTCACGAGTACTCCACAAATTCATTTGAAGTGAACTCTCCTCCTCTATCTGATCTTAAGCATTTGATTCTCTTGTCGGTCTCATTTTCAATCATTTCTTTGAAAGCTTTAAATTTTTCAAAAGCTTCAGATTTTTCTTTGAGAAAAGTAACCCAAGTCATTCTAGAATAATCATCTATAAACAACATGAAGTAGCTTTCTCCCTGAATGCTCCGAGTTCTGGTAGGGCCACATAAATCGGTATGAATAAGATCCAATGGTTTTGAAGAAGTATACCCTTTTGATTTGAAGCTGGTTTCAGTGCTATTTTCCATGTTGACACGGACCGCAAATGATGTTATGGGGCCTTTTTATTTTGGGCAAGTCTCTAACTTCTTCCTTGTTACTAATATTGACAAGATTATCAAAGCTCAAATGCCCCAATATTTTATGCCATAGCCAACTCTCATCTTCTTGAGTTAGAAAACACTTTTCCTTTTTTATCTCACTTAGCATGTAAAGATTGTTTGGAGTCCTTGTAGCACTAGCAATGAGTTTTCCATTTTTTTCTTTACTTATCTCACATCTATCTGAAAAGAAAGATACTATGTGTCCTTGATCACAAAGTTGACTCACACTTAGAAGATTATGTCTTAGGCCTTCTACATAAAGCACATTTTCTATTTTGGATTTCCCATCCAAACTAAGAGTCCCTTTACCACAGATTTTAGGTGACCTGTTATCTCCAAAACTAATTGTTCCTCTGTTTGTTTTTTTTAAGACCAAAAACTTTTCCTTTTCACCAGTCATATGTTTTGAACAACCACTATCAAGATACCATTTTTCTACTTTGTCTTGAGCATGAAAAGCAGTTTGAACTATCATTGACTTAGATTTGATCTCATTTCTCTTTTTAGTGAACTCAAGGCTAGATCTATCCAAAGTGCACATCCTTGCTATATGCCCAAAATTCTTGCACTTGTAACACATGACATTTTTATTCATAAGAGGTGCAAAAGAGTTAACATTTTCCTTACTATGGCTATTCAAAGACTTATTGCAATGCATAGCTTCATGACCAAATTTCTTGCAGGAAAAACAATAGCCATGGAAAGTATTATGTAACCTATTTTGATGCCTTGGATGGTTGTTCTTCTTGTGACCAACTGGAATCCACCGCTCTTCAGGATGAAGATTGATCTTGCTTGAAGACCCTATTTCATAAATGGTGATACCATCCTTCTTTTGCTTTTCACACGGAGTATTCTGTCTGAGAGTCAATTGTTCCAACTTCACTCTAAGAGACATAACCTCTTCTTCTAGTTTCTCGCAATCAACTTCCTTTCCTTTTAGAGCCTCTGTCAGAACCTGTTCAATCTTCTTCCCTTCTTCAGCTAGAATTTTGAAGTCTATAACACTTTGAGACAATTCTGATCTTGCTATCTCTTCTTCCTGACATTGATACTTGAGAACAGAATTCTCTTCCCTAAATTTCTCAAGCTTTCTTAGAGCCAAGAAGAATTCACCTTTGAGATCGAACTCAACCTCTTCATCTCTTTCTGAATCTGTATGTTCCTCTGATAGATCCTTCTCCAAGCTGTTAGGCTCTTTCTGGAGAGACCGGCTCCGATACCAATTGAAGAACACAAGCTTATACTGAGAGGGGGGTGAACGAGTATAAGACTTAACCAATTAATAATTTTAACTTTAGATAGCAGTGGCATCAACACAACATTAATCAAGACAGAAAGCATCACACATTGAAGACCCATTTTTAACGTGGTTCACCCAAAATGGTTGGGCTACATCCACAAAAACTTTTCTCTAAAAGTTATCTCAAGGTTCTTTGGGAATCCTTCCCAATTACAATGTTTATGAGCCTCGGCTCAAAGGAGATACCTTCTCCCAATCAAAATTTATGAGCCTCTGCTCAAAGGAGATACCTTCCCCTCTACTCTGGAAATGATCCCTCAGAAGATCAACTGCCTCTACCTCTTGCCAACACGTGGAACTCCTTTCCACCGAAGACCTCCTATCCTCAATGCTTAGCCTAAGAGACCTCTGCCTTCTATGATCACGTCCACAGTAGCTCAGCAACCAAATCTATCCTCAGGTTCTTCTCATAGAACCAATACATCTCTGTCCTCAAGTTCTCTGATAGAACTATCAAACTCAGCTCACAAGTCCTCTGCTCTCTCTGCGCAATCACAACCGCATTTTGGTCGAACTTCAACCTTTGCACTGTCTGTGCAAACACAGTGGTACTTAGAAAAATTCACCATGACTCTTCGCTCACTCTGCACACTTCGATCGAATTTTGCACTCTGCTCTCGATGATCGAACTTCTCACTCTGCGCTCTATCGAGAACGTCACAACACTCACCATTATTCAACTCTTCAAAATAACCTCGCCTTTTATAATAACATTTTCAAGATCAAAACCTTGAATCTTAGTCGGTTGTTATAACAAAAACAAACCCTAATCTTCGTCGGTTGCAAGCCCTAATCTTCGTTGGCTCAAATTTAACTTTGTCGGCTTCACTGCCTCTATAACTCTTCTATAGCTTCTACCATGAAACTACAACATGTCGCGATATCATGACACCTTTGCAACCGTACACTTTCTTTTGGCTTTTGTCATGATATCGTGACACTTCAGCCTTTGACGACTTCAACTAAGCTCTTGTCACGATATCATGACACTTTTGTCTTTGTCAGCATCAACTTTGCTTTTGTCGCGATATCGTGACACTTCTCCCTTCATCGACCTCCTTTCTACTTTTGTCATAAAATCATGACACTTCTCCCTTCATCGACCTCCTTTTCACTTTTGTCATGAAATCATGACACTTCTCCTATAGAAGACCTACTTTCAATTTTTGTCATGAAATCGTGACACTTTTGCTTCCTTGCACTCTTCTCTACTTGCACTAGCGAAAACATGACATGTCACGAAATCGTGACACCTTTCGCTTTCGTACACTCTTTTCTATAGGCACTAGCAAAAATGAAACATGTCACAAAATCATGACACTTTCGCTGCCTTGTGCTTTTCTTTGCCTTATGCCCACAAAAATGGAACATGTCATGAAATCGTGACACTTTCTGCATCCGTACGCTTTTTCTTCAATATGTCATGAAATCATGACATTTCTTACTTCGAAACCTTTCCTTTGCTGCATGTCGCGAAATCGTGACACTTTTCATGTTACTTTCTCTCTCTTCGAACTTGTCATGAAATCATGACAATTCACACTATGGACTCTCTCTTCTGCATTATGTCATGAAATCGTGACACTTTTTCTTTCGGACTCTCTCTCTTGCAACATGTCACGAAATCGTGACACTTTTTCATCCGTTCAACCTTCCTTGCAATATGTCATGAAATCGTGACATTTTTGACTCCGTACATTCTCTCTCCTCTTTGAGTCGTGAAACTGCGACATGTCGCGATATCGCGACACTTTTCTAACTTGCTTTCTCTCTCTGCTTAAGTCGCGAAAATGCGACATGTCGCGATATCGCGACACTTTTCTAACTTTCTTTCGAACTTGTCATGCCGTAACCTTCATCAAAACAAATTATTTTACATCAAATCAAATTCCTTCAAAAGCTTCTTGACATCAATGACAACTTATACACTTGAGCAAAGGCAATGTACCCAAAGTACCCAAAATTGCCAACAAATACTACATCCAAGCACAGCTTTTCTATGTATACGTAGCAGGTCTCATAACTAACTAGCGTACGATTGATGTAGTATATAGCTCGCTCATGATTGAGTTCATTCTTTTGGGCTAGGAGTGTGCCAAGTGTGAATCCTATGGTGGAAATGTATAGGGTAAATGGCCTTTGTGGATATAGAGGAGATAAAACCAATGAAGAGGTAAGGTAGGCTTTGATTGAATCAAAGGCTTGTTGGCAGTTTCTTCCCATTTAAAGGTGACCCTCTTTTGCAAGAGGTGATTAAATGGCTTGCATTTATCTAAAATTTGTGTGATGAAATGGTGTGTGGACTAAATTGTGTCTTGCATACTACATAATTGTTTGAGGTTAGTGGGTGGAGGTATCTCGAGGAAGGCCTTGACTTTGTTAGGATCCACTTCAATGCCTCATTGATAGATGATGAACCCTAGGATTTTGCCTAAAGTGACACCAAAGATGCATTTCTTTCGGTTAAGGTGAACATTGTGTTCGAAGAGGCAATCAAATATTTTGCATAAATCAACGAGGTGTTGTGAATGCTCTTTTAATTTTGTGATGAGATCATCGATGTAGTTTTCCATGGTTTTGTGCATGTAATCATGGAAAATGTAATTCATTGTGCATTGATAGGTTAACCCAATATTTTTAATGCCAAAAGGCATGATCTTATAGCAAAAGTTCCCCTAAGGGGTTATGAAGGAATTTTTGTACTAGTCAATAGGATTTATTTTGATCTGATTGTATTCCAGATTATCCATCCATAAGGGATATCATTTCATGGTCTACAATGGAATTTATGAGTGAGTCGATGTTTGGTAAGGGAAAGTTGTCTTTGGGAAAATATTTTTTTAAGTCATGAAAATTAGTGCATACGTGAACCTCACCAAAGGGTTTTGGGACTGATACCACGTTAGAAACCCACTCAAGATATTCTATGGGAATGATGAAACCTACATCAAGGAGCTTTTGGAGCTTCAATTTTACAAGGAGAGCAACGATAGGATGCATGCATCGCAATTTTTGCTTGACGGATTTGGCATCTTTTTCAAGCATGAGGTTGTGCACTACTAGGGAAGGGTCGAGTCCAGGCATATCCTTGTAGGATCAAACAAAGACTAATATATTCTTTAATAAAAGTGGTAAGTGTGATGCACTCTTCTAGCGAGAGGCTAGTGACGAGTTTGACAATATGTGGATTTTCAAGATCATCACCAATATCAATGTCAATAGTATCTTCCACAAGCATGTTAGAAACATCTCGAAGTTGTTCAAAAATTGGTATAAGGTGGAGGTCATCGATAGCCTCTTGTAAATCAAATTCATCATCTAGGTAGATGCCTGTGTGGTGAACCCACATAATTTAGGGTGGGGTGGAAGGCAAAGGAGCATTTGTAGTATGTAGGACATGGGGTGAGAGCAAGAAATCTTACGATGAAGGTGTAGGTGAAATGTGTATGAAGTCAATGATATCTAGGTTGGGTGTGTCATCACAAATCATCTGGTGTGTATACCAAAGTAGGAAAAAGAGGTCTACATAAACCATGTTAACCAAAGTTTTTGGGTATGTATATGGTGAATAATTTTATGATGAAGACTCAATAACACGTGAACGTCATAGCAAGCTTAGCGAAGGACGTAAGATGATGGGTTAAGAACATGAACAAGTGATGGAGTGATGGAGCTACCGATGCATAGGTAGTTATCTTGCAAAATGTGTTGGTAATGGTGGGGGGATGTTATGTCACATTCTAGGTAGTGAGAATTTAGAGATAAAGCAGTAAATTGGCTAGTTAATTCATCAATGCAACATAAAGACGTAATTTCAAAGAAGGAATTTTCCTGAAAGAATTCGAATGGAATAGTGATGGTTGAATGAGGAGATGGGCTCTCATCCAAAATATACATGTCAATATATTCCTCCAAAGTGTGTGTTGGAAGTGGGAAAGGGTGTAAGGAGAGATCCCGAAGCTTGTCCTCAAATGTGTGAATGATGGTGGGACGATAGCCTAAGTTGTATTTTTATGTAGGTAACTAAACATGGGGATTGATGGGTGTGCATAACCATTTTTCATAATATCCTAACCCAAATTCATGTCAATGGAAACATAGAAGGTAGCACAAAGTGAAATGGGGATTATACATGTGATTTAATGTACCACAAAATCTGGATTATGATGGTGGGGGTACTGCAATCGAGAGTGAGGAATTTAGTCCTACATAAATAAAGTTGGTATGGTTATTAGGATGACCTAATCACACAATAGTTCCAATGGTCAATACTTGAGCTAAAGGCCAATAAAAATCACACATGGATTGGACTGTAGGAGGTCACACATGAGCATCATGAAAATTATAGTCACCTAGACCAGAGTTCATCATGAAGATACAAATGCGGGGTGACGTACAAGTTGGTGAGTGAGGAGGTGAATTCAAATCAAAAGATGAGGGTGAGATCTAAGAATCTCATATGGTGGCAATAGAGGAGTGCAGTAGTTGATCATCAAGGCAAGAAGCTCATTATTCCCAATCATGGCATTCAGTTTCCATAGATGGGATAGGATGATTTGCATGCAAGAATTGTGGAGTTGGGTGAGTAGGTGTCGATGTTGGGCTGCGAGGAGATGTGAACAACCTAGGTCATGGGTGGAATGGAAGTGGAGGTGTTTGAGGTGTAGGGAGGAGAGGAATTTTCATAGAGGAATATGGGCAAGATGTGGTGGTAGGTGCAATGAGGGTGATAAAGAGGGTATCGACACTATAGGTAGATTTGTGGAAGAGGATGGCTGAGAAGGTGGTGGTGGCCACATGGAATGTGGAAAAAATGGTATGGTATTAGTATTAGGTTTCACGATGGTTAGTGAAAGTGGTACGAACACTGAGGTGTGTGTCTCTAATGGATATTACGGTGATGAGGTTGATGTGGAGGGAAATGATGATGCTCTGAGAGATTGATGAGAAGAAATAGGAAAGAGTTGTGTAGAAGATGATGAAGATCCTAGTGGAAGTTCTATGATGTTGCAAAATTTAAAGGGTTCCTCATCGGTAGAAACATAGCAAACAAGTCCATCATGGATATATATGATATAGTGGTGTAATGTAGAAGGGACACACTACATGTCCCTAATCCATGAATACTTGAGAAAGATATTGTACTGCATCTCACCTTGAATAACATAGAATAGGATGGAAATGGTGTGAGTATCCACTCGGATAGGTAGGACAACAGATCCTACTGTGGGTCACATGGAACCATCGAATGCTTGAATATTAAGCAATGGAGTGGTGAAATGAGTTTGTGGAATGTGTAGGGGGTGTAAGGCTATAGTGGAAATAAAGTTGATAGAGGAACCAGTATCAATGAGAACACGCTTGTAGGTGATTGTTGATGGTTTCCTAGTTGTGAAGAGGAGGTTCTGCTCCTTTTCCTATGAGTTCTGTAATCTCATGATCATGGAAACTGATAGAAGGTTGAAGGCAGCACAAAATGTTTCCCACAAAGTTCACAAATACATTTGTGTCATGGGTTTCATGGTTGATAGATCGAAGGATATCATTCAACACCTCATGATGGGGTTGAGACTATTGCAAAAGATCAAATATGGATAACCTGGAAGGAATGTTATGCAATTGGTGGGTAAGGCTACCACGAATGGAGAAGTAAATGGTGTAGGCAGTGAGACTACTGGTATAGTTTGACGTGAAGGATACCATTTATTGTGAGTAGTGAGGTTAATCATGCCAACTACACCGCATGAAGGAGGATTTTGTTCAACACTATTAACCTTCCTAGGTGGCCCTGAGGGATTAGGTTGAGCTCTTTGGGGGTTGGTCCCCTCGTGTTTGGGTAGGGGGTTTTGGTAGATCCCCAAGTTTTGATTTTGTGGGACAAGGGGGTTGGAGACCTGAATGGTACCCCTATTAATGAGATCTTGGACAAGGCCATGGAAAGAGTGATAAGATTCGATATCATGGTCACGCTATCGATGGTATGCACAAAAGGCTTGCTCAAGCATACAATCTCTGGAAAAGGGTTGGTAAAGGCTTAGATTGTGGGGTGAGATTGCACTGTGAAGCCTATGGGTGAATTTTGTGAGGCTACTATGGTCTAGGAGTAAGAAGTGCACTGGTTTAGAATAGTTGCTACTATGGAAGATGAGGTTGTGGGATAGGTGATAGAGCTAGGGTAGATGTTGCCATGTGATTGGCTTGTGATGGCCTAGGAAAGGCCTGATTAGATTCATTTCTGTTGAAGCATAAATTTGAGTTGTATGAGGGTTTTTATCTCAACTTGATCTTGCCTAATTGGACTTTGATGTCTTTGATGACTTTAGCTTGGGTAATAGCTTCTTCAAAGGTGTGGCTTTGATGAAGTTGCAAGGAAGTGGAGATATGCTTATGATAGATATTGGAGAAAAGTGTAACAAGTTCAACATTTGGGATACTATGAGCCAAGTCGTGTATGACCGATCTCCATCGGGAAACAAACTCAATAATGGGCTCATCATCAGCCTATCATAGGGCGTAGACGTCTAAGAAGTTGGTTTTCTTTTTTATGTTGATAGAGAAATATTCTAGGAAGGAATTGGCTAGTTGTTCAAAGGTGTACAGGATATGGTGCGGTAACATGTTGTACCAATCAAGGGCTTGCCCCTCAAGTGAGAGAGATAAGGTATGTAACATGAGAGGGTTACTACTATGAAGTTGATAGCAAACTGAATGGTAATTACTAACATATTCTATGGGGTCCTCATTACCCTTGTATTTATCAAAATTTGGAAACTTAAAGCGATAAGGATAAGGAGGAATGGGAACTAAAGGGTGGACTGGCTCATTGCAGAGTTCATCATAGGTGTATTTTTGAGGTCCATAACTAGCAATACAAAGGTTTAGCATATTTACTTCATCTTGCAAGAGTTGAAGTTCAGATGTTAGAGGTGTGGAGGATGATTTTAAGGCGGGTGGAGCCTGAGAGTGTGGTGGGTATCTAAGTTTTTGTTCCTCCCAATATTTGGAAGGAATGTATTACAACTGTTCCTATAAGGATGGCTACTGAGCAATGTATGGTGTCGTAGCAACTGAGACACTAGGTTGCAGAATAGACATCTATTGAGGATTATAATATTATGGTTGAGGGACGTACGATTGTTGTATAGGTATCTTCTAGGGAGGAGCCTACTATAATGTTTGGGCTATAGGAGGCAATGACCAAGAAGGGGGAGGTGTAAAGAATGTAGGTCTAGTAGATAATGGTAATGGTGTCTAGATAGATAGTGTAAGAGGTAGACTAGATGAGGTGTCGAAGGATGGTACATACATTTGTCTTGAAGGATGAGAGGTGGGAAAACTAAATTGAGTAGAATAGCATGGGGAACTAGAAGTATAGGTTGAAGACCATGGACCATAGGTGGGAAGGGAACCTACAATTGAGGCCCGAAATGGAGGAGGATGAGGTAATCTGAATGTAGAAGTGGATGAAGGTAGAATGGAATATTGGGTAGGATATATTCCAAAAGGATGGGATGTATGTGGGAGTGATGAATAGGAATGAGAATAAGCTTCTGAGATAGGAGCTTGAGGAGGTGAATTGTTGAATGTGTTTACCTCATATTGGATATAGGCAATCGGTTGATGTTGTTGATGTTGAATCGGTTGTGTTTGAGGAGTTGGCTGTGATATGTCCTCAAAATATGGGAAAAATTATTGTTGGGAAAGTGACAGTGGTAACTCTTGGGAAGAGTATTGGTAGGAGGGTGAAAGTGGCTCTTGTTGTTGCTATAAGTGAGGTTGTTGTGACGAGGCTTGCGAGGATGGCAACTGAGTTCCTGGTGTGGAATACGATGGATCTAAAATCATACCTATAGTGGGGGCGAATGATGCAACCTCAGAATGAGTGCAGATTAATAAAGAGGAGTCATTCTCAAAAATATATTGAGATAGACTCTAGAAGAAAGGGTGCACAAAGGTAGGAGAAGTGGGTAGGGTCTCCTCATAAATGGTGAATAAAGGAGGGGGTGTCCTGGAGCTGTATAGATAACATGATCACAGAATGTAGAAGGTGGATTAGGTGGAGGTGAATGGGAAATGAGTGGGTGATCTTCACCAAATGATGTGGCAAGGGCCTCATCCAAGGTAGACGTCTCACCTTAAGATATTGTGTGTGTATAGAATGGATCAGATCCTGTGAGAATATTTGTGGTGAATGTGGATTTACCCTTCATGAGTGAAGGGGGAAAGGTAGACTGACTAGAAGGTGTGCTAGAGGCCTCCTCTATGGGGTGCGCTTTCTCACACACTCGACTTTAGGTAACAAAAGGCATGATGTTGTATGTTGTGACTTGAAGCTTCAGAACTGCATAGAAACTAAAATATAAGGTTCTAGGTGTGATCTATGACGGGTTTGAAAGCAACCTTATGAAATTTGAAATATTTCTATGTTTCTAAATAGAATTCATAGGTTGACCTACCAATTTGGTACCTGATTCATAGGTTACCCTGTGAATTGGACATAAACTATAAATGTGATAGTGACTAAGTAGTGACAAGTTGTACAAAGCCAACAAACAAAGTGCTAAATAGTGAAATGTGCTTAAACTAGTTTATGATCATGCAAATAATGTGAAATTAGTTCTAAATGCAAAAAATAAAATGTTTGTGTGTTTTTATGTTCAAAATATACTTCCTAGGAAATATCACAGGCAGTGGAGTGATAACTCTAGAAATATTAGGAGTTTTGTCGACACGGAACCTCCTACAACACCCAAAGGCGCACAAAATAAAAGTGTCATAATATGCAAATTGTGACCTATATGGAAGGTGCGGTAAAATGATAGCCTATGGGGGGACTCACGATGCACTAATGAGTCCAATAACCTAAGACTTGCTACTTGCCCAACTGGGATTTTGCTTCACTCTCAGGCGATATTAGTCAATAAAGACAGCAACCATATTCATTAATTATGTAAGCCTTATGAACGAAGGCATCTAATCCTATCCCACTCTGAAGGTCCCTTTCAATGATGAATTCTAAAAAAATCTCAAAATTGGAGGATTTTCTAATGATGAAGTCTATAAAACCATTCATGTGGGGCTACTAATGTGTCTAGGGGGGTGATCTAGTGGAGGGTAAAACTCCTACCTCACCAGTCTCGAGTGATGGATTGGGGATGAAGTCTAATCTCACCACTATGTATACCATGTGAGTGTGTGAGTTTATGTTATCTAAATATGATGTAAAAAGCAAGAAAGTTAACTAAATGCCTTTTGAAATAGAAATCTAGCCCTAGATGCACTTTTTGGAAGCAAAGCTATATTAAGATGCATTTTGAAAGAAAAGCTAGTCCTATGTGCCTTTTTTGAAAATAAACTAGGATCTATGCTATGTAGAATGTAAACAAGCAAAGTGAAGCATGCGATAAGAAGGATTTTAAAACCCTAATTTTGAACCATGAAAGAATTTTAAGACTAGTTGTGCAAAAAGAAGTTTGAAACCCTAATCTAATGACATGAAAAGAAATCCAAAATTTGCAAGTTACTCAGGGTATTTTTGAAAGATATGGGAAATTTCTAATCTAAATGATTTGAAAAAGAAATATGCAACCCTAATCTAATGACATGAAAAGAAATCTAAAATTTGCAAGTTACCCAAGGGATTTGTGAAAGAGATGGGAAATTTCTAATCTAAAATATTTGAAAGAAATTTGAAATCCTAATCTAAAGATGTGAAAAGAAATCTGAAATTTATAGGTTACCCAGGGGATTTGTGAAAGAGATGGAAATTTTCTAATCTAAAATATTTTAAAGAAATTTGAAATCCTAATCTAAAGACGTGAAAGGGATTTGAAATTTTTAGGTTACCCAGGGGATTTGTGAAAGATATGGGAAATTTCTAATCTAAAATATTTGAAATAAATTTGAAATCCTAATCTAAAGACATGAAAGAGATCTGAAATTTGGTTTTGCGAAAAGGAATTTGAAATGGCTTTTTGATAAAATATACTAAAATATATTTGGAAATTCTAATCTTAAATGCATGAAAGAAAATCTTAAATTGATTTTTGTGCAAAAATAAATTTGAAATTGCTTTGATGAAATATGCAAAAAGAGATTTGAAAAACCCTAATCTTAAATGCATAAAATAAAATCTAAAATTTATTTTTGTGCGAAAAGTAATTTGAAATTACTTTGATGAAATATGTGAAAAGAGATTTGAAAAACCCTAATCCTAAATGTGACTTTTAAAATGGAAATTTGAAATGTGCTTTTAAGAGGAAATTGATGGAATAACACATAAAGGAAATGGAAAACCTATTTGACATGTGATTTGTAAAAGAGAATGAAAATATTCTTTGAAATAAAGTAAACTAACATTTTTGATCTACACATCCGCTCATGTAGAGGAGTTGAGAGCAAGTGGGTAGTTAAAACTCTCCAGTTGAAATCGAGAGGCCCAGGTTCAAATCTCTCCTCTCACATGTTGCGGATATGCTATGTAACGGTTATATTGTGACCACATAATAAATATTTACCCCCTTTAGGTCCGAGGTGTAGACCAATTGGTTCATCCAAACCCCATAAGGTGGGAGGAGGTCCAAGGTTCAAATCTCGAGCCTCGTCGTACTAAACGCTTGTCCCTTTCCTAGTGATTTCAATGGCGTAAAAGGTTTAAAATGATTGTGACATGGTGGTTATAGGGGCGGACTACACGAATTTCTATGTGGCAGCTTCTAGGGCAAACTATACATAATACTATGGCGGCCATAAAATCTAGACAACCTGCCTAGATTCATGGCGGCTACCGATTCCACCATGTAAATTAAAAAAAACAATTTTGATCTACACGCAGGTTTTTGAAAAGGAATTTGAAAGATCTATCTAATGTTAGAAAGATGACTTTGAAAATTGATGATTCGCAAAATATTTACACGAAATAGAAATCTATTCTAATAATTTGAAAAAAAATAAATGTAGTTATAATTCAAGTAAATAAAGGGAAAATCTAAAACAAACTAAACTGAATGATCTTAAAATGATGGATGCATTGAAAAGGAAATTCACACAATAACATTATGCATGTATTAATGAAATTTTTCTTGTAAATGAATGACAAAAAGAGGGAGGTCGAAGGAAAATACCTAGTTCCTTTTGCTCCATATGGACTATTTTGTGTCTCTATTATGGACATCTGCACTTTTGAGGGTTTTTGAAGCATTTATACTAAATTCGCAGGGTAGGGGGCGAATTGGATCTAAATTTGTAGGCTGGGGACGAATCAAGTTTAGGAGTCTGGAACTCTTTTTCTAATGATCTGAGATGCTTTTCAGGGTTTGAAGGTCTTTTTTCTATCTTAAATGGTACCTACAATAGCATAGAAAACCATAAAATCATGTTAGATTCATAGAAAATACTAGTCTAGCACAACTCTTTGTGGGGGTCCCACCCGGCGTGCCAGAATAAAAATGAAAGATATCATTTGATAAAAGAAAATACATAAACACATATAATGCTCAGAATGATACTTTTTATTCATTCAAAAATTTCATGGGTTACAAAGGTGATTCTCCCAATTCTTTTCATGAATATAAAATATCCTAATGACTTCTTTTGAGACTCCTCAGTGAAGGTGGGCTTGCATACCACCGATAGTTTTCTGGTTTTGTGATCTCCTGCACCTATTTTTGAAGGCCTGCAAAATATGGTTAGATGGTTTGGGGGTCTACCTTAGTCAAGCCCCATAGTAATGAATGATAAAATAATATGAAAGAAAATTGTGCTGAAACATAGTAAAAATTGCATAAAACACTATAAAAATTTGAAACAAAAAATACCTACTAATTTTGTTGGTGTAGACCCACTATAAGTTGAATTTGCATGTCAATGAGTGAATTAGAACCTGAATTCATAGGTCAGGGGGCATATTGGACTCCTGATGATTTTGGACCCAAAATTTCTATTTGGATGGATGTCTAAAGTTATCCTTTGTTTCTTGTATGGTGTGGAATTGCTAGATGCGACTCTAGTATGATTCCAGTAGAGTTTATATAAGGTGACTAAAATGTGAGAGAGATAAATGGAAGGGGGAACCCTCTATTTAGAGGAAAGGATGATGTTAGGAGAGTGGGTTAGATAAAAAACCCTTAGAGTTACTCCATGTTGGAGTGTAGACACTAAAATCGTGTAAATCAGATAATACTGCCAAGGCACCACTCTTATTGATATCATATGGTCCCATTGGGAAACCCTCAAGGGTTAATTAGGGCCCAACCACTTTTGGGAAGGTTTACCCCACTTTTTGAAGGTTTTTGGGCATGTAGCCATGACCGTCCCACCCTAGTAGGGTCATAGTTCATGACCATCCCACCCAGGGACGGCCACAGGAAACCATCCCTGGGTGGGATAGCCATGTTCCAGATCCCTCAAAAGTCAAATGGTGAGACAAATAGCAATCAATTTCTACCATTTATCCCACCCAATCACTCATGACATATTGGGAGGCTTTCATGGCCATTAGGGACAACAAATTGTAGGTCCAAATGGGAAGCCTCTTCCACCCTATGCATGGCAAAGGCATTGCCAAGTGGCGAAACTTGCCTTGCATGCCTAAACTTACCTCTTTGCCCCCTTTGACCCCTTGGGCTATAAATGGGAGTGCTTTCACTCATTTTTAGGGGATATATTTGAAATTATTAACCATGAAGTGCTGCCAATATTTTGCCTCAATATTTACCCTCGTATTTGCCCTTGGAAACCTCGTCAATCGAAGGCATTTTCAAGGCATTCCCAAATACGTTCATTTGTTCCAAAACCTATCAATTCTTATATTTTATTTACCAAATTCAATTAAAATACCCCTAGGAGGATTCTATACCATATCCAAGTGGAATTAGTGGTAAAAACCATCATTTTTTGTGGTCACCCCCTTGGAACGGTTAGCAGACCCAGTTGAAACTCTTAGGGATGGCCATGAATTGGCCCACAATTTTGATCTAATTTCAATGTAGTTCAATTCTATAGCATTATATTAACATCATATTCAATTTTGGTGAATTTTTGAGTAGTTTTGATATGTCAATTAATGTTTTTGTGATTACAGTCCTAGTTGTCCCTCCTAGGAATGGCCACAGGTTCTGCTCATAATCTCACTTTGATTTCTACTCATATCTTTACAAAATAATAGAGTAGACATCATACTAAATTTTCATGTCATTTGGAGTAGTTTAGTTTGGTCGCATAAACTTTTTATATTCATTACTACATAATTTTCATGGTTTTCATTACAAAATGCATATGTTATTAATATATTTCAATATCTTGTGTGTAGGTACAGATATTCCATGCATGAGGGATGAGCTAAAGAGCTAAATAAATGTAGTTCAAATATAGCTATATATCGTGAGTGCGGTAGGAACATTGGAAGTGAGCCATTGAGTTCATGGACGGATTTGATCCCTCAAACTTTGTAACTTGAAATGTATCACATTGAAAAGCCCTCAAGGGGATGTATTGTAACCTTTGATTTGATAAATTAATAAATACAAGGAGAACCCCCTTATTTTTCTTCAACTTATTTTTCAAATAGTTTTTCACTTTATTGCCTCTTTTGCATATTTTATTAGAACATTAGATGCACTTCAATTCCATCTGCTAGGCATCACAGTTCATGATCGTCCCACCTAGGGATGACCACAAGCAACCATCCCTAGGTGGTATGACCATGTTCCAAACCCCTCAAAATTCAAAGGGCAGGCCAAATGGCAATCAATTTTTGCCATTTATCCCACCCAATAACTCATGACATATAGGGAGGTTGTCATGGCTATTAAGGACAACAAATTGGAGGTCCAAATGGGAAGCCTCTTCCACCCTATGCATGGCAAAGGCATTGCCAAATGGCATAACTTGCCTTGCATGCCTAAACTTGTCCCTTTGCCCCCTTTTCCCTATTGGGCTATAAATGGGAGTGCTTGCACTCATTTTCATGGAGATATATTTGCAATTATTGACCACAAAGTGCTACCAATATTTGCCCTCAACCTTTACCCTCGTATTTGCCCTTGGAAACCTCGTCAATAGAAGGTATTTTCAAGGCATCCCCAAATACATTCATTTGTTCCAAAACCTATCAATTATTGGATTTGATTTACCAAATTTGATGACAACACCCCTAGGAGGATTATTGACTAGATCCAAGTGGAATTGGTGGCAAAAACCACCCTATTTTGTGGCCATCCCCCGGGATGCTTAGCAATTCCAGTTGGAACTCTCAGGGATGGCCATGAATTGGCCCACAATTTTTATCTAATTTCTATGTATATCAATTTAATATCATTAGAATAGCCTCATATTCAATTTTGATTGCATTTGGAGTTGATTTGATATGTCAATTAATGTTTTTGTGATTACAGTCCTAGTTGGCCCTCCCAGGGATGGCCACAGGTTCTGCTCATAATTTCACTATGATTTCTACTCAGATATTTACAAAATCATATAGTAGACATCATACTAAATTTCACATCATTTGGAGTTGTTTATATTGGTCGCATACACTTTTTATATTCAATACTACATACTTTTCAAGGTTTTTTATCATCATACGCATATGCTATTAATATATTTCAATCTCGTGTGTAGGTACATATAGTCCATGCATGAAGGAGCAGCTAAGGAGCTGAAGAAACATAGCCCAAATATAGCTCTATATTTGTGAGTGCGAGAGGAAAATTGGAAGCATGCCATAAAGTTCATGGAGGGATTTGATCCCTCAAAATTTGTAACTTGAAATGTATCAAATTGAAAAGCCCTCAAGGGGATGTAATGTAACCTCTCATTTGAAAAATTAATAAAATACAAGGAGAACCCCCTTCTATTTCTTCAACTTATTTTTCAAATAGTTGTTTAATTTATTACCTCTTTTGCATGTTTTATTAGAACATTAGATGCACTTGCATTCAATCTGCTAGGTGAGCCATTTTTCATGCTCTTCAGTGGTGATCACGATGGGACCCTTGTCCCTTTTTATTTCCACTATTTTTGACCTTATTTTTGTGTTTTTTATGTTGTAGGTTTTGGTCATTTTGAGCTGAAACGACCCCTGAATTCCTAATTGGAACTATTAGGGATGGCCAAAACAACTATTCCACCTAGGGATGGTCCCCAAATTTGTAGTCGTCCCACCCGGGGCGGCCACAAAACTAGGGGTGTTCTACATAAATTTCTAGAACAGGCAAGGTAAGTGCCTAAATAGTCAATTTGCAAGTAGGTTGTTTAGAAAAGGATAAATTGATGTTTTTCATGTCTTTTCTTAGGTGATTGAAAGCTAGATTTCCATTTCTTAAATTCCTAATTAGCGAACAAAAGAAAAATAGGAAAAATAACAATATTAGATATGCATTTGAGTGGTTTACCTGCATGTGACCTGCCTAAGGGTTAGGTTTTCATTTAGGTTAAGCATTTGTAGGTTCCTTACTTATTTATGCATATAATTCTGAAATTAAAACACTCCTTATGCATTTAGTGAAAGGTCATTGATTTCTACTTTTTTTGCTTTCATTTAATCATAAAAGGAACCACACACACCACGTCTCTTTTAAACGTTAGTGAGTTGGAATTCATCCCCAACCACTAATAGAGTTCAATGATAGTTGGTTTCATCTCCATTCGTTGGATCAAATCCTATGAATCCTATTTTTGGCCAAGGCCGGCTCCAAGAACCATCTTAGCCATGGAAAATTGCATGCACTCCTCTTCATAGGGTGTATCATTGCCCACGGTCAATATGGATGAGGACTGGTAGGACCTATGCTCCCTGATCGGGTATGGGCTTCATCTCCATACTTTGGTTGGTTCAAATGACTAGAATTTCATTATCTTTTATCGAGCTATGAGTGTATAGGTGAAATCCCTTTAACAATTGAGAATTACATCAACAACATTCAAACATGTGAAAGATATTCTTTACAAAAACACACTAAACAGTTTAGGAACACATATTAAATCTTTAAATGAGATGAACACTTATATTCTTGTGTGTTTTTATTTTTATGTGTTTAAATATTTAAAATTTGTAAAGGAGATAATCATGTAGGGGTTGTAGGAAAAGTAGTCATGGTATATACTCGTAGCCAAGCCCACTTAAGGGCTGACGCTGCGGGGAGTAGGAAAGGAGACATGGATCATCTTCGATTTGACCCCGAGGACATGGTCATACCTCCTTGATGGCCACCTACTCTCTCAAGTCCTAGAGTGTTAGAGAAGTGACCTAGCTTGCAAGGAACCCCTACACGGGGTATCCCTACAGGTCACAATCCCAATCAGGGAAATTATTCCCCAAATATAGACACTGCAAATGCCTTATTTAAAGAAATGCAACTATGCAATGAGGAATGTACACATAGAGAAATACCATGTATTTGTGTGCCTTCTCGGTCTACCTCGCACACTTGTGTGTAGGATGAAGACTATACACCTAGGGTGGGGCTAAATGATCACATTATGCTTTCAAATCACCCTTCCCCAAAGTACAATTACCAAGATGATTATGATACTCATCGCATTGGATGATCCAATTATGCCTTGTCCTTCCTAATTTATGAAGGAAGACCTAAGGAGAATTCTGATTATCCTTGATCGTATCATTCCACGCAAGCACAATGTACCTCTGCACCATTAGAATACCAAGAACATATGTTTAGGAGTCAGCATCAAGTAAATGTGACTTCCCTCAATCGAGGGAAAGCCATAATAGACCTCGTAAATCCTCCTGAACAGGATAGGTATCAGGGCAATAATGCTAAGGCACATAGGCCTAAGATAGCTAATAAAATAAATCAACTAGTCAAAAGGTATGTTGATCATCAAGTGTAATTTAATTAGTTTTAGCTAGATAAACAATGCTTGGATATCTTAGATTGTCAGCATCAATTAGACAAACAAAGACTTGAACAACAGATTCAAGAAACATTGTGCAATGGGGTTCCTACCCCAAGCACACATAGACAGGAGGCTTGTCAGAGGCAACCCACTTTCCATAAAAATAGATCTCCTAGGCCTAATCAAAGGTTTCCACCTCGACCTCCTAGGCTTGTTCAAAACTTACCTACTAGGCCTAACATAGATCACCTTCAGCAGGCATTAGTTCCTCCTTGTAGGCCCATTCAAGAAACACCTTATGGGGCTTATGATGATTTGGAAAAATATGAGGAATACCTAGAAGCACCATTTGGAGGTATGGTTTATGACAATCAACCACCTCAACATATGCTTAACATTTCTCACCCTCCTCTGTGGATCCAAAATAAAGAAGAGGAGATTAAATCCTTGGATGCGTATTGAGCATTTCTTGAGCACATAAAAACTATAGAGAGTAATACAGCTAGGACTAGGCTTCAAAAGTCCACCTAGCGCTAGTTGCATAGTCAACCACCGCATCCATCTATACCTTCCCCTCCATACCTTGATCATTTTAAAATTCCTAAATTAGACAAATTTAAAGGGGAAGAAGATGCACAGGAGCACGTTACTAGGTTCATGAACTAGTGCTTTAGCATCCAGGAAAATGATGCATTACTCCTGAGAACATTTTTATTCACCCTCTCTGGCCCAGCCATTGAGTGGTTTAATCAAATTTCAAGACATAACATCTATACCTTATAATAATTTACATGTGCGTTCTTGGAACGTTTCACCTTTAATACCAAGATAAATGTGACCTTAACTGACCTTATGAGGTTAAAACAATATGAATATGAGTCTATCACAGACTATGGTAACAGGTGGCTACCCTACCTTTTTACAGTGTCCGAGTTGATTCAGATGTTTTCAAAGAGTTGTCTAAAACCAATATTCTTATTGTTACAACTTCAACAGTATTCGACTCTTGAAGATGCTCTAGCATAGGCTAGAAGCATAGAAGAGATCAAAATTGAAGAGGGAGAGATATCAAAACCTTACAAGGAGTGGACCAAAAATTCAAAGGGAAATCCGATGCCATCAAAGCCAACAACGGTCAATCAAGTGGCCATCAATGTCCCAGGGGCTGCGCAAACAACGTAGCCTCAAAAGGTAAATTATCAGGCCCAACCTCCTCTTGTGAGTTATAATAATAATGCACAAGCAAATAAAGAGAAAAATTAGTAATGTTGCCCTAGGTGACAGTATATGCCTTTCACTGAATCAATGGACTCCCTATTTGATCGTCTATGGGCTACCAAAGTGATTACTTTACCAAAAATTAAGCCTATAGACCTAAGTACAGGAAAACAAAAGCCTATGGGATGTCGAGAAGAGCTATTTTGTAGATATCATCGATAGAATGGGCATGACTTGCCTACGTGCTATGGTTTCAAAAACATAGTGCATGATATGATATAGAGGAACGCCCTTCAAGTGGATAATCCTCTCGCCAAAAGTAATCAAAATATGGGTGTTTTCAAGGACCCATTACCCACTCATGAGGTACAGGTAACTCTTGCCAAACAAATGAATGAGGTATAGATGGCACCCCCTTTACAAGAGTTCATTAGGATGGTTAGTATTGTGACCCAAAATAGATGTTACCCAAGTCAAGTTGCACCACCTGTAGCTTCAAGCGATATTCCATCAACGTCACAGCCTCCACCACCTCCAGTGCAAAGCTTTCCATCTCATATAGTAGTGATAATATAAATTAAGCTAGCTCAAAGCTTACGAACAACATCGGCTAGACTATCCATTTACGAGATCATTCAATAATCTTCACCTCATAGAGAATATCTTATGGACACTCTTAAGTCGATTGAACTGCAACCCCAGGAGTCTAACTCCTTTATCGATTTTGTGGAGCATGTGTAGCAGTGTAAGGAACCAGTTATCACATTCAATGAGCATGAACTCAAACCGATAGCAAGTGACATGGTTGATCCTCATTTACACATCATTGCATGTATACAAGAGAGTTTTAATTGACACTGGTTCATCAAGTAACATAATAACCACTAGTGCTCTCAAACACCTAGGACTTCCATAATCCCATGTTGTTGCATCTACCTCCACACTCCAAGAATTCAATGATACGATATGCTCCACATTCGACACTATAGTCCTACCCATTTAGGTGGGGCATAAAACTATATCAACATTGTATCATGTTTTGGAGGGTGCAATGGCCTACAATATACTGTTGGATAGACCTTAAATCCAAGACATGAAGTGTGTCCCCTCCATCACTCACCAATATCTAAAGTATACTTATGAAGGGCAAGTACATGTAGTCTATGTAGATCTTGAGCCCTTTAAGTACTATAACTTGGTGCAGCAAATCCCCAAGTCAACCTTACCATCGACTCATGTGGACTTCCAACTAAAAACATTTATTCAGGGTCCACTTCCATCACCATCACCTTCCATTACCCCATTACCATCTTCATCCATTCCATCATCATTGGAAAATTTAGAAAAACCTTTGTCATTGTCAGATCCTCCATAGAGGAACATGTCGAAGAGGTCAATCGATGATATCCCTTCCACTATTTCCACCATTTATATGGAATATATTCCTAGTCTAGCATATGAGGAACCATCTCATGAGGTACACATTGAGTCATATCAAGCCTCGCTTCAGTCTCCTCCACCTTTACCATCCCAGGTTACAATCCATTTAGCCAATACAGATCGAGGAGAATACCTAGTGAGAAACATTACAACAGTTCTAGCCATTGAAACGGTGCAAGATATGGGATGACCTCGTCTCCCTATAGGTAGCATCGTGCCTCTAGGTATACTGCCCAATCAAACAAATTTTATATATGGGGGTATTGAATATGGAACATTGCCAGTTCCTCAGCAAGAATAAGATGAGGAACCTTTCTCTGAAGATATAAATTACATGTCAAATACCGACTATGCCTTGCAATATCTACATCACTACCATTGGCATGGTTAAGGTCTAGGGTTATATGAACAAGTTACTCGTGTTCCTTTCTAGCTACAATATTAATGACCATATGATAAATCTGGTTTAGGACTCAACAAGTTGCTACCTTTAGATGTCCTCATAGAGAGTTTAGAATGCCTAGGTCTAAACTACAGGGATGATCTTACGCGTAATGCCTATGCCAATCCAAATCATGTCTACTCGTTGGGAGATTACTTTCCCATAAAAATGATAGATCAAGGGTTATATCATGATTTCACCCAATCTCAAGAAGTGGGTGAAAGTTTGCATACCCTTCCATCTGATAGTGAGGAAGAGGATCGAGGTCCTCCTCACGAATGGACATCGGATGGTGAGTTAGACTAATGGTATAGCACCCATCAATTACCCTAGTTCATATGAGGAACATGAGCATGTCGTCCTGTTGGATGCCAAAGAAGAATTTTATCTGCGTAGGTTCCTATTACATCACCCTATCTGGTGAAAATTTCTACCCAAAGAGAAATAGGCTCGTCACCTACCCCATGGGCCACCGTAGCCACCCTAGCGAGTCTAATGATAACCCATAGACAGGGGTTATATAGATAGGGGGTCCCTCCAAAGGTGGTCTACGACCCCTTTGGTCAAATTAAAAAGCCCCAAATGTATCTATAAACTCTTTGGTCACCCTAAAATGCTCCAAGGTGGTCTACGAACCCCTTGGTCATCCCAAAATGCTCCAAGGCAGTCTACAACCCCTTTGGTCAACCTAAATGCTCCAAAGCATTCTATGACCCCTTTGGTCACCCTAAAATGCTCCAAGGAGGTCTACGACACCTTTGGTCAACCTAAAATGCTCCAAGGTGGTCTACGACCCTTTTGGTCACCCTAAAAAGCTCCAAGGCAGTCTATAATCCCCATTGGTCACTCCAAAATGCTCCAAGGTAGTCTACAACCCTTTTGGTCAACCTAAAATGCTCTAAGGAGGTCTACGAACCCCTTGGTCACCTTAAAACACTCTAAGATGTTCTACGAACCCCCTGGTCACCCTAAAATGCAAGGCGGTCTATGAACCCCTTGGTCACCCTAAAATGCTCCAAGGCGGTCTACAAACCCCTTGGTCACCCCAAAATGCTCCAAGGCAATCTATGACCCCTTTGGTCAACCTAAACTCCAAGGCAGTCTACGAACCCCTTGGTCACCCCAAAATGCTCCAAGGCAATCTATGACCCCTTTGGTCAACATAAAAAGCTCCAAGGTGGTCTACAACCCCTTTGATCACCCTAAAAACCCCAATAGCATTCACTAAGCCCATTGGTCAAATTGTATATACCTATATATATCAAAAATCTAAAAAAATCATTAAAATATCAAAAATACAAAAAAATATTGCATCGCATTGCATTTCATATAATTGCATTATAACATCACTTCCATTAGGCATACCCATCATTGCATTTTTTACATTTTAGAGTTTATCATACATGTCTAGCACCATGTATGTACACTAGGAATTTGTAGACACCTAAAACACATCATGTCGAAGGCGACTACTCATATGGACATGCTATATTACCATATGGAGGATCTTGGATAGACTCCAAGATAGAGCAGTGGTTCTAACCACTCAATTTGGGCTCCTTGGCCTAATCAGTCTAAACCACAACCCAGACCTGCAGTCTACAAGTTGAACTGCAGTTGACACCTACAGTTTACAGTCTAGACCGTAATTGTAACCTGTGATCTTAACTGAAGTTTAGTTGGCCTTCATCCGAGCCAAATTGGTTTGAACAACCATTTGTTCTAGTATATGGTGGTTAGAGGATGAAATCTTCTAATCCAACTGTCCTAACCACCCCTTCTTGATCTTGGCTTCTCCATGAAGCCATCCCTAGCCCTGGGACATCCTATAAGTACCCCTTCAAATTAGGGCAATGATAGATGATTTGAATAGCGAAGCACTATCAAATTATCGAGACAGAGTGCATTTAGAGATCAAAGAATCGAAGCCCTATCGAATTGTGGACTCATTTGAATGCATAGAGAGAGCCTTGTTTCCATCCCCATTATCAATTTATCAAGCATCATGACGAATTAGGCCATGGATGCCCTAAGGACCTAGGAGAGCCAAGAAACACTCATTCGGGAAAATGGAGGCCCCTCACAGTGAATCAACCGCAAAAATTTTTAGAAGGACATCGAAGGCGACCCTTGAACATCAATTGGACAAGGAGATCAAGCCCATTGCCCTTGATTTTGAGGGTAAACTTACTTGAGTGCTAATCGCGGATTTTAGTTGCGGTTTATAGGGCAGATCGTGCACCAGTGTTGCGGTTTGCAACAGAGTTATCGCCATCTTACTGTTTTCAATTTTGTCTGTCTAATTAGATTAGATTAGTCATTTTCATAGTTTAATTGCAGTTGTAGATATTTTTGACCGATAGATTTAGAGTTAGAATAATTTTAGTATAGTAGCATGAAATAGACATTAATGGGTTCTTTATGACTTTTAAAGCTTCATTTCCTTTAATTGAACCATGTAAATCTTAACTACTATACACTTTTATGTATTTCCATGAATCTTTCTTAGCTTAGCATAGTTTAAATGTCTTTTACATGCTTTCTTGATTTCATGTTTTCAATGACATCTTTATGCATCTTTCCTTTTAAGGGCCTCATCGTGAGAGGTTGCCTATGTTTTTAATCATTCTCTATTGTTTCTTGATCGCAGGGATCTACATTCATAGGAGCTTAACATTTGAATCCTTCCTCAATGCGAAGAAGAGGGTCAACTCCACCCTAAGGTAGTTCGTGTCACCCTACAAAGGCATTTGAAATATCACACCTACCCTTGAGAGGGAAAAAATTGCATGAATCTTATTGTAATATTGTATCAACATGATTATCCCTAAGAGGGATGTACTTGTAACCCAAAATGACTTCATAATGGAATAAAGTGTCTTTTATTGTTTATCTTGTTGTCAATTTCTTGGATTTCATGCATGTTGTCATTATTTGCACTATTACACTAGGATTCCGATCGGGTGTGAGCCTTTTTGGTGGTTACGAGAATCTATCATAATCAATGTTGTCAAAGGTCAGTTTATCACTTGTTTACATTATATTTATCATTTCCATCCACATTCCATACTATGTGCCTATTTCCCTTCACTTAGCCATTTTTCATAAGACATATTTAGGGTTTTTAGTCACTCAACCATCTCCAGTTTTCTTTTCAGATTTTGTAGAAAGCTATCATGATTTTTAGAAGGTAGAATCCTACTTATATTATACCTTGTATATGTCAAAATCCCAACACATTTTCACATTAATAAATCCAAGTAATGCACAAGGAAATATGAAACCTACAAAGTGGTCTATGTTACCCTAAGCAAAAAGTCTATCTCGCTCATCTCCCTATGTGAATAGTTCAAAAATATTGAGAATTGACAAAAGGACAAGTTCCTCCTTACAATCAAAATCCCTTGATTCACACCAAATTGGGGTAAGTCTTCAAAAGAGAAAAATAAATAGTGGTTGTTACTACTTAACAATATGCAAAAGAAAAAGTGGTTTTCACCATTAGCTAAAGCAAAAGAAAAATAAACAGTGGTTCTCACCACAACCAAAATACCTTGCTTACCAAAACAAAAATGAGCAAACCCCTAAAGCAATTCAAATATAAAAGAAAAGAAGGGAGTATTGAACTTGAATCCCTGGAATTCTTAGCATTTGACAATCATAAGCTGATCCTCATTACAGGTTAGGTGGCATCAAGTTTTCTTGGAAATGGCAGTATCCTTACGCATGATGATATGCCTATCATATAAGCAACTTGCTTTTGTACAAACCAATGTTTGCATGTGGATGAGCTAGCTTTTGGTAGCCTGTATTGCCTAGTGGTCTAATCCAACTACGTACAAAACTTAGGATAATGATCCTCGCAAGGTGATCTTCAGTACATATGGGCTACAAATGGGTAAATTTATGCGTTATCATAGCAATGAACTCACATGCACACACAGGAATATTGAATATCTTGGTCATCCTAGCAAATTTATACTTTGTCAAAAAATCTTGCATAGTTACTATACAACTTTTGATTAGGTAACTAGAGTGTTTGAGTCTCTTGAAAATCCCAAACACATCATATAACATTATATTATTCATTTCATTTCATATCATGCTATCACATGTTTGTTACATTACGTTACACAAGTCGTTACATAGTGTCATGATAACATTAAAATTATGAGATAAATTTTGTACTATCTATGGTGTTAGCATCTAGTATGTCAAATAGTATTCATAATCCACCATACATATTAGAAAATCATCTATTTCATTATGTATACACACATGTATATATCATCAATCACATCATATTACAATACATGCATCCATGATAAGCATCCACAAATGCATCAGCAAACTAAGAAGCGAACATAAATGCACATATTTGCACACCACAAGGAGCTTCATAAAGGACAATTAAGTATATCTATCGATCCAAAATTTTCAAAAATCACAAAATCAAAAAAAAATCGATAAAGCAAAATATCAAGTGCACCTCGTACCCATTTATTTACCCTATAAACATGGCAATTGCAGCGACTTGTGCTCCATGCATTCTGGAAAGATGAGTAAATTACCATAAGGCTACTTGAACCAGATTATTCACAGTATAACTAAAATATCTTTACTTTAATCCCCAAGAAGTCCATTGTGGTTGTTCTGCTCCACGGGAATGAGGTATTTATTTCCTTTCTTCTATGAAATCTCATAAAAAATCAAAAATTCAAAAACAGCTAAAAAAGATCACAAAAAGGGCCTAAAACCCACCAAAAACAAGTCAAATTTGACAAAATTAACAAAAGATCAAGATTGAACTCAAAGTGTTCATGGATTCTCTGAAAAAACCCTATTTCACTCCCCAATAAGACCCTTATTGTTGGACCGCTCCACGGGAATGAGGTTTTTAGTCTTTTGCTTCCAAGAAATATCATCAAAACGATCAAAATCCTAGAAAAATTGATACATCTTATAATGGGTAAAACTAATAGTTATCCCAATTAAGTCATATAGGTCAAGCGACTTGTCACTTTATCATTGGTCATGCCCTCATTGACTCGTTGCTTGAGGGGGTAGTCATAATAACAAATTCACAATCAAATCAACACTTAAACACTCAAAAGTGCAATTTTCATACATTCAAAAGAATCATTGTCAAAGACAAATTTTCAAGCCTACGTTGGGGTAAATAATCAGCAAACTCAAAAAAACAAAGTCTTGGCCTCCTTGAAGTCTCGATAATTTACCCATACAAAGGCTTACAAGGAACCAAGACCAAGGATACCCTAAGCCCCAAAAATGTTATTGCAAGGTGGTTGAAAGGTATACCAAAATCAATCCTTCAACTATGTCAAAAGCAAGGATTCCAAGAATGTATGCTCTTTCCACAACAGAGGCATCTAAATTTTGTTATGTTACTAAATAACCTTAATTATTTAATGATTTAGTCATCTATTTTTGCTCAGCGCTTTGTTGCACACAACGCGTCTCAAAAAAGGGCATCTATAGACACTAAAATCGTGTAAATCGAATAAGACTGCCAAGGCACCACTCTTATTGACATCATATGACTCCATTGGGCAACCCTTAGGGATTAATTAGGGCTCTAGACCACTTTTGAGAAGGTTTACCCCACTTTTGGAAGGTTTTGGGGCATGTAGCCATGACCGTCCCAACCTAGGATGGTCACAGTTCATGATCGTCCCACCTAGGGACGGCCATAGGCAACCATCCCTGGATGGGATGGCCATGCTCTAGACCCCTCAAAAGTCAAAGGGCAGGAAAAATGGCAATCAATTTCTATCATTTATCTTGCCCAATCACTCATGATATATTGGGAGACTGTCATGGTTATTAGGGACTGCAAAATGGAGGTCCAAATGGGAAGCCTCTTCCACCCTATGCATGGAAAAGGCATTGCCAAGTGGCGGTACTTGTCTTGCATGCCTAAACTTATACCTTTGCCCCCTTTGCCCTCGGGCTATAAATGGGAGTGCTTGCACTCATTTTCAAGGAGATACATTTGCAATTATTGACCACAAAGTGCTGCCAATATTTTCCCTCAACCTTTGCCCTCATATTTGTCCTTGGAAACCTCGTCAATCAAAGGCGTTTTCAAGGCATTCCCAAATACATTTATTTGTTCCAAAACCTATCAATTCTTGGATTTGATTTACCAAATTTTACAACACCCCAAGGAGGATTATTGACCAGATCCAAGTGGAATTCGTGGCAAAAACCACCCTATTTTGTGGCCATCCCCTGGGATGCTTAGCAAGTCCAGTTGGAACTCTCAGGGAAGGCCATGAATTGGCCCATTATTTTGACCTAATTTCTATGTAGATCAATTTAATAGCATTATAATAGCCTCATATTCAATTGTGGTTGCATTTGGAGTTGATTTGATATGTCAATTAATGTTTTTGTGATTACAGTCCTAGTTGGCCCTCCCAGGGACGACCACAGGTTCTGCTCATAATTTCACTATGATTTCTGATTAGATCTTTACAAAATTATATAGTAAACATCATACTAAATTTTCAAGTCATTTGGAGTAGTTTAGATTGGTCGCATACACTTTTTATAGTCAATACTACATACTTTTCAAGTTTTTTTTATCATCATACGCATATGTTATTAACATCTTTCAATATCTTGTGTGTAGGTACAGATATTCCATGCATGAGGGAGGAGCTAAGGAATTGAAGAAATGTAGGCTAAAGATAGCTCTATATTCGTGAGTGAGAGGAACATTGGAAGCGCACTATAAAATTCATGGAGGGATTTGATCCCTCAAACTTTGTAACTTGAAATGTATCAATTTGAAAAGCCCTCAAGGGGATGTAATGTAACCTCTCATTTGATAGATTAATAAAATACAAGGAGAACCCCCTTCTTTGTCTTCAACTTATTTGTCAAATAGTTTTTTACTTTATTGTCTCTTTTGCATGTTTTATTAGAACATTAGATGCACTTCAATTCAATCTATTAGGCGAGTCGATTTTCATGCTCTTCATGGAGTTAGGTTAGGATTTGAATAGGTGTCAAGCCCACATGCCTTAAAGAAATATCTCCTCCTCACACATGTGTGAGGAATATTTAGGGTTAGCTAGGGTTTAGCTAAGTCCTAGGTTAAGTTAGGGTTCAGTTAGGGTTTTTGGAAATATCTAAAACTTACCTCATGGTGCACATATATGTGGAAGTGTGTTTAGGGCTAATTTGACTTAGGACCCTAATTAAACTCACTTAAGTGAAAAAGTGCATTTAAGTGAAAGTCAATGATGAATTAGAATGTTAATTAACCTAATTAGGCTTTTAAGTGGGAAATGGTCCCATGGGATCCTAATTAGGTGTAGGAAAGGGCTTAGGTGGCCTTAGGGGGCTAGTAGGTGGATTCCAAGTGAGTAGGAAGCATCCTAGGTGTATTTTACCTAGTTTTTGTAGGTTTGAAGTCTACAAGTGACCAAGGTAGTCTACATATGGCTAAAGCAGCCTATGATGGCCTATGAATACCTAGAAGCAAGAATGTGCGACTTTTGGGTGTATACAGGTACCTAAAAAATTGACAGATTTTTGATCACATGTTGGCAAGGGGTTTTGAAAAATCTCCAAGTTTTTGTTAGGACTGTCTTGTTGATCAAAAACTATTTTTCCTTCTTCTATAATATCTTGGATGAGATTCCTTAGAGTGTTGCACTTGTTTGGTGTGTGTCCTATGAAGTCATAATCATAATGGTCATCATGTTTATGCCAGTTAGGCAATGCTTTGGTGGTATCCCAATAATTGATGGTTGGGAGTTCCATCGTATTTGAATCAAGAAGAATTTTTAACATGGCATATTGGCTTTGTCTAGTGTTTGTGTATTGTATTTTGTATTTGCCTTGTCTTGGTACCACTAACTTTTGAGGAGTGTTTTGAGTTGCATTTACATTGTTGTTTTGATGGGAATTTGTTACGTTGCCTCCTATGATATGTTTATTTTTATATTGTCCTTTGTTGGAAGGTTTTCTTCCTCTTTCTTGTACTTGAGTTGTCCTCGTCTTATGAGGATGACTTCTACTCTTTTAGCCATATCCATAGCTTCTTTGAAAGAGGTTAATTTTATCATTTCTAAGGGATATGATAGTTGTTGAATGTTTCTTATGAAGATGTGTAAGATTTCCTTAGGGGGTGAAATATATTGAAATCTCCTCACCAAGTCCCTCCATTTAGCCAATAAATTTGAGATATGTTCAATCTTGGATTTTTTAAGTTGGTATAGATCATCTATAGTGATATTTTCTTCTATGTAGACTGAAAATTGCTTGACAAAGACTTTGACAAAGAATTCAAATTTCTTTGGAAAAGGATGATTGACTATTGTGAGGTCTAAGGGTTCCTTATAGAACTCATCAAAATAGTACTTTTTTTTTTATGACCCTTAAAGGGAGGTAATTTGATGTTCAATCTCTTCAAACTTGGAGTCTCTCTTTTGAAGGTGTTCGAGTTTGGCATTGATGTCTTAGAAATTGTTAGGTGGAGGATTTGGTCATTGATGTCTTAGAAATTGTTTGAGCTTGAGATAAAAAATGTAGGGTCATGAAATATGAGGTGGCTTGGTTGGATGTTGCAATTGTAAGGGTATGGTTGACCCATAAGTCATGAGTTAATAAGGGATTTGTGAAATTAGTATTTGGAATGGGTATTGTGATACTAGAGGATGATGTTAAAAAGGGGATTTCTATAATAGGTATCCCTATGGATATGGTTGGAGGGGTTGTAGAATTAGCTAGATGTGTCATAACCACATTAATACTAGTAAAGTTGTTTCAATTTTTATTTATTTATGCAATAGTAGATTGACCATTAGAATGCTCAAGGTTATCATGAGGTGTAGATGATTTTTTCCTATTTTGTTCTTCAAGTTCTTCCCTAAGAACATCTAAAAATAGATCTTTGTTTCTTTTGACATAATCTCTAACATGATCTAGAGAGTTAAAGTGGATGTTTTTGATAAAGTGTTCTTCCTCCCTAGGCTCACGATGTGGCCAAGGGTTTTCTATTTGATATTCATGTTCATGTGTATAAACCTCATAGGATGAGGATGCTAAACCTTTGTGTTGGGTATTGTAAGGATGTTGATCCATTGTTTGAAGGTTTGAGAAACAGAGGAGTTAATTTATTAAAAAACTTGTTTTCAGAGTACTTATAGCGAAGAAGAGAAGATATTTTGAAATCCTTGTCACCTTGTAAATCAACCCTCCTTATGACTCTCACTAGACCACCGTAATTTACTACCTAAGAGATATTGCTCCCCAAGGTTGGTATGTTGGTTTACTCAAGGGTTTGTTATCCTTCCCTAGGTAGGGCTAACAATTTGGTTATGTTCTTGTTATATTTATTTAATGTGATTTAAGCTATGCAAACAAAATTAAATGATCTTGTTTAAGTTTGAGAAAATTTTATCTTATTTAAGGCAAAGGGAGTGTTCATGTTGGGTTTACAAAAATATAGATTTGGAAAGCTTGCACATATGTGGGGGGGGATCCACTAGGACCCCTAATTCCCTACTTGAGGACCTCTTTCCAAAGGAGACCCCGAAGATATGGGAATCTTCAACGTGAGTAGGATCTACTTCATATATAAAATAAGGTGTCTAGTCGTGTTGTTGATGTTATGTTTTGTGGTGTTTATTGGGTTTATTCAATAAACACGAGTTTTTGGATTGCTAATCTGACTCTTTATCGAGCCTTAACAAGATAAAAATTTTCAAACCTAAAGTGAAGATCACCTAAAATGCATGTTAAGTATAAACACATAAAATGCAAGAATGCAAGAGCTAACCTAATATGATTTTTTATTTTGAATGATGTTTATGCTAAAGGAACTTTTCTTTATAATGGAAAGAAGAGAAATGTGCAGCAAAAAAGCTATCCTAGGATGCAAGCTATGTAATTTTTGTTTTTTTGCCTGATTGCATTTTGAAATAAAAGTATCTATTCTAAAGATTCTTTGATTTTGCCAAAATAAAGGTGATTTAATCAATCAATTAAAACAATAAAATTACAACTAGGGAGATGCCAAGTGGCAAGTTTACCGAAACCGGTGTCCAATCAAATTTTCCACTGATTGACATTTTTGAAAACCTATAAAAAGAGAGAAAAATAGGATTTCTAATTTTGGGGTCTATCTAATTGTAGAGTGGTGATAGGCTATCTTCCCAACTAATTAGACTCCCTGTTAATGCAAAATTAAGTATGATTTGATCTCCTTTTGGAATGGATGCAAGGACTATCAAATTTACCAGTGAGTGGCAAATTTGCTCTATGTATTCCAAAGAGTCAAATTCACCAATGGTTGTAGGGAGTGACAAATTTGATCTGAGATGGGGCTGACTAAGATTTGGGATAAATTTTAGAGTTTTTTTTAATCAAATTGGTGTGAGATCAAGGAGAGGGATGGAATGATGGATTCCTAAGGCCTTGTGACTATAATTTTGCAAAGGTTTGAGAGGATAATGAGCAAATTTTATGAAATTTGCAAAGAGGGATGATGGGGGTGAACTAAAAATTTTCTGAACCTTTATTGGAGGTGGTAGTTACAACAGAGATCTCAATGCTCTCTTATATAAGATGAGGAGTAGAGAAGAATTACATGTGGAGGGAGGATAAAATAGAAATACAAGTAATGATTAAATTGAAATAAAAGATTAATCTATATTGCATGAAAAGTAAATATAGGCATGAAAGGAAATGAAAGAAATGAATGTATGAGCTTGAAAGCAATATGGAAATGAACATTAAACTATGCTACACAAAGTTTAATCCTACAAATGAAGATGAGTTAGAAAAAATAAAAGTAAATGTTTGTTAAATAAGAGAAACCAATTATTGATATGCATGGATGGGACAAGTAAATGAGGTTAGTATGTAGTAATGGAGAAGAGAATGCTTGTGAAATGAAGAAAACTTGATTTAAATGAAATAAATGAATGTAAAAAAACTTAGGACAGCCTTCAAAAGATTGTTAGAATCATAAAATGAGCAATAAGAAAGAAGTTAGTAGCTATGAATATGAAAACCAAGTTAGTAAAGTTGAAAATGAAAGAGAAAAATGCATGAATGAGAACAAGAGAATGGAAGGAAATTTGCTTATGGAATGCTTGCCCCAAGAGCTGCATTTATAGATTTTTGGAGGGGCGTTGAGAGGGAAAATTGGTTGATATGCCCTTAGTTTTTTTTTTTATTCGTAGGCATAGTTCATTGTTGGAGCATACGAGGATAGAGGAGGTAGTGGGTTGAAGGAATTTGCATGCTCTTGGTTCATACCAGAAGATTTTGTCAATTTTGGCAAATTTACCACTGTGTCAAATTTACCACTAGCAAATTTGCCACTAATTAGAAATTTTGACTAATGGTTAGTTTGACTAGTTTAGGGGCTGAAAAATAGCCTTTTGCAAATTTGTTATTGAATGTAAAATTTACCACTAGTAAATTTTCTAGTGAGTGGAAAATTTGACAAGGGCTGAAAATGATTCCCAAATTGTTGGATTTTAGCTAATTAACAGTCTGTTGATGTTTGGTGTCTTGTTTGATATCTTTTGCTTTAAGGGTGCATCAAAATTGGGTGTCTACAAAACAAAATCTAAAAGCACTCATTTCCTTGCATTCTAGTTTCTTAGATTTTGAAAAATAAAATCAAAATTGTTTCTTTTATTGAATTTTATCTTTTGTGAAAAGCAAATAAAAAACATCTCTTGATACCCTTTTTTTTGTGAAATAATTTGTTTGTTCTAATTGTTTTAGTTTGTTCTCTTTCTTTTTGATAGCTATAAGAATCAAATTTAAATTAGATATAAATGCCTAGAAATCCCTACTATTCTTCATATCTAAAACATAAGCTAAATTCCAAATCATGCCCTAAAACTAAATCTCTCATCCCCATCCTTTTGATGTGATCCCTGCATTGAAATTGATACTTATTAAACCATAACCTTGTTTGCATGGCATCACATTTTGGTTGTTAGCAAAATATTGCTATGCTCAAAGGTTAAACAATCTCTAGGATCATAAAACAACTCAATAACATGCATATATCAAATTATCAATAATGAACAATAAACACACTAAAAGCTTTATTGAAACTACTAAAGCAATGCATAAATGCAAATTTTCTTTGAGTTACATATTACATGGCTTTGTCTTATATATACATACATGAAACTCTTGACCTTTGCTCTCCTCAAACTCATGGTAGAGCCAACTCTTCATATTTACCTTTTACATAATAAATCTCTTATATTACATAAAGACAAAGTCTCTCATGATTGTAGATAACTTCTCACTTATAATACTCACACTTACTAATAAGACACCTCATGCACATAACTCCACACTTATTTACATGACACATACTCACACTTAAGAACTTGACACATACTATAGACACAAATATCAAACACACCCTAATATAAATATTTACAAGGTATCAAATAATGTAATACCTCCAACACACCCCCATATTACATTATTTGGTGTGAAGGCTTTTTACTTCATGTGCTTTCTTCTTCTTCATGCATGATGGCTTTAGTACTGCTTCAGGTCCTATCACTACATTTGTCTCTACTACCTGTACTCTTGAAGACGTCATAAAAGAATACATTGTCATTTTATTTTGCCACAAAAGTCTTGTGTTCAATATAATACTTCTTTTGAAATCGTTCTCTTAGCAAAAGTTGATCCAAATGTTTCTATGAAATTTCTATTACATCCAAGGCAAATATATCACTTTTGTAGGATCCCATAGCTTCAATTTTATTTAGTCTCTTAATAAGACATCTCATATTTCCATTAATGTTTTTGAATTCTATCATTCTTCCTTTATCCAACAATTGTGATACTAAAATAAGATTATTTGTTATGCCAAAAACATAAAGTACATTTTGCAATGTACATTTAGAATATGGTAGACTAAGTGTGATATTTGCCTAATCCTTAAACTTGGTAATTTTATTATTTGCTATCTTGATTGGTATATTTGGTTTTACTTTTTTTTGTTGAATTTAGCGAAAAACCCCTTGCAGGGCCGCCTTGGTTTGAGAAACCACAACCAAGGGGTTCTACACCGTCAAAATCCTCGGGAGTCGTGCCCAGCCCTGACCACACCAACATTATCAACTGGATTTTGGGTACCCGACGTGCGTTTGGTAGGGTGGAGATTTGAACCAAGGACCTCCCATGGAGGATTGCCCTACCCTCTCCAACTCACTTGCAACACGTGGGTGTATATTTGGTTTTACTTGAATTGAATCAAACCATAAATATTTTCTATCATATGGTGGCTTGCTCCTGAGTCAATGTACCATGAATTATCTTCATACTCCATTTTTTGTTTTGATTGAGTTTCTTGTGGTCTATTATATTTTAGCACATGTCTATGATAATATTCCTATTTTTAAAGTTTCTCCTCATGAAGATTGGTCATTTAAATCTTTATGGCCTTTTTGATGTACTCATTTTCTTTCAATCAATATAAATTCCCTTTAATTTTATTTCCTTTGATGTGGAAGTCCTTATTGTTGTCAAATTCAATTTTTTAATTTCTTAAATCTTTTATATTCTTATTTTCTTCGATTTATCTTTTTTCTACAAGTTCAATTTCTTTAATCTTTCATTAGTCAAATTTATTTCCCTCTTTTTCTTCAAATCAATAATTTTCAACTTCAATCTTTCATTATTTTTTTTATACAAATTATTTTTCACTCCAATTCAATTTATTTATTCTTCTTATAGCTTCTTTCTTCAATTTATATTTCTTTAATTTCTTTGTTTTCAATTTTCAATTTTCATTCAATCTCTTATCTTCTTCTCTTTCTTTAATTTCCTTCACTTAAATTTCTTAAACATTTAAATTCTTTTTCAATTTCTTTCCTTTCAAACAATTTCTTTCTCCAATATTTAGTAATTTTCTTCTTATATCTCTCATTCATTTCATTCTTCACTTTTCAATTTATATATTCTTCGCCTTCTTATATCTCCCAAAATCAAATCAATCCAATTCAAATAAAACAATTCTTCTCAAATCAAATGTGTGTCTAAATATCTAAATAACTTAAAGGTCAAAAGATTTACCTTTAATTAATGATGCATCCTTCGCATTTAGACATCTTGCCAATGCACTTAACCTTCCAAATTTATCTCTACCCTAAGCATTATATTTTAGATTTGTTGTGTTCTTCCAAGGTATTATTTTGCTTATGCATGTTTAATTCTTTGTGCACTCCTCAAAGTTTAAATTTCAATGTAACATGTGTAAAATTGAGATGTTTAAAATTGTTATGCAACAAATTACAAAAAAAAAAAAAAGTATGCAATCTAAAATAATTACTAATAAAAAATATAATTTACATTAAAAAATCATTATGTAAATGGGATTCTATATAACATAATTCATATATTCAATAATATTATTTATCTTTTTAAAATTGATTATAAGGATTCAAACAAGTCCAATCCATATTATATCATTGACCAAATTATGGTGTCATAATATCCCTTAGCAAGATTTAAACCTAAGTCTTTTAGTATAGTAACATTTTGCCTCTTCTAAGAGTGAAGGACGGGGGGTGGTGGGAGAGGGGGGTGTCAAGGTCGGGAGGAGGGTCCTCGCCAACTCCCAAAACCACCATGCCTCATGTTAGATCATCTAGAGAGCCTAACCCGTGAACCTTGTTGCTGCCATAGTCCCTGTTGGAGATCCCGCCTGAACCAGGTCTCTTATCCAAAATTTTAGGAACATCATTCCCAAGAGAGTTTGGAAATGTAGTCATAGGGGCCATGATACAAGAAGAAAGCTCTAGCACCATTCCAAAGACCTCAATTTCAAGGGAGGAGGAAGCATCTTGCACGCAATCTTCAAGGGAGGGAATCCTTCTCCCAAGGAGAACCGGATCTACAACACCCTGACAATTCTTCTCCTGCCACTCCTGCCAACCCTCAAGAGGATGGTCTCCCCTCTGGGGGGAGCACCTCTCCCACCCAAAAACTTGCACCTCCCTCTCCCTTGAACCACCATGCCCTCTTCCTCTACCGCCTAAGGGCTTTTCAAAAAAATCCAATCCTAGAACTAACCGCCATGCCAACCTTCCAACCAACCGCTATGCCACGCAACCCTCTGTATAGCAAGTAACACCCACGAAAACCAAAATTACAATCTCCAAGATTTTAACCAAAAAACTTGTTTCCTCTTCCTCCAAAAATGACATGCAACGAAATTCAAACTCGTACTCAAGGGGACCAAACACCTTAGCCTCCTTTTAATCATAATGGCAAATCTACCACCTTTATGGGAGCATGTCCCTCCTTGAAGAAGGGCACTAAATGCTCTTTTTTGCATGAGCACCAAACCAAGATTAACAAGAGGGAAATGACGTGATTTTGAATTCGAAACGTTATGCACTCGCTGAAACTTCCAAAGAACTCTGATAGTAGCATTTTCTCATCTTTTAAAGCATCAATTTTGAAGCAAATCATGATCTTCCTCCAACTGGTTTTCGAAGCTCTCATGGAGAAAAGGCAAGGTTCTTCCCCAATGCTTTTGGAAGAATAAAACTAGAAGATAGGGTAAAAAAGACATCTTATCTCTTCCAAAAAAAGCTTATGAGACTTTGAAGAGAGACTCATCCTACAATTTGGAAGAATATTGAAGGCTCCGAAAAGGACTTCTATGTGACCAAGTGAGGTGACTCTTTACCCACTAATACCATGTTCAAATCACAATATTTTTTAGAAACAAACAAAAGCAATCCATCCAATCAAATCTTATACAAAAAGCATAAGGGCAAGAGGAAAGAGAAAGATATAGCAAGCACCTATAGGCACCATAAATAATCAATATATTATGTGTATATAAGAATCACATCACTCCAAACCTAAAAAAAAAGAATCACATCACTCTAATGATACAAATGGAGTGGCAGGGTGTTTGTACCAATATCAAAACCCCAATCATATAAAAGAACTTAGCCAAAACCAACATAACAAGAAGGCTTTAAGGTTAATTACAAATTTTTAAGGTGGGTTAAGTCATAACAAAATTAATCATGGCCCACAAAATTTACATAATATAATATTACAATAAATTTAAAAAAGTGTACAATTAAATGCCCTTAAGTCTATCCAAGATTACATCATACCATGTCGGCCTTGGCCATGAATCAAATTACACTTTTAACAAGACTCTATGGATGAACTATATGAGAAGCCAAAAACAATGAAACATAAGAGAATTTATCATCAAAATCAACAACAAAAGATCATTTCAAAAAGAAAGACTCGTAAGTTAGAATTCATAGTTTCACACTTTTTTTTTTTTCCTAAAGGAGCAAGTCAGATAATATATATTGATTGATAATACTATAATTTTTATTATCCCATAGGCAATTTGGCCTCATGGACATGAAAATCCTTCAAGTCTATTTTTTCCTTTTCTTTCCTGACGTCGACAATCATATATGTGACCAATTGAACATGTCAGATCACATCTAGTTTGCACCTTGAGGCTATACAAGGAACTGTTTAACTGCTTTTGCTAATTGATAATTTCCTAATTGATAATAAATAAATAAATTAAAACTAGATTTCTCATGATAAAAATAAAAATAAAAACCATCCATATCGTGTACATGCCTTGAAACAATTGCATCCCCATCATTAGCAAGTAAATGTGGACAAAGAAGAGCTAAAATTTTGATGATAAGTTCAAATTACCAAGGTTCCACGAGGTTGGGGGCCAAGGGAACGAGTTTCGAGGACAAGGGGTGGCAAGCCGATTTTAAGAAATGGCAAGGGGATGTTTGGGAGACGGTAAGTATAATAGTATTAAAAAATTTAGAAATTTAGAGAGCATCAACTCATCAATGACATCTTCAACTGATGCGAGATATTCTCAAAGTAGAGAGCATGGAGGGCTTTCCACTTAGGTGATAGGAGATTATGATATGACCATGACATCATTTGATCTTTTGTGATGTCATGATTGCAGTTATTTAACAACAGCAGAATCATGTTAAAAACAAATTGGTTCAAATCCCTAGTTATCTCTCTCAAGGCAGACCTACATGTGCATTTTTGCTTTTCCATATTTAACTTTGGTGATGCCAGTTTATGGATCAGTTAACAAACCATTTGACAAATCAAATGAAATCAAAATTTGCTAGTGTAACCAAATCAGAAGAGGCACAAGTACATTCTACCTGTGAAACATACCTTTAGAAGCATTAACCAACTCCAGTATCAGTGTTTATTATTTGTCAAGATTCACTTTTAAGTGAAATTGATTATTCTGACTTTAGCCCTTGATTGCATTGTTCACAATGATGAATAGGTCTGTTGCAGGATTTTGACTAGAAATTTTAGGGATGACCAGCTATGACAGCAATGATTTTTTTTGCAATAGCTATTATTATTGACTAGTATTGATTTTTTTATGTTATTAGTAAGTAATGTTAAAAAGCAATTTTTTCTTAATTAACTGTTGTGAGACTCTCAGCCAGGGGAGACGGTTGGGCGTTTCTGGGGACGGTCAAGGGAGGCCTAGGCATCCCCCAAGAGTCCTCGGGGACAGTCGGGGGAGGCCTAGGCATCCCCCAAAAGTCCTCGAGGACGGTTGGGCATCCCCGAGGATGTCCCCTCACAGGAGACGTCCCAAGGACAACCCCCTAGCGACCCAAGGATGGCCCCCCACCATCAAGGAAACATCCCCGATGCCATCCATCCATTCTAGGGACAGCGGGGATAGGGGGATGTGTGCCCCAATGTGGGGGACATGTCCCCGTGGAACACTACAAATTACTAAAGCATGCTCAACAAGCATAATAAACTTTATCAAAAGCTTTGCCCATGGGGTTTGAAGCAAGCAGGTTGGGAGTGAGGAGTTTCACACCCTAAAAGGTTTAAATCCGATGGATGAACCTTAATATTTTTATCAAATGGCATGGGCTCATCTTAACTCTCATTAAGGAGACCTAGGTTCAAATCATGAGCTCATCTAGTTAAATTTCTTAACTTTCATTTAAGAGACCTAGGTTTGAATCATGAGCTCATCTTGTTAAACTTCTTAACTTTCATTGAGAAGACCTGGGTTCGAATCTTATTAAAAGATATATACAATGTAATACAAATGGGGACCATCTCAATTCAATATAACCAATTCAAAAAAATAAAATAAAATAAAAATAAAAAAACCTTCATATAAAGCTTTCATATTGATTTGAATTGCTTTAAGCAGTAAAGCCAAATAAAATAAAACTTCCAGATGTTTTTATGTACAAGAATGCAACCCAATAGGCAATATGGCAATAGATGGATGCTTGCATGAACCCAGGAATGACACTTACAAGAATAAACATTTATGAAAAAAAATTCATTCAAGCTAATGATTGCTTCCAGCAAATCATGAAGCCAATTTTTGTGACTTGAAAATTTTTCAATCCAAAGCTGGCAAAGAAATTTTCATTCAAGCTAATGATTGCTCCCAGCGGTTCATGAAGTCAACTTTTTGCAACTTCAAATTATTTTCAAAGCTGGCTTGCATTTAGTAATTTTACAGTCCTTGGCATAACATTAGCATGATAAACCAAATATACAATTATATTGTCTGGAATCTTATGCAATCATTAAGACCGCATGTGTTCCTCATTGTTGTCCACTTTCACAGCAGATGATGATGCTCTATCCATTCTATCAGGAGATGGTGTATGTGTCTGTACAATAGCAGGGTGTTGAGGCTGCTCTTTCTTCAAAGAAGTTGGCATACCAGATAGTTCCTGCATAATAATCTTAAATCACCACGAAAGATTTTATAGATGAAAGTATTATAAATAAGACCAAAATGTTACGTTTTTGTAACAATTCAACCTAGAGGGCACAAAGATCATGTTTATTGAAGCAAGCAAACACAAAAGCATGAGGCATTAAAGACTGATTTAGCCATATCATATGCAGACCCGTCAAAGAGTTTATGAGGCCTAGAGAGCCCAATATCCAAGTCAATGTAATATAGTTCAATAATCAAATTTGATGAGGATCCCTGGCGATGTCCCTACTATAGTTACTGGTTTGTCCAAGAACACAGCCAACATTCAAATTTGTTTCAATCTCCCTCTTGGAGCATCTTGCAGGATAAATAATAAGGTCATCTCTGGGGAAGGACTTGAAAGATTAGTTTTTAGAATCCATTACTCATACATATCTAAAGCCTAGATGTCTGCATGGAATACTTTGGATTCCTACTGGATATCTATTGATCCACTGCAACAATAATGTCTGTGTGGGGAAAATTCTTACAACAAGAGCTTGAGGCTTGTTTCTAAATTGCCATGTACCTCCAAGTCCTTTGGATGAGACCATAGCCCTAATTTAACTCCCAGACAACTTCAAAATATTTAACGCTAACATAGACCTAAACATATCAATGACTGATTGATCCAAATGTAGAGCCAAGATATGTCTATGAAATGGTTGTTCTTACATAGCACTCTGCCAAGTTTAATGGTATAAGGTTATTTTATTTCAAAATGGTAATTTTTTGGCTGCATAATGTGTGAAAACTTTGATAGTAAAAAATTGCAATGTGGTTGAATACAGTGAAATGATGTTTCATTTTTAACATTTGGGTCCCAAGATAAATATAATTAATGTATTCAAGTTTCTATCATCATCACTATTGACATCATAGAGGTGGTTTGGTGTTCTGTTAGTGCATTGTTATGCTTAACATATGCCTACCCTATGTTCTAATGACTACTCAAAGTAGCACAGAACCATAATTTAACCACATTGGTATTCAAAACTTCTAGAGGATTATATTAGGCCCAGAAGCTCTCTAACGTATAAAGTATAACTGTTATCTTGTTTCAATTGTCCAGACAAGGTCTTTCTCTTTACTGCTGCCTGATTTCAAAGGTCAAAATTGTATGAAAAATACAAAATAATGTTTTCAAGGTTATTATCAAGAAGAATCCACAAGAAAAAATTCAATACTATTGTTGAGAGTACATTCGCATTCACATGTGCCTGGCCTCCATATAAACATAAACAGTTACAAGTTGACACTACTTACCTTCATAAGATGAATCCTTAAATCACTGGGTCTCACACCCTCTCCAATGCATGCCATGACAAACTGTGAATAATGAAACAAGACGTCTGCTGCCGCCTGTTTCTTTTCTTCAATCTAAAGTAAAAAAGAGCACCTAAAGATGATCAGGAACTTCAGCAAAAACACTAATAGTAAACTCTAATCATTTATATTAGATATCACGTAAAAGTAGATTAGAGGAAAACATGTATCATATACTTGACAATTAAAATTCATAAAAAATAGCAAACTTTAGGATAAAGGTAATATTGAACTGAAAGACTTCCCATACCTAGAAAAGAAGACAAAGAAGTTCATAACTTCTCACTAGAACCACAACTCAAACTACTGCCAAGAAATCATTGAAAATTACTAATAGATAAAAACGGCTAAAAGGTGAGTGACTAGATGAAAACATGTATCATATACTTGACAATTAAAATTCATAAAAGAATAGCTAAATTTATGAGAGAGGTAATATTGAACGGAAAGACTTTTCATGTCTAGAAAAGAAGACAAAAAAGTTCATAACTTTTCACTAGAACCACAACTAAAACTACTGCCAAGAAATCATTGAAAATTACTATTAGATAAAAATGGCTAAAAGGTGATTGACTTTAAGAGGGTATAAAGGGAAGGTAAACCACTCAGGAAAAAGAAAAAAAATGAACTTGGTATGCAACAACAACAAAGGTATTCAGTAATGGTCAAAACTGTCCTCTAAGCATTTCCTTTCTATTGCTTCAGAGTGCTTGTTGCACCAAATTCAATTCTAAAGGAGCTTGATAGATTTCAAACATATTTTATTTGGTCAGGATGGTGTAAATCCAGCTACAAGAGGTCAAAACAAGAACCTCCAAGCACAGGAAAAAAAAGAGGAGCAAACCCTCGGGGCTCTACGGGGATGGCAGCAGTTTCTGGAGGAGGTATGAAAAACTGGAGGAATGTAGTGATGGCATCAGGTCCGTCACAGAGCGTGCATGCTAGGGCTGGTATTTCATTTAAAAATGATTGGAAGGAACAGGATTTCCCATTGCATGCCAGGAATCGCTTGTTAAAGAACAATGGATGTTTGGAACGATGTGAAGCCAGGCCGGTTCTAGTGGTTCAACCAGACTCGGTGGCAGAAGATGTGGAGTATTTAACCAAACATGCGCTTATTGGTAAATTTATGGGCATCCAAATTTCTCTTCCCTTTGTGGAGGCTTGGGTTAGGAAGACTTGGAACCCTGAAGGTGATGTGGAGGTGATGCTGAGTGCAAACAACTATTTTATGGTGGTTTTTTCTTGTCTTGCGGATCGTAACAAAGCATTTGAAGGAGGTCCCTATTTCTGTAACCAAGCGGGACTCTTTCTTAAACCCTGGCATGTGGGTTTCAACCCATCAGAGGAGCGGCCGTCACGGGTTCCGGTGTGGGTTCGGCTTCCGTGGCTCCCATTGGAATTTTGGAGAAATGACATCTTGCATATGATTGCCCTTCTACTTGGGAAGCCGGTTGGACCGTCACAACAGACGCTGGATAAAAAGGTAATCTCTTTGCCCGTATCTGTGTTGAAATTGATTTAAACAATCCTATTCCAGATTCTATTGAAATACAGTTCGGATCAACCACATGGGTTCAAAAACTTGACTATGAAGCTCTTCCATTTCGTTGTCGGATTTGCCATGAATATGGCCACTTACAAAGAAAATGCCCTAAGTTTGTCCCGCTTGTGGCTTCAAATCCTGGGCCCTCTCGAGCTGTACAAAATATGGATAAAGGAAAAGCCCCGATAAAGGAGGGGGATCAGGATAAGGAAGGCTTTGTTACGGTAAAACCTCGAAACAAAGGAAGAAAGGCAAAAAGAGACATTAAGGATAACCAGCCAGATGCTCAGCTCAACCGTTTTGAAATTCTAGAGAATCTTGATCAGTGCGTGGAGATACCTGAAACATCGCTACCTGTTATAGATATAACAGAACCAAATCAGTTGTCTCTTCATGAGGTGGAACCAAGGGAATCAGATATAGGGGGTTTAAATGAAGAACAGAGGGCTTTGGCTCCGAGTATAGGTGATATGGTTGGCCCTAGCCCTGGAAGTGAAGTTATCTTAGAAAATGGCACAGATTTAGATATGCCCTCTCCTACCCAAGCACTGATGCAGTCATCCATGGACTGTAAAACTCCTACGGTGCTGGGATTGCAGCATAAAATAATTAAAAAAAATGCTTCAGATAAGAATATGAAGGTGGGTCGGAAGAAAGACCAGGATAAAATTAAGTTAATGGGGGAGACTTTGGTAGAGTCAAGTTTGGTGAGAACATTGGACTCCCATTTTTATAACCCCCAAAAATGATTATACTTTCATGGAATGTAAGGGGGTTGAACAGCATCCCCAGACAAAAAGTTGTTCGTGATTTGATTCGTGTTCATTCTCCGGATGTGGTTTTTATTCAGGAGACTAAATTAGCTATTGATAGTTTGTTCAATATTGCTCCCAAGTTGTGGAGAAAGGGGCAATGTCGGTGTATTGGTGCATGTGGATATGCTGGTGGCCTTGCTTGTTTATGGGATCCAGTTAAGATCTCTCCTCTTACCTGGATTTCCAGCAGGTGGTCTATTTCGATGATCGGGCATGATAATGAATCTGGTGAGACCATCCTACTTACAAACGTGTATGCTCCTACTGATTACAATGGTAAAGTGAATTTATGGGAGCACATTGGCTTTGTGAGAAGTCTGGCTCCCCTGTACCCATGGATTTTGGCTGGAGACTTCAATTCTATCACTTGTCCGGAGGAAAAACGTGGTGGGATTGATCGTCTTGAGCCTTTTTCTTCTGTCTTCAATGCTCATATCCGGGCCTTGAACTTGGTTGACATCAAGCCGGATAATGGGATATTTACCTGGCATAATAGAAGATGTGGGGAATATTCCATTTCAGAGACTCGGATAGGTTTTTGATCTCTAGTTTTTGGATTGGCAATAATAGAAGCGCTAGTTCCGTGATTCTGGAGGGTAGAGGATCTGATCATTGGCCTATCAAACTCTCTCCTCTGGAGTTAGGGCTAAAAAAGAATCCCTCATTTAAGTTTCAACTTATGTGGCTGCGAGATCCTAAGCTTCATGATTTCATGCGAGGCTGGTGGACTAATGGCAAACCTCCTCATGGCACCGCTATGTACTCCTTTATGAAGCGGCTACAATTTGTTAAGCATAAATTGAAGAGATGGAATAGACTAAATTTTGGGAACCTTTCCTTGGCTAAGCTGGCAGCTCTTAGGAGGGTGGAAGAAGCCTCAAGGAAGATTAGAGATCAGGGACTCACAGAGGAGCTTCTTGTTGAGGAATCTGAGGCTGTAAAAGACCTTGCTGAATGGGAACTGAGGGAAGAAATTTTTTGGAAACAAAAAGCTCGAGTAGATTGGCTTCAGGAAGGGGATAGGAACACAACCTTCTTTTATAACTCTGTTAAGGCTCGTCGTAATGGTAACCTGATTACCTCTCTTGTTAATTCTCGGGGTGCCCTGCTTTCTTCTTTCAGGGATATTTCAGAAGAGACTAAGAGGTATTTTTCCTCTCTCTTCAAGGAGGATGCCCTCTCGGATGATGAGGAAGAAAAACTTATTCTAAACTGTATTCCCTCGATTGTTTCTAGAGAGATGAATGAGCACTTGATGGGTCCAATTTCCCTTGAGGAGCTGAAAAGTGTTGTATTCAAGATGAAAAAGGGGAAAGCCCCAGGTCCGGATGGATTCCCGATTGAGTTTTATCAAGAGTTTTGGGAGTTAATCAAATTTGACCTTTTGGAGGTGGTCCGTGAGTCCCAAAAGAACAAACAGATGCTAAGGGCCCTAAATGCTACCTTTGTGGTGCTTATTCCCAAGAAAGAGGGAGCGAATTCCCTGGATATGTTCAGGCCTATTGCTCTCTGTAATGTTGTATATAAGATCATCACAAAAATTATTGCTGAGAGGCTGAAGATATGGTTGAGCAAAATCATCTCTGAGGAGCAAGGTGGGTTTGTTGCTGGCCGACAAATCATGGATGGGGTTGTTATTGCTACATAAGCTATTCACTCAATGGAAACTTCTAAGGAGAAAACTATGTTCATTAAGTTGGACATGGCAAAAGCCTATGACAGAGTTAGATGGTCCTTTCTTCAAAAAGTTCTTGCTGCTTTTGGCTTTGAGGAGGAATGGATTAGATGGGTGATGAGCTGTATTTCTTCTTCCTCATTCTCTCGTTCTTGTTAATAACGAGACATCGGAGCTGTTTGAGGCCTCAAGGGGATTGAGGCAAGGAGATCCTCTATCTCCTTATTTGTTTATCATTATGGCAGTAGGGTTGGGCAGATTACTCAAGTCTCAGTTCAGGCATGGTCTCATTCAGGGGTGGAAGTGGGATAACAGCTTGCCACCTCTTTCCCACCTTCAATTTGTTGATGATACTGCTTTGTTGGGAGTTGCCACTATCAAGGAAGCTGGAAACATTAGACAGTCTCTTGACATATATCTTGGTGCTTCTGGACAGGTGATTAATGAGGACAAGTCCTTTATTTTCTTCTTCAATACCCCCCCTCTTATTCAAGCCAGGATTGCTCGCATTCTAAGATTCCAGGTCGGGACTCCCCCCTTCATTTATCTTGGGATTCCGATTTCATCTCATCCTCTGCCTAGATCTTCTTGGCAGTCTATACTTGATAAGTTTAGAAGGAAGGTAAATCACTGGACTGTCAGATGGCTATCCTCTACAAGTAGAGTATTGCTTTTAAAATCTGTTATTCAAGCCTTACCCATTTACAGATGTTTTGTGCAAACAGCTCCTTCTCGTTTCATCAAGGATATGGATGCTTTGTCAAGATAGTTTTTGTGGTCTGGCAAACTTGATCAATCTAAATGGAGTTTGGTTAGATGGGATTCCATTTGTAGGCCAATTCAAGAGGGAGGCCTTGGGTTGCGACAGGCAACTCTTTCTGGGCAGGCTTTGGCTGCGAAACTTTATTGGAGATGGTGTACCTCTCAAGATCAGATTTGGGCTAAAATATTATCTTATAAATACTTGAGAGGTATTTCGAGGCAGATATCCCTAGAGCCAGCTTTGGTTGGGAAAGGTTCTGTTATCCGGGGACACTCCGAAAAGAGGAGCTAATTTAATTAAGCAGTGGTTTGTTCTGGATTTGCAATCGGGGATCAGATGTTCTTTTTTGGGAGGATTCTTGGGATGGCCACCCTCCTATCTTGACTCAATATCCCAGGTTACATTCCCTAAGCATTTGTTTCTTGGAAGCGGGCTGGTCTCATGTGGAGGACTTTAAAAAAATCCAGTATTTTGGAAATATGGAGATGTACAGATGGAAAGATCCACAGGAATGGCCCCAAGGGGGATTGGCCGAGGATAGAGATGTGCTTGCTCTTATTCTTGCGGGGAGGTACTGTTCTTCATTGAGGGATAAAGACATTCTGGCTTGGAACCCTAATCCCAAGGGAACCTACTCAGAGCCTATGGTTATCAAGTTCTTGATAAGCAAAAGTTTGGGAGTCTCCCCGTCACATGGTGGAAAAAGGTGTGGAATAGATTTGCTTGGCCGAAATGTAACTTTTTTCTCTGGTCGGTAGCTCGTAATAAATGCCTCACTTGGGATAACTTGAGGAAGAGGGGATTTCAGTGTCCCTCTTTATGTGTCCTTTGTGGTAAGAATGAGGATGACTCTTCTCATTTATTTTTCCAATGCTCCCTTGCCAGAGACATTTGGCACTGTTGGTGGAGTGCCTGGAACCATCCTTGTTTTCATGTGCTCTCCCTGGTGGAGTTTTGGAGTAGTCTGGGCAGACCTCCAGCCAAGGCCCCCTTCCTCCAAGTGGCTTGGAATTTGGGCCCTTCCTGCATCATCTGGCAAATTTGGCTCGAACGAAACCGTCGCATTTTTGAGGGAAGTCATTTGGCTGTTCAACAGATCTGGCAAAGGATCCTGTGTATGGTTCAAGAAACTATCCATAGTAAATGTGATGTGGACCCCCATTTGGACTCTAGGGAGGAGAAGGTACGACAGGCCCTTGGTTTGTTTGGGGTTGGTGTGAATTCTTCTAGCCCTAGTAGGATTCCTCAACTTAGCAAGAAGGTTAGGAGAGAGGGTAGATGGAGACTGCCCCCTAGAGGAGTTTTAAAAATTAATATTGATGGGTCGTCCAGGGGCAATCCTGGACATGCTGGAATTGGTGGTGTTGGGAGAGATTCTGCTGGCGTGGTCAGTTTTTTCTTTTCCATTTATAAAGGTGTTCACTCCAACAATCTTATGGAAGCTCTGGCGATACTTGAGGCCTTGCAAAGGGGGTTTTCTCTTGGCTGGCACAGGATTCTTTGCGAGTCTGACTCTCAAATTTTGGTTAATCTTTTAAACAGCAAAAGAGTGGAGGATGTTAATTGGCAGTTGGCCTCTGTGACCATTCAGATTCTCAGAATGAGTGAAGAGTTCGAATTTATATCCTTTGTGCACATTCCAAGGGAATGGAATGGGGTTGCTGATTACCTGGCCAAAAGGGCTTCTGAGCTATTGGATACTCAGAGTATTGATAACTGGGAGAGTCTCCCGTCTGGGGATTCTCAACACCTACGGGAGTTGATCCATAAGGATGTTCAGACTTAATGTGGTTTGTTTTTTTTTTTGGTTTTCTTTGGGAGTTGACCTTGTCTGGTGATTTAGCCTGTCTTGTTGCTTATTTGAGTCCTGGTTGGGGGCTCAGCTGTACTTTGTAATCCAGACTTTTTATCAATAAATTTTTACCCCTTTATTTAAAAAAAAAAAAAGGTATTCAGTAATCAAACAATGGTCTAGAGGCAGCTTAGCTTCTCTTCAAAATATAATTTTAAAAGCCACTACTCGGTGTTACACTACTAAATGAGATAACTAAAAACACCACTGGCTTGCCGTCGGGATAGAAGATTAGTGACCATCAAGAACAATTTTTTAATTAACAAAAAAACACATACTTGATTAGCAAAATATTTGCAGATTATCAAAAATTTAATAATAATCTGAACTAATCAAAAATTTAATAATAATCTGAACTTCCTGTAAATAATAGTGAACTCTATAGAACGCTGACAGAGATATAACATAAAAGGATTGCCTCTATTATAATTGGTACTAAAAATCATGTAAACGACAGATTGGAGGAAAACATTTACCGTATGCTTGTCAATCATTTTTTTTTTAAATAGTTAATTTTAGGATAGAGGTAAATATTGAATTGAAAGACTTTCCTTGTGTAGAAAAGAAGACAACAAAGTTGACGCATATGATACATGTTTTTCTTCAATCTGCTGTTTGCATGATATCTAATACTAATAAGAGAGGCAACCCTTTTATTTTAGAGTTCAGCATTAAATGTATGATTTTCACATTATTATTAAATTTTTAACATCTGGAAATAATTGAGTTCTATTGTTGGGAACAGTACTAATCAACAATGTAGGATTATTGATATAGAAGGCCATATCCATGGGCAATGTCCAAATTTTATCCTTTCTACTTTGGTCTCCATAATCAGTGGGATATTATGTACTTCTGTGATCAACTGTCTGCATTTAATAGTAAATGACTACTTAATAATTTTATCTTCTATTATAGGTGTATTCAATTTCTTTTTCACTTGATTTTTGCAGTTCATAGGATTTTGTTACTACAAAATAAGCCTATAATTTTTTCCAACTTTCACTACTTATATTAGCAGTTAACTCCAATCTGCAAGATCTCCAACGTAGTGTTTCAGGTCAGATCAGCTTTGTTTCTTCAAACAGCCTAATTGAAGCCATGGTACTTTGTCCCTAAGGAGTGCACCACCAAGACAAGATGTGTCCTGTCCCTGGAATGGGGTTAAAGACTCATTTGCGGCCACCCATATACATGATGAATAGACCATTTCCTTAAGCTAGAACAAGCCTTTGGAACTGCCCCTTTACAAATTCTGCCTTTGATAAGAATTAAACAGCAATCTCCAGTAGCGCATAGTTCAAAAAACATGCCCTGTTGGTAGTAGCATAGAAAATAGGATGATATTCTATGTGGGACTTACATAAATATCATGGCATAATCAAATGCAATTCATTAACATTATAAAATTAAGGTGGAGACAGTTCTCAGACCGTTGCATGTATATTCCAAATTCAACAATATTTTTACACACCGATGTTGTGCTGAAGCAGTTGAGTTCAACAATTGATTTTCAAAACACATTCAACAAGCTTCTTGGCATTAATGTAATCATAAGCCTGTGCTACAGTTAAACCATTATAACTACATTCCTGAGTGCCAACACAATTGAAACTTTTATAGTTTTGGTCCCCAATTGGGCCATTCAATCTCTACGAAAAATGTCCTAGGCATCCAAATGCTGGATAGAACATGCAAGTGTCTAATCATGTCCAAGTTGAAAACAAAAAGCTACCTGATAAGCATTTCCCTGCACCTAGAGCTCTCTGGATCTGATAGTACCAAAACCACAATGGCAGGAAATGAAAGCATTCCTAGCCATTTGGTCTTCCCTTTCAGCCCCTCCTCCTCTTCCTGCAGTATTCATGCCTACCACTACTTCCAGAAAAAGCACTGCAGTATTTATTTCTACAGACTCACAATCATACGAGCACTGAAGTAGTGGAGACATTACTTGCTGCATTTGTACTGTAGATAGATTGTCAAGTTGTGAAGTTTATTAACTATCCAGACATGTTGACTTGGAAACATGTTTGTTCAAGTAGTTGTTGAATTACTTAATTGTTGCTAAGCAAAACACAAGGAAACCAGAAAAGGTTGCCAATGCATTCAGTAGGAGAGATATGCTTCTTTTCACCATACGTAATGAAGAGCAGGGTTTGTAACTATTAATAAAGTATAAGACAAATATTTTGCACAGATTATACAACTATGCAAGAAACCAGCAATGCAAGAATGAACAACTAACTGTTGGCCACGGATCCGCCACCTGGGAAGGACTTGGTGTCTCAATGCGCCCTAGACCCGCAGACCAACATTGAAAGGACGGGAGGAAGGGATGCCCCCCGTGCCGATCTCCGGAGAAGGCCGGCTCCTTTCCTAACCTACTTGGGGGTTTTTAGATAAGAGTGCAGGAAAGAGATTAAAAAAAGGGGGTAAAGGGAACTGGAAAGAGATTGAAAAAGATAAGGGAACAGGAAAGGGATGTAAATATCATGCATTTCGGGTGGGGGGAGAACAAGCAGCACGATCGCAAATTTGCATCCGAACCAACAACAATTAAAACAAAGCATGTAACAGAAACTGCAGCTTTTATTCTACCCTATGTATCCTTCTGTTTAGTATTCCAGATCCAAATAATCACCAATGCCCAAATCCAGAATTCAGAATTCAGACAGACAGAAATATAAATGGACATGAAGCAGAAATACTAGCAGAAGGCAGCATAAAAGATAGAGACAAGAAGCAAAGCCAAGGATGCTTTGAATTAATTAGAAGGTGGTCTGTCACAGCAGAGTCCTCTAGCAATATGTCCCCCCTCCACCCTTTTACAATGAAATGAGGCTGCTATTTATAGCGCAATTTTCCCCCCGATTACATTTTGGGCACAGAATCCCAGACCTGACAAAAGCTGCAAAAGCTAACAAAAGCGGCTGATGTTGACCTTTGCGGATAAAGATTGTACTTGCAGCAAGATCCTCCTGAAAACGTGGCAGCTCCGTGGAAATCCGGTAGGTGGGAAGTTGAGTCAGTTTGAATGGGGGCAGATGTGGTACAATCTGTCAGTTCACGCTCATCTGTCCGGTACCCTGGCGGCACACCTTCTGTCACATCTTTGACTCGAATCTCGAGGTTGGACACCTGTCGACATCTAATAAGGGGAAAAATCTGCCTTAGGAGCTCACATTTTCTCTCTTGCCCGACTTCGCCCAAAACTGGAGCGCAACCGGGCAGCGCAGGGGGAAGTAGCGCAGTTGGGAAGGCCTCCGTGCCTTAGAAAATTTTTGGGCAGGTTTCAAAGTTCTTTGCCCAAGAGCGTACAGGTCGGTGAGCGAAGCTCGACTTCGCTGCGAAGTCGGGTAGTTCTAGCACTTAGTCGTTTTTCTGGAGATACCATGATGGGCTGCTCAACTGCGCTCTTCTTCCAGAGCGAAGCCCAACTTCGCTGCGAAGTCGGGCAATCCCAGCACTTAGCCGTTTTCTTCAAGTGAGCTACCCAACTGCGCACAAGTTTGAGGGCGCAGCCCGACTTCGCTGGGAAGTCAGGTGATCCCAACACTCAGGCATTTTTTGGATGTCCCTCATTGACAATGCCCAGGTGCGCATAAAATTGAGAGCGCAGCCCGACTTCGCTGCGAAGTCGGGTTGCGGCAACACTTAGTAAAATTTTGGGCTCCGAAGTCAGGCTGCGGCAACACTTAGTAAAATTTTGGGCTCAGCTCCACACATCAGCTCCCCAAGTGCGCACAAAATTAAGAGCGCAGTCGGGCAGGTGAGCGCAGTCGGGAGGATGAGCGCAGTCGGGCGGGACTCGACAGTTAGTCAATTTTCTGGCCTGAAATTGAGCTTCCTGGTCCTGCTTCCCGGGGCCATAACTTTTGATCTGCTGACCCGATCGCCTATTATAATATATCGTCGGAAAGCTAGCGAGAAGATCTGCAATGATAACATATCCAAAGCTCATTTCATCCATTTTATCGCCCCCATTTATGGCCCGCGAAAACCCGAACACCTCCGCATGCTCCTTGTCGCTTTAAAGCTCCATACTTAGGCCAAAGTTTATCAAAAAATTTAATGTGGCAAAAATGCCAACATTCCTGGCGGCTCGCGGGGCATTGAGCTCGCCTCAATGTGAGGACCCAGGCCTTTATCCATTGGGCAACAGAGTCACCCTCGCTGTCCTCTTGATACTCACTACCGGCAGCAACCTCTTTCTCAAACCCTTGGCACCCATGGCCCTCTTGGAACACTAAAAAAAAACACTGCACAAACTAAACTAAGAAAACAACTAAAACTTTCCATACTAGTCAGCTTATTTATATTATTTACACAAAAGTTTGCGGCATGATTGACATGCCGCCAACACAAATCTAGCTTTGGTTGCCTATCCGGTGAACCTGCAGTGTCCGGACCAGATCTGATTGTACTTCAGTTGATATTTGATGTCCAACTGGCCTCCCAAAGTTTGCCAGGTCGCGAACATGGTGCAACGTGGCAGGTTATCATTCATGCCGGTACCCATACAATTGATGAACAATGTGGCAAGGATATTTGCCATACGAGAGCCCTCTTCAGGTACCGGTTGCGGTGATGGTTGGAGCCAATACCACCACTCTAGAGAGTCCACCACCTGTGGGCTTTCAAGCACGAGTTCCTCCAACTCCTTGATGCAATAGCAAGAGCTTTCCAGCGATAGGCCTTCTACCGGGGTCTCCTCAGGATCAGCCTCCTGGTGAGGCATGCTTATTGGGCTTTGGCTGAATGCTTGCGTATTATGCCCTGGGACACAAAAAGGGTGCAAAAATGTGCCCTCTTTGTGTTCAGAATTTGCCACTGGATTTTGTTCCTCCTCTTGGCCCATCACCTGATGGAAACTGCAAGCAACCATATTATTCATCATTTGGGCGGTGTTTGCATATTCCCACTATTGACTTTGGATGAGGTCTTCCTCTCGAGCTCCACACACCTGCATTCTAGGGCTTTGCATAGTATGAGGGATTTGCCTTGGTGATTTTGCCAGATGAAGGCAAGCTAGAGATTCACCAACTCGGGCTTCCATATTTTAGCTCAGTCAGAGTCGCCAGGTGATTTTGCCAGATGAAGGCAAGCCAGAGATTCACCAAACTCGAGCTTCTTGAAAATATGGAGACTATAGGTGAACATTCATTTCTCCGCTTGTGAGGTCAAGGCTGCTCAACAAACCTTTATTCCTTCGGGGTGTCTTCTATTAGCTTAAAAAAAGGGCACCTGCGATCAAGAAATCTGGATCTTCAACTCAATCAGAGTTGCCAGGTGATTTTGCCAGATGAAGGCAAGCCGAAGATTCACCAAACTCGGGCTTCCTGAAAATATGGAGACTGTTTGTCCCACCGGCGTGCTGTAAACCGTTGGCCACGGATCCGCCACCTGAGAAGGACTTGGTGTGTCAATGCGCCCTAGACCCGCAGACCAACATTGAAAGGACGGGAGGAAGGGATGCCCCCCGTGCCGATCTCCGAAGAAGGCCGGCTCCTTTCCTAACCTACTTGGGGGTTTTTAGATAAGAGTGCAGGAAAGAGATTAAAAAAAAGGGGATAAAGGGAACTGGAAAGAGATTGAAAAAGATAAGGGAACAGGAAAGGGATGTAAATATCATGCATTTCGGGTGGGGGGAGAACAAGCAGCACGATCGCAAATTTGCATCCGAACCAACAACAATTAAAACAAAGCATGTAACAGAAATTGCAGCTGTTATTCTACCATATGTATCCTTCTGTTTAGTATTCCAAATCCAAATAATCACCAATGCCCAAATCCAGAATTCAGAATTCAGATAAACAGAAATATAAATGGACGTGAAGCAGAAATACTAGCAAAAGGCAGCATAAAAGATAGAGACAAGAAGCAAAGCCAAGGATGCTTTGAATTAATTAGAAGGTGGTCCGTCACAACAGAGTCCTCTAGCAATATGTCCCCCCTCCACCCTTTTACAATGAAATGAGGCTGATATTTATAGCGCAATTTTCCCCCCAATTACATTTTGGGCACAGAATCCCAGACCTGACAAAAGCTGCAAAAGCTAACAAAAGCGGTTGATGTTGACCTTTGCGGATAAAGAATGTACTTGCAGCAAGGTCCTCCCGAAAACGTGGCAGCTCCGTGGAAATCCGGTAGGTGGGAAGTTGAGTCGCTTTGAATGGGGGTAGATGCGGTACAATCTGTCAGTTCACGCTAATCTGTCCAGTACCCTGGCGGCACACCTTCTGTCACATCTTTGACTCGAATCTCGAGGCTGGACACCTGTCAGCATCTGATAAGGGGAAAAATCTACCTTAGGAGCTCACACTTTCTCTCTTGCCCGACTTCGCCCAAAATTGGAGCGCAACCGGGCAGCGCAGGGGGAAGTAGCGCAGTTGGGAAGGCCTCCGTGCCTTAGAAAATTTTTGGGCAGGTTTCAACGTTCTTTGCCCGAGTGCGCACAGGTCAGTGAGCGAAGCTTGACTTCGCTGCGAAGTCGAGCAGTTCCAGCACTTAGTCGTTTTTCTGGAGATACCATGATGGGCTGCTCAACTGCGCTCTTCTTCCAGGGCAAAGCCCGACTTCGTTGCGAAGTCGGGCAATCCCAACACTTAGCCGTTTTCTTCAAGTGAGCTGCCCAACTGCGCACAAGTTTGAGGGCGCAGCCCGACTTCGCTGCGAAGTCGGGTGATCCCAACACTTAGGCATTTTTTGGATGTCCCTCATTGACAATGCCCAGGTGCGCACAAAATTGAGAGCGCAGCCCGACTTCGCAGCATTGAGAGCGCAGCCCGACTTCGCTGCGAAGTCGGGTTGCGGCAACACTTAGTAAAATTTTGGGCTCAGCTCCACACATCAGCTCCCCAAGTGCGCACAAAATTAAGAGCGCAGTCGGGCGGGTGAGCGCAGTCGGGAGGATGAGCGCAGTCGGGCGGGGCCCGACAGTTAGTCAATTTTCTGGCCCAAAATTGAGCTTCCTGGTCCTGCTTCCCGGGGCCATAACTTTTGATCTGCTGACCCGATCGCCTATTATAATATATCGTCGGAAAGCTAGCAAGAAGATCTGCAATGATAACATATCCAAAGCTCATTTCATCCATTTTATCGCCCCCATTTATGGCCCGTGAAAACCCGAACACCTCCACATGCTCCTTGCCCTTTTAAAGCTCCATACTTAGGCCAAAGTTTATCAAAAAATTTAATGTGGCAAAAATGCCAACACTAACCTCGATTCCCTTTGGATAGACAGATATCTATTCTAAGAATAAGCAATTCTGTATTGTAGAAGATAGTGAAAATACAATCAACAAGGTGCACAACGAGGGCGTGGAGGCCACTTTGACAGACATACAACTCACGCTTTGTTAGGGTAATGATGCTAACTCACCCAGGTATGAAGAAACAAGTTACTAAATTTGTGGGGAGGTGCAGAACTTGCCAAGTTGCCAAAGGAAAACTAGAACATATGAACATTCATGCCACTTCTTGTACTCAATGCTCATTTTACACAGAAATGGGTATTAAAGAAGGAAGCCAGATGGTGAAACTTTTTGGAACAGCAGCACACATTTCCAGGACAGCTGGATGGCAATACCTGTCTCTCAGATAGCTCCCAAGTCCTGAAATGTGCTCCATGAAACATAGATTTCATATTTTTTGTTGTCAAAGAAATTTCAAAGATGCCACACTTTACACCTCACAAGAATATCTTGATGCTAGTAATGGTGCTGAACTTTTCTTCAAAAAAAAAAATGGCATTGCATAAAATAATGACAACAACTACTTCGGATAAAGGTGCTAAGATTTTTAGGCCATTTTTTTGAGAATTTTGTAAACGACGTGAACAACTGCAGTGCAACTTTTGCATATCATCTCCAAATAGACAAACCGGCTGGGGTAATGAATAGATCTTTAGACTATTTATTAAGATGTCAGACAGGAGATTAGCCCAAGCAGGGGATATGGGCCTTTATACAAGTTTTTTTTTATTAGGGTAAGAAGGGGTTTTAGGATCCCCAAACTCATACATCAAAATATGTAAGATAATACAATATGCTGCAACAGCCTGAACAAAATACTATCATCCATCTACTACTACAATTGAACCTTAGAATATCGCATATCGACAAAACAACTTCCAAAACATGACAAATTACTAGACCACTTTCAAAACTGAAACTTAAAACAACTGTAGCTACAAAAATAGTCGTTGGAAATGTTACAGAGTTTGTAGCCTTTGGGACTGTTATGGAGTTCGTAGCCATTGGAACTGTTACAGAGTTCGTAGCTGTTGGGTCTTTTGATTGTTTTTCTTTTGTAGCAGAGGTTCTTCTTCCTTCTTAATGGCAAGATCTGAGAATGCATTTTTGCACTTCAAGCTCCTGAGGTAATATCTAGTTGTAACACATTCCGTAGGATCTTCATTTTCAGAAAACTAACCGTCACCGATTGTTTCATAATTAGCTTTAAGAATACCATCTAAGGTGCTAATATTTTCCATGGAACCGACTAGATGGTCTTTAGTAACCATTTGGCTTTTATCAATGATCTGATTCGAATTCTCCTTTCAAGGTTGAGTCTTTTGTTGCTCGCTTGATTCTTGCTAGACAATTGGCACATCTAGAGGATGAGCTTCTTCCTTTTGAACTGGGACGTTTGAAGGTTCAGGATCATTTGCATGCAGGGCCTTCTCCTCCACCAAGGAGGAATCAAAGCATGATCGGATGACCGGGCATCTCTTCTTCAGGTGGCCATATTGTTGACAGCCATAACATCTCAGGGAGAAGTTTTCATATTCAATATTTTGGATCCATTCCCCTTTGCTTGAGAAAATAGTAATGGATTGAGGCCAAGGAACTAAAACATCCATCCAAACAGCCAATCTTGCTTTACTCATTAATTTTATTGGACAAATTTTCCTCAATTTGGGCATCCATATACCGGAATGCACCAATGGCATTACCGATTTTGGCAAATATCTTCTCTCCCCAAAACTCCACAGGGAGAGCATATAGATTCACCCAGACTGGGAAGCCATCAACTTCTTCTGTAAAGGGGTTGAAACCGGGAGTCCAAGGTCTTATATAGACACCCCTTTGTCCGAAAAACCAATTGTATCTATAATCCATTACCCTATCTCTATCCACTAAATCAGAAAAGGAAACAAAAAATAAATTTTTGGGTAGTAGAGTTACTTGGAATTCTTTACTGGTCCACCAATGTTTAATGTATCCTTTGAGCTCCTCCAAGCCTGGTATTTTGCCCCTATGCTTGCAAATAACTGTTCGGGCTTCATGATCAATCAAATCCAACCCAAATTCATCCTCCAAAATCCTAATAGAGGGCAAAGGTTCATCAAAAAGCTCCACCCGTGAACCCAAAGATCCCTGAGGGACATTTCTTCTGACCGAAGAGGTTTTCTAACAGACTGAAGAGCAACTAATGTCCTCCTGAGTACAGCAAACGGCCTACAAACAACCCTCTTCCTACAACGCTTGACTGCACCTAGGGTTTGCACCCCTTTCGCGAAGACTGTAGCCAAATGTGTCGCTCTGATCCATCGCATCCAAAAAAATCCTATCAACTCCGACCTTTGTACAAGTTGACCTCACATATAATGGGACATATGTAGGATATTATGCCACAACAAATGGCTCATGGACCAACTTGAGTCATGGGTTGCCTTGTGCAGAAACTTTTATAAATCAATGCCAAGGCAAGCACATCTTGTGCAACTAGGATGCATTCCTTACATTTTCCTGCATTTTGGGGATGGTGGAACACTAAGGAAACATCCCTCATGTCCTCGACCACATCACCAAATGTTTTCAAATTTTTGGTGTTTCTAGGACAATTGGGGGTATCACTTTCCACAGTGGATGTTAGAACATTCCTTGCACTAGGTCACATCAAAGACAAAAGAACTTTTATTCTTTAATTTGTTAAGTGCTAGTTCTAAAACAATTAACTAAAAACAATCATTATGTTACCTTTTACATATTTAAAAATCTATTAAAAAATTTACAACATTTATATCCCTTTATATGTTCCACACCTCAAATATTAGGGAGGATGGATCGAAGCAACACATTTGGCTACAGTCTTCACAAAAGGGGTGCAAACCCTAGCTGCAGTTAAGCGTTGCAGGAAGAGGGTTGTTAGTCAAGCGTTGTACTCAATAGGGCATTAGTCGCTCTTCAGTCTATGAGAAAGCCTCTTTCGATCAAAAGAAATGTCTCTTTGGGATCTTTGGGTTTGCAAGTGGCGCTTTCTAATGAACCCCTGCCCTCTATCAGGATTTCGGAGGATGAATTTGGGTTAGATTTGAGTGATCATGAAGCCTGAACAATTATCTAAAAACTCAGGGACAAAAGGCCAGACCTAGAGGAGCTCAAAGGATACATTAAACATTTGGACCAGTCAAAATTCCAAGTAACTCTGCTACACAAAAATTTCTTTTATGTTTTCTTTTCTGATTTAGCGGATAGAGATAGGGTAATGGATTATAGATACAATTGGTTTTTCGGACAAAGGGGTGTCTATATAAGACCTTGGACTCCCGGTTTCAACTCCTTTACAGAAGAAGTCGATGGCTTCCCAATTTAGGTGACTCTATATGATCTCCCTATGGAGTTTTGGGGAGAGAAGATATTCACCAAAATCGGTAATGCCACTGGTGCATCTGGTATATGGATGCCCAAATAGAGGAAAATTTGTCCAGTAAAATTAATGTGTAAAGCAAGATTGGCTATTTGGATGAATGTTTCAGTTCCTTGAACTCAATCCATTACTATCTCCTCAAGCAAAGGGGAATGGATCCAAAATATTGAATATGAAAACTTCTCCCTGAGATGTTATGGTTGTCAACAATATGGCCACCTGAAGAAGAGATGCCCAATCATCCGATCATGCTCTGATTCCTCCTTGGTGGAGAAGGCCCTGCACGTGAATGATCCTGAACCTTCAAATGTCCTAGTTCAAAAGGAAGAAGCTCATCCTCCACACGCACCAATTGTCCAACAAGAATCAAGCGAGCAACAAAAGACTCAACCCCGAAAGGAGAATCTGAATCAGATCATTGATAAAAGCCAAATGGTTACTGAAGACCATCCAATCGATTCCATGGAAAAGATTAGCACCTCAGATGGTATTCTTGAAGCTAATTATGAAACAATCGATGACAGTCAGTTTTTTGAAAATGAAGATCCTACAAAATGTGTTACAACTAGATATTACCTCAGGAGCTTTAAGTGCAAAAATGCATTCTCAAATCTTGCCACTCTAAAGGAGGAAGAACCTCTGCTACAAAAGAAAAACAATCGAAATACCCAACGGCTACGAACTCCGTAACAGTTCCAATGGCTATGAACTCCGTAACAGTCCCAAAGGCTACAAACTCTGTCCCAAAGGCTACAAACTCTGTAATAGTCCCAATGGCTATTTTTATAGCTACAAGTGTTTTAAGTTTCAGTTTTGGAAGTGGTCTAGTAATCTGTCATGTTTTGGAAGTTGTTTTGTCGATATGCGGTATTCTAAGGTTCAGTCATAGTAGTAGATAGATGATAGTATTTTGTTCAAGCTGCTGCAGCATATTGTATTATCTTACACAGCTTGATGTAAGGATTTGGGGACCCTAAAACTCCTTCTTACCCTTATCAAAAAATATATATGTTCCACACCTTATATACATAGTACCTTATCCCACACTCTTGCCTAGATACTAATATCCTTGTATCAGGATGTCAATACAAACACAAACTTCTTGGATACCATATACATAGTACCTTATCCCACACTCTTGCCTAGATACTCATATCCTTGTATCAGGATGTCAATACAAACACAAACTTCTTGGATAACATATCCAAACGTATCCAAATATATGGATATCCTATCTAGGCGTAACCGAATATATGCCCCTATCTGGTCCATGACTAATGCATCAAGGTATGGCCTAGACACATCTAGAGCTATTTCCATAACATGAAATTAAAAGAAAAAAACACAAATTTTAAAAATTGACAATCCTCTTCTTAATTAATGAAAATATCCTATTTAAAACTCATAATTGTGTAAACACTTCTATATTCTGTGTTTTTTCTTTTAATATATTAAATATATATGCTTCTTCTAATCATATATCCAGCCATATCCATATTAGTGAGTCTCAAAAATTTGCTGCATACGTATCAGATATTGTATCCGTTTCCACGCAACATAGCTTATATAATATATGTTGATATACCTCAAGTTATGGGCCAAAATTTACAAGCATTTCCAACTCTCTTAAAACTTGGCCCCCATCCTCAAAACTTGATGACATTAGCATAAATCTCCCTTATTCTCCATTTTTTGCATCATATATCAATTGTAAATAATTTTAATTATTGCATTTATGGGAATTCTTTTGAATTGATGAACCCTGAACATTACAGGTGCAACATGCTCTAATTAAAGTGTTTTAGCATTTATGACTTCACTATGACAAGATCTATGATTGCAGAATAAAGTCAAACCACCCTGATTAACTTGTTCCCACCTACTTCATGCAGCAATATTTTATATTTGAGAGGGCAAAGTAGCTTTAAAAGGGTGTCTAACATATTGGATTCCAACTCATTGTATAACTTGAATTTCTTTTTGACTCCATTTGGTTGTTCCATTTGGAATTTTAACTTGCTTTTTGGGAATTTGTTGCTACAAAAAGCTGAGGTTGATGAAGCCAAAGCATTTCAACTTAGATTTCGTGATACCCTGCATATGATTAGCTTAACATAAAAAAAATCTTCTCATCTTCACACAGGAATCTTTTGAGACATTTTAAAAATATGAAAAATTTAATTTTATTAGGTTCTACAATTTTTAAATGATTGCTAGAGTGCCTCAATTGATTTTAACAATTGTTCTTAGGAGATAACTTATTTTGATCATGAAGTGCATGCAGCGAAGCTAGGGTTTGAAAAGTGAAGCACAAAGGAATTAAATCGAAGGGGTGAGAGGAGTTACTTTGCTAGGGAGGAATATTTATGTGCATGTGAACAACAGTTTGAAGAAGTTTGTTGGCTAGAATCATGGAGTGCACGCAGCAAATCTAGGGTTTGAAAAGTAAAGCACAGAAAAAATTTAAAAAAACACAAGTGACAGTATTTTATTTTTCTTGAAACTAGAGTGTGCTCAGATCTATCATGTGAATAAAATGAAGGTGGGTCCAGTTCTTGATTGATATGTGAATAAAATGAAGGCAGGTCTTCTGGGATGATTTTTTCTCCCATAGGTGTGTTAGGGACGAAAGAGTTACATTGGTGAGAACTTAAATTTTACTATGAACAGAAGTGAGGTATGCGGAGAATCTGCAGACTTGATAGAGTTGCAGATTACTCTAGACATAAGATTGAAGAAGCTGGTTTAATTGATTTGGAATCAATAAAGTTATTGCCTATGTGGCGAAATAATAGAGTTGGGGAAGCTGGGATCTCAAAGAGGTTGGACAGATTTTTGATCTGAGTCATTATACAACAAAATAGACAAAAAACGGTCATCGGTTGAAAATGGAGGTGGCTCGGATCATTCTCCCATACTTCTTCCACTTGAAAGTCAGCAGGCAAAACCTCCCAGTTCTTTTAAGCTCGAACAAGTTTGGTTGGAGGAAGAGGGATTTCAGCAAGTGATTAGAAAAGAATGGATTGGTTATGACCAAAGTTCCAAGTTATCGACGAGTTTTCAATTTGTTGCTGCTTTAAAAAGGAAAGTATAGATAAAGATCTTAAGTTGGTGGAGAAGGAAATTTCAGAAATTCATAAAAAGAATGAGGTTGGTTTTTTTTAATGAGGAGAAAACAAGAATGGTTGAACTAGAAGTTAAGAAGAACAAATTCTTGGAGTGGAGGGAACTTGAATGGAGAATGAAAAGTAGAGCTGTATAGTTAAAAAAAAAAGGATGAAAATAGTAAGCTTTTTCATAATTTTGCTAATTATAGGAATAAGGTTAACACTATCTGGGAGATGCAAAATGACGGGTCTTCGTTAAGAGTTTCTCCGAGTTAGCAGATTTGGGAGTAAAACATTTTCAATCCATCTACAAAGAACCTGATAGAGTCAACATTGGGGAAATTTTCAAGTTAACTACTTTCTTCCCCAGTTTTGTCACAGAGGAGGATAATCAGTTACTTAGAAGGAGGTCACAAAGGTAGAACTGAAAGTTGTCCTAACTTCTTTCATAAAGGATATAAGTTTGGGACCTAATGGATGGCCTATGGAGTTTTTCCTAGTTTTATTTTATCTTGTTGAGGAGGATCTTCTCAGAGTAATGGAGGAAGTCAGGTTGAGTGGTCAAGTGTTGGAGGCTTTTAACTCCACTTTTTCAGCTTTGATTCCGAAAAAGGAGAAACCTGAAACCTTTGATAAATTTAGACCTATTTCCTTCTGTAACTGTATCTACAAAATCATTGCAAAGATTCTGGCTATTAGATTGAAGAAGATTTTCTCTAAAATTATTTCCCAGAAGAAGTTTGGGTTTATAGCAGGTAGGCTTTGAAGCCATAGGAGCTGCTCAAGAGGGCCTTCACTCTATTAGAACTAAAAATCTTCCCGCAATGGTCCTTAAACTAGATCTATCTAAAGCTTATGATAAAACTAGTTGGTTGTATCTTAGATTGATGCTCTTACATGTGGGTTTTAGCTATCCGGTAGTAAAGTGGATTATGGGATGCATTTCTTCTGTATCTTTTGTTGTTCTTATCAATGGATCAACTTCTAAATTCTTTAGACCCTTGAGAGGACTGAGACAAGGATGTCCTTTATCCCCTTTACTCTTTTTGTTGGTTGTTGAAGGATTGAGTAGAGCTATTTTGGATGCAAAGAGAGCATGATCCATGTCCGGGATCAAAGTGGGGGTCTTTTGTTTATCTCAATTATTATTTGTTGATGATGTATTGTTGTTTACTAATGGCAGTTTAAGGGAAGCTAGAAAGTTGAAGGAAATCTTGGACACTTATAGTATTGCTACCGATATGGAGATAAATTTTCAAAAATCCTCTATTTGCTTTAATGGTCTAGAGCAGGAGACTGAACAAGGTCTGATCAGACTTTTTCCTTTTAATTTCTTTGATTTCTAGGAAGGCTTTAAGTATTTGGGTTTTGTACTAAAGCTGAATAGTTACAGGAAGAGAGACTAGGGATGGCTTTTAGAGAAGATTGAAGTTAGGGTTAACCATTGGTGTAATAGATGGTTGTCTATTGGCGGGAGATTAACACTCGTAAAGTCTGTTCTCAAGGCAATTCCTGTGTTTTGGCACTCCTTGGCCTTCATTCCCAAAGGAGTTCTAGAGAAAATAAGAAAACACTACTTTAAATTTCTTTGGATTGGACGCAAGGAACATGAGGGCATTCCTTTAGTTAAATAGCAGAGTATTGCTAGGCCAAAGGAGGAAGGTGGTTGGGGACTAAAAAATATCCATCTTTTTGGTTCTTCTTTGGCAACAAATAGCTTGTGGAGGATTCTGACCAGAGAAGGATTATGGAAGAAGATTATTGAACAAAAGTATATTCGTCTAGGGACCTTTATGGATTGGATCAAAAGTCCAAAGAAAAGCATAAAAAATGTTTCCATTCAATGGAAGGCACTAGAACAGGCCTTTCCTATGATTGGAAAATATTTGGCTTGGAAAGTGGGCAATGGTGAACAAGTTAGAATAGAGGTTGATTCTATTTTGGGTTGTGAAGAAAAGATTTTGTTGCCAGAAGCTATGATAGGTTCTATACAAGACAAGGGTTTTTACTTTCTTCATCAGGTGGGAGAATCAGATTCTTCTAATCTTTGGATCCAAGGTTGGAAGCAGGCTCAGGTCTTGGGTTTTTTCGACAAGCAGGCTGCTTTGTGGAAGGCTTATACCAACAGTCTTACTAAGAGTCATATCAAGCAGAGAGCTAAACTAGATATTATTACTTGGGCATACAACAAATCCGGGGGTCAGTATCTGGCTAGACTTGGCTACAAAGCAAGTTTTGATCCTGATCCCCAAGGGCTTGTTTGGTGGTGGAAGCAGATTTGGAAATTGTCGGCCCCAAAAAAGACAATTATTTTCATGTGGTTAGATTTGAGAAATAAGGCTTTGACTTCAGAATTTTTTTACAAAGGAGAAGCAGACAAGGTCCAAGTATTTGTATGTTGTGTCGGTCAGAGGAGGAAAACATCACACATTTGTTAATCAAATGCCCTTTTTCTCAATAGGTTTGGTTAGAAGCTGAACAGATAACTGGAGTTCAAAATATTTGAGAAGGAGAAACAATGGAGGTATGCTTAAGACAGTGGTTTTTGAAAAAGGAGCTGAGACGGTCTTTTTCTTTACCATGTCTTATATGTTGGGGTATATGGTTGGCACAGAATGCAGCTATTTTTGAAGGGAAGTTTATACCCCCGTTTCAGGTCATATTTTAGGTGAGGACTTTGGTCTCAATCAACAAAGAGCCTTGCAAATGTAAGAAACCTCGACAAGTAGACAAGTTGTTCATTGAAAAGTCTCAACCATGGGGCTTTTTTTATTGGGCCAGTCAGAGACAATTGACTTTCAATAGTACGGGAGGCATTCTGTACTTCTCAGATAACCACTATATCAAATTTAAAGCAGGTCTTGGGACAGATTCCAACAATTTTGCTGAGTTTCAGGCGTTGAGATTACTAATGAAGTGTGCTTTGGAGAGAAATGTGAAAAAAATACAAAATTTTGGAGATTCTACTCTGGTCATCAACTGTATGAATGGATCTACTCAATTACAAAATAATCTGCTCAAATCTGTGGGAGATGAACTGCTGGAGGTGATTTCCTTTTTTGAAAATATCTCTTTTACTCATGTTTACAGAGAATTAAATCAAGAAGCAGATAGGTTATCAAAAGAAGGTCAGCAGGTTCCAGAAGGTTTTTTACAAATGGAAGAGATCAAGGATGGAGTTTTGTCTTTCCCTAACATATCATACCCCTAGTTTCTATGCTAGCTTTGGGTATTTATTGTGGGTCTGTCCATTGATTAGAGCTTTATTGCAGATTTTAACTATTTCTTTTCTTTCTATTGTTTTCTTCATTCTGTTGGTTTCTTTTTCGCTGGTTTCTATCTTGGTTATGGACATGGAGGTTATTTTGATGATTATGTATTGATATATAATGATCTTTATCCTTATTATCCCCATGTTATTTTGAAGATGGGGTTTCCTCTCTGATCTGTCCGACTGTAATTTTATTTTGACTCCCAGTAATCTGTTTTATCTGGGTTTTTGTTTGTGCCAAGGCACCTGAGAAGTGTAATTTTCTTTCATTCTTGAAATAAAATTATGATTTTTTTCTTATAAAAACAAAACTTAACTTATTTCACAGAATAATAAGCTTTCAATAGGCTATTTTAAGACCCAATAGAGTGTAGCAGGCCACAATCTAATGCTATGGCAAAGCACTTGCCATGACAATAAACCTGCTTCAAACACTGGTGTGAATGCTTGTAGCTTTTGAGTAACCATTACAACGCAACCAACACAAGGACTAAGCCTAATGCAAGTTGCCAATGAATTTTTACAAGCCTTCAATGCAAGTTCTAACCCAAACAGATATTCCATGTTTTCGCACTCTGTCCCATGAAATCACTGGCAGCTTGTGACAGAGTTCTCCCTAAGAAACACTATCAAATGCTATGCACCACCCCTTTATGGTGGGGAGAAAGTTTAAACTGGATCACACACTTACAAATGTAGGTGTCTCCAATCTCCCTCATGCTTCATTTTTAAGATGTAAATCACTTGTAATTTTATAAGTAATTTAAATCATTATATAGTTCCTGGGGATTTTGATTAAGTGACGAACATGAACTACTACAGATACAACATGCTTCCATTAAAATCAGATGGTATTAGCTCAACCGGTCAAATTTCTCAACTTTCAAGGAGAAGACCCAATTTTGAATCTTGCCAAGCAATACATGCATAGTTGCTAAGCTAGTATAATACACTATGTGATCATGATGTAATCCGGGTGGGGCCCGTTTCAATCCCATATAACCAATTAAAAAGAAAAAAAAAACATGTTCCTACTAAAATCTTTTACATTTTTGACTTCACTATGACGGGAATTATGATTACATAATAAAGTCAACCACACCCACGGTATGTTGCTTCGATCTACTTCATGAAGGAATCTTTTATGTTTGAGAAGGCCAAATAGCTTTAAAAAGGATGTCTAACATCTTGGATTCTAGCTCATTATATGATTTGAATTCCTCCTTGCCTTTATTTGGTTGTTCCATTTGGGATTTTGCATTGCTTTCTCTACATTTATTGCTACATAAAGCTGAGGCTGATGAAGCCAAAGCTTTCCAACTTAGATTTGAGATGGCCTGCATATGAATAACTTGACATGAAACATTTTTTCTTGTCTTCACACACAGAATCTTTTGAGCCATTTTCAAAGATTTGGAAAATTGAAGTCAACTAAGTTCTAATGTTTTAAAATTATCTTATCCTAGTTCACAGAATAATAAGTTTCAAAAAGCTAATTGAAGACCCAAAGAGTATGCAACAATCCACAATCTAGTGCTAGAGCGACACAATTGCCATGATAATGAATCCGCTTCAAATACTAGTGGGCATAGTGTTTAACCAACCGTTAAAATGTAGCCCAAACAAGGGCTAGGCGTTCTGCAAGCTCCGGATGAATTTTGACAAAATAAATAAATCCCTAAATGCAAGTTCTAACCCAAACAGATATTCCATGTTTTAGCATGCATCCCATCAAGTCACTCAGAGCTGGCGAGAGCTTTACCCCTTGTTCCCAGAGTCCAAAAACAATAAGAAGCACCATCAATGGAGCGAAATTAGATTATTAACCCATAGAGTGAGGACTAATGAATACTCTTTATAAACCACTATCAAGAGTTAAAAATTGCATTACTAACCATTTTTTAGAGTATTCTTATAAGATAAGACTAACATTATTGTTTTCTTTTTTTCATGTCATAAAAACATCTGATAATCTATTGCTTTATCATCATGAGTCCTTCGTCTTTGATAAATCTAAAAGGGTAAAGTATTTTGAGGTTATAGGCCAAGCCCAACACTCTTGTTTGAAGAATGAGACCTAAAGATCGCACCCATCCTACACCTTGGGATTTGAACAAGTAACCAAACCCAATGTTCAATAGCACCTGACCAACTTGTCTACACTGACGAGGCTATGTATCTCCCGTTATTGTAGGAAGAAAGTTTAACGTTCGTTACCCACTTGCAGACCCACCCTACTTTCCTTAAACCTCAAGTTTTCTTAACATAACATTAGTGTTCTATGCCACCATTATTAATGTGAAGGGGTCAGAACCTGAGTCACATTTTTGTCGGTTTTGATTTACATTACCCCACAAACCCTAGACGGATCTCCTTTAAAGAGTTTTTAATTTTATCATTACGATTTTATTTTAAAAAACAGTCTGTTTCACACAAGATTCTTTTCAGAACGATCCAGATTAAATTTAACTGATACTGAAATTTCCGTCATTTTTTTCTCTTTTCCTAAAAGTGCCCACGATATATTTTAGTAATTTGCAGGCAATCACATGAATTTATCAAAAGTATTAAAGAGAAGTAGATCGAAAAAAACAAGGCATGTTTAAGATGGTTCCGGCTGGACTCATTTGAAGAAATGGAGACCGTAAGAAAGGAATTGAAAGGAGTTTGCAACGCATCTGCTTATAAATTTGATGAAATTGGAATTAATAAAGGAAAAACTATTTAGGCATTCAAGCTTAAATAAATGCTCTGCAATCCTAAATTGAGTCAAATATCCAGCGAAATCTTACCTCGTAATCTTCCATTGCGGTTCTTCTGCGAAGCGCTTCTCTTCTACCAACAGCGACCGAGTCTAAAGGACAAAAGTAAAAAGAGATTCACTCTTCAGGCCTTCCATTTTTCTACATGACAGAGTATGTTTCGTGCTAATATCTAGTCAATCTTCACATAGGATGTTTGTAAAAAGTATTACTCAAACAAAACAAAGTGCTAATATTTAGTCAATTTTCACATAGGATGTTTGTAAAAAGTATTATTCACAGAAAACAAGTTTGTAAAAGTATTATTCAAAGAAAACAAATAAACATGTCGGTACATGTGGACTGCACATGAACGATGACTTCATCTTTACTAAAGGGGTTAGAGTTTATATGGTGGCGGATGACTTCATCTTTACTAAAGGATTAAAGTTTATATGGTGGCGGATGACTTCATCTTTACTAAAGGGGTTAGAGTTTATATGGTGACTTCATCTTTACTAAAGGGTTAGAGTTTATATGATGGCGGTGATGTATTAGGGTTTATTTTTGTTCGTTTTTATTTTAAAGAATTTATTAGGGTTTATTTTTGTTCGTTTTTATTATAAAGAATTTATTAGGGTTTATTTTGGTTCGTTTTTATTTTAAAGAATTTTTTTTTTAATGAAAGTAATAATTTTATTTAATAAAAATAAAAAAGGATGTGTATTAGGGTTAAATAAGAATTTTTTTTAATTGGAATCAATAATATATTGATTAAATAAAAGAGGTTATAATAAAAAGAAGTTGGAAAAATCACAATTTGGGGTGTAAGGTCACTCATACTATGAAGGGTGAATAAACAACATTATTAAACATAGAAAAATAAACTAAAGTAAAAAAAATCATAAAACTGTAATTTTAGGCACCAAGTAGATTTATTGTCTCTTCAAACACAACACTTCAAAGTTGTTGAAATTGTTGGATCGCATGGGTGAAACTGTTTTTTAGGTAGACTGTCTCCATCTTCTTTCCCTTGTTGAGGTTTTATTTCCATCTTCTTTCCCTTGTTGAGGACTATGAGAACATCGAAACCGCACAAAAAAGGAGGGCTCTCTAGATTTTGCTTCCTTCGTAGGAACCGTCAATTCCATCGATGATGACTTTGCATCCAATAGCATATCTTCGTCACACACTGTAAATGTTGGATGAATCAAGAATATAACTGCCCAATTGAACATTGGTCATATGAAGTCGTTTCTTTGGAGCAGCATCTTCTTCTGTAAATTCTCTTCTTAGGTTGCAGGAGCACCTTGCGCTAGTCGAAGGAATGTATTGGAGAACTGGTCGACTGGGCAGACTGTGAAGCAACCACTATTACAGCCCTTCGGATATGAATCTGTTGAGATTGAGGAGCCTCGTTGTTGTCAATCTTAGCTAGGGGACTAGCTTTTTCCTTTTTCATACCTTTTATCTATCGGCTTTAAGACATGTGTTGACATGTGTCAACTTGAACTGTGTACCTTTAAACGCAACCAAATGTGTATTCTTACGCCCTCCCACAGTTGTCCAACCATTCTCTTGAGGAGTGGGCGCACTCGGTGTGGGGGGACATGCATGCGGCATCAAGGAATAATCTTTGATATTGTGTGTTGAGGACTGGCATTGAAAACATGTGTTGGGCAAATTAATGTAGAGGACCCGTTGGGATAGCACAATGTCACCAACTTGTATGTCAATAGTCTCCTTGAGATCTCGAGAAATATCAATCTCGACACAAACACGTTTTTTAGGGCGTGCATGGAAAAATTTGTTCACCTCCACCAAAATGACACGCCTAAAGGGACTGCTATGTGACTAAGAAAGGGCCACAAAGGTATAGGGAGTCCTGGGAATTCCAGGGACTTTGGTCGATCTTTCCTCATAAACAGAAAAGTGACATGCATAATCAAATTCAGGCAATGGAAAAATAACATCAAGAGAATGAGGGCTACCTTGTGGACCATTCTCTGCACAAACCTACACAGTCGGTTGAGAGGAGTCATTATCGCATGCATTCCCTTCTGCAGTGCCAATGATGTGCATTGGTTCGCCATGGTTAGTGACCATATTGATAATCAAAACCCTAGCATTCTTTTATTTGATAAATTAGGTTTTTGTGGTATTTTTTAAGTTTCGTTAACTTAAAAATTACAAGTATCTTTATTTATTTATTTATATTACATAGAAGAATTGTTAACTACCTTTCCTTTTTAACAACCGGTCATAAGGTCAAGTCTCATTGCCTCTTATCATAGTGTCAAATCATGGTGGTACCACTATAACCCATATTTCACCTTGGTAAACACGACATGGAGTAAGGGAAACCCTTGGTGGCTCAGGTTGGTACCGTCGTCATCAAGCTGGCGCACATTTAACGTATTCGAGTCAAACTACTACCTTTGCCCAATTTCACCTTGGTAAACACGACATGGAGTAAGGGAAACCCTTGGTGGCTCGAGGTTGGTACCGTCATCATCAAGTTGGCTATTCAAGTCAAACTAGTACCTTTGCCCAAATTGGGCATATTCCTGAGGTTTGAACTTAGGTTTCCTCCTTGGTAAATGTTCATATATATTTTATATGTTGTTGCAAGCGGTTTTATATTCCATGATAAAATGGTTTTCATCTCCATTGTTTCTATCATACAAAAGACACATATTTGTGTTTACCATGTTTTGTTTTTTTAGGTGTTTTTGATTTCCCATTTTTGGCATTTAAGTTAGTGTGAAGTGGATTTTAGCTAGGCTATAAGTATTTTTTCCTCTTTTATTTGATTTTTGTATTTATATATGTTTCTTTTTTATGTGCCCACATCTTGGATTAAACTCATCGACATAATGCTATTTTTTCTTTTTAAAATTTTTGGTCCACATAACAAGTTTGAATTTTTCTTTCATATACTATTTTTTTCGTTGGAGTTTAGGACCTCATAAAATTTAATAGTTTATTTTTCCATCTATTTCTTATTTTGTTTCATCTATATATTTTTTCTTTTTTTTGATACTATTTGAATTACATGTTTTGGCAACCTATTGTCTTTCATTCTTTTTATTTTATTTAGGTACCCCAATAGTTTTACCATAGTTTTTTTTGTAAAAAAACATTATATTAAAAAATTAACAGAATACATGTTTACAAACAAAAAAAAAGGCAGATAAACACGCCACGTGGTTAACGTCATCAACCTAAAAACCATCCCCATCAAAATAGAGCGGGAACTTAGAAAACAATTTATAACTAATTAACACTACCTTACAAAACTGATGGCCAACAAAACTAACTGATTACATAATGATGAGGCTCCATTATATGGGTTTAGCCACCCCTGGGACTGATTCCCACCCAATAGTAGCATCAAGATACTTTGGCACTGAGTCCCTCCCCTATCTAGAAGTGTTGGGAACATCCTCCCAGCTATAAACAAATGGCTCTTAGTTGGCAACAATCATCAAAGCTCCTAAATTGTTCGAGGCATCAAGTCAAGGAGTTGGGGGGAGAGAGGAATAGTCAAGTAGTCACGATTATCTCTGAAAGGACCTTGAGCTAGGATAGGAGTGTAGTTCGAGAGAGAGAAACACTATTGTCTAGACGTGAATTGGCTTTGAGGAGTATCCTGCTCAAGAGAAACCCGATTGACTGTGCACGACGCGTTCTCCCATTGATCAATAAGCTCTTGAAGATGAGTGAGCTCCATGACCACCTTATTGGCTTGAACTGTAATCTAAAAATACATAGAAAAAATAATATTAGACTTCTCAAAAGCAGAGATGTGCAAAGAGGAAGAACACTTACCAAAGATACAATCATTTCTAGCTCTCCATATGTTGAACATGGTTGTCATACGAAACAAGTACCACACTTCAAATAAAATAGTCAACAAGGGTGAGGGGTCTCCCAAAATGATATGCTTCCACTCAAACGTGATGAAGGAATATGGTCTAAAAAATGAAAAAAGCCACTCCCAAAGGGAATGAGCACAAGCACAAACCCAAAAAAGATGGACAAAGTCTTCAGATTGAAGATAAAAAGGGCAAGAAGTGTTAGGGATGCCTAAATGTTGAAGACGCTACCCAACAAGAAACCCTTGGTGCAAAAGACTCCAGGAAAATAGGAAAGTTTAGGCTCCAAGAAAGGAGCCCAAGCAATCTGGAACCTGCGCATCCAAACAGGTTGAGGGGAGGAGACCTTCCACCATTGATTGAGGTTATCAATCATGGGGAGGTAAGGAGATAGCCATCCATACCCCAATCGAGCCTTATAGTTTTGTAGCGAAGTGTTTGGATACCACTTCCAGTCCTTCCACCAAGGTCATTGTGAAAGCACAAAAATATTGTGTAACATGGAGTCAGGGAGAGCAGCCTTGACAACCTCAAAAGTATCCCTATCAGAGTGACTAAGCCCAAATTTAGCTCTGAATTCATCCCAAGGAGTCAATCCTTGGTAGGATGAGAAAAGAAATCAATGATGCATCGCACACCTATGCGAAAGAATCTAAGCGCATGAACCAAAGGAACCTGTGCAAGAGGGGAACCCTAGTAGGTGATAATAGATGACCACCATACATTCATCTAGTTGATGGAGAGGCCATGCCAGAAGCTCTGGCCATTCCATCTAATCCAAGGCTTAACACTCTCCCAGGCTTTCCAACTGCTTCTAATGACGAAGGATCCTGATATTTTGATAGACACAGGGGCAACAAGAAGGGAAAGGAACCCCATGGCCCTCCAACTCTTATGACCAAAAGGAGAACCTTCACTAATGCAGTGTCGAATGAGAATATTCTAGGCCTCGTTACCTATGAGGGCTATAATGACCCACTTAACACATAGGGTCAAACCTTGATGTTGGGTATTGTGAATGCCAATCCCACCATGGATTCTAGGAAGAAAATAATACTCCCAAGCAACATGGTGGAATCCCAAACCATTATTGGAAGAGGACCATAAAAAGTCTCGCAAAAGCTTATCAAGCTTCTTATAGCAGTTTTTGGATGAGACCTAACAAGAAGAATAATAAACATGGGTGGCCACAAGGACTTTGGTGAAAATTTAGAATTTACTAGCAAGGGAGAGCTTCTTGGTGGACCAATAGGTAAGTTTCTGTTCCACCCTATTAATAACATACTTCCACAACTTTGACAATGAATTGTTAAAGGTAAATTCTTTGTGTTAGCAAGTAAAATCTCATATAGGTTGATGCTTTCATTATAAAATTATTTATAATTAGTTACTTATGATTTTTTTTTTAATTTATCTTCATTTGAAATTTGATATATTGCTCACCCACACATCACATTCATATAGCACCATCAGAAAAACCAATAACCCAAAAAGGACCCTAATAGTTTTCCAATCCCAGAACTTTGCTTTTTGTCATGATTTAGTGATGAGTAAAGTGTCCTTCATCTTATTTGTATTTGTTTCATCTTGCATGTACCCGAATTGAGTTTGCTTTAAAAATATAACCCCACGTATTTTTATGCTCCTACTAAAATATTTGTTTTTGATACATAGAGGAGTTGGTTACATCCACACTATTTTTAGTAATTATCAAGTGCAAGGTTCAAACCACAAGGGTTGCCTCCAACAAGCCTATACCACCTCATTATTTTATAACTCGTCATGAACAGGACCATCAATCACTTAAGATTCGTATTATCATTGTCGGTCTGATGCACACTTAGAGGATTCAAAGAAGACTACTACCTTCGCAAACATGCATACCCCCAAGGTTTGAACATAGGTCTCTTCTGGATAAGTGCCTAGCCAGACAAACAATTACCAATCCACCTAGCCCTCGGGGCTGCTACTAAAATATTTCCTTCAAACAAAATATATGGTTGCTTTTGCTCTCTCTAAATAAAGAACACCATAATTTTAATCTTACTAATGTTTACTTACATCCCATCTTCTTTATAGAAATGCTCTAAAACCTTTAGATGTTCTCTTAAAAATTTTGAGTGTCTTGTCAATCAAGATGAGATCATCAACATAGAGAAGAAGTTTCACTACATAACTAGTCAATTGTAATCTCTCCCCTCCTATCCTTTACATCCATTCACTATGTAACTAGACATTGTAATCCCTCTCCTCCCATCCTTTCCATCCATTCATCCAATTTGTCAATATAAAGACCAAATAAAATAGGTGACAATGGGCAACATTATTTCACCCTATATATCACTCCTAAATCACTCTAACAATCCTTATAGGGCTTTGATTTATGCTACCACCTACTCATAAAGTTTATGTACAGTTGTTTTGTACTTATTCTTTTCGATAATTGATCTCTAGGTACTATGTAAAAAAAAAAAATTAAAGTTCACAAAACAACAATAATTTTTTTTTTTTTCATTCCATATACTTTCTATTAGATGCCTTAAAGTAATCTAGTAATCTTATTATTGAATACATTTTTTTGATACATAGGAGAGTTGGTTACAACCACTATTTTTAGTAATTGCCAAGTGTAGGGTTCAAACCACAGGGGTTGCCCCCAACAAAGCTTATTCCACTTCGTTATTTTATAACCCAGTGTGAAGAGGACCACCGATCGCTCGAGATTTGTACCGTTATCATCAATCTAACATGCACTTAGAGGATTCAGATCAGACTACTACCTTTGCAACATGCATGCCCCTAAGGTTTGAACCTAGGTCTCTTCTAGGTAAGTGTTTGGCCAGACAGACACTTACCAATCCACCTAGCCCTTGGGGGCTAAAACTTTTAGGTTAGAAAGAAACCTTGAGAGCCGCTCTTAGGTGGTCGACAATGTCGTCCTATTTGGGTATACCACTATCTAGAGGGAAGCCACAAGAGATTTTTTGTGTCCTTCGCATTACAAAGGTTCGAATCGTGGACCTCTCGTTCAATGGGGTGAGGATCGCTTTCTCCACTTACACTACAAAGGCAGACAAAAACTTTTAGGTTAGAAAGAAACCTTGAGCCACTCTTAGACGACCAAAAATATTGTCCCATCCAGATATACCACTATCTAGAGGGAAGCCACAAGAGATTTTTTTGTGTCCCCCTTCGTATCTTAGAGGTTTGAATCGTGGACCTCACGTTCAATAGGACCAAGCTCGCCTTCTCCACCTGCGTTACAAATACGGATAAATTTTTAGGTTAGAAAGAAACCTCGAGAGCCGCTCTTAAGTGGCCAATGTCATCTCATCCAGGTATACCACTATCTAGAGGAAAGCCACAAGAGATTTTTTTGTGTCCCCCTTGGCATCGTAGAGGTTCAAACCATGGACCTTTTGTTCAACGGGACCAAGCTTACCTTCTTCATTATTGTTGAATATATTGATCTAAACCTTGGTTGTCCTATTGCACCCTTTTCTTGATTTTATATCCATTTATTGATTGATTTACATTTTACTATATTACCAATAATTTAATAATAATAATAATAATAATATAATCACTTAAAGATTGTTAATATTTATTTTTTCAATGAGTTTACACAAGTTTTAACGAGGGGTTCTGATACCCTCATACCAAGTGGGGTTTGAACCTTAGACCTCTCAAAGACAAGCCAAAGCCCTTTACACTGCAATAAGCTTGCAACTAAAGGATTGTTAATATTTCTATTCTTATGTAATGATATTATTAAGTTGATTATCTATTTCAATAAAAAATATCTTTAAATAATGCTATTAAAAATATTTAAATGTTGAAACACTTACTTGAACCGTGTTTTATTTTGTTCTTTTTAAAAGTAATGTGAAGTGCATGGCACAACTAGGACCACACTCCCCAAGGGCATAATGGGATCCCTTTTTTAAATTTCTTGGATAACACTCTAACAACATACATTAAGACGTCCCAACAAAAACATAATTGTTCTTTTTTTTAAATGAGACGAAATACATCGAATGGCACAACTAGAACCACACTTCCAAGGACATAATGGAGGACTTCCTCCCATGATTTGAACTTGAGTAGCCTAAACAACAATACATCAAATGACAAAACTAGGGACCACACTCCCAAGGACATAATGGAGGACTTCCTCCCCATGATTTGAACTTGAATAGCCTGGACAACAATACAACGATATACTACTAAATATCTATGACATAACTATGATTTTCAATATACATATAAGAATAATTTTTTTAATACATTGTAAAGAAGTCGAAAACCCTCTTCACTAAGTCTGTTGATAATTATTTTATTATCTCAATTGACTAAGTTTGTCTTTGTAGCACAAGTGGAGAAGGAGTGGAGAAGGCGACCCTGACCTTGTTGAATAAGAGGTCCATGGTTCGAACCTCTACAATGCAAAGGGGGACATAAAGGTTGTGTGTTAAATTTCTTATTGATAAGCATAGCTCCAAGGTTTACGAGGGGTCATGGTCCAGGAGGAAACTGCTCAACCCTGTGCGTTAGTCGTAGGAGTTTCTCACGCTAACCTAAAATTTAAAAGTGAGTGTGTGAGGGGGTGGGTGTATGGTGGTTGTGTGTTAAATTCCTTATTGATAAGCATAACTTTCGACTTTACGAAGGATCGTGATTGAGAGAAGACTTTACGAAGGATCGTGATTGAGAGAAGACTTTACAAAAGATCATGATTGAGAAGAGACTGCTTAATCTTATATGTTGGTCATAGATAATTTTCACATAACTGTTTATAATTATTTTATTATCCCAGTTTAGTCAGTAACACCTTAAACAATTACTTGCAAGATTTCAATGGTAAATGGTAGTTGATATAACAAGTAGACCATTGTGTTTGTATTAAACTTAGAAATATATTAGGAAAAAGGACATGTGGTGCCTTGCAAGGCAATGAAAACTTGCAGGAAGTAGCGTATTTGTCATGATTAGTGACTAGATATATTTTTATATTGATAATTATATTTTTAAATAACGATGGTATTTCAAAGCTTACTAGCAAAATACAAAAGATAAAAGAATAAAATAGTTTTTAATTTATGTAAAGTTATAGGAGGCAATTTTCATGGATGTTATTTATTTAATATATTATATATGATTATTTAGTAATATTTTGGTTGCTGAAGTATGGTGTATAACTTTATTTTAAATATTTGAATCTTGAACTTTTATTTAAAGTTATAAAATATTTATTTTATGTTTTGTTTCATTATAGTAAGGAGAGTACATATTTTTAATTAAAGTGTATGAATATTAATGCTTTTTATTTTATTAAATTTTATTAGTTCAATTGGTATATTTTCATGGATGTTATTTATTTAATATATTATTACGCCGATAGGCGTCCTACAATGGCAACCAGGAAGGTCAACCACGCCGTAAACAATATTAATATTTTATTAAAAAAACTGACATTAAGAAAATTATCCATCGACATTAAGGGTTACGATGGATTTAAAATATTTAAAAAATATTTAAACTATTTAAATTATAAAATATAAACGCCGAGAGTTATCAATCTCGAGGCGCCTATCTATCACACCCCCAAGAAATGAGATAGGCGCCTCAAGATTGATAACTCTTAGCGTTTATAGATATATATTTTATATATCTAAGCTAGTATATGATTATTTAGTAATAGCCGTTTATGTTTATGTTTATATATATATATATTATTTTATATATTTAAGCTAGTATATGATTATTTAGTAATATTTTGGTTAATAAAGTATGGTGTATAACTTTATTTTAAATATTTGAATCTTGAACTTTTATTTAAAGTTATAAAATATATATTTTATGTTTTGTTTTATTATAGTAGGGAGAGTACAATATCATTATTTTATAGTTAATTTTTACAAACTTTTTTAAAATATATTTATTTGTTATATATATATATATATATATATATATATATATATATATATATTTTTTTTTTTTAAATATAATATTTTTAATTAAAGTGTATGAATATTAATGCTTCTTATTTTATTAAATTTTATTAGTTCAATCGGTTAAATTTTTTAACTTTCAAGGAGATCTAATTTGAATTTTGTTATCCTCTATTAATGTAATCCATGTTGGTCTACTTTATTTTGTTATAAGGTGTATATAAAAAATGTCACATGTCAAGTGAAGAATATGTAGGAAAATATTGTCATAGAATATTATGTTGTCATAGAATAGTGTATTGATAAGAATAATGATTTGTTAAAATATTGTACTATAGTAAAATATTGTCACAAAATGTGTGTAATTCAACATTATTAAGAGAAAATGATGTAAAATTATTAAAAAAAAAGACAAGGATGTAAACTTCAAGGGGGATTGAGAATATTTGGACTATTTTATGTAAAGAGGTTATCCCCTCGAAGAGGCCAGTGATAGTAATATTACTTGTCTCAAATTCTTGCAATTACTATTATTTTGCATTTCCATGTTTCATTTAATGAATGCTTCTATTATTGGATATATGATATTAGTGTTGTTTTTGTCAATACTCTTTGCAATCATAGTTAGAATTATTTTTGGCACTAAATTTCTTATCTCAGTATAACTCAAAACTAAGAACTTCAAGGTGAAATGTTTGCATGAGAGTCCGTGGGTCTAGGTGGATTGGTAAGTTGGGGCGCTTACTGAGAAGAGACCTAGGTTCCAATCCCACGGGCTTGCCCATGCACAAATAGTAGCCCAGATCCGATTCCTCTGAGTGGTGCATCAGATTGATGACGACGGTGCAACCCCTGTGCATCCGACGGTACCCATCTCACACCAGGTTACCATGTACCGAGACAGTGGAAGTCCTAGGAGCCTTCGCAAATAGTTTGAACCCTAGTAGCTGTGCTGGTAGCTACTAAAAATCATGATTGTAACCATTGCTTCTATATATATATATAAAGAAATGTTTGCATGATAAAAAGAGGTCCATTGCAAGTGGTATTATAGCCCTTTCTAGGGTGTGGTAACTTTTGTTGGGAGTCAAAAAAATAGAGAGAAAAAAGGGTCATTTTTTTTATTAAAAAAAGGTAAATATTTTTTCCTTTCTTTTAAGCCTAGATCTATAAGGTAGAAACAATGTTTTGTCCATTTTAAAGTAACATGGAGGAGTTGTCATTCTTGGCTAAGCTAGATAGCCCATAAAGAATCTAGTGAAGTGAGAGGCGATCAATGCTCTAATACCTAGCACTCTGATAATGCCTATGCACAAATTTGAGCTCCCACATACCTTGTGTATATCGAGAGACCCTTTTTAAGAAAACCTTCATATGTAGGAATTCATTCATCCATGTAATATCCATAGTGCATCGAGCACAACACTTAGGAAGATTACCATCTCGTACTAATCAAAGAAGAAAATAGTGCATCCAAGGATATCGGTTACATCCTCCTTGAGTAGTGGCCTAAAATATTGGTCTAAGAATTATCAATTATTGTTGTGTAATAGAGGGCTATAGAGAGTACACACTCCTTAACCTAGAATACTTCCATTTTATATCTAACTTATCAGGAGTAGAGGTCATGGGGCTAAAAAGTTAAAATTCAGAGTGTTTTGACGAAGATGCGCTACCTGAAATCCTTTGTTTAAAAAAATATTTTTTGGATATTTGCTAAAAATAATAGTTTTATTTTTAGTAAATGCCTTCAAAGACTCACTATCAAGGAATAGAGGCTTGAATGCAAAAGATGAAAAACTTACCAAATTAAATACCATAATTGATCTCTATAGTTATATCTCTTCTCTCTCCACCATGATTGCAAATTTCTAGCATAAGCAGGAAAAAATGGTTCAAGACATTGAAGTGCTTAATATTAAAAATCCAAATTTTGATGGGTATGCTAAAAATAGCCCAAAAGCTCAAAGGAAGAAAACTATTGAATGACTAGATTTAGGTTCTTTACTGAGGAAAACACCCAACCAATAGGAAACAATAGAGGTATGATTCCTAGGCTTCTTAAAATAAATTTTGAGGTTTGATGGGACCAAGCCATAGAGTTGGTTAATTAAGGTCGAGCAATGGTATGAATTACTTGAAACTCCATTTGACCAATAGATCTTTATAGACACTTTTTATTTTGATCTTAAAACACTACATTGGTACCAATGGTTGTGAAAACAAGTCACAAACCTTGGGTGGAGGCAATTCAAAAGGGGACTCAATTGATTTGTGTTGTTAGAGTTTGAATATTTTATTGGTGCCCTCACTAAGCTTCAACAAACAAGCATTGTACTTAAGTATATTACTGCTTTTGAGAAGCTCACCAAAAAAACCAAAGCTTTTCTAGATGACTTCTTCAAGAATTATTTTCTTAGTGGCCTTAAGAAAGAGATAAGAACTGAGGTCCAAATGCTCAAGTTGGCCACCTACATGATTACCAAACGACTAGCTAAACTTGCTGAGAACAAATGAAATGCCCAATGAAAGGCTTCTAGACTCTCTATATTTTAGAATAAAACTTTTATGTCCATAAACAATAATGCTCCAAAGGCCCCCACCATCAAGAGGCTCACATCAGAGGAGATGGTCAATTACAAATCCAAGAGACTCTATTATAATTGTGACGAAAAGTGAGCCTTGGATACAAATGCAAAATCAAACGCCTTTACCTTCTGGATATGAGTAGTATTCATATTCTTCTATAAACATAAGGGATGAAATTATGGATTCAATAGAAGAGCAACCTGAACTAATGGATGTAGAACCTCTAATCGATAGTCATGAAGAAGAAACTTCCACCCTTTCTTTGAATGCCACTATAAGAATATTAACATACCAATGCATGATAGTCCAAGGATTTTTTTTTTTGGTAGGTAAAAGTAATTTTATTTACTTTATGGGTTGAAGGGTCCCGCCCCTTTTTACATAAGGTTCAGCTATGGTCGAACGACCCATAGTCCCATATCAGAGTTATACCCAAAAAGGACCACAAACAACAAAAAAGTTTCAAGTGACACCCTCGAAGGTGCCCTTCCTAAAGCAATTGAAACCTTAGAGTCACACAACATGACAAAAATAGAAAAAATAGCAGCCTCTGGCTCCTGACCCATCAACTTGCTCACATCCCAGACTTCTGGGCTTTGCTTCTCCCCTCATGCTTGTCACTGTCCCCGCTGGGCAGGAGGGTCTTCAGGATGTCAGGTAGTCTCTTAAGCTCTTCGATGGCGCTTGTCATGAGATTGCTACCTTCACGAAGAACATTTACCGCTGTCTAAAAATGCCCGACAACGTTATCGATGCGGCTGAGAGCAACTATACGCAACATGTCCAGAGCCCTGCATTCTTCCTGGTGACCCTTCTGGCAATCCTTTTGGGTTTCTTCCTGGCGTTCCTCCTGGCTATCGTCCTTACTTTCTTCCTGGCAGTCTTCATCATCATTGGTGATGTCATGGAACGACCGATTGTCGCTCGGGTTAGGCATAGACAGGCACTTAGAAGTCCTCCTCTTTAGGGGGGTCAAACTGACTTCCGCTTAGGGTGGAGTATTTTGCCCATCCAAGACTGATTTTCCACTAGGGATCCTTGCTTGCCCTGGGGAGTGGCTTCCGTCACCTGAGGGGAAGTAGGCGACGATGATTGGCGATCGATCGAGGGCTGGGTCGGGGAGGAAGTGGCACGGCTTGGGGACTGAGGCGGAGACGAGTCAACATTGAGGTCTTGAGTAGACAGATGGTACAGGGAAGGAGTTTTGGAGGAGATGTTGCCTGGGACTCGGTGGGCAAGAGCATACTTGTAAAGAACCAGGAAAAGGCCTTGATGATGGGGGTGCTTGGGAGACTTGCTCGCTCTGAAATTGGTAATAGTAATGGAGATGGATCGAAAGAGAAACTTTGGGATATTGATGGGGCGGACATCATGCAGGTGGTTTACAAAGGTGAGGTTGTAAGCAGTCAGGGGTTTATTGGGGTTATCCACAGAAATGTACTGGAGGATAGGGACAATCACAGTGTCCCAAGGGCGAGGAATGGAAGACCGCACAATGCCTTTATTCTCCCATCGTAACTCTTTCCCTTTGTTGGGGAATTGATCAGTCTCTTCTTTGAAGTTGTGTCCATCTCTACGGATAATTCTACCATCAAGCTTAAGACCAGAAACCTGGGCTATGGATTGAGCACTTACCACAAAGTGAAGACCGCGGACACGAACCTCGCCACCGTTCTAGGACTCAATGAAATATTTTGTTACCTCTTCCTCCGCCCCTTTGAACATCTTGAAGAAATTGATGAAATGTTTAGGATCAAGTAATGTCGTGGTGCCTGCATCAATCTGTAGAGTTGCAGGTTCGATGGCGGCCATGGCAAAAATAGGGACCTGCTTGATGCTAGTATGACACTTAGACTTGTTACCAACACTATCACAGAAAATTGCTGAGGTGCATCCAGGACCAAGAGGGCCTAGATGGATAAGAATGAAACCCCAGAGCAGGAAGGTCATGGGGATGCTTATCCGATCGAACAACTTAGGGCCAAAACCCTAGGTGCAGACGTGGTTTGGGCTAGCAATGGCGGGCTTGATGGGAGTGGGAAAGTGAGCGGGAAAAGCGATGATGGAAGCGATACGATGAATGTTAGCCTTAGGCATGCGAAAGGATGGACAGGTGGAGGGAAAATCCAGAAGACATGAGCAAATGAGAGTTTGAATGGGAAAGCACGGGTTGATGGGGTGGATCAAGGAGTCTGCATTGCTCTTCGTATCTTCACCATTCCTAAAAATGATGCAGGCATCTCAAAAATGGTGGAACATGGTGTTGACAAACACCCTAGGGGAAGAAAACCCCTTGATGGGGTGGCTATAGCCACCTTTGAAGCTACGAAGGGTTTTTGATGTCAAGAAGACACCGTTGGGGCAGCTAAAGCCACCATTGTTGTTGAAGTGCGGGTGACTGAGCTCACCCCTTTGTGGTATTAAAAAAATATCATTACTCACATAGCCGAGGCTACTTGTTGGTAATATTTTTCGCATCATGTTTGAATTTCTCGAGGATCTCACGCGGGAAGCTATCTTCCCAGATCGTCAAAGTGGGTTGGAGAATGGCTATGTTGGCAAGCACATCGACCACTTGATTAGATTCTCTAAACACGTGATTGATCTGGTTTTGGCGATTGTTGTTGAGGGTTGTTTGGCACTCCTGGATGATGTTCTGGATATTTCTCCCCCCTATGCTATTATTATGGATGAGCCCCACGATAACTGTAGAATCACCTTAAAAAATGATAGGGTTGGCCATAGCTTTGCAGATGGCAATACTCCTCCAGAGAGCTCTAGCTTCTGCATAGTTATTGGTTTGGGTGCCCAGGTTTTCAACAAACGCTCGAATAATCTTTCCATTGTGGTCCCTGACAACTCCACCTACTCCTGCTTTCCCTGGGTTGCCTTTAGAGGCTCCGTCGAAGTTGGCCTTCAACCATCCCTATGGGGGGGAACCCACTTAGCTGTGGCTCTGCCCTCATGGGGTTCCTTGGTCTTGTTGTAGTCTAGGGGAATCCTCAGGGAAGCAAACAAATACCCTTCTACCCCAGCCTTGGGAATTTTTGGACAGGGGATCAGACTGTTGTTCTCAATAGCAAAGGCAAGGGCTCTTGTCGTGATCGCTTCTTGGTCCCTGGGGTTATCACTGAAAACATGGTTGTTGCGCTCCAACCATATCTGCCAGGAAGTATGGTGGACCAGGGATTTCTAGAGGAAGTTGAGTCTAGGGTTTTTGAAAGTGTTGGGCCATTGGATGAACATATCCTTGATAGTCTTTGGCCGAACCAAGCAGACCTGAAACTTGTTGATCACCAGGGAAAAAACATTGCTGGTGAAGGGACAGTCCATAAGAATATGTTGGGTCGATTCCCAGGCTTGCCTACATAGGTAGCATCTGTTGGGGACAATGATCCCTCTGCGCATAATATTATCGATGGTGAGAATCTTATTATGAACTGCAGTCCAGTAGAAGTGGGTGATTTTTGGGATTAGGGCTTTGAGCCACACACTTCTGGCTAAGGTCTGCCCACTGTTAGAGCTGTCTCCTCTAATGTTTTTTTTGATGAGCTGGGAGGCAGATTTGACTGAGAACTTCCCATCACTTGTGCCTTTCCAGCATCGTTCATCCTCTTTTGGGGTTTGAGGGATGAAATTTTCCCTCATGATCGCTTGGATATCTGACACCGCATCAACGATTGCATTGTTCTTGATTCTAAACTGAAACCTTTTCCACTCTTGGATTCCCTGGCTCGAGGAGATGAAATCTGCTATGCGGGACCCGTACTTGTTGTCAGACAGGTGCTTGACTGTAGTCAACTTGTGATCACAAATGAGCGGGTCATTTCTAGCCCAAGCATCCTTCCAAAAGTCGATATTTTTTCATCTCCCAACTACCACCAAGAGCCCTGGTGCATGAGTTTTTGGGTGAGGGAAATAGATTTCCAAAAATGAGAGTAGTTGTGGGGGGTATCCATCTGCAAAAAGGATTGTTGCTGAAGATATTTTCTCTTGACAATGTTCACCCACTCGAGGTTAGCATTTGAGATGACCTTCCATGCTTGCTTAGCCAGGAGGGCTTGATTGGTGACATTGATGTGCCACATTCCCAGACCTCCATGATCTTTGGGGGAGCATACCTTGTCCCATGCAACCAGGTGGAACTTTTTTGGTTGTCAGTTCTCGACCACAAAAACTATTTCTAGATTTTTTCAATAGCTTCACCCACAGCAACCAAAATTTTGAAGACAGACAGGAAGAAGGTGGGAATGCTCTATAAAACTGCTTTAACTAAGGTCGCCTTACCCGTGCTGGAGAGGAGGGCGCCTTTCCATCCCAAAATTTTCCTATGAATCTTATCAGTGACATTACTCCACATGTCTTTGAGGGGTCTTCCTTTGAACATGGGAAGGCCCAAGTACGTGGTCGAGAAATCAGCAATGGAGCATCCAAGGATTCTAGCGATCTTGCGCTGTCTCTTGGAGGGGGTGTTAATGAAGTACAACTTGCTTTTGATGTAATTGATTTTTTGACCTACTGCCTCTTCATAGAGGTTGAGGATGGTTTTGATACCTTTGGCATCAGAGATAGAGGCTTTGGTTGCCAACAGGGTATCATCCATGAATTGTTGATGGGTGGAGGGTGAGAGACCAGAGGTAACTTTGATGCCCAAAATCAGATTATTGGAACAGGCAATCTTGATGGCTCTTCCCAGGCTCTCTACCAAAATGATGAAGAGAATGGGGGACAACGGGTCACCCTGTCTGAGACCCTTGGAACTTGGGAAGTAACCAGTAGTGGAACCGTTCACCAAGACCGAGAACCAGGAGGAAGAGATGCACTTATAAATCAGATTAACCCAAGATTCATGGAACCCAAACTTGAGGAGGATTTGGGTAAGGAAATCCCTATTGACCCTGTCAAAAGCTTTGTTCATGTCTAGTTTGAGGAAAAAAGTAGCAGACTTGGAGACATGGGCAGAGTGGATCAGCTCATGAATAGTGATGACACCATCAAGGATGTTGTGGCCTTTGACTATGCTCCCTTGATAGGGGTCGATAATGGAGGGGAGGATGCTAGATAGCCGGTTGGCCAAGGCTTTGGATAGGGTCTTATAGGTGACGTTGCATAGGCTAATGGGGCGGAAGTCCGAGAGGGATTGGGGATTATCACCTTTGGGGATCAGGGCCAGGAAGGTGGAATTGACATCTCTGGGGATGGTTTTGGAAGACTGCATTTCAATGATAGAGCGACACATGTCCGGACCCACAATGTCCCAGAAGGTTTGGAAAAATCTGGGGGGAACCCATCTGGACCGGGAGCTTTGTCTCGATTCATGGAAAATAGAGCTTGATGGATTTCCTTGTGGGAGAGGGGGTTGAGGAGGAAGTCATTGGTATCCTGGGGGATGATGGTGGGGATATTAGCAATCAAAGCTTCCCTGGCTGAGAGGGACTGGGAGAGGGGGGGCCTAGGAGATTTTTGAAGTGACTGACCGCTTCCTCCCTGATCTGGTGTATGTCCAAGGTAGAAGACCCATCCTGCTTGACCAAGATTTTGATCTTGTTGACACCCCTGTGCCTGAGGGTGGAGATGTGGAAGAACTTGGAATTAGAATCCCCTTCCCTGAGCCACAACTACCTAGAATTTTGGTGCCAAAAGGTTTCCTCCTTGTTGAGGATGTTGTGGTAATCAGCCAACAACCCTCTTTCTTCATCACAAAGATCGTCATTACCTACTCCCTTCTGAAAACTATCCTCAATCTGGTTAATTCTGGTCTTAACCTGGTTCTTGGCTTCGAAGATGTTCCCAAAGGTTTCCTTATTCCATATTTTCAAATTTTCTTTAATAAACCTGAGTTTCTGCATGAACTGGTTGGTGGTTGTTCCCGAGAATTTTCTCTTCCACCACACTGTGATCTAATTTTTGAGATCGGGATGTTGGGTCCACATTGACTCGAACCTGAAGGGGGTCTTGAACTGGGATTTTGTATCAGTTTCTAGCAGGAGCGGGCTATGATCAGACCCAATTTTAGGGAGGGCTAGCAGACTAGCATCCCCGAAGATCGGGAGGGCTTCCTGGGATAACAAGACTCGGTCAAGGCGCTCTTGAATAAGGTTGTTACCTTTTCTCTTGTTGCTCCAAGTGAACAGGGACCCCTATAACTAGACATCCATGAGAGCATTGGAGTCTATGAAGTGTCTCAGGTCCTCTATTTCCCTGAGGGTGATCGTGGTTCCTCCCTTCTTATCCGAGCAATGTAGGGGTGAGTTGAAGTCCCCTACTAGGATCCACGGGATATCTCCGAAAGCTTGCCTCAACTGGGTTAACATGTTCCACAATGCCTTTCTACCCTGGGAAGAGTTAGGGGCGTACACATTGGTCAAAACCCATGAGACCTGGGAACTGAGGTCATGGAACAGAATGTTACTTAACCTGTCCTATCCAGAGATGATGTTGCCTTGTAGTTTAGTAGGGTTCCATAGGCACAAAAGACCGCCTGACGAACCGAAGGCCGGGATATGGACAAAATCATAGTTTCTCCAAATATTTTTAGCGACTTTGGAAGACAATTCATCATTAAGTTTAGTTTCTTGAATGAGGAAAATAGTTGGGTTATGTTCTCTCCTCATGGTTGCAACCAATCTCTGCTTGGCTGCCCCATGCAATCCTCTCGCATTCCAGGAGAGGACTCTCATTTAGAAATTTTGGGGATTCTCTTGCCCCCTTTTCCTTGTTGTGCAGGGGGTTTGGGTCTTCGGGTTTCCTCCTTAATACTATTTCCAATCTCCTGGAATAAAGTTTTATGAGTCCCGTTGGCTATGTCTTCCGTTGTATCGTGGTTCCTTCTTTCAAGATCCGAAGGTCTGCCTTTTCTCTTGTCTCCTCCAACATCCATCTAGGATTTTTCTGAAACTACGAGTTTGCTTAGGGCTCCATTGATCAGGGGAAGGTTGGTCAAGGTCATCATTGTCGAAATTGACTGGGTCATAGAAGGTTGGTGAGGTTTGGATCCCCATCTTCAGGGGGGAGAAGACTGCGTAGGGGAGGACAATGAGGTGGGGGACTTCGGGGGAGGGCTTCGGGGGGACTAGGTGGGAGACAAATGAGGTGAATGCCTCTAGGGAGGGGCAGACATTGACACCTGATGGGTGGGGCTAGGCACAGGGCCCTGGTGAGGCTTAGGATTAGGCATCATATCAGATTTAATAGGGATCTCCCCTTCCTCCACTTCCTTAGTAAGACCAAAATATTTAAGAACATCAAATTTATTAGTGGTAGAGACAAAAGCACTTGCCTTTTGAGACTATGCATTCGGCTGCATCCGAGCTTGGAACCTGGTGGTCATCATGCGGTTTCTTGTAGCTCACCTAGGCATCTGCTCCGATCGGGCCATGGCTTGGTTGTCCATGTTAGGGTTTTGGAGCTTAGGGCACTAGGAATGCAGGTGACCTTGCATCTGGCATTCTGGGTAGTATGTTAGCTTGTTCTCATAAATCAACGGTTGCCTCCACTTGAAATCCCCATATATGAGGTTTAGGTACTCCGAGAGTTGGCTTTCTAGATTCACATTGACACAGATGCATGCCTGGGTTAAGCGTGTCCTTGCTCGAGTGGTTGGGTCGATAGCCACTAGGTCCTCGATGGCCCTGGCTAGGCCTTGAAGGGCGTCATCATAGAAAAAATGAGCTGGGAGGTTCAAAAGTCATACCCAGATCGGGGCGTAGTTGATGGTCTGAGAATTTGGGTCAAAGTTCAGCTACCACTTCTTCAAGAACAGGCTTCATCTTTCGAAGAACCATGGTCCTCCGGATAGGATGCACTCGACATCTTCCTGAGTGTTGAGTTGTATCATAAAGAAGCCCCGAGTCATTGTCGATAGCTCCATGCTGCCCAGGGTCTTCCACTTAGACACGGCCCATCTACGGATTGCGTCCATGTCTGGGTAGCCTCCTAAAAATTTCCCCACTAGGGAATAAGTGTCATGAGATGCATATCCTTCCATGAGGATTTTGGGGCATAAAACATCACATCCTTGGGTAACAAACTCGCTTGCAACACTCGATTTTGTTCTTTTCTTATTCTACAACAGATCTACGAATGAGGGTTTCCCCTGGGTGGCTTCCCCCTCAATGTCGTCATTAGACCCGATAGTCTGTCTGGTCGAGGCCAATATTTTTGCTCCATCTAGTTTCGCATAGGACCTGGGCATGGTAGTCATAGTGTCGAAGTGTATAATGTGGTTCATGCCTCCCTTCTTGCAAGTTGTCGTCATGGTCAAACCAAGCGACACTCATTCAGTTCGTGCGTAGAATTCGATCGCTCCAAAAAAATTGCTCGCATAAGAAAAACTAGATAGTCCAAGGATTTATCAAAGGGCCAAAGGTTTTGATATTATTGCATTCTAGTAGCATTGATAACTTGTTTGACCCCAATATAACCAAAAGAACAGATTGTTTCATCTATGGTCATGCTCAAATCAAGGTGAAAATTGCTAATAGGGATATCATGACTTGTAATGGGAGGTGTCAAAATGCCTGCCTATCTATAGGTGACTATCAATGTCAAACTGATCTCTATGTAGTACCATTGGGTGGAGTGGATATTGTGTTGGGTTGCCCTTGGCTAAGAACTTTGGAATCAATGTTGTGAGAATTCTTAAAATTTTGTATGCAATTCATTGTCATCAACAAAACCCACACCATTCATGGAGTGCAATATGGAAAACCCAAAGTTGTAACGTCCCATCATATACAAAGGTTACGATTAAGAAGGATCATAAGATAGTAGTGGGTATATTTTTTCAAATGTAGATGTGTGCTATATAGGATGAAATGATGCCTTCAGATTTGTCAACCATTTTAACTAAGAATCAAAAGGTCTTCAGTGAGCCTAAATAGTTATTACCCAATCAGTTGGAAGATCATTAAATTAATTTAGTACCTGAGATTCAACCTCCAAATATTCATCCATATAGGTACCCTTTTCACCAAAAGAATGCAATTGAGCAATTGGTAAAGGAATGGTTGGAAGCAAAATTAATTTGTCCAAGCACAAGCTCTTTTTTAGCCCTAGTGTTACTGGTTAAGAATAAGGATGAATCATGGAGAATGTGTGTGGACTTTGGTGAACTCAATAATATAACCATCAAAGACAAGTTTCTCATCCCTTGCGATTGATGATTTATTGGATAAAATACATGGTGTTCAATACTTTACCAAACTGGACCTTAGGTTAGGATACCATCATATTCACATTCATGAGGATATCATAAAAATAATTTTAAGTACCCATGAGGGGTATTAAAAGTTTTTGGTTATACCCTTTGGTCTCACCAATGCACCATTGACTTTCCAAGGATTGATGAATATGGTTCTAAAACCATATCTCCACAAGTTTGCATTGGTCCTTTTTGATGATATATTGGTCTATTGTAGAATATAAGAAGAGCACCTACTTGTCGACCAAGTGTTTCAACTTCTACAACAAATTCAATTGTACTACCAAGATTGGATTATCTTCTTGACTCTAGGGTTTATCTAATATGGCTCTAGATTTATACCTCCATAAAAAACCCCAACAAATCCCAAGTGACATATAAATAAAGCAAAATTAACATCTCTCTCAAAAGGAAATAAAGTGCTATATTAAACATGCTAAAAATATAACACATTGCTACAACTAGCATCTTAATTACTTCCTAATCATAGTACTAGCTTAAAACATTTCCTTTACTTCATTAATGAAAAGGCAAAGCATCACCAAATGAATTGTAATCCAAATCCATAAAATATGAATATATTGCATTCTTTCCAAAACATAGAAATCTAGCTATTTACTATATATTATAAGAAAAAGGGACTACAACCATTTATATGATCTAGAATACTCCTTTCTTCCCTTCATTCCATACTCATAAATGTTATACAATTCATAATTTTTACAAGAAAGTCTAAACAACAATCTTCCCTTCTTTAATACCATGATAAAATCCATCCACAAGGTCCCTAGTTCTTCTTCTTCCACGAACTCTTTCTAAAGAAGAATATATCCCATGAACTTTGAGAATAATATTGGGGATTATGATAGCTCTTGATGCTTATGCAATCCTACATGCTTATGCAAGAATATTCTAAAACAAATGCAACCATCAAGTAGCAATCCATACAATATCAAAGAGATAATCCTATACTTCTCCTTATAATGGATTCCTTATCTACATAAGCCTCAGGAAACCATTATATAATTTCTATAACCACTTTATTTTTATTTATTTTCCAACACTACATATACCCAATATATTGAACAAAAGAAAACACTAAAGTCCCTTTCTTTTAGTTGATCTTAAACATAAATATATAACAAAAAATTTATTTCTCTAAACAACCAGATACAAACTTTACCTACACAAAGCTTAACAAAACACTTTCATTCAACTACACCTCAATATCTCACTAACACCACAAAATTTCTTTAATAATTAACCTACTTAATAATGCTTTACTAACCACTCAATAATAACCACTGCTTCATCTTAAAATATTGGAAATAAAAAGATCAAAAACCATAATTCAAAGACAAACCATAGCCACAAACACAAGCAATAACAAATCAAGGAACATTCAAGTGTAATCTAATCATAGCAACCCAAAACATCATACCCCATCTATAGAACCCTTTATAGACGATGGTACACAACACCAAAAAGCAAACAAAGACAAACTAATTCCAAGAATACTGAAATCCCACAACAAGACTCGATTTAGCAAAGCATCACTGTAGCACAAGAACAATGGTGACAATGCAGAATGATAATTCCTAACTGAAGCCAAATGATTAAAAGATAAAATAAATAAATCCAACACAACATCTAACCTTCATGCTAATGCAAAACATGAACCCCAAAACAAAAAAAGAAGTTTTGGATACAAAATACAACCAAAGGTTGGACCTCCAAAACATCTGGTTGAGCGAAACTAAAGTAACAAAATAATAAAAAACCAAATGACTACCTTCCATAATACAACACAAAAATTAAGCCGAAGCTACTACACACAAGCTGGAATAACAATACCCACAACCATGGCACTAGCAATCAAAAGAAAAGAACATGAAACAACAAGTCAATCTCCACCAAACTTAGACAATCAAAAGTGCAAAAGAAGAAGAGCTTGAAACAACAAATCAACCAAAAAATCCTAGAGTTCCAAAAATAAGAGCAAATATAACGAAGCAAAAGAGATACAAACGTCTAACATTCATTAAGCATAACATACAAATATTCATTGAACAAAAAATAAAAAGAGCCAATACCTCTGTACTTGCACTCCAAAACTAAAGCCTTTTCCTCAAGATTTTTGATCTAGAAATTTTCCTTTTGATCCCTTCTCTTCTAGCCCTCAAACTTGGAAACCCCCCCAACATATAATTTTCAAGAGTTTAATGTTGGAAAATGATCTTTCATACATGCCATCCATTGCACAAAAGTAACGTTTACAAGGCTATGTTACAAAGATCACCCACCATGTTACCACCTTTATCTTATTTAACGTGATTACCTTCAAAGGTTTTTAACTTATTAAAATCAAAATCCAAAGGTTAAACTTAACAACCAAAACACAATCTCATAAACTCAATTACCAAGATAAGTGCCATCATTATAATTTAATCAATTACTAACCTCCTATAATTGATTAATTAATATTGAATGTTACTATTGATCAATAACATCAATATTATACCCAGGTGTTGTAGGTGAGTTGGAGAGGAGAGGGCAATCCTCCAAGGGAGGTCCCAGGTTTGAATCTCCACCCTACCAAAAGTTGAATTGGGTACCCAAAATCCAATTGATAATGTTGGTGCGGGCAGGGTCGGGTGCAACCCCGGGTGACTTTGACGGTGTAGAACCCCTGTTCGTGGTCTCTTAGACCAAGGCGGCCCCACAAGGGGTTTTTCGATTAAAAAAAAAACATCAATATTATTTGTATTCTTATTGTTAGTATTATTATTGTACCAATCTAGTATTAAATATTAAAACTTGACTTTAATAAAGTCATTAGCCAACCAAACTTAAAATACATTCATGAATTGCTAGACTAAAATGCAATCATTAATATGTATAAACAATGCTTATTCATTTTTTTTTGCTAGATAATAAGGGGTTGTATTCGGGTCCCCCACCGTTGACAAATTACAACTCTCCTTTTTAGGTCTTGAGAGTTTACAAATATATACACTTCTCATCTCAATTGAGATGATTTAGCTAGAAACCTACATCATTTTACATAAAATATATGAATTCTAGATTTTCATTATCTGGATCTTTTCATTTTTTTGTATGAATACAAATATTCCAAAATTTAGCATCCTTCTTGACATTTTCCTATAGTAGTCTTCACAATACCAAAATTTCACCTCTACTATCTATGCCTTGTATCTTAGTAGAGTAATATTTCCAAAACATCGCATTATCACGGTCCGCTTTACTAAATTTGGATTGCTAATTTCATTCCTGAAACACAAGTGCAACCACAATAATTATGATAAATAGTATATATGAAAACACATTACTATTACAAAATAAAGCATATATTACCAATTTAAAACATTAAAGTAAAACTTATTCTTTTATTGATTCAAGCAATCAACATTTTCTTGTCAGCGTCAACTAAACTTACTACTTCCTCTAACCATGGAAAGGAGAATTTAAATTCACGATCCTTAATCAAAACCCCCCTATTGGCTAGCCTATCTACACGTTTGTTACCTTCCCTTAATGTATGTGTAAACCTAATTTATTCAAACTCTTTAGCAAGATCTTGAATTTCCACAATTATCTCTTATATGTTCCATGGAGCCTTTGCTTTTCTCAAAATTACATTTATTACTATGAGAGAATCACCTTCCATCCATACTTTGTTCCATTTCATTTGTTTACATATTTTTAACCCTTCTAAATCTGCCCAAGCTTCAACTTCATTATTTGTCTTAAATCCACTATTGAAAGTGTAATGAGATAAAATCTCTCTTCTATTATTTCTAATTATTCCTCCTCCTGTTGGTCCTAGATTTTCTTTAGAAGTTCCATCAAAATTCAATTTAACCCACTCCACATCTGGTGGTTTTCACTTTATATTCTTTGCCTTCTTTTTGCTTCTCTTGTACCCAACATCATAATTCCATTTAATGACTTGACTCCATCTATCAAGGCTCTCTGCTTCCAGATTAAGGACTAGGTGAGTTGATAGGGTTGGTTTAGACTCCTCTATGGCTAAACATATCTTCCTTTTCATTACCTCTAAACTAATTTTTTTTCCTTTAAATATTCTTCTATTCCTTTATAGCCATACAGTTCAAAGTATTGTATCTTTTGATATATCCCATATTGTCTATAAAGCCTCACTTTTATAAGTGCTCTGCCATTGCTCTAACCAATCTTCAATTCTGTTATTCATCACCATGCATTTACCAAACATATTAAGAATTCGTTGCCATAGATTCTAGACTCTCCTCCTACTTTTTACAAAAAATACATTGAGAGGGGCCATGAAAACCCCTTTTCATAAGGTTATCCCTGGATAAAATTCTTCTATGACCTACTAGCTAAACAAATATTTTGACTTTAGGAATGCTTGGGCTATCTCAAATATCTCTCCATATTCTAGTGATATTATTATTTTGTTGGTGTTGTACATTATATCCACTTATTGTTGTGTATTCTCTTGAGTTATTCAACTCCCAAATCAATTTATCCTTGGCTCCCCTCAAAATAATCATAGTTGTTATCTTTCTACTCAAATGTCTCCTAGCATCAATGTCTTGTATACTCATAAAAAAATCTTCTTTCCATTTGTATCTTCCTTCTTGATATTTGTACAAAATGTTTGAAACCCTATCACCATATTTGTCTTGAAGCGATCTCATCCAAGGTTTCAAAATTGGATCTAAATTGAGTGGTTTTTTATCACACAAAGTATCCATCCAAATAGAATTTTTTCTCCAGTTTCCACCACCCATATTAAACCTTTAATCATAATATCAATAGATTTTTTTAAACCATTTCAAAGAGTAGAACCATTTGGTAGAGAGAATGCAGTAAATATTAAACTTGAATCATTGATATCAACATACTTAGAAGAATTCTTGCCCATTGTCTTTGACTCTCTTTGTACAATCTCCAGATAAATTTTCCCCTAAGAGCTAAGTTTAGATTTGTAAGAACTCTTAAACCAAAATGCCCCCTAGTTTTATCATCATACACCTTGCTCCATTTCACCAAAGAAAATTTCCTTTTATCATGTAAACCTGACCACAAACAAACAATGCTTATTCCTTGAGTAGGTGATTTTACGATAGTTAAAATGTTATCGTTGTCTACTAAGGATGGATCTTTTGCTTAAGCAACCTCCTTGCCCGATGATGTATTTGAATCAAACATATGTATGCAATGCATCTATATGAAGGTACTATTATACCCTTGAGTTATCGATGAACAAGTCATCCGTTATTTTCCATTTTTCTCTCAACTCTGGTGGTTGTCCCATACCAATCCATTAGTGAGAGTACCTAGTCTTGCAACCACAAATTCATCAACAATACCATATTCCAAAAATAGTATAATCAAAGCATAAAGTGCAACTACCAACACATATTGGTAACATAAAATAAGATTATGCATTAGATATCCACACATCAAAACATAAAATAAATATCAAGATCAAATCCTGTCAAGGAGGGCTATTATAATATATTGGCTCTCTTAGAATATGGGGATTTAATTTCCTTTTAAAGGAATAAGATCTTATAGAAGAAGTAGAGAAGAGCTTACAACCAGAGGACGAGGCATTTCTATTAGATCTAGAATTGATAGTAGAAGACGAGGTTGAGATAGAGGAAGAAACTAAGCTAGAATATGAAACATATGATTTTATCTTAAAGAAAGCTAATCTTGAATGGTTTGGATAAATATCACATGCTCCATTTTGTAAAGATATATCCTTCTTTGATTTTGAAGGTATAGAAATAGATACTATTTAACAAATGGATAAGGACTCAACCAAGATTGTTAATATTATTCAAGTAATTATAGATAATTACTCTACATTGAGTAATAGGTAAGCCATGATTTTAGAAATGGGGTATTTTACTATAATATTGGGAAGTACAACTTGTCTTTGATTTTGCATTTAATTTTGAAAATGTATGAATTTAATTTTTTTATTTTGAAATTGGGGGCAGTATCAGGGTGAGATGACCTCTCTTTTTGAATTTTATGACCATTGGTGCAATGGTAAAAAAAATTAACCATTATGGCGACTGTCTCGACCCAAGACAACTGCACCTAGGGGCCATTTTTACCTGAGATGGTCGCACTTAGGGACCGTCTTGGGCTGACATGGCCGTTGTGGCTTACTATTTGTTTTCTTTGTGTGGTGAGTTTGTTTTTTTTGTCGGTGTTGATTGATTGTAAATTTTTCAATTTTATTTTCAACTCCTTAGAGTACATCACAAGTTTACATGTGTCTTTAGGAGAGCACGCAATGCTTTATTTAATGATGATTGGGAGTGGCTTAGGGCCCTTGGATTTATACATGTGACTAGACTAGAGTCGGTATATGCAGATCATGCCTATTTGATGATCTTGGTAGACCGATGGGATAGCCAGAACAATACCTTCAACCTTTCCATTAGTGAGATGACTATCACTCTAGAGGATTTCTATAGGATTCTCTGCATTTCGATAGAGGGAGAGCCTATTGTGTCATCATCGACTAGTTAGTAGGTGAGAGTACTACTGAAAGTGTATCAACAATATTGGTAGATGGTACAATGAGATGTTGAGAGCGATGGGGTGAAGATGGAGGAAGATTTTGACTCATAGCTCTTGACCTGTAGGCATGTAGTGTTTATGTCACTCATGTCTAACATTCTTTTGCTTGATTCTTCTGGTGTAAGGTTCCCATGGATCCTCCTTAATATCATTCAAGAATTGGTAGAGTGCACAATGAAGTTGTTAGGATCCTAATCCTAACTATCCTCATTATGTAATCATTCACATGGACCATTGTGTCCTTTCACTTATAACTATTGCATATGTATATAGCTTCCTTAAATTGGGTGTAAACACTAATTAAACCAATAAAATATATATTCTATTTAAACCCATTGGTAGTATATTCCTCTAGTGTCAAAAGCGATTCCATTTAAAAGAGCGATTCCATTTAAAAGGCAAATATTTTTCATTGTAAGACCTTGGGGTCTTACCTGGTATCAGAGCCTCTACTTCTGCACTTCCAGATTAGACATTTTATCATAGACGAAGGTAATTTTGGTCCAGCTAAAACACTTTTCTGAAGATCCAATATCCAGAAGATGTTTACAGGCATCTAGCATTATTTCTCGGTACTTCTTGGAGTGTCCATACAACATTAGTAAGGAGTTCCAGGAGATGACATCATTTTATAAAATCGATGATTGCAAAACCACTTATCACACACCACCATTCTCTAAGACAAAGTAATGTTAGCTGCAATCCATTAAGATACAGTGTGATGATTCTCACAACATTCTCCAGCCAATATTTCAAGAGAAAATTAAACAGATTTTTTAGCCAACAACATCGTCGATTGTTTCATTTTTGGCTTCGTACCTTTGAGGTTTTCTTGTTTACAAGACGTATTAATCATAGAAGAATAGAAAAATAAACCTTAGCACCCTAAAATATTAAACGGTATAATTTTTTCCTACGTTCGATTATCTACAAGTGGTTGTAGGTGATTCATTTAGGTTGCAAGGAATATTATTCAAAAATTTGTCAAACTCCTTCCCAGATTGAACAAAAATAAAAAACGACGAACAAAAATTCATTCTATCATGCGTTGTGATATTTCTGGCGATACATTCGAGTTACCAGTGATAAAATTATAAAAGTTTCATTTTAACCTAAAGTTATAAAGACTTTCTGACCATTGGTGCAAATTCTCCAGTACCCGAAAGGCAACGTGTAAAGAGTTTTAATTTTTTTTTAAAGGTATAAATCCACATCACCCACCTAACTCCCTCCCGTGTTCTCTTGTGACCATCTAGTTTCACCGACATTCACCTGCATTCGTATATTTTTTAGGACAATTACATATTAACACCAAACAATTCACCAATAAATCACTGCTAAAACCTAATTTGACCGCCAATAATTCATTGCTGTGTGGAAAATTAATGAAGAAAATTCTAAGGTTTACGTTAAGCCTTCGAATAGCATGCACTTTTTATCAATTATAAAGTAATTATCCTTGGGAAAACTCAATCGATGTGCGGCAGAAGGAAACAAATTCTTAGTCGTCACATTTTCGCATAAATTTCTCAGTTCACTATTGAATTGCTTCATTAAATTTACATACTAAAATCACTGTCATAGTCGAATCAAGGAGAGGTTGGTTATTTTCACTTCCAAAGATCACGGGCGAATTATTTCAGTTACTCGTCATGCAGGATATCACCTCTATTAAGATTTGGTGATAAATTATTGAATTTCCAAAGGTTAAAAATATTACAAATTTGAAAACCTAACACACAACCAACAAAAATTGGACACCTGTAGGTCAACTTTATTGAGTCTGCACTATGTAAATTTTTTTGGGTATTCGTCGAGTGTAGGGTAAAATCAATATCCCACCTTGTTCGTGCTTGGTTTGAGTATGACTTTATAATCACCTCCTCACTGATAAATCTGTAACCACGGCGCGGGTATTCGTCGAATGTAGGGGTAAAATCAATATCTCACCTTCTTTGTACTTGGTTTGAGTAGGTGACTTTAGGCTCACCTCCTCACTGATTGGTTTGAGTAGGTGACTTTAGGCTCACCTCCTCACTGATAAATCCGTGACTACGGCGTGGTAGTTATATTCGCTCATTGTTCACAATTATCCCATCCATCACTTACTCACGTTTGTCCTACCTTTCATTGGCAAATCATCTAGTTGTCACTTGTTCTACGTTAACCGGCTTTTGTCCTAACCCACCATTGGAAAATCAACATCAACTATTTATCACTCATTTCGCATTAACCAGTGGTAAAATTGAAAATTAACAGATCAAAACAATAAAACAATTTTTTTACCAAAATTTGCACAATCAAAATTTGTGACAAAAAAGTTGCTCAACAAAGCTTTCACAAAAATAGACGACAAGTTTTTTCTACAAATAAAAAGTTGACAACGATTTTTGGCTATGACAAATTGCGATGATTTATGCAATAAAATCCGATGATGATTTTTTGTTGCAAAATTGATGACAAGTTTTTGACAATTTTTTGCTGCAAAATTGATGACAAGTTTTTGACACTTTTTTGCTGCACAATTTTTACGACAACTTTTTACAAAAAACTTATCGACGATTTTTAGCAACTTTCATCGACGATTTTTCGTGACGGTTTTTTGTGACAACTTTCAGTAAATTAGTGGTAAATTCCAATGACCACTATGCAAATGGCTGATGATAGAAAATCGCAGGACCCTACCCTTGAAGAATTTATCCTAGAGGTATGCCGATGGAGGGAAGAACTTCAAAATAATAATATACAAAAAGATGAGTTTCGCCAATGAGAGGACAAAATTACAAACCACCTCTGTGGGAATCACAAAATACTTACACCACCCCAAAAATTACTCGAGTCTTACCATTAAACGTATCAAACCCGCAAAAAATGAAGGCCCGCCGAGCAAAAGGCCTTTGTCATCATTGTGATGAGAAATTTATACCCAATCATAAATGTATTACACCCAAACTATATATTCTAGATCTAACCATTCCTAGTAGTTCAACCAACGATGCAAATGAGATCAAGGTAGAAATGGTGATGGATACACCTAAAGATAGTACTAAATATGAGGAAGATAAGGAAGATGAGAAAGCTAAGGAAGATGAGAAAGATGAGGAATATGTGGAAAATGAGGACAATGAGCAAGAAATACCCAAAATACCTGATCATCGCCATGATGATAGTAAGGTCGATGTACACGAAGTGATAGATGTCGCAGGAAAAGATAAGGTAGACATACAGGAGATGACCATTAAATAACATACCTCCACTCTCAAACTACTACTCACAAATTTCTCATAATAGTGCGTTATTCCCACATAGTAAACCCTATCCTAAAACAAGGTAGAAAGATGGCTACACACTCATTTTTTATGGCCTCTTCCAAGGAACACCAAAAATTTATGGACGTGTTACCCTCGCTTTTGATGCATCATTTTAAAGTATTTAAGGAACCCCAAGGGTTTCCCCTCCACCGTCATCCCGCTCCTACTCTTCTTCTTACCAATCCATAACTAACTATTCCACCTTCTCGATATCCCTACTTATGAAAAGAGGACATTAAAATAGTTCAAGAACATAAGCAAATGTTTCTTGGAAAACAAAGGATGAAACTCCTCACCTTGAGCTTTGAGGACAAAGCTCTTTTTAAGAAGGGTGGCTTGTTAGGATCCTAATCCTAACTATCCTCATTATTAATCATTCACATGGACCATCATGTATTGTTACTTATAACTATTGCATAGGTATATAGCTTCCTTCAATTGGGTGTAAAGCGATTCCATTTAAAAGGTGATTATTTTTCATTATAATACCTTGGGGTCTTACTAGGAGCAACTGCGTATTATGGCTTAGGGGACTACACTACTGGTGCAACTCTATGATGAGCTTTTTGAGATCCAACAACGAGATCAACTTGGATTAGAATGTAACTTCCTATTGCAAATCTGGGGTTGAGAGCACATTCGAGTGGATAGTCCGAATGGGCTACCTTGGTTGACATGGTGGTAAATGGTGGATAGGAAGATAGGCTATGCCATACTATGGAGACAATATGAGGAGTGGGGTCAGAGTCACCCCTACTTAGGTATGATTGATCATTACCTTAAATCTTTTGCGAGGTTGAGGCTGGAGCATGTGGTATGATAGCCAGGATATATCAGATGAGTCAATTATTTATAGGTGGTAAATCGATGAGATAGATCTAGCTTGGCCTTAAGTTGAGCTATTGGAGGATGATGTAGATGAGGTCTTTGTTGATCCTATTATAGAGGACCCAGGGACTACACTAGAGTATGATGCTTGGTGGATGACTCAATTATGGAAGGGAGGTAGAGCAGACGAGATAATGGATCCTTTGCAATGATGAGTGCATCATCATACTAAGGAGGAGTGGGTTAAGACCTCTAAGAGAGTTAGGGAGATGGAGGAGGAGGATAGGGATGAGAATGAGTCTAAGGAGGAGGATCCTTAGGAGTATATTGTTAGACTCAAGGAGTAGATCTACGTCCTCCAAGGATAGGTGATTGATAGTGGTACAACGTAAGCACCAACACAGAGTCAGTTGGCTAGTGAGAGGTAGAGGTGGTAGGATTTTGATGAGGAGAGGGATAGCCTTCAAGCTTAGGTTAAGAGCCTGAAGGATGATATTAGAAGATTGATTATAGAGAGAGATGCTTAGAAGGTTCTCGGAGTCACAACAAAGCGAGACGCTCTATGGATGTTGTTTGTGGGTGTTATAGTAAAGTGTGATGCTCTATGATTGTAGTTGATAGGGATGACAGTTGGACTTGGGTAGATAGCAGTAGGTGTCGCTACAAGGCAAGGTTTAGGTGGGTAATCCATAGGTGATGTGGCTAGGATTCAGGCTTAGATGATAGGTTTACAAGGAACACTGTCCTACTATACGTCTCACCATCGTTCAGATCGAGACTACATTTCCCTTTTAGAGGACAAGGTGGAGCGACTAGTTGATAGGCTATCATCATGGAGTTTAGTAGGGCCATCACAACTGAGCCACCATAGTGAATCTAAATAGCCATCAGTGAGACTATGAGTTTCTAGGTTTCCAAATACTTAGATGTTGGGGGCCAGTGGATCAGGGTAGCCTCATTGAGATGAGGCCGAGGGTGGTCAAACCAGTAGTGTAGGGAAAACCTAATTTTGTGATGGATATACTTCTCTTTTTGAGTGTGAGGTTCGAGGACCCACTCCATTATATCCTATGGGTATTTTTGTACTAGGATGTAATTTCCATGATATATATATATATATATATATATATATATATATATATATATAGATATATATATATATATATACATACTACTATGTCTAGGCATACATCAATTATCCATTATTGCATAGATGTATACTAACATTATTTATGATATGATAGAGCTAGAATGTATGCCTAGATGTATGCATGTATGTTATGTAGTAATGACATGATGATGCAAAATTTGATATTTATGCTTTTTATGTTAAAACATAATGAATGAATCTAATATGCAAAAACAACCTAAGTGTAAGCACCACATAATGTATAAAAGTCATTAATCAAAATGTAAACCTTTTCATAAAATTCATACATTTGAATGTGAACTATATGGAATGTAATGTGATATGTCAAAATATGAATGATGGATGTGCAATAGTAAGATGTTACAAGGGAATAAGAAAGTTTTCATGAGACTCAAACACCCTAGTTGACCAATCAAAAGTTGGATACTGACTATATATGACTCTTAAAAGATAAAAATATGCTAGGAATACCCATATATTCAATATTCCTATATGTGCATAGTGATGTTCATTAATGTGACACATGAGACTACCCCATTGCGAGGACGATGTCTATAGCCCATTTTTGTAATGGGGATCACTCTATGGTCATAATTTACCTTGATTTTATACTTGGTTAGAATCAACTACTCTATAACACAAGATATCAAAAAGCTAACGAGTCCTTATGTGTCATGTATGAGCATAGTCCAATGCCAGGGTCTTCAAGCTTTGGGGAGTCAGATTCTCAACCACTCGAATTGAGTCCTAATGAGAGTGAAACCCTATCCTTAATAATTGAAGCCTCATTATTATTATGTGTTTATAAAGAAAGTTAGAGCTTTGAGGAATTAGATTCTCAACCACTCAAAGCAAGTCCTGATGAGAATTTAGCCCTGTCCTTATCCTTACTACTCATTTCATAATTATTTTACTTTTGTGACAAGAATTAGAGCTTTGGGGAATTAGATTCTCAACCACTCAAATTGAGTCCTAATGAGAATGTTACCTTCATACTTACTACTCTTTCTATCATTATTGTAAGAATTTACAAAGACATATATTTTACGTGGTGAAAACCACCGTTTTTATTGTGATTTTGGACTGTGTATAATAGGACAACAATGGAAACCTTTCACTTAAGAGACGATGACTACTTCACAATTTCATCTTTCCTTGTACTAAATCATGTTTAATATGTGAAAATGTATTTGGGATTTTGAGATATGCAAGGTACTATCAAAGCAAGATCCTACCTTCAAAAATTAAGATAACTTTCTACAAAATTTGAAAAGAAAACTAGGAATGGCTGAATGGTCGAAAGACCCTATTGAACACCCTATAACAACTTACTAGGTGAGGGGAAATGACACAAACACCTATGATAGGGATTGTGGATGTGTGTGCTTTCCTTATAAAATTTTGAAAACTAATAGGTGTGCATGAAATAGCCAGTGACCATCTAAACATCATTACTAATGGTAATCCGGTATCTACTCTATCTTACAAGAACTCCTTAATAATCAAAAGATCATAAGAAAATGTGCAAATGATAATGATAGAAAAGGTTTGATTAAGACTCATGAAAGTTATACCAACATGATAATCTATGAAATACAAATTGTGGAAATGCATGTGTGGTATGTGTAAGTCTTTTATGAACTTACGAACACTAAGAGGTGTACGTAAAATAGTTAATGGCCATCTAAACATCATTGCTAATAGTCATCCGGTATCTATCCTATCTTACGATACCCCATAATAGTCAAAAGACCACAAAGACAGGTGTAAGTGCTGATATGACATAAAGTAGAGTGATGTTAATGCAATAACTGATATAGCCAATGCAATTAATCAATGAAATGCAGTAATGTGTAATGCATGATGATGTAAGCAATGCAATGTTTTTGTGATTTACAATTTTTTGTATTTTTTTTGTTATTTTATTGTTTTTTATGCATTGTGTATTATGCATGAAATACCTGTAGGTGGACAATGTTAAGAGGTTCAAGTTCCTCAACACCCTCAAGAGAAGCTAGATGATGAGTTCCTGACCCTACTTTTTGCATCATGATGAATGGACCTAACTAGTTAGTCATAAATTTATCACGTAAGTGGGACGATAAGTTAAAATTTTGTTGATTTTATTTAAGCACAATATAACCAACCTAAAACGCCCTGAGATGGAATTTTGTGTCATAGGATTGCTTAATGCAATCTTGATAAATGCAAAGATGCTCAAGAGCATTGATGTGTCATTCATCAAGAAGCATGAGTTGATCTAGGTAAGTTTATCGCATATTATCATCATCAATGAATTCTTGTAATGCAATGCACAACGAGGAAATTTATAATTCTAATGGCATGATGGCCTCCATGCCATATACTAATAAAAATGGAGTTGCCCTAGTTGGTATCCAAATGCCAGTTCAATAATCCCATAATGCTAGAGGCAGTTGAAGATGCCAATCTTTATGATTATCCTTGACTATTTTCTTGAGAATGGCAATGAGTATTTTGTTTGATGCCTCTACTTACCCATTGGTTTGTGTATAATAAGGCATTGAAAAGCTACATTGAATATTACACTTAGCGTATAAAGCTCTCATATCCTTGTTCTTGAATGATGACTCATCATTTGAGATTATTTTGGATGGAATACCAAAATGACAAATGATGTTATGTAATATGAATTTCGTGATGCACGAACCTATTGTAGTGGTAAGAGGAATAGCTTCCACCCATTTTATGAAGTACTTAGTGGTCATTAAAATGGACATGTGATGGCCAGACAAAGAGGGAGAAATTTTATCGATTAAGTCAAACCCCATTGCGAGAAAGACCACAATGAATGAATTGGTTATAAGACCTACAAAGGTATATACAAAATATTATCATGATGTTGATATTTAACGCACCTTTTAACGTAAGCGCAATAATATCACTCCATAGTGGGCTAATAATACCCCATTTGGAGGATGCGCTTAAAGACAGCCATGCTACTAAAATGGCCACCGCATGTACCATCATAAGCTTGGGAGATAATCCAAGTAGATTGTTGGGGCTCTAAGCAACGAAGGAGAAAACCATCATAGCTTCACCAGTAGAGTATATCTCCTACCAAGACATAATTTGTTGCTTTTTTCTTGAATGTTCATTTTGTGATATATGACAATCTTGAAGTAATGATACCCAACTTCAAGAAATATTTGAGTTTTGTAAACCAATCTTGATACGAGTCAGCTTGGACTAGGTGAATTGCTTGTTATTCTCTAGACATACCTTGCACGAATACGGAGTGGAAGAGAACCTTAAGGTAAATGGTTGTGTTATTATCACAAGGAGTTTGTGAGACCAAGGACCCCCAGGTTGCATTGTTAACAAAGTATTGAATTTGGGAGAACCCATGTTGGTAGGGTTCTACTTGTATCATGTGAATTATTTGCTCATATTTGAAAGCATTGCACGAGATCATGACTTAAGAGAGCATATTGACCTAAATAGTTGTGACATCACCTGAGGGGTTCTATGGAATTAGAGACCCCAAGGAAGCCATTTTATCTACGAAGCAATTGGATGAATGAGGTACAACCTTGATGTCGTACCATTCAAATTTAATGAGTAATTTATCCATAAGTTCTTTGTAATATTTCAAGATTGGACACTTGCATTGGTAAATTTATTTGACCTGGTTGACTATTAACAAGGAGTTTCCAAATATGTTTAATTTATTTATGTTCATGGCGATAGTTGTTTGAAGACCCAAAAGGAGGGCTTCATATTCGACATTATTGTTAGTGCAGGGGAAATCGATCTTAAATGAAAGGGGAATAGGAGCCCTTATGGCATAAAAAACATGATGTCTACACCACCCCCTTATTCGCATTTTGAACCATCAAAGAATAGCATTATATTTACCTTATTTTTTGGTTCTTTGGGTTCTCCCAAATATGACAGTGCAAAGATTGTGTCATCAAGAAGTTCTATGTTTATTGGCTTATCCTTCTAGAGGGGAGCCTCTACTAGCTAATTAGTGATGACCTGAATTTTAATAAATTTTTGACTAGTAAATTTGAGGTCAAAATTCATCAAAAACATGATCCACTTGGAGGTACGACTGTTGTGATAAGTTCGACTCATCATGTACCATAACGGATTTTCTTTTGAAATGATATATGTAATGTCAAAGTTTATTGGTAGCAAAAACCACCGCTAGGTAGAGCTTCTCAACATAAGTGTACTTAAGCTCGTAACTGACCAAGGCACAACTAAGATAATATATGGTTTGTTCTTTGTTTACCTCATTCTTCTAGGCCAACATTGTACCTAAGGCAAAGTCAGTGGTCACAATGTACAATAAGAATGGTACACCTGGTCTTGGATGAGCTAATAATGGTGAAGATGCCAAGTATTGTTTAATTTCCTTAAATACATTTTGGCATTCTTCATTCCAATCAAATTCGACCCTCTTGTGTAGGAGATGATTCATCGATCAACATTTGTCTAAAAGTTGTGTTATGAAGCACTTAATGGATTGAATCTTCCCTTGTAAGCTATGGAGTTGCTTAAGGTTGGTTGGGGGAGGTATTTCCAAGATGGCTTTCACTTTGTTGGGATCTACTTCAATGCCTCATTTAGATACGATGTAACCTAAAAGCTTTTCAAAAGTTACCTTGAAAATACACTTTTTAGGATTTAATCGTACGTTATGCTCTAAGAGGTGATCAAATACTTTTCCTAACACATCGAGGTGGTCAAGACGTAGTAAGGATTTTGATAAAATATCATCCATGTAGTCTTCCAAAATATTATGCATGTAATCATGAAATATATAAGTCACAGCCCACTGATAAGTGGTACCAACATTTTTAAGTTCGAATGACATGAATTTGTAACATAAAAGTTACCTTGAAAACACACTTTTTAGGATTTAATTATACATTATGCTCTAAGAGGTGATCAAAGACTTTTTCTAACACATCGATGTGGTCAAGATGTAGTAAGAATTTTGATAAAAGATCATCCATGTAGTCTTCCAAAATCTTATGCATGTAATCATGAAATTTATAAGCCATAGCCCATTGATAAGTGGCACTAGCATTTTTAAGTTTGAAGGACATGAATCTGTAACATAAAGTCCTCCATGGCATTGTAAAAGTTGTTTTGGGTTGATCTCCAGGGTTGACCAAAATTTGATTGTAACCCAAAAAACCATCCATGAGGGAAAGAATTTCATGATTGGTGGTCACATCAACAAGCACATCAATGTTCAAAAGTGGGAATTCGTCCTTAGGACTCGCTTTGTTAAGATCTCGAAAGTTTGTGCATATGCAAATTCTCCCATTCAGTTTCTCTACAAGAACCATATTGGAAACCTAGTCGAGGTAGTCAATAAGTTGTATGAATCCTGCATCCAACAATTTTTGTAGCTCATATTTCACCATTAAGGTGATTATTGGATGCATCTTGTAGAGTTTTTGCTTGATCAGATTGATCTTTGGATTGATTGTTAAGTTGTGAACAACCAAGGTTGGATCAAGATCCAACATATCTTTATAGGATCAAGCAAAATAATTTTTGTACTTTGTTAAGAATATTGTGAAATTGGCCCGTTTCGTAGTTGATAAACTTTTTCCTAGTTTGACAACCTAAGGATTTTCAAGATTGGTCTGATATCAACATCAATGGTTTTTTCCAATGACATGTGGGATACCTCTTCTAATTGGTGAGGTGTAGGGATCAGATGAATATCATCAACTAGATTTAAAGATTCAGATACATCATTAGGATCAACCTCAACTTGACAAACATCTTAGGATGGATATGAGAAGAAATGAAATGGTTGTAACATCTCCTCACAAGTTAAGAACTCTTCTAACGATGGTAAGGAAGCAACACGATAAAAATCAATAGTCTCAAGATTGAGATGTAAAGGTTTTGAGGGGTCTCCTAGGTTGTGGAGTGGCATGGTGAGATCAGTGGAGATCATATTTATGGTTGATGGATGATATCCATTCACTAGTGGGAAAAGTATATCAAAGATAGGCAATTGCAGATGCACTAGAGGTGGTTGCAATGGTGGTGGAATTACTAGGTGTGGCCTAGGGGAGTGCAAGCAACAGACCCCCTATGGGAGGAGTTGATGCATCAGAGATGATGATAAATGCAAAAAAAGATGAAGATAAAATTTATCTAAATACTTGAGGGCTTGATGGTTGTGGATTCATCCTCCAAGCTATATGAATTAATAAATATTGCATTGTACTCTTGGTAAGATGAACTGATAGACATGTCATAACAATCTTGGTTAGATTCATCATCTTCTTCAATCCAATCATTTTAGGGTCATTGCTTAGCTCAAACTCATCATTAGATATCCAACTACTTATATGCTCTTGATTAAAGGAGGAAGAATGGTGAGAGATGATCGCAACAATTTGAATATGATCTCAAAGCAAATGCATGTTGCTTGAATTAGCATACTTATTAGGATCAATATCCATTCCACAACCTAAAGTTAATTACTAGAGAGAATTGACTAGCAGTTCATCAGGAATTCATATGGAGTAGTCAAGCCTGAACTTATACGTAGGCAACTAATATTGAGGCTTTAGAGGGATTCAAAGATCTTGCTCATACCGACCTAAGCCATTTCCATGCCAATAATGATGATAAAAATAGTGTAGTGCAAATATCGGGTTTGACATGTCTTCGATATTGGCCTGAAAGGGTTCTTTGTCCTCTTCCATCATATGGGGTGTATTTGAGGGAACATCAAATCCTCTATAGATAAAATTTATTTGATTTGGTGGATGCCCTATGGGAACTATTGTGCCAATGGGTAACGATGTGATAAAAGGTTGGCCTATGTCCTAAATGGTCTTGATAAGGGGAGTGGATGTGAAATTTTGTACTATGTACTCCCCAAATATTAGGCTAGATATTTGTATCATGACTTGCGAAGGGTTGGATGGTGATGAAGGTGAAGGTTTTGGCCTTGCATTGGAGATGTGAATTGGCATGGTGGAAATGGTTGAGATCACAAGCTCAAGAGGTGACTTTGGTGATTGGGATTTTTATGCGTGGGTTGGTGATAATGAGGGCCATGATATGGGTGCCTTCTTAGGGTTCTTGATAGAAATATCTAATGCATGAGAAGGGGTTTCTATGTTTGTTTATGATGATTTTTGCTTTGATCTAGATATAGAAGATATATGTTGGAGGATTGGATGAGTTTTAGGAGGATCAAATTGGACCTCTAGATGCATTGATGGTAAGAATAACTCATTAGGATGCGAGACCATGTTGCAAAATTTAAATGGCTTTGAATCTATAGGGACATAATGCACTTGACCTTCGTGTATGTATTTAATGCATTGATGTAAAATTAAAAATACACACCTCATGTCTCGGATACAGAGCCAACCAAGTAGGATATTATATTGCATGGCCCCTTTAAGAATATGAAAGAGTGTGTTAATTATTTTTAGTCCAACATGAATAGGAAGAACTATCGTCCCAATGATAGAACACAATGCATCATTGAAGGCTCAAAGGGTGAATGTGGATGCTATGATGTGGGATGGTAGAAGCTTGAGGTACTAAAGAGAAAATGTTATGATGATATTGATCAAGGAGCTTGTGTCGATCAAGACATACTTGTAAGGGATCCGGTTTATGCTAGCAATGATATGGAATGGAGGATCCGGTATGTTAGCGGGTATAGTCTTGATCTCTTGATCATTAAAAGTTATTGCAGACTCATTGCAATATTGTATTTTCCTCACAAAATTGCCAAAAGAATTGGGGTCTTGCAGTTGTAATTTGATCAATTGCAAGATCTCCATTAGAGCATGTTGATGTGGCTTTGATTATTGTATCAGCTCATAAATGGAGAGCCTAGTTGATATCATTCTTAGAATTTGGATAAATCTACTCCTTATGGTTAACATTTGTCAAGGTGGACTAGGTGCAATCAGAGTAGGCTGGTGAGGTGCTTGAGATGTCTAAGGAATGTTGTTAGGACCTGCATTAGGTGTAGGAATATTTGGATATCATCTATTCCTTGTGATAATGCTAATCATCCCCACAAAATCTTGGTAAGGTGGGTCAACATGCACATGATTCACCTTTGCTCTACTTGATTGGCAGGTACTATGTTTCCTGTATTGGCAAGGGGTCTTTGAAGACTCCTATTTATTGGTTGTTTGGAGCAATATGATTATCAATCTGGGTCTCTTACCTCTCAATTATATCCTGTACTAGATTATTAAATGTTATAAATATGAATTAGGTCTTTTCTAAGCAGCTTAGAAAAGACCCAAATGTGAAAAAGGTCTTGTTCTGGTCGGCATGATTTTTTTATTATTAAAAATGTTGGCCATCCTCTCCCTACCCATTTCTCTATATTACCGCTCCTATTATTCTTCCCCTTATTCCTCCTATTTCCTCTCCAACTCCCTAGTCATCGCCTCTTATCACTCCATCTCCTTTCTCTCCCTTCTGCAACCTCCCTTTCCTACTTCTCCGGTGCATCCTTCTCTTTCTCCTACATTCTCATGTAACTCTTATTAAAAAACCTATATAAGGCTTAGACTTGTAAATCATAAAGTTAGTTGAATTATTAATTATTTTGAAGCTCCGTTTTGTATTTTTCACTATGTGCAATTTGCATTGGGCCCACATATATCACAGATCTAGACTGGTATCAGATCTTAGGTGAGGGCATGGTCTTTGAGGCAGCGTGAGAGCCGAGCGTGGAGGTGAGGAGACCTGTGGCATGTGAAATAAGACCTACGATAGAGGAAGCAGAGGTCAGTCCAAGAACCAAGGAGGACGACAGAGATACACGTGGGAGGTCAGCAGGAAGCTGTTAGATGAACATTGAGGGCACAGATCTTGAGGACCAATCTGGGTGCGACATGTGGATAGGAGGTCCACGCTGAGGGGATAGAAACTTGAATTTTGAGGTGTCATGTGGTGGCTGAGTGGACTGTGCAGACATGGCTGAGGAGCTGATGCGTTTGGGATTACAAGGTAGGAGACGATCGACGTAGATGTGACATGTGGTGACAAGATGGTGGTGTCGAACTGACAGAGTAAACATGTGGCAGAGCATAATTAGCAAAGGAGGTGCTGAGTTGTCAGGAGACGTGGACACGTGGTTGTCTGTGATTGGTTTACGAGCGGCAAAACAAAGGCTCATGATTGCCCAAAGGTAATTGAAATAGTAATCGAGGGTGTGCCCATAAAAAACATATCTCTGTCCTTGTCCTCATGAATTTGGGACAAAATTGTTTTTTAAAAAACTCCTGCCACTGAGCAATTAGAAAACAAGGGATTTAAGTGTTTAATTTCACCAAAGGGTCAAGCGTAGTTGGTTGTGTGCGTTGATTGTTGAGCAGTGCATCTTGAGTTCGAATCACGCTGAAGAGATTTTTATAAAGGAATTTTTTTTGTAAAAGAAATTTGCGATCGAAGAGGTTTAAATAAAGATCACGCCATATTTATTTCCAAAGAAGGCAATAGGTAGAGTGACAGAAAGTTCCCGTTTGAAAGCACGAGGACACATGATCGATTCCTACAAAGGTTCAAATTTTTTAGTTTTTTATTTTTTATTAAAGTTTTTGAATTATTTAATAGTTTTCTTTAAAACATATTTTTAATTATTTTAATTTTTTTTTTAAATAATTAAAATATTAATGAAACTATTAAATTTTTTCATAAAAGACTTTATAAAAAATAATTTTTTTTTTGTGGAGAATAGAAGTAATTTTTTTTTTTGTGATAAAGTGATTAGCCTCCTAAAATTGATATGGTGTGATAGATGATCCGGTCAGTCGGATGCTACTATGCACTCTGCTCTCTGTTGAGAAGAGAGACACCTGATTCCTTTGACGAGAAAGTCTAGCGAAACAGACTTCATACAATGTTTTGCCAGCTAGAAAACCAAGTGATTGCTCATTTGAGGAAACCGGACTCTGGATACAAGGCGGATTCTAAAGATAATATCTTCTAGAAAAGAATAGAAGAGTCTGATATGGTTGAAATAGTACCCGAAGGACAATCGAGTGATAGTTATACCCCTACAGTGCCTAAAGTAGAATCAAGTGAGAGCTATACACCACGCTCTCCTGATCCAGAACCAATAGTAGAGGAAGAAGAAGAGGAGGAAGAAGAACCTAAACAAGAAGATCCAGTAGAAGTTGAACCTGAAGAATGAGATGTTATAGTCATCAACAGCAGTTTCGAGCCAGAAGCAGCACCAGAAGTCATTGTGATTAGTGACGACAAAGCAGACAACTTCACATTTCTAGTTCTAGGAAATCCTCAAGAAGAAGAATGCCAAATCAGTGAGTGTATTAAAAAGGCTAGATTTGATTTAAATCAGTGATCTCTTTTGTACTCCTTTGTACTACTTGTTTGCAATTGAAATAAAGTCTGCTTTCTGAAATGGCATCCAATACTAGTCTACCAATCCCTAAATTCAATGGTGGTGATTACGAATATTGGTCAATTAAAATGAAAACTATTTTGATAGGAAAAGGTCTTTGTGATGTGATTGAAGAGGGATATACTGAACCTACTATTGCTAATTGGGTAGCTTTGAATGCTGCCGATAAAAGGGCTAAAAAAGAAACTCAGAAGAATAATTCTTCTACCCTTTATCACATTGATAGAAGTATTTTTCCTAGAATAGCTTCTTTTATAACAACTGAATCTGCTTGGAATGCTTTAAAAGAAAGTTATAGAGGTAGTGACCAAGTCAAACAAGTAAAACTACAAACCTTGAAATGAGATTTTGAAACTCTTAAAATGCAAGAGAGTGAAAATGTTGGTGATTACTGCATGCGTGTAAAAGCCATAGTAGATAAGATGGTCACTTTAGGAGAAGAAGTCAAGCCTGAAGTTATAGTGAAGAAAGTGTTGAGAACACTTATTCCTATGTGGAATTCGGTTGCCATAATTATAGAAGAATCCAAAGACCTAACCTCTCTGTCTTTTGAAGCCCTCATTGGTTCACTTCTCTCACATGAAGAAAGGTTACAACAATCTCCTTCCACAAGTTACGAAGGAGATGAAAAAGCCTTTGCTTCTCATGAAGGTAGAGGTAGAGGCCGTGGTAGAGGACAATATAGAGGTAGAGGCAGAAATAATCAGAGAGGTGGAACTCCTAACAGAGGAGGAAATCAGAACAGAGGAGGATTCTCAAACAGAGGTGAATATCAGAATAGAGGAGGGCAAAAAAATAGAGGGAAATAATCAGGTAGAGGAAAAGGAGGAGATAAATCAAAATAATCTTGCTACAATTGTGGAAAACCTGGCCATTATGCTCGTGACTATTGGTCAAAGCCTTCACAAGGAAGCAGCAGTAGCCAGAGCAGTTAGTTTGGCAATTTTGGAGAAGAGGAAGAGGCCACAAATCTCTTTCTCTCATATGGTCAGGAAGATCAGAACATGAATGATACATGGATCTTGGACACTGGGTGTTCAAATCATATGAGTGGCAAAGAAGAACTCTTTGCTACTCTAGACTCCTCATACAAATCCAGCATCCTATTGGGTGATGACAAATCATTGGCAGTTGAAGGCATTGGAGCCATGGCGGTTCCAACTAAAGAAGGCGTCAAGAAAGTAAGTGATATCTATTACACACCCCATCTCCAACACAATATTTTAAGTGTTGGTCAAATGTTAGAAAAGAACTACAAGTTGCTTTTTGATGAGGGTAAATGCACCATTTTTGACAAAAAAAATAGTAATAAAATCATTACACAAGTGCCAATGTCAAAGAATAGATTGTTTCCTTTAAATTTTGGCCAGCCAGGGGGAGATAAGTTAGCAAATGTTGCTATTACCAATTCAAGTGTCTTGTGGCACTTGAGATATGGTCATTTGAATTCACTAGTCTAAAAATGCTAACTTCACAAGCAATGGTAACCGGACTTCCCAAAGTTCAAGATAGTAAGGAAGTCTGTGAAGGGTGTGCCTTGGGCAAGCATGCCAGATCAAAATTTCCTCATGGACAAGCATGGCGGGCCAGTCATCCACTTCATCTAGTGCATACAGACATCTGTGGTTCGATGTAGACCAAGAGTCTTGGTAACAACTCTTACTTCCTACTTTTCATTGATGATTTTACTAGAATGTGCTGGATATATTTTTTGAAACATAAGGATGAAGCATTTGAATGCTTCATCGATTTCAAAGTAAGAGTTAAAAATGAAAGTGGATATTTTGTAAAGTATCTTAGATCAGATAGGGGAGGAGAATACTCCTCTAATGAATTTTTAAATTTTTGTAAGCACCATGGCATTAAGAGGCAGTTCACAGCTGCCTACACTCCACAAAAGAATGGTGTGGCAGAGAGGAAGAATCACACCATTGTGGAAATGGCAAGGTCTATGCTTCAGATGAAGCATTTGACTAATTCATATTGGGTAGATGCAGCCAGGACCAACGTACATATCTTGAATAGAAGTCCTACTTCAAGTTTGGAAGGACAAACACCTTACCAAGCCTGGTATGGTAAGAAGCCAAATGTTAAGTATTTCAGAGTGTTTGGTTCACTGGCATATTCTCACATTCCTGATGATCTAAGAAAGAAGCTCGATCCAAAGAGTCAGGCATGCATCTTTGTAGGGTACTGTGAGAACACAAAAGCTTATAGACTCTACAATCCTAGGACTCAAAAGTTTGTGATTTCAAGGGATGTGATTTTTGATGAAGGGGGAGAATGGGGTAAGCCACAAATATTCAGTGATGATGAATCTAATGATGTAGTTTCTAAGCAGGTGCAGCAGCAGTCACCGTAGAAAGGTAAGAAGTCTCCTACCACAAGCCCAAGTTCATCTTCTAGTTCAACTTCTTCACCAAGTCCTCCACAGAGATCGGTAAGTTCCTCACCAATGGACATCGATTCTCCATCGAGAGGTAAGAGAACTCTACAGAATCATCCATCATATCAGATGTTGGATAATTTTTTTTCAAAAAGATACACTAGGAGTCAAGCTAGTGAAATGAATTCTATTCTACAAATATTAGAAAATATGCACTTGTATGGTGATGATGTCTCCCAGCAGGAACCTAGGGGAGATCTAGTTAACTATGCTTTGTTAACTAGTGCACAACTTGAACCTTCTAGTTATGAGAAGGCTTGTACTCAGAAGATTTGGAAAGATGCCATGAAAGAGGAGATAACCTCTATAAAAAACAACGACACTTGGGAGCTGGTGAAGCTTCCTAAAGGAAAGAAACATGTTGGATGTAAGTGGGTCTTCAAGACCAAGTTCAATGTTGATGGTAGCATTGAGAGGCACAAGGCAAGACTAGTTGCAAAGGGATTCACTCAGAAATATGGAATTGATTATGAAGAGACTTTTGCTCCTGTAGCCAGACAGGAGACTATTAGAATAGTTCTTGCTTTAGCTGCACACAAGGGATGGAAAGTCCAACACATGGATGTAAAGAGTGCTTTTCTCAATGGGTACTTGACAGAGGAAGTGTGTGTTGAGCAACCACAGGGATTTCAAGAGCAAGGTAAGGAGCACCTTGTTTACAAATTAAAGAAGGCACTCTATGGCCTCAAGCAGGCACCGAGAGCTTGGTACTCACGCATTGATGGATACTTTAAAGATTTTGGGTTCATCAAAAGCAAAAATGAACCCACACTTTACTACCTGAATCAAGGTAATGACATCCTCATAGTTTGTTTGTATGTGGATGATCTCATTTTTATGGGTAGTAATGAAAAAGTTAATATGGAGTTCAAGCACTCCATGATGCAGGAATTTGAGATGAAGGATCTTGGATTAATGCAATACTTCCTTGGGATGGAAGTCCATCAGACAAATTCAAGGATCTTCATCTATCAACTTAAGTATGCTCGAGATATGATTAAGAAGTTTGCTATGGAGCAATGCAAATTAGTTGCAACTCTAGTTGGACATGGGATCTAATTAAGTAAGGATGATGGAGCATCGAAAGTTGACATGACCACTTTCAGAAGCATTGTTGGGAGTTTGATGTTTCTCGCCAACACTAGACTAGATATTCAGTATGTTGTCTCTTGTCTTTAGATTTATGTCTAATCCATCTGAGCTGCATTTGTAGGCAGCTAAAATAATTTTGAGATATGTGAAGGGTACATTGGATTTTGGAATATAGTACTACAAAAGTGATACTATCAAGCTTGAAGGCTTCATTGATAGAGATTGGGGTAGTAATATTGATGACAGAAAATCCATATCTAGAAACTGTTTTAGTCTTGGTTCGGGACTAATAACTTGGAGTTCCAAGAAGCAGATAGTAGTAGCTCTATCTTCAATAGAAGCTGAGTATATAGCAATCACTCATGCTAGTACTCAAGCTCTATGGCTATGAGAAGTATTAGAAGAAATTGGATAGCAGCAAAGTGGTCCAACTAGAATATACTATGACAACATCAGTGCCATTCAGTTGGCGTATAATCCTGTCCACCATAGTAGATCAAAGCATTTTGATATGAAGTACCACTTCATCAGAGATATGGTGGAAACGGAAGTTGTTGAGCTTCAATATTGTCATACTTTGGAAAATGTTGCTGACATATTCACCAAAGCAATGGCCAAAGCTCAATTTGTAAAGCTGAGAGACTGTATAGTCAGTCATCTCAACTTTAAGGGGGAGAATGTTATAAATATGAATTAGGTCTTTTCTAAGCAGCTTAGAAAAGACCCAAATGTGAAAAAGGTCTTATTCTGGTCAACATGCTTTTTTTATTATTAAAAATGTCGGCCATCCTCTCCCTACCCCTTTCTCTATATTCCCGCTCCTATTCTTCTTCCCCTTATTCCTCCTATTTCCTCTCCAACTCCCTAGCCGTCGCCTCTTATCACTCCATCTCCTTTCTCTCCCTTCCGCAGCCTCCCTTTCCTACTTCCCCGACACCTCCTTATCTTTCTCCTGCACTCTCACGTAACTCTTATTAAAAAGCCTATATAAGGCTTAGACTTGTAAATCATAAAGTTAGTTGAATTATTAATTATTTAGAAGCTCCATTTTGTATTTTTCACTGTGTGCAATTTGCGTTGGGCCCACATAGACTGCAGATCTAGACATTAAAGGTGATACATGTCTGAATGTGATTATCTCTTTACTAGTGATAAGCACATTATAGATCCTCCCTATGATATTTTGATTTAGGTCGATTAGGATCGATTGGATGGATCTCAGGAATATTGATTACGCGTGCCTCACATGATCTATTGAAAATCGATGCTAATATTTTTGGCAAAGGAGTATATTGCTGTGGTGGTTTTCATTGTTGTCCTTGTATTTGGTTTTGTTGCATATGATACTAGACCAATGGAGGTTGAGCTTGGTAATTAGGTTGAGCTTGTGGTTGCAATGATGTGGCTTGGTTTGAGGATCCAGGGATACTCAAAATAACTTGATTCACTAGGGACGCCTTTTATTGCATGTTGCCACCTTTAGTATTCTTGTTTGGCTAATCCTTTTTATGGAGCTTAATGTCACCCTCCTGGATCTTAATGTCCTCAATGATCTTAGCCTATGCTAGGGCCTCCTTAAAGGTTTGGCATTGTTGGAGTTGTAGCAGAAGCAAGATTTGATTTGAACAACTCCTCATGAATAGTTTGGTAAGCTCTGTTATAGGTATGATAAAAGGTAGCTTTGTTAGTATCACTCTCCATAGATTGCCATAGTCCATGATTGACTCATATTCAAATTGTCTAAGATTGCAAAATTTAGTCAATATCACCTTTTTATTGATGCTAAATGCAAAGCATTCTAAGAATGCAATTTCCAGAGGAATGGATTCTATGTCATGGTAGGTTATTATACCACTCTAAAGCAAGCCCTATGAGATTTATTAAGAATGTTATCAACATGAGGGTATCATCATCCTGAAGACGAAAACATATATTCATAAAATAGGTAACATACTCCTAAGCATCTTCATCTCCCTTAAACTTGTGTAATTTTGGTATTTCAAAATGTTTAGGATACAAGGGTGACAACATCGATGGGTGCAATGGTTGATTGTGGAGTTGATGTAAGGTAGGTTTTTGGTAACCTATACCTAAATTTTATTTCTCTATGGAATTAATGCGGTCTATCAGCAGCTTGTATGCATATGATAAAATGATTTCATTGGCACACCTCTATCCTTGAGGAGGTAGCAGAGGTGGTTGGGTGTTGTCCACATGTGCATTCCTATAAGGTACTTTAGGGTATGTGTCGATTGGCTCTTGATACTCTAACTACGGTTCCTCATAAGGATCATACTCCTCTAGATAGGTGTGTGGTCTATTTTGTTTAGGAAACTAGTGCCTTTGAATAGGTATGGGTGGCTGATTTGGTCTCGCATGAGGCAAATGATTTTAATTTAGCTGTGGTAGAAGGTTTTGATATTGTACAGGGTGCCTTGTGCATTGTTGTAACCTATGGGTACTAGGTGTAGGAACTGCTTCATGCAATCCCTTTTGTAACTGTTCTTGTTGTATCCTTTGTTGATACAATCTTTGTAGGTGCGATCGTAGTTGGTCCACCCATTACTAATTCAATTGTTGGTGGTCTAATCATAATTGGTCCACCTATTATTATTTGTTAAGGTTTGGCCTAGGTGCCTGATAAGTGCGATTTATTCACTCAGAGGTATGAGGTCTGTTTACCCTTGTATCTTAGATATGGATGGGCTTGTCTGGTATCTCACTTTGTATAAGATCTACAACCTATTTTTTGTGATTCGTAAAGGTCATGTTGATATGATATTCAGGTTTTAAGGCGAGCTTTGTATAATCGAGTGGTGAAAAAACACAATGCTATTGAATAAATAATCTCTCTTGGAACATGTTAGGGTGATTTTGGTTACCATCATCTATGACAAATGCGAGGGTCAACATGGGATGTTTGTGAGGTTGACGGTTAAAATACACATCCTCATAATCATGTTCTTAATGTACAAAGAGATGCTCGATTGGGGTTTCCTAATAGTAGTCATCTTGGTACAAGATGTACTCTTATGCTGTTTCTGATGGTTCTCTAGGATGGGCTGAGGTATGAATACATGGCACTTCCCTACTAGGCCCCTCAGTGGGTGGATGATTATTTTGGTAAAAACTAATCAAGGTGTCCAAATAAGGAAAGTTTTCTTTTTGATCCTTCCTGGGACCTATGGGTGCTTCTTGAACAAGGATTTCTTGAAGGTCTGATTCCTTGAATGAGACATCCTAGGCACGATGTGGGCTAGGGTGCCAATTAGGAATGATAAGGTCCTTTGGACTATATCGAAGACGTTCCATGTCTCCTTGTGGATGCTTAGCACTACTAGCTCTTGATTGAGCCTGATTGCATGTTGTACCCATTGTTTAATCTATGCAAATATAAAATAAATAAACAAGTAAGAAAATAATGTTTTTATGTTTTTGAATTTTTTATTTTTGTTGATAATTTTTTATTTTTTTGATTTTTATTTTGATTTTTGTGTGTTTTGATTTTAACACCTATTCCTATGATAACTAAAAAGACAAAATGAATTGATAATTATAAAAGGTAGTTTGTGTACACCCCCTATCGAGGAATGCAACACAAATGGCAAAAATGTCTTCCTAAGATGTTGTATATGGCTGATAGGTATCCTCAGGAAATAATTTACCTCGTGAAAGAGATTGCGCTTTCTGAGTCCTGCTACTTGACCAGTTGAGCTTTTGCTTCACACTCGAGCGTGCTTGGACAAGAACAAAAATTATGTTCCAATAATTATAAAAAGCCCTATGGTTAAGGGGCGTCTAATCCTATCCTACTATGGGCGCACCCAAGAGTAGGGGACTTTTTGGTGATGAAGTCCAAAAAGCCACTCACGGGGGCAACTAGGGTTGCTATGGTGTGAGCCAACGGGTGGAGATGAAGCCCACCATTATTGATCTTGATCGATGGTTGGTGATGAAATCCAACTCACCGATGTTTACAATAGATCATGAAGTGTGTGAGGTTCCTTTTAAATTCTTGCAAAAGGGAAATAAAAGAGCAATACAATGATATTTCACTAATGCAATATAACTAATTTTTTAGATGCAGAACCTTATATGATAATTATCCTTTAAGGAGGTAACAAGTAGGCCGACTAGAAAAGCAATAAACAAAGGCCGTTTGGACCTGAGATGGTCATAAAAAAGGTCATATGGACCTGATATGGCCATAGACAAAGGTTTTATAGACCTGAGATGATCACAAATAGAGATCGTTTGGACCTAAGACGATCATAAACAAAGGCCTAAAACTGAAAAACTTATGCTATCTTTCCAGTAATTTAAAAATTTCCTATCTTTATATATAAAAAAAAAGACAAAAAGAGAAGGATAGAAGAAATAACCATGATAGCCTAAGTTTGTTGTGGATTACCACTTTTGTCACCATTCTGCTTTTATTTTGATCCAAGATAGTTGCTCTTGAGTACCTGTAATATGCATAAACTAGTTAGAAACTAATCATAAAACCAAAAAGGGTTGGGACTAGGTCCCACTGCGATCTCCATTTGAGATCTCAAAAATTATGCACTAATAAAGTAAAGGAAATATAACAATATATATGACTATAAACACGATGATAAAACAATGAAAATATGGGGTCCTTTTGTATTAAATATTTACTTTTCAATGTGTTACAATCAAGTCCCCTCTAAGGGGATGCTACCCATGATACAATGAATACAAATAAAATATCCAGATGCACTGAACGGTCTTCTTGCAATCACAAATTATTTGGGGGTGGGTTTTTTGTGACCACTGCAGTGAGTTTGATGTGGATCTTGCACTCTTTTGCCAAATGTTGGATCTTGTAATATGTATATAAAGAAACTAGAAATAGATCAAAAGCATATGCATGATAAATAAAATTGAATGCGATGAAATAAGATAAACTAGACCAAAGCATGTGAAATCTAAAATCTATCTAAATGCAATAATGATAAAAATTGCTGATCTAAGCTATGCTAAAGAAAAATAGTAAAAACTAGGTCTCTACCAGAGGCCATCTCAGGGTTAGATGACATTGCCTGCAGGTCATCTCGGGATGAGACGATCACTGTTGCTGAACTATACTTTCTCAGAAATAGTCTCAGGTAGTGTGTGAGATGTCCTAGATGTGTTATCGATGGATTTTTGCACTGTGAGAGTGACTTGATGGATCAGATTTATCATCAAGGCAAGTATCTTTGATTGCACAAAAAATAGGAGAGCAACTTCCAATTCTTTTTCGCAGTCTGGCAACATGACTTTCAACAGTGGAATGGCTTGGAGGATCAAAAGGGGTGGCATTTTATTGCTCAAATTTAGGGCTTGAATTCGATAACACTTCATTGCATAAATTCAAAGATTTTTTATTTTTAAAACTAAGGGGTGAGTACTATTTTATAGACTTCTTAGAGAGAATCTAAAAATCATGAAAGCACCCTGCATGAAAAAGCAAAGAGGTAGTTTGCATTAAGAAAAATTAATTCATATCTTTAAAATTTCATGCAATTTGATAATTGCATGCGTTTTTCTATTTTGGCCTACGTGGGGCATTTAATGCCTTTCTCGGGATCATGCACATGGTTAACTGGTAATTTCAGCTACCAGTTATGTACCTTTTTATTTTTAAGTTTGATTTTGTCAATCATCTTAGGTCGAGATAGCCATGGTCTGGTGGTCATCTTAGGGTAAGATGTCCATGGTTTAGCGGTCATCTAAGGGTGAGACGACCACAATTTATGAGGAAATGTGTCCGTTTAAGTGGTGAAAACCAATATTTTAACCCTGAAGCTACCCAAGGTAGGTTAGGTGGTCTACTAGGAGTCCATTCAGGTAGTCTACTCAATATGAAATGTTTTAGGTGTCTACAATATGAGATGCCAACATAGGAATATAATTATATTGAGAAAATTCTTGAGATCCAAACCTTTTTTAAAGAGGCAGGATATTTCATCCTTCTAACTCCTTGGCCCAATGGATGAGGTAGTCTAAGAACTTGCTAATAATATAGTCATGAAATGATTTTCAACATGAAAGTTGGTAAATACGACTCACTTTGTGAGACATTTGATGACTCAATAAAGTAAGGGATAAAATTGTAGAGAGATGATAGAAATTTTTTAAGAAAAGAGTTTTCAAAAGAAAAAATAATTACATCTAATGAAAGAGTGACAAGAATAGAAGTTAATCTAGAAGTATAAATTTATTCCACGATCTTTCTCACAACCATCTTTACTTCATTTCCACCCCCTGTTTCTTCTACCCACATCTCTATTCTCCCTCTTCTTTTTATTTCTTCTACTCTCACTTCTCTAATCCCTCTAACTTATTCTATTATATCCATCCCATCTAAAATAAGTGTAGCCCTAATATTAGGGTCACTAGAGGTTTTTCTATTCAAAATGTAAGGCCATATCACATGTCATATTCAATCCAATTTATCCTATAATTAGTCACATTGTCATCAACTATTCAATTTCTCCTACACTCATCTTTCGGGTCTCTCCATATCACATGTCATTGTGTAACTCTCATCTCAATCCCTCTCATTATTCATCACCACTTGGTCCACACCATCATCCATGACAATGTATTGATTAATATGCTCATCTTCATTGGTCCAATATTCACTATAGGTACAATGATAATACTCAATCCAATAGTGTCAAAGCTATTCAATATAATTCACACTATGAAGTAGCACCTCAAAATTGACATCCATTAGTCTTTCCCTTACTTGGTGGAAAAGGATCCCTTGAGATGAAATATCATGCATCGTACAAGGGTAAATAAAGCAAGTTGATCAAGATGTCATCAATAAAAAGAGCTTTAGCACTTGTTAAACTCGTGATCCACCAATTCTAGAATATAATAGAATAGGGGAACTATTGGTTATCAAGGAACTTTTTATACAAAATATGAAAGTTAAGATCTCAATGGTGGGACAAGTTGAGTCCCTTTGGGACCAAGTGTGCTAAGGTGCACACATCATTTCTTAGGTCAAGTCCCTTTATGCTAACACATATCCCACATATCTCAATAAGTACAATAACATGTTCTTAAATGATAATTAGGTAGTTGGAAGAGGATCTAACATTCAAGTCAAAGTACATTGAAGAACTTATCCTATAATGAGCAGATGAAGTAGATGGGTATGTTAGATAAAAATATGGTAATCACATAGTTTAATGACATATTCGAGAAGCGAGGGACACCCTAGTGATGCAATCTATATATAATGCTCTTGGAAGGACAATTGAAGCATTAAGAAATGAGATGCATGAACTACTAATTAAGAGATAGCGTGAGGTAATCCCCTATCAAAGACAACTCCATAGATGTTGTTAATACCATTGGTGAAGAAACCCAAAGTGGAGGTGTCCTATTATGAACCTTTGCTTTTCAATATGCTAAATATTAAATAAATCAACCGTAGTAATTAATCCACACAATACGAGATGCAACACCAATGTTATTCCTTAAGGAACCACTCTATAATATCTCCTAAAATGAGGCTTACTCCATAAGCCAAGACTGTTACAGGAGAATAATTGATATGATTAATGATGATTACAATGACAAGATTTCTTCATTATCTATCCATATTCTAATTCTATTTTGGGAAGTCAACTCCTAAAACCTTATCCCACTCATTATTATAATATAATATTATAATATAATCAACCTTGGATTATGTGTTGCCTATGCCAACTATCCATAAAGCCTATACACATTATAATTACATATCCCCATACTCCTATCCCTAGGTACCATAAAATTCCACCCTCCTTAAAATATTTTATCCTCAAAATATGAGAAGAAACTAGATAATATAATTTTCTAAGCAATGTTGATAATTAGTACCATTCTTGATCATCCCTCCATCCAAGTGAAATTTTAATTGGTGGTGGTTTGCAATGATGTCAATCTACCATTGTGCCACTCGAATATCCATAATTGCTCTATTGGCTACATGCTTCTACTACTCTACTATGATATTTAGAATGATTAGTCATATTGTTCCATGACATTGCCATACCACTCTAAAATTTAGAATCACTTTGCTTTTTTCCAAACACTACCCTACTTGATGCTTTTTTGATTCCATGTAGATCCATAATAATATTGATGCCCTAAGCCATACCTCCAAGATTGTTGCCACTCATGGGAGTGTGGGTGGCATTACCTTAACCTAATTTTTTTTTTCCTTTGATTCTTCAACATTTTGTCTTACTATTTTAAATTATTCCTCAAGCTCTTCTCTCATGTGACCTTATTTTGGTGCATCTATGTTCTCTTCTAACAAAGCTTCCTTAGATTTTGTTGTTGCTTATTCTTGGGACTCTGATATTGCCTTTGTTGTAGACTTAGATTTTTATTTCTTTACTTATTCCTTAACTTATTCCCCCATCATAATTGGTTCTTGTTTCTCCTTGGATCCTTTCTCCTTAAGTTGAAAAATACCTAATAATATTATCTTCTTTTTCTTGTACCATAACTTCATGAATTTCTTTTGCACATTAATGTTAACAATATCCAAAGAATCCAACCAAGGATAACTCAAAATATTTTCTGCATCATCCATCTCAATAGCATGAAAATATAAATGTAAAACATATTTATCCATGGTGATCTTCAAATATTCAAAAATATAACATTCACACCCTCAATTTGTATGACTTTAATTTTTGTTGGTTGAACTTGTAACCTCTTAGCCAAAGCAACACCAGTAAAATTATACATAATACTAGGATTTATGGAAATAATAATATTTTTCCTCTGAATGTAACCATAAACCTACAAAATTGAATTTTTAGATTTAAACAAAACATCTTGATCATTGTACACTATCATCCTTATCTTTTCCTACCAAATTTGTGGTTCCCTCAACCTGTACATTATCATCCTCATCTTTTCCTTCTACTAATTTCTTGAAATTTTCCAACTTTATTTTTAGTTTCTTTTGTTCATCCTAAAGCCTATCTATCCTTTTATATGGGTTCCATTGACTCAAGAAAGCTTGTTTTATTTATTTCCAAGTCAATTCATACTACGAAACCAAGAGAGAACCTCTCCTCCAAAATAAAAATTAAGCTTAATGTTCCAAAAATAATAAGTAGAATACAATCACCCAGGTGTTGTAGGTGAGTTGGAGAGGAGAGGGCTATCCTCCAAGGGAGGTCCCAGGTTCGAATCTCCACCCTACCAAAAAGATGAATTGGGTACCCAAAATCCAATTGATAATGTTGGTGCGGGCAGGGTCGGGTGTGACTCCCGGGTGATTTTGACGGTGTAGAACACCCTATTCGTGGTCTCTCAGACCAAGGTGGCCCCGCAAGGGGTTTTTCGCTTTAAAAAAAAAAAAGTAGAATACAATGATTTAAATTATTTCCACCATTCTCTAACATCAATATCATATTCTCTATTATTTTTTTGTAGCTCCATAAGTTCATGTCTCAATAAAAAGACAATGCAAACTAGGGTGTTAAAAACTAGAGTTCCATAAAAATATATATTTACTACTGATTTGGATCTAAACTTCCAAAAAATCTCCTTCAAACACAACTGATGATTTTTTTGCTTTAATTGAAAGATATATCAACTTTATTCTAGAAAAAATACAATTTTAAAAAACACCATTGCCCTATTCAAAATGGTTGACTTCATAGGGATGTGTCTCCTACAATACGACTTGGTCTCTTTCCTATAACCAGTTGATTTGAATATCTTCAAATTTTGAACATAATTGTTTAGAATCATCTAAATTATATAACTTTATGCAATGATATGACTCTAAAAAATGAGACACTTTCTAGAAAATATTATCAAAAATCTATACTCTACAAAATATTTCCCACTCTGAGGGTGTTGTTCTCATACCACTTGTTATGAACCTTTGATTCTCATAAATATAAAAGCATCCACACTATGATAAATATTAAATAGATCAACCATAGTAATTAATCCACACAAGATAAGATGTGATAATACCCTTTAAGTAGGGCAACACCAATGTTATTCCTTAAGGAAGGAACCACTCCATAATATCTCCCAAAATGAGATCCACTCCATGAGATAAGAAAATTACAAGAGAATACTTGATATGGTTGATTATAATTACAATGACAATATACCTTCTTTATATAACCATCTACTAATGCTACTCTGGAGAGTTAACTTATAAACCCTTATCATGCTCTTCATTATAATATAATCTTGGGCTATGTATGGCCCATTCCAATTATCCATTTTACCTATACATAATATAATATCATATCCCCATATTTATATCTATAGGTACCATAACATGTCCATAGATAATGTTACCTAGTGCTTCAAAGGAGATAATTGAACTAGAAAGAGAATTGGAAAAATATAAAAAGTAAAGAGGATCAAGGGAAGAGACTCCTATAAGATCAACATGAGGAGGTGGTGTTAAAAAGTAAGATAAGGATGATCAAGTTATTCCCTTGCACATTAATTAACAAGTAATTTTGAACCTATTACCCTAGAGCTAAATCAAGGTGACCCACAATTTTGTAATAATTCTAAGTTTGAATAATCCTTGGCCAAGGATAAAGGTAGAATTTAGGATCTTTCATCAATCGATCTTGGTAGATAAAATTGGGATAAATGTAGTATCTATGATGCTACCTGTTGTGGCTGCTCCACAACACACCCCAAAATTGGGGACCCACCTTTTTTGCACACTTTCCAAGAAGGTTGCAGTGGCCCAGATGTTAAAAGAGCAAAGAAAAGCCAAAAATGAAAAGTTGTCGCGATATCGCGACATGTTGCTCCATCGCGGCCAAAAATGAAAAAGTGTCGCGATATCGCGACATGTTGCTCCAGCATGGCAGAAAAAGAAAAAGTTGTCGCGATATCGCGACATGTTGCTCCGTCGTGGCCAAAAATGAAAAGTTGTCGCGATATCGCGACATGTTGCTCCGTCGCGGCCAGAAATGAAAAGTTGTCACGATATCGCGACATGTTGCTCCGTCATGGCCAAAAATGAAAAGTTGTCGCGATATCGTGACATGTTGCTCCGTCGCGACCAGAAATGAAAAGTTGTCGCGATATCGCGACATGTTGCTCCGTCGCGACCAGAAATGAAAAGTTGTCACGATATCGCGACATGTCGCATTTTCACGGCTAAGAGCAACAGAATGCAGCATGATGAGAAATTGTCACGATATCGCGACATGTCATGAAATTGCGGGTTATAGAGGAGAGAGAAAGACGAAGTGAAAAATGTTGCGATATCGCGACATGTCATGAAATCACGGTTCATAGAGGAGAGAGAAAGACGAAGTGGAAAAATGTCGCGATATCACGACATGTCGTGAAATCACGGTCAAAGATAAAAGGAGAGAAAAATAACAAGAAAAATATCGATATCGCGACATGTCATAAAATTGCGGTCAAAGGCAACAAGAAAAAGTCAATGCAAAAGTTGTCGCGATATCGCGACATGTCGTGTTTTCGCGATCTGAAGACGAGATGAAGGGCAAACAAGAAAAACGTCATGATATCACGACATGTCGGAGTTTCACGACCTGAAGCAACCAAAGTGGATGTAGAAGAAAAGTGTCACGATTTCATGACAGAAAGCAAGAAGATGATGCAGAATGAAAGGGTGTCACGATTTCGTGACATGTCACGTTTTCACGGACAAGTGCAGCGGGATAGAGCGAAAGAGAAAAACGTCATGATTTTGTGACAGGTTGCATCTACACAACCCGAAAGAAAAACATCATGATTTCGTGACATGTTTCATTTGCACAGCTCGAAAGAGAAAAATGTCATGATATCGTGACATGTCTCATTTTCATGGTGCATGAAGGTGAACAAGGCTATTGATAGAAAAATGTCATGATATCGCGACATGTCTCATTTTCGTGATACAAGTAGAGGAGCAAAGCTACAGATAGAAAACGTCACGATATCGCGACATGCTATTTTTTGTCATGATTCATGGAGGGCCATTACAGAATATATAGGGGAGGTGTAGAACACGTGGCACGAAGATGTCAGAGCTATGGGAAGTATTATAGTTCACAGAGAAGATCAAACATTTCGACGTCGAGCAAAAAGTCAAAAATGATGAAGAGGCGGGGAAGATGAAACGAAGTGACCTGGGAAATGAAACGAAGCGTCACAGAGCAAAACAGAGAGCCGCACTAGAAATTTTAAAAGTAGAAGCAAAAGATAGGTATAGGGGTCAAAAACTGCTATGGGCAGAGTTGTAGAGCTGAAGGTGATAGGCCATTCTGGGCCTGCTTTAGGAGCGTTTTCCTTCATTTGTTCTGGTTTTGATAAACTGGAAGCTTTTGTTGTTGTAAACTGACATATTTTTAATACAAAAATTACAGAGAGTTGCATCTCATTGGCAAGAAAGAAGGAGTTATTCTCTGCATGCAAGATTGAATGTTTATCTTTCCCCTTTCCGATTTTAGGCTTATAGATGGAGTTTAATGCAAGTTGTCTTGGTTGCTTCATGCGAATGTCTAAATCTGGAAATCGTAGTTAAAACCCTAGAAACCAGCACTTAGCTTATCTGGATTGTGCATGTTTGTAGGTTCAATAGGTTAGGTTGTATGCAGAAAACCTCATATCTTCGGTTTTGTCGAATAGGATTGCCGCATTCTGAATGTATTTTAGTTCCATTCTCTTTGCATTTTATTTTCACTTCATTTTTTGCATTTTTATTTCACAGGAAATTTAATTTTATTTTAATTACAGTCATTCAAATAAACAATTGAAAATCTACCAAAATCTGAAAACAAAATAGTTTTATCATTATTCACATCGAATTCATTCGGATCAAACGAACAATCATTGAAGTGTCAAATAAAATAAACCAGTTGTGCCCCTTGTTTACGAGTTACTTGCAATCACTAAGGTATTCCAAGCATTCAAATTGAACAATATTATTTGTGCAAAATGCTAACATAGCGGAGACCTTGGAGAAGTTACTTGTTTAATTTCTTTGCAAGAGGGGATTTGGAACCCAAATCCTATTGGAGAGTGTGTTTTCACAATCGGGTGAAAATACCACTCAACAGATTGGCGCTAGAAGGAGGGCCTGAATTGGTTTACTTTATTCATTTTGATTGTTCATACAGAAATAATGTGTTTTTGATTCGATTTTGAAATTATTTCTTAAATCTCATTAACGGCTAAACCACAACATTTTTTGTGTTGCAGGTTTTCTTGGAGATATCGAGAGTTTCGTCAGGCAAGCTGGACCCACCGCGTCGGATCGCAACTAGGTCCAGAACAACTGGGGAAACCATATTCCATGACCTTACACTCACTTGTAAGACTCCAAAAAAAAAACCAAGCAAGTTGTGAACCCATCAGACAACCTTGTCACAGAAGACCTCTTTGTTTCAGAAGCACCGAGCGGACCTACACCGGTGGTATCAATTGCCACCAGTGTACCTATTGTCAGTACCATTTCCACCATGCTTGTAGGGTTATCCTCATCAATCTTAAATCAGATGGCCCAACCTCCGATAGCTCCTTGGTACGGAGCTAATAATATTCCTTTGAATATTGCAGGGGATATCCATGAAATCCCTAAGAACATAGAAATATTCTTGCCCAAATATAAACCAGATGGCCCAAGGACCGCAGAGGAGCATATCCAGGCCTATAGGGATGTTCTGATAAGATTGCAAGTTCAACATGAAGATGTGGCTTGCAGACTTTTTCCCATGAGCCTAGACCCAGTGGCCTATGAATGGTATATTTGCCTACCTACTGGCTCGATCACTTCATGGACACAAATGGAGAACGCCTTTGTCAATCAGTTTAGGTCACCTTTGGATCCCGCAACCATCTACAATCAATTCATTACTTGCAAAAGGAGCCAAGGTGAGCCAATCAGAACCTTTAATCAGAGATTCCAAAAATGTTATAATAGAGCAGTTCGACATTTTGCCATAGACCCCACAGTAGCTTTACAAATCTATTTTGGGGCATTGGATCCGATGACAACGATGTTTGCCAGGCGAAATCCTCAAGTCACCATGCTCGCCTTAGCTTACAACGAAGCTATGACCATCGAGCAACAAATGACACCATAGGGCTATGGGTTTCCCCAGATGCCTATGATGGGACAATATGCTCCATATGGTCAAGCTCCCATGGTAAATCAGATCATGGCACCGCAAATGCCAAACATGAATGCTTTCCCATATCAACAACCATATCCACCAGCACCTGCCTATGCACCCATTCCAATCCAACCGATCACATCCATTCCACCCGTTCCTGCATTTTTGCAAAATAGTCAATCGACTATGCAAGGAACCAACCAGGTTAATTCTCGGGGCTATAGTTCCTTTCCCAAATCCAACTCCGATCCAAAGTGTAAATCCATATATGAATCAAATTCCTCAAAATCTGACTCAAATGTTAAATCAAGATCCCACGAATTATGCAAACCCAACGGGAACTAACAATAATGTAGCTCCACCGAAAGAGATTTATTCGGATGTTGAAGAGCTCAAGAAGATAGTTCATAAACTGAGTAATGACATGGTTCAAAAATAGAAGTATGAGTCCCATGCCCCTCACTCAAATCAAAATTTTAACAATAGAGGGAGACATTGGAACACAAAGCCAAACAATGGAGGAGTACCTGCCCCTATTGCCAATCAACTAGATACTTATGCAGGACCCAGTCAATCCAGTTCCCTTTTGAATCTTTCCGATTTTGCATGGGAAAAGGGGTGCAGATTGCACAATACAAAAGAGCACAATGAGAGGAATTGTCCTGAAATCGCTAGATACACTCATTGTCTCCAAGCCCAAGTAGATGACCTGGAACTTGTGCCAAATGAGGGTCCACCCCAACATCAAGATGATAACATTATGGTGGTGGAAACTTTATACCGTCAAGAAGGTGAGAGTGAGGAAGAAGAAGATGAAATTTTGGAACAGGAGGTGCAAGCTTTTCGAGAGTTTAGAAAGGGGAATCACGGATATCATTTGAGAAGTAAATCTAAAGCCCCTAAAACATCATCAACACCACCAAATAACTCTATCCTTCCTCCGGATACTAAGGCAGATAATAATCCTCCTCCTCCACTTAGAAGAGAAACGTCTAATGACACGCAGAAGACAGTCAAACTTGAAAAATCAAACTATGACATAGTGGAGGATCTAAAGAAGTCCAAATCAAGCCTTTCATTCTTAGAAGCGGCCAGGTTGCTTGGCCAAAAAGAAGCATTGATAAAGGCTCTGAACTCACCTAATCAAGTATGGAAGGGAAAGGAAGTTGAGTCTCATTTGATTTTACGAAAGGAGAGACGGGATGTCCCGCCATTCTTATTGACTCTGAGGATTGCTTGGTAAGAATTTGCATAATTGTTTGGTGGACACGGGTGCCACGAGCAATCTCATGCCTTCAGAGATATGTCAAATGCTAGGTCTACAACCTATTTCATCCAAATGCAAGGTTTTGCAATTGGACCGATCTGAGGTAAATGTGGTAGGGACCCTATATGATGTCAAAATTCAACTAAATTCTGAACCCAGGGTCCAACAAGTGGTCGACATTCTGGTTGTTAATATCCCAAGTAGATATGGAATGCTACTTGCAAGGGATTGGATGAAAACCTTGAATGGCTATTTTTCAACCGATTGCTCACATATGTGGCTACCCTGGAAAGGAATAGCAAATCAAATCAGAGTAGAAAATGAACCGAGGCTTAAGGAAATCATAACCGAATTTAATAAGCCAAATGAAGTTCAATTTTTTGAGCCAGAATTGGGGGTTTATGCATTTGATGTTGAAGAGGCTACTGAAGAGCCTAAAGGGGAAACATTTCATGGTAGCTCTCTTGAGGAAAATGATTTCATATGGTTGCTTAGGTTTGATGGATCCAAATCCAAACAGGGAGCAGGAGCCGGAGTCGAGCTCACTTGTCCAGGAGGTAAACCTTTACTTGCTGCCTATAGGTTATAGTTTCCTTGCACGAATAACGTGGCAGAGTATGAAGCACTAATTTTTGGTTTACAACTGGCATTGAGCAAAAAGGTTAAATGCTTGAAAGTATTGGGAGATTCTGAACTGGTAGTCAAACAGATTAAAGGACAATATACATGCCGCGATAAGAGACTGAGCCTTTATAGAACTAGGGTAATGGATCTCATTGAGGAATTCGACGCTTTCAATATAGCCCTTATTTCTAGAAAAGGAAATCGCATAGCAGATTCTCTTGCAGTCATCGTAGGCATGTTAAATCCAGTTGATATAAAAAGGTGTAAAAAGTTCTCCATCGAATTAGTTCCTTGTCCATCGATACCTGATAATGTCAAGAATTTCCAAGTTTTTGAAAACGATAGACACATATTCAAATTTGTCATGAACTCAGGTATTTTTGAAAACCAGGTGATTGATGAGGAGCAAAGATGGCAAGAAGAAGCGAGAAACGAAAGTGAAACTACATGTCAATCCAACAAAATACCTAAAGACATAGTTTCATTGGAGAAAATGTTCGATATGGGATACAAGGCCAGAAAAGAAAAAAAAGGTTCCACTCCCCAAAGATGCATGTGATCTAATTAATCTAGGGAGTGCAGACAATCCACGGGAAGTGTACATCGCAAAGGCATGTACAAGTGAAGAAAGAGAAAATATAATACATGCACTAAAACACTACGTGGATTGCATTGCTTGGAATTATAACGAATTGAAAACATACAACCAAAACGTCATTACACATACCATCCCTCTAAAGCCGGACTCCAAGCCTTTCAGACAAAGACAACGAGTTGTTAACCCGCTATTGGAGCCCTTAATAGAAAAGGAGGTCAAGAGATTATTGGAAGCAAAGATTATTTTTCCTGTTAGGCACTCAACCTAGGGTTGCTAACCTCGTTCCAGTAAGAAAGAAGAACGGAGAGATTAGGCTATGTATAGATTTTTGAAATCTTAACAAGGCCTCTCAAAAGGATAACTATCCATTGCCATCCATTGATGAAATTTTACAAAAAGTGAATGGATCTGAAATGATGTCTTTTCTTGATGGATATTCTGGATATAATCAAATTCTTATTCATCCCAATGACAGGATGAAAACAGCCTTCACAACCAAATGGGGGACATTTGCCTACAGAAGAATGTCGTTTGGACTGTTAAATGCTGGTGCAACATTTCAACGCGCCATGGACTATGCATTCAAAGGGCTTATAGGCAAGTGTATCATTGTGTATGTGGATGATATTCCAGTATTTTCAAAGAAAAGAGAAGACCATGTCAAGGATTTGAAAAAGGTTCTTCAAAGATGCGAGAGAGCATGGAATTTCTTTAAATCCAAAAAAATGCATCTTTGGAGTAACAGAAGGAAGACTACTTGGTCACATCATTTCAAAAGAAGGTATATCCATTGACCCAGAAAGGATAGAAGCTATCCAAAACTTGCCTCTCCGGGTAGTAAAAAGGAGTTGAGATCTTTCTTCGGGCAAATTAATTTTGTGAGGAAGTTTATTTCAAGCTTCATTGAGATAGCCAAACCTTTGAACAAGATGCTCAAGAAGGATGTAGATGTCGGATGGAACGAGGAAAGTAGGGTGGCCTTTCAAAACATTAAGGATGCCATTTCCAGAGCCCCTGCCCTCATAAGTCCAGACTATTCTAAACCTTTCTATATTTATGCTTTCGCATCGGAACACTCTTTTGCGAGTGTCTTGACCCAGAAAGGTGAGGATAGCGTAGAAAATCCCATAGCATTTTTAAGTGCTCCTCTAAAAGATGCTCAATTGAGGTATTCCATCCTCGATAAGCAGATGTACGCACTATTTAAAATGGTAAAAAAAATTTGACATTACATTGTGCACAGCAAAGTTTTTGCCATTGTGCCTGACCCTGCTATCAAGACTATGTTTTTATAGAACGAGCTAGGTGAGAAAAGAGGTAAATGGATTTCTACCATCCAAGAATTTGATCTTGAAATCCAACCTATGAAACTAGTTCGAGGACAGGGACTTGTGAAGGCGATCGCTGAGAATAATCCGCAAATGACATGCCAATATTCAAATGCAGAATACATTTCTAAGGATGACTGGTATGTAGACATTGTGCATTTTCTATTAAACGGTAAGTGTCCATCCAATTTGAATTCCACTCAAAGAAGGGCTTTAAGACTTAAATACGTTAATTATCCGATTAGATCCGGTGTTTTGTACGAGAAAAATCATGAGGGGATCTACTTGAGATGCTCGAATAAAGTAGAAGTTGCCAAGGTTCTGCAAGAATTTCATGGGAAATATGGAACTGGCCACGGTGCGGCAAATGCCACAGCGCATCAAATCCTGAGAGCAGGATACTATTGGCCTCACATTTTTAAAGATGCACATGCCCATGTGAGATCTTGCCACATTTGTCAAGTAGTTGCCAACAGAGAAAGAAACGCAGCCATGCCATTACAACTTGTAGTTGAGATGAGACCATTCGCACAATGGGGATTAGATTTCATTGGGGTTATTAACCCAAATTCTTTAGATTCCCATAAATTCATACTAACAACTACAGATTATTGTACAAGGTGGACTGAAGCAGTTCCTACAAAACATGCCACTACAGACGTTGTAATAAAATTCCTTGAGGATCACATCATAACAAGATTCGGAATGCCCGATTCTATCGTTAGTGATAATGGTAAAGCTTTTGTTTCCACGCAATTTGCAGATTGGGCATACGACAATAAAGTGAGTTTAAAATTTGCATCTAATTATTACCCTCAAGGAAATGGTTTGGCCGAATCCTCAAACAAAAATTTGTTGAATATCATTAAGAAATTACTTGGAAAAGAACCCTCGAGATTGGCACTGACCGATTAAAGTTTGCTCTTTGGGCGAGATAGGACCGAGAATAAAAGACTCAATAGGAAACACACCCTATCATTTGGTCTATGGACAAGACCCAATATTTCCTGCAAACTTGAAGTTGCAAACCTTGCATTTCATGCAAGAATACTTGGGAACAGATAACCACACTGAAGCTAGATTAAGTCATTTACTGCACCTCGATGAAAAAAGGGAGGAAGCCATGATTCACATGAGTAAACACCAAGAGGTTGTTAAAAGATGGTTTGACAGAAGAGCTAAAATTAAGTCCTTCAGAATTTCGGATTTGGTCTTACTATGGGATAAAAGACATGAAGAAAAGGGGAATCATCAAAAATTTGATTGTCTTTGGTTAGGCCCTTATCAGATTTCGGAAATCCTAGGGAAAAATACCTTCAGATTAAGAACTTTAGACGGGAAGGATCTGACGTTACCAGTTAATGGGCATGTTTTAAAGCACTATTTTAGCCCTTAAGTCGTAGGAGATTGGAATTATATCTTTCTGTTTTGGTATGAATTTTCAAGTTTTTGTTTCTTTTTATTATTTAAGTTGTGTGTTTATTTGACATGTTTTGTTTGTCTATAAAAAAAAAAAAATGATGAAAAAGTTGTCTTGAGATGCTAACTTATGCTTTAGATCAGGGAAATATGGAACATTGGAATTATGTTGTAGAAAGCTCTGCAAGAAACACAAACAGTTTAATAATATCGTTTGAAACTTGTGGTGCATGAAGTAGTCAATTTTATATTTTTTTATGGCAATACTCCATATGCAATTCAAAGGGCAATGCATTCATATTACATCTCACTTTGCATATACATGCCATCTTAGTTGCATATGCATTTCAGATACAAATCATTAAAGTGTGTCAAATCCTCTTAGGGTTATGCTATAACATAAATAAGAAAAAATCCTAAGGTTGGGAAGCGAGGCCCGAGATATCTAGAACCAAGCACATTTTATACACATTAAAAAGGATCTTGAGCAAAATGATCAAAACCTTGCTTGGAAGAAAAGGTCGGGCGAAAGAAGTATTTCATGTCTATCCTATTATGCAACATGATCCTTAAAACAGTGGTTTTTACCACTTCCATAAAGCTTAAAGCCTAAAATCGAAGTAGTAAGGATAGGGTTAAATCCTCATCGAACTTAGGTTGAGGATCCAACTCCCCAAAGCTCTGATTTGACCTACATGGAGTAGTAAGGATAGGGCATAATTCTCATCTCGCCTAGGTTGAGAATCTGATTCCCCAAAGCTCCTATGTCTCATTTCATCATAAATCTTGGATTGGAAGGATCGTACTACATGTCCTCTGCAAAGGATGGGTAGTCATCCCCAAGGTCCAAGAAATAAAAACTTAATATTTCCCATTTCATCTAAATATTGGATTGGAAGGATCGTACTACATGTCCTCTAGCAAGGATGGGTAGTCATCCCCAAGGTCCAAGAAGTAAAAAATTAATATTTCCCATTTCATATTAATATTGGATTGGAAGGATCGTACTACATGTCCCTCGAAAGGATGGGTAGTCATCCCAAAGGTCCAAGAAAAAAAGAATGAATGAAGCTAAATCATGGATTATGGGGTTAAGTATGCCCATGCGTGGCAGCATGTCTTGTCTAAAAACAAGACCACTGACTGTTCAAATGGATAGACTAGCATGACCATTTCATCCATAACTGGTTAAATTATTTTGCTCAAAGTGAGGTAATGAATTCCAAATCAGAGTAGTAAGGATAGGGTTAAACTCCCATCTCGATTAGGTTGGGAGTCTGATTTCCCAAAGCTCTGATTTCACTTTCACTTGCACATGGGTTCAAGATAGTAGTGACTCATAACCAACTTTGGGATCTAATAAAGCAATTCATTATACATATAGTTGATCCTAAGAGGGTTTGATAATCTTAAATGTTTGTGTATGATACTAGAAGGTCTAAGCCTTTATAAAAGCAAAATCTCTAAGCATATTTATCAGGTTACACAAATCATTCACAATCTCACATATGCATTCATGTAAAACTGACAATGGAATGTTGATCAATTTCAAACGATAGAAAATGGAACACATTGCACACACCGAGCTGATACTTAATGATTCTAATGTTTCATGTATTTCTGATCTATCGGCATTTGTTTATGTTTTATGTGCTAACGCCTGTATTCAAGTATGTATTTTTTTCAGGTTAGGTTCTCACCGAAATGCTCAAGAGCATTTCCCAGCAGAGTCGCCATTTGTTGTGGCTGCTCCACAACACACCCCAAAATTGGGGACCCACCTTTTTTGCACACTTTCCAAGAAGATTGCAGTGGCCCAGATGTTAAAAGAGCAAAGAAAAGCCAAAAATGAAAAGTTGTCACGATATCGCGACATGTTGCTCCATCGCGACCAAAAATGAAAAAGTGTCACGATATCGCGACATGTTGCTCCAACGCAGAAAAAGAAAAAGTTGTCGCGATATCGTGACATGTTGCTCCGTCGCGACCAGAAATGAAAAGTTGTCGCGATATCGCGACATGTTGCTCCGTCATGGACAGAAATGAAAAGTTGTCACGATATCGCGACATGTTGCTCCGTCGCAGACCAAAATTGAAAAGTTGTCACGATATCGCGACATGTTGCTCCGTCAAGACCAAATGAAAAGTATAAAAGTCGATATCGCGACATGTCATCACGGCTAAGAGCAAAATGCAGCATGATGAGAAATGTCGTGATATCGTGACATGTCATGAAATCCGTGGGTTCATAAGAAAAAGAAAAAATGTCCAACAAAAAAGCGATATCGTCACATTGATATCGAATGAAAAAAAAGAAAGTAATGAAAGTTGTCGCGATATCACGACATGTCGCATTTTCATGACCAAAGAGAAGATGAGGTAAACAAGAAAAACGTCGTGATATCCGACATTGTTTCATGAAACAACCAAATGGATGTAGAAGAAAAGTGTCACGATTTCGCGATAAAAGCAAGAAGATGATGCAAAATGAAAAGGTGTCATGATTTTCATGACATGTCGCGTTTTCATGGACAAGTGCAGTGGGATAGAGCAAAAGAGAAAAACATCATGATTTCATGACAGGTTGCATCTGCGTAACTCGAAAGAAAAATGTCACGATTTCATGACAGGTTGCATCTACACAGCCCGAAAGAGAAAAATGTTGCAATATCATGACATGTCTCATTTTATGATGCATGAAGGGAACAAAGGATAGAAAAATGTCACGATATCGCGACATGTCTCATTTTCGATACGAGAAGTAACAAAGTTTAGTAAAAATTGATATCGTGACATGTTATTTTTGTCATGATTCATGGTGGGCCATTACAGAATATACAGGGGAGGCATAGAACACGTGGCACGAAGATGTCATAGCTATGGGAAGCATTACAATTCACAGAGAAGATCAAACGTTTCGACGTCGAGCAGAAAGTCAAAAACGACGAAGAGGCGAGGAAGATGAAACGAAGCGACCTAGGAAATGAAACGAAGCGTCACAGAGCAAAATAGAGAGCCACACTAGAAAGTTTAAAAGTAGAAGCCGAAGACAGGTACAGGGGTCAGAAACCGCTACGGGCAGAGTTGCAGAGCTGAAGGTGATAGGCCATTCTGGGCCTGCTTAGGAGCGTTTTCCTTCATTTGTTCTGGTTTTGATAAACTGGAAGCTTTTGTTGTTGTAAACTGACATATTTTTAATACAAAAATTACAGAGAGTTGCATCTCATTGGCAAGAAAGAAGGAGTTATTCTCTGCATGCAAGATTGAATGTTTATCTTTCCCCTTTTCGATTTTAGGCTTATAGATGGAGTTTAATGCAAGTTGTCTTGGTTGCTTCATGCGAATGTCTAAATCTAGAAACCGTAGTTAAAACCCTAGAAACCAGCACTTAGCTTATCTGGATTGTGCATGTTTGCAGGTTCAATAGGTTAGGTTGTATGCAGAAAACCTCATTATCTTCGATTTTGTCAAAATAGGATTGCCGCATTCTGAATGTATTTTAGTTCCATTCTCTTTGCATTTTATTTTCACTTCTTTATTTTTCTGCATTTTTATTTCATAGGAAATTTAATTTTATTTTAATTATAGTCATTCAAATAAACAATTGAAAATCTACCAAAATCTGAAAACAAAATAGTTTTATCATTTCACATCGAATTCATTCGGATCAAACGAACAATCATTGAAGTGTCAAATAAAATAAACCAGCTGTGCCCCTTGTTTACAGTTACTTGCAATCACTAAGGTATTCCAAGCATTCAAATTGAACAATATTATTTGTGCAAAATGCTAACATAGCGGAGACCTTGGAGAAGTTACTTGTTTAATTTCTTTGCAAGAGGGGATTTGGAACCCAAATCCTATTGGAGAGTGTGTTTTCACAATCGGGTGAAAATACCACTCAACACTACCTTTTAATTCCAAGGAATTAGCCATAGAAAAATAGATTTAAAAAACCCATAAATAACATTGCAAAAAATAAAAGTTGATAAAATTGTCAAAATCTAGCTAAGTCTCCAAGGTGGACCAATTTTCTCAATTGCTAAGAGTCAATCCAGTCATAAGTACCAATTTACTTAGGTGTTGATTCACTCATAGGAGTAGATTTGTTCATAAGTGCCAATTTGTTCAAATGTCAATTCTATCAGGTAGTGTTGATTCATTTAGGGTTAATTCACTTTCAAAGTGGCTTGACTAGCTTGATGGAATAAATTTTCCAATGGTAGATAGCTATTTTATTGCAAAATCAAATTAATATCTTGTTAATTGGAGTTAAACACTCGACAAGTCATAAGGGAAAAAATGAAGACATGAATCTTGAGGTAAATATTTAAAATATATTTTATCTTTTGTGGAACACTAATTCATTTTTAGAAGCCTTCAAATCTTGTTAGGGGTCTAATTAGAGGTAAATAATATTTGGTGGTATATCATCTCGTTAAATATGCCCCCAAATATTTACTTTTACTAAAAGTATGAATTTCTCACCCCAGGTAACTCAAGGGTAACCTCCAATTATAAGTAGGATCCTAGGAATCCATTGTAAACATCTTTTGAGCATGAGAATTTAGAGATACACTATATCAAATATACATTGTGCTTTGGTATCACTAGATCCTCTTGTGCATCCCTATTAAACTTCACCTACTCCTCCAACATGAATAACATTCAAAAGTTTCATGCCATTCAAAGTCTAGTAGATTTTAATATTCCTATTTTTGAAGGTGATATTAATGCTAAAGATCTAAAGAAAAGGTTGGATCAATTGTAATAGTGCTTATAAGTTCACAACTTCCTGAACAATGAGAAGATCATGTTTTTTCTAGTTCCATGATGTATATTTACAACTAGTGGGATGCTTATACCACTAAATCCAAAAGAGAGAATGTTGATGTTGGAATATCAAAACCATAATTAAAATAATTTATTAATGCATTAATGATGAATACTACCTTAAAGAAAACTATATGAACACCACCTCAAATAGAAATAATTATGTCAAAGCAGAGATTAACATGTCAAAGACTACAACAATAATTTCTATAAACTGATGGGAAATTGAAAATATAATATGTAAAATGGGAAATGAATCTTAAGTACCGTAGTGGCCTATATTTATTTATTCAAGAAAAAATATATCTTCTTAATATCACCATATTAGGATAAACATACATATAACAAGAAAGACTTATGTAAAGTAGAAAAATAACAATGTTTAAAAGTAAATCATATCTAGGCAAAAGTCAATATAGAAAGAAAAAGAAGAATTCTTGGACCAATTTGTGTGGAATTTGAATAGCTTTAAAATGAGTGATCATATAAAAAAATCCAAGCAATATTGAGGGAGATACGATCTTGCGAAGTCAATCATTCGAAACAAGGGTAATGATGATTTTTCAAGTCGTGAAAAATGAAATTACAAATATTTGTTAGCTAGGGTTCGAATGATGCGAAGAGTAATGAAGGGCTAGGAATTCAATGAGGCAAGACATTCTATCTGGACAAAGAATTTTTCAGCTAAGTTTTTCTCCTTTCTTTATCTTAGAAATTGTGCATAAAGTTTTTATCAAATATTATATTTGCTATAAAACACTCAGATAATTTTCAATAGATTTTGAATTTTAGTTTCCTTTCCATGGATCGATTTATAGTTAAATCCTTAGAATAATCTCTAGAGGTAGAGGTTAGTGAGTACACCTTAGAGAGATCCTTGTTGCTTCAAGATAGAGTAGTTTTTGGTAAATTTAATGGATATTGTCTAGGAGATTCAACCTTGAGAAAATAGATTGATAGAAGTTGTAACTTGGAAGTCTTCGGGATTAATTCTATGATTTTTTTCCAAAGGTTTCTTCCTAACCATTTTTTGTGAAAGAGAAAAATCCTAAAAAGGGGTCCTTGGTTTATGAGGAGAGCAAGACTATTCCTTACCCGCTGGTATGAAGGATTTTCACCAAAAAATGTAAATCTATCCCTAGTACTAGTCTAGATTAGGATGTTTGGATTGCCTATTGAATTTTAGAAAATAGATACCTTCAAGGCAATAGGCAACACTCTAGGAAAATTCCTTGAGATTTCAGATACGACGAAATATGGATTCTTGGCTATTTATAGTTGAATATTGGTCATGATTGATATAAGTAAAGCTTTACCAGAATAGATCATTCTTAAGTATGGGGATAAGATGTGGACCCAAAGTATAGATTAAAAAAATATATCTTTTATATGTAGATGTCATGAAGTGGGACATATTGAGAGATCATGCCCTAAGAAGAGCCCAACAAAATCATATATAGAAAATCGCAAGAGAAACTTACAAATGGTTATGGATGAAGATGGTTTTCAATTTCCAAAAAATAGATCTAGAAAAATAAAAGAAAATAAACAATGGAGACCAATAAGGAAGGATATTGGAAGAAATACCAACTCTTTCGAGGCTTTAGCCTATGAAGAAAAATTAGATCAAAACTTAGAAGACACAGTACAACAATTTAAACATATTAACAAGGAACCATCTATTCAGTATAATCATGATTTAAGGAAGAACATTCTCGATGAACCTAACGAATGTGTCTAATTAGAGTTTGAAGACTCTCTTGAAGTACCATGCACCATTCAGGAGAAAAAAATTGGTAAAGAAAATGTAGTTTTAGAAGTTAATACCTCTACCATTAATAAGGAAATATTAGAAAATGAGCAGGACAAGTCAAAAGCTTCTATAATAGAGCTAGGAGAGGATAAATATGATGAAAAAAATTGTGAAAGAATATTGAGGAATAGAATAATAAGACCTACTCCTGATATAGGCAAGGAAAAAATAGGAAAACCCTCAAATTATCAAGCAAGATCCAAGGAAACAAGAGCAAAAATAGAGAAATGAACACAAACTAAGTTGGTTGAACTTCTCTTTACCAAAAAACTGTTGAGCAAGGTACAGAAACAATATTGTCATTGTTGTCAACACAAACAGATAGATCAATTGACGATGCAGTGGACAGGAGTTCAGAGGTCAGTCAGAGCATGTACAGTGAATTTTCAAAAAGACAGAAGTGGCCAAGATTCAAAGGATCAAAGAAAAAGACAAGTAAGAAACTATCGCGATATCGTGACATGTTTTCTGTCATGATTTTGCGACATATCAAAAGAGAGAGAAAATGCTGGCAAAAATATCATGATATCATGACATATCGGAGGAGAGAGAAAATGTTGGCAAAACTGTTGTGATTTCGCGACATGTTCGAAGAGAGAGAAAGTGCAAAGAAAACTGTCACAATTTCATGACATGTTGGACGAAAGAGAAAGCGCAAGGAAAACTGTCACGATTTTGTGACATGTTGAAAGAAAAGAAGGTAAGTAGAAAAACTGTCGTGATTTCGTGACATGTTGGAAGTAAAGAAGGCAAGTAGAAAAATTGTCACGATTTCGTGACAAGTTGGAAGCAAAGAAGCCAAGTAGAAAAACTATGATTTTGCGACATGTTGAAAGCAAAGAAGGCAAGTAAGAAAACTATCATGATTTTGGGACATGTTTGAAGAAGTGCTTACAAGAAAAACTATCGTGATTTCATGACATGTTTGGAGAGAAGGTGCAGGCAAAGAAAACTGTCACGATTTCGTGACATGTTTGGAGAAATGGCGCAAGCAAAGAAAACTGTCATGATTTTGTGACATGTTTGGATAAATGGCGCAAGCAAAGAAAACTGTCACGATTTCGCGACATGTTTGGAGAGAAGGCACAGGCAAAGAAAACTGTCACGATTTCACGACATGTTTGGAGAAATTGCGCAAGCAAAGAAAATTGTCACGATTTCACGACATGTTCGGGGAGAAGGAGCTTGCAAAGAAAAGTGTCATGATTTTGCGACAATCTGCAAGAGAGGCAGTACGAAAAAAAATGTGTCACGATTTCATGACATGTTTGAGAGAAAGAGCTTGCAAGGAAAAGTGTCACAATTTCATGATAATTTGCAAGAGGAAACGCTAAGGAGAAAAAGTGTCATGATTTCACGACATGTCGGGTTTTCACGATCCGATGAGATGAAAAGCGCTAAGGAGAAAAAGTGTCACGATTTTGTGACATATTGCAAGAGAAATAGGAGAGAGAAAAAGATGTCGCGATTTCGTGACATGTTTCATTTTTGCGGTCCAAAGCGAAGAGAAAGAGGAGAGAGAAAAAGGTGTCGCAATTTCGTGACATGTTTCATTTTTGCGGTCCAAAGCGAAGAGAAAGAGGAGAGAGAAAAAGGTGTCATGATTTTGCAACATGTGTTTTCGTAGGCCAAAGACAGAAAAGGCACAAGGCAGCAAAAGTGTTGTGATTTCGTGACATGTTCTGTTTTCGCTAGTGCAAGCCAAGTAGAGTGTACGAAAGCAAAAGGTGTCGTGATTTCGTGACATGTCATGTTTTTTCTAGTGCTTGCAAAAATGAGTGTACGAAAGAAAAAAGTGTCACGATTTCATGACATGTCATGTTTTCGCGGGTGCATGCCAAGAAGAGTACAAGGAAGCAAAAAGTGTCATGATTTCGTGACATGTCATGTTTTTGTAGGTGCATGCTGAGAAGAGTACAAGGAAATGAAAAGTGTCACGATTTCATGACATTTCTTATTTTTGCTGGTGCAAGCCAAGTAGAGTGTACGAAGGCAAAAAGTGTCGCGATATCATGACATGCATTTTCGCTCTTGCAGGTCGAGAAGAAGACAAAAAGGATGTCAGAGCGGCAGTTCTACTGTTAGAGCTGTAAGAGAACATAAAAGGCTATCAAAGCTGAAATAAGCAAAGAAGGCTGTTAGAGAGCCGTAAATGAGAAGATAAATCTATCAGAACAGTGGATACACTATCAAAGCACATAAAAGGCTGTTAGAGCCGTAAAGTGGGCAGATAAGGCTGTTAGAGCTGTAAGTAAGCATTTAAGGCTATCAAAAGTGTAGTAAGCAAATCCGAAAGAATGTTTTCATGTATAGTAAGTTAGGGTTAGGGTTGAGCTCTACACATGGCATGAGTGTTGTGTATTGCCGAATAAAAGGAAAAAGGAGCTGTAAAAAGAAAGAGAGTGTATAGAGCTGAAATATACAAGAATGAGGGCTGTAAGAGAGCATAGCAGAGCTGAAAGAGAAAAATATAATAGAGCTGTAAGTATATGCAATTCTTGTTAAAGGGCATTAGACTAGTGAGGGTCTTGTAGAAGAGAAGACATTTTTATGTCATTGAAACAGTTCAGAACTGAAGTCCAAGTTGGTGCTTGGCATTAGGGGGTTGGTGCTCCTTTCTATTGGTGTAGATAAATTAGGGGTTGGTGCTCCTTTCTATTGGTGCAGATAAATTAGGGGTTGGTGCTCCTTCTAGTGGGTGCTAGAAAATTGTTTGTAAAGTTGGTGCTTTGTAAAGGCTGGATTTGGATGGGTGTCCAAGCAATCTAAGTTTTGAGGAGTAGCCAAAAATGGTGAACCTCGTTAAATCATGTGTTATGGAATGCTCTCTTATTTAATTGCTTTATCTATTTTTTAGTTCTCCCTGATTAAGTTTTAAAGTGTTGTAGATCTAAATTTAAATAGCTACACTGATTCACCCCCCCTCTCAATGTCATTGTGAGAATATCAATTGGTATCAGAGCAAGGTTCCTGAACAAGCTCAATCAGATAAGGTGATCTTGGAAGAAACATAATGGTCGATGGTGAAGGATTTTCATCTAAAAAATCTCCTTTGTTCGATGGAACTAATTATTCTTTCTGGAGACTTAGGATGTAGACATATCTGTGTGCTTTGGGATATGACATTTGGGAGTTAGTAGACAGTGGATACACAATACCCTCTGCTCCTCCAACAGATGCTGCTGAGAAGAAAAAGTTTGAGAATAACTCTAAAGCAAAGAATGCTATAATGTGTGGGTTAATAGACAGTGAACTGATAAGGATCATGAGCTGTAAAACAACAAAAGACATATGGGACAAACTATAGAGCATTCATTAAGGAGATGACAAGATCAAGGAAGCCAAGCTACAAACGCATCGAGCTCAGTTCGAAGCATTAAAAATGAATGACAATGAGAACATAGAGGCCTATATGCTGAGAGTCAATGGAATCATTAATGCGATTGGAGGACTCAAATATTGAATTCGACGAAGTAACTTCCATTCTCATTGATTTCAAATATAAAGGTTACAATGTGGTTATGAATTGGTTCTAACCAACTGGTGGTTAATCAACCAACCTGGAGAGCGCCTATGAGCGCTATTTTTATTTCTCCAAATAATGTAATATGCATAACATATTCTAACATCCCCCCGTATTACATTATTGGCAAATCCCAATAGCATCTCGAAATTTTTCATATTTGATACGTCCAAGTGCTTTGGTAAAGATATTTGCAACTTGCTCATCAGTAGAAATGTATTGAAGTTGGATGTGGTGCTTTGGAACTTCATCTCGAATAAAATGACATCTGGTATCAACATGTTTGGTACGTTCATGAAAAATTGGATTTTTGACAAGATTCAAAACACCTTGATTGTCGCAAAACAAATGAAGAGGAAGATTCTTTGGTAGGCCCATGTTTGTAAGAATGCGACTTAACCACATTATCTCACAGACTGCTTCACTGGCTGCACGATATTCTGCTTCTATAGAAGATAAAGCAACCACATGCTGCTTCTTATTGTGCCATGAGATAGGCCCAGATCCTAGATGAAAAACATATCCAGAAGTGGATTTACGATCATCAATAGATCCAAAGATAATCCGAGTCTCGTGTATCCCGAAGAAAAAATTATTATTCTTTCTATATTCCAGACCATAATTTGTACTACCATGAACATAATGAAGAACTCTCTTTGCTGCTTTCCAGTGATTCATCTTAGGCTCTTGCATGAACCTTGAAAGATATCCCACAGCAAAACTGAGATCTGGTCTGGTATTAGTCAGATATAGGAGACTCCCAATCAATTGGCGATAGAGAGTACCATCTACCTGAGGTGAATCATCATATCGGGATAACTTAAGTCCTTGCTCCATTGGAGTTGCTTTTGACTTACAATTAGTCATCCGATATTTTTCTACTAAAGTCTTGGCATATTTCTTTTGTGTTACTCTAATATGAAATTTTTGCTGAGTAACTTCTAAACCAAGACAATAGTGCAGAAGTCCTAGATCTGTCATTTCAAATGATTGCTTCAAGTCATTTTTCACTAAGTCAATCATTCTTTCTGAGCTTCCTGTTATGATCAGATCGTCTACATAGAGTACAAGAATCACTATATCAGAACCATTTTTCTTAATATAGAGATTTGCATCTGAAGGACTTCTTATGAAACCATGTTGCACAAGGTGACTGTCTATCTTGATATACCAAGCTCGAGGAGCTTGTTTTAGCCCATACAAGGATTTGATCAACTTGCATACTTTTTGTTCTTGTCCCTCAACCACGAATCCTTCTGGTTGAGTCATGTATACTTCTTCTTGTAAGTCACCATTCAAGAAGGCACTTTTAACATCCATCTCGATGCAACTTCCACCCAAACTGAGCTCCCATGGCACAAAGTACTCGAATGGTAGTCATTTTTGTAGTAGGGGCAAAAGTCTCTTCATAATCTATGCCTTCTTTCTGAGCATATCCCTTTGCAACAAGTCGGGCTTTATGCTTATCAATAGATCCATCTGCCTTATACTTCACTTTGAACACCCATTTGCAGCCTATGGGTTTCTTTCCTGTTGGCAGATCGACTAACTTCCAAGTATTATTTTTAAGGAGAGACTTATGTTCTACATCCATGGCCTCTTTCCACTGTGGTTTATCAAGTGCAGATTGAACCGTTGTGGGTTCATTTGTATTCAATGTAGACATATAAATTTTTTCTCCATCCTCATCTTCTACTCTATCATTTTCTGTACCCACTGACAAATCATCAAAGTGTTGACAAAGTTCGTCAACCTCTAAAGTAGATTCCCCTGCTCTCATCTGTTGAGTCATACTATGAGTACATGGCCTATCAAGAGATAGATCTGGAAGGGATTTCAACTTAGCATCTCTCAAAGTGCTAGTATACCATTTTGGAACTTTCTGTTTTGACTGTGGAAGTTGAACCTCCTTCTTAGGCTCTTCTTCATCTAGGTATACAGTTGTGGATGTGTCTTTTGATGTGAGAGCTTCATCAAATACAACATCTCTACTTACATGTGTCTTCTTGGTCTTAGGATCAATCAATCGATAACCTTTTGAGTACTTATCATAGCCAAGAAAGATACACTGCAGGGTTTTCTCATCCAGCTTTTTCCTTTTCTGTTTTGGAATGTGCATGAATGCTTTACATCCAAATACCCTTAGATGAGAAATGGAAGGTTTCTTACCACTCCATGCTCCTTGTGGTGTTTCTCCTTGTAGAGCTCTAGTGGGTGCTCTATTTAGGAGATATAATGTTGTGTTTACTGCTTCTGCCCAATATTGATCCTCAAGATGTGCTCCCTTTAGCATACATCGAACCATTTCCATAATGGAACGATTTCTTCTTTCAGCAACTCCATTCTGTTGAGGTGTATAGGTTGTAGTCAGTTGTATTTTTATCCCATGTTTCTTAAGGAACTCTGAAAACTCTTCAGAGGTGTATTCCCCCCCTCGATCTGAGCGGAGGGTTTTTATCAAACATCCCGACTCCTTCTCAACAAGTTTCTTGAATTGTTGAAAGTAGAGAAATGCCTCTGACTTCAACTGAAGAAAGAAAACCCACATATTTCATGAGTAATCATCAACGAATAGTTGAAAATACTTTTTCCCACCATAGCTGGTTGGCATAGGACCACACAGATCGGTATGTACCAGCTCCAAAGGGTTTTTAGCTCGAGAGGAGCTAGCTTCAAACGGGACTCGATGTTGCTTCCCTGCTAAGCAATCTGAGCAAACTGGCAAGATAGATGAGAGGGGTGGAAGACCTTTCACCATCTTATATTTGTGTAATTCAAGCAAATATCCAGAACTGAGGTGCCCATATCGTCGATGCCAGAGAGTGGTGGCCTCCTTTGTAGTTGCAGCCAAGGCAACATGTGGAGTGGAAAGGGCATCGAGAATAAACAAGCCATGTTTGTAAGATTCGGTTGCAACATGTTTACCACTGTGGGTGATAAAACATCTCTTTTTTCCTTTGACAACTCGAAACACCACCTCCATGTTTCTATCCAACATTTGTGTGACTGAAAGCAGATTATTGGCTAAGCCAAGAACATAGAGAACTTTCTCAATGTGACAATTACCATCAGGAAGAGACACAAAAATATCCCCTTCACCTTTTACTTGATATACTTGATTGTCAGCAATAGTAACTGGCTTACCCTCTTTCTCCACAAAAGTATCAAACCATGATTTGTCCCCAGTCATGTGTTTGCTAGCTCCTGAATCAATATACCATACAACATCTATCTGGGAAGATGAAGTATGAGTCATGAGCACCTTGTGTGCTCTTTCAGAGTCAGAATCTGAATCAGACTCAGGAGAATTTGAGTCTGAGTTGGAGTCAGCATAAGCAACATGGCCTTTAGATTGCTTATGCTTATTGTATTTCTGCTTGTTCTTGCCCTTCTTTTGTGTACCTCTTTCATTGGGTTGCTTGTTTTTGAACCAACACCTGTTGGTGTCATGGTTATTCATGTCACAAATCTTGCAATATTTTGAATCTTTTTGCTGAGTTTGCTTCCCTTTTCCTTTGGAAGAAGCACCTCCTTTTTGAAACTGGCCTTGCTTTTTACCACTTTGTTGTGTGGAAAGAGCATTATCTGGCACCTCATCTTTCTGGATCTGAGTTGCCTCCTCAGTCTGAAGCAAGTTTACCAGTTCCACAAATGATACTTGTCTACCAGAAACATTGAGTGAAGTTATCAACATCTTGTAGGAATTTGGTAATGCTCTCAAAATGACAGAGTTCAGGACATCATCATCCACCGGTTTTCCCATAGCATTCAGTTTTGCTTTCAAGTCAGCCACTCTGCAAAGGAATATGTCAATTGTTTCTCCAGAATTCATACTGAGATTATGCAGTTGAGTTTGAAGGTGGAGAATAGTGGATTGATTCTTTCCCTCATATACTGTGATCAGGGCATCCCAGGCTATCTTACTAGTTTTTGCATCACAAATATGAGGCTGCACCTCATCTGTAGTAGCAAGCAAGATAAACACGAGACTCTTCTTGTCTTTCTTATCCCAATCATCTTGATCTGTCCCTGTTGACTGAGGACGTTGTGCAGTACCAGTCACTACATCCCACAAATCTTCCAACTGAAGTATGGCTTTCATCTTTGTCTTCCATGGAACAAAGTTAGGACCTTTCAACAATTGCGAATCTGAGAGATACTTATGAATTGTGGCCATTATGAAGGTTCCTTATATCACCAATTTGGTCTCCCTTTCTATATACCTGCCAGATCTTTATACTGTAACCATTCAATATGTACCCGCCCTTACGTGAGGGAAACTATAGGTATATAAGAACAAGTATACTACTCGATATGTACTCGCCCTTACGTGAGGGAGACTATAAGTACATATGAGAAGCACAATATATTGAACATAGGCGATACTGAAAGGGCATCGTGTTGTTAATGACACCTACCATAGAAAGTTTTATTTCGCATGCGTGGGGCGTAACTTCCCCTAAACACTTTGGAAAAAAACTTTCGTCAAGATTTACGCCTAACAACAATCACGATGTGGGTATGAAATGAGGAAAAAAAACTGGTTTGCCTTATTTCTCCCCGACGATTTATAGAGAACAAGCTCAGACGTCGTTGTTGCAGCTATATTAGGCGACGAATACAGTAGTCCAAAGCACGACAACATTACCTGTAAGTGTGGACCAGAGGTATCTCAAATACCGAACGTTGTTGTGCAATAAATTGCACAAATAGGGTATAAATTTGGGGTCTTATATTTTGTTTAATTTATGATTGTGAATGCAAGAAAACAGAATATTTAAATGCAAAAAAAACAATCATAAATGCCCACAAATTTTAGCTCCTATTACCAATTTGGCAATTATTCGACCAAAATGGTTTGATTTCCCCCCGTTATCTGACAATTTTGCAAATGAATCATGTGAAATCCTCCCCCCTTCAGTTTGCAAAATAGACAGGAAGTGGAAAAAAAATACCTCAAAAAATAGCCCTTGATCCTTCAAGGCGTCAAAATGCTACTGTGGGGCGTCAAAAAAACTTTCGGGCGTCAAAAATCATGGCGGGCGTCAACAGGCAGCATTTGGTGTCAACTGCACGTCACAGGCGTCAACAGCGCTGTGCGGGCGTCAACCGCGCCGTGCGGGCGTCAACCACGCCGTGCGGGCGTCACTGTACCGCAGGCGTCCAAAAAAAAAATCCATCGTCACAGTGCAAAAAATACCCCTGATGGGATTCGAAACAGCAACCATCCGCCCAGTATTGATCGCGCTTACCACAGGAGCCAGACGGCCCGACGAAACATAGCAGCAGGGAACGACTTCCTTATCACCGTGTCGCGGGTGGGAAAAAAAAATTAAAACATTAGTCCCACATGGCCTGTGCGGCCACTGTGGGAGGTTTTAAATTGGGCGGAAAGCAGTTAAGCTTTCGGTTGCCTTCGGGCAACCAACCCCGCCCTTTTTGGCCTCCGCAACCGTTGACCCTCATCCCCGAACCGTCGTCTGCGTCCTCTGTTTGCGTGCCACGCGCGCCTGTGCCTCGGTCTACGTGTTCTATCCACTGTTTTTCAGATGTTCTATCTATTGTGTTTGTCAGGTTTGTCTCCTGCTTCGTTCGTCCTCGGGTCTCGTTGGCTATCAGCTATTTGTCAGGTCTGTCTCCTGCTTCGTCCGTCCTCGGGTCCCGTTGGCTATCTGTCGTCCTTCGTCCGTCCTCAGGTCTGTTTGCTGTATGCCATCCCTCGTCCGTCCTCGGGTCCCGTTGGCTATCTGTCGTCCTTCGTCCGTCCTCAGGTCTGTCGGCTGTCTGCCATCCGTAGCTCTGATGCCATATTGAATTCGACGAAGTAACTTCCATTCTCATTGATTTCAAATATAAAGGTTACAATGTGGTTATGAATTGGTTCTAACCAACTGGTGGTTAATCAACCAACCTGGAGAGCGCCTATGAGCGCTATTTTTATTTCTCCAAATAATGTAATATGCATAACATATTCTAACATCAACGAGGAAATGGAAGATGCGATCGTCATGAAAAAGGTACTAAGAACTCTTCACAAAAGATTTTATTCTAAAGTTTTTGCTATAGAAGAAGCTAAAGATCTAAATACTTTTAGCATGGATGAAATGCATGGTTCTTTAACTGCATGCGAAATGAGAATAGGACAAAATAAGCCCTCAGATAGAGAAGCTACTTTTAAAGCACACAAAAATATATAAGCTAAACAAGAATCTGAGGAAGAAGAGTCTTCAGATGAAACAGAAGCAAACTTTGTTAGGAAACTAATAAATGGAAAAGGAAAGTATAGAGGAATGTTACCGTTTAAGTGCTTCAACTATGGAGGCATCGAGAACTTTGCAGCTAAATGTCCAATGAATGAGAAAAACAAAAATGATGAAGGGTCACACCAAGAAAGAAGTGACTGGAAGAAGAAACCACATTTTAGAAAAAGCAACTTCAAGAAGAAAAGTTTCATATCCAAGAATATCAGCTCTTCTGAAGACTACTCCGGTGAGGATTCTGAAGAAGATGCAGATGAAGCTCTATTCATGGCATTTGAAGAAAGAAAAACAGAGAAAAAACATGAATGTAATGAAAATCCTAAGGATGAGGCTGAAGTATATCTGGAAGGTGAGTTGGTTGCTGCACTTAAAGAGCTGAGCACAGAAAGGAAAAAGAATAAAAAGGTTTCAAGAAAGCTTGAGGATGCCAATGAAATAATAAACAACTTGAAAGTACAGACAGATGAATTTAAGAAAATGTTTGAAGTTCTCAAAGTACAATTAATCGTAAAAACAGATGAGCACAACAAGCTAGAAGAAGACATTGTTAGGTTAAGGATGCAGCTAGAGGAGATGAATCGAAAATTGAGTTGTTATCATAAGTTTGAAGAAAGTTCTATAAATATGGATAAAATTATAAATAACCAAAGGCCTTCAGGCATCAAATTTGGTTTGGGCTTCGATGAAGGAGAATCATCAAAGGGATCAAAGGCCATAAATGTAGAACCCATAAAGAAAGAATATAAGATCAGGGTTGATCAAGAAAAAACAAATCATGCCAAAGAAAGCAATAATGCCAGACTTAAGAGGAGTACTAACAAAGATGGATTCACAAAAGTCACACATCCAAGAAGGAGAAGGTTCATGGCTCCTACTTTAAAATGGCAAAGACCTTCACCCAGGTTTAATAATTCCTTTTCTAGTTATTGTTTTAAATGCAATGCTTATGGCCATAAGATTTTAGATTGCAGTTATAATGTAGCACAAAGGAATTTCACCAGTCAAAATGTCTTTTCACCATTGATGGATTATGCAGTAGAATGTTATAACTGTCATAATTTTGGACACATTGCAAGAAAATATAGAAGCACTTTTGTAGCAAATAAATATCAGGGTAGAAAATATCAACCAAATGGATTGAAACAAAACAAAAAATTTCCTGAAAAATAGGCACAAGCAAATGAAAGGGGAAAGACAAAACAAGTAGCCAAAACTGCTATCAAACCAGAATGGAAAGAAAAAGAGAAACTCCAAGAAGGAAAGGAATATTTGATTGTTCAGACTACTTTTAAAGCACAAAACAAATCTGCACCATGGATACTTGATAGTGGATGCTCCAGTCACATGATAGGTGACAAGCAAAAATTTGAGAAGTTACAGAATTATGAAGGTGGTTCTGTGAATTTTGGAAATAATGATGGAGCAAAGATAGTTGACAAAGGATCAGTCAAGATCAGTGACGGAAAGATCAAATCAAAAGAAGTCTTGTTTGTGATTGGTCTGAAGCATAACTTGCTCAGCGTAAGTCAAATATGTGACAGAGGTCATGAAGTAATTTTTAAAAAGCAAGGTTGTGAAGTGAGAAAAGCTAATAGTGGGAAGTTGATTGCTACTGTATCAAGGACTTCTGGAAACCTGTATAATCTCTCAAAGACTTCAGAAGGAGCACACTTGATTGGATAGGAAGATGAAAATTAGCTGTGGCACAAGAGGCTCGATCATATCAGCTTTGACAATTTGGTAAAAATAAGCTCAAAAAGGGTAGTAAGAGATATACCCTCCATTGGCAAACCACTAAATAGTATTTGTGCTTCATGCCAAAAAGGGAAGCAAACTAGAGCCACATTTAAATCAAAGGAGTACTTTACCAACAAACCTTTAGAACTAATACATACTGATTTATGTGGACCCATGAGAACACAAAGTATAAATGGTGACAAATACTTTATGCTGTGCATAGATGACTATTCCAGAATGACCTGGATATTCTTTTTGAAGCAGAAATCTAAAGCTTTTGAAATGTTCAAGACTTTCAAAAACCAAGTTGAGAATGAAACAGGAAAGATGATCAAATGCTTAAGATCAGATAGAGGAGGAGAGTTCATCTCAAAGGAGTTTATAGAATACTATCAAAAATATAGGATCAAAAGATAGTTTTCAGCAGCAAGGACACCTCAGTAGAATGGTGTTGTAGAAAGAAAAAATAGAACTATGCAAGAAATGGCACAGACGATGTCGACTGAGAGTAAAATTGAAGATAGATTTTGGAAAGAGGCAGTCCATACTACAGTTTATATCCAAAATAGGTGCATGTTGAGGACGCATGAAAGAAAAACCCCTTATGAGCTATGGTTTGGCAAGAAGGCAACAACAAAATACTTCAAATTCTTTGGCAGCAAGTGTTACATCAAAAGAACTGAAGATAATCTTGGTAAGTTTGAAGATAGAGCAGATGAAGGTATTTTTGTTGGCTATTTGTCAAAAAGCAAAGCTTACAAATGCTACAACAAAAGGCTAAAGAAAATTGTAGACAGTGTCGATGTTAAATTTGATGAAGATAGGAAATGAGTAGTCAGCTGTGAAGGAAACTACCCTATTTATGAAGTTATTGAAGGAGATGAAGAAAAGAATGACCCAGATGATTTAAGTATTGATTCAGAAGTAGAAGAAAATAATAAATTCAAAATAGGAAGCTGGCAGAAAAATCATCCTAGAGAGCAAATTATTGGGGACCCCACAGTTGGTGTTAAGACAAGAAGGAGAGTAGTAAGTAACTACTCCCTATTATCCAGCATTGAGCCCAAAAATATTGCTGAAACAAGCACAGATGAAAGTTGGATAAAGGCAATAAATGAAGAACTAGATTAGATTGAGAAAAAAAAAACCTGGGAGTTAGTGCTAAGGCCTACAAATAAAAACATAATCAGTACTAAATGGATTTTTCGAAACAAATTGAATGAAGACAGACAGGTTGTAAGGAATAAAGCAAGATTGGTCTGTATAGGCTATGCTCAAGTTGAAGGTATTGATTTTGAGGAAAATTTTGCACCAATGGCTAGACTTGAGGCAATCAAAATATTTTTGGCTTTAGCAGTCCACAGGAATTTCAAAGTTTATCAGATGGACATGAAATCAGCATTTCTGAATGGAAATCTTGAAGAAGTTTATATTGAGCAACCAGATGGTTTTCAACTCGGTGATAATCCCAACTTTGTTTGCAAGTTGAAGAAAGCTTTGTATGGCTAAAATAGGCACCCAGAGCATGGTATGCAAGACTAGACAACTATCTCATTGAACAAGGGTTCAAGAAAGGTATGGTGGATAGTAACTTGTATGTCAAAACAGACAATGGCCATCTTATTGTCCTTGTTGTTTATGTAGATGATATAATTTTTGGAAGCAACAATGATGAGTCATGTAGAGACATAGCAAATAAAATACAAAAAAAAATTGAAATGTCTATGATTGGTGAACTTTCATATTTCCTCGGACTGCAAGTTAACCAAAATGAAAAGGGCATTTTTATTTCTCAAGTTAAATATGTGAAAGAAATGCTAAAAAAGTTCACAATGGAGGATTGTAAACCTATTAGCACTCCCATGACAACAGGTTGCAAGTTGAGCAAGGATGAAAAATCTCCAGATGTAGATCAAACCATGTACAGATCTATGATTGGAAGCCTGCTATATTTGATAGCTACCAGACCAGATATCTTACAGGCAGTATGCATGGTAGCAAGATTTCAGGCTAGTCCCAAAGAGACTCATGTGACAACTATGAAGAGGATTTTTAGGTACCTCAAGGGTACTATGGAGTATGGGTTATGGTACCCAAAAGGTAAGGACTTCACTCTTATTGAATATTCTGATGCAGATTGGGCAGGATGTATAGATGATAGAAAGAGTACCAGTGGAGGTGTATTCTATCTTGGAGAGAGGTTGGTAGCATGGCACAACAAGAAACAAGAATCAGTCTCTCTATCCATAGCAGAGGTAGAATACATTACAGCAACAATATGTTGTACACAAATTTTATGGATGAGACAAACCCTGAAATATCTTGGCATTAACTTCAAAGAGCCAATTTCAGTTAAATGTGATAATACCAGTGCTATTAACATCTCAAAGAATCTGGTTATGCATTCTTGCACCAAACATATTGCAATCCGGTATCACTTTTTGAAGGATAAAGTTGCGGAAGGTGAGGTTAAATTGGATTTTGTTCCAACTATAGAGCAAGTAGTAGATATCTTCACTAAACCATTGCCCAAGGAAGTTTTTGAATACCTTCGCAGTAAGTTGGGAGTGGTCACACTACCCAAGAACTGACTAGCTATCGGGAACACATTCTCAGGGGGAGCATTTATATATTTGATTACCATGTTTGTATTTTGTGCTAACTGTAATATTGTGTGCCTAAGAATGTTGTGCTTGGACTCAGGGGGAGTCTACAGCAGCCCTTTGGTATTATTGTCAAAGGGGGAGAAGAATTACTGGAAATTGCACGTGTTGCCAATAATTCCAAAGGGGGAGATTATTGAGCAAGGTGCAGAAATAGTATTATCATTGTTGTCAACACAGACAGATAGATCAATTGATGATGCAGTGGATAGAAGTTCAGAGGTTAGTCAGAGCATGTACATTGAATTTCCAAGAAGACAAAAGTGGCCCAGATTCAAAGGATCAAAGAAAAATACAAGAAAACTGTCGCAATATCGCGACATGTTTTTTGTCGTGATTTCGCGACATATCGAAGGAGAGAGAAAATGCTGGAAAAAATGTTGTGATATCGCGACATATCGGAGGAGAGAGAAAATGCTAGCAAAATTGTCACAATTTTGTGACATGTTCGAAGAGAGAGAAAGCGCAAAGAAAACTGTCGTGATTTTGCGACATGTTGGACGAAAGAGAAAGCGCAAGGAAAACTATTGCAATTTTGTGACATGTTGAAAGCAAAGAAGGCAAGTAGAAAAACTGTCACGATTTCATGACATGTTGAAAGCAAAGAAGGCAAGTAGAAAAACTATCGTGATTTCGTGACAAGTTGGAAGCAAAGAAGCCAAGTAGAAAAACTGTCACGATTTCGTGACATGTTGAAAGCAAAGAAGGCAAGTAAGAAAACTATCACGATTTTGTGACATGTTTGAAGAAGAAGCGCATGCAGGAAAAACTATCATGATTTCATGACATGTTTGGAGAGAAGGCGCAGGCAAAGAAAACTATCGCGATTTCGTGACATGTTTGGAGAAATGGCGCAAGCAAAGAAAACCGTCACGATTTCGTGACATGTTTGGAGAAATGGCGCAAGCAAAGAAAACTATTGCGATTTTGTGACATGTTTGGAGAGAAGGCGCAGGCAAAGAAAACTGTCATGATTTCATGACATGTTTGGAGAAATGGCGCAAGCAAAGAAAACTATCACGATTTCGTGACATGTTTGGGGAGAAGGAGCTCGCAAAGAAAAGTGTTGTGATTTCGTGACAATCTACAAGAGAGGCAGTACGGATGAAAATGTGTCATGATTTCGTGACATGTTTGAGAGAAAGAGCTTGCAAGGAAAAGTGTCATGATTTCATGACAATTTGCAAGAGGAAGCGCTAAGGAGAAAAAGTGTCACGATTTCGTGACATGTCGGGTTTTCGTGATTCGATGAGATGAAAAGTGCTAAGGAGAAAAAGCGTCACGATTTTATGACATATTGCAAGAGAAAGAGGAGAGAGAAAAAGATGTCACGATTTCACGACATGTTTCATTTTCGCGGTCCAAAGCGAAGAGAAAGAGGAGAGAGAAAAAGGTGTTATGATTTTGTGACATGTTTCATTTTTGCGGTCCAAAGCGAAGAGAAAGAGGAGAGAGAAAAAGGTGTCATGATTTTGCGACATGTGTTTTCGTAGGCCAAAGACAGAAAAGGCACAAGGCAGCGAAAGTGTCACGATTTCGCGACATGTTATGTTTTCGCTAGTGCAAGCCAAGTAGAGTGTACGGAAGTGAAAGGTGTCACGATTTTGTGACATGTCATGTTTTCGCTAGTGCTTGCAAAGAAGAGTGTACGAAAGTGAAAAGTGTTGCGATTTTGTGACATGTCATGTTTTCGCAGTGCATGCCGAGAAGAGTAAAAGGAAGTGAAAAGTGTCACGATTTCATGACATGTCATGTTTTCGCGGGTGCATGCCAAGAAGAGTACAAGGAAGTGAAAAGTGTCACGATTTCGTGACATGTCATGTTTTCGTGGGTGCATGCTGAGAAGAGTACAAGGAAGCAAAAAGTGTCATGATTTCATGACATGTCTTGTTTTCGCTGGTGCAAGCCAAGTAGAGTGTACAGAGGTGAAAAGTGTCGCGATATTGCGACATGTTGTGTTTTCGTGCTTGTAGGCCGAGAAGAAGACAAAAAGGCTATCAGAGTGGTGGTTCTATTGTCAGAGCTATAAGAGAATAGAAAAGGCTTTCAGATCTGAAATAAGCAGAGAAGGCTGTTAGAGAGCCGTAAATAAGAAGATAAATCTGTCAAAACGGTGGATACACTGTCAGAGCACAGAAAAGGCTATTAGAGCCATAAAGTGGGCAGATAAGGCTATCAGAGCCGTAAGTAAGCATTTAAGGCTATCAAAAGTGTAGTAAGTAGAGCCGAAATAATGTTTTCATGTACAGTAAGTTAGGGTTAGGGTTGAGCTCTACATGTGGCATGAGTGTTGTGTATTGTCGAATAAAAGGAAAAAGGAGCTATAAAAAGAAATAGAGTGTATAGAGCTAAAATATACAAGAGAGAGGGCTATAAGAGAGCATAGCAGAGCTGAAAGAGAAAAACATAACAGAGCTGTAAGTATATGCAGTTCTTGTTAAAGGGCATTAGACTAGTGAGGGTCTTGCAGAAGAGAAGACATTTTTATGTCATTAAAACAGTTCAAAACTGAAGTCCAAGTTGGTGCTTGGCATTAGGGGGTTGGTGCTCCTTTTTGTTGGTGCAGATAAATTAGGGGTTGGTGCTCCTTTCTGTTGGTGCAGATAAATTAGGGGTTGGTGCTCCTTCTAGTGGATGCTGGAAAATTGTTTGTAAAATTGGTGCTTTGCAAAGGTTGGATTTGGATGGGTGTCCAAGCAGTCTAAGTTTTGAGGAGTAGCCAAAACTGGTGAACCTCATTAAATCATGTGTTGTGGAATGCTATCTTGTTTAATTACTTTATCTATTTTTTAGTTCTTCCTGATTAAGTTTTAAAGTGTTGTAGATCTGAATTTAAATAGCTACACTGATTCACCCCCCCCTCTCAGTGTCATTGTGAGAATATAAAAAACAAAATAATATTGGTAATACGTAGGCAGGGCCAAAATACCCTAATGAGACATGATTATCATATCATGGAATATAAGGGATGCTAATGCCCCCTCAAAGCAAAGGTGTATTAGGGACCTTTATTTAAGTAATAAACCTGATATTCTTTGTCTCCAAGAAACTAAAATGATGAAAGAAGTTTTAAAAACTATGAAAGCAGTATGGGCAAGATGTGAATAGGATGCTATGGATTCTAAAGGAACGACAAGGGGAATTCTAACTTGTTGGAATCCTTCTAAAACCTCTTGTGTAACCATTCATAAAACTAGGCATTGTATAACCTCTTTAGTCACTTGCTACTTTGCAGATATTCATTTTATCCTTATCAATGTCTATGGACCTACTATTGAGTGATATTTTCACCCGATTATGAAAACACACTCACAGTTAGGATCCTATCAAATCTATCCTCTCTTGCAAAGAAATAGTTAATTTCTCCAAGGTTATGTTTGCTTAATTTCTTAAAATATGATTGTATGCTTGTGAAATATGAAAATGTTGCTGAATACCTCAGAGGTGCAAGTAACTGTTAACAAGGGGCCTGTGGTTTGATATTTGATTCAAATTGTGAAAATGTTGTTGTTCATGAAATTAATTGCCAAAGTGTATGATTAATAATCAAATATTGCAAATAATAAAACTTGTGGAGTGCAAATATTTGAATTTTAACCTTAGAAAATGATTTTAATTAAATTTATCCAAATAGTTAATGTTTTAACTTTAATTATTATTATTTGAAAAATTTAATTAATTAAAACCTTAATGTCTATTTCAAATGTGTAATGTTGAGAATTTATTAAAATGAAATAAACATTTACCCTAATATGAAAAATTAAAACTTTGCATAAAATTTAGGGTTTTGATTTTTCTTGTGTGATGAAATTAAATAAAATAAACAAAAAAACTTAGGGTTAGAAAAATAAAATGAAATGAAATAAAAATAAAATGTAGGTTAAAAAAATTTCAAAACTCCATCCAAAATTTGCAAACAAAGATAATTTGAAACATAACCTAATTTAATCCAACCAGAATTAACACAATTCAAATTAAATCGGGTGCAATCTTCAAGGAAATTAATTAATATATTCAATCATTTAAAATGAAAATACCATCCGCATGCATATTTTTCACCACAATAAAATGAATATATTATGAATGAAATCTTCTATTAAAGCTTTTCTTTAGAATACCTCTATCAATCAATTACAGAGATGAAATCTTCTTTGACAAGCAACCTGGGAGGAAACCTTTGGCGATGGCAAAATTCTATCTTCTCTTCCGCTTGCACAAAATTATTTCAACTCTTTTTCATGAGTCTCAATGAATTCTTTATAATTTGAAAAACTTTAGTTTTATTCACTTCAAAACAGTTTCAGGAATGAATTTTGTAACTATTCATTCTCCTTGTATTTCCAAACTTGTTGTGGAAACATTATGAATCTTATCATTAATATTTCTTTTCATTCCCTTGTATTTCCTGCATAATGACATATTCAATGTAATATTAAGATAAATATAAATTTTATTTTATTTATTATTCATTTTCCTTCGTAACTTTCCTTTTGCCCAAAATTGAGTTAAAATTCAAAGTTATCATATTTTAATGAAAATTTCTATGCATCTAATTAGGGTAAATGGGTACTCAAAATTGTTGAAATCATCCAAAAATTTATTACGGTTCATGAGATATGATATTTTAAAGTTCACAAGATGATATAGTAAACTACTATTTTTGGGTGAAATTGACATCTAAAATCCTATAAGTTTGGTACCATTAGAAAGAGGAAATCAACATATTTCTACCAAGTTTTGAATGAGATCAAACAAAGTTTTCTAGCTCAAGATATATCCATTTCAATTTTACATCAATTTTAGGGTAAAAGTGATAAAATTTGAATAACCCTAAAATGAAATTTAATTATTTAAACATTTGAAAACCTTTGAAAATCCAAAATTTTAAATTATTTGATTTGAAATAATCTAATTAAGATGCAACTAATAAAAAATATTCAAGCCTTCAAGATGCAAAGATATCAACAATTTCAAAATCTCAATGTAATCAAAATAAAAAAAAACTTGGTGTAAGCAAACTTTCAAGCAAAATTGGATAAAACAAAGAACAAAAAATACCAAAATTTCGAGTGGATCCCAAAATTGGGGTATGTTGTGCAATGGCAACAACACCTACAACTCATTCAAGTAGATTAGAATGTTGGAGTGGGATTGAAGCCTTTATGAGAAGTAAAGACCAAGAAACCCGATTCATGATCATTGGAGATTTTAATGCCATAACCAAGCTAGATGAAAAATTTGGAGGAATTAGAAAATTGACCCAAAGTATGAAACATTTCTCAGCTTTTATTCTAAATAATAATCTATGGAAAGTCAAATTTGAAGAATACAACTATACTTGGACCAACAACAAGAGAGGCCAGAACCTAATAGCAAAAAAATTAGATAGATGCATTCTCTCAAATCATTGGCTAGATGAAGGAACTTGTGTTTAAATTAACACCTTAAAAAGGATTGATTTAGATAATTGGCTAATAAGAGTTAAAATGGTGGTAAGTGAATTAAAAAAATCATATTTTAAATATGAGCATATGTGGTAAGACCATCCTCAATTTGTTGATATGATAACTCAAACGTGGAATTATTTAGGTAATGGTGGGTTGCATGCTCTTCCAAATCAAATTAAATCTATGACATCTAGATTAAAAGAATGGAACAAGAACACCTTTGGAAATATTTTTGAGAAGAAATAAGAACTAAAAGATAAACTTTCAAAATTCCAAAAAGGTGATCATAATAATCCAAGCTCAGAGGAAAGGGATTTGCTTAGTGAATATCATAATATTTTGAGTAAGGAAGAGAAATTCTGGAGATTAAAATCAAGAAATACATGGTTAAAATAAGGAGATAAAAATACAATTTTTTTTCATAGGATGGCTATAGTACAGATATCAACTTCCAAAATTAGTAGAATTAAATCAATAGAAGGGATTTTAATTGAAGATTAGAGTGAAATTAGAAAAGAGGTAAAGTATTTTTATCATAATATTCTAAGTTCAAAGGAGATAGAAGTTCTTAATGATAAAATTATTCAAGGTGTTCCTTCAATTAAAATGAATGAAGACAATAGGAAACTAATGGAGCCTATTGATGAGCACAAAAAATGCTCATTTTTTTGTATGGATTTATAATACATAGTGTGGTATTATTTTTGATAAGATGTATTTTTAATGAAATTTGTATATATATTTAATAGAAATTACCTGTATATTCTCTAATATGTGTTTTTAGTGTGATTTGTGTGTAAATTCAGTGATTTTGCTACATTTTCTGCATATTTACGTCAAATCCCATGTGGACCTGACACTTCATATTTTATGGTGGAAACATAAGGACAACGGTGATCACAACAAAGGATACATATGCTGAGTTAAGGTTCTTAAATCCTAACTTTGAGATCAAAGGCGTCTAACTTGACTTTGAGATCAGAAGTGCATGACTCCCAAATTTAGGGTCAAAGATGCCTAACTCTCAACTTCGGTTTTAGGGGCACCTAACTCCCAGCTTCAGGATCAAAGGTATCTGACTCTCGACTTTGGGACCAAATGCACCTAACTTCCAGCTTCAAAGTCGACGATGCATAACTCTCGACTTCAAAGTTAATAGCACCTGATTCCCAACGACAGGTTGGATGGTGCTTGACTTCCATCGAGCAGAAGTATAACAAGAACTATGTTTTTAGAAAAAACAAAATGGTGGTTTCTAGTGATATATGCAGATGAAAGACAATAATGTGAATCAAAATAAATTATCCATTTCTCATTAATGGCTTAAAAAACATGTAAATAGAGTAAAAAAACAAATTGATTATACTAATATCGATTTGCGGTATAATTATAGGCATATTCTATCAATAAATAGAACACACCTAATTTATCCTATGAAGGATAAAATTAGCATGCATTTGTTGTTTGTGATTATTTTGTGTATGTTTTTTGTAACCACAAGTCTGAAATAGATTTACCTAAGCTTGTAATTGGAGATGGTTATGCACTATATAAATGCACAGACCACCCCTAAAACAAAAATACCAGATTATCTATGTAATTTTTTTGAAGCTACAATAGAATACAATTCATTTGAGTGTTTTATCAGTCTCAAACTAGCATCCAATGAATGAATTGATCTAGGAAGAATCTGCTGAAATCCTGGGCCCACTCTCAATAGTATTTCTCCCACATTTTCCCTACTTTTTGTTATTATTTATTTCCTATTTTTTCTATGTTTTTAGCAAATTAGTTTAGTTCTGTAGCTTTTACTTTTCCAGCAAGTGTCCATTTTTACTTTTATAGTTTATTTCAATCATGTATTTGATAATATAAAATAGATTAATGATTTGGATAAAGAACAAGAACTCCATTGCAACAACGCACCCCCCAAACCATAGAATATGGAGGACTCATCTCATTGGGAATTATAGGCATACATTGTGCATGACTTTTCACAATTTTATGAGTTTTCCTAGGTTGAAAATTAAATGGAGGCAATGAATTAAATCATAGGAATTAACCAATATTTTGCCCAACATTTTGGCATTGTTGTCGGGGAAAAGCCAACTGTAATACCAAATTCTGAAGAAAGCGCGTTTGAATTAGTTTAGGTTACTTTATATAGAACTATTCCATTTTAATTTTGTATGAGTCCACATAAAAATAGATGACCATATGGTCGTTTCCTCAAGAGAAAAAATATTATTTCTCAAGAAGTCTCTATTTCAGTTGTGTCAAATCCTGACATTGATATCTCCCCACCATTGTCTCCACCTATGCATTGGAGTCAACATCCATTTTTTACACAAGATCCTTCTAAACCAAACCAAAAAAATCCTAAGGAAGGATTAGTGGTAGGAAGAATTCAATTTAAGAAATATTTACTAAACATTCAATGTTGGCAAGAAGTTAAAGATAAAACTATTTCAAACACTAATTTAGGAATCCTTCTAGAGGATAAAAGAAACAATTTAGAAGCCTTGAAAGCTGCCCTGAAAGTAACAGGTGTTGAAACCCTATATTCATAAAATATGACTTGAGTAGAAGATACATCCACTAGTTTTAACTTCCCAATCGAGGAGGCAAGAGGAGATACAAAGATGAAACATATATCTCCTGCCCACCTTCCAATGTTTAGAGGATTTAAAAAAAAATATCTTGACTTGTTTCTATTCAAGTTTGACGTATTATGCATGTCATTAAATTATAAAATTGATGCTCAAAAATTAAAATTGTTTCCCTCCACTCTAGATGATTCAACCCTGTGCTGGTTCATCAATTTAGGAAATAAACAGATCACTAACAGGGAAGACATGAAAAAAATCTTCCTAGATCAGTACCAAGACTTTGGAAAAGTATGGTATTATAGAGAAGAAGTCTTGGATATGAGTTAGAAGGAAGGTGAGTCATTAGAAGAATATTGGAATATATTTAGCTTTAACCTGCAAAGATCTCCCCATGCAAAACTAGGTGATAGGTCCTTAAGAAGTATTTTTATGAAGGGACTTACTAGTGAATCTCTTGAAGCACTAAACATAATTTTTGGAGGAGACATTTATGAGAATAAAATGTTTGATATCCGATAGTTATACCAAAACTATTCAAGAAGGAAGGGTAAATTAACCTCCAAAAATATCAAATAATCAGCCACAGTCACCAAAACATAGATAGGAAATATGCTAGAAGACCTCAAGAGTGAGATGTTGTTATCTCTTGCACTTCAAATGGACACTCTTCTACTTTAGAGAAAGAAGTAGGAGAATGAGGCAAAATTAGCTTATTTTTGTCCTAAATGTAGAGGAAAGCACCCCAGAAATGAATGTCCAGAGAACAAAGTTAGAGTATGCACTATGTGTCAAAAATTTCGTAAGATAAAATTGTGCATGCAATTACCAAAATCTAGAGAATATTCTAAAGTAATGGAAGCATAATTTATGGGAAATAGGAGAAATTTGCAACAATATCCTATGGGAAAAAACATACCAACATAAATGTCATCCTATGGGAGAAAATATTATCAAAACCAAGGTCAAGTTCAACCACCCAATATGGGTTGGTGGGGACAAAAAATTTGGGCATATACCCCCAAGGAGCAAGTCCTTATAATCCTTACCCATGGGTGCCACATCAACAACCTGTACCATAGTGGAGAAATCACAATGCTTAGATACCAACTCCACAACATGCAAAATAATCCCACTATAATAGAGTTTGCCATCTCTCCTTGTTTTGAGACCTGCTCAACTTCTGGCACAACCCACATCTAATCCAAAAAATAAAACATAGCCAACATACCAAATGGAAAATGAGATGTACCCCATGTATAATATCAAAGTAGATTTTAGTCCTGTACAATTGAGGTCAGGTAAACAGGTAGGTGTAGAAATAGCTCCTTTGTTAGAAGAGGAGGAAAAACTAGATTTAGAAAAAGAGGAATCCTCTCTTATAGAGGAAGTAGAAGATGAACCAATAGATGTAAATACTAGAGAAGAGGTTATACCTTTTTCAAAAAGGTTGCAAGAACCCAGAAAGCTAGTACAACTAGAATTTGATGTTCTTTCCAATATGAGAAATTTGACAGTCACAATCCCTATTTTTTAGGCCATACGAGATATTCCAATATATACAAAGGCCATAAGAAAATTGCATATGAGAAAACTAGAAAAAAAAACCAAAAAAGATAGTCAATTTTATAGGTCAGTTAGCTGATCTTATGCAAGGAAACACCTACAACTACAAATATTTAGACCTAGGAAGCCCTGATTTAACTATAAAAATTAGAGGCTATGTCTTACCCAACATATCAGTAGATCTAGGGGTTACCATTAATGATATTCCCAATCATACCATATAGAAACTTAGACTGACTAATCTAAAGCCAACCAAAATTATCCTTCAATTGGTTGATAGGTCTACAGTGCTCCCTGAGGGAATGCTAGAAGATATAACAGTCACACTAGATGCATGGGAATACCCAACAGATTTTATAGTGTTACAATCCAAGTTTGAGTTGGATGGTTATCCACTTATATTAGGTAGACCTTGGTTGGTAATAGTTGATGCCTACATAAGTTCTAGGAATGGACAAATGACCCATTTTTATGGTCAGAATGTGAAAAATATAATTATCCATCCACTTGCACAATCTGTAGAATTGTTGGGAGAACCTGATTATGAAAACCAAAATATTGGTAATTTATCAATGATTCAATCCATCATGGTATTTGATGAGTTGAAGGATGAGAGTGATGAGGAAATAATTATATCAAACTTTTTTCAAGGTGAATCCTCTAGTCCTCCTCTAGAGCTGCCACTTGTTGGAGGTAAACATCACCATATCAAAAAAATTGAGGTTGCACCTGGGAGGGTATTGAATAGAGATGATGAGTTGATATTTGATCAACATATCAAACTAAAAGAAATATTAGTCAAACATCAACATGCTTTTGCTGGGGAGTATTCAAACATGAGAGGAATTTCTCTAGAAACCTGTACTCATCGCATATATTTGGAAGAACAAATAAAATTAGTAAGATAACCACAACGTAGGATGAATCCAGCTATGAAAGAGATTGTTAAAGCTGAATTACTAAAACTCATAATAGTTGGGTTTATCTACCCTATCTCTGATAGTGAGTGGGTATCATCTTTGGTGGTGGTGCCCAAGAAAAATGGAAAGTTGTGTATCTGTGTTGACTACAAATCGCTCAACAAGGCAACAAAGAAATACCACTTTTCCTTACCTTTCATAGATCAGGTTCTTGATACCTTAGCAGGAAAGAAATAATTTTCTTTTCTGGATGGGTTCAGTGGATACAATTAGATCCATATTGGAAAAGAGGATCAAGATAAGACCACGTTCACTTGTCCATGGGGAACCATTTCTTACTGAGTTTTACCCTTTGGTTTATGCATTGTACCTACCACATTTCAAAGGGTAGTATTAAGCATCTTATTTGATATGATTGGAGAAAATATGGAGGTATATATGGATTATTTCACCATTTATGGTGAGACTTTTGATGAAGCCACAATAAATTTGGAAAGAACACTTCAGCAGTGTGAGAAAACTAATATGTCCCTGAGTAATGAAAAATATTTTATGTTAATGCAGGAAGGAATAGTATTGGGACATCATATTTTTGAGAATGGGATAAAAGTAGATAAAAAGAAGATAGAGGTAATCCAAGATATGCCTACTCCCAAAAATCATAAAGATATCCAAAGTTTCCTTGGCTCAACTAGTTACTATAGGAGGTTTATAGCAGAATTTAGCAAAACTACTAAAACCCTAAGCACATTGTTATCAAACTATGTAGAGTTTACCTGTAAATATGAATGTGAATAGGTATTTAACACTTTGAAAGAAAAACTGACCACTTCTCCAGTACTAAGAGGTCTATATTAGACCATTTCCTTCACATATATGCAGATGCATCCAATAATGCGATAGGGTCAGTACTAGAAAAAAAGGATGGTGATGATTTCTATGCCATTTATTATATCAGTAAACATCTTACAGGTGCTGAGTTCAATTATACTATCACATAAAAGGAATTTCTTGTAGTCTGTAGTGAACCCAATAGAGAAATATTGATTATAATGCTAGAATAATAAAAATGAATCGCTTTTATTAAGGAATCATTGTTGTATTGTATGGGGAACCCAACAATTAATTAATAATTATATTCTTCGATGCCTCAACTATACCAAATGAAAGGCCTATTTCTACGAGTGTGAAGGTGTGGTCAAAGGTCACAACCTTTGTGAAAGAGAGAGTGATTAAATAATTAACTGATAATGTGATTAGTATGGTGGTTAGGAGTAGAATCCTAACATGACACCTTCCTTAAAAAGATCTTTGTTCTCAAAGCTCAAAGTAAGGAGCTTCGTTGCTTGTTTTCCTAGTTGAATTTGTGCAAGTTCTTGTACTATTTTAATGTCACTTTTTCGAAGGCAAGGATATATTGAAGGTCGAAGCATTAGTGGGGGGTTGCTAGAAAGAATAGTAGAATCTTCCTTAGGAGAATTGTGATGACGGTAGGCTTTTGCTTTAGCTGATTCTTCCTATATAGAATGAAGGGAAAATAAAGGTGCACTCACTCTTTTACCTCCTTTCTGAATCAGGCTGCCTATATGACGAGAACTCACTATTGGTGATGAACTTGTGTGTAGTTCTTTGAGAGTGTATGTCTTGCCTTCATTATTTACTACATGGATGTCTACCTCATATTTTCGTGGTGCATCAAGCACTTCTTGCACATAACGTCATTTCCTTCATTGTTATGATCAGGTTCTTTGGTCATGTTGTGCACATATTCCTCACCTTCTTCCTCTATGGAGTGACAGGGATCAACTATATTCAATAAATACAATGTTTGTGTAGCACAACAATGAAGGGGCCCAAATTGATCATCACAAGTATAGCAGAGGTCGTTCGCTCGTCGCTCCTCCATTTCTTGTAGGCTAAGGTACTTAACTGACAAGGGTTTATGTTTTGGAATAGTGTGAGTGAATGTCGATTTATCAATAGGTTGCTCCCCATGTTGACGTTGAACATTGAATGTATCATCGGCTAACAAGGCTAATACAATGGCTTCCTATAGGGTGCGAGGAGTGTACATCATGATATTCACTCTAATTTCTTCTTTCAATCCATTGATGAACCCACTTATGAGGACTGATTCGTCCAACCCTGTGATGTGATTGGTGATATCCTGGAATTGAATTTTATATACACTCACTGATGTGATTTGACGTAGGTGGGCAAGATTAAGTAGCAAAAGTAGGTTGGGATCATGATATATTCTTCCATCGGCCATTCTTTGCATCACTTATTTCATTTCTTTTAGAACCTCTTTCGAGACCTCTTTCACAATATCCTTTGCCACTTCTTTCGCAATATCCTTTGCCATGTCTTGTGACATTCTTCCTTTCTTCGATGCTGAAGTTTTCCAGTGACGCGAACCATAGCCGTTGGTGGGTAAAATTTATTCTAAACCTTAATTTTATACTCTAATTTTATACAATTCCACCGTTAACCTGTGTCTTTGCTAGAAAACTCTGCAAGCGACCAATTTTTTCATGATTTCTTCAAATTTGATGTATTTTTTTTAAATTGCACTTGGTCGAATCACTCTGCTAGTCTTCAATAGCCATAATTTCCAATTTTTTTATAACTTCTCACTTTTATTTTCTGTCGGATTGGGTTATTGTTTCGTCCTTTTGGTGAGGTAGACACTGAAGAGACTATGACAGCCTGTTCGTTCGCTGTAATTTTTTTTTTTATCGGAGTTTATGTCCGCTTATTGCACTATCGCTGCGTCAGAACTCACAGCCGATGTCAACAATTTATATTATGGTGGAGCTCTAGTTTTTATTTCATTGTCGGTCTGTGTTATCACAAAGGAATAAGGTGCTCTGAGGCAAACCCGTACTCACTTATGACAAGGTGGCACGTAAAGTAGAGACGGTGGCTTTGTGGAAAAAAAAATGGATTGAACTAGCTCTGATACCAGATGTAGTGAACCCAATAGAGAAATATTGATTATAATGCTAGAATAATAAAAATGAATCGCTTTTATTAAGGAATCATTGTTGTATTGTATGGGGAACCCAACAATTAATTAATAATTATATTCTTCGATGCCTCAACTATACCAAATGAAAGGCCTATTTCTATGAGTGTGAATATGTGATCAAAGGTCACAACCTTTGTGAAAGAGAGAGTGATTAAATAATTAACTAATAATGTAATTAGTATGGTGGTTAGGAGTAGAATCCTAACATAGTCATACAAGCTCTTAAAAAATTTCACCACTATATTATAGGTTATTAGGTTTTTGTGGATACTGATCATTTAGCCATAAGGTACCTAACAAAAAAACTAGAATTAGTGGTAGAATTATCATATGGCTGATGTGATAATTGCATATAAACTAGGTAAGGATAATGTGGTTGCAAATTTTCTTTCCATATTGACACCACTAGATCATACAACCACAAAAGATCAGTTTTTAGATGAGCATTTGTTTGCTTTGAATGAATAGATATCATGGTAAGCAGATATGGCTAATTATTTAGCCACTGGTAAAGTATCCTTTTCACTTTCACCAAGTGAGAAATAAATATTAATAGAGAAAAGTGTAGACTTCTCATGGATTGAGGGATTCCTATTTAAAATAGGGCCTGATCAAATCATGAGAAGATGTGTTGCTGATAATGAGATTATAGAAATACTGAAAGCTTACCATAATGAACCTTGTGGTGGCCATTTTACAAGAAAAATAACTGCATTCAAAGTATTGGAGGTTGGATACTTCTGGCCTTCACCATTTAAATATACAGCCAAACATGTGAGCCAATGTGATCAGTGTCAGAGGTTAGGTAAAACAACTCTTAGAGATGAAATTTTGCTCCAACCACATGTGCACATTGATCCATTTAATAAATGGGGGATGGATTTTGTAGGACCCATTAATCCACAATCAACAGGTAAGAGATATATCTTAGTTTGCACTAACTATGTGACCAAGTGGTTTGAAGTACAAGCATTGCATGATTCTAAAGAGAAGACTATAACCGATTTCCTATTGTTATCTATTTTTATAAGATTTGGGGTTTCAAGGAAGATCACAAATGATCAAGGGCATCAAATTACTTCAAATATGATTCATAAAATAATGCAATAGTATAAAATCAAGCACAAAAAAACAACTCCTTACCATACACAGACAAATGGGCAAGTAGAGGTCACCAACCGTGAATTGGAGAACATTATCACAAAGACGATACAACATAGAAAATACTAGACCATAATATTACCAGAAGCAGTGTGGGCTTACAAAAACACCTAGAAAATTACCACTGGTTTTATACCATTCCAGTTAGTATATGGAAAGAATGTTATGATGCCCATAGAGTTTGAAATTAAGACTCTAAAAAATGCAGTAGATTTAGATTTGAATTTGGATGAGGCATAAAAGGAACGGATTTAGAAGCTTAACCAGCTAGATGAATACCGATGTGATACTCTACATTGAATAGAGGTCATCCAAAAAGGTCCAAATGGCATGATCATCACACCAGGCCAACATAGTTCAAAGTGGGAGAATGAGAATTATTGTATGACTCCCGATTCCAAGAAAGAAAAGGAAAACTCATGAAGTGATTAAAATTATCAACAATGGAGTTGTACGAGTCAAAAAAATTGATGGCAGCAATATCACATTAACAGTCAGTGGTCACCGAATGCAGTCATATCTTGTATTTAAAAATTATATGATGAAGTACAAAATAGGCATGGGGGAGAGCTCATTTGGGTCCATTTTTTAAATTTAATAGTAATATGTGGACACATGTTTGTCCACATGACCCCAAAAAAATTATTGTTTTAAAAGTCCTGCATTTTTCTTTCTTTAGTTGTATTTTTTTTTGCAGGAACGATGCCCTTAATGCAATCTGAAGACAACTTGGGAAACCTAGGCCTATTAGGCATAGGATCCATGAACCTACACATTTCCAAATTTCTAGGAGATTAATTCTAGTAGAAGTACACTCATCTCCATCCAAAGGGGGATAACCATGCTTGTATGGGTATGTGGGTGTTTTTGTCTTCATAGAGAAAAGTGCCAAAATGCTAGTTCACATAGCAGATGATGATGTTGTCCTTGAACAATGAATGCTAACAGTATGATCAACCAAAAGTGCTCAACTACGAACACACCAACAAAATTTGACTATTCAAATTATGGGAAGGCACTTGAATCCCACATATAAAAAAAGTGTATGACTTCCATTATTGAAGAGTTTAAAAAAAAAATGGTGTCTGATTTCTAGCGAGAAGGCGTCTGTATTTTGTTCAAGAAGGCACCTCTTTTTGCTTTAGTGGGCACCTAATTTCCAGTGAAAGGGTGCCTGAATTCAGTTCTAACTAGTGATTGTATCCTGTATGGGAGTAAGACACCTGATTTCTAGCAAAAAGGTGCCTGAATCCCATTCTAACGGGTTCTTGTGTTCTGTATATTAAAGTAAGACACCTAATTTCAATTAAAAATGTGTCTGAATTCCATTCTAATAAGTTCATGAATTCCAGTATACGAAATAAATCTTCAGAATTAGGAAGTGATCGAAGCCACATTAGGATTTTTCCACATGATCAAAAGTCAAATTTATCATGGATAAAAACACTTTTCTTGTTGGATATTTATGCACGTTCCAAGACAACCAACAAAACAAATTCCAAGGAGGGATGTGTGTCGTCCCATGGGAAAATATTAATTTAATATTTTTCTTGCATTGTTTTGTAGCAAGGAACCTCAAATGAAATGAATGGCAACATCCAAGAATGAATGGTTCAAAAAAAATTTCTCTCACATGGGAAACACATACACCATTATTTTTCAGTAATCATAGTCATCATGCAACAACCAATCCGTCTATGCCATGAGTGTCTACATATCATGCACGCATAGAATACTAATTAGGTATGTACTTAATTTTTTATTTTATATGTATATAATTTTCATTAGAAAAAAGCATTCTTGTTAATAGTGCCATCACATATTTGAAAAAATAAATATCCATCCAATTGACGTGCCCAAAACTGCACTTCTCTACGTGCCACCAAGTAGTTGGGTAAAATGTTATAACAATCACCCATTGGAAATATGGCACACAATTTTATGATGTTCACACCCATCATTGTAATTATTTCTAATTATGGTGTAAGGGCACCTGATTGTACAAATATGGTTGCATTGAAACATTATTTTTAAGAACCTGTAAAGCCATGGTAAGTTGCAGAGAAAAACCAAAAAAATTATAGAAAAAAATACAGAGAATTTGCCATGGGAGGGAAATCTATAAATCATCTGCTCAAAAAGAATGAGCCTTAAGATCTCTTAGGGATTAATGAAAATATTTAGAGGTAATTTGAAGCAGTCAGAAAGATGGATTATTATCGGTTTATTAGTTAGAACCAAGATGCTAAGGCCACCAAGGATTTCATAGAGTATTTGAAGGATGGGGTTGCCCGAATGCATGGACTAGATATTCTAGTCACAGAGACACATATTGTGAAAATTACTGGTATCCCTTAGACAGGGGATCATGTATACAAATATGAAAACCCTGTGGATTATGCAAAAATATTTTTCAAGCGACCAGAGATACATCTAATATATTCTAGATTATCGAGGCAACACCTCCTGGATCTTTGGAACCAAGTTTTCAAGCAGATAGCCAGATTATTCACATGCAATGGTAGGTACTCATGGTTCAATGCAAACCATTTATATTTTTTGAATTATCTATTACATGGGGACCAAATCAATATCCCTTATTACCTAGCATGTGTCCTAAAGGATGAGGCTAGGTAGTACCAGGTAGGGACAACTACTACTATCGTACACCATGGGTTGATTTCAACCCTAATCAGGCATGCTAAGGCACATAAGGAGGCATCAATTGAAGAAGGCACCACTATTTAAAAACAATAGGAGATAACAGAAGTACCTAAATCCTATGGTCAATTTACTATAGGAGCATCAGGACTAACAAAGTCGATGCCTGGCTCCCATCAAGATCAACCAACAAGGGAGATAGGTCAAACTTCATCCCCTATATTTGAGGAAGCAGAACGGAGAGTGCCAAGCCTTGTTTGTGTGTTGAAATATCCAAGGAAAAGGAGCAGGACAAGGAAAATGTCCTTGGATATCCCTAGTTTGTTCAATGATGAAATTATCATTGAAATAACTGAGGATGAATTTGATATCTAGGTGTTGTAGAACATGGCTGGTAGTGAGCCTTCTAGGCCAACAGTCCAAGAAGAGGACCTACAGAAATAGGTGCAAACATTGAAGGAGCATGCTTTCATTTGGGAAAGAAAATACAAGGCAGAGAAGACCCTCTTTGAGGTGTCTAGAAAGGTAGCTATAGAGAAATAATTGGAGATGTATAACACCATCCACTAGTTGTAGAAAGCTGTACAATAATTAAAATTACAGGTTCAACAAATGGAGGTTGGTCAACTAGCCAAGGTTGATGCTGCATTTCAAATAAATTGGGTAATGGAGGTGCCTATGACTTCTCTATATTCAAATAAAAATATTTCTTCTTCTAGTCAGTTTCAATCTGATGCCAGAATAGAAACCAACCTAGCCGTTGAAGCAGAGGATATTTCTAAAACCTCTACTAAAACAAGATATGAAGAACAGAAGGGCCTAATTTCACAAACAAACCCTCTTGAAGTAGATATTGAAGATAATGAGGGAAAAGAGTTAGTTGGAATATTTGATGCTACCCAGTCAGATGGTAAACTACCAGATGATCGACTAGGAGTGGCACCGTTAGCTGGGGAAGTTGAATCACCATTGGGTGCTACTCAATTGGCTGATGATAAACAAATAGTTGACTTTGCTGTTAAGACAAAATTAGGACAAGGTAAAAGCTCTGGAAAGCATCACTCTTAGGAGTCAATTGGTCCCATAGAGAATGCACAGTCAACTGGTCAACCATTGGTTGATCAAACCAAGGTTGAACAATTGGATGACCAAAATGTAGTTGAAACAACTGGAGATACACCAGGGAACCAAGAAAAAAATAAGTAAAGTCCTCTAAGGCCTGGAAGAATCAGCCTTGTAGAAGAAATAAGAAATTAGTCCTTTAGCATCCATAGTTGAAGCAACAACACCTGAACCATAAAAGAAGTTATAGCCCAAGAGGAAAGCAGAAAGGACACCATAGAAGAAATGGAAGACAAAGTCTAGAGCAACAAAACAACTAAAGAAAAAGGCCATACATTGAAAACTGAAGGTGAAACTAAACTAAACCTCAGGTGAATAAAGGGTTACATCCATGAAAACCTTTGCTAGCTAGAAGGTGCAGTTCCAAGAGCTCCAAAAGAACTTGAAGGAGGCAAAAAAGGAGTGGAAGGCTTATAAGAAAACAACTCGAGAGCTAGGTATCTATGTTACCCCTGCACAACCAAAATATTTTTGGAGTATATATAGTTCACAAGATGAAAATCCCTCAAGGATGAGGGAATATCTGGATAAGATGGGAATATTCAACAAAGAGCCAATGATGCCACTACTGGAGACAGCATCTAAATTTTTGCCCCCTGAAGATGCAAAAGATAATTCTACAGAGGAAAATGATGAAGAGAAGAATGTTGTAGAGGACACAATGCTTGACCCTGAAAAGGTAAAATTTCCAAAAGCCCAAGTGCATGATACATCCCATTATCCACCATGGGATAAACTTGATTTTCTAGTGGTAGTCCAACTACATTCGAACCATCAGTACCGGAAGTAGCTTGAGACTACATTCTAGAAGGATGCCACTATATTTATAGGTTTTTACATAGATGAAGCAACAGGTAGAAATAAGTGGAGCAGAACAAGACCACACATTGAAGTAGGACCTATTCGACCCCTATGACGTAGTCCATGGTAGAAGGCACCTGAAATAAAAGCAGGTCCCAGTAAACCAAAAAAGGGAGGTAAATGAAAACATGACAAGGAATGAGATAAAACCACCACCTGGGAAATAAAATGAAGAAACAGGGTATACTAGAAGGCTTTTGAAATAACAAGAGATTACCAGTAGAAGGTGCCACGAGGATGTGGCAAAATCTAAGCATGGGAGGATGATGAGCACCAAAAATACTCATATTTTTGTATGGATTTATAATACATAGTGCGGAATTATTTTTTATAAGATGTAATTTTTAATGAAAGTTTCATATATATTTAATAGAAATTGGTATATTCTCTAATATGTATTTTTAGTGTGATTTGTGTGTAGATTCAGTGATTTTGCTACATTTTTTACATATTTACATCCAGGTCCCATGTGGACCTGGCACTTCATGTTTTATGGTGGAAATATAAGGACAATGATGACCACAACAAAGGATATGTATGCTGAGTTAAGGCGCCTGAATCCTGAATTCGATATCAAAGGCGCCTACCTCTCAACTTTAGGATTAGAGGCACCTGACTCCCAGCTTTAGGGTCAAAGGTGCTTGAATCTCAAATTCAAGATCAAAGGCACATGACTCCCAGCTTCAGGGTCAAAGGTGCCTAAATCTCGACTTCAAGACCAAAGGCATCCGACTTCCAGCTTTGGGGTTGACGACACCTAAATACCAACTTTGGAATCAATAATATCTAATTTCTAGTGATAGGTTAGACGACACTTGACTCCCATCGAGTAGAAGTATAATAAGAACTATGTTTTCAGAAGAAATGGAATTGTGATTTCTAGTGATATATGCAGATAAAAGACAACAATGTGAACCAGAATAAATTATCAATTTCTCATTAATGGCTAAACAAACATGTAAATAGAGCAAACACATAAATCGATTATATTGATATCGATTTGTGGTATAATTATTGGCATACTCTATCAATAAATAGAACACATAAAATTAGCGCATGTTCATTGTCTATGATTATTTTATGCGTGTTTGTTGTAACCACAAGTCTGAAATAGATTTACCTAAGCTTGTAATTAGGAATGGTCGTGCACTATATAAATGCATTATCTATGTAATTTTTCTAAAACTGCAATAAAATACAATTTGTTTGAGTGTTTTATTAGTCTCAAACTAGCATCCAATTAATGAATTGATTTGGGCAAAATATGCTGAAATCTTGGGCCCACACTCAATAGTATTCCTCCTACCTTTTCCCCTATTTTATGTTATTTTATTTATTTCCTATTTTTTTCTATGTTTTCTACAAATTAGTTTAGTTTCATAGCTTTCCCCTATTTTTCTATACTTTTCCAGCAAGTGTGCATTTTTCCTTTTATAATTTATTTAAGTCATGTCTTTGATAATATAAAATATATTAATAGTTTGGATAAAGAATAATAACTCAATTGCAACAACGCACCCCCCAAATCATAGAATTTGGAGGACTCATCTCATTAGAAATTACATGCATACATTGTGCATGATTTTTTGTAAGTTTACGACTGTACCGCATTAAAAATTAAATGGAGATAATGAATTAAATCGTAGAAATTAACCAATGCTTTTATCAACATCTATTACTCTAGAAGAAGTTCATTTAGCTCTTTTCTCTTTTAATATGGATAATTCCCTAGGTCTAGATGGGATCTCTACAACTTTTTACCAATATAATTGGGATATAGTGAAGGATTCTTTATTGGTGGTAGTAGAACATTCTAGGGTAAAATAATACATACCTTATAAAATAAATGCAACATATCTTACCCTAATTCCAAAAAATAATGATGCTAAATTGTTTGATTCTTTTAGACCCATAAGCCTATGTAATATAACATATAAGATTATCTCCAAAGTGATGGCGAATAGATTAAGGCCATTGTTAGATAAAATAATTTTAGAAGAGTAAGGAGGATTTGTGAAAGAGAGACAAATTCTGGATGGGATCATAGTATCTCATGAAGTTATACATTCAGTAGCTTCAAGAAAATAGAAAACAATGCTCTTAAAACTTGATATAAGTAAAGCCTATGATAGGGATAAATGGAATTTTATTTTTGTAGTTTTAGAAAAGTTTGGTTTTGGGAAGAAGTGGGTTAGATGGATTAAAGCTTGTGTCTCTACTATTTCTCATTTAGTGTTGGTCAATGGGTTAGTAACATAATATTTTAAAGCCAAGAGAGGCCTTAGATAAGGAGATCCTCTAGCCCTTATGCATTCCATCAATGACACCATTCTCTTGGTTTACTAAGTGCATGATAATTGTGATATTTCCCTTTTAGTCCATCTTGTCATACACTTAGTAGATCCTCTTGTGCATCCCTATTCAATTTCACCTACTCCTCCAACATGAATAACATTCAAAATTTTCATGCCATTCAAAGTCCAGTAGATTTTAATATTCCTACTTTTGAAAGTGATATTAATGTTAAAGCTCTAAAGAAAAGGTTAGATCAATTGAAATAATGCTTATAAGTTCACAAATTCTTGAACAATAAGAAGATCATGTTTTTTTCTACTTCCATGATGTATATTTACAACTAGTGGGATGCTTATACCACTAAATCCAAAAGAGAGAATGTTGATGTTGGAATATCAAAACCATAATTAAAAAAATTGATTAATGCATTAATTATGAATACTACCTTAAAGAAAACTAATATGAACACCACCTCAAATAGAAATAATTATGTCAAAGGGGAGATTAATATGTCAAAGACTACAACAATAATTTCTATAAACTGATGGGAAATTGGACTTATAATATGCAAAATGGAAAATGAATCTTAAGTACCATAGTGGCCTATATTTATACATTCAAGCGAAAACATATCTTCTTAATATTGCCATATTAGGATAAACATGCATATACCAACAAAGACTTATGTAAAGTTGAAAAATAACAAGGTTTAAAAGTAAATCATATCTAGAAAAAAATCAATTTAGAAAGGAAAAGAAGGATTCTTGGACCATCTTGTGTGGAATTTGAATAGCTTTAAAATGAGTTGTCATATGAAAAAATCCGAGCAATAGTGAGGGAGATATGATCTTGTGAAGTCAATCATTCAAAACAAGGGTAGTGATGATTTTTCAAGTCATGAAAAACAAAATTGTAAATATTTCTCAGCTAGGGTTCGAACGATAGGAAGAGCAATGAAGGGCTAGGACTTTAGTGAGGCAAGACATTCTATTTGGACAAAGAATTTTTTAGCTAAGTTTTTTTCCCTTTCTTTATCTTAGAAATTGTGCATGAAAAATTTATAAAGTTTTTATCAAATATTATATTTGCTATAAGACATTCAGATAATTTTCAATAGATTTTGAATTTTAGTTTCCTTTCCAGGGATAAATTTATATTTAAATTCTTAGAATCATATCTAGTGGTAGAGGTTAGTGAGTGCACCTCAGAGAGATCCTTGTTTCTCCAACATAGGGTATTTTTTGGTAAATTTAATGGGTATTGGCCAGGGGATTTAGCCTTGAGAAAATATATTGATAGGAGTTGGAAGTATCTAGGAGTGATTCTATCATTTCTTCCCAAAGGTTTCTTCCTAGCCATTTTTTATTCTAGGTAAGAAAGAGAAAAATCCTAAAAGGGGGTTCTTGGTTTATGGGAAGAGCAAGACTCTCCCTTACTCGTTGGTATGAAGGATTTTCACCTAAAATGTAAATCTATACTTAGTATGAGTCTAGATTAGGATGTTTGGGTTGCCCATTGCATTTTGGAAAATAGATACCTTCAAGGCAATAGGCAACACTCTACAAAAATTCCTTGAGATTTTAGATACGATGAAATATGGATTCTTGGCTATTTATGGTTGAATATTGGTCATGATTGATATAAGTAAAGCTTTACCAGAATCAATATTACTTAAGTATGGGGATAAGATGTGGAACCAAACTATAGATTATGAAAATATATCTTTTAGATGTAGAAGATGTCATGAAGTGGGGTATATTGAGATATCATGCCCTAAGAAGAGCCCAACAAAATTATATGTAGAAAACTGCAAGAGAATTATAAAATATGGTTATTAACTTCTAAGAAATAGATCTAGAATTATAAAAGAAAATATATAGTGGAGACCAATAAGGAAGGATATTGGAAGAAATACCAACTCTTTTGAGGCTTTAACCTATGAATAAAAAGTAGATCAAAACTTAGAGGACACAATACAACAATTTCAACATATTAACAAGGAACCATCTATTTAGTATGATCATGATTTAAGGAAGAACATTCTCGATGAACCTAAGGAATGTGTCTCATCAGATTTTTAAGACTCTCTTGAAGTACCATGCACCATTTAGGAGAAAAAATGATAAAGAAAATTTAGTTTTAGAAGTTAATACCTCTTCCATTAATAAGAAAATACTAGAAAATAAGGAGGACAAGTCAAAAGCTTCTATAATAGAGCCAGGAGAGGATAAATATGATGAAAAAATTTGTGAAATAATATTGAGGAATAGAATAAGAAGACCTACTCCTGATATAGGCAAGGAAAAAAGATGAAAACCCTCAAATTATCAAGCAAGATCCATGGAAGCAAGAGCTAACATAGAGAAAGCAACACAAACTAAGTTGGTTGAACTTCTCTTTACCAAAAAAAAAATGATATTGGTAATATGCAAGAGGGGAAAAATCTCCTAATGAGAAATGATTATCATCTCATGGAATATAAGGGGTGCTAATGCCCCCTCAAAGCATAGGTGTATTAGGGACCTATTTTTAAGTAATAAATATGATATTCTCTATCCAAGAAACTAAAATGACAAAAGAGGAAGTTTCAAAAACTATGAAAGTAGTTTGAATAATATGTGAATGGAATGTTATGGATTATGAAGGAGCAGTAGGGGGAATTCTAACTTGTTGGAATCCTTCTAGAACCTCTTGTGTAACCATTCATAAAACTAGGCATTGGATAGCCTCTTTAGTCACTTGCTACTTTGCAGATATTAATTTCATCCTTATCAATGTATATGGACCTACAACTCAGTTAGGTAGATTAGTAGTTTGGAGTGGGATTGAAGCCTCTATAAGAAGTAAAGACCAAGAGACCCGATTCGTTATCATTGGAGAATAAATGCCATAACCAATATAGAAGAAAAAATTGGAGGAATTAGGAAATTGACCCAAAGTATAAAATATTTCTCAGCTTTTTTTCAAAATAATGATCTATGGAAAGTTGAGTTTGAAGAAGACAACTATACTTAGACCAACAATAGGAGAAGCCATAACCTAATAACAAAAAAAATATACAGATGGATTCTCTTAGATCATTGGCTAGATGAAGGAACTTGTGCTAAAATTAATACCTTAACAAGGATTGGTTCACCAATAAGAGTTAAGATGGTGGTAAGTGAATAAAAAAAATCATATTTTAAATATGAGCAGATGTGGGAAGACCATCCTCAATTTATTGATATGATATCTCAAATGTGGAATTATTTAGGTAGTGGTGGGTTGCATGCTATTCCAAATCAAATTAAATCTATAACATCTAGATTAAAATAATGGAACAAGAACAAATTTAGAAATATTTTTGAGAAGAAATAAGAACTAAAAGATAAAATTTAAAAAAACCAAAAGGGTGATCATAATAATCCAAGCTCAAAGGAAAGGGAGTTGCTTAGTGAATATCATAATATTTTAAGTAAGGAAGATAAATTCTGGAGATTAAATTCAAGATAGACATGGTTAAAAGGAGATAAAAATACAAAGTTTTTCATAGGATGGCTATAGTATAGAGATCAACTTCTATAATTAGTAGAATTAAATCAATAGAAGGGGCTTGGATTGAATATCAAAGTGAAATTAGAAAAGAGGTAGTCTTTTTATCAAAATATTCTAGGTTCATAGGAGATCAAAGTTCTTAATGATAAACTTATTCAAGATGTTCCTTAAGTTATAACGGATGAAGATAACAGGAAAATAATGGAGCCTATTAATCTAGAAGAAGTTCATTTAGCTCTTTTCTCTTTTAATAAGGATAAATCCCTAGGTCCAGATGGGCTCTCTACAGATTTTTACCAACATAATTGGAATATAGTGAAGGATTATTTATTAGTGGTATTGGAACAGTCTAGGGTAAAACAATACATACCTTATAAAATAAATGCAACATATCTTACCCTAATTCCAAAAAATAAGGATGTTGAATTATCCGATTCTTTTAGACCTATAAGCCTATGTAATATAGCATATACAATTATCTCCAAGGTTATAACGAATACATTAAGGCCATTGTTAGATAAAATTATTTCAGAAGAGCAAGGAGGATTTGTGAAAGGGAGAAAAATTCTAGATGGGATCATAGTAGCTCATGAAGTTATACATTCGGTAGCTTCAAGAAAAGAGAAAGCAATGATATTAAAACTTGATATAAGTAAAGCCTATGATAGGGTTAAATGGGATTTTTTTTTGCAGTTTTAGAAAATTTTGGTTTCGAGAAGAAATGGGTTAGATGGATTAAAGCTTGTGTCTCTACAATTTCTTATTCAGTGTTGGTTAATGGGTTAGTAAAATATTTTAAAGCCAAGAGAGGCTTTAGACAAGGAGATCCTCTATCTCCTAATTTTTTCATTATTATGGCAAAGGTTTTGAGTAGGAAATTAAACAAGGCTTACAAAGATGGGCTTATAAGTGGACTTAAGGTTAGTAATAACATCGATAACATCACCCATCAATAGTTTGTAGATGATACAAACCTTTTTGGAAGGTCAAGGATAAATGAGGCCAGAGCTTTGAATAAATTTTTAAAAGAGTATGAAAGAGCTTAAGGGCAAAAAGTTAATAGGACAAAATCCAAAATTTACTTCCTTAACACTTGCTAATATCAAATCAAGAATTTATAGGTTGCTTCAAATGGAGGAGGAAAATTTACCAATAACATATCTAGTAATACCATTATTGGAGGGGAGAATGAGGATAGATTTATGGAATCCAGTTATTAGTAAAGTTCTAAATAAACTTCCTGCTAAGAAAGGTAGATGGTTATCATTTGTAGGAAGAGTGCAGTTAATTAAGTCAATCTTACAAACGATTCCAACATATTATATGTCATTGTACTCTATGCCAAAACCAGATAAAAAAAGTTTAATATATATTATGCAATCCTTTTTATGGTTACGTTTACATGATAAAGGAAATTTTCTTTGGTGAAATGGAGCAAGTTGTGTGATGATAAAACTAGGGGAGGTATTGATTTAAGAGTTATTACAGATGCAAACTTATCTCTTAGGGGAAAAGTTATCTGGAGATTATACAAAGAGAGTCAAATAAAATGGGAAAGAATGCTTCTAAGTATGTTGATCTCAATGACCCAAGTTTAATATTTACTGCTTTCTCTTTACCAAATGGTTCTACTCTTTGGAATGGTTTATTTTTTATTTGTATCTTATGATTAAAGGTTTAAGATGGATGGTGGGAACTGGAAAACAATTCTATTTGGATGGATACTTTGTGTGATGAAAAACCTCTCAATTTAGATCCAATTTTGAAACCTTAGATGAGATCACTTGGCAAATATGGTGATAAGATTTCAAACATTTTGTGCAAATATCAAGAAGGAATATACAAATGGAAATAAGATTTTTTATGACTATACATATATTGAAGCTAAGAGACGTTTGAGTAGAAAGATAAAAACTATGATTATTTCAAGGGGAGCCAAGAATAAATTGATTTGGGATTTGAATAGCTCAAGAGAATACACAACAAGAAGTGGATATAATGTTCAACACCAACAAAATAATAATTTCATTAGAATATGGATAAATATTTGGGATAGCCCAAGAATTCCTAAAGTCAGAATTTTTTTTTGGCTAGTAGGTCATACAAGAATTTTATCCTAGGATAACCTTATGAAAATGGATTTTCATGGCTCCTCTCAATGTGTTTTTTGTAATAAGGAGGAGAGTATAGACCATCTCTTGGGACATTTCTCAATAGTCTAGAATATATGGCAATGGATTCTTAATATGTTTGGTAAATGCATGTGATGAATAGCAAAATTGAAGATTGGTTAAAGCAATGGTAGAGAAATTATAAAAGTGAGGCTATACAAACTATATGGGATATATCAAAAGATACAATACTTTGAACTATATGGCTATGAAGGAATAGAAGAATATTTAAAAGAAAGGAAGGCAATTTAGAGGTAACGAAAAAGAAGATATGTTTAGCCATAGGGGAGTCTAAACCAACCCTATCAACTTACCCAATCCATAATTTGGAAGCAGAGAGCCTTGATAGATGGATTCAAGTCATTAAATTAATTATGATCCTGGGTATAAGAGAAGCAAAAAAAACCAAATAATATAAAGTGGAAACCACCAGATGTGGATTGGGTTAAATTGAATTTTGATGGAGCATCTAAAGGAAATTCAGGACCAGTAGGAGGAGAAGGAATAATTAGAAATAATAGAGGAGAGATTTTGTCTCATTATGCTTTCAATAGTGAATTTAAGACAAATAATGAAGTTGAAGCTTGGGCAGTTTTAGAAGGGTTAAAAATATGTAAAAAAATAAAATAGAAGAGAGTATGGATGAAAGGGGATTCTCTCATAGTAATAAATGTAATTTTGAGGAAAACAAAGGCTCCATGGAACATACAAGAGGTAATTGTGGAAATTCAAGATCTTGCTAAAGAGTTTGAAGAAATCAGATTTACACATATTAAGGGAAGGAAAAAAATGTGCAGATAAGCTAGCCAATAGAGGTGTTGAGGTTAGTGAACTTAATTTATCCTTTCCATCATTAGAGGAAGTAGAAAGTTTAATTGAAGCTAACAAGAAAATGTTGATTGCATAAATCAATTAATGATTAACATTTACTTTAATATTTTCCATTGGTAATATCTGCTTTATTTTGTAATAATAACATGTTTTCATTTAGAATATTTATTATAATTTTTGTGGTTGCACTTGTATTTCAAGAAGGAAACTAACAATCCAGATTTGGTAAAGTGGAATATGATACTATAATGTTTTAGAAATATTACTCTACTAAGATGCAAGGCATAGATAGTAGAGGTGAAGTTTTGGCATTGTGAAGGTTGCTATAGAAAAATATCAAGAAAGATGCTAAATTCTAGATTAATTGTATTCATACAAAAAATTGAAAAGATCCAAAAAATGAAAATCAAGAATTCAGATATTTTATGTAAAATGATGTAGATTTCTAGCTATAGCATCTCAATTGAGATGATAAGTGTATATATTTGTAAAATATCAAGCTCTAAAGAAGAGAGATATAATTTGTCAAGGGTGGGGACGTGAGTACAACCCCTTATTATTCAACAAAAAAAATCTAGAAAGGACAAGAATAGTCCTAAGCTTAAATTCAAATCTTACATTGAAGATACCATAAAATATCTAAAAAGGTGTACATATTACAATATTTTATTTCACAATCTGAATAAACATTATGTCTATTCATAATTTTTGATCAAAAGACAAGCACTTGCATCACCACCTAATTAGACATCATCTTCCTTTATACAAGGGGATAATGAGGACCAAATCATAGATATAGGGCTAGATGTCATCATTATTGCAATCGAGTTTTGCTAGATGAACCAACTAACAAGTATTTCTCACTTAAATATGTGGGTGTAAAGAGAACCTTTATATTTAACTATAAATAGATAGTATCTATAAGAACTTGATTTCTACATATACAATCAAGTGAATGAACCTACCAAATATACTTCATCCACAACCATATAATGTTGTATGATTTTTAAAAGAAAATTCCATCCATGTCATTGAACAATATCATTTTCCCTTTTCCATCAAGCCTTCTTAAGGATAAGATGTTTATGATATTGTTGCACTTGTGATATCCTCTAAAACTCTACATGTGAGCACAATTGATCTAGGAACTCAACTTGAAGCTGATTTCTTATTAGCAATAGAAGAATATATAAGCAATACAATGGAATCTCAAGTAGGTTAAGTGGTTGCAACAATTTACCAAACATGGCCAACCACTTAACTAACAGATAACTATTTGCTAAACAAGGATGACAACTAACTGCTAGAAGACAAGACATATCCTAATAGTTAACTAAACACCCAAACAACTTAAAAACCTATTTCCAACATGGGCATACTATGCATCACGTGAATACAAAGTGCATGAAATAGGAAATTAATAAAATAATAAATAATAATAACTTAGGCTTAAATGGATAAGCTTAAGCATCCTCAACACTCCTCCCAACCATAGAAGCATTGGACCCCAATGCTCTCAACAAATGTGGAAATTCATGGGCCATATCATGGTGAGGAATATAGCGAGCCATGTGTGGAAAGTAACCACAACGAGATGACAAGGTAAGAAGTGGAAGAACCCTATCCAATGTGATGAGTCTTCATCTTGAAAACTCTATCTAAAATGAGTGAAAGCTGACGATCAAGTGCCACTAATACTGTAGGGCTGATGATAGGATCAGGTACCAAAAGAGGATTCTAGAATGGTGTCTCTAGAAAGTAGAACTTATCCAAAGGAAGCAAAAATATATCTCCAACATGAGATGAGTGATGATTGTGATTCTTGCACACCAAGCGGAGTCTCCTTCAAGTCCTGTGGTATCTTACCTAGAAGGCTCTACTAGTGCTCAATGAAGGAAGTGTGCTTAGCTTGCTCCTCCATGTGTGCAATGGTGGGAGTGGGAAAAGCAAATGATAAATTCTATGGAGTAAGTGGTTGCATATCCAAAGGTGTGCTCGAAATGATGCTAATAGAATGAATGGAATATTTCTCATGAGTGAGAGTGATGGGTTCCTTAACCACTTGCTCTTGTGATTTTTTATTTGGTGGGAGTGAAATTTCTTCTTTATCATGTGCCTTTGATGGTGCTTGTTATTCAAAATATGTGGAACTTATGCAAGTAGGAGCCAAAATGAGTGCTTGACTTAGTGGCTTCCGCACTTGCCTACAACTTAACATCAAATTTGATGTGGGTGTAATGCTTTGTATCAAGTAGGTTTTATCATGTAAATCCAATGTATATGTGTTATTTTTAGAATGATAAACAATATTCCTATCAAATTGATAGGGTTTACCTAGCAATAGTCCACAAAAATCCATCTCTGTGACATCACATCTTACTTTATCCAGAAACTTATCACCAAAAGCAAAAGTCAAGGTGCAAGTGTGGGTGATGTTAGATGTGGAGTCTACATATTTCCACCCAAGTGCATATGGTTGGTGATGTGGCTTTATGGGAAGCTTCAACTTCTCCACAATGGAATGAGGTTCTTTTGTGATCCGTTATCTATGATACAATCAACATAGAAATCATGTGTAAGGTGGGCTCTAGTGACAAACAAATGGTCATGACCCCTTTGAGCAAATACATTTGACATAAGGGTAACTTTGTTCAATTTACCCTTTAAAGAAATATACTCTTCTTCTATCCCTGTAGCCACAATGGCACCATCATGTGGTTCCTCACTTGTAGGCTATAAAATTAGAGATTTCTTCTTCTTGAATTTTTCAAAAGTAAAGCATTAGAAGGAGAATATTTTGAATGAGAAGAAGAAGAATGTGCTTTAGGTGAAGTGCAAGGAGAAGAAGAATGAGGGGAAGAATGAGAAGCGTTCTTCACCTTATGTTGATGTTGATTCCCACCTCTGGAAGAGCTCTCCTATGATGAACAAGATTTGTAATATGCACCAACTTTATCCTCTACAAGAATGGCATGGTTGAATGCCACATCCAAGGTGAGGAAAACATTGAACTTGATTTTTCTAGGAATTTGATCTTGCAATCCATGAGTGAACTTATTAATCAAATCCTATTTTGAATATTTCACACCAAGAAGTACCCTTAGCCTATTAAATTAGAAAATATAGTTAGAAATAGACATACTATAAACTTACCTCAATCTATACCACTTGGTAGTGAGGTCACTTTGGTAGTATGGTGGAAAAAATATATTTTTCAGAATTTGGATCAATTCTTTCCAAGTCATGGTGGCATTATGGCTTTGTCTTTATACAATTAAAACTTTTTCTAAGCATGTGAGTTTGACTGCAGCAAATACAACTTGTTCATCTTCAGGAATTTCAGCATAAGCGAACCAAGTTTGCATATCTAAAATTCATGTAGACAAGACATTAGGATCCCTAGATCCATCATACAATTTGACCTCACATTTAGCTTTGTTGGCATGATTTTGATGAAATTTTCTATCACTAGGAGTCAATTGCACAACAATGTCTTTTACCTTATCTGCAAAAATATCTACTATAATAGTAAGGTTTTCCATGTTTGATTTGAGGTCATTAGCCATGCTTTTTTGTGTATATTCCCGACTAGGAGGATTACAAAATGGTCTTTGCAAGAACTAATCTAGGCTTTAGGAATAATTTTACAAGTTTCCTAATGCACAAAAATTGCCTAGATTTTTACAAAATTTTGCCTTCCAAATTTACAAAAATGGCTATTTTAGTGCTTTTTACAAAACAAAATCCAATTTTGCAATTACAAAAATTAGCACTAAAATCCAAAAAATTAGCCCTTAATAAGCAAAAATATGCTTTTGGAAGGAAAATAATGAGGTCAATTTTGCAATTTACTGAATAAAAATGTAAAAATTGATGAAAAAGGAGGAAAAATCACCTTCAAAGTCCCCTTTTTTCTGGTTTTGGCACCAAAAAATAAAATTTGAATTTTCAAAATTTGAAATCTCCCTCCAAAATTTAAAATCTTATCTTTCCCACCATTTTTTTAAGTAGTCAAACCCACCGATCAATTAGGAGTTGATTGTGGTATTTGGTCAACTACGGTCGAAGAACTGTGTGCAAGCAATCAAATATCATAATCTGTAGGTCAATGGATCCAGAACAATGGTCATAATATTGTAGACACCAAAACAACACCAATCTGATTATGTGGCTACAAGCACTGACCGAATTGGCATACATAGCCCCTAGGGCAGCCCCCAGAGGTTAAATAGTGGTCCTAACCACTCCCAAAGTAGTTTTGGAAGGTCAGAGGTCAATTTGGCACCTTTCAAGCACTCTGCTCCCTATTCGTTCCACCCTGGGACGATTAGAATGCTATTCGCCCCACCCCGGGATGATTAGCAGCAATCGCTCCAGGGTGGGACGAATAGCAGGTTTGATGGGCAAAAAGTCAAACCTTGAAAAATGGCAGCCTAGGTCCACCACTCAACTCCACCTCCAAGGCATGGGAGTGCGAGTGAGCATTTCATAGGTAGTCAAAGAGGCAGTCATGGAGGCCTAAATCAAGGAGCCCTTAATCAGGGAGGAATCTTCTCTCCCCTGACAAGGCATGATGGCCAAGTGGCGCCCTTGCATGCGCATTCAAAGGAGACCCTTAGGTCTATAAAATGGTGAGCCTTCTCACCCCAAAAAAAGGATAGAGTAGGAGCATTTGGAGCAATGGAGTGCTGCCAAATTATACCCTCACCCCTCATTGTGCTTCCTACATCCTTGATCTCTCTTTTGGAAGGGAGGTTATCGGGTGAATACTAGGAGCACAATATGGACCCAAAACCTAAAAAATCGGCCACAATCCCACACCAAATTTGCTGACACAACCCCCTAGGAGGTTTTGGACCCATCCCAAGTGGATTGGTGTCAAAACCAAGCCCCAAACGGTGGGCGTCCTGCCCTCGGGCGCCCTCGCACTGTTGCAGTCCTAATCGCCCCACCCCGGAGTGATTAGAAATCTACATTATATTTATTTACTATTTATTTTGCATCATGTTTTATGTGATTTTTTTATGCTTCTGTTCAATTTTCACTGCATTCTGACCTATTTTGACTGTGTTTTTATCATTTTACGCGTTCACTAACCTATAGGGGGTGCCTTCAGATACAGGGAAATCTGGGTAGAATCTACCAAATCAGACCTTCTGGGTCATCTCAAAATTCCCCATTTTGCCTAACCCCAAGTTTTCAAGTATTTTGGAGGCCTCTGGATAGGACATTTGGGAGGTCACTTTCGCACATTTTGTGATAGTCGCCAGCGTCCCACCCCAGAGCGATTAGAAATCCATGCATGATTTCCTAACTGTTATTTTTGCAATGTGTCCCTAATGATTTCTGGATGCTCCTATTCAAGTTTCATCTCATTCTGACATGTTTTGATCTCTGTTTTATTATTTCATGTATTCACTAGCCGGAGGTCTTGGGGATTGCATGTTTCCTTCCATCCGCATATGCTATTAACCATTTTCTGTTTCTCTGTACATAGGATCTCGACACTAGAGGGGAAGAAAGGAATTATGGATGCACTCACACAAGTGGTACCAACGTTTGGCCCACCCATTTTGAATGTGGGCACGTGAAAGATCCCGAAGGGAAGCGTACCATCCGTTGGTGTAACAAAATTGTATCGAACGCTCCGAGCCCCTGAAATGGGGGGGAACGTATTGTAACTAGATCACAAGCAACATTAATAAAATATGTTGCACTTTAGTTTTGCTTTACATCTCATTTCATTGCATCATTTTCCCTTTTCATGCACTTGTTCTTTGCATTTTTGTAGGACTTAGCGTTTCATTATACATCTGCTTTTGTTTGCATCACACCCGGTACGACGTGCTTCCGTAGACATGATTTCAGTGGAGATCATGGTGGGACCCTATCCCCTACTATTGGGATCAAATTTTTGATCAAAATTTTATGTTTTTCTTGCAGGTGTGTTAATCCTTAGGGCGTTGGACTATTGCTCGTGCCACCCTATGACGAATACAGACTGGAATTCATTCCACCCCGGGATGAATACATATTCATCTCACCCTATGATGAATACATATCTGCTATTCATCCCACCCTGGGATGATTAGCTCTCTGTGCATTTTTTGAGCAGAAACTCAGGGGCATCTGGTGTGGGCAGAGAAGAGGTAGGTTTTTTGAACATCCTCTGTATTTTTCTATTTTTGTCTCTGCAATTTTTCTGTTTTCTTTGCTTGCATAGGGAAGTTTGCTGCATGTTTTCTTTCTTTGCGCAAGTAAAAGGAACCACACACACCATGTAATAATATTAACATCAAGGAGTTGGTCTTAAAACCCCAACACTTGATCAAGACCAACGGTGGATTTCATCACCACCTTGGCTTGGATTTTGCATACATAACCCTGATCGCGACTGTTGCTAGACGTAAATCCTAATGAAAGCTGACCAAGTGTAGTGGGGGTGATTCCCAATGCATGAGGATAAGTCTTCTATGGTAGGTGTCAAAAATAGAGTGATTCCCCTTTCGTACCGCCTATGTTCCATGTACTGTTTGCTCTCGCGTACCAATAGTTTCCCTCACGTAAGGGCGGGTATATTGAGAGGTTCGGTATAATGGCCTGGAAGTGGTATATTGAAGGGGTGACCATTTTGGAGATATAAGAGCCCTCATCATGCATGAATAACAAAATTTTCTTTACACGGTTTGCACAAAAAAAATCAAAACACACTGAACCAGATTTAGGACACACATTTAATCAGTAAATGAGATAATCATTTCTTTGTTTGTGTGATCCCTTTTGTTTGGTTTAGCATAAAAAATCATAAAGGAGACTTCGTTATAGCACAAGGAGGCACAATTCACCTCCGTTATAGCCCCAAGGACTTGGTCATACCACCTTGGCGGCCTGACCCACAAAATAGTCCACATCATACCATTACAGAATGGGACTATAGAGGATCCCCATCGAGGGGCACTCCCATTCAACATAGACCCTTTTAAGAGGAGTACAGACATGGGAAGACCCCCTTAGACACTCATTATGAGTGGCCACCACACGATGAAGCATTGGAACATCATAGGGTTCATAAGGAGGGCCCACATGATTATATCATCCCTCCTCTACCCCTCATTACTGTCAGAACTAATAGGCCAAATCCAGAGCGCAAGGCTCTTCAGACAGGGTGGGCCAACTCTGCCCGCCCCTTTCACATGTACGAAAGGGAGCATGAGGAAAACCACTATATTCCTCAAGAGCAATACACAAAACATGGGAGCAATGCGCCTCTACACCTACTAATTATCAGGATCACCTACTGAGGCCAGAGCCTCGGGTGAATGTTGCTAACCTCGATAGAGGGAAGTGACCTATAGAGATCTCGGATCACCATGACCGAGATAGATATGTAGGAGAGGCATCTAGGCCTCCTAGACCTAAGACGATGGAACAAATCGACTTGGCATTTGCCAAACATGTCACCCGCCAAGCGCAAATCATGCAGCTTGAGCAAGATCAACAATAGTTAGAGCACCTGTATCATCTTAGCAAAGAGCGAATTCAACGTCAGATAGATGAGTTGCTCCAGAACACTATGCATGAGAGGATTCCAACCCCTCGCACACATAAGACAGAAATTTATGAGAGGCACAACCCCTTGGTGCGAGATAGGTCTCCATGACCTTATCAAGCGTTGCCTCCAAGACCTCCTAGACCTGAGTGGGAGGCCACTCCTAGAACCAATGATGGGCGCCTTCCTCGGGCACCCACCCATGTTTATAGGTCACACCTAGGAACTCCTCAAGAAGCCTATGAGGAATTTGAGTGGGAAGAAGAGTGGGCTGAAATGCCCTACCAAGGCAGGGGGGTGCTATCCGGCTACCCCTCCATAGGCCTCAAGTTCCCCGTAATTCACAATGGGAACAAACCAAGGAGGAAGAGATCAAATCCTCCGATGCATACAAAGTGCTGCTAGAGTGCTTAGAGTCTATGGAGACCAAGACTTCTGGGCCCCAAAAGCCCACATTACGCCAGCTCCGTAGTCACCCTGTGCATCCTTCAGTGCCGACACCCCCATACCCTGAACACTTCAAAATGCCTCAATTGGCAATTTTTAGAGGGGATGAGGATGCCCAAGAGCACATGACAAGATTCCTAAGTCAATGCTTTGGCATTCAGGACAATGATGCATTGCTTCTAAGAATGTTTATAACCATGTTCGTAGGCCCTACCTCGGATTGGTTTACCCAGTTGCCGAAGCATAGCATCAGTAACCTGGACCAGCTAGTGGATGCGTTCCTTGAACGTTTTGCCTTCAACACCAAGAAGAAGGCATCATTAAGTGACCTAGCTAGCCTCAGGCAGTATGAGGAGGAAACCATGGCTGCTTATGGAAATCGGTGGAGGACGTTGCTTTCAAAGCTACCTTACCTCCCTCCCATGGTCGACCTAACCCAAATGTTCTCGAAGAGTTGCCTAAGGTCGATCTCCATGCTATTGTAGCTGCAACAATATGCCACTCTCGAGGAAGCCCTGGTGCAATCCAAGATAATTGAGGAGATCAAGATACAAGATGGTGAGATTGCCAAGCCATGCAAGAAAGAGTGGCCCAAAAATGCCAAAACTGGGCCCATGCAACCGAAACCCACCACGGTCAATCAGGTTGCCATAAACATACCAAATCCTACACAAATGACACAGCCCCCAAAGGCTAATTATCAGGTAGTTCCTCTTGATAGCTATGAAAAGGAAAATCATAAGCAAGAGCAGAATCAACAGCGTCATCCTAGGCGACAATTCACACACTTCACAGAGTCTAAAGACTCCTTGTTTGACCGCTTGTTCACGGAAAACTTGATAAACTTTCTGAAAAGTCGACCCATAGACCCCAACGCGCCAAAACCCAAGGGCTATAGGGAAGACTTATATTGTAGATTTCACCGATAGAAAGGACACGACATCTACGCATGTTGGAAATTCAAAAGCTTAGTGCAGGACCTAATAGACAACAAAATGCTAGCGGTGGATAATCCCGTAGCACTGAGCAACCAATAGATGGAGGTCTTCAAAGACCCCCTGCCTACCCATGATGCATAGGCAAAGACTTTACAAGTAAATGAGGTGACACAAAAATGCCCCATGCAAGGGTACATAGGGATGATAAGCATAGTGACATGGAACAAGAGATACCCAAGCACAACTGCCCTCGCTATAGCTACAGGAGATGTTCCATCAACGTCACAACTCCCACAACACCCTACACAACCTCCCCCACCTAGACCAGTGGCCATGATTTGGACTAAACTTACTCAAAGTTTAAGGACCACGTCGGCTAGGCTCTCCATTTATGAGCTCATCCAACAATCACCGCCCCATCGGGAGGCTCTGATGGAGATACTCAAAGCCATCGAGCTATAGCCCCACGAAGCAAATTCTTTCAACAACTTTGTGGGACATGTAAAATGATGCACAGAACCAGTCATAACCTTTAGAGAAGACGAACTAAAATTGGTGACTGGTGATATGGTGGATCCACCCCTGCACGTCATTGCGCGGGTCAACGAGATTCCATTCAAGAGGGTGTTGGTGGACACTGGCTCGTCCAACAATATAATCACAATGGCGGCATTAAAACACCTTAAGCTACCAACATCTCATATTGTGGCCTCCACCTATACTCTTCGGGCATTCAACGACGCGTTATGCTCGACGGTTGGCACAATTGTCCTACCCATCCAAGTGGGACAAAAGACTATTCCTACGTTGTGTCACATCCTCGAGGGTGAGATGGCCTACAATATCCTGCTAGGCTGGCCTTGGATCAGGGACATGAAGTGTGTCCCTTCGATAGCCCATCAATGCCTAAAATATACATACGAAGGGCAAGTGCATGTAGTCCCAGCAGACTTAGAGCCCTTTAAGTATTGCAATGCGGTGCAGTTGATGCCACAATCGACCCTCCCATCGACACATTTGGACTTTCAATTGAATCCATCCAAACAAGGTTTGATTTTGCCTACATCCCCACTGTTAAGTCCCTCAACTCACCAACCGGGCCCATCTTCATCATCTATTCCTTCACCAATGATGCCACCTACGGTGGCCACACCGAAGGACAATGGGAAGAAGCCCCTAGAGGAGATACCACCATTAGTCTCAACCATCTCTACCGAAGAGGTGCCCAACCGAATGGAAGTCGAGACACCTGGTTCACCCACCATGGAGTGGACTCAGGAAGAACTCCCATTCCCTCCCCCTCAACCACCGATGATTACCATTGAAATGGCCAATACGGGCCTGGGGGAGTACCTAGTGTGGAACATTGTGGCAACACCCATGCTTGAATCCATGCAAGACATGGGGAGACCTCGCCTCCCCATCGACACTATCGTCCCTTTAGGCTACCCACAAAATCAGACAAACTTTGTATATGGGGGCCTCGACAACGACATCGAACCTTACCTACAAGAGGAAGAGGACAAAGAGCCATTTGCTGAGAACGTCGACTATCTATCCAACCCAGACTTCGCCTTGAAATACCTTGGCCAATGTAATTGGCATGGATATGGATTGGGTAGATACGAACAAGGAATGTGCATTCTTTGTCAACCAAGATATCAGATGCCATATGATAAATTAGGAGTAGGGTTCAACCACCCTTTGCCCCTTGACATCTTGGTAGAAAACATGCAAGGCCTAGGGCTAGGCAACAAGGATGGGTTGGCACAAGATCCATATGCCAATCCCAACACAACATATACATTGGGGGATTATCTCCCATTGTTAACAACAAACCTTGTTGACCTCAACAACTCCTTCCCTTCGATCGAGAAAGGGGAAAGTTCAAGAAATTACCTCCAAGAGGGATATAGACAAGATCAAGGGGGATCTTCTGAAGACGAGTCAGAGTATGAGGTAGCACCTTGGGACCCTTTCGAATCCGATAGCAATCACTCGCAAGTGACACCCATAGACGACTATCAGGAGAACTTCGTGACAATGTTCCCCTTGAATGCTCCAATCGAGCAATTGCCACCTCAAGAGAATTCGGTCCTCCCACAGAGAGTGAAACAACCCAGATGGGACCAAATCAACTTGCTCGAATAGAATGAGCCTCACATGCCGCACATAGTTGTTGGAGCCAATGAAGGCCTATGGATCTCCGATAGCGACTATGAGGATGAGATCGAGATGGCATATCTCAACCATATGCGGCAACAACAACACCCCATGGACATTGACGATATGTTTGAACAGCTAAACATGGGGCCAAGGCATAGGTGGAATTTGAACCAAGCATAGTTGGACCAAGTGCTGCATCCACCACTTTAGGCATACAGAGAGCACCTTCCACCCGGAGACCCTATAGAGCCATCAGTGCCAAGGGTAGACCCTATCCTTCTATCCGCACATAGGGCCGATCCATTCATGCCAATACCCATAGAGCCAGATCCGGGGTATAAGGATCACCAAGGAAGTCCGAGTCAACACCCCCATGGTAATGGAGACCAAATTCATTTCATCAACATGATCTCCATTGACTTAACCGCCCCCATCCATAATCCAGCCGATCTAGCATGACCATTGTATCTAGACCTAGATGCCATAGACTGGGATCATGCTAACTCACCACCATCCCCATCAGAGTACTGGCCTTGCGGTGAGATGCTTCATTTCACCCCAAGACCAACTCAAGATATCTTCCATGTTGAAGAGGAACCCGACGTTCCCAACGTAGATCTAAATTCAGCAAATGATATCCACCTGATCCCAACTCCACACCAGTTGGAGGACGGGTCCCACATGTCAGTCAAAGAGATGATTGACGTAGACATCGGCTCTGATCCAATGAATCCATAGATCATCAAGCTGGGGGTAAGTCTATCCCCCAAAGAGCAAGCCGATTACATTGCCCTTCTCAAAGAGAAGAAGGAGGTTTTTGCATGGTCCTACAAAGACATGTCGGGGCTAGACCCATAGCTAGTCATGCATAATCTAACGCTTGATCCGACAGTCAAGCCAGTCAAGCAAAAGCTACGTAAGATGCACCCAACAGTGGCCTTAATGGTCAAATATGAGCTACAAAAGCTGTTGGATGCACAGTTTGTCATCTGCATAGATTACCCACCATGGTTGTCCAACATGGTACCCATCAAAAATCCTGACGGGAGGATTCACATATGCACTAATTTTTGAGATTTAAACAAAGCGAGTCCCAAGGATGATTTCCCCTTGCCTAGCATCGATGCATTGGTAGATGCTACAGCAGGCCATGAAATGCTTTCCCTCATGGATGGTTTCTCGGGATACAACCAGATTCGTATCAATCCCGATGATCAACTAAAGATGGCATTCACAACGCCTTGGGGGACATTTTGTTATAAGGTCATGCCCTTTGGCCTTAAAAACGCTGGCGCCACCTACCAACGCGCTATGACATACATCTTCCATGATCACATGCATAAAACTTTGGAAGATTATATGGATGATTTGTTGGCCAAATATCTTTTGTGCCCAGATCATCTCGATGACTTACGCAAGATCCTTGATCGCCTCATCGAACACAAAGTTAGGCTAAACCCCAAGAAGTGCGTATTTGGCATCACATCTGGAAAACTCTTGGGTTTCATAGTCTCAAAATGAGGCATCGAGGTGGATCCAAATAAAGTCAAGGCAATCCTTGAAATGCTTCCCCCAACCACCATCAAGCAGCTCAGAAGCTTGCAGGGTAAGGTCGCGTCAATCAAGCGCTTCATAGCACAGCTATCTGACAAGTGCCGACCCATGAATAAATTATTACACAAGGGGGTAGCATTTCATTGGGATGACGAGTGCCAGTCCGCCTTCGATGACATTAGACAATACTTGGCTTCACCGCCAGTATTGGCACCACCTAGACCAGGAGTGTCATTCTATTTATACATCTCAGCTACTGAGGTGGCACTAGGTGCCATGCTAGCCCAAAAAAATGAACTACATAAAGAACAGGCTAATTATTATCTTAGCCGCACCCTGGTCAGTTATGAACTTAACTATGCATACGTCGAGAAGCTATGCTTAGCAATGGTATTTGCCACCAAAAAGCTATGCCATTACATGCTGAGCAATACGACGTATGTTGTGTCTAAGGAGAATCCATTACGGTACATGATGAGTCATACTTATCACAGTAGCCGCACGATGAAATGGATCATGTTGTTGATGGAGTTTGACATCGAATTCATTGGATAGAAGTCCATCAAAGGTCAAGTCATCATCGATCAACTAGCAGAGGCTCCTCTCAAAGACGATCAACCTCTGACCGTAGAGCTGCCCGATGATGGGGTCTTCCATGTCTCAGAATCACCAGATTCTGATGAGCCTGAGTCACAGGCCGACATAACCCTATTTTTTGATGGTTCTAAATGTGAGCAAGGGGGTGGCACAGGAATCATATTCTTCACACCGCAAGGGGCTCCAATGCCTTTATCATTTAAACTTGATTTCTCGTGCACCAATAACAATGCGGAATATGAAGCCTTGCTCATAGGTCTTCAGACAACCATCACCATGAACATCAAACGCTTGAATATCTTTGGTGATTCACTGTTAATTGTCAACCAAGTGAAAGGGGTATTCCAATGCAAATGCCTAGTTCTGTAGGCCTACAAAGCCCTTGTGGATAAATTCTTGGAAAATCTTGAATGGTACGACATCGAGGCACTCCCTCGATCATCGAATCATTTTGTGGACACTATGGCCTCCTTGGGGTCACTAATCCCGCAAGACATTTCTGGTGATATGACAACCATTCAAGTCAAAACATTATCGCAATCCATGATGGAGCGTGCAAGCTCTGACCTAACACCAAGAATCCACCTGATCCAGATTGAACCATCTCAGGATAGGTTCTCTCGAATCCATGATAGTCTGAATCACGCCAACTGGGGGTCCTTGTTCTCCCCAACCCCTCTTAATAGCAACACAACGCTATTCTTACAAGTTCTTTCCCGCTCAACTTTTTCTAGGGATGAACTTCAAGAGGGATTGGCCATTCATACCATCGAGGTTTTTGATCAACAAGATTGGTACACACCCATAAGAGACTACCTCAAGTTAGGTAGCCTCCCACTTGGATTGTCGCACACCATGAAAAGATCATTCAAATAGAAAGCGGCAAAACATGTCTTGCTAGGAGACATTTTGTACCATCGAAGCTACGAAGGAATCCTCCTCTATTGCTTGGACCAACAGGAGTCCACTTGGGTGATCACCCAAGCGCACGATGGTACATGCGATGGCCACTTTAGCGGTATGGCCATCGCCAAGTGCATTCTTTGCATGGGCTATTATTGGCCATCTTTAGAGCGAGATTGTTGCACATATGTGCGGAAGTGCATGAAGTGTCAACACCATGCTAATTTGACACATGTACCTTCTCAGGCCTTGCAGCCGATCCAATCGGCTTGGCCATTCTCATAGTGGGGCTTAGATCTAATCGAAAAGATCTCCCCTACATCATCAGGCCATCACACATTCATCATAACGGCCACAGAGTACTTCACCAAGTGGGTGGAAGCAATTTCGCTTACCTCTACGACTGGGACCCGCATTGCGGAGTTTATTTTACATAACATCATATGTCATTTTGGTATTCCATCCAAGATCATCTCGGATAATGGGACATCATTTAAGAACAAAGATGTGCGTGCTTTGACAACAAAGTACAAAATTTAGCACAATTTTTTGACACCTTATTATCCACAGGCAAATGGGCAAGCAGAGGCGTCAAACAAAATGCTAGTTGCCATCCTTAAAAATATGGTCACAGATAATCATAAGGATTGGCACATCCAAATACCACTTGCTCTTTGGGCTTATCGCACTAGCATTCGGACGCCCACTGGGGCAACTCCATTTTTGCTGGTGTATGGCTCCGAGGCAGTCATGCCTCTCGAGTTGGAAATACCCTCCCTACGCATATCAATGCAAGAGTTCATCGATGATGACACTGCATGGCAGGCCCGGTTAGACCAGCTTACGTTGCTCGATGAACGATGCATCAATGCTCTCGAGCATTTACGTATCTACCAAGAGCGACTTAAGAAAGCATACAACATGAAAGTTCACCTAAGGGACTTTCAGGTTGGTGACCTGGTCTTAAAAGAGAACCAACAAAATTCTAACTTGCCACCCCATTTAAGGGACAAGTTCACGGCAAATTGGTTAGGTCCTTATGTAATCGACAGTAAAATAGGACCTGGAACATACCGACTCGCCTCTCTTGAAGGAATCAAGGAATTAGAACCCTTGAACATCAGTCATTTGAGGCCATTCCACATTTAAAAGAGCCATAGCCCACCCCAAAAGCTCCAAGGATTCCCATAATCGCTTGGTCAACCCAAAATGCCCCAAAGGTATCCATAATCCCTTTGGTCAAACCAAAAGCTCCAAGGATTCCCGCAATCGCTTGGTCAACCCAAAATGCCCCAAAGGTATCCATAATCCCTTTGGTCAAACCAAAAGCTCCAAGGATTCCCACAATCGCTTGGTCAACCAAAAAACGCCCCAAAGGTATCCATAATACCTTTGGTCAAACCAAAATCTCCAAGGGTTCCCACAATCGCTTGGTCAAAAACAAATATTCAAAAACAAAAAAACAACAGATAATAAAAAATAACAAAAAAATTGCATCTCACTTTCATGCATAAGCTTAAAAATCAAAACACAAAAATAAGTTGCATTAGGCATCACATACATACATTGCATATTTGTTGATCATACATGTCAAATGCACCATAGACTGTAATTACTCGGCAATTCCATCATTTCCCACATTTTTTCGCTTTGTAAATGATCCAACAAGAATAACGCCATCCACATTTTTCACCATATCATAGTCAGTTGTCTTCTAATGTATTTAGGGTTTTTCATCATTCACGTTGTCTTTAGATTTCTAGCCAAAAATTGTACAAAGTCAGACATATTTTACAAAGGTAGAGTTTTACTTGGATCACACCTTGTTACGTAGCATCCCAACACAAGTTAAAACACATAAAAATTCCCAAGTTGTGTGAACGAAAGATGAAACCTGCAAAGCAATCCAGGATACCATACAGTGAAAATGTTATCTCGCTCCTCCCCCTGTGCAAATGACCCCAAGAATGCTGAGAGTTGGCAAAAGGACAAGCATCTTCCCTACCCAATTCCCTAAAATAAATAGTGGTTCTTACCACTATCAAGAATCCCAAATTCTCAAAAGGTTGCAAACATCAACAAATTGCAAAAGTCAAAGTACAAACTCCAAAGTTTGACATCAAAATCCTCAAAGTGCACACATCAAAAAGCACAAGAAATAGTGATTCTCATCACTCAAAATTCAAATCCCTTGCTCAAAAAAAAAAAAAAAATAAAGTGATTTTTATCACTACATACGAGAGCAAGTATCCCAATAAAATTGAAGAAAAGAAGGGAGTCGAACTTGAATCCCTGGAACTCTCAACATTCGAAAGGTCATGAGGTGATCCTCAGTACCGGTTTGGTGGATAGCCTACTGGTCACTAGTGGCAAAACCTCCCGCATGATGATATATCTATCACATTAAATTGTGTACAGATCAATGTTTGCATGTGGATGAGCTAGCTTATGGTATCCTAGATTGCATCATAGATTAATCTTACTAAATACAACAAAGGAGTTAGTGGAGCTAATTAGGTGATCCTCAGTATAGGTTTGGTTGACAGCCTATCTGGCACTAGCGGTATCCTGACAAATACCACATAAATGAATTCAATCGCACACACAGGGAAGTGAAATAACTTGGTCAAACTCAAGTCTGATTCGTACCTTGTTCAAAAGTCTTGTAAGATAAACGTATAGTCTTGGCTAGTTAGTTAAAACATCTGAGTCTCAAAAAACCTTAACTACATTCTAAAACAACTGTGGTACATTTCATTACTTACATCACCATCAAAAAATACAAAACAAAAAAAAATTACACATGAAAAGTCATCTCACAAAGCAATCACATAGTACAGAAAGCCAGTAAATCCTGTACAATCTATGGTGCCATCGCCAATATATCAACAAATCATTTCATCCATTCCATATGCATACATCCATATAGTCAGAAACATCCGCATTCATAATAACATATGCATACATCAACATAAATAAATATGCATAAAAGAGCAATAAACCATAACAAGTAAATAATCCAAAAAGAGAGTCATGTATATATTAAGTCAAAAATGCCCTCAAGCTACAATAAAATGGTCCTCTGACCTCACAAAAAAATCAAAAACTCAAAATCCCCAAAGCCTAGGGAGTCGGCCACCATGATCACGCAGGATCGGTGCGACTGGAACTACCCCTAGTGGTGTGGGTCCTATGGGACCTCTCAGGGCGGTTGCTGCTAGCCCTCGCATCATGCCCACTAACGCTACCCTCACCCACCCACCTACGATGAGAGGATGTAGACTGCTTAGTCTCACTACCTCTCATACGATGCGATGATCCACCTCCAGTGAGCTCAGGTAACTGTCCACCGAGGTGGATAATCTCGACCTCCAACTCCACCCAGCATCGACCCCACTCCACATCCTGCCAGTGGTACGCAGCCAATGCGTCATCCCGCTACGCCAACTGAGCCCGTAGGAGATCCCTCTTGACTCTATGCTCCTCATCCCATCTCCATAGTAGATCCTCCAATCATGCTATCTCAGCATGAAACCTAGCCTCCATATCCCCTAGGACTGCTTGAGGCATGGGCATCTTCGGGATGACATGCTGCTTTGACACCCACTGCTCTAGGATGTCCTATGTATCCGACTACTCTGGAACCCCTAAATCATCCCCAATGAAGTCATCTACCTCCACCATATCTGCATCATCGAGTGGAGCCCCCCAACCCTCCACCGGTGCCTCCGCACCCCCACCGCCTTCTGCTACCGCATCCGAACCTCCTAGAGGCCCCTCACCCCGCCATCACCGCATCGTCCACCACTAGTCATACTCTAGTCACCCCGACATTGTCCACATTAGGGACATCAATCACTACATCAGACTCCTCACCTAACAGCTCAATAATCGACTAGGCTAGAGTCCTCTCGTCGCCCTGATGCCGATAGATCAAAGGCTCACCAGGAAATCCCTGGCGCACCCCAAACTGTCGAGTCACCCGAACGTATGGGAAGTACTCCTGCTCTATCCCATGTTGCCCGATCAACCATCTCCCCCTGTGCACCCATCAGAGCCACTCTCCAGCCTCAGGCCAGGCTGGATAGTCCCGATATGGCCGCCAGAACACCTCCCCTAGAGCAAGATGTGAGAAGGCATCAGTATAGTGCCCTACGACACCTACCCACCATCGACTCTGCCCATGCTCCTCTGACCTCTGCCATAGAGCAGCATACCCAATCTCCCTATCCACCATCTCACCCCGAGTGGTCCAAGGCAACCCCCTGGCCGCTCCACAGCTATGTGCTACCACCCCCAACACTGCAAAAGATAGCTGCACCCGATCCCCTTCTGCCTCCGATAGTGGACCTCGTACAACTCATCATAAAGCTATGCCAATAGTGTCTGACCCCACCTCATAATAAGTGGTGCTACTATCAGACACTCCACCAATCTAAACACCACCTCAAGAAAGTTCCAAGGGAACCTCACACCTGAGGAGTCGAGAAGCAGCATGTTGGAGATGAGGGTCATGAGCAATGCATGCCTCACCCCCAAAATGCCCTTCTCAAACCACCATCGCACCAGAATCCTACCAATCAGGCAGTCCATATTTGCCCTCTCCATAGCCCTATCCACCCCCATCTCTGCGCCCAAAGCATCATGTACCATCATCCGTTGATCATAGGGAGTCATCCAAATGGGCAGTTCGTCTATCAAAATCCACAGAATCTGATACTCGTCCTCAAAAGTAACCATCATCTCCCCTATTGGGAGATGAAAGGTGTTGGTGGGGATCCCACAAATTGATCAAGGCAGTCAGATATGCCCGATCCCCCACCACAGGCTCCAACCACATCACCTACTTGAGCCCAAGGGCATCAAGCCACTCCCAATCTGCAATAGTCAGTGCATCCCGAGCATCTGAGAACACAGTCGGTTGGCGATACCGACTCTTCACAACTTAAAAACAAAAACAACACAAAAACATTAAAACATGACAACAGAAAAACTATACAAAAAAAGTACAGATCATTCAAATAAACTGTACAATAAAAACGTAAAAAAAACAATTAAAATAGAAAACAAATTAGGGTTTCAACCTTAATTTAAACAAAAACATTCAAATTAAACTATACAATCAAATAAAAATAATAAAAAAAATCAGGTTTTAACCTTAAGATAAACACAAAAAAATTCATACTAGGGTTTCTAACTTTAAGTGTGAACAAAAAATCAAATAAAACAAAAAATTCATACTAGGGTTTTTAACCTTAAGTGTGAACAAACAAATCAAATAAACACATAAAATTCATACTAGGGTTTTTAACCTTAATGTGAACTAAAAAAATCAAATAACGCTCATCCCAGATGACTACAAAATTGGTATTCATCCCACCCTTGACGATTACAAGCATGAAATAAAGCAACCAAAACTGCATCCAAAAAATCACCAAAAAAAGCAATAAAGCTGCCAAACAAAGGTGCCCTTGCACCTGATATTCTTGGCATGAAAAATCCATCTCGGGACCACAAATTATCACTATCCTACTCCCTAAGAAGGCTACCATAGCCGGACCGCTCCACGGAGGACGATTTTCGACAATTTCAACCCTAATCAGCATCACAAAAGGGTCCAAACCCACCAAAAAATAGCAATAAAGCTGCCGAATAAAGGTGCCTTTGCACCTGATATTCTTGGCATGAAAAACCAATGTCGGGGTCACAAATTATCACTATCCTACTCCCTAAGAAGGCTACCATAGCCAGACCGCTCCACGGGAGGATGGATTTTCGACAATTTCAACCCCAATCGGCATCACAAAAAAGGGTCAAAACCCACCAAAAAATAGCAATAACTCTACCGAATAAAGGTGCCTTTGCACCTGACATTCTTGGCATGAAAAACCGATGTCGGGACCACAAATTATCACTATCCTACTCCCTAAGAAGGCTACCATAGCCGGACCGCTCCATGGGAGGATGGATTTTTGACAATTTCAACCCCAATCGGCGTCACAAAAAAGGGTCAAAACCCACCAAAAATAGGTCCGATTGTTGGGAAACTGCATAAGCGTTCAACAAAAAACAACTGAAGGCACCCTTACAAAAGTCATCTTGGGTCAAGCGACTCATCACTTTTCTCATTTTGGTCATTCCCTCATCGATTCGTCGCTTGAGGGGGTAGTCACACTCAGTTACCAATCAACAAATACACACCCAATCAAGGAAATGGCATGCATTCAAAGAATCATTGACAAAGACAATCACACCCCTGCTTGGGGTAGCAAACAAGCAATAATCACAAGCTGATCAAACACTTGGCATTCTAGAATCATGAACTCAAGGTTCCCATAGACAAAAGGTTGCGCCCTTTGCCTATTCATGATTGAACAATGTCCAAGATCAAGTAACACCTCACCGAAAAAGGTTAACACTTGAAGTAAGCTCCTTAGCTCGTCAGAAGCAAGGATTCAAGAATGCGTGCCCTTTCCATACTTGGGGCATCAAAATTTGGTTAGGTTACTGAGAAACCCTAATCATTAAGTGCTTTGGTTATCTATTTTTGCTCAACACTGCGCCATGCACAACGCATCCCAAAAAGGGGCATCTATAGACACCAAAACAACACCAATCCGATTATGTGGCTACAAGCACTGACCAAATTGGCATACATAGCCCCTAGGGCAGCCCCCAGAGGTTAAACAGTGGTCCTAACCACTCCCAAAGTAGTTTTGGAAGGTCAGAGGTCAATTTGGCACCTTTCAAGCACTCTGCTCCCTATTCGTTCCACCCTGGGATGATTAGAATGCTATTCGCCCCACCCCGGGATGATTAGCAACAATCGCTCCAGGGTGGGACGAATAGCAGGTTTGACGGGCAAAAAGTCAAACCTTGACAAATGGCAGCCCAAATCCACCACTCAACTCCACCTCCAAGGCATGGGAGTGCGAGTGAGCATTTCATAGGCAGTCATAGAGGCAGTCATGGAGGCCTAAATCAAGGAGCCCTTAATCAGGGAGGAATCTTCTCTCCCCTGACAAGGCATGATGGCCAAGTGGCGCCCCTGCATGCGCATTCAAAGGAGACCCTTAGGTCTATAAAATGGTGAGCCTTCTCACCCCAAAAAAGGATAGAGCAGGAGCATTTGGAGCAACGGAGTGCTGCCAAATTATACCCTCACCCCTCATTGTGCTTCCTACATCCTTGATCTCTCTTTTGGAAGGGAGGTTATCGGGTGAATACTAGGAGCGCAATCCGGACCCAAAACCCGAACAATCGGCCACAATCCCACACCAAATTTGTTGACACAACCCCCTAGGAGGTTTTGGACCCATCCCAAGTGGATTGGTGTCAAAACCAAGCCCCAAACGGTGGGCGTCCTGCCCCCGGGCGCCCCCGCATTGTTGCAGTCCTAATCGCCCCACCCCGGAGCGATTAGAAATCTACATTATATTTCTTTACTATTTCTTTTGCATCATGTTGTATGTGATTTTTTTATGCTATTGTTCAATTTTCACTGCATTCTGACCTGTTTTGACTATGTTTTTATCGTTTTACGCGTTCACTAACCTATAGGGGTGCCTTCGGATATAGGGAAATATGGGTAGAATCTTCCAAATCCGACCTTCTGGGTCATCTCAAAATGCCCCATTTTGCCTAACCCCAAGTTTGCAGGTATTTTGGAGGCCTCTAGATAGGACATTTGGGAGGTCACTTTCGCACATTTTGTGACAGTCGCCAGCGTCCCACCCCGGAGTGATTAGAAATCCATGCATGATTTCCTGACTATTATTTTTGCAATGTGTCCCTAATGATGTCTGGATGCTCCTGTTCAAGTTTCATCTCATTCTGACATGTTTTGATCTCTGTTTTATTATTTCATGTATTCACTAGCCGGAGGTCTTGGGGATTGCATGTTTCCTTCCATCCGCATATGCTATTAACCATTTGTTGTTTCTTTGTATATAGGATCTCAACACCGGAGGGGTAGAAAGGAATGACGGACGCACTCATGCAAGCGACGATGATGTTTGGCCCACCCATTTCGAATGTGGGCACGCGGAAGATCCCGAAGGGAAGCGTACCATCCGTTGGTGTAACAAAATTGTATCGAACGCTCCGAGCCCCTGAAAGAGGGGGAACGTATTGTAACTGGATCACAAGCAACATTAATAAAATAGGCTGCACTTTAGTTTTTCTTTACATCTCATTTCATTGCATCGTTTTCCCTTTTCATGCACTTGTTCTTCGCATTTTCGTAGGACTTAGCGTTTCATTATACATCTGCTTTTGTTTGCATCACACCCGGTACGCCGTGCTTCCATAGACATGCTTTTAAATATGAATTTCAAACATAGCCAAATGATCACACCACCGAATTTTGGAGGTCCACCACTGGTCTCTAGGATCCTCGAGAGTCGTGCACCCAAATCGACGTGCCAAGATGTGTAGGCGAGGCTATGTGTGACCACCGTATGGTTGTCACCATAATATGTGTGTGGTGGGTCCTTTAAAGTGCTCAAGGAACATCACACCAAACATGTGGGACTAAATTCCCTTTTAACACATGATGGTTAAGCTTACTATCCCACCTGCTATCATCGATGAAGGCAGTTTGCGATGACAAAACCTTGTTTTGCGATGGTCAACGAAATTAGAACCTTAGGGTTCACTAAAATTTTTGATGCTGAGAATATTTTGAACCACAAAAAAGTTGTATCTGTTCAAAAATCTATCTTTCAGGGATGCTCACAACACCAAGACAACGAACACGTCAGGATCTTTGTATGTCAACACAGAACCACCATCTGGAAAAAACATAGAATTACCAAAATGATCCTCTTTGACCACTAAAAATCATGAATGGACATCAAAATTGTCAAGAACTGCCAAGATGCCTAGTTATGTTTTTCTTGCCAGACCTCGTTCATCGAAAGTCCACTAGATATTGTTGGAAAAAATTAAAAATTATTTCCTTGTACGCAAGGATGCCACATGTCGATGATTGAGTGGAGGATGCAGATTCTAGGGTTTGAATCTTGCATTTTATTGGTGAATAAAACCTTAGGGGACACACTTAATATTTTTATTCATCATCTACAACTTTTTCTGCCACCTATGAATTTCATCATCGCCTGTAATATCTTATTGCCAACTATACCATGATCTCATCGATAATATTGAACGTCTTACAAATCCTTTTCTCAGCCTGCACAATTTCTTTCACTAACTATGAACTGGAGTTCAAAATTGGGGGAGTTCTCATCGTCGATTAAGTGCACTGGTGGTCGATGCAAAGAAAGGGCACTCCTACCCTGGGTGGCTACCAGGGGTGGCCGTAATAGCTTGGCCCAATCAGTTGGTAGTCGATCGAGGGTGTTTGCTTTGATTACCGACCATACATCACCAAGTGACGTCGATATTCTACCAACGTCGCATGCTGCTTATAGTGTGGGGAGGGTTGGAGAGACAAAATAAGTGGGGCAAAAAGGTGAAGGGCTAATAGAATACGAAGGAGGGATACGAAAGGGGAGATGAGGTGGTGTGGTGGATTGGGGGGTACAATAGGGTACCTGATTGTTGTCGATCGACAACAAGATCGGTAGGCCAAAAAAGAAAAAATAGAATAAAAATTTAGCAAAAAATGAATGCTAATTAAAGATATGGACAGAGTAAATCCAAAAAAATATTTTTATGTATTTGAAAAATTTCGAACAAGCTTTCAAAGCTTACAATAGCCCACCCTTGTCAATATTGGTGTGCTCTCAAAAAACTCTTGGTAAACTCCTTTTGGCCCAATTTTGACCTTCAAATTTAGAATCTCTCCTCAAATATCTGCTCTAGTCTTCTGATAGCAATTTTCTACAATCTCAAAATTGGATAATTTCCAAATTATTACCTGTAAAGGGTAATTTGATTTACCCTCTGACCTACTATCAAGGGTATTTGATGCAAGGGTAATTTCTGCCCTCTGCTACCTCAGCTTCACCTAATGTTGTGGGTGGCTTCAAGCCAATTTCCACTAGCACCTACCTAAGATCTGATGCACCAGAAAAATTTAACTAGGCACCTAACAAAGAAGTGGAAACTTGTCCTCCTTACAAAACATGAATCCTTGGCCCTGATTACCAATGATGTAGGAACTCAATGTGAAGTTGATTTCTTATTAGAAATAGAAGAATATATAAGCAATACAATAGAATCTCACATAGGTTAAGTGGTTGCAACAATTTTCCAAACATGGCCAACCACTTAACTAATAGATAACTATCTACTAAACAAGGATGACAACTAACTGCTAGAAGACAAGACATATCCTAACAGTTAACTAAACACCTAAACAACTTAACAACCTATTTTCAACATGGGCATACTATGCCTCACGTGAATACAAAGTGCATGAAATAGGAAATTAATAAAATAATAAATAATAATAACTTAGGCTTAAATGGATAAGCCTAAGTATCCTCAATAACAATCAAATCTACGATTTTAGGCTTTTAAGTTACATTATTTTTTTTTTGAATTTACATGGTGGAATCGGTAGCCGCCATGAATTCGGGTAGGCTGTCCGACTTTTTATGGCTGCCATAGTATTCTGCGCTGTCCGCCCTAGAAGCCACCACACAAATCTTCGCATAGTTTGCCCTTATAACCACCATGCCACAATCATTTTAAACCTTTTACACCACTGAAAGCACCAGGAAAGGGACAAGTGTTCAATCCGGTGATTTTAAGTTACATTATTAGACTTGATTATTAGTCCCATATAATTCCAATAGTGAGACCACCTTGCAAAGTCTCCTTGATCAATGCCAAATAGTGTTCCAATATGATCAATTATGTAGGTAGGATTTTACTTCTAGTGTCAAAAATTAGTAAGAGAATAACAAAGTTTATCATCACCTTATTAGGTTCACTATAGATGTGCAATAAGGATAGAAAAAACCAAATGCACTAAGTAGCCTTAATATATTATGATGTTTTCCTATCACCTTTAGGGATGCCACTACATTGTTTATCCAATTAGCCAAAATTTAGAAATGCATTTGCCTAATACACTAGTCTATTACTATTTCATTTTAGAGGATGATGAGATGATATTTTGGATTTAGATACTAATAGACATACAACCTATTATGTTCATGCACAAAAATTAACTTATATAACTCTATATTGACTATGGTGTGAGAATTGGAGAAAAATATTATATTTGGATGGATACTTGGTGTGATAAAAGACCACTCAATCTAGATCTAATTTTGAAACCATGGATAAGATTACTTCAAGAAAAATACGATGATAGGGTTTCAAATATTATGTACAAGGATCAAGAAGGAAGATACAAATGGAAAGAAGACATTTTTTACAAGTATACAAGATATTGATGCTAGGATATAGTTGAGCAAAAAGATAACAACAATGATTATTCTAAAGGAATCCAAGGATAAGCTGATTTGGGAGTTGAATACCTTAGGAGAATACACAACAAAAATAAGATATAATGAAGAGCACCAACAAAATAGAAAATTGCAAGAATATGGAGAGATATTTGGGATAGCCTGATTATTTCGAAAATCAAAATATTTGTTTGGCTAGTAGGCCATAAAATATTTTAATCCTAGGTAACCTTATGAAAAGGGATTTTCATGGCTCCTCACAATGTGTTATATGTAAAAAGGAGAGTATAGACTATCTATTGGAACACAACTCAATAGTTTAGAAACTATGGCAATGGATTCTTAATATTTTTGGTAAATGCATTGTGATGAAAGACAAAATTGAAGAATGCTTAAAGAAACGGAATAACACTTTTAAAAGTGAGGCTTTATAGATAATATGAGATTCATCAAAACATACAATACTTTGGACTATAAGGATGGAAAGGACTTAAGAATATTTAAAGGAAAGAAAAGTAGTTTAGAGGTAATAAAAAGGAAGATTTGTTTAGCCATAGAGGAGTCTAAACCAATCCTATCAATTCATTCAATCCTTAAGAAACAAAGAGCCTTGATAAATGGATTCAAGTCATCAAATGGAATTGTGATGTTGGGTATAGAAGAAACAAAAAGAAGATAAAAAATATAAAGTGAAAACCACCAAAAGTGGAGTTGACCAAATTTAATTTTGATGGAGCATCGAAAGGAAATATAGGATCAAGAGGAGGAATAATTAGAAATAAAAGGGAGAGATTTTGTCTCATTTTGCTTTCAATAGTGGATTTAAGACAAATAATGAAGTTGAAGCTTGGGCACCTTTAGAAGCGTTTAAAATATGCAAAAAAATGAAATTGAACATAGTATGGATGGAAGATGATTCACTAATGGTAATAAATGCATTTTTAATGAAAGCAAAGGTTCCATGGAATATACAAGAGATAATTATGGAAATATAAGACCTTGCTTAAGAAATCAGGTTAACACATACATTAAAGGAAGGAAATAAATGTGCAGATAGACTAGCTAATAAAGGGGTTTTAATTGAGGATCATGAAGTTAAATTACCTTTTACATGGTTAGAGAAAGTAATATGTTTAGCTAAAGCCACAAGAATATATTGTCTTCTTGAATCAAATAATAATTAAGATTTACTTTAATATTTTTTATTGGTAAAATTTTAGTAGATTTTTAGGTTCAAACGGATACTGGTGGAAGGAGGAGCGAGCGATGGTTTCGGTGATCGAAGATCGGAACCCTGAGAAGCAGGTTTCGTAGGAGGAAGAAGCCCGCAACGCCACGACGACGACAGGGTTTGACTGGAGTGCAGCTAAAAATGGAGCCTCCCACAACGACATTGAACGGGGAAAAAACCTCCCGATAAATTGGGTGGACCAAAAAAATCTTACGCATAATGTTTGCAACAAAATCCTAGACTGCCCCCTAGCGGATCGATGGATTTCATTCTACAAGGCAGCGATGTGTTGTGCCCTAAACACCTCATGGAATATTATGCATCTCATGATTCCTTCTCATTAGTGGGAAAGTTCGTAGGAGGGCGCCCAGACATGGATGCGATTCGTACTTCGAAATGGAAAGTTATGGGAAATTTGGGTCTTTCGACAATGACCAGAGGTTTTTTTATGATTCAGCTGAATACCCGGGAGGATGCAGAGCGTATTATTTCTGGAGGTCCTTGGTTCTTCGGAAGACGAAGCTTGTTCCTCAAAAAATGGGAACCAAATTTTGACCCCGACTCTCAGAACATCAATTTCGCTCCCATTTGGGTCCGCCTCCCCAACCTCCCTACACATTTTTTCTACGAGGATGCTCTCCGAGGTCTGGCTAGGGCTTTTGGAGATTTGGTAGCTATTGACCCAGCTACCCATGCCAGAACGTGCCTAACCCAGGCCCGCATCTGTGTAAATGTGAATCTAGAATCGCAACTTCCAGATCACCTCAATCTTATATACGAGGATTTCAGGCGAAGGCAGCCGTTGATCTTCGAAAACAAACCTACTTTTTGTCCATATTGTCAGTCGCAAGGGCACCTCCCTTCTCAATGCCCTAAGCGCAGAAACCCTAATGAAGATTCCCAGCCAAGTGGGCATCCGCAGCTAAGAACCAGTCAGAAGGAAACTAGCAGTCAATGGCAAGCCAGGAGGAATGCACAACAAAACCAACCGCTTCAAGATCAAGCTCAAGCTCTCCAAAAGGCAAGTTCCTCTTTCACCACTGCTAATAAATTTGATTTACTTAAATATTCTGGAACCAATGAGGTCTTTGAACAAGGTGAAATTCCTGTCCCTCCATCCCCAAAACATATCAATTCCCCTTCGGGGCCCCCTGACCCCATGCCCATTCAGAATATTCCATGTTCCCCCTTCAAGAGCAGATCCCCAAGTCCAACAATGTCCCCTAGAGCCCATCACAAAAACCCCTCCGATCACCGTTATCCACAGCCCTGTACCCACCCCTTGAAGAGTCTGGCTTTTCGACTTCCCTATCCTCCTCTATCGATGTCAATTCTGATAGCGATCAGGCCACCCCAGAATCCCCTGACCATCGAAGTCCCAAACAAACTCGTAGCTTTAGAAGGTCCCAAATGGATGTGGGAGCAGACAAAAAGAAAGGTAGGCCTTCCGATGCTGAACGCCAAAATCGGGACACAACCGAGGATATAGCAAATGGTACGTAGAGAACCCTATTCCAAGAAAATGTCAATTCTATCAAGGATGAAAACCAAAGACCCAAACCCCCTGCACAACAAGGCAAAGGGGGCAAGAAAACCTCCAAAAGTTCCAAATGAAAGTCCTCTCCTAGAATGCGAGAGGACTGAATGGGGCAGCCAAGCAGAGATTGGTTGCAGCCATGCGGAGAGATTACAACCCCACAATTTTTCTCATTCAAGAAACTAAATTGGACAATCAACTTTCACCTAGGATAGCCAAAATCATCTGGAAAAATTGTGATTTTGTCTACTCCCCAACTTTTGGCACTACAGGTGGGCTCTTGTGCCTTTGGAACCCATCCGTAGTCGAGGGTAGATTTATTTCTGGTCATGACAGGTTGTCTAATATCCTGTTTCATGACCTCAACTCCTAGAATTCTTGGATTATGTCCAACATCTATGCTCCCAATACTGCTCCGGGAAGAACGATGTTGTGGAACACCCTCACCCAGATGAGACAGGCCTTTGCCAATATTCCATGGGTTCTAGCAGGGGATTTTAACTCCCCTCTTCAATTCTATGACAAGAAGGGAGGAAATGCAGTTACTAACAGGGATATAAAGGACTTGAGATAGTTTGTTGATAGTAATGCCCTTATGGATGTTTCGATTCAAGGCCTCAGGTTCACTTGGAGTAATAGATGGATGGGAAACAATCTTATCCAAGAGCACCTTGATCGGGTGTTGCTCTCCCAAGAAGCCCTCCCCCTCTTCGATGATGCCAGTCTACAGGCTCTCCCAAAGATTGGGTCTGATCACAGCCCGCTCCTCTTCGAGACTGGTAGCAAGCCTTAGTTCAAGACCCCTTTTTGGTTTGAATCCATGTGGACTCACCACCCGGATCTCAAAAATCGAATAGCAGAATGGTGGCAGGTAAGCTTTCCAGGGACAACCTCTAACCAGTTTATGCAAAAACTCAGATGGGTCAAAGAGAATCTCAAAGTCTGGAATAGAGAAACCTTCCAAAACATCTTTGAAACCAAGAAGAACATCAAAACCAGATTAGGGAAAATTGAGGATAGTTTTCAAAGAGGCCAGGGTGATGACAGTCTCAGAAGTGAAGAGAGGATACTGCTCTCTGAATACCACAACACCCTGAGTAAGGAAGAAACCTTTTGGCACCAAAAGTCGAGACAACTCTGGCTCAGGGAAGGAGACTCCAACTCCAAGTTTTTTCACATATCCACTCTAAGGCACAGGGGCTGTAACAGGATTAAAAGCCTTACTAAGCAGGATGGGACCCTTATCTCTAATATCCACCACATCAGGGATGAAGCCGTCAGCCACTTTAAAGACCTCCTTGCCTCCCCCCCACTTCCTCCCCCGTGGCCATGGATTCCCTGCTTGAGAACATTTCCAATACCATTCCTGATGAAACCAATGAGTTCCTCCTCAGCCCCCTATCCCACAAAGAAATCCACCAAGCCCTCTTCTCAATGCAGCCTGACAAAGCTCCCGGACCCGATGGCTTTTCCCCAAGGTTCTTCCAAACCTTCTGGGACATTGTGGGACCTGACCTGTGCCTGGCCATCTCTGACATGCAGAATTCTAGATCCATTCCCAGAGACATTAATTCCACTTTCCTGGTCCTCATCCCCAAGGGGTCCAATTCCCAGTCTCTATCTGATTATCGGCCCATCAGTCTTTGCAATGTAATCTACAAAGTTCTATCCAAAGCCCTGGCCAATAGATTCACTGGGATCCTTCCTACCATCATTGACCACTGCCAGGGAAGTACTGTCAAAGGCAGAAACATCTTGGATGGGGTTATCACCATCCACGAGCTGATCCACTCTGCCTACAATGCTAACTCTGCTTCCTTCTTTCTGAAACTTGATATGAATAAGGCCTTTGACTCGAGTGAATCGAGAATTTTTGTTCAAAATCCTCCTCAAATTTGGTTTCCATGAATCTTGGGTAAATCTGATTTCTAATTGTGTCTCTTCTTCTTGGTTCTCGGTCCTGGTGAATGGGTCCATTGCCGGATATTTTCCTAGCACCAAGGGGCTAAGATAGGGGGACCCTCTTTCCCCCATCCTCTTTATCATCCTGGCGGAGAGTCTCAGCATAACCATTAAGAATGCTTGTCACAGAAACTTGATTTTTGGTATCAAGGCAGCCTCAAGTTTAAATCCCATCACCCACCAACAATTTGTGGATGACACCTTGCTGACAACTAAAGCTTCAGTCTCTGAAGCCAAAAACATCAAGGGTATTCTCAATCTGTATGAGGAAGCAGCTGGGCAAAAGATCAACTACACCAAAAGTAAGCTTCATTTCATCAACACCCCTGCTAGACGACAAGCCAAGATTACGAGCATATTGGGGTGCTCCATTGCTAATTTTCCAACATCTTATCTGGGCCTACCCATGTTCAAGGGGAGGCCTCAACAAAAAATGTGGAACAATGTCACTGACAAGATTCATAAGAAGTTGGCAGGATGGAAGGGGGCCCTACTCTCCAGTGCAGGCAAAGCGACTTTGGTCAAGTCGGTCCTACAGAGCATCCCCACCTACTTTTTGTTAGTGTTCAAAATCCCTGCTGTGGTAGGAGAAGCTATTGAAAAACTCCAAAAATAGTTCCTGTGGTCGGGTAATGCTAATCACAAGAAGTTTCACTTAGTAGCCCGGAACAAAGTTTGCTCTCCTAAAGACATGGGAGGTCTGGGATTGCGACGTATAACCATCACAAATCAAGCCCTCCTAGCTAAGCAGGCTTGGAAGGTGGTTACAAATGCTAAAATAGAGTGGGTGACCATTGTCAAAAGGAAATACCTGCAACAACACTCATTCCTTGAAACAGAGACCCCTCGCTATGGGTCCCACTTTTGGAAATCCATCAGCCACACTAAGCAACTGGTTCAACAGGGATCTTGGTGGCAACTAGGAGATGGTAAGACCATCAATTTTTGGGAAGATGCATGGGCCAAAAAAGAACCACTCATCAGTGATCCCAACTTAGCCCCCATTAAGCACCTCATCGATAGGAAGTATGGAGCTCATGTTGTCGATTTCATCACTTCTGACCAAGGATCCCACGGTTGGAAAAAGGTTCAGTTTAGAATTAAGAATGATGTGATTAACAAAGGCCTCACCACTCTCATGGACATCTTCAAAGCTAACTTCATACCCCAAACCCTGAAGGAGGATGAACGTTGTTGGAAGGGGTCGAGTGATGGGGAATTCATGGTCAAAACTGCTGCCCAGATGTTAGAAAACACTTTTATTGGCACCAAGAAAGATGACAACCAGACTCTAGCCAAGAGTGTGTGGCTCAAGCTGTTGATCCCAAAAGTGGCACATTTTTGCTGGCTTGCTGCTCATAACAAAATTCTGACCACTGACAACTTGATTCGTAGAGGAATTATAGTCCCCAATAGGTGCTACCTCTGTACTAAAGCTTGGGAATCCACACAACATCTCCTCCTGGACTGCCCCTTTGTCGATAATGTGTTATCCATTTTGATCAACAAATTCTAGGTCTGCTGGACCCGGCCCAAGACTGTTGCTGAAATGTTCATTCAATGGCCAAGAATTTTCAAAAACTCTAGACTTCGATTCCTATGGAGTTCCATGCTTCACCATGCGGTCTGGAAAATTTGGTTGGAACGTAATAACCGCATATTCAAAGAGGATACCAAGAATCCGAAAGATGTTGTCAACAGAGCACTATCCCTAGCTATCAAAAATAGTAGTCTGATTTCATGTGAAGAGGTTCCCAACTATGGGTTGGAATCCCTTCTTTTTGCTTCCCTTAAGATTCCCACAGACTATAGCAGAATCCAGAAGACTGGTAACTCTCGAACCCTGGCTAAATGGACCCCTCCCCCGCAGGGATGGCTCAAAGTCAACTTTGATGGTGCTTCAAAGGGAAATCCAGGGAGAGCTGGGGCAGGAGGTGTCATCAGAGACCACACAAGAAGCATAATCAAAGCATTCTCAAAAAATTTGGGGACCCAAACCAATAATTATGTAGAAGCTAGAGCCCTATGGAGGAGCATCATGGAAAGTAGAACCTTTCCCAAGCCAATCATCTTTGAAGGTGACTCATCTGTGATTATTGGCCACATTACCAACAATAGCTCAGGGGGGAAGAACATTCAGAATATAATTCAGGAGTGCCAATTACTCCTCAACAACAACCCCCAAAGTCAGATCAACCATGTTCTTAGGGAAGCCAACAAAGTGGCTGACATTCTCGCTAACAAAGTTGTTAATCAGTCAAACTTGATCGTCTGGGAAGAAGATTTCCCTCAAGAAGTTATCTCCCAAGCGAATCAGGATGTGGAAAGCTGACTCTCTGTTAATCAGGATGACGCTGCTCGACAGAAAAAGAACAAGAAATCCCAGTAACCTGAGAGGATGTCGGATAGACAGGTGGACTGTCTGGTGTATGTCCTTCAACTGTATCTTTTTGTTTTGTGTCCCTTATCTTAAGGGTTGTCTTTCGAATATAAGATATGTTGTATGTGGTGGAATTGTATTTGGTAAGTTGGTTTTTGGTTGTTGCCAATGGAGGCCTCAGGTGTCTCATTTTGCTACTGATGTAATAGGGACGGGACCCTTCAACCCGTAAAGCAATAAAATATTTTTTACCTACCAAAAAAAAATATATTTTCTATTGGTAATATTTTTTGTATTTTATAACATTAAAATGTCTTCATATAAACTATTTATTACAATTATTATGGTTGCATATATGCTTTAAGAAGGAAATTAAAAATCTAGATTTGGTAAAGCGGACTATGTAGTGCAAAGTTTTGGAAATATTACTCTACTAAGATGCAATACATAGAAAGTAGAGGTGGATTTTTGTTTTTTGAACGCTATTGTAAGAAAATATTAAGAAGGATGCTAAATTTTGGATTATTTGCATTCACACAGAAAATTCAAAAAGATCCAAAAAAATGAAAATCAAGAATTTAGACTTTTTATGAAAAATGACATAAGTATCTAACTATAACAACTCAATTGAGATGAGAATTGAATTTATTTATAAAATATCAAGCTCTAAAGGAGAGAGTTGTGATTTTTCAAGGGTGGGGCACCCGAATACAACCCCTTGTTCTCAAGAAAAAAATAAAAACTCTATATTGACTATAGTGTACTAAAAAAGATCAATGTGAATGATCGATACCCAATTTCTTGAACTAATGGCATCCTTGGTCAACTCAATGGATACAAAAACTTCATTAATATTGGCCTTCAATTAAGATACCAAAGCAAGTATGCTTGAATAATTAGTCATGCCCTTCGGCCTGACAACTATACCAAACAATATATATGTATATGATTAATGATATTTTATAATTACTTATCTATTTTATTGTTAAATAATTAAAATAATTTTTCATGTCCTATTCAAAAAAACACAAACTTACATTAAAAATAATAACAAATAATAGAACGCCACTTGCATTATCGGTGATGTGACCCGGGTTCAATCCCCATGGTGGATGTGTATAAGAAGTATTACTTTAAAAAATAATAATAATAACAAATAAAAAAAAAAAAATCTTATTTACAATTTTACAATCAAAATTTTTTCTTATAATGTACAATTTTTTCATATCATAAACAAATATTCTAAATTCTAGATTTTAACCATTAAAAGACATTAAAAATGTAAACCCAAACAAATTAACTTGGAAGTCACCTTCAAAGACACTATCAAAATTATAATATAAGGTAAATTTTCTTTTTCCCTTACTTAAGGGTCTCATATCCTAGTAGACCTTCTTGCTTGGCTGCAAGCCTAAATAACTTCTTTAGCCTCATACAAGTCTAAGCAATAGGATCAACATTTGCTTTATGAAAAAAAAATGCTTGCAAAACATGGTGTTAGCCTGATCATAAACAACTGCAATGCATAGACAGTAGAGGTGGATTTTTGTTTTTTTAACATTATTGTAAGAAAATATTAAGAAGGATGCTAAATTTTGAATTATTTGCATTCACACAAAAAATTGAAGAAGATCCAAAAAAAAAAAAAAATGAAAATCAAGAATTTAGACTTTTTATGAAAAATGACATAGGTATTTAACTATAACAAATCAATTGAGATGAGAATTGAATTTATTTATAAAATATCAAGCTCTAAAGGAAAGAGTTGTGATTTGTCAAGGGTGGGAACCTGAATACAACCCTTTCTTCTCAAGCAAAAAATTAAAAACTCTATATTGACTATAGTGTACTAAAAAAGATCAATGTAAATAATCGATACCCAATTTCTTGAACTAATGGCATCCTTGGTCAACTCAATGGATACAAAAACTTCATTAATATTGGCCTTCAATTAAGATACCAAAGAAAGTATGCTTGAATAATTAGTCATGCCCTTCTGCCTGACAACTGTACCAAACAATATATATGTATATGATTAATGATATTTTATAATTACTTATCTATTTTACTTTTAAATAATTAAAATAATTTTTCATGTCTTTTTCAAAAAACACAAACTCAAATTAAAAATAATAACAAATAATACATTAAAAATAATAACAAATAATAGGAAGCGACTTGCATTATAGGTGATGTGACCCAGGTTCAATCCCCAAGGTGGATGTGTATAAGAAGTATTACTTTTAAAAATAATAATAATAACAAATAATAAAAAAAAAATTATTTACAATTTTACAATCGAAATTTTTTTCAAAATATTTACACAAATAATATCTACCATCCAGTTTTTTTAATATAAAATAAGATTGTGAACAAATTTTTTTTTACTTATAATGTACAAATTTTTCATATCATAAACAAATGTTCTAAATTCTAGATTTTAACCATTAAAAATGTAAACTCAAACAAATTAACTTGGAAGTCACCTTCAAAGACACTATCAAAATTATAATATAATATAAGTTAAATTTTATTTTTCCATTAATTAAAGGTCTCATATCCCAGTAGACCTTCTTGCTTGGCTGCAAGCCTAAATAACTTCTTTAGCCTCATACAAGTCTAAGCAATAGGATCAGCATCTGCTTTATGAAAAAAAAAATGCTTGCAAAACATGGTGTTAGCCTTTTCCTGCTCTATGATCATAAACAGCTGCTTCTATCTATCATGTGGATAATACACAATGTTCATGATATCGTAGATTTGGCTTCGAAGCGGTTTGATATTTAAAAAAAAAAAAAAAAAAAAACTTTTGCAGCCTCTTCTTGCTTAGCCTCATACAAGTCTAAGCAATAGGATCAGCATCTGTCTTATGAAAAAAAAAAAATGCTTGCAAAACATGGTGTTAGCCTTTTCCTGCTCTATGATCATAAACAGTTGCTTCTATCTATCTATCATGTGGATAATACACAGTGTTCATGATATCTAGTTTTGGCTTCGAAGCGGTTTGATATTTTTTAACCAAATTTTTTTTACAAGGTCGTTTTTGGTGTTGTTTTGGTTTGATTTCAAAGATAAAAATCAAGGGTTCTACACCGTCAAAGTTTAAGGTGGAGATTCAAACCTAAAACCTCTTGAAATATTACCCTCTTTTCCTTTCCACCTGAATCGTTGTTATCCTTGGAGTTCCTTCTCGGTGGTTGTCGTTATTATCCTTGGAGTTCCCTACTTGGTGGTTGTCGGCATAAACTTAGTCTATTAATAATCCATTTTAAAGAATGATTTGATGAAATTTTGGATTTAGATAATAATATACATACAACCTATCGTTTCATATTATAGAATTTTTATTATGTTAATGCACAAAAATGACTTATATAACTCTATATTGGCTACGGTGTAGGATTTGGAGACGATTGACTCCGAACAAAAATCATGATTTTACCAATTGTTTGTCGATTTACTTTAATATTTTTTTGTTTGGTAATCGAAAAAATATTTTTGTTTGGTAATATTTTATTAATTTTATAAATTATTTATTATAATTTTTATGATTGTATTTATGTTTTACAAAGTAAATTAGCAATCTAGATTTTTTCGATTATAATAGAACAAATATTACTTTTCTAAAATACAATGCATAAACAATATAGATGGAGTTTTGGTATTGTGAAGATCTAAATAATGAAAATGAAGAATTTAAACTTTTTATGAAAAATAATGTAAGTATCTAGCTATAGCTACTCGATTGATTAATTGACGCAACCAAACCCATAAAGAAATGAACGTCCAGGGTTCAAATTTCAGGCCTCTTGGCATAGCCAAACCCCATAAGGGACAAACGTCTAGAGTTCAAATTTTAGGCTTGGTCTAACTGGATAGTTTAAAAGGTTTAAATGAATGGGGCATGGAAATTATAGGGAGCATAAAAGGTTTAAATGAATGTGAAGGCAATTATAAGGGCATAAAAGGTTTAAATGAATGGGGCATGACAATCATAGGGGCATAAAAGGTTTAAATGAATGTGAAAGCAATTATAGGGGGCATAAAAGGTTTAAATGAATGTGACATGACAGTTAGAGGTGACATAAAAGTTTAAATGCTTTAAATGAATGTGGGATGGAAGTTATAGGGGTGAATTATATGGAGTTCTATGGTGGCTTTCATTATATGGAGTTCTATGGTGGCTTTCAGGGCAGACTGTGCGAAGTATACCATGGTGGCTATTAGGGCAAACAACAGCCAGAGCACCATGGTGGCCACGGATTCCACTCTGTAAATAATAATAATAATAAAACATTTATACCCAACAATATATATGTGTAAATGATTAATAATATTTTATAATTACCTATCTATTGTTTTGTTAAAATAATTAGAATTATCTATCTTATTGAAGAAAACACAAACTTATATAGTTATAAGATTACTAGTCTCTCTTTAAGAGGTCTAAGATTCAAATCCTGCTCAATATGAATAAGGAAACTATAATCCCTCACAAAAATATATGTAAACTTATTAAAAAAACACAAACTCACATTAAAAATCCAAAAAATAATAAAAAATCATAAAAAAAAAATCTCATATATAATTTTTCAATTAAAAACTTCAAAATATTTATACAAATAATACCTAACATTGTGAATGAAAATTTCTCTTCTTATTACTTATTAAAAATATATATTTTTCATACAATGAACAGTTTTCTCCTATCATACACAAATTTTCTAGCCATTAAGAACATTAAAAAAAAAAAAAAACCCAAAAAATTAACTTGGAAGTCACCTTCAAATACAGTATCAAAATTAGGTATATTTTTCATACAATGAACAGTTTTCTCCTATCATACACAAATTTTCTAGCCATTAAAAACATTAAAAAAAAAACCCAAAAAATTAACTTGGAAGTCACCTTCAAATACAGTATCAAAATTAGGTAAATTGAAAACAAAAAATTCTAAATTTTAACGATTAAAATTAAAAGACATTAAGAAAAGTAAACCCCAAAAAATAACTTGGAAGTCACCATCAATACAGTATCAAAATTATAATATAAGGTAAATTGAAAACTTTTCTTTTTACCTTACAAAATAGAGGGTCTCATAATATAAGGTAAATTGAAAACTTTTCATTTTCCCTTGACAAAATAAAGGGTCTCATATCCCAGTAAACCTGCTTGCGCTTGCCTGCAAGCCTAAATAACTCCATTAGCCTCATATAAGTCTAAGCAATAGGATCAGCATCTGCATCTGCTCTATGAAAAAAATATGCTTGCAAAACATGGTGTTAGCCCTTTTCCTGCTCTATAATTATAAACAGCTGCTACTATCTATCTGTCAAGATAAATATATAGATAGATACATATATAAAATATGTGGATAATACACGGTGTTTATGATATTGTAGTTTTGGCTTTGAAACAGCCTTTTCCTATTAGAGAGACAACTTCAGGTCCAAATCAAGAGATGTATTCTCCTTTCCACCTGAATCGTTATTATCCTCAGAAACCATATCTGGAATTCCCTTGTTGGTGGTTGTGGGCAGAAACTTATAAAAAGGCACACATCCCTCCTGGTCCTGTGCCCTATAACCCGTTGGACTAATGGAGCCATTCATAAACAATCCAACAGATGGAGATACTGTTGCTGCAGTCCTTGAGGGTCCACCAATTTCCTTGTATAATTTAGTAAAAACATTCAGTTTAGCTGCCATGAATCAAAACTAAAGAAAATTTCAGATCTCATGGTCCCTAAACCTACCATGATATAGTTTTGATCCTATTACTCCAAAACAAATGGTGCCTTAAAGAAATTATAACATAATATCTTTGATCCCTCTATGTGCTTCATGGATCTTGACTGTATTGTAAAAGCAAACATTATCATCAAACTGAATGGTATTTGGTTTCCTGTATTCACTATTCTAATGAAGCCACCCATGAAATTAAAGCATATAAGAGAGATTGAATTACCTGCTGCAGTAGATTGTTGGGTGCTTTGTTTGGATCTCTTAATAAAATGTTAGAATCAAGAAGGGCAAAACTTTGTTTTGATTTATCCCCATAAGTAGATGAAGGCATCCCAAGAGTTAAAATGGCATCACCAGAATCAGGAGCATCAATCTCCATTGGTTTACTGACCTTCTGAGATGATCCTTGCCAATTTAGGGTAAAGCCGGGCTGCTTAGACGATGAATTTGAACAACTGCCTTCCATGGTAGGCTGATACACTCCACAGTAAACCTAGAAAAGATTTCCAACGCCACAAGAAAATTCTGATCAAACTTTACATCTGTCTGTATCTAAATGCACCTTTTCCTTTAGTTGATTGGATGTATATATATATAAAAAATGTACCTTTTTACTTTAACAGTGTGAACATATCTTGAGAATTTACTTAATCAATTGCCCATTTATTAAGGGAGACTGTTTTTCCATTCAATGTAAATTTTCTTATGTTTTTTTCTTTAATAATATATTAATATTGAAATGAATTAGTATAGTAGTTAGTTAAAAAATTAAATAAATAAAAGTAAAAAAAAGGGTTGACATGGGACCATATTTAAACCACATTAACTCTTAATTTTAAAAATTTCTTCGATATCCTAAAATTACGGTCGATTCCATGTCCGTCAAGGTATTACTTTGAAAAACCAAATCTCCTTTCATAACTGAAAAAGATTCTATAGGGTCAAAGTTGTTTTTTCTTTTCAACTAGTATTAATATAATAAAAATAGTTATCAAAATTTAATTTTATATACAAATAAATTAATATTATTTTATTTTTAGAATGGTTTAGTTTTATTATTAATATTATTTTATTGGTTATTTTTTTAATAAGTATTTTATTAGTAAATTTTAATTTATATATAAATTTAATTTAAAATAGTTTTATTAAATGGTATTAAATCAATCAAATAGATTATTATTATTTTAAAATTTGGGTTTTGAAAAGGTTGTTCTTTCCTTTTTACATCAACTTAGTATATGGTTTATTTGGTGTAACCAACATTTGAACATTGGTGTGGGCTCCATCATCTATTTATCCCAACCATTGAACCAAGGCTTTGTTGTCAACTGTTTATAGATGTTTATAGATTATTTAACTAGAAAGAGACTTAGATTTGAATCTTTCCAAGCTATTACATCAACTTAGTATATGGTTTATTTGGTGTCACCGACATTTGAACATTGGTGTGGGCTCCATCATCTATTTATCCCAACCACTGAACCAAGGCTTTGTTGTCAACTGTTTATAGATTATTTAACTAGAAATAGACTTAGATTTGAATCTTTCCAAGCTATGTATGCATGATTTATATACAATACAATGTTATCATGATATAATATCATTGGGGTGGGAAATTTGAATTACTTATAACCTATTAATTTATTAGAGTAAAGTTTAACTAATTATATATATATATATATATATATATATATTGGTAATATTAAGAGATGAAGGTTTTGACCAGGAATCCCTCAACCTGTTACAACTCCACTAGGGAGACACACACCCATCCCCTCACACACTCACCCATGCCACGGTTTGAACCTTGGACCTCTCGAAGAAGAGCCAAAGCCCAAACCGCTGCACTGCACCCCAAAGTGCTTTTATTAAATATTTTTATTAATTTAAATATTAATACTAATTAAAAAAAGTATATATGACCTTCTTATTTTAATATTTAGATTTTAAATAATATGATTAAATTAAGTTAAAGGTAAGTTGAGAGATTTAAAATAACCTAAATATGAATGTTAATTAACAACTTTTTATTTTTTATTTATTTTTTGGTCTTGGTTAGTGTGAGAAACTCTTATGATCGACGTTCAGGGTAGGGCATCCCCATATCTACCATGACCTCTCTAAGGGCGAGAGTTGAACTTAAAAATATGGCCAAACACATAGCCATCACACACTCGCCCATGCGAGAGTTTGAACCTTGGACCTCCCAAAGAAGAACCACTACCCTTGGAATAAAATTAAATGGATGTCATGACCTCTCATAAGGGGGAGAGTTGAACTTATCAATAGGGACCAAACACATAGCCATCACACACCCACCCCCTCCCACGTTGCAAGTCTATTAATAATTCGGGTGGGACCTTTGAATTAGTTATGACCTATTAATTTATCTAGAATAAAGTTTAACTATTTTTTTTTAATATTTTTATTAATTTAAGTATTAATATATTTATTATTTGGTTAGTGTGAGAAACCCCTACCACCAACGCACAGGGTTGAGCAGTTTCCTCTCAACCATGACCCCTCGTAAAGTCGAGAGCTGTGCTTATCCATAAGAAATTTAACAACCACCACACAACCATCTCCTCACACACTCACCCATGGCGTGGTCTGAACCTCGGACCTCCCGAGGAAGAGCCAAAGCCCGAACTGTTGCAGTATCCCTTGGGGACAATTTAAATATTAATATTAATTAACAAAAGTACATAGGACCTTTTTATTTTAATCTTTAGATTTTAGATAATATGATAAAATTAACTTAAAGGTAAGTTGAGGGATTTAAAATAACCTAAATATTAATATTAATTAACAAAAGTATATATGAAATTTTTATTTATTTTTATTTTTTGATCTTGGTTAGTGTGAGAAACCCTTATGATCGACGTTCAGGGTAGGGCATCCCCATCCCTACCATGACCTCTCATAAGGGCGAGAGTTGAACTTATCAATAGGATCCAAACACATAGTCATCACACACTCACCCATGCCACCTCCCAAAGAATAACCACCACCCCTCGGGAATAAAATTAAATGGTTACTATGACCTCTTATAAGGACGAGAGTTGAACTTACCAATAGGGGCCAAACACATAGCCATCACACACCCACCACCTCACACACTCATCCATACTGCAGTTTGGGCCTTGGACCTCTCAAAGAAGAACCACCCTCGAAGATAAAATCAAATGGGTAGTGTAATAAATCCCTATAATCGATGCATAGGGCTGAGCAATTTCCTCCCAACCATTACCCCTCATGAACCTTGGATCTCCCAAAGAAGAGCCACCCTTGAGGATAAAATCAAATGGGTAGTATGATAAATCCTTATGATCGATGCATAGGGCTCAACAATCTCCTCCCAACCATGACCCCTCATAAAACCAAAAGCTACGCTTATCAATAGGGGCCAAAAACATAGCCATCACACACCCAGCCCCTCACACACTCGTCCACACTGCAGTTTGAACCTTGGACCTCCCAAAGAAGAGCCACCCTCGAGGACAGAATCAAATGGATAGTGTGATAAATCCCTATGGTTGATGCATAGGGCTGAGCAATCTCATCCCAACCAAGACCCCTCATGAACCTTGGACCTCCCAAAGAAGAGGTACCCCAGGGATAAAATCAAATGGGTAGTGTGATAAATCCCTATGATCGACGCATAGGGCTGAGCAATCTCCTCCCAACCATGACCCCTCATAAAACCAAAATTTACGTTTATCAATAGGAAATTATAACACAACCAAACACCACAGTTTGAACCTTGAACATGAGTAATCTCCTCCCAACCATGACCCCTCATAAAACCAGGACATGAGCAATCTCCTCCCAAAAATATCCTCCCAACCATGATCCCTCTTGAACATGAGTAATCTCCTCCCAACCATGACCCCTCATAAAACCAGGACATGAGAAATATCCTCCCAAAAATAGGGCTCAACAATAAATCCCTATGATCAATGCATAGGGCTGAGCAATCTCATCCCAACCAAGACCCCGCATGAACCTTGGACCTCCAAAAGAAGAGGCACCCCAGGGATAAAATCAAATGGGTAGTGTGATAAATCCCTATGATCGACACATAGGGCTGAGTAATCTCCTCCCAATCATGACCCCTCATAAATCCAAAAGTTACGTTTATCAATAGGAAATTATCACACAGCCAAACACCACAATTTGAAACTTGAACGAGTAATCTCCTCCCAACCATGACCTCTCATAAAACCAGGATATGAGCAATCTCATCCCAACAATATCCTCCCAACCATGACCCCTCGTAAAACCAGAATTATCAATAGGGGCCAAACACATAAACATCACACACACACCCCCTCACACACTCACCCACGCTGCAGTTTAAACCTTGGACCTCCCAAAGAAGAGCCACCCTCAAGAACAAAATCAAATGGATAGTGTGATAAATCCCTATGGTTGATGCATAGGGCTGAGCAATCTCATCCCAACCAAAACCCCTCATGAACCTTGGACCTCCCAAAGAAGAACCACACCCAAGGATAAAATCAAATGGGTAGTGTGATAAATCCCTATGATCGACGCATAGAGCTGAACAATCTCCTCCCAACCATGATCCCTCATAAAACCAAAAGTTATGTTTATCAATAGGGAATTATCACACAACCAAACACCACAGTTTGAACCTTGAACATGAGTAATCTCCAATCTCATCCTATCCAAGACCCCTCATGAACCTTGTACCTCCCAAAGAAGAACCACCCTAGGGATAAAATCAAATGGGTAGTGTGATAAATCCCTATGATCGATGCATAGGGTTGAACAATCTCCTCCCAACCATGACCCCTCCTAAAACCAAAAGTTACGTTTATCAATAGGGAATTATCACACAGCCAAACACCACAGTTTGAACCTTGAACATGAGTAAACATGAGTAATCTCCTACCAACCATGACCCCTCATAAAACCAGGACATGAGCAATCTCCTCCCAAAAATATCCTCCCAACCATGACCCCTCTTGAACATGAGTAATATCCTCCCAACCATGACCCCTCATAAAACCAGGACATGAGCAATCTCCTCCCAAAAATATCCTCCCAACCATGACCCCTCGTAAAACCAAAAGCTAAACGCCACAGTTTGAACTTTGGACATGAGAAATCTCCTTCTAGCAATCTCCTCCCAGTCATGACCCCTCATAAAACCAAGACATGAGCAATCTCCTCCCAACCATGACCCCTCATAAAACCAAAATCTATGCTTATCAATAGGAAATTATCACATAACCAAACACCACAGTTTGAACTTTGGACCTCCCAAAGAAGAGCCAAACCCCAAACCATTGCACTATCCCACCGAGACATGAAATTTCTATTTTTAATATTTAGCTTTTAGATAATATGATTAAATTAAGTTAAAGGTAAATTAAGATATATATATATATATATATATATATATATATATATAAAATTTATTATTTATTCATATGGGAGTTTTTTACATAGCATTCTTTTTTACTATCAAGTAGGGTTCAAATCCACTGGTTACTTGGGATTGGTACTACCATCGTGGGACTGGTGCACATTTAGTGGTTTCAAGTAGACTACTACCCTTGCAAAGAGGCATGCCCTTAGGGTTTGAATCTAGGTCTCTTTTGGGTAAATGCCAAAACTTACGAATCCACCTAACACTTGTTTAAATATATATAAACGTAAATATATATAAAAAGCATTCCTAGCGGATAATGCAACAATCACACAGTCACACACATACCTCACCGTGGTTTTTTAATGTAAATATTAATAACTAACAAATAAAATCAGCGTGATGTGGTCAAGGACGCTACTTAAATTATCGATGTTGTAACCCGAGTTCAATCCCCATGGCGGATGTGTATAAAAAGTATTACTAAAAAAAATTAACAAATAAAATAATATAATCATATTACCATATTTTTAGGTATAAAACAATATACTTCAATTAATTTAAAGGTGAGAAAAATTTATATATATATATATATATATATATATATATATATATATATATATATATATTTGCAAGCCAAGAGCATGAGTAGAAGTAGAAGCAAAGGTCATGGGATATGGGAATGCTTAACCCTAATCATCAATCGTAGGGTTTCTTCCATTGTATATTAAATTCTCTATTGATAAGCATAGCTCTTGGTTCTACAAAAATCATAGTTGCGAGGAAATTGCTCATCTCTGTGAATTATTTGTAGGGTTCTCATACTAACCAAATCAAAAAATAAAATAAAAAATAAAATAAAAAATATATGTAAAGCAAAGTTTAATTAGTTTCATTGAATAACTTTGTTAATATATATTTTTTAACACTTTTACACACCACAAATACCTCATTGTGATTTGTTAATATAAATCTTAGAAATTAAGAAATAAAAGCATATAATTGTATTAACATATTTTTTAGGTTAGTGTGCGTAACATTTCCAAATCATCCGATAATAAAAGTTGATGAAGACGTTACGTGTTGCTCGACATTTTGTTCCATCTGTATTTTAAAATCTCCAAAACATTTAATCTTATTTTTTTATAAATAAATTACAGAATATGCATAAGTGTGGTTAAAAAAATAATAATTGAAGGAGGGAAAGGATGAGCCTTAATTACTTCAATTAATTTAAAGGTAAGATAAATTCAAAATAAATATTTCATATATATACTTACAACCCAAGAGCATGAGTAGAAGTAGAAGCAAAGTGTGAGGAAGTAGCCAGTATCACTTTTTCTTGTTTCAAATATTAAGATAAACTTAAAAACTAAAGGATTCATGTAAAGAATATTTAGGAACATGGTAGGATAATCGTTTTTTAAAGCATTTATTGAAAATAAGGATGCCCTATTTGGAAGTAAGGATGTTCTTAAAAGTGTGGATGTCCTAATTAACAACAAGAAGAAGATAAAATCTATGAAAACCCTATCTAGGTAGCAAATACTACACCAGAAGAGATTATCAAGGATGAGATGATTAGATATGATATAATGGTTCTTAAACCTAGAGGGTTATTATGTAAGTTTCATGAATACTAGTCAAGTTTTTCTTTAATTCAAAATTGGATCAAGTGGAAGTGGGGATTGAATTCAACTTAATCCATGACTTTTTATCTGAAAGGACCTTTCCTCATTATCTTCTTGAGTTTAGGAATAAGGGATAAAATAATGGATGGTGGCCCTTGGTTTAGGGATAAAGATTCATTATATTTAAGACCATGGAGTGACCATTTTCTATGAATATAAAGACTATTAAAATGCTTCTTGTGTGGAATAGAATTTTTGGACTTCCTTATCAACTCATCGATATGACGGCTTGGAAGAATACTAGCAATACTCTTAGTTAGTCTAAACAAGGTACCATTTGGCCTAAACAAGATCAGATTACACAAATTTCAACAATCTGCTTACATGAATTTTGGTATGTGGGTTGCTCTGTTGGAGAATATAAGGGTTTCTAATGTTGATATTAGATCTATTGTTGTTTTTTCATAGCTTGGTAACTTGGTGCCACCACTTGTTATTGCATGAATAGTTGCATTAGTTGATGAGGTGACATATTTGGTTGTAAGCTTTATAAAAACTATTGTTAACATTAAGGAATCTATAGGTATTGAGGTATTTGAGGACTTTGATCCTGTGACATATCTTGTGCCATATAAGTATTCCCCCATGGTTAAGATATCATAATATTACCCAAATCCTACATATGTTAAATATAGGAGCAAAGCTTGTATGATTCCCCCTATTTAGTGGGTAGAGTTTGAGGTAGCATCCCAAAAAAAATAGGTTTTTTTAAATGAATTGGTTACTTGATTTTCCTGAAGTTCATAACAATCATCATACTACAAAGCATCATCCTAGATCCTCTAGTGTACATACCTATGTAAATATATTTTTGTGGTTAAAATTTGCAAAATCCTAAAAAATTGCATGTAGAGCAATTTGTCTACAAATCAAAGTGATTCAGTTCTAATTTTAGGTGATCCAGTAGCAAGAATTGACTTAGTAAAAATTTTCTTGTAGAGTGATTTGCTTACAATTTCAATAGAAATAATTCACTTAGTAAAATTTAGCAAATTGAGCTTCATAGTTGACTACCTTGATAAAAACCTAAAGGTTGTCCTTGGAGTCACATCCCATGCTCTATGGATGTCTAGAACTATGTGCTCTACAAGTCATGAGTATATGGTGCATCTAATATACTACAATGAATGACCATTGTGTTTTTATCTTTATACAATACAAACCATAGATAATAGGCTCACAAATTATCCCTATCTTTGAGGTAAGCAAAGAAGAGGAAAACATTGTAAATGGGTCTTTCATGATATCTTTCATAACATTTTGGTGAACTCAACATGAACACCACTGTAGGTCCCAAAATATTCTTTGACTAAGCGAAACTTTAATCAAACTAATATTTATTAAATTTTAATTAAGACCATTAATCTTGTTTATTTATAATAGATCACACTAAATCTACTTTATAAGAACATAACCAATTGGTAGTTCTACTAAGGGTCTTTGAAATCCTTTGAGTAATTTCAATATGAACTACTAGGCTATATTGGATATATAGCAAGCTTGGACTACTAGTCACCCACATAGGGTCTCATGCATACTTACATCTAGTAAGAAATATTATAGTGGGCTAGTGGGAGTTATAAGAATGCATACTATTACTTCTCATGTACTATCTTGACCATGTATCCAAGAGGTCACTTCCATGTATTATTGACAACCTATTTATCAATTTTTTCTCATATACCAGTGTGTATATATAGAGGAATCAGGTATATAGGGAGCCCTTGAGGTATATAGATTAGATTCAGTATATTGAGGGAAGGGGATATAAGGTTGCTAAAATATATTTTTCTTCTTTAATCAACTCTATAAATATTAAAAATTAATTAATCCTATATCTTATCCCAAATATATTGCCAAAGACACTACTTAACCCCTAGTGTTTCTCATCAATTGGCTATTGATTCTAATCCTCCTGTGGAATCTCATGATGTCCAAACTACCTTTGAGAACCCAAACTTCAAGGAAGAAGAGAGGGTTTCTACACCTTTAGGTTATCTAAGCTCTATCCATGATGAGGAGGGACGATTAGTCTTCCAATCTTCAATTAATATGGATTTCTTATTTAAGAAGCATAGGGAAGATATGGAGACATTTCTCAAGAACGGTAACAAATTTCTAGGTGTCTTTGTAGTAAAGAATTCACTCATGGATCATCCCCAATAACTTAACTCTAATCCTTTGGTATTAAATTAGTTAAATCCATCCTTTGGATATATACGTATAAACCCTCACACATCAATTTATCACTTTTTTGATTTAAGTCGTCCAATAATCACCACTTCCATTAATGCCAAGAAATAAATCATTTTTCCTCCCTTAGAAAGAACATCATTCATGTTTACCTATTGTTGAAAAAATATTATGGGAAAATTCTAGCTTGCTTATATCTCAATAAGTAGTCATAATCTATACTTCCAATTAGAGTGTGCCATCATGTCCCCATATCTAACCCTCATGTCAATAACCTTCATCCTAACGTCACATGTACGGGTATATGATTAATATAAAATCCTAATTCCACAATCTCTCATCATTAATATTCTAATCCTTTTATCTTAAGTACCTTGGAAATAAACCATACAATGTTAGTTTCATCATTTTATGCTCATATGTGTTAATATCCTTCATATATCAATCGTCAATCAATTTCTTCTATCTCTCAATATATGCCCTGTGTTGTCAAATCATACTTCTGCTAAGCTTCAAGATTTTTATTAATTAGAATACAAATGACCATCATCTAAGGATATTCATCCAATCATAAATATTCATATGATGACTTGTGCAACCAACTCCTTAAACCTTTTGTGGCTAGTCACCCTTTTTCTCCCAATTTTGAAACTCCTAAATTCCAAATGTAGAAGAGGAAATAGGATCCTAACAACCACCTTAGGTTGTGTAAAATAAATTTTAATGATATTTCTTATGATGTGACATTACTAATTAAAATATTTTATATGAGCCTTAGTGGTCGTACTTTGAAATGGTACTACCAAATACCAAGGTATTCTTTGAAAATATTTATGGGTCTCGTTGCAATGTTTGTCAAATAATTGTTGGACATTTTGAGTAGATGAGTTGTCATTGATGTCAAAAGTCAGTTTCAGGAAGCAGTGCAAGGAGAAGTAGTTCTGTAGTCAGTACAAAAAGAAGAGTCCGTCTTCAGTTGGTCAAATTTGGTTCCAGGCAATCAGATATGGTCCAAAGTGCAAAGAAGAGGCCCAAGAAAATAATATTATAATATTTTATAATAATATTAAAAAGGGAAATTTAAATTAATTATAAATTTATTAATATAATTTAATTATAAATTGATTTTTATTAATTTAATAAACCCTAAATAGGGTTATAAGGCTAAGTCAAAAATTGAATTAGAAATTTGATTTGGTGCGCCAACGTTTTAAGGCATGAAGCATCGTGTATAAATGGTGGTAAAAACTTTTCCTTAAATATCCTAATGCAATCGATCGAATTCCAAGGCTCCATTATTTCGTGCGCAAAAAGGGAAAGAGTTTCCATGTTTTTGAAAGATCTCTAATGGCAAAAGTGAGAGAAATATGAGCGAGGCTCCTTATACCACGCACAACTTGGTGTAGCACAATTGGAAATGGTGGATGTGCTAAGTGTTTTGGCAGGCAAGAAGTGATGGGTTCAAACCCTATTGATTTCGTTTTGTAAGGTAGAGAGGGAATTCATTTTTTGAAAAGTGTCGAACGAAGGGATAAAGAGACGCTTGCACCTTCCATTCTCCATGGGAGCACTTAGCCCACATGGTGGGCTAGCACTTTGATAAGGCACTCGACGAGAGTGGTCTCGTGTTCAAAACCCACCGAGGCCTTTTGGTAGTGTCAAAGGTATGCGCTGATGTCATTTGTGTTGGTTGCTTGATTTTAGATGTGCTAAGGTTGAAAGAAAATAAAATATTTTTTATGTGCCTAAGATTGAAAAATATAAAATATTTTGATGGTTTATGAAGTTTAATTTTTTCCTGAATTAATTTGGTTATTAAGTATTTTGAGGGAGATAAAATGGTAGGCAAATATTATTTTTGAAAGGTTAATTTTTGGAGTTTTATTAATTAAAGTTGGAGATTATAAGGGGCAATTGAGTGATTATTTTAAAGTGTGATTTGATGATTGCTAATTTCAAGGAGTAATAATGTGTATTTAAGATTGATTATTTTTGTGATTGAGAAATATTTTGAAAGTGTTAGTGTGTGTACTGACCCAAATTTTTCTAAGCTAATCAATGGCTTATCCTGAGTTGGAACTCTCAAAGACAAAATGTAGATTTATAAGGAACCCTCATGTGCATATGTGAGTTCATTTCCGATCTTGATTTATCATAATGATACAAAATCTCTCAAATACAAATGTGTGCAATTGTATTGTTCATTTACCAATTTTGAGCAAGATAATTTGATACAAGTAATTTGAATTAACCAAATAAGTGTTCGTTGACCATGATTTATATGCATGTAACCGTACCAGACTACTATGTAAGTCAGGTCATCAAGAGCTAGTTGATCCATAAACAGGCATAGGTCTATACAAAAGGTCGCTAATGTGACAGACATATCACCACGCTAGGAATTACCCAAGGCCAAGCAGGTTGGGCACAAACCACCTGTTATGGGGCTTACCTCACGGTTTTTGAATAATTGAGAATTCTAGGGATTCAAGCTCTTTCACCCTTATTTTATTTTCAAGGGGTAGGGGAAGGGATTTTATTGCTTTTTCTTTTCTTTTTCTCTTTTTTTTTTTTTGTATTTTTGCTTGGAACTGAGATAATGCTGAAATATTGCTGCAATGGTACAAAATGATATTTTTCTTTTTCTCATTTTATTTTATTTTTCTTTTTCTTCCTATACTAGGGGTACTTGCTCGAATTGGCTGTAGAGCAAGGGATTTTTATTCTGGGCAGGGGTGAGCTTGTCCTTTTGTCAATTCTCAAAGATTCTAGACCATGTGCATGATAGGATAGCAGGGGCAAATTTTCGCTCAAGAAACCACTTCTACTATGTAGCATCATATTGAATTTGTAATGAAATCATTTTAATGTGAAAATATATACTTGGTTCAAGTAAATAACAAGATCAATTCTCTATGCTCAAAACTTTATTTAATTCAACTGTGGAATTTGATATAAGAGAGATTAATAATCATACCAAATAAAATCAAGATATTTATTCATGTGAGTGTGAAAGTGCGGGATTCCAAATAAATGCTAATTTATCTAAAATAATTGAAAATATGACTGCAATACTTCAAGAATTGATAGGTGCAAAAATAGAAAATGTTTTTGAAGATTTTGATGTTTGTTATATTTTGGTTTTAATTTATGAATTGAAAGAATAAATAATATTACTGTTTTTTGAAATTTTTATATGAATTACTAAAATGAAACAATATGCAAAATAACAATATATACAATGATGAAATGACCATATTTATGCATAATAGCGTTTAAGATGCATAATGTTTATAGGTTCTTTAAGGTCTTTACCATCTAAGGTAGCTAATCTGTATACTCCCAAGCCAAATTTGGCAGTGATAATATATGGTCCAAGCCAGTTGGGTTCAAATTTACCTTTAAGATCTTTAGTTGCATTAGTATTTTTTTGATTTTCTTTTAAGACAAGGTCGTTGATCTCAAAGGATCGATGATGAAATTTCTTGAGGTATGCTCATTTAAGCTTGTTCTGGTAGGCTCAAAGATGTTCCAAAGCATTGATGCACTTCTCATATAGGAGTTCCAGCTAACTAAATCTGCCAACACGATATTCATCTCCTACTTCAGAATCTTGAAGTAGTAGAGCCAAAGAAGGAACTTCTAATTCAAAGGGAAAAACTGCTTCAGCGCCATAAACCAAAACAAAAGGTGAAGTGCCCGTGGGAGGACGAACACTAGTTTGATAAGCCCACAAAGTAGGATATAATTGAATATGCCAATCTCAAAGAATTTAAGGTACAGGTTCAACTCCCCTACCTTTATCCCACTCAAAGATGTCAACTCAATCATTCATATTCCATAGGTTTGCCAAAATGAATCTAAGCTATTCTATATGAAAATGTCGATTTATATGAATACAAAAAGCATGAATGAATCCTAAATACAAGGAATATGTTAAATGAGAAAGAATGCACCTGATTCTGAATGTCTGATGAAGATTCTGAAGCTTGTAGGAGTCCAGATCATCCTGAATATGTCAAGATCATCTGCAATTGTACATACTCATCCCAGATCACAGGTGATCATCTAAAATCAGACAAGATCATCATCGATCTGATGAATTCATCAGACGAATTCGTCAGAAACCTGCAATCATAGAAATAGACACCAAAAATTGAAAATGCAACTGCAAGAATAATGCAAAATGATAGAAATGATAGTATAAATGCTTAACTAATAAATCTAGATAGCAGATTAAAGGAAATGCATTGTTTTAATAACTTATTTTAACTTTATCATGCATTTATGCTAAATGAGGTGAACTCTAGGATGTAAAATGAAAATAATCAAGCTAATGCATAATAAAATAAGGAAGGAAGATGAGAAATGAAAACTCAGGGCTCTGATTGCCCTCGATCTGAACTATAGTAGAGATAACCTCCAATCATATGAGATCATCGCCGATCTACGAAAGGATCGTCCGAAATCGTGTGGAATCGCTTGCAACGATCTGAGCTTCATCCAGCTAAAGCACAGTGAAAACCTATAATGAAAACTTAAAACTACGAGTGCAAACAATGGTAGATAGGATGTCTTAACACAACAAAGCTAAATGGTAGGGAAAATCAACCAGGGAGAGAGTCACTTTAGGATGCATTCTCAATTTCTCAATTGTTAATCAATGGCTTGTATAAAAATAACATTCAAAAGTTTTTCTAACTTCCCTTTGACTACTAAGTCCACTTTAGGATGCATTTTTCTAAGTTTCTGTTTAACAGGTTTAGCATCCAGATGGACTACTAGGTTATGCATAACTACAGAAAGGTCTAAACCTGACATATCTTCATATGTCCAAGCAAAGACATCTTCATATTCTTTAAGAAATGCAATGTATTTATCCTATTTTTCTTGACTCAATTCTGATCCAATATTGATTATGTGAGGATTATCCTCAGTTCCAATGTTAATTTTTATGACATTTTCTACTTCCATGTGTAGATCTCTCTCAAAATTAGGTGGGGCGGGTGAGACGCCCAATTCTTGTAATTCATCCAAGGTTAGCTTGGATAACTCGTCTTGAGGAGTCATGGCCTCAAGCTGGGCTATACTAGGTATAGAGCCATCAAAATAAAATTCATTATGTAATAATTCCTCAACGGAGACATCATGGAAGATATCTCCCTCCAAATCATCATCGGATTCAGTGATCATCTTAGGATAAGATATAGATAGCATATTACATGTACATAGATTATTTGTTAAACACAAAGCATCGCGTTCATCCAAATAATATTGATAAGATATGAGATGGTAATCATCCTCAAATGGGAAGGGCTGACCCTTACTAGGAAATAGGCCCACACCACATCGGGCAGGCCACGGTTCTAGCTCAAAAGTTTCTTTCATACCATTTTGGAAAGGTCCTAAATCTTTCCCTTTATATCTCAATTTAAGCATTATAGATTTGGATTTAATATACTCATTAGTAAAATAACATCGAGTATATCCATCATAATGAGTCTTGATGTTTCTGGGTATTCTACCCCAGTCATATCCCTTATAAATAAAAGCACAACTCCCGACTTGGTAAATACTTCCCATAGGCTATGGGAGGCCCAAGGTATGAGGAGATGGTGACAAATTATTTAAAATAAGGGAATTTTGCATAGAAGCATTCATTTTATCTGATATAAGAATTTTAGATAAATCGGGTAAGAGCTCGTCAGTAAGAGCATAAGAGGTAGAAGGAATATTTCCTACGTCTTTTGATGCAGAAACTATGTCTTTGGTGGATTTAGACAGTGTAGAGGTGTCAATAGATGGGTCTATTATAGTTATAGAAGTTATAGGAGTAGAACAAGAGGCATTGGTTGTAGGATTAGGATCTTTTTGAGGTCCTAATGTGGTTTGTTTAGAGGATTGTTGAGATGTATGTAGGGGTGGAACTAATGGAGAAGAAGTAGATGAAGTTGTGGGTATATGTTTTGCATGTTTAGATGGATAATGAGAATTAGGATGTGTGGATGACAGAGCAGGGCAAAATTGAACTCCAACAGGTTCTGCCAAAGCACACATATCAAAGGGTCTAGGATCACCATGAATGGTAACCAACTGATTCTTAAATTTTAACTTAACACATTGATGTAAAGTTGAGGGAACGGCTCGCATCGTGTTGATCCAAGGGCGAACCAAGAGTATATTGTATGATGCAGGGCAATGTACAATAATCACGATCGTATCCAAGGTTCTCGGACCAACCTGCAATGGAATGGTAATAACTCCACAAGTTTCTTGTGTTTTGTCATTGAAAGCTTTTATAATCATATCAGTTCTTTTCATTTCCTCGCTTCTAAACCCAAATATTTGGTAGAAATAAAAAGTGAAGATGTTTAAAGATGAACCATTATCAATTAAGACTCATTTGACTACTACATCTCCAATTAAAGCAGTAATATACAAGGGGTTATCTTTATGTAAACTATGTTGCGGTATGTCTCTATCCTGGAAGTCAATACAATCAACTTCACAAGTTATTATAGTATTGGCCATGGATTTGGGTTGAATATCTTGTGGTACCATCATCTGGTCTAATGTAAGCATTAATTCATCTCTATGTGTAGGAGAAGATCTTAGAAGGTCCAAAAGAGAAATTCTAGCTATAATATTTGATAGTTGCTCATTAATATTATAAGGAGGTTTAGGTTGGACATTAGGTGCCTGATTCTATTTATTAGGAACTTTCAAAACAAATGGAGCTGATCCATAGTTCTACATTTGATCTTGTTGAGAGTTTTGAGCCTGTTGTCTAGTAACAACTTCGATGGTACCCACAATATTATTCTGTAGATGATGAATGGGTCTTGTTCTAGCATTTATGGCTTGCTCATTAGAAAGGAATTGGTGAGATGATGGTCTAGTAGTGACTCTTCTTGGAAATGGTTCTTCTGGAACTATATAACTTGTGATAGGGAGAATAGGATCCGATTCATCTTCAGAGCTATTCGATTGATTTGATGTGATTTCCATATCACTCTCAGTCTCATATTATGTATCACTAAGATCAGGTGTCCAAATATTATGTAGAGGCCTGGTCGTAACCATGGATAAGGTTGTGTCAAATATTTCCAAATCATGAATGGGTAAATGCCCACTAATAGTCCCTACATATCGGGTAGGAGGGGGAACATTATGATGTTCAATTTTATTAGCCACTTCCTTGCCATGTTTTGGTAAAGGATATTGAAATATGTCCAATGAATGATTGGCATTATGATTCTAGTTTTGGGGGATGTTCTTTTGAGCATTATTAGGAGGATTTTTCTTAGGTTGAAAGGCTTGTACCTCCATCTCATTGTTATCAATTAAGTCCTGTATTTTATGTTTTAATATTTTACAAGAGTTGGTAGTGTGTCCAGGTCCTCTATGGAAGTCACAGTGTAAATCAGCTCTGTATCCGGGTATAGTTGGATCAGGTTCCCGAATATTTGGTAATTGAATCAAACCTCATTCTAATAATTATGGTAGAATGGTTGATAAAGGTTGATTTAACCTACTAAATTCTTGAGGAGGTTTATCGGGAGGTTTCAGTATAAACTTCTCCGTTGTCTTCGCAACATTAACAGTAGCAATATTTCTACTATCAGTGACTCCATCACCCACAACTTGTTTATTTTTATATTGATTTATGGATGTTTTCTCATCATATTTCTTTTTAAGTTGTCCTCTCCTAATGAGAGCATCTTCCACTCTTCGGGCTAAGTCTATAGCCTGATCGAAGGTGGTCAAGGTAGCAGTTGATAATTCGTAAGATAATTACTCTTGCAAATTATTAATAAAGATGTCCAATATCTCCCTATAAGGTAACACAAAGTGCAATTTTCTTATCAACTGTCTCCACCTAGCTAGGAAATCAACAAAGCATTCATCTTTGTCTTGTTTTAAGTTGTACAAGTCTTTAATGGTCACATGCCTTTCGATGTAGGCACTAAATTGATGAATAAAAGACTCGGTTGTTTCTTCGAAATTCCTCAAAGAATTAGTGGGTAATTGATAATACCACTCTAATGCCATTCCTCAACTTTTTAGGAACATTTTTAGCAATAATAAGTTATCATGTGATATATCATGACATGCTATCCTAAACATACGAAGATGCTCTATAGGATATTTCATTCCTTTATATATGGGCAGGATAGGCATAGGAAAATGTTTAGGATATGGCTGTGCTATGACTATAGGATCTAAATGCTGACTACACATCTCTCGATAATTGTACGAGGGACGGTAGGGATCTATTTGGTCCATGCGAGAAACTAACTGTTTCACCATGGTTTCAAGATTACTAGTTTGTCCACCATATTGGTTTAGTGGGACATAGGTATGGGATTAATGAGTGTATGACGGTGTAACATAAGGATTAGATGCTATATTGCTATTATGCAAAGTGTTGGTAGGAAGAGCATTATGAAGGAGATTTGTAATAGTATTATGTTGTATCCCAGATTTTTGGTAATTGGTGTTTGGTTTTGTTTTGGGATTTTGTTAATTTGAATTATGTTGATCATTAGCTTGGAGAAATAGAGCAGTAAATTATGGTTTCTTTTGTGCGGGAATGACCCTAGGCTTGCTAACAGGCACTTTAGATGGTTGGGTAACCTGTTGTTGTTGCATGTTCTGGATCATAGCTGCCATATCCAAATTGGATGGTCCAGCTTGATCACTCTCTTGATCAATAAAGGACAAGGGATTAGTGCGTGTGTGGAATACGTCTTCTAGAGTTGCTTGAGTGTCACTAATTTGATCCTTGTCCATATGGACTAATCTATTAAGAACACCAATATTAGTATTAATGAACTTCCAGAATTGTTCCATGTTTTCAAAAGTGACGGCTCCTCCCAAAGATATTTTAGGGGATGAGGATCCTTCCTCTCTAACATTTTCTTCCTGTTCATTTCTTATAGCAAGCTCTTCTTCTTGCTGGTCTAAGATTTCTTCTTCCTGAACTTGGTCCTCAGGAGGGACATTTTGGTCAATTAATGGTTTTCCTAACCAATCTTCTTCTTCTTCGATCTATTTTCCATTCCTAAGTCTAGGCATTGTGCTTAAACTTAGATTTCAGCAAATATATACACTTATATATATATATATATATATATATATATATATATATATATATGCGATAGGTTTGAGAGGTATATATTTTAATTATATACCTACTATAAAAAGGAAATTTTTTGATTTTGATTTTGATTTTGTTTTTGTTTTTGTTTTTTATAATATTATTATAAATATAACAAATAGCATTCTAGTTGCAAAAAGAATAAAAATAGTAAAAAAAATGACTTAGTTTTCTATAAATAGTTTATGGATATCATTAATAGGATCAAGTTCATCAGGAGTCATGAAATGCTCCTCTTCAAATTGGAAATGGTTTTTCAATAATTTGACAAAGTGTGCTATAGTAATATGATCTGTTTCGGACTCTGACCTATAGAAATAAATTTCATGGCAATACTCTTGATATAACACAGCTCTAGGAACTCTATTCCATATTTTTCTATCCGTAAGAATGACTTCTTGATCCTCTATACGAGATAGAAATTTATGTACTACAACTACATTCTCAAGGTATTCCTCAAAGGTGTACAATTCTAAAGACACAAGTGCTCTTTTATCTGCTAACCACCTATGGTAAGCTCTCTAAAGTTCATGATACAAGGTTACCTGATCAGGATCCAAGATTCTATCTAGGACAAACATCTTAATTTTCCTAAGTTCTACAGATCTAGATTCAATAATACCCAATCTCCTATCAAGTTCATCCCACAAAGGTTGGACTCTATTTGTTTGAGGTACTCTAAGCACAGAAGTAATCTCTATGGCTATTAATTTATTTTCAACATTTATGGTGACAAATCGTCTTTTATTATAATCTACCATCTAAGTCTGATATGCAATTTTAACAATTTTCTAATGATTCTAGATGTTCTTAATAATGCATTTATATTTATATTTTTTATATATATTTTTTTGTTTGTTTGTTTTCAAAAGGCTTTTAGTTTCACGTCGGGTTCACCAAAATGTACTGACCCAAATTTTTCGCACCCTTACATTCAGGCTATAGGATTCGTGCCCAAAAGGGGGATGCGAGAAGGATGAGACAATACCTCGGACTGAGAGGCCCTTTGAAGGTCGCACCTCTCGAGGGAGGGGTATAAGGGTGAATTTTCGATGAATGGTGGGGTTCACTAGGAAACTTTGAGTGGCAGTTTCCATGCCTAGGTTGAGAATGAGTTTGATGTGTTCATTTTATACTCAATCATTCATATTCCTAGGTTGGAAAAAATGAATATAAGCTATTCTATATGAAAATGCCTATTTATATGAATACAAAAAGCATGAATGGATCCTAAATACAAGGAATATGTTAAATGAGAAAGAATGCACCTGATTTCGAATGTCTGATGAAGATTTTGAAGCTTGTAGGAGTCTAGATCATCCCGAATATGACATGATCATCTACAATTGTATAGAATCATCCCAGATCATAGGTAATCGTCTGAAATTAGACAAGATCATCGTTGATCTGATGAATTCGTTAGATGAATTCATTAGAAACCTGCAATCACAAAAACAAACACCAAAAATAAATAATGCAACTGCAAGAATAATGCAAAATGATAGAAATGAGAGTATAAATGCTTAACTAATAAATCTAGATAACAGATTAAAGGAAATGCATTGTTTTAGTAACTTATTTTAACTCTATCATGCATTTATGCTAAATGAGGTGAACTCCAGGATGCAGAATGAAAATAATCAAGCTAATGCATAATAAAATAAGGAAGGAAGATGAGAAATGCAAACTCAAGGCTTTGATTGCCCCCAATCTGAACTGCAGTCTAGATCACCTCCAATCATACGAGATCATCGCCTATCTACGATAGGATCATCCAAAATCATGTGTAATCGCCTACGACGATCCGAGCTTCCTCTAGCTGAAGCACAATGAAAACCTACAATGGAAACTTAAAACTACGAGTACAAAAAATGATAGATAGGATGTATTAACACATCAAAGATAAATGGCAAGGAAAATCAACCAGGGAGAGAGTCAGGAGAAGAGCCAGGGGGATAAACTAAGAAAATCCTAGTTTATATAGAATTAGGGGGAGGTTAGGGATCATCCCAATGTGGGAGATCTCCAATGGAGGAATCTCCAACTACGCAGACACGCTTCTACCCAAGTTGGAGAGGTCGTTGAAACATAAGCTAATTATGAAAATTTAGTTTTGGGACGAAATCGTCTGGACGTTCTGTTCCAGACGAATTCATTCGTTCTGGGATGATTTCGTCTAATCGGCAACGATATCGTCCAATGGTCAAAACAACTCCTAAAAATGGCATGAAAAATGGGGGGAGCGGTTAACGGGCGATTTCGAGGTTAAAATTCAAATTTTTATCTTTTTACTAAGGGTTTAACTACGCCAATTTTAGGGTGCTACGAGTGTGATATTTTGTCATCTAACCATTGAAATTGGCAAAGAAGAAAATTGTGATTGAGACAGGTTTTGAAGGACCTTCTACATCAAACAAAAAGGTATGGACACATCTTCCTAGTGAGTGATTGTTGGATGTTGTGAATGCTAAGTTGGAGTGAAAAGGATTGTTTGATTAGCATTGTTGTTGAAGTGATTGATTAAGTAAAGAACTTGAACTAGAGTTTGTGCAAAGAACATGAGTATCATTGTTATGTGAAGTTGTGAACTATCTTGAACTAGAGTTTGTGAAAGATCATGAGTATCATTGTTATGTGAAATTTTTTGATAAGCATTGTTGTTGAAGTGATTGGTTGAGTGAAGAACTTGAACTAGGGTTTGCAAAGATCATGAATATCATTGTTATGTGATATTGGTTGATAAACATTGTTGGAAATAAGTGAGTGAGTGTTCATATGCTTGGACTAGGGTTTGTGAGCAAGGATTAATTCATTGAGTGTTTGATTGAGTAAAGTTGGTTGAGCCTAGTAAAGTGGATGTGTTGAAGTGATAGTTCAAGTTCTGTGAAACAAATTGTTCTATATTCTGAATTAATTTGAGAAAGATATTGAGCATTGTTATATGAAGCATATTGAGTCTCTAAAAATTCTCTATATATTTATGTGGTTAAAAGAGAGATTGAAAGTGACTGAGCATTGTGATGTGAAGCATATTGAGCCTCTAACAATTATTTATATGTTTATGTGGTAAAAAGAGAGATTGAAAGTGATTCAGCATTGTGGTGTGAAGCATATTGAGTCTCTAACAATTCTCTATATGTTTCTATGAGATTGGACAAGTTCTAGTGAGGACTTGTTGAATAGATTTGAAGTAAGTCTTAGAGAAGACTTGTGGACAAATTTGTGTGAGATTTTATGGAAGCTTACAATACATATTTGAGAACAGAGATTATTGAGCAGATTAGACAAGTTCTTAGAGAAGACTTGTGTACAAATTTGTGTGAGATTTTGTGGAAGCTTACAATACAAATTTGAGGATAGAGATTATTGAGCATATTGGAAAAGTTCTAGAGAGGACTTGTGGATAGATTAGTGTGAGATTTTGTGGAAGCTTACAAGACATATTTGAGATAAGTCTTTGAGAAGACTTGTGAGTAGAATTGATTGATTGATTTGTTTAAACCTTGAGTTAAGGTTTGGAAAAGATCTAGCATAATTGATTTGTAATTAAGTCAAGCTTTGTGTTAAGGATTGAGGACATATTGTTCTAGATCGAAGGACTGTGTTTAGTAAAAATCATAGGAAAAATATTGAGGACATATTTGTGCTAGGCCAAAGGATTGTATTTAGTGTAGATTTGAGGACAAATTTTTGTGCAGATTCAAGGACAGGTTTGTGCCAGACCAAAGACAAATATTGAGAAGATTTATGCTAGACTGAAGAACTATGTTTAGTGTAGATTTGAGACAGAGCAAAGAGCAAGCTTTGGAGGTGACAGAGTATAGAGGATGTCAGTCTAGTGGATAGAGATCCATTAGCCATGGTAGTGAGGACAGGTCTTTTGAGTGAGGATAGGAGTCTTTAGTGGATAGAGATCCATTATCCAGTGTAGTGGAGGCAACAGTTCTTTTAGAAGATCACCAACCATAGAAGAAGAGAAATGAGTTCTCCTATGGATAGATAACCATGAACTTGATTAGGAGATTGGTGTTTCCTTTGGATAGAGGTCCAAAAATATTGTAATAGAGAAAGGATTCCCAATATATTGATTGAAAAAATTTTAAGTGAAATATTTTCTCTATGAAGTAGCCCACATTGGGTGAACCACATTAAATTGATGTCTCTATTTGGTGGTGATTTATGCATTACTTTTAGTATTTTTGTTGATATTGCTATTAATAAATTGCATAATATTGATTGGGAAAGAAAAGTAAAAAGTGGTCTTATACTGTTCACCCCCCTCTTAGTATAAGCTTGTGTTCTTTAATTGGTATTAGAGCGGGTTCCTTCGGAAGAGTTTAACATATTGAAGGAAAAGCTTACAAGAACACAATGGATTCTAAGAATGGATCCTAAAATAATTCAACACCAGTATTTGATGGAAGCGATTATATATTTTGGAGTATGAGAATGAAGATTCACCTGATGGCACTTGGCAATGAAATATGAGAAGCAATTGAAAATGGATACACACCACCAACTACTCCACCTACAAATAAAGATGGTAAGCTTCTACATCATTACAATTCAAAAGCAATGAATGCAATTTGTAGAGGTTTTCATAGAATAGAGTTTATAAATGTTATGCATTGCAAATAAGCAAAAGATATTTGGGTTAAGTTGCAAAACATATATGAAGGAGATAAAAGTGTCAAAAAGATAAAGATACGAAATCTCAAAGGATAATTTGAAGAATTAAGAATGAAGGATGAGCAAAATATTAGTACTTATCTACTTCGTGTAGATGAGGTTGTTAATGCCATGCAAGGACTTGGATTTGATATTGAAGAATCTAATGTTTGTGATAAGATATTAATCTCTACCAAAAATATTTAGTGAAAATATCTCTGCTATAGAGGAATCAAAAGATGGTGATATTTTGACAAGAGATGTATTACTTGGTATTATTACAGCTTTTGACATGATAACAAAAGAGGAACCTAATATCTGAAAGGAAGCAAACTTCAAATATAATAAGAAGACAAAGGGCAAGAAGTCAGATTCAAGCAATGAGTCATCTAGTGATGAAGAAGTAAATTATGGTAGAAGGAATAACGATCCAAGAAAATTTAAAGATGCAAAATCTGTTAGATGTTTCAATTTTGGAAAGTATGATCACTATGCAACTAATTGTCAAGAAGCTAGAAATAGCAATGATGAAGAAAAATAGGATCATAAGAAGAGGGAATCAAAAAAATATAGGTACCAAAAGAAAGGCAAGGATGGATAAGGCAAACAAGGAAAGAAGTTTTTTCAAAGATAGAAGAAGAGTTACTATTCAGACAAGGTAAGTAAGTAATCAAGTGATAGTGATAATAGTTTCTCAGATAATAATAAAGATGAAGTTCTATTTTTGACAAAGGAAAAATAAAAAGTTATAAAAAGGTCACCAATAATTCTCAAGTGTTTTAGATGTGGTGATTTTGGACATCTTGAAGATAGTTGTACAAAGAATGGTTTCAGTTTCAATGATGATGAATATGAAGATACACTTGAAGGACCAGAAGAGTATTCTAATGGTATTAGAAGAAGAAGGAGGTGATCCTATAGAAGACAAGCCATAAGAGAATGAAGATGTTTTCAAAGGTAAAAAAATAGAGGAAGGATTAGAAAAAGGAGAAGTTGATCTTGAGGGAGAGCTTATTTATGCTCTTAACACATTGAAGAAGGTAAGGAAGCAAAATTACCAACTTAAGATTCAATTTCAAGAATGTGATGAAGAGAGAGGAAATATTATAGAGGACCTAAATAAGTCAATGGCTAAGACAAAGAAGTTCAAGGATAAGTTATAAGTAAAGGTCTTATAATGTGATATATTATAACAATAAGTGGCTCTACTAAGGAAAGAAATAAAAGATTCTAAAGACATGTTATACAGGTTTGGAAGAAGCTCAAAGAATTTGGAAAAGCTTATCAAGACTCAAAAGCCTACATCAAGAAAAATAGGTCTTGGTTTTGAATAGGTACAAAAGAAGCAAGAAGAGGAGTCAATCTCAAATTTTGAAGAAGAAGAAACTTTAGAAGAAGATAACAATGCACAAAAGAGGAACAAATGGAACAAGAACCAACACAAGGTAAAAGAAAGACCAATGGGGTCAAGGCAAGGTAATCTCAATGGACGATGCTACTCATGTCATAGATTTGGGCACAAGGCTTCACAGTGCAAGACACATGAAAGACAAGAATATGGAAAATTTAGAAACAAAAAACTTTTTCATGGGTATTGCTACTCATGTAACCAGTTTGGTCACAAGGCAATAAATTGTAAGGTCCATGATAGGAAAAGATATGGCTTCACTAGAAGAAATCCCAAGGTATTTGCACCACCAAGGAATAACAATATTAAGTGTTATAAATGCAATAATTATGGACCCACAACAAAGTGGTGTAGAGCAAAAATTCCAGGGACACGCAGGAATAGGAACAATCAGAGAAATCAAAAGGATCAGATGAGAAGGAAAGTGGACAAAAGTAAATATCATTTCTTGATAGGAGTGGAAATAATCCCACCCTAGAACTAACCACCTCAAGAGGAGGTGGGGGAGGGGCTAAGATAAGAGACTCATTCTTATCCCTAAGCCCCAAATGTGATCCTTTGCCATTGATGTCAAAGGGGGAGAGATTTGAGTAAGGAAGAGAGATTTGATTTAAGAAAAGAGCATTGAGTCATGGGAGCAGTTTCCCAGGGGAAGTAGGACAGAAATAAGTTAAGGAAATTGAAAAATATAATTGGGTTGCCATCAATGATAGAGGAGAATATTTTTGGACATTTTGAGTAGATGAGTTGTCATTGATGTCAAGAGTGAATGGTCATTGATGTCAAAGGAGCAGTGCAAGGAGAAGCAGTTCTACAGTTAGTACAAAAAGAAGAGTCCATCTTTAGTTGGTCAAATCCGGTTCTAGGCAGTCAGATATGGTCCAAAGTGCAAAGAAGAGGCCCAAGCAAATAATATTATAATATTAAAAAGGGAAATTTAAATTAATTATAAATTAATTAATATAATTTTATTATAAATTAATTTATTAATTAATTTAATTAACTTCCAAAGTTATTTAAGTTAATTATAATTTAATTATAAATTAATTTTTATTAATTTAATAAACCCTAAAGAGGGTTATAAGGCTAAGTCAAAAATTGAATTAGAAATTCGATTTGGTGCACCGACGTTTTAAGGCATGAAGCATCGTGTATAAATGGTGGTAAAACCTTTGCCTTAAATCTCCTAATGTAATCGATCAAATTCTAAGGCTCCAATATTTCGTGCACAAAAAGGGAAAGAGTTTCCACATTTTCAAAAGGTCTTTGGCAATAGAAGTGAGAGAAATAGGAGCGAGGCTCCTTATACCATGCACAGTGCGGTGTAGCGCAGTTGGCAACAATGGATGTGCTAAGAGTTTCGGTAGGTAAGAAGTGCTGGGTTCAAACTCTGCTGATTCCATTTTGCAAGGTAGAGAGGGCATTCATTTTTTGAAAAGCATCGAACGAAGGGATAAAGGGAGGCTTGCACCTTCCCTTCCCCATGGGAGCGCTTAGCCCATGTGGTGGGCTAGCACCTTGATAAGGCACTCGGTGGGAGTGGTATCATGTTCGAAATCCACCGATACCTTTTGGTAATGAAAAAGGTATGCGCTGATATAATTTGTGTTGGTCGCTTGATTTCGGATGTGCTAAGGTTGAAAGAAAATAAAATATTTTTTTATGTGCCTAAGGTTGAAAAATATAAAATATTTTGATGGTTTATGAAGTTTAATTTTGTCCTGAATTAATTTGGTTATTAAGTATATATATATATATATATATATATATATATATATATTAAAGTGAAAAACCCCTTGTGGATCCGCCTTGGTCTGAGAGACCACGAACAGGGGGTTCTACACCATCAAAGTCACCCGAGAGTCGCACCCGACCTTGCCCGCACCAACATTATCAATTGGATTTTGGATACCCAATTCAGCTTTTTGGTAGGGTGGAGATTTGAACCTGGGACCTCCCTTGGAGGATTGCCCTCTCCTCTCCAACTCACCCACAACACCTGGGTGGTTATTAAGTATTTTGAGGGAAATAAAAGGGTAGGCAAATATTATTTTTGAAAGGTTAATTTTTGGAGTTTTATAATTAAAGTTGGAGATTATAAGGGAGATTATAAGGGGCAATTGAGTGATTATTTTTATGTGTAATTTGATGATTGCTAATTTCAAGAAGGAGTAATAAGGTGTATTTGAGATTGATTATTTTTGTGATTGAGAAATATTTTGAAAGAGTGTTAGTGTGATATTTTGTCATCTAACCATTGAAATTGGCAAAGAATAAAATTGTGATTGAGAAAGATTTTGAAGGGTACTTCTACATCAAACAAAAATGTATGGGTACATCTTCCTAGTGAGTGCTTGTTGGATGTTGTGAATGCTAAGTTGGAGTAAAAAGGATTGTTTGATTAGCATTGTTGTTGAAGTGATTGATTAAGTAAAGATCTTGGTGCAAAGAACATGAGTATCATTGTTATGCGAAGTTGTGAACTATCTTGAACTAGAATTTTTTGAAATATCATGAGTATCATTGTTATGTGAAATTATTTGATAAGCATTATTGTTGAAGTTATTGGTTGAGTGAAGAACTTGAAATAGGGTTTACAAATATCATGAGTATAATTGTTATGTGATATTGGTTGATAAGCATTGTTGGAAATGAGTGAGTGAGTGTTCATATTCTTGGACTAGGGTTTGTGAGCAAGGATTAATTTATTGAGTGATTGATTGAGTAGAGTTGGTTGAGCCTAGTCAAGTGGATGTGTTTAAGTGATAGTTCAAGTTTTGTAAAAAAAATTGTTCTATATTCTAAATTGATTTGAGAAATATATTGAGCATTGTGATGTGAAGTATATTGAGTCTCTAACAATTCTCTATATGTTTCTATAGTAAAAAGAGATATTAAAAGAGATTGAGAATTATGATGTGAAGCATACTGAGTCTCTAACAATTATTTATATGTTTTTGTGGTAAAAAGAGAGATTGAAAGTGATTGAGCATTGTGGTGTGAAACAAATTTAGTCTCTAATAATTCTCTATATGTTTTTGTGAGATTCGAAAAGTTCTAGCAAGGACTTGTTGAGTAGATTTGAGGCAAGTCTTAGAGAAGACTTGTGGACAGATTTGTGTGAGATTTTGTGGAAGCTTACAATACATATTTGAGGATAGAGATTATTGAACAGATTGAACAAGTTTGTAGAGAAGACTTGTGGATAAATTTGTGTGAGCTTTTGTGGATGCTTACAATACATATTTGAGGATAGAGATTATTAAGAAGTTTGGACAAGTTCTAGAGAGGACTTATGGATATATTAGTGTGAGATTTTGTGGAAGCTTACAATATAGATTTGAGAAGACTTGTGAGTAGAATTGATTGATTGATTTGTTCAAAAATTGAGTTAAGGTTTGGGATAGATCTAGTAGAATTAATTTGTGATTAAGTCAAACTTTGTGTTAAGGCTTGAGGATAGAGATTGAGGACAGATTTGTGCTAGACCGAAGGACTGTGTTTAGTACAGATCAGAGGATAGATATTGAGGATATATTTATGCTATATTGAAGGACCATGTTTAGTGTAGATTTGAGGATAGATTTTGGTGCAAATTTGAGGATAGGTTTGTTCCAGACCAAAGACAAAGATTGAGTAGATTTATGCTAGACTGAAGGACTATGTTTAGTGCAGATTTGAGATAGAGCAAAGAGTAAGCTTTGGAGGTGACAGAGTATAGAGGATGACAGTATCCAGTGGATAGATATCCATTAGCCAGGGCAGTGAGGATAGGTCTTCTAAGTGAGGACATGAGTCTCCAGTGGATAGAGATCCATTAGCCAATTCAATAGAGACAATAGTTCTTCTAGAAGATCACCAGCCAGAGCAGAGGAGAAAGGAGTTCTCCTATGGATAGATATCCATGAACTTGATTAGGGGATTGGTGTCTCATTTGGATAGAGGTCCATAAACATTATAATAGGGAAAGGATTCCCAAGATATTGATTGAGAAAATTTTAGTGAAATATTTTCTCCATGGAGTAGCCCACATTGGGTGAACCACGTTAAATTGATGTCTCTATTGTGTGTGGTGATTTGTACATTTCTTTGATTATTGTTGTTGATATTACTACTAATACATTAAATAATATTGATTGGGAAAGAAAAGTAAAAAGTGGTCTTATAATGTTCACCCCCCTCTCAGTATAAGCTTGTGTTCTTCAATAATTCTATATCTACATTGAGAAAAAAATCACTATAGTGACCTATATTGACTCAAACAATCAAAATATAGGAATTTTCCAAATTCTTAGCAAGATGGCGAGCCATTTTAGGTAGACTCTAGTATTTACCTTCACCTATATACCTATTAGATATTTTCATAGGAAGACTTAATGAGAAATTGGGCTTCTACTTAGAGATAGCTGATATAGCTTCCTTCAAGGACATAATTTACATGTCTAAGAGAGTAGATATTTTCCTTTTCAAAAGAGAGTAATTGAATACCAAGTCCCATAAAGAGGAAGATAAAATATTCTCTAAAATAAATGGTAGTACATGAATATACACATTATAGAAAATGGAGCCACACACTCATGCCAAGTCAACAATGTTAGTGCTACTACAAACCCTTAAAAGCTTATATTAGTGAAACCCTAACAAAAAAACACCAAATAGAGGTACCACCAACTAGACAAACCTCTTTCAACCATTCTATATCAACTCTTGAAATCCAAAATGATAGAGCTTATGCCTATCAAACTTTAGAAGGTAAAAGGCTCCTTGGTTTCATCCCAATGAACAATGTGCCTTCCATCACATCATTGGTCATATGAATGATAAATTCATGAGCCCTATACATGTAATTTAATATCTAATTTATAAATTCCAAGTTGTTCTCAATATATTTTATGCTTAATCTTCTTCTAATTAGTATCTTAGAATTTTCTAGAATCCATTGAATAATTATAACAAGAATCAAAATACAATGAATAACATTCAATATAGGAGTGTCCCACATCCAAACCAAAGGAGGGTTGAGGAACTCCATTATTCTAATCATATCTCTTACATTTGTGTTGTAACTAGACAACAATACAAAAATTCATCATTCGATCAACCTTCAAGACCTTCGTAAAAATAACTTCTCCACCCAAAGAACATCCCTTATCATCCAATCAAGATCTAAGGCTAAGGTTTCTTTTGATTTACTTTATCAAATTAAGATAACCCTAGCCAAAATATCTCTTCTTTAGCTTCTTAGCACTATTGTATCTCATAGGGATATCTTGTTCAAAATTTTGAGTGAACAAGTCATTTATTAAGACCTCATCCCAAATGAACTTACTTTTGTAATATGATCCACTAGATTTAACCACACAACTATATCATTTCATGAGGATGATATCCTCCAATCCTCTATGGTCATAGATATCCCACTATACATCATAGACCATATCAACAAGTTTAACAAGCAAATTCTATTCAGTAATGGTTCTAGTATCAATGGTTGTAGCATAAGATTCATTAGTCATTGCTGGAGAATATTATATTATTTGGTACATGCTAATGTAACCTCATGGTGCCTTCATGGTAAAAATTTAAATATGTAATAGATTAGGATCGAGTCTATATTTTAGATGAGTAATTTATATTTCCCCTTTCATGTAAGTATCAATGTGTAGAAAATGCATAAGAGTCATGCAAGAGTGCAATATGAAGGAAGTGCAAAAGTGTCATGTAAGTAAGAGTGCAAGTGTGTATTGAGAGAATGTGCACAAGTGTCTTGTATGTAAGTATGAAAATATGTAAAGTGAAGATGTGCACAAGTGTCTTGTATTATGAGTGCATGTAGGAGAGTAAGAGTCATGTAGAAGTGTGCAAGTGTCATAGAGTCAAGTATGCATGTAAGAAGAGAGTGAAGAGTCTAGTATACAAGTGGCAAGATGAGAAGCCAAAGGTCAAGAATAGGAAAGGTCACATCTCCTAGATATGTGAGGAGTCAAATAGATAAGTATTGAAGAGTCATATTACTATGTATATATTATGGAGAAAAATATCCATACAATTTAATATGAGAAAAATAAAAAGGTTTGTAACGGTCACCACATTGATAATAAAGCTTGTATATAGATTTTGAGAAATTCAAATTGTAAGTTTTCTTCATGTATGTACATGAATGATTTTGGCCATTTACATTCACATTTGATATTATAAGTGAATTTTAGATCAAATTTCAACTACATTACAAGGACAAAAATGTGGCGTAGGAAAATATGACTAGATCATAGAGAGGTTAGCCAAATTTTACAAGAAATTGCTAAGTGTTGAAAACAAGGCTCAAGAACATAGTCAAAGGCAAGATAACATTGCTCAACAAGAAGATGATCATGGTGGTGGGACATGGATTTATCAAAAACACATCTATCTTGACAAAAGAGAGGTCAAGTAAAGAAAGAATCATGGCCGCTAGATATTTCCTCAAAGTTGTAATCATAAGAAGGCCAAGGGATGAGAGCCAAATAAGGAGCACGACCATGGCATGTTGAGGTTCTCAAGCCCATGAATATTCATGAATCTACAATCAAATTGGTCAAAATCTAACTTTTGGGAGTTTTGATCATGACCGTGAACATTTATTTGTAAACAACATGGTGGAAGGACAAATGCATGCTTAACTAAAAAGGAGTGTGGCCACAGATGGAAGGTGCTCAAAACCATGGAAATCCTTGAGATCATAGTCATATTGGTCAAACTTCAGATTTTGGGAGTTTTGATCACAACCAGGAGTATTCCTTTGTAAAAAGCATGGTTGTGAGTTTGATTTTTGAAGGTGGATCCCTATAAAAAACCATGACTTACTTGATGGAAAAAATATTTCTTTTCAACCCACGACCATGAGGGATCTCCCTGTCATGGTCAACATAGTCAAAATGTGCTTGTCTTGGAAAGTGATCATGACTGAGAGCCAATTTTTTCCTAGAGAAGCTGAATCCCCAAAACTATGATTTTCTCTAAATCCACGATCAAAATGGTCAAAAACCCCCAGTCCTAAAAATTAGGTATGGTTTGAGATAAAAATATTGGCTCATGAGGGAGGAAGGAAAATTTTTGCAAGATTGCCCAAACTATCAAACTTATTTTGGCCATATTTAACTCATTCGAACTCAAATTGAGATAAAATTTTGAGGGTAGATGCCCAAAAAACCCTAGAACATCTCCAAAAATTTTAAGATCATTTGGAGCAACAAAAATTCTAGCACATCCCTATGTGTGAACAATATTTTTGGTGAGCAGTTGTGCAAGGGTTTCATCTGGGTTGAGTGCAACCAGATCTAGATGTTGGTTTTTGGGGCCTTCGGGACCTAGTGACCAATATTTGTGTGGTTTCTACTCAATATTTTAGTAGGATATATTGTAGGGGATCCAATATGGATTAGAAATATGTCTTTCAATATATCATACCATGAAATTTAGTGACAATGACTTCCAATTTGTTGCACAAAATAAAAGGGAAAACTATACCTTTCCATGGTGTCTAAGGCAAGAATTAAAGAGATCACAAATCAAGTTTCAAACAGTTGATCAAAAAATGGATCAAATATCAAGTGAATCTAGTGCTAAGGGGCACCCATAAAATAAATCTACTGTGAAAACCCCTATCAAGGGTAAAATTTTGAAGACACAACCCCAAAAATAAATTTTAGGGATGCCCTCTCTGGTGGACAGCCTCAGCACAATGCTAATATTAATATTAGGGCTTCCCATAAACCTCTAAGAATGCCTAATATTGATCCCAGGAAACCAGAGTCATGATGTATTAAATCAGATTATGAAACTCCTATTGTTAAGCTTGATATGGGTAACATTCAAACTGGTATTGAAGATCTGGAAAAAAAAGGACTAATTTTTCGGTTCATGGGTTTTCGTTCGAGCCTATCTACTTTCAAAGTCTGGGCTAAAAAATTATGGAAAACTAAAGGTGAGTTACAAATATCTATTTATCCAAATGGTTATTTTCTTGTTTTATTTACTAATAATGAATATAGAGAGAAAAATTTTCAATGGGGTCTCTGGTTCTTTGGAAGGGCAGGGATTTTCATTAAGCCCTAACATACTAAATTTAAATCCAAAGAAGAGATGCTTTCTACAACTCCCATGTGGGTTAGACTCTTTGGTCTCCCTATTGAATTTTGAAATCCTACTATTTTTTCTTCAATTGAGAAGTCTTTAGGAACTTTAATGATGACTGCTGATTGTACTCAAAATTTTGAACATATTATTTATGCTCGAATTTGTGTTTTAATGGATTTTGACAAACCCCTACCTAAAAATATCACTTTACAATTTGGGGAATACACTTAGGAGCAAGTAGTGGACTATGAGAACATTCCTTTTCATTGTAGAATTTGCCATGATTATGGTCATTTGGATAGTTCTTGCCCAAATAATTTTTTTTATCAAAAGAAAGAAGATATAAACTCAATAGGTTTCCAAATGCCTAAGAAGAAGAACACTAAAAAAAAACCAGTTATGAAGGATCAATCAAAGTCATATGCTAATATGTTTGAAATAATTTTCTCAAATGATGTCCCAAGTGAGGAAGAGGAAATAATGAAAACATAAATATTAGAAACACAATTTAAATATGAAGGGAAGAACTTAGAGACAAACCAAAAATTAAAGGTTTTCAACAAAAAAAAAGGGAGAAAATTTACACAAGAAAAACAATATTTTAAATGTGAAAATTTCAAATAATACATGTCCCAATATAGACTCTATTGAACCCTCTAGTAAAATTTTGGCTGTGTACGAGCATTATTCAAGGTTAGAAGCCATCTCAGATTCAATTGGAGTAAGTCAAGAAACAAGGAAAAAAATGAAGATGGATTCTAATAAAAAGGCAGGTCGCAAGACCAATCAATATCATATGGTAAAATAAGGTGAGAAGCTTGTAAAGGAAGGTAATATTAATGCCCTTCCCAAATTTTTTATCCCTCATATTAATAAAGACCATCACTTGGAATATTAGAGGAATCAAAGGGAGTCTTTAAAAAAAAAATGAAATTAGAAGAATGATTCAAATAAATCATCCACATCTTATTTTACTTCAAGAAACAAAGATGTCAATAGAGGATATGGAATCAATTGCTAGTAAAATTTGGCTAGCTAGAAAAGTGGTTTCCCTCAATTCCCAGGGGACTTCTAGTGGCATTGCTTGTCTTTGGGACCCAAAAGAGGTAGTTATTCACCATATGGTTGGAAGTTGGGGTATTTTGGCTATAGCTATTCAAAGTAGACATTCCAACCAAATTATGCTCTACATCAGTGTTTATGCTTCGACTACTTTGGAGGAAAAAAGAAGACAGTGGAAGGATATAACTTATATTATCTCTCATTTTCCTGAAGCTTGGATCTTGATCGGAGGAGATTTCAATACCATCCTCTCTTTGGATGAGAAAATGGGGGGAAATAGAAATTTGGAAAAAAGCACTGACCTCATGAGGGAATATATTGCAAACCTCCATCTTGTGGACATCCAACCAGATAATGGCCTAATGATATGGTCTAACAGAAGGCAAGTCTTAGCTTGTATAATGGAGATATTGGATAGGTTTTTTCTCTCTAAAAATTTCTTAATCCATGGTCACATTCCTAAAGTGAAGACTCTTAACAATGCTGGTTCGGATCACTGGCCAATCATGGTGGAAATGTGGAAAACCAATGTGAGTTTATCTCCTTTTCATTTTCAATTAATGTGGCTCAGAGACAGTTCCTTTAGACCTCGTGTGCAACATCGGTGGAAGGAAGGTAAGCCTAGGTATGGGACTAATATGTTCTATTTTACCAAAATACTGCAATACATTAAATCCAAAATCAAGACTTAGAATTTGAAGGAGTTTGGGGATGTTCATAAAAAACATGAAGTTATTTCTCAAATTGAAAATTTGAATAAGAAAATATGTTTAGATGGCCTCATAGAGAGTAGAAGTGCAGATGAAATTAAACTCACAACTCAGTTAGAGGAATGGGAAAAAAAAGAAGAAATCTTATGGAAGAAAAAATATAGAATTCAATGGCTCAAAGAAGGAGATCAAAATGCAAATTTCTTCCACAAATATCTTCTAGATCGAATATATCACAACTTTATTTCTTCCATGAAATCAGATTTTGGAGATGTTGTCTACACTTGGGATGGCATGAACTCTATTATTGTTGATTACTTTACCAATATTTTTGCTGCTATTCCTCTTGACTAAGCTTCTCAACAAAATATTATTCAAGCAATCCCTTATCTTATCACTTATAAGGATAACTCTATTTTGACTGCTCCTATTACTATCAATGAGCTTCAGTAGTTTTTAAAATGAAAAAAGGGAAAACCCTAGGTCCTGATGGTTTTACCATTGAGTTATACCAACAGTTCTGGGATATCCTTCATGCTGATTTATTTGAGGTGGTAGAAGAAGTTAGGAAAGCCAAATAAATTTTGAAGGTTATCAATAAAAATTATATTACTCTTGTTCCAAAAGCTCAAGAGGTTGATCATATCTTAGCTTTTAGACCTATTGCTTTATGTAATTTTCTCAAAATCATTACTAAGATCATGGCAGAAAGGTTGAAGCCTCTTTTGCATACGATTATTTCCCCTAAACAAGGAAATTATGTGGAAGGGATTCAAATAGTAGATGAGATAGTTATTTCTTAGTAAGCCATCCATTCCATGGATATGTAAAAATATCCTTCCATGTTCATTCGGTTAGACTTATCCAAAGCTTATGACAGAGTGGATTGGCACTTATAAAAGTTTTAAGGCAATTTGGTTTCTCTTAGGATTGGATGGATTGAATTATGGGATGTATCTCTTCAGTTTCCTACTTAGTTCTTATCAATGGCATGCCTTCTCAGTTGTTCCCAGCTTCTAGAGGTATTACGCAAGGTGACCCGCTATCCCCTTATTTATTCATCATTCTTATTGAATGCTTGGGTAGGACTATAACCAAGAAGAGAGAAAACAAAAACCTTAAGGGAGTTACCATTTATCATGGAGCTAGACCTATCTCTCATCTTCAATTTGTTGATGACTCTACTCTTTTAGGTAAAGCTACAGTTAAGGAAGCTTCTAATATTAAGCAAATCATTACCTATTTTTCTAAGTCTACTGGGCAATTGATTAATAAAGACAAATATAAAGTCATTTTATTTCACTACTTTTCCAGAAAGGATTCCATGGTCTTGGATAAATTAAGATATAAGAAGACCTCCATTCTGATTACTTATTTAGGTATTCCCATCAATATTAAAAGGTATAAAATAAATATTGGAATTGGTTGTTGGACAAAGTCAAGAAGAAAATTGGAAAGTGGACCAATAGGTGGCTTTCTTCAGGGGGTAGAATCACCTTGGTAAAATCAGTCCTTCAAGCTATTCCTATTTATGTTTATTTCATGTTGAATATCCCAAAGGCTATTCTTCATGAACTGGATCAAATCAGTCATTGGTTCCTCTGGAGTGGTACTAAGGAGAAAAGAAAATGGGCCTTGGTGAAATGGGACACTTTATGTCTTCCTAATAATGAAGGGGGGTTAGGATTCTGATCTTCTATTAATAACATCAAAGCTTTAATTGGTAAATTATATTGGAGGATGTTGCATAACCCCAATGCTCTTTGGGCCAATAATCTTCATGTGAAATATGCTGAGAATAAAAGTCCTGAAGACCTTGTTCGCTAGCAATTACCTACCAAAGGTTCTCCCATTTTAGAAGTTCTTAAGACTAGTGATGATTTGATAAAAAAAAAGTTATTTTGGATTATTCATAATGGTAAATAGATAAATTTTTGGATAGATTTGTGGGATGGTCACAAGCCTTTGATAACTCAGTTTCTCGATTGGAGGCCTTGGATGGAGGATCTTCATCGAGCTAACTGGATAAAGGTGGTTAATTACTATTGGTACCATACTAGTAATTCAAAGGTTGGTAGATATTGGATCCCTATTGAGGACTGGCCTATTCAAATCCTAGAAAGGCAAAGACAAGTTATCCAAGGTACCCTTCATATGAGATCTCTCTCTTGGTCCCATGTAAAAGATTATTTTGGATGGAACAACACTACTAAGGGTGAGTATTCAGTTGCTCAAGGTTATTTGACATTATGCTATAATAATCCCAACCAATAATCTAACATATTTTCTCAGTTGTTGGCTCAAAAGCTCTAGCCTAAGATGAGGTTCTTTACTTGGCTTTTATTGCATCGTAGGGTGTTTACTGGTGATCAACTTATGAAGCGTGGTTTTCATGGCCCTTTTAGATGTGAAATATGTGGAGAGAATGTAGAAACTCTCAACCATATTTTTATTGAGTGTACTTTAGCCTTTGAGCTATGGAGGAGAATGGCCACTTTACTTGGCTTACAATGGTCCAATTTTTTTTACTTTTGAACAACTTTGGAGGGATTGGCCTAATCAAGAGGGTGTTGATAATTTTATTAGGTATTTAGTTTGGATGGGTTTCTACCATTCTACTTTGGAATATCTGGAATGAAAGGAACAATCAAAATTTTAATCAAGCTAGGAAGGATATTCACTATATTTGGCAAAATACCATTTCCAAATTAGTTGAATCAGTCCAACAACTCCTTAATCACACCCAAAACTCCCACCAAATATTGGATCAAGTGATGCAAATATTGAATATTAAATATTCTAAGGGCAACCATCTTAAACATAATGTGAGTAATTATAAGATGGATAGGACAAGAAATTGGCAATCTTCTCCTAAGTATTTTAAAAAAGCCAATACTGATGGAGCCTCTAGAGGAAACCCTGGAAAATATAGTGTAGGAGGAATTGGTATACTTTTAGATGGCTCCCTGGTTTTTACTTTTACTGAGAATTTGGGTATTCTTTCCAATAACCTTGCTGAGGGGTATGGTATCCTCAGAGGCCTTCAAGAGGCTACTAAGGTTGTATGGGAAAAGGTGCTAGTTGAGTCTGACTCTCAACTCATGATTAATATTTTTAAGAATCCTTCTAAGAATCATAAGGTTTATTGGAGAATAAAAAGAATTATTGAGAAGATTCAATTAATCCAAATGGGATTTTTGAAAGTTGATTACAATCATGTGGTCAGATATCAAAACAAGAGTATTGATGCTTTAGCTAATTGGGCTTTGGAAAAAGGTGATCTTACTTGCTATGGCCACCCTCCTAGATGGTGGGCTTCATAAATAAGGGAAGCTCTTCTTTCTATCATTTCTTTGGATGGCTCCAGTTCTGGAGGTACCTAGTTTCTTGCTTTTTTTTGCTTCTCTTTGGTTTGATCATGGTATTTTAGTTCCCTAGCTCAAACTATTATTTCTTTTGTTTCCTCTGTTGTTTCTTGCCTTAAAAGTCTTTTGGTATAGAAAGGTCATTTTTTTCTTTTTTTCTTTTTGTTTATTTTTTGAGGTGTGTATTTTTTTGTTTAGTTTTGTTTTTGTGTTTTTTGTGTTGTTTTTTGTTGTTCTTATGTTTTTTTGTATTTTTGTTGTTCTTGTTCTTGTGTTTCTGTATATTTGTGTTAATTCATATTTTTGTGTGTGAGTGTTTTCTATGTTTTTGTTTTTGTTTATTGTCTGTTGTTGGTTGTTTTTTTTATTTTTATTTTTTAATTTGTTAGGTTTTGGTTGTTTTTGTTTTTCATGTTTTTGTTGGTTATGTATTTATAGCATTTTGTTGTTTTGTCTTGTTTGTGTTTTATGTTGTTCTTATGTTTTTTCTATGTGGTTCATGTTGTATTTTTTTATCTTATTGTGTGTGTGTTTGGTTGTGCTTTATATTTTCGATGCACTCAAGGAGCATGTTTTTATTTTATTTTATTATTATTATTTTTATTTATTTATTTTTTAAAATATTATTGTGTGTTTGTTTGCTCCTTGAGTATGTCAAAGGTGGTAGGCCAGGTGCGAGCCATAGGTGATTTTTACGGAATATATACCCCTGCCTCCTTAGGTCTTACTCAAAAGTGGCATCCCTTCTGGGATATTTTCCACAAAAAAAAAATTAGGTATGGTTTCAAGGAAAATAACGGATTGAAGGAAAGTCCTCATTATTACAGGAAGGATCATCTAAGGTAAAAAAATGTAAAATCAAAGGCATGATTTTGAGAAGGTCAACCTATTTTGACTGAGCAACATACCAAAGTTGAGTTTGACAAACTTGATCACGTCCATTCATGTACAGATCAATAGATGATATTGAATCTTGATAAGAGTTCAAAAAGGTAATAGTATTTTTGCCATGGCCACAAGATAGATCAAAAGAATCAAGAAAAAACTAGCACAATGAAAGATGAAATGGTTGATAAGATGAAGTGTTTGGGTTTGGAAGCCCCTGAAGTAATCCAATAAACAAAATTATATTGCAAAATCTATGGTTGCGAGTTGATGCAAGAATAGGAGATGACCCAGATTTAGTTTCCCTTAACCAATTCAAGAAAATATAGCTAGAGGCCATCAACTCTAAACAAGTTGTAGAGACCCAAAACTCGTCTAAATATCCTTGTAATGCTTGTATTTAGAATAAATATAAAAATATCTATAAATACCTCACTTTAAGTGGTTAGCTCTAAATTATTTGCTTGCATTGTTGTAACCTTTTATCACAATTAAATAAAGGAGCATTACTTGGGATGTTTACCTTAAATTTGTGATCTTCTTCATTATCTGGTATTAATCTTGTGAAGTCATTTTTGTTAATGTTGTTAGGGTAGTCTATTATGCTAATATTGGATTGCTAGCCTAGGGTAATTGGAATGATTCATAATATGAATGCATGCTTTTGGAAATTCATTTATGTTAGTCTAAGTATTGGTTTATTTTGTTGATATTGGATTGCTAGTATCTTAGATGTTTGGAATGGTTCCTGTGGTATGTTATGATCTTTAATTGTGAAGAGCACAAATTATGAATGCTATTAGTTACAATGGTTTTCTTACATCTGATTTGTGAGAGGTTGTTAGTAGAAGCCTATGTTGTTAGCTTCATTCATCCATTTTATATTTCATAATTCCTTACCCTTTCTCATCCCTATCCCTAACATTTTATCATTTCATTTTGAGCTTAAAAGAGTCAACATTCAATAGGTTGACAAGGAACCAACCTACTCTAGAGGTTGAGTCAAAGCAATTTGATTCATCCAATATTTGGTTTGGGTTGTAACTAGTGGGTGCTTACCTTTAGGACTAATCATTAGATGATAGTTACAGTGCATTATCATTTAGGTGTCAATCCAAACCACAATAATTTTTATCATGCCTAGTGGGACAAAAATTCATAGTTCTCACCAAAATTTCCTAGAGCATTCAATATATGATGGATAATATTGACCTCTTAAGTAGAGATTGTATGTTCATACGACGACTCCGTTTCAAGAAAGAATCCATAATTATAAAATTATCTTCCCTAATTTAAAATTTAGTGATAAAATTTGATGTGTTAAGGTCCATATCCTCCTTAGAATATCATTAGGTCAAGTCTCATGGATTAATAGTATTATCCCTCTTGATATGATTAAGGCCCTCTTGTCCTACCAATATTACATGAGATACCTAAGGTCATCCTTAGAAACTTACCTAGCTTTTAAGCAAAAGAGAAAAATACATTTGTGCATTGTCAAGATATAACTTCCTTGTCCTCTATTTATAATATTTTCTTTGAAGATGTCATGGTTAGATTGCTAGTTCTATACTCCAAAGGAAAGGTGTGGTTGTGGTATAATTCTTTAGATATAAAAAGTATCCATACTTGGGTAGATCTAGTTGGAGCTCTTATTAATGAGTTCGATGATTCATCCTTTATTGCTGCCTACTCAATTTGCATTAATCAAGAAAATTTCTCATGATTTTTTTTTTGACTTTATTGTTTTTTTTTGGTAGATAAGATACTATAGCATTAATACTGGGTTTTACAGGTTGACCCAAAACCTTTTACAAAAATCAGCCCAAGGATGTTGATGAACATGTCCTTACTAAGGATCCTATATATGTAAAATCTACATGCCGCCAAAGCCATTACATCCGGTAAGGCACATAGCCTGTTATCAAAAAGAAACTTCCCATACAACATTTTAGGTATACCCCGAGAAAACACACCTGCATCATAATTACAAAAAATGAAATAGATATAGATCCCTTCCTTGAAACAATGGAGAAATAAAAAGTTGCAGACACACATAGCAGAGTACTGAAAAAATTCCCACAACATCTGTATTGATAGTTACTCTTAATAATTATTTGGTAATTGATTTCTTTCGTATATGACATGCTTTGGGACCACATACCATCTTGGCCAATCAGCCTTGGAGAAGTGAACCTGTTGGCTAGATTTATGGTGATGGCTATATGGTGGTCCACGTGGCTCTGGTTCAAAGTATTATATTGCCATTTCTTTCCTGTCCTGTGATTATAAACCAACCTCAAATTACTAAGATGACAAGGAGCCATGTTATCTAACATGTGACTATCCCCATAGTCTTTATGGTATTTCCAAGCAGAATCCACCAAGACTGACAACTCGGATAATTTTTATTGTGAGTCCATTTCAAAAAGATATGGGAATACTCATAGCCTTCGAACTTACAATGCCTTCCCTATTGGTAAATTTGACTATAATTCTTGGCATTCTTGTTGAATAAGCTCCTCTACTTCGCTTGGGACACCGTGTTCCCATTTGAAAAGTTCGTCACCATCGACACCCAAATTGGCCAGCTTATCAACAACTTTGTTAGCTTCTCGAAAGACATGTTGGGTTTTTCTGTCCTATCTTCCCTAGAAAAGGATCCTAGCCTCTTCAAAAATTGTTTTAATCCTCTAATGATGTGTTTTCCAGTTATTGAGGAGATTTATAACATGCATAGAGTCTCCTTATATGATAAAATTACCTTCTAAGTCTTAAGTCATTTGAAGACATCTCCACATAGCTCTAGCTTCAGCTTCGTTGTTCGTCCTTATTCCCAAATATTTGAAAAATGCAAGCATCATATTCCCATTATGATCTCGCACAATGCCACCAGTGCCTACTCTGCCAAGATTTTCCTCAGATTCTCTATAAAAAATAAGCTTAAACCAACCCGTAGGAGGCGGGGACCACTTAACATTGGCTCTAGGGTTGACTACCCTAGGCACAGACTCATATAACAAGGTTAAGCTTAAATATTGAGCAATCGTGGTCTCCTGTAGATGAGGTTTATGACTATCAAAAGGGATAAGGTTCACATTCTCGTTGACAAAGGATAGGATACTGGAAATGATAGTTTGATGATCATGGATAGAATCATTAAATACTCTATGGTTCCTTTCTAACCACACCTGCTAAAGATAGTGATTGAGACAAATTTTCCACATGTATCTAAGTATTTGGATTGAAAAGGGGCAAGGCCACTAGATGAAAAAATCAAGTACGATGGCTGGTTTAACCCAGGAAATATTGAAGGCCTAAAAATCCCCACTTAGGACAGTCAAGGAAAAAGGGCACTCAAGGAAAATGTGATAAATGGTCTCCCAATTAGCCCTGCACAGATAAAATCTATTAGTGATAAAAATACCTTTACACATCATATTATCAATGGTTAGAATTATTCCTTGGATAACCAACCATGAAAAGACTACAATTTTTGGAATTAAATTTTTTATCCAAACTAAGTCCTTTTGGAGGACAAAATCCTCGTCATCAAGTAGAAGCTTGTAAGTTGATTTAACAGTGAACTACCTATTTTTTGTAGGAGCCTAAGTCACTTGATTTTCCTTGGGTCTCATGGGGATAAAAATTTTCCTGAGAATGTTACAAAGATCATTTTATTTCGCTTGAAATCCCTGAATCCTTATTTGTTTCCACTTCATTCTATCTCTGTCCTCAACCATATGATCATAGAATTTTCTACCAATGAGTTCTTCCGTGATATATCTGATTCGGGCTAATTTAGGATATTGCGTAAGTGGTTCATCCTTAGCCCACCTGTAATTCTAGCAATTTATCCTCTCACCATTGCCTAAAACCCATATTAATTTTTTTTTGATGATTTCCTTACAATTGAGAATTGCTTTCCAAAAAGCAGAACCTCTGATTGGAACTGAGTCACTTAGAAATTCCATATTTTGAAGATACTTTCATTTGATGATAGTTGTCCATTTATTTTCTTCACCAGAAATGAGGTACCACACCTACTTAACTAGTAAAGCTAAATTCATATGAGCAATTATCCTCAGACCTAAGCCCCCATTTTCCCTAGGTCTGCACACTTTGGTCCATCCTACAAGGTGTATCCTTTTTTTCTCCTCTGATCTAGTCCATAAAAATTATTTTTGGTGTTTCTCAATTTTTTGGAAAACCTTCATAGGGGCTTTGAAAACATAGAGGAAATATATTGGAATGCTCTGAAGAGAGGCCTTAGTGAGGGTCAGCTTTCCTGCTTGAGATAGAAGATGACCTTTCCATCCAACAAGTTTTTTTTGAATTCTTTCAGAAACCCTGTCCCACATTGAATTTAATGTTTATTTCAAAAGAATGTGGAAGATAATCCCCAATAATACCAACCTTCCCCTACCCAATCATATATTTATTATTTTCATGCATTTCCTCATGATATAAAAATTTGCATCCAGCAATCCAAAGAAAAGAGATTCCCCTATATCTTTCAAGAAGCCATCCATTCTAAAAATATGCTAATCATAGTAGGAAAAGTCCCTCGTAGAGAGATAAATCCCTATTTTGATCCTCCCACTAGCCCTATCCACATAAAAACCCCTAAGGAGGTGGAGTCTTAGCCATTGCATAAAACTTGAAGTAATATTGGTTACACTACCCAAGAAAATCAAGTTTGGAAAGAACAAGGATTGGAAATGATGATCTCTTGATCAAGGCAAGATGAAAAAATAAGGGAGGAATATTTATCACAAGTTTGAGTAGAGGAATTCAATAGCACTTTGCATCGAGGGCAACAATTCCATCATAGTGGTGACTTATACTACATTGGTGCCAAGTTTGCCTGAAAAGAGGAAACAAGGTAGAATGCAAAATACAATAGAGGGCAGAACAATGATGTATTGATTCTACCTAAATTCCCACCATATGATCACATCCAGGGAGAAAATTCATACCATAAGTTTTTGCTAGAGTTATTGTTGGAGAACATTGTGATAGCCTTCAACTCACTAGTCGAAAAACAATCCCCAAAAAAATAGAGGTTATAGATAGTCAATAGGAGAACATAATTGATGAGCATTTTTAATTCCCTGAGTTCCAAAAGGAAGAGGATAAAAGTAAAAAAATCTTCAAAACCAGACTCCAATGGTGCAATATCCGAATCAAAGAATAATTGGACCTTATCAGAGACTATATTTCCCAACTATGACCTTGGAAGAAAGTATGGATAGGATAGAGAAATTCCAAAGCCTATTCAAAGACCCTATACTTCATCAACAAGGTTTGAGGGAGGATTTTATGGTACCATAAAAGGTAAACTTGGTTGATATTTCTTTAGAAATATTAAAAAAAGAGGTGATGAAACTTCAAGAGGTAGATCCTCAGACTTTTAGAAGAAGAATTGTGTCCCATTCTATTTTACATTCTTTCTAGAAAAGTACATATTACACAATTGTGTAATTGATCCGAGAGAAAAATTCCTAGTAATGTTGCTAAGGATTTGTAAATATTTGAGATTGACTATGGATGTGATGGAACCAGAATGGCTACAATTCAAAAGAAGGCTAGTGCAAAGGGTAGGCATCTTGAAATATTTTGCGATGATGGTATGTGGGCACCTAGATTTGGTCATCATTCAAGAAATAACTATTATTGATACCTCCATTATTCAGTATATTTTTGTTTGAAGGTCACCTTGGGAAAGTTGGAGGATATCTCAATCAAGACCTAAATCAAGTAAAACTCTCTATATTCAAGAAATTATTCAATATACTTAATCGGGGCTTTCACCCTTTCTTAATTGCAAGATATGGATAGCAAGAATTGAGTCCAATAAGGGGACCTGATTGTGGGACAATTTTAGATATAAATAATTCTTCACATTCAAAGATGAATCAGCCAGAATGTTGTCAAATATTTTCAAATCAGAGGTCACAAAAATATTTTGTAGTAATTTCTATTTCCTACTAGCATTCAAAAAATACTAGCTCCCTCTATTCCTATGAGAATCAAGAAGAACTATCAGAGGAAAACAATAAGGATGAAGTTGTTAGATTTTGATGTAATGAGCACTGGGAGATAGCAATCACAAGATGCAGAATAATATGAAATAAAGTAAATCTTCTAGATGATTGAAATATGTTGTAAATAGAAATGACATAAAAGAGAACAATGTAGATATGGAGGAAATGAATACTCCATTAATAAAGCTACTAAAATACATTGCACCCATCACTAATGGATGGTGATCTACACAAAACTGTACTATGCTCTAAGCTACACTATATGAATATATCCCTCGACTCTATGTCTGTATTACAATGATGCATTTCTTATATAGGAAAAATAGGTTCCTTGGCCAACACTCTACCTAGTTGTGCAAGGGACAACTTGCACATATACAACTTGCACATTGATAATTGTGCATTTATTACATTGCATGAAGTAATCTAACATCCTAAGTATGTACCTTGGAATATACATTTACATGACCAAAATGATGTAATATACTCTATTTATAACACCTATGTATTACATTATTTAAGTATTGAAGACTTTAGTCTTCAATATGGATCTTCTTCTTCTTCATCCTAAAATTTGTACTCTTCTTCTGCATTCTTTGTATTCAAGTTCAGTAGGTAATATGTGTCTTCATATGATGCAGAGTAAGTTGTAGCTAAATATAAATATTCTTCTTTCATTGGATGATATTTGGCTTGTTTAGATTCATCTTCCTTATCTTCTATCTAACCACATTTATAGTTCTCTTTGAAAGTATCTTCATTTGGTTCTGATTGTTGATGAATGAGTAGGGCATGGTGTAATTGTCCTCTCATATTTTTGTTTTTGATCCTTTTGTGCTTGCATTTTTGGTGTACTGGTTCTTTTTCTACTACTTCAGTCTTCATGTCATGGCCTATTTTAGTATGTCTCTTCTTCATTTTTCTTCTTCTCTTCCTATGATTATGCTTTGGTGTTGGTTCTAGTTTATGAAAAGTTAGTCTATCATCACAATAGTATTGTTCTTTATTTTCAGCTTGTTTCTTGTGTTGAGTAAGTACAAACACAATTAATGATAGATAAATCATTAGACATTCTTCTGGTGAAAATATAACCAATATTTGTGAGTTCCACCATGTTGTGAAGAGAATTTCATGAACATAGTTAATCAATGATGTAAAGCTACCTTATTTGGCTTATTTAATAAATAAGAAGAATTTATCTTTATCGTTAGAGGGTAGATACTCGTATCCTTCTAGAGTATCTATTAAATTTTGAAAGTAGAATTCTACTTCATGGAATAGTTCTTCATTATTGAAAGCTTTTCTCAAAATTTCATCCATGATAGATCTTTGAAATAGTGATTCTTGATATTTCTTAGAATTGAAATTTGGTAGAATATTGGTAGTCTATCTTATAGCTCCCTATATATGATACATTATTTAAGTATATAAGCTTGATTTGATAAAACCTTTATTAATCCTTAGGTTCATAGAATTCCTTATGCCTCTCTAGTAATGAGAGTATGAACACCTAATTTTAGGTTTTGAAGAAATATTTTATCTTCCCAACTTGATAATATTTGATATATAATATAAATATTATAAAGTTTTGTAGAATGCCTTATTACTCCCTAATGATTTTGGAGTATGATATAGTGCTTTTGTAAAGTATAGTTCAATTTTGGTTGATTTTGTACAGTTTTTGTAAATATCAAATATAAAATTTTCTAACACCTTATTACTTCTATTGAACGAAGCCCTTTTCAATATTCAAGAGGTTTTAATGTTGGATTTCTTTTGTCCCTTTTGAGAAATTTTGAGACAAGAACATTATAAATTTCCAACCTTAAAAAAAAATATTAATAACCTCTTTTGTAACCCTTAGGATTTTATTAAAGTGTTTTTAATTTCCAATAACCTAGTTTGATGTTGTAACCCTTATCACTCCCAAATTTTTAAAATTAGAAAATTAATAATATTTACAAAATATTAAAGAATTAAATCCCAAGTAGAATTCCTTATTTCTCCTATGTTAAATTGCAAATATAATTTCAATATGATAAGTTATCTCTTATATTTTTTGCTTTCAAAATCTAAGATTTGACCTTAGCTTATAACCCTTATATCTCCCTAAAGTGAAAGCAATAATAAATGAGATTTGAAACTTACCTTTGAACACTGTATCACTGCACTATTTGGCACCTTTTTTGGCTGAATATAAGAACACTTTAATGTCCTCCTTTGGTGCTAGAAATAATGCTTATGCTTTGGAATTCCCTATATTTAATGCTGGAACGTAGGTACTGCAAATATGGAGAGGTTTGAACTTCAATACCAGGAGCTTTTAATGCTTCCTCTTCCTTCCTTCCATACTACACTTTGCTATGCTTTGAATCCACTTTCCTATGCTTGACTGCTTTGGACTTGAGAACCTTTTTATGGAAGAAAGATATTGAAATTTGTGATAAGTATCACATTCATTACGTATGAGCGCTCCACCTTTATTAACATACCTATTTCCTTATTTAATGCTTCTTGGTCACTCTGTAATGTATGATCACTTGTGTGCGAATTTGTGTGAGGCTTGTGGAAGATAACAAGTGTCACCACTTCCTTGATATTCCCTGTAACTCCTGCATGAGGTTTCTTGAGCATTGATAAATGAAATGTCACCTTAGAAAGTTTATGCCAACTAGTATTCAAGCTCTCTGCATGAAGTCCTTTGCTATAACACTTCCAAGGATAATATTATAACTCCTTTCGTATGTCTTTCCTTAGATTGCTTTATTTCTTGGAAAGCAAGCAATATTTTCTTTTACAGGTGAATTGATGAGGCGCTATGGAGATTCGAATGACGATTTTGGTGCTTCATTTGGTATATGATCTTCTCCAAGTTTAAGATCTTGAATGCAACACCTTTTCTCCTTGTCTTATATACCTTCAACGTGCTGATTCCTATGCTTATTTATAGTGTAGATAACCTCTTGTTATGTTGTCCATCCCACATTGGTAGAAGTAGGTTTTTACGCCTTCTATTTGTAGATGAGTACTCTTCTTGTCTATGTAAATGAAAATTGATAATAGCCTTATGTGGGATTTGATTTTATAGGTTCATACATAAAATATATGTGGAGAGTGAGCCCTTTGAGTGGCTCCTTTTACTATAGAAGAAGAATGCTAATGTTCGACCTTCCTTGGCTAGCTTACCCTGTAGATATTGTACCTTTAAGGAACCTTCAAATCTGCTCTCTTCCTATGCATAATTTATTGTAAAAGTGCAATACCATGTAACCTTATATGTATATAAAGCCTTATTTATTGCACATTTTCTTGCACTCTTTTGCAGGTCTACAATTATGGTTTTATAACATATTTTTGAATGCAAATATGGGGGTTTTGAGGATGTCTCTTTGGATAGACTCCTTACCATTTTTTCTTGGATAATTTGATGATAAATTCAAGCCCTTAATGATGTAGATAGAAGATTATTTGTAGCTATAATTTTCTACCCTTTGTACCATGCAATTAACCTTGTAATATTTTGGATTTGTGACTTACCAAGTCTAAATCTTTGAAGCTTCTATTTTTGATTTTGGTTAGTTGTCTTCTTATCCAAGTTTTGGAGGATTCTAACCTATATTTATGGTTTCTCTTGGCCACTAAGTATTGCAGATTTTCGTGCAATAATAGTGTCTTTAGACACTTCAATTTTTTTTTTTATTTTGTGCCCTTCTCAAGAACACAAACAATAATTTTTGAGAGTAATAGAATAGTGCAAATGAATCTAATAAATTTTCTTTTAATGCACTAACAATTTTACCTTATCATTCCAATCAACTCTCAAATCAATACAATTAATCAATTTACTGCAACTAATCAAGAATAATCTGAAATGAATCTTCAAGAGTTATTATGCAATTTTAGTACAATCAGTATTGTAGGACTTAGTCTTCTTTTTATTTTTTCCAAAGTAGATGATAGGCATTTTATAGATGTAATACTGAAATATAATCTCCTAATTAATGTGCAAATGAACCTTAAAAATAATTTTTCTCTTTTTGCACTTTTTGAAGACTGTAATCCAAAATTTCTTCTTCTTGCAACTTTAATATAAATTAAGGTGCTATAAAAAATATGATAAGTAATACAATTAACAAGTTTATTTGCACAAAAAGTTGCTTATATTTTTAAAGCTTTTGTAGTTCTTTTACTTCTTCTGTAAAGGATGTGAATCATGGTGTCTAAGATCACAAAGTTGCTACTTAGAGTAGGATATTGGAACTTTTTGTAGACTATCCTAAACAACTCTTTCTTCACCAAAATATGATCTCAAAATTTTTTCACGAGCCTAATATTTGGTGGCTTGTTCTCCTCTTACGGTATCCTCCTTCTACTATAGATTTGGAGAAGTATTTGTCTCTAAAGCACCTTCTTGCTATGAGAGGTAATCTTCAAATCTCCTAGATTTGGTGAGCTTCTTCTGTATTCAAGTCTTCTTGTTGAATTTTGACTTCAAGCAGGATCTTCTTCTCAATATTCTGAATATCCTAAGGTATTCACTAGATTCTTATTCTAGGATTTGAAACTCTTTGCCAAATTATTCTTCTTAGATTTGGCACTCCTTGCCAAATTCTCCTTCTCAGGATTTGGCACTCCTTGCAAAATTCTCCTTCTCTTGGGCTTGTTGTCGTATGGTGATAATTATCCCAAGTCCTTCACTATTAGGGGCTTCTCCTTGGTAGTGGATTTCTCTAGTGAGTTCTCCTTTGATGATTTCTTTAGTAAGGATATCCTAGCCTTTTATTGGATGCTCATTGAGACCTTCCCAAGGTCTTTGATTTTGTAGATTCTACTAGTCTTCCTTGAGACCTTCTCTTCAAACTTTTGCTCTTGGAAGTGTTAGTGGTGATATCTTCCTTTGGATCTCTAATTCTGCTTCTTCTGAATGTGAGTAGGACTCTCCTAGTCATTATTCTTCTTCCAATACTAGAAGTTATTCAATGAGATATTCTCCTAATCTCTTCATTTTTGCTTCAGGTGTTGAGTTGATTCTGAAGAAGATACTCTTCCTAACTTTCTTGTAGTAAGTTTCCCAACTCACTGAATCTTATTTCCCTGCAACAAAAATATTAGTACTAAAATCTTAATCTTATTTTGAATCAAATATTATTTTTGAATTCTTCTTCAGAATCAAGGCTTTTGGAGCCTTTTTAGTATTTAGGATTTTTTGGCCTTTTCATTATGAAGGGTTTTGAAGCCTTTTTGGTATCAAGGCTTCTGCAACCTTTTTAGTATCAAGGCTTCTGTGGACTTTTCAATATAAAGGCTTCTATGGCCTTTTTAGTATCAAGGCTTCTATGACATTTTTAATATCAATACTTCTATATCTTCTTATTCAAGGCTTTTATGGTATTTTATTCAAGGATTCTATGGTATTTTTTTGTATCAAGTCTTCTATGGCCTGTTATTCAACTATGAAGTTCTTCAATCTAGCAATGGATATCTTCAATCTCTTGACTTCACCACGACTCTTCACCAGAAGTCTTCTTATACAATATTCTTCTCTTGCAAAAGGAACTAATATATGCTCTATGAAGGCACACCGACCTTCGGGAAACGAAGTTGGAGTATCCTAGATTTCTATTGTAGGAGTCGTCCTAATCCTCAGAGATTTAATTTTTTACAACAAAAGAAATTTTAGGTAATAGTTAGCAAATTCTAGATATCTTGGATGATCTTCACTAGATGATTTGTCAATCTAGTGGATTGAATGCTGAGTCCTAGTTTTCACAAGTTTTTCTTGTAACTCTGTGGAAAAGACTTTAGTTAAATTTAATCTCAATATTTATGAAATTTATATTTCTTTTAGTCCTCACTTGGGCTCTCCCTAATTCTACCACCTAGAATATTTTGAGAGTTTTTGATAGTGGCTGGTCCAGTAGTGCATCAGGTTGAAAAACAACTCAGGATCAATAATAATTGTGGTTTTCCTATTGACCTACTATGGCTAGATCTACTATGGCTCTGATACCACTATTATATTTTTATGTAACGAGCATTGGGAGATAACAATCACAAGATGCAGAATAACATGAAAGAAAGTAAATCTACTAGATAACTAAAATATGTTGTAAATAGAAATGATATAAAAGAATACAATGTAGCTATGGAGGAATTGAACACTCCATTAATAAAGCTACTGAATTATATTGCATCCATCACAAATGGATGGTGATCTATACAAAACTGTACTATACTCTAAGCTAAACTATCTGACTATGTCCCCCGACTTTATGTATGTATTACAATGAGGTCTTTCTTAGGAAAAATAGGGTCCTTGGCCAACACTCTACCTAGTTGTGCAAGGGAAAAATTGCATATTGACACTTGTGCATTTATTACATTGCATGAAGTAACTAGATAACTTCCCCCTAAAGTAATATAATATCCTCAGTATGTACCTTGGAAGATACATTTACATGATCCAAATGATGTAATATACTCTATTTCTAATAGAAGTATTATATCAAAGGCAACTATGGATGGAGCAATATTTATAGAGAGTTACAGGAGCCACAATACTCAACTATGTAACACTCAATGGAGACTCAAATGTTATAAGACTCACACTTGACCAAAGCATAAAATGTCTAGGTGAAAAGAAAAAATTAAAATGGTTTTAGGATAAAATTGAAAACCTTTGCGAGCTATCAAATAAGAAATACAAAGAAAAATATAAATTTGGTATTATATGGTTTGGAAATTGTAGATTTACTAGATAGATTTGGTGAAATATTTGAGGCTAGACATGGGTACACACGTCACATTTTTATGTACATAGCTGACAAGTAAATAAAAATAGTTGATTACAACTATAATGAGTAAGTAGAGAAAGCTCATGTGTGAGCATGCTACTTACATTACCTTGTACATATACTTAAGAAGAATAAAGGAGGAAAATTATGGAAATAATAAGGTCTTAAGTTGAGTAAATCAAAATGTACACTAGAGGATTAAAATCTTGAAGAATTAAACACAAAATCTGCCATAGTCGTTATACATTTTATAAAGCACTGTAGACACAGAAAATTGACCCACTTTGACTGTATAATCTTTCTTAGTGCCCTTAAGAGGCCCTCACCCATTGCCAAGTGCAAGGGAAGGCCTATGTACCTTCTCTTTTTAATTTATTTATCTTTCAAAGAAATTGCATCTCATATTTACGAGGTGCAACTTCCTGCCAACGATATCATGCCGCATAAGGACAGGGTGCAACTTCGTTGTTTACCCTAGTTTTTTAATTTAATTTATTTTATTATTTTTTAATCCCTCTCAAGACCTAGGTTTAAACCTCCTCATATGTTTTGGCATCAGCTGTGAGTTTATTTGTGCTCGCTTTCCTTCTTTCAATTATCTATAAAAGGAAGGATGTTATTGCTATATAGAGACATGCGAAGTTTAAGTGCAAGTGTAATATGTAAACTTTTCTATGTGTGATCTATATGTGAATTATTTGGAGTTCATTTCTGATTTGCTTTCTTTGTTGTAAGATAATCCCTAAAGTAGGAATTTTGGATTAATCTTCAATTGCGTGGATTGGATTGATTTGTTGTGTGACTTGGTGGATCCGTGGTGTAGTTTGGAGAGATAGAGTGCCCATATGGATACTTGGATCTCTTTTTCCTACTTCTATGATGTCCATTAGGGTTTTATTACTTTGTTGATTATATTTATTTCATCTTTTGCTTTCACTTCTTATATTTCTTTATTCTGCAGTGAAATCGTACCTGACATTGGCAGGGTGCAACTTCGCTTACCTTAATTAGGGCAAAGTTATGCATAGAAGCAAAATCGTGCTCCGTCCAAGCAGGGCATGACTTTGTTACTACGATATTGCACCCACTCTAGGCGGGGTATGATTTTTCCCTAGGGAACATCAGGGGAAATTTTTAGATTCTGCTTTCATTGTTATGTTCCATTCTATCTCTAGATCATACTGATATACTTTTATTTCTATTTTTTGCTGTTGTATTTCTGATTTATGATTAAATCTCCAAAGGTCAATTTTTGCTTTTGTATTACAAGGTCATCTAAAAGGACCCAGGTGGCTTGATTGCTGCTAGATCTGTCATACAGTGGCCTATGCAAGCCCACTAATACTAATTTAATTTTTTAGTGTTTAATAAGTGATCTTGTAGGAATGGGAATCTTTGATATCACTGGAAAAGAGGTAAAAAAAGGATAAATCAACCTTTGGTCTAGATAAGTGCTCTATAATTCTTATTGGTTGAGAATATAGTTTTATTATTGATTTTCTAGGCATCTAAAAGTGAAGAGCATCTAGATTGCATCTAGGGATAATTTCTATGTATTTACTCCTGCATAGTTATGCTTCGAAGGTTTTTATGAAATAGAACCCTAGGTTAGTGAGAATTCAAAAGAAATAATCATTCCAAGATAGCTCTTGTATGCCTGAATTCTATTTCCAATTGCATTATTTTGTTTTCTACATTTTCCTTTATCTTTCCTAGCTTAGATCTAGAAAGGCCAAATTTAGGTGATTGTCTGAAACTAAATACATCAAACAAACCTAAATATCCTAAGGACTTGGAGCGAGTCCTTAAATCATTTCTGGTGAACCCTTCCCCCTAGCACTGATTGTAGAGTACACCACACCCCCGTGGTTCACTCCATGAAAGGGTTCCCTCCTTATATATCTAACCCTTTTGTTTGGGAATTGTACGCGATAGGGTAATTTTCCCCCTAGACATATTTGGTGAACCCAGCGTGAACACCTCCTTTTATTTTAAAACACTAAACAAGATCATTAATTCTATTTGGAAAATATTTAAGTAATTAAGAATTTTTTTGTTAGTGTTTTCCCCTATTTGTTTTTCACTACTTCTAATGGCTCCTTTCCTTAAAATTCAGAGGAAACAATTAGAGTCTGATTATGTTCCTTTGGAAGATGATCAAATTGATAGGAAAAACCCTAATGTAGATCTAGAAGAGCAAGAAGATGTAGATATGGAAATTGAAACCAATCCCGATCCTTCTATTGGACCTAATGGGAGTTATGTTTTTTCATAATTTGATCACATTTGGGAATTCATGAAAGCTCATAAGGATAAACTATTGGAATATGTGGAGCGAGAAGCTCATATTGAAAAAGAGGATGCTACTCCTTCCCCTCCCAATAGGTCTCCTTTGCTTCATCATGATATTTCTACATCACAATATTTGCATCAAAGTAATCTTAAGGATCAAGTGACTTGTGCCAATACTAGTACCACCAATGTTGGAGGGAATCTGTAAGTCCCTCTAACCAGTAGTGGCCCAAAAATTTGTTCTCAATTTCCTCCTGCATCCTCTAAAATCAACACTATTACTTCTATTCCAACTCAAATTACCACATACAACCAAGGTATCCTAAGTTTAACTCCAACACCAGGATTTCAACATGCATACATTTCTCCTTTAAGGAACCTGGGAAACACAAATAGCAATCCAAAAATATAGAATTTAACAAGTGTTGTGAATCAATTGGTTTCAAGAATGGATATGATTCAACCATAAGGGTTTACATACAACTATAGGGATATGTGTAGTCAGCCATTGGATACTATTGTTGCTGCTAGACCTTATCCTAAGTATTTTAGCATGCCAGTATTGCCGATCTACAAAGGAACTGAAGATCCAATAGAGCATCTGAGATGATTCAAAATAGCTTACCATGATCTTGTTTATGATGATATTATTTTATTAAAAATATTTCCCAAGAGTCTTGCTAGAGTAGCATTAGAATGGTACTATCGGTTACCCAACTATTCTTTGAAAAGTTTTGAGAAGACCGTAGAGATGTTTGTTCATCAATTTAGTGCTTATATTGAAAAGGAAGTGACCATGAGAGATCTATATGATTTAAAGCAAGATAGAGAAGAAAAATTTTCAAAGTTTTTAGCTTGTTGGAGAAGTTTAGTTGGCCGATTAAGACAACCTGTGTCTCAAAAATATATGCTTGATATATTTATGAGAAATTTACAAGAATAGTTATCTTATACTTTAGAAACTACTACTATCACATATTCAGATCAAGTAATTGAGTTAGAAAGAAAAGTGGAACAAGCCCTCATTAGGAGAGATTAGCTCAAGATTAAAGAAGATAAGCCAACTAAGTCTCAACCTAAGAATAAACATATAGGAAGTAATAGTGATAGTAGGTCTGTTCATAATATAAATAATAGCCTGCAGAAGATTGTGCTTAAAAAATATCCCCAAAGGAATTTCATGAGATTTAGTATCTCTATGGAATCAGTTTTAAAGCAACTGTTAGATGCTAAAGTAATAGAGTTACCTCCAGTAAGGCAGCCATATACTACAACTCATTGGTATAAGATAGGATAATATTGCACTTATCATAGAGTAGAAAGACATTGAATGAAAACTTGTAATAAATTGAAGCATGTGGTTAAATATTTGATTGTGTGCGACCCTGGGAGGCATGCACCGCTCGCTCTACTTGCAATATTATACCGAAATGAAATGAAAGACCATGAAATGCATATAACATGGAAATAACAAAGAAAGATCCTTTTTATTTATATTGAAACCCGGTTACATGTCGGTCCCTCTGAGGGATACCCATTTCGATACAATGAATTACAAGTGAGTATAATGTCCCCTTGCAAAGGGGTGGTGCACTTTCGTAGGCTTCTTGATCTCGCACACGAACTTGTTTGAGGGCTCACAGATGCCTCCTTCTCCTTCTCTCATCTAGGAGGGATCACGTGCTTCGGATGTCTTGATATGGTCCTATAAACCTGTAGATCTGCGTACATGAAAACAACAAAGCATGGTAAGTAGTACGGGCCACCTCTCCGAAAGAGGCTCTTGTTAGCAAATATGATAATCTGGATAAATAAGCATGATGTGCATTAAAATATAGCAAATATAAGTAATGTGCATATGGAAACCAAGAATATTAATCTAAATACGATAGAATATTCAGATCTATGCTAAAGACATGTAAATGAAATAATAATAAATGCATATCTATTACTAAGAACAAAGGAATCGACCATTTTAAAACCTGGCTATGACTATGGGCCGCTGTCAAAGACAACGACCTCTAACTTAAAGGTTACCTCAGGTCTTATGGGCTATGGAAGTCGATCCCTTGCTCGAATTGATGTTCAAGGGTCACCTGGTGTGTCTCCTACACTGATTGGTGGTTTGGAATGATGAATCTGAATGTTGATGCATGGGCGTAGCTCAACCGAATGGTGCTCCAGTACTCCTCAAAGGGGTGTAGCTTGGTTCTCCATTTCATCAGGGCTTCATTGCTTAACCTTGAAACTTCATGGATCCTTTTGCTCTTGTGGGAGAGTCTATATGTAGGCTTCCCTCCCAGATCTGGAGCTTGGCTTCCTGGAGAAGCGTCTCTCCAAATTGCATGTGACTAACCATTTTGGGTGGGAAGCATTAGTCACAATTTTGCATTGAAGGGGCAGTTAGGAGGGACTCAGGGAGTTCCTCACCGAAATCCACCCGAAATCCATGCATAGGTGTAGTCAGACTACATGATCTGGGCCCGTATTCATGGCTAGATTATTTGTGATGTTGGCCGCTATCAGGTCTAGCGGCCAGGTCTAGCCATTGTAGTCTCGAGTGGCCAGGTGTTATGGCCGCTCTGCTTGAGAGTGGCCAAGCCTAGAGGGGCCAGAACTACCCTGCCTGAGTGGTTAGGACCATTGCTTGCTCTTGGAGAGATCCAAGAGGGTTCATATGGTTTGTGAATGTGCCCATATGGGTAGTCTCCTAAACATGACGTATTTTAGGTGTCTACAGATGCCCCTTTTTGGGATGCGCTATGAGCGAAACACAGTACGGAGCAAAAAAGTAGACCACCTAGGGCCATATTGTAGGTTGGATGATGATCATTGATCTGATCAACATAGGATGCCCTAGTCATGCGGGAGGGCATGAATCCTAGAATCATTGCTTCCAACAGAATGGAAGGCTTAGATGTGTGGGAGTTTGCACTCGCTCATCAAGCAATCGGGTAGCTTCAGTGCTACTATAGATCCGAAGGGAGGGGAGCTACAAACTTAACTATCATATTTGCTTTTTGCCCCAACAAAGGGTAAGCTTATGATAGTTGTTGGCAATGATTCGTAAGATGAACACAACTCTATCATGATCGAGATGATCTTTTGTTGACTTTGATTATGATTGTTGAAAATCTTGACTACCTCCTCAGGTGATGATTCAATGAGGAAAGGACAATTAACAAAATGATGAGTCGCTTGACCAAAATGAATGATTTGGATCTCCTTAGAGGTTTGCATTTGTTGTTATAGAGTAGTTCTCACCTAGGTGCGATTTCAACTCTGTTTGGTAATTGCACATATTTATCCCATGGGGCGGTCCAGCCGTAATGGCCTTCTTAGGGAATCAAGGTGTTAACAATTCTATTGTGGCTTGTGTTGACTCATTATTTGCTATAGGAGAAATGAGATGTATCCTCACTCTCATGGGGTGGTCCAACCACAATTGGCCTTCTTCAGGTTTGGAAGGAAGCATTTCAATTTCATCATAATTAGTTTACCCCAAGTGACCTTATGGTTACTTGTTCATCTTGTCGAGTTGCATGGATTGCTTGTCACTGCAATCGCTAAGTGTATAGAACAAGTGACTGGGTACGAGGCTCTTTTGGGTTTTTTGTTGGTTATGTGATTTTTAATTTTGATTTTTATGATGTTTTGGTTGTTTGATTTAGATTTTGAATGTTCTGAGAAAATAAGTGCCTGTTATGGCCTATTTTGAAGTGCTCTACGGTGGCAATTTGGTGCAAAATTTCTTCATTTTTTGGTTCACTATCAAGTTCAGCGACCCCCAATTGTCGTGTGTGGCCGCTATTAGGTCCAACGACCATGAAGTTTCAGGCCATTGGCACTAGCAATGGCCAAGGCATGATTTTGAAAACAAAAAGTAAATTAGGGTTTCAAGCTATCATTTTTACCAGTTGTAAAGTTTACTTTTGGAGCTTTGAGGTGAGAGAGACTACTCTGACTAGAACACTGTTGATTGGATGCCATGGCTGAGCAGGGTGAGTCTTCAACAAGCGGAGGAGCTGGAGCTTCATGGGTACCTCTCTAAACCCTAACATCCTTTGTTATTCTTGGTAAAATGAACCTAATTAAATAATTTTGGAAAATGAACCTCATTAACCATGTTGGCAATGAACCTCACTAGTAGTTAGGCTCCATTTAGGTTCTAGTTAGATGGGTTTCACTTAGTTTTTGTAATTTTGCAATTTTTTATTATTTTTGGGCTTGGGAGGAACGTCGTTGGCATGCCACCCATTGGCCATTGTCGCTCAGAGTGGCTAGTTTGCATTGAGGTTGGCCATTGCTACCATCAGTGGCTAATTTGAAAACCCAACGGTTAAATTTTTGACCATTGGGAACTGGCCATTGCCAGCTGTAGTGATCAAGTTGTGGCCGCTCCTGGCATGAGCGACCAAGGAACTTTAGGTTTTTAATTCATATTTTTTATTTTTTAGGCCAATTAATTGATTTTTTTGGAATTTTGAGTTGTTTTTATGCAAATTTTTGAATGATTAGGTGCATTTATTTATTACTCATGTAGCCTTAGAGTAGTTTGATCATATTTGCACCATTTAGCATGTTTATCACATTTATTTAGCTATAGTGCATTGATTTAGGCCTTTATTTTGAAATCTTAGATCTTATCTGCTCGAGCTCGAGACCCAAACCTGCTTTGTGATCTTTTGTGCGAGATGACTGATACAGAGTGGGGCTGGCTTAAGGCCCGTGGGCTCTAGTATATCATTGGCCTACCCATGATTATGTCAGATCAGGCCTACTTGATGGCCCTAGCCCACTAGTGGGACCATAGGACTAACACTTTCCACCTTCCTACCGATGAGATGACCATTACATCGAAGGATGTCTACAGGATCTTCAAGATCCCCTTCGATGGAGTGCCCATTATTTCCTCCCCCACTACTACATGATATGTTGTATTTGTGAGGGTCTTTGGTGAGCATGTTGATGCTACCTCCAAGGATACTCACTCAGGGGGAATCTCTATTTCCCATTGGTATGATGAGGAGGTCTTCACCCGCCTGCATGTTGTGTTGTTGATGGTCATCTACAATAGCCTTATTCTCGACTGCTCTAGACTGAGGTTCCCATGGAACCTCTTGGTGATGGTACAAGACCTGATTGATAGTGAGCAACCTATCATCTATGCTTGGGGAGTGCACTATTGGTATAGTGTTATGATGAGTTGTACCACATCCAGTGTCATGGATGAGCTAGCATTACCTATAGCTTGCTCCTTCAGGTCTAGGGCTAGGAGCATATTAGGGTAGACCACCCTAGAGGACTCCTAGTGGAGATTGCTGATCTAGACAAGGATATCCAGTGCTACGGATCTAGGTGGCCCAGGGTGCTCGAGGAGCACAAGAGCCGACATCATGCAAGGGAGCTTTCTCACTACAGGATATCTCTGATAGGTTTATAAGCTACTGACATTATATGGAGACCTTATCATGAGTGTCCTACCTAGGATGATCCTACCAATTTACAATGAGGACTCACCATGATCGATGGTTTATCGATCATAAGGTCGATATCAAGGAGTTCTTCTACTACTCTAGGGTGCTCCATCAGTTAGGATCCAGTAGGATGTTCCTCTCGAGCCGGTGGTCTATCATCGGATTACCATCGAGAAGAACCTTCCACCACCCTATGTTACAGTAGTACTTGAGGAGGATGACCCTCCCATAGTTGATCCTGGTGTTGCAGATGCTGGAGTGACAGATGCATACTCACTCTAGTGGGGTACCCAACTATGGTAGGGTGGTGGCCACTTGGGATGGTCTTTAGATGAGGCTGAGGCCATGGATCCTGAGGGGCACCGAGTGTGGGCTCAGATAGATGACTAGGGATAGGCCGAGTAGCAAGAGCAGGTTATAGGGGAGTAGGTTACCCTAGAGGAGGAGGAGGATGTAGATCCTATGGATCAAGAGTCTCCTCTCTAGGCTTAGTTGCACTAGGTTGAGGTCGAGTTGCAGACCTCCTAGATATAGGTCCAACAGTAGGATACCACTATTATAGACCTTCAAGGATAGCTTACCTAGGTTACTATTGAGCGTGATGAGGCTCGAAGTTAGATTGCCTTAGGTATAGGTGTAGATCTTAGGGCTGAGGTGAGATGCTGTAGGGGATCATAGAGGAGGATGATGCTCAGATGACATCAGATGCTACCTATATTTCTACCCTTAGGTCATAGATACGACTTCTAGGTGCTACTCCTTAGGAGAGGCCCATAGTAGGGGGTTCAGAGCATAGCACATGGAGCACTTCCAGGAAGTCCTCAACTCGATCGAGCCATAGGACCAGGTCCCAGATAGAGCGCACTAGAGGTACCAGCTCTATGCCACCTCCTAGAGGGGGTGGTGAGGGTGGTGGTGAGACTAGTGGTGTAGGCCACTCCTGATGTACTATGACTTATCTGATACTTTGTACCTATTTTTGGGGTGTAAGGTCACCTGACCTACATGGTTATAGCTTTATTGGTGGTTTTTGTACTTACATGTACTTATTTGACACATGATTATATGATATTTAGGCTTTGAGACTCATCATGTGTATTTCTTCATGTTTATGCTTTTATGTTTATGTGATGCATTATTATGATTTTATGATGTGATGTGATTTTAATGCTTTATGATGTGATGTGATGTGATAGATGTATGTTTAGATGATGTTGTATTTATATGTGTCGGTGTATGATTTATGATGTATGCAGGTGGTTTTAGTTCTTATGACTTATGCTTCATGATGTTCATGTGTGGATGAATGCTTTTGTGATTTTATGCTATATGGTATGGTTTACATGACTTGTGCTTTATGGTGTGTGAATGACTAGATGGTATGATGTTGATAATGGTATGTATACCTATTGGTTATATGCATGTCTAAATTTGATGTATTGATATGATGAATGCCATATTTGAGATGCACTATTTATATGATGGTCATTTAATGCAAATGAACCTGTATGCTTTAATCACCTAAGTCATATTAGTGATTAGATATGAGTTTAACAATCTAATGGACAACACCACAGAATGCATAACAATTATGAATGTAAATAATAACTCTTAATACAAGAATTAATTATTTAAACATCTCAAATGTGAGGTGCGTTGATGTGATATGCATGATTATGATTTGAAATGATATGTATGATTATGGGATGAAATGAGTTATTGCTATGTATGATTTTTGAGGTTTTCCATGAGACTCAAATACTCTAGTTACTTCATCAAAAGTTGTATACTGACCATACAGAGCCTTTGAAGGATAAAGTTCTATCATGAAGACCTAGGTACTCATTATCCTTGTGTGTGCAAATGAATATATTAGATGAAACATAAGCATACCCTAGTGCCAGGTGGGATTCATTCAGCCCATTGTTGTATTGGGGATCCTCCAATGTTTATCCTGATCCGAAGTTGGACTTTAGTTGTATTAAACCACTAGGTGGTACAGGACACCTAAAGCTAGCTCTTCCACATGCAAACATTGGTCTGTACCAAAGCAAGATACTTATGATAGACATATCATCATGCGTAAGGTTTGACTATGCTGAGAATTCCAGGGATTCAAGTTCTATACTCCCTTCTTTTCTTCATTTTTATTGGGATACTTGCTCATGTATAGTGGTGATAACCACTATTTATTTTGAATTTTTTATTTTTCTTTTGAGCAAGGGATTTATGTAGTGATGATAATCATGTTCACTTTGTTTTTGGGTTTTTGCTTTGACTTTTGAATTTTGAATTTTGCTTTGCTTGGGATTTTTGCTTGTTTTAATTAAAGCAAGGGATTTCTTTGGGTAGGGGTGAACTTGTCCTTTTGCCAATTCTCAGCATTTCCAAACCGGTCGCACAGGGGGATGAGCAAGATAAACCTTTTCACTTTAGGATTTCTAATACCACTTCGTAGTGTTCATATTTCCTTGTTCCAACTAGGATTTTAGTGTTTTGATTAGTGATAGGATTTTGACATACACCAGGTGCTATCAAACTAAACCTCATCTATCGAAAGCCAAGATAACTTTCTACCACACTTGATAAAATCACTAGGTATTGTGGAGTGACTAGAAAACCTTAGTATATTCCTCATAGCAATAGGAAAGGGTTGTGTTGAAAAACACAGTTACACTCATGGGTTATGGATGATGATGGATTTTGAAGATGCATGATTGAGATACAACTGTGGTGTCATTTGTAAGATTGCAAACACAAATGTTTCTAATATTGTAATGTATTGTTGATGCTATGCAATGTGTATATGAGTTTATGTAATTTAAATTTTTTTTATTTTTGATGCTTTCAATGTTTTTTTTTATTTTTTTTTTTTTAAAGCTTTAAATGCCTTTGGACTTTTTTGATTTTACCAAAGTTAAAATGCCTTTGGATTTTTTGATTTGACCAAAGGGCTTTAAGATGCCTTTGGAGCCTTTTGTGATTTGACCAAAGGGCTTTAAGATGCCTTTGGAGCCTTTTTGTGATTTGACCAAAGGGCTTTAAGATGCCTTTGGAGCCTTTTTTATTTCAAGGCTTTAAGATGCCTTTGGAGCCTTTTTGTGATTTGACCAAAGGGCTTTAAGATGCCTTTGGAGCCTTTTTGTAATTGTTTTTTATTTTAATGTTTTTTGATTTGTTTGGATTTTCATGATTTTTATTGTTTTTGAAGCTTTTGCAGTTATTTGAATGTTTTTGATAATTTTATATTTTATGTGTGGAATACCTTTAAATGAATGATGTTGAGAGGCTCTGGCTCCTCAACACCTTCCAACATTGTTAGGTGATATGCCCCAAGCCCAATATTTTTAGATATGATGTAGGGCCCTATCCAATTAGCCATAAATTTGTCTCGTAGATGCGACGGTAGGTTTGAGTTATGCTGGTTCTCTTTGAGCACAAGATCACCAACCTTAAAGTCTCTTAGGTGGACTCTAGTATTGTAAGCTCATGTTAGATGACCCTGGTAGATGTGAAGATGCTCTAGAGCATTGATGCATCATTCATCCAGAAGGGTCAGCTGATCTAGGTGAGCTTGTCACATGGTGTCATCATTGATGAACTCTTTCAATGCGATGCGCAATATTGGAATCTCCAACTCTAAGGGCATGATGGCCTCAGTGCCATATACAAGCGAGAATGGTGTTGCCCTAGTGGGCATCCGTACGCTAGTCCTATAAGCCCATAATGCTAAGGGTAATTGTAGATGCTAGTCCTTGTGATTCTCTTTCACCATATTTTTCAAGATTGCTACTATTGTCTTGTTTGAGGCTTTTGCTTGCCCATTTTCCTACGGATAGTATGGTGTCATAAAACTATGTTGAATGTTGTACTTAGCCATTATAGCTCACACATTTTTATTTTTGAATGATGGTCCATTATCCAAGATTATTTTGAAGGGTACCCCAAAATGACAAATGATATTGTGGAGTATGAACTCCACGATCCGAGGACCAATTGTTGATGTCAAGGGGACCGCTTCCACCCACTTGGTGAAGTACTCAGTAGCCATTAAAATAAATATGTGTCGGCCTGATGATGGGGGAGAGATTTTTTTGATTAGATCAAAACCCCACTAAGAAAAGGGCCAAGCCACTTGGATAGGTTGTAAGGCCTGGGATGGCAAGTGTGTCAGATTCACATGATGTTGACATTTAACACATTTCTTGACATACTCACAACAATATTTCTCCATGGTGGGCCAGTAATAGCCCATCCGAAGAATCCATTTGACAATGGCCATGCCACTGAAGTGGCCACCGCATGTACCATCATGAGCTTGAGATATTGCCCAAGCTGATTCTTGAGGCTCTAAGCAATGGAGGAGGACTCCATCGTAACCTCGATGATACAATATGTCTCCTAGCAAGACATATCTAGTCACTTTTTTCTTGAATGCTCACTTCTCGACATGCGATAGTCCCTGTGGGATACTTCCAAGTCTTAAGAATTCTTGTAATTGGGACAACCAGTCTTGATATGCTATGGCCTCGATCGATAGGATGGCTTGTGCCTCCTATGGTTTGGTTTGCACAAACATAGACTGAGGGACAACCTTGTGGTGAATAGTGGTACCATTCCCCATGGGACCTTGAGAGATTAATGACCCCCAAGGTGCCTTCTTTAAGAAGTCTCTGGCCTTACAGAACCAGTCTTGGTCTAGCTCTATATGAATCATGTTGACAGATTCCTTGTTATCCAAAGCCTCACATTGGATCGCTGAATGCGAGAGCATTTTGATATGGATGGTCATGAAATCGGTAGATAGATTCTGAGGGATCAAGGATCCCAAAGATGCCATGGTGTCTACAAACCTATTTGATGAATGAGGAATTGCCTCAATGTCATACCATTCTAGTTTGGCTAGATATGTGTCAACAAGCTCCTTGTAAGATTTCAGGATAGGATCTCAACATTGAAATAGTCCCTTGACCTGGTTGACTATGAGGAGGGAGTCACCAAAGATATTTAGCCTTTTGATTTTCATGGCAATGGTTGTTTGGAGACCCAAAATTAGGGCCTCATATTCGGTGTTGTTATTGGTGCAAGGGAAGTCTAGCTTGAATGACAAGGGCATTGGAGCACCTTGTGGCATGAAAAAGATAATTCCTGCACCACCTCCTTGCTCACACTTCGAACCATCAAAGAACAAAGTCATGTCAGCTTTATTTTTTGGTTCTTCGGCTCGGGTGCTTTTGATAGTGCAAATACTGCATCATCAGGAAGCTCTATGGTGAGGGGCCTACTATTCTGTAGTGGTGCCTCAACCAACTGATCAACTATGACTTATCCCTTGATGGACTTCTAGCTTATGAACTCTAGATCAAATTCTATCAATAGCATGATCCACTTTGTAGTACGTGTGTTATGATATGTCTTGTTCATCATATACTACAAAGGATTTTGTTTGGATATTACATATGTGGTATGGCTCAACATATAGTGGTGCAACTTCTTGGTTGCAAAGACTACTACCAAACACAACTTTTCTATGTATGCATATCCAATTTCATAGCTCACCAAGGTGCGGCTAATGTAATATATCACTTGCTCTTTATCTTGCATATTCTTTTGAGCTAACATGGTGCCCAAAGAAAAATCTGTAGTTGATATGTATAACAAGAATGGCACGTCTAGCCTTGGTGGAGCTAGGACTGGTGGTATTTCCAAGTACTCTTTGATCTCAACAAAGGCTTGCTGACACTCTTCATCCCATTGGAAAGGGACCCCCTTGTGTAGCAGTCAGTTCATGGGTCGACACTTATCCGAGAGTTGTGTGATAAATCATTTTATGGATGCTACTTTGCCCTGTAGGCTTCTTAGCTCTTTGACATTCATGGGTGGGGTCATTTCTAGGATAGCCTTTACCTTTGTTGGGTCTACCTCGATGCCTTGTTTGGACATGATGAATCCTAAGAGTTTTCTAGAAGTTATACCAAAGATGCATTTCTTGGGATTCAACCTGACATTGTGCTCAATCAGGTGATCAAAGACCTTTGTGAGGGTCTCAACATGCTCTTTACGCAACAATGACTTGGCTAGCAAATCATCGATGTAGTCTTCCAAAATTGTGTGCATGTAGTCATGGAAAATGTATGTCATAGCCCGTTGATATGTTGCACCAGCATTTTTAAGGCCAAACGACATCACTTTGTAGCAGAATGTCCCCCATGGAGTAGTGAACATAGTTTTATGTTGGTCTTCAAGTTTAATCTGAATCTGATTGTAACCAAAAAAATCATCCATTAGGGAGAGCATCTCATGACCCGTAGTTGCATCTACAAGAGCATCTATGTTGGGCAATGGGAATGAATATTTTGGGGTTGCCTTGTTGAGATCCCTGAAGTCCATGCAAATGCAAACTCTTCCATCAGGTTTTCCTATGGGTACCATGTTTGATACCCATTTCGGATAGTCGATGGGAACAATAAAGACTACATCCAATAGTTTTTGCAACTCATTTTTAACCATCAAAGTGATGGTTGGATGCATCTTTCTAAGATTTTTCTTGACTGGCTTCTTCATGGGGTCTATCGACAGGTTGTGGACAACCAACTTTGGATCTAGCCCTGGCATGTCTTTGTAAGTCCAAGCGAAGAGATTCGGTCTCTCTCTCAGTAGAGGAATTATGATGGCCTATTCTTCTAGAGATAAGCTTTCTCCGAACTTGACTTTCTTTGGTTGAGATGGATCATCGTTGATGTCTACCTCAAAATTTTCCTCTATTGCCATGTGTGACCCCTCCTCAAGCTGATGAGGAGTGGGGATTAGATGGATGTCATCTACTGGGTTCATGGTTCCTAATGCCTCGGGGTCAAAACCAGCATGATAGACATCATGTGCACAGCCTGATGTAGAATGGAATGGTTGTAGCATCTCTTCATTGGGGAAGAGATCTTCAGGCTCTAGGGGTGAATCAGCATGACCCCAATCAATGGCATCTAGATTAAGACACAATGGTTTTGATGGGTCTGCTGGGTTATGGAGTGGAGTGGTCAAATCAATGGAGATCATGTTGATGGATGGGATGGAATCTCTAGGGCCACATGGGTAAAACTCTATCTTGAGGGGATGCCCTCTATGCATGCGATGGGGCTCTAGTGGCATAGGGATCTCAGGATCCGGCTTGTAGATAGATGAGATGACTGGGTCATTGGGCAATAGCTACTCTCTAAACATTGGTGGTTCTAGGTTGACCATGTGATGGATGGCATCTAGGTTCACTAGTCTTCCTAGGAATCAAATATTAGGATCGATGGCATGGAATACCGCTTCCATTTCCATAAGCAAATCGACTGGCCTCAAGTGTCGAGGTCCAAGATAAGCCATCTTGATCTCATCCTCAAAGTCATCATCACTTATCCAGAAGCCATTGGCATTGGTTTTTGGTCCTAGGATGGGTTGGTGTCTGGCTTGTTGATGCCCCAGATAGGCCATCTCCATTTCATCTTCATAGTTATCATCACTTATGAAGAGTCCATTAGCATTTGTCTCTAGCCCAATGCTATAGCTTGCATGTCTTGGGTGCAAGTAGGCCATCTCTATTGAGTCCTCTGACTCATAGTCAATTTCATCTGACCTGTATCCTCCATTACTTGGGATAGACTCACTTTCATCTGAGATGTAGCCACTTCCTATCTGGCCTATCCAATCATAGTTCTGCACATATCATAGCCCGTGGTAGGCCAATCCAGCTTCATTTTCATCCTCGATCGGGACATAGTTGTACTCTTCTTGCCCGTATCCATGTAGTGGCTCTTCTTCCCATAGGATGGCTCCTAAGGAGGGTGCTTCAAGGGAGGATTCAGTGTGATATGTCTCAGGGGGTGTGATATTGATTATTGACACCCATTCATCACCCCAAAGGTTTCTGATAGGGGGTCGATATGGGTTCCAATCAATGTCTTCTTTGAACCCAATGTTTAGCCTATCCAATGCTGCTTCTAAGGAGTCATCATGGCCCTACATTTGATAGCCTAGACCACACCTATCCATAGGTAGCTGATACTATGGTTGAAATGGTAGCCTACACCCTTGTTCATATAGGCCTAAACCATATCCATGCCAATGGCATTGTTCAAAGTATCTTAGCATGAACTCAAGGTTTGACAAGTAATGGACACTCATGGTGAATGGCTCATCCTCATCCTTCTCTGAGTCTGGAGCAATGTGGGTGCAATCTAGACCAATGTATATGAAGTTAGTCTAGTTAGGCAGGATCCCTAAGGGCACCACCATTCCTATTGGTAGATTTGGGACTCTTGGTCATCCCATGTCTTGTGCAGACTCAATGATAGGTGTGAACGTCACATTTTGCACAAGATATTCTCCTAGCATTGTGTTGGCTAGGTGCACTATCACCTGGGGTGCAGATGATGTTGTTGATGATGTAGGTGAGGTAGGTTGAGGTACCTCCTCGACTCTTCCTTGGGAATGTTCCTCCTCCATGGGAGTAGGAATTTCTATTGCTACTTTGATCGGCCACCCTTGGCACTCTTTCTCTACTAGGGGTGCCTTCAACTTCTACTTACCCCTAGCCTTATCTATCAAAGGTATTTCAGAAGTGCCAATGGCTTTGAATGTAGGAGGTGGTGCCGATGTGGATGGGTCACCTCTCACTGATCTACTTTGGCTTCTAGGCTGCATGGTTGGAGATGAAGGTCTGATGTATAAGTGTGTTGATGGTAGGTCGAAACCTCCTGGTAAGTCAACTTGGTGCACATACTTGAATGGCTCTTCATCATATGGGACCACATGCACTTGTCCCTCATGCACATACTTGATGCATTGGTGCAGGATTGAGGGTACGCACTTCATGTCCCTAATCCAGGGATGCCCTAGGAGGATGTTATATTGCATTGCCCCTTCCAACACATGACACATCATAGGGATGGTCTTATGCCCTAATTTTATAGGTAAAATGATTGTGCCCACTGTGGTGCATAGCGCATCATTGAAAGCCCTAAGGGTGTATGAAGTTGGGAAAATGTTGGACTTGGGTATCTTCAAGTGCCCTATAGCCTTGGTAGTAATGATGTTGATTGATGAGCCTGTATCAATCAGAACCCGCTTGAATGGTATGTCATTGATAGATGCAATGATGTGCAAAGGTGGGTCTACTATAGTAGTTGGCACTTCTTTGATTTCATGATCATAAAAATGTATCATCGGCTCTTGGCACTATTGAACTTGCCCCATAAAATGTGTGAACACATCTGGGTTCTAGGGTTGGAGCTCGATTGATCTCAAAATCTCCATTAACATCTCCTTGTGCCTAGGAGATTGTTGTATGAGCTCGTAGATGGATAATTTGGCTAGAGTCATTTGTAGATTTTGTTCTAATCTACTTCGAATAGTCACCATAGGTCTCGTTGGTGGACCTGGAGGATTTTCATGCACTAGCCTCTATCGAGGTGCAACTGGGATATTGATGGGAGCCATTGGAGGTTATGGTTGCCCATATCTTCAACTCCTGGTTGCCACATTAACCAATTCGACCATTTTGATGCACCCCTGAATAGGTGGCTCGACCCGGACTTGGTTAACTTGGGGACCCTGATCTCTAGGGGCCTCATGATTTGGCAATGGGTTTTGGTATATACCCATATCTCTATTATCGAGAGCTAGTGGGTTGTCAACTTTTAGCTCTCCTTTCTCGATCATGTTTTGCACCACATTCTTGAATCCGATGCAATTCTCGATGTCATGCCCTTATATCCTATGGTGATCTTCCCTGTATCCTCTTGGCTTGGGATGGTTAGGGTCAAGTAGTTGTATGTCAGGAAATCTTATCCTCTACGCCTCATTTAATTGGTTGAATATCGACTGCATCGATTCATTTAGAGGCATGAAATAATGAGGTGGTCGACATTCCCTATTTTGGCCCTAGTTGTCCTTGGGATCATAGTTGGTCGATGGGGGTTGTGCTTGATAGTTCTGGGGTTGTTATCCATTCCCCCCTTATGGCATGGCTAACATGACCTGATTAACTTGAGAAGGCTTGGCCTACTTCTATTTGTTCTTGTTTTAATTGTTTTTGCTCCATTATTTTTTGTTGTGGAGCTTAAGGTCTCCCTCATCGACCTTAATGTCTTCAATAAGCTTGGCTTGGGCCAAGGCTTCTTTGAATGATTCATATTATTACAGCTACAAGAGTAGGGAAATGTGTTTCCCTGAATTAAAAGTTCTTCTGAGGGGATAGAGAATGATAGCTTCACCATGATTTTTCTCCACCTATCTCCATAGTCCATCACTAGCTCATCATCATATTGCTTCAAGTTAGCTAGGTCAAACAAGTTCACCTTCTTCTTGGCACCAAAGGAGAAATATTCTAGGAACGCATTTGCTAGCTGCTCAAATCTGATGATGCTATGTTTGGGAAACTGGTTGAACCATTGCATTGTCACACCTGAGAATGTCATGATGAATGTTCTCAGCATCAGGGCATCATCTTTGTTAAGGTGGAAGCACGCATTCATGAAGTTGATCACGTGTTCCTACACATCTTCCTCACCCTTAAACTTATCCAATCTAGGCATCTCAAAGTGCCTAGGATATGCGAGACTTGGGACTGATGGGCATAGAGGCTGGTTGTGTATCTTGTCTAATGTTGGATTTTGTCCATTTGTGTCCTTTTCTAGAGATTTGACTCACTCGATGAGCATTTGGTATACCTTTGAGGAGATAATTTCATGTTCCTAAAGGTTTTCCCATGGTGGTAATGGAGGTATTCCAGTGTTGGCCCTAATCGGGCCTCTGTATTCATCCCCCATGACCATGTTTGGAAGTTCTAGATGGGTTTGTTCTTGATCTCCTATCCTTGCTTGGTCCCCATTGAATTGTGTTTGCTTGGGGTCCGGGTGTTGTTGATGTTGTGGGGCATGTTGAATATGCTCATATCTAGCACCATTCCCTCATGGAGAATTGGTACGCCCTTCATGTTGATATCTCTCACCGATAATGTGTGCATCTATTCGAGCTAGCCTCTCTACTAGCTCCTCATGCTCTACCCTTTCTTCTCTCGAGAGTTGTTCTTGTAAGTGCAGGTACCTTTTTCTATGCTCTTCTTGCTCAAGATCTTCCATGCATTCCCATTCAATGTGTAGCTCTTCTTCCAACCTACGTAGGTGGTCAGAGTGACTTGCTATTGAGGGTTCATGTATTTTAATTTCTATTCGAGGGGTTCTAATATTGAGTCCTCTCGGGGAGATTCCTGTTGTGCGCTTACCCCTATCTGCTAGGGTGACTTGCTCTATGTATTGTGTTAAGGGTTGAGTACGCTCATGATCTGAAGTAGTGTATGTGCTACGGGGTCACTTTGAAGCTTCCCTTGGTTCATTGGTGCATCTAGTGGCCACACTACATGAACTCCCTAAAGCAAAACATGCAGTAGTGATGCTTCTTAGAGCTGGCCTCGAGGGGAACCGATCCAGCTCATCGAGCTATCTAGTTCTCCATGGCTGATCCCATGGAGTCCCATTTGCACCAATGAGTTCATGATCTAGGGGTACTCTCCCATCCATAGGGAGGCTGCAAGATGTTTTAAGTCTATGACTAGGTGCAACCCTATGGTTTTACCCCTCAATGGGTGGGTTTGTTCTATGCGTGTCATATGATGTTTGGGATCTTACCTCCCTTTCCTACCTATGCGATGAATGAGGCCTTGATGCCTCCTCATGCTAGTATGAGGATGGAGGTCTTGAAGCCTCCACATGTCTATGCAATGAGGGTGGTCATGATGCCTCCATAGGTCGATGTGAGGAGGGAGGTCATGATGCCTCTACTCATTTATGTGATGATGGAGGTCATGATGCCTCCATGTGTCTATATGATGAGTGGCACCATGAGGACTCCTCATTCCTATGTGATGAGGGAGGCCTTGAGGACTCCTCATGTCTATGTGATGGGGACCCAGGAAGTAGATCTCTTACAGGGGTTTCTCATGGAGTCCCCCCAAGGGTTGAATTTTTGCCTCTAAGACTCGTTGAACTTTGTTCGATGATGCTGTGTGTGGGTGGCTCAACGCTAGTGTGTTTGTGAGTGTGAGGAGTGCTAGTTTCCCCTTTGGTAATGGACCGAGGGTGGTTGCTCCATGTGTTCACCATTCTGATTTGGGTTGTATTCTTGATTACTTTTTGAGTTACACAAACAAAGTAAACATGTGTTTATCTTGTTTAAGGATTTTAATGTGTTCCCTAAACTATCCTGTGTGTTTTAGATTTGTTGATGATTTTGATCTCTTATCTATGCTTTGGAATTGGAATGAGGGAACTCAATCAAAGTGGAGTAAGGACACTAGTGTCGAACATGACTTCTCAAAAGAGTCTAGGGTACACCACTTAAATCCTAGTGGGGGGTTCACCTAGCTCTTCCACTATGCCATAGTGGGAGATAGTTTGAACACAAGTGACTCATACCAGCTCAGAAAGAATTCTCTATTCCATCTAAGGACATCTAGGGGGCAAGCCGATGGAAGGAGATGAATTCCAATATCACCGGTCTGAATTGGGGGTTGGTGATGAAATCCAACCTTGCCAATGTTATGATAGGATGTGCAAGTGTGTGGTGTTATTTTTATGTATTCTAAAATATAAAATGATGCATCAACCAAAATTCATGCTTTACATCCCTACATGCCTAAAAATAATGTTTTTCTTTCAGAAAGATGCATATTTAATGTAATATAGATGATCTTTGTGTAATGCACTTCCTACTTTGTGAATGGGCGGCCACTGGTTGGGCCACATGCAAGCAAATTAATCACACAGAAGCCTAGCATGCTAGAGACTAGGGCAGACCTTACAAGTAGAGGCCCACTATTCCTAGCAATGCCTAGAGGAAACTAAAGAAATCTAAGAAATGTACAATGCAGTTTTCATTTTCCTCATTTTTCCCTACTTAGCTATGTTTTTGCTTGTTGTTTCTAGAAAATAAATGCAGACAGAAAGTCACAGAGAGTCAAAAATGTGTACCAACCTCAATTCCTCACCTGATGATGACTTGGATGACCTCTATTTCAACTCTCCTACTGGTCGTTGTTGACCAGAGTGATTGATTCTAGCCACTGATAGCTGTAGCGGCTAAGCTCTTCTAGCCATTATTGACCAGAGTGGCTAGACCTGCATAGAAAAAGGCATCTGAAACATAAGTAACTCAACCAAAAAACAAAACCCTAGTGGGGGTCCCACCATGATCACCATCTGTGTGACCCTAGGAGGCACGCACCCTTACTCTACTTGCAATATTATACCAAAATGAAATGAAAGACCATGAAATGCATATAACATAGAAATAACAAAGAAAGATCCTTTTATTTATATTGAAACCCGGTTACATGTCGGTCCCTCTGAGGGATACCCATTTTGATACAAGTGAGTATAATGTCCCCTCACAAAGGGGTGATGCACTTCCGTAGGCTTCCCGATATTGCACATGAACTTGTTTGAGGGCTCACAGATGCCTCCTTCTCCTTCTCTCATCCAGGAGGGATCACATGCTTCGAATGTCTTGATATGGTCCTATAAACCTATAGATCTGTATACATGAAAACAACAAAGCATGGTAAGTAGTACGGGCTACCTCTCCGAAAGAGGCTCTTATTAGAAAATATGATAATCAAGATAAATAAGCATGATGCATTAAAATAAAGTAAATATAAGTAATGTGCATATGGAAACCAAGAATATTAATCTAAATATGATAGAATATTCAGATCTATGCTAAAGACATGTAAATGAAATAATAATAAATGCATATCTATTACTAAGAACAAAGGAATCAACCATTTTAAAACCTAGCTATGACTATGGGCCACTGTCAAAGACAATGACCTCTAACTTAAAGGTTACCTCAGGTCTTATGGGCTATGGTAGTCGATCCCTTGCTCGAATTGATGTTCAAGGGTCACCTGGTGTGTCTCCTACACTGATTGGCGGTTTGGAATGATGAATCTGAATGCTGATGCATGGGCGTAGCTCAACCGAATGGAGCTCTAGTACTCCTCAAAAGGGTGTGGCTTGGTTCTCCATTTCATCAGGGCTTCGCTGCTTAACCTTGAAACTTCGTGGATCCTTTTGCTCTTGTGGGAGAGTCTATATGTAGGCTTCCCTCCCAGATCTAGAGCTTGGCTTCCTAGAGAAGCGTCTCTCCAAATTGCATGTGACTAACCATTCTGGGTGGGAAGCATTAGTCACAATTTTGCATTGAAGGGGTAGTTAGGAGGGACTCAGGGAGTTCCTCACCGAAATCCACCCAAAATCCATGCATAGGTGCAGTCAGACTACGTGATCTGGGCCCGTATTCATGGCCATATTATTTGTGATGTTGGTCGCTATTAGGTCTAGCGGCCAGGTCTAGCCATTGTAGTCTCGAGTGGCTAGGTGTTATGGTCACTCTTCTTGAGAGTGGCCAAGCCTAGAGGGGCCAGAACTACCCTGCTTGAGTGGTTAGGACCACTGCTTGCTCTTGGAGAGATCCAAGAGGGTTCATATGGTTTGTGAATGTGCCCATATGGGTAGTCTCCTAAACATGACGTGTTTTAGGTGTCTATATATTGATGCATGATGCATTGATTTAGGAAATCTCCAATCAATGAGTAGTCAAAATCCTACTCAACAAGCTCCAACAACAAATCAATATATAGGAATATTTAAGGTTCCTTTACCTAAGCATGAGAAACAAGTAGCCAATCAGGTGGATCACCAAGATGACCCCCCTGTACCATAGCAATATGGTTAGTATGGTGGGTTTAACCATAAGAAAACAAGCTCATAGTCAGCAACATCAACAAGGACAAAATTTGATATCTTAGCCTAGTATAGTTTCAAAGAAAATCCAAAGAAAAGATTCAACTACAAGGATTCCACCTATAGTATTGATACCACAGTCAAAAGTTTCATTTGATCTTCAAAAGTAGCTAGCTAGTACTCCAACATAGATATCAGTGTTAGAACTATTGTAGAATTCTGACCATAGAAATGCTTTAATGAGATTTTTACAACAACAATCTATTTTCCTAGATATCCTTCCTGATGCCATAGTTGACACTCTAGGTTCTTTTGGGATACATCATGTTTCATTTTTAGATGATGATAAAGCTTCCTCAAAATTACATTAAGATTCATCACTTTACATCACCATACTTATTGTGGATACGCTTGTCAAGCGAGTATTGATTGATAATGGTTCATCCCTCAATTTGTGTACATATCAATTCTTTCAAAAATTTGGATTAAAATAGGAATATTTAACAAAAACTGATATCATCATTAAAGCTTTCAACAATGAGTCCCAAGAAACTTGCAGTGTCATATCTCTCCCATTGAAAGTGGGGCCAAGGATATTGGATACCTTGGTTTATGTGGTAAATTATCCTACTTCTTTTAATATTCTTCTTGAATGACCTTGGATTCATGCTATGAAGGTTGTCCCTTCTACTTTTCATTAGTGTCTCAAGTTTGAGTTTAAGAATCAAGTTGTCACCAATCCAGGAGACCCTCGACCATTTGACTTTTGTTCAAATATAGTTAGACCAAAATAGATTCTTATTATTATCCCTATATTTCTTCAACAACTTCCTCATGTTCCTCCTCTCAAATTTTTGAGCATTTTCAAAGTTTAAAAGTGAGTGAGAAACATAGGACCCATATTTTCTCTTTGGATCATATGAATATATAGAAACATAGGATCCATGTTCCTCCTCTTATTACTTATGCAAAATATATAGAATATCAAGAGTTGTCAATAGATGATAATAAAAGTATTTATTTTTCTTTTCCCTTAAAGGTAATATTTTGTAACATGATTGGTTCTATCTGTGCTAAAGATAGTTTCAATTCTATGTTAATAAATGAATAATATTTGTTTAATGTCCTTGTTGCTAAGAGAAATGGTACTATTAGAAAATTTAGTTATTATCATGCTATGGATGTTAAAAGAAGAGCCTTGGAGGGACTTTCTCATGCTTTTCATCATTGAGAAAATGCACTCCTTAGGGATATCTTTGATTCGACACCTCATGGCACATTAATTCATTTTAATAAGATGAATGGTGCATTTAGGTTTTGCATTGATTTCAATTCTTAACAAAATAAAATATACCAAAAAATAAAAAATATAAAAAACTTTCATGTAGTTGCACTTTCATTGCATCCGCTTGCCTATTCATATTGCATTATTGCTTTTCATATTTGCATGATTTCTTGTCATCTAATTTAACACCAGACATGTTTGCTTGTCATAAATGCATGACTACTTGCTCATGACTATTTGCTCATATATATTTTTGGAATATTACGACAATCGAGTGTGATGATACCTAGTTAGGTCATAGCTCACATGCATTGCACTTCTCACTAGGACTCTGATGCCTAGCAAGATCCCCCCTAGGGATTATTTCTCTCCTTTCCTTCTTCTTGTGATTGCTTATCCTCCTCTTTTTGATGTCTTCATAATGTTGTTTAGCAATTTCCTCATAGTCCCACTTAGGGACATCACTTGCATAATATTTTATATACATACATATTGCATCCCATACGGGATATTTATACATCCTAGTAGGTATTACACTAGTCATGATATTCTATTGGGTCATACTCTCTTTTGATTCAACAAGCTTAACACCCTATTACAGGATAAGCTCCTTGGTCATTTTTAGCAGACCTTAGCATACATCCTAGGGGGTTATCACCTCATAGCAATTAATAAGGGAGTAACCATCTATAGTGGGTCAAAACCCCATGCTTGGTCACATTAAGGCAAGTGTTGTACCCTTAGTAGGTCTAGCAACTTCGCTCATCCGATCCATAATATCTGGCTACATTGGTTCATAGCAACCTACACTAGCCTTATATTTTTGGGTCGTTCACTCTTCTCCTTTTCTTGTGGTTGAATTTTGGGACTCTTATTTCTTCTTCTTTCTTATTCTTCTCTTATTTCTTCTTCTTCTCTTATTTTCCTCTTCTTCTTTCTTCTTCTCTTTATTTTTTATTCTTCTTTCTTTATTTTTCTTCCTCCTTTCTCTCTTCTTTCTCTCCTATTTTCCTTGTTGGTTTCTCCTTCTTTCCTCTTCTTCTGTTTGCATTCATTTCACCCTTCATGTAGTGTGCATTAGGCTAATTTGCATACATTCAAAATACTTAAATAAATAAAATAACATAAACACATAAAAACATGCATTAAATAATCTACAAATAAAAATAGATAAAATCCGTAGCTACGTATTACTCGTAAGACAAAAGAGTACATCATGTGAGGTTGGTGTACCATAATCCAATCTTGGTAAAATCAACCTAGGGATGCACACCATAATACAAAATTGGTGTGTCATCCTGATACCTAGCCTAGTCTACCCTATCTTTGAGAGCTAGCTCCCTCTGGCCCTCCCTAGAGTGGAGGTAGCCTCAATGGTACCACTAACTAATGAGATATTGACGATACCTATGGTCCAGACTGTGACCTACTAGCTGCCTAAAGGGATGGAGGAAGCTCCATCCTCTACCCTAGAGGGATATCTACGTAGTAAGCCATCTCAAAAAACATGGCCCTCTGAATGATCATCTCCAACCTATCATTGGTGTGTCGCAACTCCACCTGAAGGAGCTGCACCACGTCCTCTATTTGGCTACTACCAAAAATAGCCATCCCATTAGCCCAAGCCTACTAGTACTCTCTATCTAGTTGGATCACATCTCCCTATATTCAGGACACCTCTACTCATATAGTGTCCCTATCCATATGTTGTCGGGCCACATAAGCCTACAAAGAAGCTAGCTATACCTACAACTCCTCTATGCCTTGGCTTTGGCCACCCATTGATATCGATATGGATGCCTCCCCAGGGTCTCTAGCTTATGGACCCTCCATATATAAGGGGGTATCCCTAATCCATTCCTTGTCAGTATTTACTCCAAGGATGGTCTCCTCCACCACCTAGACTCAAACCCGTGTTAACCCTTGTCTAGGCATACCCAGGGCCTACTGCACCCTCTCTATGATCCTAAAAGCTACCTCTTGGAATGCTCTTTGTATGCCTAGGGTCATCACCTAGTGCCTCTACACTAATATAGACAATGAGATCCTCTAAGGTGCAACCCATCTATACCACCACATATACCTGATGGCCATCCCTACATCATCCACCCCTGGGTCGACATAAGATCCTCCTCAACACACCTGGTGAAGTCTAGCCTTACTTTGACCCTTGTTGGATTTTGGGTCACCATACAATACCAGTAGTCCCCTAGGTTTAGGATTCCCTGTAAGATCTTGAACTGCCTTAGGACTTGGTCAAATTTGAGCACATATGGCTCACCCAACTTAGACCTTCGTCATATGACCCTCCTCACCCTTGCTAGCTCTATACTATCCTCTACCCAACTAGGGTGAAGCCTCCATGGTCGCTAGATGAGTTGTGCCTCTCGCAACTCATAGATCACCCACCTAGAGCATCGCAATATACTCCTAACACCACACCTAGAGCAACATCATATAAAACAATCCTGTACGCCATTTATACATGATGTTGTATATCCTATATTAATGAGCCAACACATAAGGGCCCCATGCAAAGTGGAATCCCTTCTATCGCATGTCTGCCACTACCCCCACCAATACCCATGGTAAGTGTTGTCTACTAGTGTGGCAAGTTAGGAGACCTACCACAATACCTATGAGTACCGTAGTTAAAGGATCTACTCCATAGCGGCCAACCAGGTCATCAAATGCTATGGTGCCCTATCGTACCTGGTGGGTGAAGCCTATAGAAAACCACTGTAGTGTAGCGGCCTTCCATCAATCCCAGTAAACCTCTCTCCCCCTGATGGGGATCCTCAATATCCACCATACATCCTCTAGTGTGATGGTCATCTCCCCTGTTAATAGCCAAAAAGTAGAGGACTCCAAATACCAATGCTCTGCCAAGGCAGTCAACATAGCCTTGTATGTCTTGATGCATGGCATCCTTGCCATGTTGTCCAACCCAACTACCTCTAGTATTACCTTCTCTACCTGACCTAGTGCATCTAGCTCTACCATTGCCCCTGTCCACCACTACCGAGTGTCAATAATACCTAGCTACATTTAATAAACAAACATAAGAATTTCATCAGTTTCATCATAAAAGTCACACCTATAATAAAAAAAAACATTTTCTGATTTAGCATAAAGATTTTTCAAATCATATTTTGCACTTTGGATTGTCTTTTTTCCTTTTGATTCCTCTCTTTCTTTTTTTTTTTTTCCGTGTTCCCACAAAGTCGCATCCCATTTTTAGGGCGCATGACTTTGCTTTCAAAAAGTCGCACCCCTTTTTTTTTGGTGCGACTTCGTGAAATCATACTTGGTTTTGCATAGGTACAATTTCACTATGTTTCACCCAAAAAGTAAAATTGCATCTGGGTCACAAAGTCACACCTAGGTCGTGGCACAAATTTCATCAATTTTTACGATGATTTTCCCAAAAAACCCTAAAAAATTCCTAAATTACATGAATCGAGAAAAAAAATATTATGAAAGAGCGACATCGATGATTCTTACCTATTCTTGAGCCCCATCCTTGCCCCTCGTAGTCGTTTCTCGATGAAATGGAAGCATCATCGTTGTTTCTCCAGAGCCCTTTTTCTTCTCCTCTTTGCAGTAAAAATGAATTAGGGTTTTACCCCTGTTTTCTTTTTAAACCCTTGTTTTGGATTTTCTCTCTCGTCTTATTTATTGATTGTCGCCTATTTTTTCTCTTCTTTATTTTGTGTTGAGTTATTAAAAAATATTAATTTTTCATAATCACTCAAGGGGCACACCGGCCTATAGAGGCGTTAATGTCCCTAATGCCTTGATTTGTGTGCAAATTATAAGGTGTCTGGAATAACACCCCTTTTGCACCATTTTTTTCTTCTAACCCAACTAATCCACTTTTGTTTTTAGTTATTTATTTTTCAATATGTGCCTACATGTTTTCTTTGATGCATTTACTATGCCATAAATGCATCAAAGAGGGGGAAAAATGTAGACAGAAATTTACCCACTTTGAGTGGGCAATCTTCTTTAGTGCCCTTAAGAGGCCCTTACCCCTTGCAAAATGCAAGGGAATGCCTCTATTCCTTCTATTTTTAATGTATTTGTCTTTCAGTGAAATTGTTCCCTGTATTTACGAGGCACGAATTTGTGCCTCATTAGGATGGGGCACAACTTCGTTGTTTACCCTAGTTTTTTAATTTATTTTATTTTATTATTTTTTAAGCCCACTCAAGGCCCAGGTTTAAACATCGGTTTTTTGGCATTGGCTATGAGTTTATTTGTGCCCACTTTCCTTCTTCTGATTGTCTATAAAAGGAAGGATGTTCTTGCCATATAGAGACATGCAAAGTTTAAGTGCAAGTGTGATATGCGAACTTTTCTATGTGCGGTGTATATTCGAATTATTTAGAGTTCATTTTTTATTTGCTTTCTCTACTGCAAGCTAACCCCTGAAGTGTGAATTTTGGATTGATATTATATTGCATGGATTGGATTGATTTATTGTGTGACTTGGTGGAACTGTGGCATATTTTAGAGAGATAGAGTGCCCATATAGATACTTGGATCTCTTCTACTTGCTTCTATGACATCCATTAGGATTTGATTACTTTTTTATTGTATTTATTTCATCTTCTACTTTTGCTTCTTATTTTTATTTATTCTATAGCGAAATCATACCTCACATTGGTGAGGAATGACTTTGCGTACCCTAATTAGGGTAAAGTTATTCGCAAAAGCAAAATCATGCCCCATCCATGCAGGGCATGACTTTGCTTCTACAATATTGCACTCTCTCTAGGCAAGGCATGATTTTGCCTTAGGGTACATTGGGGGCAAGTTTTAGATTTTGTTTTCACTGTTATGTTCCATTCTATCTCTAGATCATACTGCTGTACTTTTATTTCTATTTTATGTTGTCTTTCTAATTTATGATTAAATCTCCAAAGGTCAATTTTTGCTTTTGTATTACGATGTCATCTAAAAGGACCTAAGGGGCTTGACTACTGCTAGATTTGTCATACAGTGGTCTATGCAGGCCCCCTAATACTAATTTCATTTTTTAGTGTTTCATAAGTGATCTTCCAGGAACATGAATCTTTGATATCACTAGACAAGAGGCATAAAAAGGATAAATCAACCACCGATATAGATAATGCTCTATCATTATTATTGTTTGAGAATATGGTTTCATTATTTATTTCTAGGCATCTAAAAGTGAAGAGCATCTAGCTTGCATCTAGGGATAACTTTTGTGTCTTTACTCCTGCATAGTTCTGCTCTTAAGGTTTTTTTGAAATAGAACCCTAGGTTAGTGAGCATTCAAAAGAAAGAATCATTCCATGATATCTCTTGTATGCCTGCATTCTATTTCCAATTGTATTATTCTATTTTTTGCATTGTCATTTATCTTTCCTATCTTAGATCTAAAAATGTCAAATTTAGGTGATTGTCTGAAACTAAATACATCAAACAAACCTGAATATCTTGAGGAATTGGAGTGAGTCCTTAAACCATTTTTTGTGAACCCTTATCCCTATAATCGAGTGTAAAGTACAACACACCCTCGTGGTTCACACCACAAAAGGGTTCGCTCCTTGCAGATCTAGCCCTTTTGTTTAGAAATTATACGGGGTAGGGTAGTTTTCCCCCTCTACAAGCACATCCTTATTTCTTTCACAAATTATTTTTATAAAGTATATTCCCCTCTCCTCCATAGCTCCATCATTATTAAACAAACTTCGTAGCCTAATGAACAAAGGAATATTGGCTCAAGAATGGTAGAAGGTATACCTAAAGAGCTAATATGACATGGGTATGACTGATGTAACTCATGCAAGCGAGGGAATATGTCATACCATGTGTAACATTGATGCCAATTGAGTACACAACATGATGATGGAAGAAATAAATTCACACATGCATATATATCTCAAGGAAGGCTAAATATTTTAGGAGTATCTAATCATGGAAATATAGCTCCATGGGTATCAACTAATGAAACGATCTCTCAAGATCAACCTCTATATAATATTTGGCATGCATTTCAATATAGAGTATAAAATTAGCATGAGGAGGAGCCTAAGGGTGCAAAAAAATATTTCCATGGCCAAGTGTGAGCAACTAAATAAGTTCCTACCAACTTGCAAATGAGGGAAGCAAAATAAAGATAGACAATGGCCTATAAATGACTAGAATTTTAGTCTATGATAATCTATTTGTTTTTAAAGTGACTCAGAGCCACAATGGAGTATACTTATAGGGGTACATTCTTGATGGAGTATTCCATAGCCCAAATACCCTTTTACTCCATTTATTTTCTCTTTTCTCCCATTCCTTAAAATTTTAGTACCATTTCTTTCAATATGCACTTGTAAATAGTGCCATCAATTCCTTATTTTATGAGAATATCCATATTTTTTTATGGATTTCATACTATATTTTGTTCCTATCCTTTCCATATCCAGTTCCATATACTTATCACTCTCCTTTATCTTATGACCATTACTAAACTCATTTATTATTTAGTAGCTTACCCTTCACTCAACTTACCTTTTTGTCCCTTCTACTAGATGGTGTTTTTGTTTTAAGACAAGGCTATCTGATTTTTGTAACTTTACAAACAAAGTCCCCCAAGATGTGCCAAATATGTAGGTCAAATTTTAACTACATTAAAACGAAAAAAATGAGATGTAGATAAATATGACTACATCAAAGAGAGGTCAGTCAATTTTTTCAATAAATAAGTAAGTGTTGAAAATAAGGCTCAAGATCATAGTCAAAGGCAAGATAACATTGCTCAACAACAAGATGATCATGGTAGCAGGATGTGGCTTGCTAAAAAATGAACTTATATTCACAAAAGAGAGATCAAGGAAAGAAATAATCATGACCATAGGATATTTCCTCAAATCCATGATCATAAGAAGACCAAGGAAAGAAATCCAAATAAGGAGCATGGTTGTGAGATGTTGAGGTTCTCAAGTCCATGAATTTTTGCGAATCCATGGTCATATTGGTTAAAATTTGACTTTTGAGAGTTTTGATCATGATCATGAGCATTTCTTTGTAAATAACACGATGAAAGGAAAAATGCATGCTTAACTAAAAAGGAACATGACTGTGGATGGAATGTGCTTAGAACCATGGAAATCCTCAAGACTATGGTTATATTGGTCAAAATTTAGCTTTTGGGAGTTCTGATTATGACTCCGAGTATTCCTTTGTAAAATATATAGTTGTGAGTTTGATGTTTAAATGTGGAGCCCTTTCAAAAATCATGATTTCCTTGGTAGATAAAATATTTCTTCTTGTAGTGACCCTGGGGAAGTGGTGCACCGTCCACCACTCTATTTGCAAATATTATCTACTTAATCATGAATTAAATGAAAGATACAACCTAAATGTGATGAAATGAATAGGTAATGATTTTTATTGTTTTTTCTCAAGTTCGGTTACATATAGATCCCTCGAAGGGATTCCCTTTATTTTGATACAAATTTTATAAAATAGGGAAATGGATGTGTGATGTCACCTCGCAAGGGGAGATGTGCTCTCGTAGGCTTCCCGATGATGCACAAAAAACTATATAAGGGCTTACAAATACCTCCTTATTCAGGTCTAGTTCATAGAGGGATCCTCTTGCTTTCATATGTTGATAACCTGTCCAATGAACCTGCAGTCCTGCAAGCATGAAAACAACAACAAACGCTCAGGTATTTGAGATAGCCTCCATGGATGAGGTTGTTAGTGATAACCCTAATGATAAACGAAAATATGCCCAATGATAATAGAAAATAATTATATGAATGCAAGTACATGAAATAGATCGGATCTATGCTAATGGCATGAAAACATGTTATAAGCTAGATAAAATTTCTAATGCTAAGAACCCTAGACTAGGCCTACAGGCCACTGTTTGAGACAGTGGCCACCAAGATGAAAACATATCTCTATTGCTCTAAGTCTATGGATCTAGGCTTGTTACCAATGTTGAAATAATTGTCACTTTTGTCTGATGTATTGAATATCCTATAGATGGTCACCCCTCAGTTGGCTAGCACTTCGTTGCTCCTAAAAGGTACTCCAATTTGCTCTCCAATTCAATAGGGATTTATTGCAAGAGAAGCTCTTCAAGTCTTGAAAATATCTCCAAGATGATAAAATCAAGTCTTCAATTAATTCTCGTCGATCCCTTGGTGCTCTTAGGTTTGCACCTTATACTATGTTGAGGTCCTAGGTTTAGGTCTAAAAACCCTAGGACTGAATTCTTCATACAAACTATTTGTTAGTATGAGAATTTGAGTCTGTCTACCTTTGAGGGGAAGTTAACTGATGTCTAAATCCAAACTTGAGTCTTTCATCTAGACTAGTTGTGAGGAAGAATGTAAATTTATCCTCGCTAGGCCTTATTTCATGCAAATTGCCACTTTCTCCCGAGATTAGGCTCGTTTGACGGCCAATTGCATTTTAGGGTCTAGCTGCTGTCATCTACAATAGCTAGGGATTGGCCGCTCTGAGCTTCAACGGCCAGGATTCAACCACTCTAGTTCATAGCGGCCAGGCCTAGATGGGCCAAAACTACCCTAGATGAGTGGTTAAAATCACTTTCGGCACTTGGATGGTCCTAAGGTTTAGTTACATGATCTATGAGTGTGCCCATGTAAGTATTTATCCTAAACACGATGTGTTTTAGGTGTCTAAAGATGCCCATTTTTGGAATGCGTTGTGTGGGAAAAACACAACACTAAGAAAAAACGTAGACTACCATGTTTTTAGGGTGTATTATGATCAACACTGGATGGCCCAATCATGCTAGATGATGTGCACCCTTGAATCATTGCTTCAACATATTGGAAGGCTTAATTTAGCAAAGGGATTGCACATATTCACTTGCACTCGTTCCTCAAACACAATTGGGTAGCTTATGTCACTATAATGAGATCTAACCGGAGGAGAGCTACGAACAAAAAATATCATATTTTGCTTATGAACCCAGCAAACGAGGGGAATTTTGTAATAGTTATTTGCAATGATTCGTAGTATGAATGTAATTTTGATATGATCGAGTGATATTTGGTTGAATTTGATTATGATTATTCAAATATTTTAACTACCCTCTCACACAACAAAGTGATGAGGGATGAGCAATGAATGAAGTGACAAGTCACTTGACCATTATGACTAATTTGGTTCCTTCCTAGTGATTGTTCTTTAAATGGGTAAACCCCCATCCAAGTTTGACCTCCACTATTTATGATGATCCTTCATCCCTATCCCATGGAGCGGTCCGACCATAAATGGCCTTCTTAGGGAATTAGGATGACCGATTCTATTTAGGCTCTATGTTGAATCACTTAGATCAGTGCTTTTTATGTCATAAGGGAATTAGGATGATTCCATCATACCCATGGAGCAGTCCAACCATCCCAATCTTCTTCAAGATTTGAGGGGGGTTCATCACTATTCTAAAATGGTTAATTTATCCCAAGTATCCTTATGATAGCTCACTCATCTCACCAGATTGCATGGAATGCAAGTCGCCACAACCACTGAGTTGATAGAGTGAGTAATTGGATACGAGGCTTACTTGAGATTTTGTTTTTATGTGATTTTTTTGTTATTTTGAGCATTATGATGATTATGAACCATCAAGTGTGCTTATTTGACCTTTTTTTATTTATCATGGGAGGAATCTCTCTATTTTTGGTTGTGCTCCTAGACGCTATCGAATCCAGTGGCTATCAAATGCCTGCTTGTGACCACTCTCAATTGTAGTGGCCAAGGAGTGTAGGCCATTGAAGACAACAGTGGTTCAGGCATAATTTGGAAATATAAAAATTAGCCTAGGATTTTGAATTTTCATTATTCCAGCTGACGATTTGTTTTTCAGAGCTTTGGAGAGAAAGTGATAGTCTATAACTTGGAGCATTTTCATCAAGGACAATGGCTGCGCAAGGTGAGACATCCACGAGTGGAGGAGCCAGAGCTTCTCGTGTATGCCTCGAAAGCCTTAACCTTGCTTGTATTTTTAGTTGATAAAAATGAACCTCACTAAGTAACCGATAAATGAACCTCACTAAACTCGTTGGCAATGAATCGAATCCATAGCTAGGGTTAGTTTAGGTTTTAATTTGGTGGGCTTGTCCCCTTTTCATGTTTTATTTATTTTTTATGGTTTTTTTGGCCTAGGGCACATGCGTCTGTCATGTTACCTATCGACTACTACTGCTCAGAGTAGCCATTTATATTTGTGGCTTGGCTACTGTTGATGGCAGCAGTCAGTTCAAAATTCCAACAATAAAAAATTTGAACAATGGACCCTGGTCGCTGTAGACGAGAGTGGCCAGGAAGCCTTAGGTTTTTTTTGTATTTTTTTGAAGTCATTAATTTATTGTTGCTGCATGAATAGGTGTATTTTTTCTCTTTTCACTTAGACTTAGGATAGTCTATCATTATCTACACCATTTTTCATGTTTTATTGCATTTTATGCCTTAGATGCACTGTAGTTATGTATTTGATTACTTTCCTTAGATTCTTACTGCTTGGTCTCAGGACTCAAAGCTCTTGCTTGACCTCCTACCTCATATGATTACTATGGACTGGGCCTGGTTCAAGGCCCACAGACTATAGTATTTGACCAATCTTCCTCAGATTATAGTGAATCAGGCCTACCTCAATGCCTTGGCTCACCGATGGGACCATTGGATTAATACCTTCCACATTCCCATCGATGAGATGACTATCACTTTGGAGGATGTGTATAGGATATTCTAGATTTATTTTGATGGAGTGGCCATCGTCTCCTCGTCCACTAATGATCATGATGTAGTATTTTCTAGGGTATTCAGGAGGCATGCTACGACTTCCTTCCAATACAATAAATATGGCAGTGTATCTATTGTGTGGTGGTATAGGGAGAGGGTCTTCTTTGTGAGGCATGTTGTGTTACTAGTGGTTGTCAACAACATCCTCATCCCAGACTACTCAGGCTTGAGGTTCTTGTGGAACCTCCTAGTGATGGTTTAGGATCTGGTGGATGGTGAGGAGCCTATCATCTATGCATGGGGTAGGTCTTTGTTAGTGCAGTGCTATGACAAGGTATATCAGATCTACCAATGAGGTCATGTTAGCATCACATGTAGCTTTCTCCTACAGATATGGGGATGTGAGTATATCCATATAGATCATCCCAAAGGGCTCCCAGTAGAGATTGCTGAGATTGATAGTTCAATGTAGTTTTATGCCAGCAAATGGGCTTGAGAGCATGAGAAGCGTAAGAGCAGCCCTCATACGGGGGAGCTCCCCCATTACATTGCTATTTTTATTAGGCTACAAGCTAAATATATCATATGGCACCCATATCACGAGTGCTCAACATGGGACAATCCAGCTAGATTCACAGCTAGGACATGGTGCGAGTGATGAATCATTGGTCACAAGGTCATCATCAGAGAGTATTTCTTCTACTCCCATGTCCTTCATGATTATGGGTTGTAGGATGTGCCATTTTTCCCAGTCCTATACATGCACATCACAACAAAGAGGGACCTTCCATTGCCATGGATTATAGAGCTTTTTTTATGAGGAGGATGCCTTGATAGTTGATGCATGTGTTTTCGAGGGAGTGACAAAGCTTTTGCACAATAGTGAGGTGACCATATGTGGCATGGTGATGGCAATCTGGGCTATGAGGATAATGGCAGTGATGGAGGTGTGGATCTAGCAAGACAGAGGGATAGGGTAAACTGACAGAGTAGGTGGTAGTGGAGGAGTAGGAGGCTCCCGAGGAGGAGGAGGAGGAGCTAGATCCTAAGGAGAGATATTCTCCTCTTAAGGTAGAGTTGCATGAGGTAGAGGTCGAGCTCTAGTTGGCCAATATCCAGGTATAGTAGTGTGACACCACTATAGCACAACAAGATGCTACTATAGTACAATAAGATAATACTATAAAGTATCTTATGGTTCAGATACAAGTGTTGTAGGATGATATCAAGGGAGATACTCCTAGGATGTAGATTTTTGTTGATCCTCCCATGCCATAGGTTCCTACAAAGCCAAATTTGGGAGCAGAGACTAGGCAGATTTAGAGCTTGCCATATGAGTATGAGACGAGTATTTTTGACGATGCAGCCTATATTGCCATTCTATCTATGTAGATTAGGAGGCTAGGAGCCACTCCTAGGGAGAGGGTAGGTGTAGGTGGATCACAGGTTAGTGGGTGCTCCACATTAGGGTAGTATTCCATCCACCCTAGGTAGAGGACCCAAACTCATATAGAGAGACCAACAGGGTCTAGCTCACATCATACTCCTAGGGATCCCACTACAGGGGGTGCAAGCCTTATTTTTGATTAATGATGCACCTGGTTTCTATTTTTGAGGTTAAATGACCTATATTATTGTTTCTTGTGGGTATTTTTGTAAATATCAGTACTTGGTACACATATTTATATGATATTTTTACATTATGACTCATTATGTGTATTTATTGCTTATGTTTTTATTTTATTTATGCGATGTGATGATGGAATTATGATGAGTTGATGTATGTGCTAGATGATAGGTGATATTTATGATGATGTGGATGTTTTATATGGATGTGATGTAAATTCTTATATGATCTATTTATGATGTGATGCATTATGAGTTGACTTAGTGATGGATTTATGATGGTGTGTATAGATGTATTATGATGTATTCATATGTGGATGTTTATGGGATTTTATGTGCTTGGATTATGGATTACATGATGTAATGTATGTGGATGCAATGATATGACTTTAGGTGTAGATGTATTATTGATGATCTATGTATTTATGTATTTATGGATACAACATTTTTTGTTAAATGCATGTTTAAATTTTGTTTTTAATTGTATGCATTCGACTTATGTTATGATGTGGTAAATACAATATGTGAAATGTATTATCTACATGGTTTTTGATCTAATGTAAATGAACCTATATGCTTTAATCACTTAAAATATAAGGAATGCACATGATATGATTTTCACAATCCAACGAGCGGTCCTACAGAAAGTATTTTAGTTATGAATGTAAATAATCACTCTTATCACAAGAATTAATTATTTGAGAATCCATATGTGAAATGTAATGGCATGGTATGTGTGTAGTTTCTTGATAAGCTTCTATAATTTAAAATATACAAAATAGTTAGTGGTCATCTAAATATCATTTTTGACATCCATCCGATATTTAGCCTACTTTTTTAATACCTTCTAATTCACAAAACCTCATAAGGAAAACTGATGATGCGATTGATGATATGATTTGTTGGTATGTAGGAAGTTTTGAGGTTTTCTTGAGACTCAAACACTCTAGTTACCCTATCAATAGCTGCATAATGACCACACAAGACTCTTGAAAAGAAAGGCTTTCATCATGGACCTATATACTCATTATCCCTGTCTATGAAAGTGGATATATTTATATAGAACTCAAGAATTTCCTTCAATGTCAAGAAAGATTCTTTCAACCCATTGCTAATATCATGGATCCTCAATTTTTCATCTTATCCTGTGTTGGACTTAGTTGGAATATACCACTAGGCAATATTGTGTTACCTAAGGTAGCTCATCCACATGCAAATATTGGTCTACACAAATACAATATGCTATTGTGATAGACATATCATAATGTGTAAGGGGATCACCATTACCAGGCATGGATGTACACCAAACCTACCATGGGGATCACATTTTGATTCTGTACAATGCTGAGAATTCTAGGGATTCAAGCTCCATTCCCTTTTTTTCTTCATTTTACTCGGGATACTTGCTCATGCTTAGTGATGAAAATCACTATTTATGTTTGACTGGTTTTTTTTGTTTTTTCTCTTGAGCAAGGGATTCATGTAGGGATGATGATTGATTTTTTGTTTGGACTTTTGACTTTTGCTTGATTTTGGTATTTTGCTTGTTTTAATGAAAGCAAGGGATTTATATAGTGATGATAATAACTTTATTGCTTTTGACTTTTTATTGACTCTAGGATTTTTCTTATTGTAATGAAAGCAAGGGATTTAAATGGGTAGGGTGGAACTTGTCTTTTTTCTAATTACTGACAACTTTGAACCGATTGCACAAGGTGACCTTGATAAACATGAAGATGCTCCAAGGCGTTGACTATGCATTCATCAAGAAGTATTAATTGATCAAGGTGGGCTTGCCATGTGGTATAATCATATATGAAGTCCTGTAATGCTATGCGTAAGGTTGGAATTTCAAACTCTAGGAGCATCTCCACGTTTATGAGGCTCTAATATTGGGACTCTAAACATCTATCATAATGGGCATTAAAAATTCTCCAAGGGTATCCTCACACCGCTTGGTCAAAATCAATAAAAAATTATCCAAGGGTATCGTCATGCCATTTGGTCACCTCCAAAAAAGCCCCAAAGGCACAATAAGCCCTTTGGTCAAGAAATAATCAAAAGCACAAAAATAATACAAAATAATCAAAAGCACAAAAACAACGTAAAAAATCAAAATACAAAAATATTTGCATCTTACATTTGCATCCACATAGTTGCATTACATTCATATCCATTGCATTTGCACATGTTATGATCACAATATTGCAAATGATACCACAATTTTTATCGCAACCACAAATCCATCTTCACCCATTCACCCATATGTGTAATTGTGTTTTTCAGCACAACCATTTGATGTTGCTATAAAGAATAGGCTAAGGTTTTTTGGTCATTCAACCATATCTAGTGGTCTTATCAGATTTTGTGGAGAGCCATATTTATTAATAGAGGGTAAGGTCTAGTGGTGATTGTGTCTAGCATACTTCAGAATCCCATCACTAATTAAAAACAATAAAATTCTAGTTGGTACAAGGGAAAGATAAAAACTGCAAAATTAGTCTAGGTTACCTTAAGAAAAAAGGATCTTCCTTGCTAAGCTCATGTAAGGTGACCCTTAAAAACATGGAGATGCTCCAAGGCATTGAATCTACATTTATCAAGAAGCATTAGTTGATCAAGGTGGGCTTTTTGTACAGTATCATCATCTATGAAGTCCTGTAATGCTAGGCGCAGAGTTGGAATTTCTAACTCTAAGGGTATGATGGCCTCAGTGCCATATACAAGTAAAAATGGTGTTGCACCAATGGGCATCCACACACTAGTCCTATATACCCATAGCACAAGAGGTAACTACAGATGCCAATCCTTGTGATTATATTTCACCGTATTCCTCAAGATGGTGACTATTGTTTTGTTTGAGGCTTTTGCTTGCCCATTTGCTTACGGATAATAGGGCATTGAAAATTGTGCTAAATGTGATATTTGTTTGTTAAAGCATGCACTTTTTTATTCTTGAAAGATGGCCCATTATCCGATATTATCTTCGAAGGGACCCCAAAATGACTTATGATATTATGGAGTATAAACTCTGCAATCCTTGGTCCAGTTGTCGGTGTCAAGGGTAACGCTTTGACACATTTGGTGAAATACTCAGTGGCCATTATGATGAACATGTGTTGGTCTAAGTATGGGGGTGAGATCTTCCCAACCAAGTATAGTCCCCACTGCAATAAGGACCATGCTACTTGGATGGGTTGTAAGGCTTGTGATGGCAAATGTGTGAGGTTCATGTGATGCTGGTATTTAACGCATTTATTGATATACTTGCAACAATATTTTTCCATAGTGGACCAATAGTAACCCATTCTCAAGATGTGCTTAACTATGGCCATGCCACTGAAGTGACCACCACATGTACTATGATAAGCCTATGAAATTGCCCAAGATGCTTCCTGCGACTCAAGACAACGAAGGAGCATTCCATCATAACCTCACCTCTAAAGAATATCCCCCAACAAGATGTACCTTATTTCATTTTGTTTAAATGTTCATATTTCAACATGCGATAGACCTTGCGGTACCATTACAAGCTTTAGAAAATACCACACTTGGGAAAACCAATCTTGGTAAGCCACAATTTCTATAGAAAATATGACATGTTCCTCTTGCATCCCAAAATTTATGAATACAGATTGATAGATAATCCTATGGTGAATGGTTGTACCACACTCCACAGGATCCTAGGAGATCAAAGATAACCAAGGTGCCCTCTGCAAGAACTCTATAGATCTGAAGGACCACTCATGATTTGGTTCAATATTGATCATGTTGACTGACTCTAGGTTGTTGATAATCTCACATTGTATTACTGAGTGCATGAGCACCTTAATGTGAATGGTTGTAAAATAAGAAGATAGATTCTAATGGATTAAGGATCCCAAATATGCCATGGTGTCTACAAACCTATTTAAAATTGGAGGGATTGTCTCGATGTCATACCTTTCTAGTCGGGCTAGGTAAGTGTCAACAAGCTCCTTCTAAGCTTTTAGGAGTGGGCACCTACATTGGAATAATCCTTTGAATTGATTTACTATGAGCAAGGAGTCACCAAAGATGTTCAATATTTTAATGCCCATTGTGATAGTTATTTGGAGTCCTAATATTAGGGACTCATACTCTATGTTATTATTTATGCAAGGGAAGTCTAGTTTGAATGATAAGAGTAATGGAGCACCCTACAGTGTGAGAAAGACAATCCATGCTCCACCTACTTATTCACACTTCAAACCATCGAAGAATAATGTTGTCTCTTTCTTCCTTATGTTCTTCAGGTTTGGGTGGACCTGATAATACAAAGACTGCATCATCGAGCAATTCTATGGTGAGAGGATTATTATCTTGAAGAGGTACCTCTGCTAATTGATTAGCTATGACTTGTTCCTTGATGGAATTTTGGCTTATGAATTTGAGGTTAAATTTTGTTAATAGCATGATTCATTTTATCGTACTTCTATTATGATACATCTCTTTCATCATGTACTACAAAGGATTTTATTTTGATATAACATAGGTTTTATGGCTCAACATGTAGTGTCACAACTTTCTGGTTGCAAAGAACACTGCCAAACACAACTTTTCTACATATACATATCCTAGCTCATAACTCACCAAGGTGCGACTGATGTAATATACAACTTGCTCTTTGTCTTGTGCATTATTTTGGGCCAACATGGTTCCCAAAGCAAAATCAGTAGCTGATATGTAGAAAAAATGGTATGTCTGGCCTTGGTGGAGCCAATACTGGTGATGTTTCTAGGTAATTTTTGATCTCTACAAAGGGCTGTCGACACTCTTCGTCCCAGTGAAAAAGGACTCCTTTGCGTAGCAACCGGTTCATGGGTCAACACTTATTTGATAATTGAGCAATGAACCCTTTAATGGAAACTACATTGCCTTGTAGGCTTCTTAACTCCCTAATGTTGGTAGGGGTAGCCATTTCCAATATAGCCTTTAAATTTGTAGGATCAAATTTGATACCTCTCTTAGAAATAATGAATCCCAAGAGCTTACCAAAAGTTATGCCAAACATGAAATTCTTAGGGTTCAATCTGACGTTGTGCTCAATGAGACGATCAAAGAATTTCTTAAGGATTTTAGCATGCTCTTACCATACTAAAGACTTGGCCAACAAGTCATCCATGTAATATTATAATATTGTGTGCATGTAGTTATGAATGATGCATGCCATGGCCCACTGATACATGGCATTGGTATTCTTCAGGCCAAATGGTATTACCTTGTAACAGAATGTCCCCCATGAAGTGATAAAAGTGGTTTTATGCTGGTATTAGGGTTTTATTCAGATTTGGTTGTACCTAGAAAATCCATCCATTAAGGAGAGCATCTCACAGCCTACAGTGGCATCCATAAGAGCATCTATGTTTGGCAATGGGAATAAATCCTTTGGAGTTTCCCTATTTAAGTATCTGAAGTTTGTGCAAATACAAAATCTTCCATAAGGCTTTCATATGGGTACCATGTTTGAGACCCATTTAGGATAGTCAATAGGAACTATGAAAACCACATCTAACAACTTCTATAACTCATTCTTCATCATAAAAGCAACGGTTGGATGTATTTTGCTCAACTTTTGCTTGACTGGATTCTTCATGGGATCCAATGAAAGGTTGTGCACAACTAACTTCATATCAAGCCTTGGCATGTATTTGTAAGTCCAAGCAAAAATATTTAGCCTCTCCTTGAGGAGAGTAATTATGATGGCTTGTTCCTCTGGAGATAAAATTTCTATGAACTTGAATTTATTTGGTTGAGTAGGATCATCACTGATGTCCACCTTGAAAGTCACTTCTATAGTCATATGTGACCCATCCTATAGCTAGTGAGGCATGGGTATCAAATGAATGTCATAAATGGGATTTACAAGTCCTAATGACTCAGGATACAAACCAGTATGGAACACGTCATATGTACAACCTGATGCAAAATAAAATAGTTGTAACAACTCTTCGTTAGGGAAAATATTCTCAAGATCTACAAGTGAATCAACGCGATCCAAATCAATAGCATCTACATCAAGATACAATGGTTTGGTAGGATCTACTAGGCTATGAAGTGGAGTGGTCAAATCAATGGATATTGTATTAATGGATGGAATGAAATCTCTAGGATCACATGGGTGAAATCTTGTCTCATAGGTTTCCCTTCCATACTCGTGTTGAGGATTTGGAGGAAAAGTAATATCTGGGTATGGCCCATGAGTAGTCCGAATAACAGGATCGTTGGGTTCCAAGAGTTCTCTAAACATAGCTAGAGGGGGATTTATTGCATGGTAAATGGCATTTAAATTGACAAATCTCCAAAAAACTATAAGGTTCTATGGCATGAAGTGTTGCTTATCTTCCTACCAGCATGTTGGCTTTTCGTAAGTGGAAAGGCCTAAGATAAGCTTTCTCAGTCTCATCTTCAAAGTCATCATCACTTATCCAAAAACCATTGGCATTGGTATGCAGTCCTAAGACAAGGGGTATATGTCTTGAATCCAAATAGGCCATCTCTATTTCATCCTCATACTCTTCGTCACTTATGAAGATGCTATTTGCATTAGTGTGTAGCCCTAAGACAAGGGGTATGTGTCTTGGCTCCAAGTAGGCCATCTCTATTTCATCCTCATATTATTCATCACTTATGAAGATGCCATTTGTATTAGTTTCTTACCAAAAGCTATGAGACCACTTCCTTGGCCTTAGGTAGGCTCTTTTCATTGAGTCCTTTGACTCATAGCCACTTCCATCCGATATGTATCCACTCTCATTGTGGTTAGACCAGGTAAGGCTCTATAAATAGCATGAATCATGATAGGCTAAGCTTATCTGTATTTCATCACCGCTTGCCACATCCATTTTATTCTCATTCTTTATCCCATAAGTTGCAACCTGTAGGGGTGGGGTTGGTTGAGAAGTTTGGATGATAAGTCTTTGGTGGTGGGATGTTTACCATGGCCACTTGTCTATTGATAAAATGTCTTATGGGGTGATAAGAAGTGAAATAAATGTCTTATCCTAACCCCAAGCTTAATCTGTCCAAGGCTACTACTAGAGAGTTGTCTTGACCTCTAATGTGGTAACCTAACCCAAACTTGTCAATGGGAAGTTGGTACTATGGCTCACATGGCCGCCTATGCCCCTACTCATATATACCCAGAACATAACCATGCCAATGGTAACATTCAAAGTAGCTTAGAGCGAACTCAGGATTAGAGAGGTAACAAACATTAATTGTGAATAGCTCATAATTTTCCTCTTATATGTCTAAAAAATTATGGATGCAGTCCAAGTGAGCATAGATAAAGTTGGTCTGGTTGGGAGGGATTCCAAGTAGAACCACTATTACCACTAGAGGTGTTATGTCCTTTGGTCACCCCATGTCTTGTGCAAACTTGATGATGGGCATGAATTTTATGTTCTACACAAGGCACTATCCTATCCCCGTACTTGCCAAGTGTATTATCACATGTGATGTGGATGACCCTACAAACGACACTGGCTAAGTAGGATCTAGTATTTCCTCAGCTTGATCCTGGAGATCTTCTTCCATGGGACTTGGGATTTCCGCAATGGCTATAGTTGGCAATTCCTTGGATTTTTCTTCCTTGATCAAGGGTACCTTTAGATTATGATTGTCTTTAGGTTTAGAAATTGATGGCCTCTTAGAAGCATCAGTTGTTTTGGGTGCAAGAGGAGGTGCTGATGTGGATGGGTATTTTCATACCCATTTGTCTTTGTCATCTAGTTACATAGTTGGACATGAAGGTTCTACATACAGGTGTGTGTAAGGAATCACAAAATCTCTTGGAAGATCCACCCGATGGACATATTTTAATGTCTCTTCATCAGCAAAAACTACATAGACTTTATCATCGTGCACATACTTGACACATTGGTGCAAAATTGAAGGCACACACTTCATATCTCTTATCCAGGGGTATCCTAGGAGGATGTTTTATTGCATGGCACCTTACAATACATGAAACATCATAGGGATGATATTATGCCCCACCTTAATGAGTAGGACTATCATTCCCATAGTATAGCATAAAGCTTCATTGAAAGCTCTTAACATGTAGGCTAATGGAATGATATTGGACTTGGGGATCTTAAGGTGCCCTATTTTTGTTGTTGTGATGATGTTTATTAATGAACCTGTATCGATCAAGACCCGCTTAAAATGTAAATCATTGAATGATGCAACAACATGGAGAGAAGGGTCTGGTATGGCAGTAGACACTATCTTAATCTCATGATCATAATGGAATTGCTGTACTTGTCCCACAAAATGAGTGAATGCATTTGAATCTTGTGGTTGGAGCTCAATTGATCTTAAAATATCCATTAAAGTCTCCCTATGCTTTGGGGATTGTTGTATGAGCTCTTAGATAGATAGCTTGGCCGGAGTAGTTTGTAAATTTTGTTCTATTCTATTATAATTAGTTACCACAAGTTAGGTTGGTGGAATTGGAAGGTTGTTTTACCCCTACCTCTACCTAGGTGCAATTGGGACTTTAATGGGAGCTGTAGGAGGCTATGGTTGACCATATCATCTACTCTTGGTTGCTATGTTGACAATTTCAACCATACCAACACACCCATGGGTAGGTGTATCTATTCAAACCTGATTGACTTAGGAACCTTACCCTCTAAGGACCTCATGGTTGGGAAAAATGTTTTTGTATATGCCCATATCTATGTTATTGAGAGCCAATGGGTCGTCAACTTTAATTTCTCCTGCTTCAATCATATTTTGCGCCTGGTTCTTGAAACCAAAGCACCATTCAATCTCATGCCCTGGTATTCTGTGATAAGGGTAAAACTAATCTTCCCTATATGCTTTTGATTTAGGATGGTTGGGATATAAAAGAGGTACATCAAGAAATCTAATCTTCCTAGCCTCGCTCAACTGGTCAAAAATTAATTGCATTGACTCTAACAGGGGTGTAAAATAGTGATGTGGTTTACGTTCTCTGTTTCACCACTGATTTTTCTTTTGATCATAATTGGCTGGTGGGGGTTGTGCTTGATAATTTTGGGGTTGCTGCGTAGCCCCATATTTAGGTGCAACCAATACTACTTGATTAACTGGAGCGAGGCTTGCCTGCTTCTGCTTGTATTTTTCATTCTTGCCATTTTTGTTCCACTCCTTTTTTCGGAGCTTAATGGTTCCCTTATCTACTTTTATGTCCTAAATGAGTTTGGCCTATACCAAGGCTTCCTCAAATGAAGGATATTTTTGAAGTTGTAGCAAGAGGGAAATGTGTTTTGAACAACTCTTGGCAAACATGCAAACAATTTCTTCTGTGGGGACGGAGAATGATAAATTTTCCATGACTTTTATCCATCTATCCCCATACTCTGTTACTGGCTCATCATCATAATATTTTAGGTTGGCCAAGTCTAAAAGGTTCACCTTATTTTTAGCACCAAAGGAGAAATGCTTCAGGAAAGCATTTACTAGTTGTTCAAAGCTGGATATGCTATGCTTGGGAAGCTGGTTGAACCATTGGGTGGCAGCCCCCAAAAATGTCATTATGAAAGTTCTCAGCATAAGAGCATCATTGTATTTAAGATGAAAGCATGCATTGATGAAATTGGTGACATGCTCTTGTGCATCCTCTTCGCCCTTGAATTTTTCTAACCTAGACATCTCAAAGTGCTTAGGATATGCAAGGCTAGGAACTGATGGGCATAATGGTTGGTTGTGTATTTTGCTCAATTTTGGTTGGTTCCTAGCCATATCTTGCTTCTCAAAGGACTTCATATTTTTAGTGAGTTCTTGGAATGCCTTTGAGATGATGAGTTCCTCTTATTTTAGGCCCACTTGCGATGGTAATGGAGGTAACCTCCTATCCACTTGTCTTGTTCTATTATCTTCCCTCCTATGAGGGGATTCAGGACGTTTCTGATCCTTATTTAGCATGTTTATCCTTTCCCCGCTAGTTTTATTTTGTTTATGATTTGAGTGGTGGTTTCATTTTGGGCTATCTTATTGCCTAATGTGCCATTATATTGGTGATTTAGTGCATTTATCTCTTTTGTGGTCATCACCATTTGCTTGTAAATTAATACGAGCTAGCTTCTCAACTTGTTCTCTTAAACACTACTCATGTTGGTGCAAGAGCCTTTATATTTGTTTGTCATGTTCGAGAGCTTTCAATAGCTCTCACTCTTTGCATAATGCATTTTATAACTATTGCACCTGGTTAGATTGTGATGTTAAAGAAGACTCATGTTTGTCCAATTTTGTCCTTGTGGTTTTGATTCATAGATTTCTTGAAGGGGTTTCTGCTATTTCTTTGCTCTTACTATCTAGTTGTATCTTATTCAGTGTGTTGACAAGCACCTCTATGAAAAGACTCTGTATGCATACTATGGGTCACTTTGAAGCTTCCCCAAGTTGGGTGGTGCATTTAGAAGTAACACTTTATGAACTTCTAGATACAATTTTTGTGTGGCTATGGTTCTAGGAGTCAGCCTTGAATGAAACCAATCCAACTCATCCAACTATCTTGTTTTCCATGGCTAATCCCATGGGGGTGCCATTTACTCCAATGAGGTCATAATCTATTGGAACCCTTCCTCTTGTGTGAAGGGTATCTTCTATTTTATGTCTATGACTAGATGTAGCTCTAGTTTCTTGCCCTTCGATGGGTAGACCCGTTCTCAGAGTCTCATGTGAATTTTGAGATGTTGTGACTCTTGTGTGTATTTTTTATGATGAGGGTTTTGTAACCCCACCTCTTTTCCATGAGGATGGAGGTGGGGAATCATCGTCATTATTATGTGAAGAATTGGGTCTAGAACCTATTTTATGTCCATGCGGGGAGGAAGCTCTTGAAGCCTCCTCATGTCTTTGAGAAGTTTTTGTGTGGTGAGAAGAGGGCCTTGAGGGCTCCTCACATATCCATGATGAAGGAGGCCTTGCAACATCATTGTATTAAGGTGATTTGTCTCCATGATGTATCTATCTAACTGGGTTTTCTCAAGGATAACCCCCAAGGGTTGAGTTATCACTCCTTAGGCTTATGGAACTACATCCCACGGTCTTATGAGTACTATGACTTTGCCTATGGGTGTGTGTTGTTTTAGATTCTACCTTGGTGTTGGACCGAGGATGCTTACTTTTGGTTTTGACCATTGTGTTTGTGAATTAATATTTTGTGTTGCAATTGGATATAGCCAAACAATATCAAGCAAGTATTTATCTTGATTACCAATTTATGTGTGCCCTAAACTGTTTGGTGTGTTTTGATGTGTTGTTGTTCTTGTTTTCTTTCTCTTGTTTTGGATTTAGAATGAGGAGACTCATCCATAGTGGGAATCAAGAACACCCATGCCAAACCTAATTTTCTCAAAAGAAACTAGGGTGTACCACTGAAGTCTAAGTGGGGGGTTCACTTAGCTCTTCCAATTTGAACCAATGGTTGTTCCAATAGTGGGAGACAGTTTGAACATGAGTAACTTAGTACCACTATAAAGAAGTTCTGTATTCCATTCTAGAAAGATCTAGGGGGCAAGCCGATGGAAGGAGATGAATGCCAACATCACCGGATTGAATTGAGGGTTGGTGATGAAATCCAACTTCCCAATGTTTAAAATATGTGTGTGTGTGTGTGGTTCATTTTAAATATGCATAAAATAAAATGCATCATACAACAAGAATACCTATTTCCTATATGCCTAATACAAATGATATTTCATTTTTTAGAAAGATTCATAAACGAATATGAGTTTTATGAATGTACTCTACTTTGTAAAGATATGGCCTCTAGTAGGGCCTCAAAGCAAGTAAACCAACACATAATTTCTAGCATGCTAGATTCTAGGGTGAATTTTACAAGCATAAGCCAATGTTCCTAGCAATGCCTAGTGGAAATCTAAGAAAAACTCTAAAATGTGTAAGATGCAAGTTCTTTCCTTTCCATTTCTAAGTTTCCAAATAAAAATGTGTTTTAATTTCACTATTTTAGGAGAACAGAAGTAGATAGAGAGCCATAAATCATCAAGTAAAACTGTACCAACCTCTAATCTAGAATAAGGAAAAAATATTCTATCCTCTACTGCACTCTAGCTCTTGTTGTTGTTGATCAGAGCAGCTAATTTTCTACCATTGTTAGCAGGAGCGGCTAAGACTGTGAGCCACTATAGACTAGAGCGGCTAACCTTGCACACAAAAACCCAAGTTAATAATCTGGTAGAAAGTAAAAAACCTTGGTGGGAGTCCCACCATGATCGCCATCTGTAGCGACCCCGGGGAAGCGACACACTGTCCACCACTCTATTTGTGAATATTATCTACTTAATCATGCATTAAATGAAAGATACAACTGAAATGCAAATAAATTAATAGGTAATGCTTTTTGTTGTTTTTTTTCAATTTCAATTACATATAGATCCCTCGAAAGTATTCCCTTAATTTTGATATAGATTTTATAAAATAGGGCAACGAATGTGTGATGTCCCCTCACAAGGGGAGATGTGCTCTTGCAGGCTTCCTGATGATGCACACAAAACTATATGAGGGCTTACAAATGGCTCCTTCTCTAATTTTGGTTCCTAGAGGTATCCTCTTGCTTTTGTATGTTGATAACCTGTCCAGTGAACCTATAGTCCTGCAAGCATGAAAACAACAACAAACGCTCAGCTATCCGAGATAGCCTCCTTGGATGAGGTTGTTAGTGATAACCCTAATGATAAATAAAAATATGCTCAATGATAATATAAACTAATGCTATGAATGCAAGTACATGAAATAGATCAGATCTATGCTAATGGCATGAAAATATGAAATAAGCTAAATTAAAGTTCTAATGCTAAGAACCATAGACTAGGCCTACATACCACTATTCGAGATAGTGGCTGCCAATATGAAAACCTATCTCTATTGCTCCAAGGCTATGGATCTAGGCTTGTTATTAATGTTGAAATGATTGTCACTTTTATTCAATGTATTGAATATCCTATAGATGGTCACCCCTCACTTGGCTAGCACTTCATTTCTCCTAAAAGACACTCCAATTTGCTCTCCAATACGATAGGGCTTTGTTGCAAGAGAAGCTCTTCAAGTCTTGAAAAGCTCTCCAAGATGATAAAATAAAGTCCTCAGTTGATTCTCGTCGATCCCTTGGTGCTCTTAGGTTTACATATTATATTGTGTTGAGGTCCTAGGTTTAGGTCTGAAAATCCTAGGACCGAATCATTCATATAAACTATTTTTTAGCATGAGAATTTGAGTCATTGTCTATCCTTGAGGGGTAGTTAACTGATGTCTAAATCTAGACTTGAGTCTTTCATGTAGATTGGATGTTAGGAGGAATGCAAATTTATCTTTGCTCAACTTTATTGTATGCAAACTACCACTTCCACCTGATATTAGGCTGGTTTGACAACCAATTAATTTTAGGGTCTAGCCACTATCATTTGTAGTGGCTAGGGACTGGTCACTTTGAGCTTTAGCGACCAAGATTCAGCTGCTCTAATACCCTAGATGAGTGGTGAAAACCACTTTTGGCACTTAGATGGTCCCAAGATTTAGTCACATGATCTATGAATGTGCCCATGTGAGTAGTTCTCCTAAAAATGACGTATTTTAGGTGTCTACACTTCTCAACCCATAATCGCGAGTGATCTCCCTACCATGATGAACATAGTTAAAATGTGCTTGTATTGGAAAGTGATCATGATCGAGAGCCAATTATTTTCTAGAGAATCAAAAGTCCCAAAAATATGATTTTCATTGAATCCATGGTCAAAATGGTTAAACAACACCAATCCTAAAATTGAGTGTGATTTTGAGGAAAATAGAATATTGAAGGAAAGTCCTCATGTCCATGGGCAGGATCATACAAGACAAAAAATATAAAAGTGAAGGCACAATTTTTAGAAGGTCAAACTATTTTTATTGAGCAACAGGTATTGGTCTAGTATCCAAAAGGTTCATAGTATGTGGGCCATGGAAGTTACACCCACCATTGTTGAAACCTACTAGTGGTTGGATGTCAAGCCTAACTCACTAGCGTTTAAGAGCCAAGTGGTGTGTATGGTTCCTTTTAATGTACATAAATGAAATGCATAATATAGCATTCATGCTCATTTTCTAAATGCTATGCAAATGAAAGAATGTTTCAAATTAAAAAAATGCAAGCTATTCTAGATGCTCTTTGAGACCATGCACATTACGATGATAATTGGCCACTAATTGGGCCTCACACATGCAAACCAATCACATAAATTCTATCAAGGATGCTATATTGTAGGGCATATTAAAATTAGAGATCCATTATTCCTAGCAACGTCTTTCTAATGACATGAAAGATAAATGTAAACTAAGACCTAATTCATTTCTTTTTCTTTCTTAATTTCTTAATTGCATTCCAAATTTGAATTTTTGGAAGAACACAAAGACACAAAAAAATTACAGAGAGTGAGAAGTAGGGCCTACCTCAGATCCACATTTGATTTGTACTATGATTTCTGCTATCTGTGTAGTCAGGTGTAAATTGTAGGTCTGGTCTGCATTTTAGACTACAAACCATGGGTTGAACCTGCGGTTCAGATGTTGGCCCACAGCTGATAGCTACGGTCTGTACCTGTAATTCAAAAAAACCAAAAACACATAGTCAGATGCTAGAATTGCAGAGTTCTGTCATGATCACCTTCTGATATAACTAAAAAGCATGCACACATATACCATATTATACCCTATTCAATCATTCAAAGCATAAAAATGACAAGATTGCATAGATTCAACAAAATATGTGTTTCTTGTATTAATAATTGCAAAGAATCCCGATTACAATCATGCCCATCTTAGGGTCACCCAAATGATGATACAATTAATACAATGCCAAAGCCCTCAATGGGGTAGGCGCACTAATGTTGCTTTTCATCTAGTCACAAACTACTCTAGGGTGGAGTTGCCCTCTTCTTCGTGTTGAGGAAGGAATTTTATGGTTGAATATCCTTTGAATCTATTCCCTATGATAAATAAAAAACATAAAAGTGTTAAACATGAATGTGCCCATGTGATTAGTTCTCCTAAGCATGACGTGTTTTAGGTGTCTACACTTCTCAACCCATAATCACGAGTGATCTCCCTACCATGATGAACATAGTCAAAATGTGCTTGTCTTGGAAAGTTATCATGATCGAGAGCCAATTGTTTTCTAGAGAATCAAAAGTCCCAAAACTATGATTTTCACTGAATCCATGGTCAAAATGGTTAAACAACACCAATCCTAAAATTGAGTGTGATTTTGAGGAAAACAAAATATTGAAGGAAAGTCCTCATGTCCATGGGCAGGATCATACAAGAAAAAAAATATAAAAATGAAGGCACAATTTTGAGAAGGTCAACCTATTTTGATTGAGCAACAGGTATTGGTCTAGTATCCAAAAGGTTCGTAGTAATTGGGCCATGGAAGTTACGCCCATCGTTGTTGAAACCTACTAGTGGTTGGATGTCAAGCCTAACTCACTAGCGTTTAAGTGCCAAGTGGTGTGTGTGGTTCCTTTTAATGTACATAAAAGAAATGCATCATATAGCATTCATGCTCATTTTCTAAATGCTATGAAAATGAAAGAATATTTCAAATTCAAAAAATGCAAGCTATTCTAGATGCTCTTTGAGACCATGCACATTACAATGATAATTGGCCACTAATTGGGCCTCACACATGCAAACCAATCACATAAATTCTATCAAGCATGCTATATTCTAGGGCATATTAAAATTAGATATCCGTTATTCCTAGCAACGTCTTTCTAATGACATGAAAGATAAATGTAAACTAAGACCTAATTCATTTCTTTTTCTTTCTTAATTTCTTAATTGCATTCCAAATTTGACTTTTTGGAAAAACACAGAGACACAAAAAAATTACAGAGAGTGAGAAGTAGGGCCTACCTCAGGTCCACATTTGATTTGTACTATGATTTATGCTATCTGTGTAGTTAGGTGTAAATTGTAGGTCTGGTCTACATTTCAGACTGCAAACCATGGGTTGAACCTGCAATTCAAATGTTGGCCCATAGCTGATAGCTACGGTCTGTACCTGTAATTCAAAAAAACCAAAAACACATAGTCAAATGCTAGAATTTTAGAGTTCCATCATGATCACCTTTTGATATAACTAAAAAGCATGCACCCATCTACCATATTATACCCTATTCAATCATTCAAAGCATAAAAATGACAAGATTGCATAGATTCAACAAAATAAGTGTTTCTTGTATTAATAATTGCAAAGAATCCCAATTACAATCATGCCCCTCTTAGGGTCACCCAAATGATGATACAATTAATACAATGCCAAAGCCCTCAATGGGGTAGGTGCACTAATGTTGCTTTTCATCTAGTCACAAACTACTCTAGGGTGGATTTGCCCTCTTCTTCGAGTTGAGGAAGGAATTTTATGGTTGAATCTCCTTTGAATCTGTTCCCTGTGATCAAGAAACAACATAAAAGTGTTAAAAAGATAGGCAACCTCTCATGATGAGGCCCTTTTAGGAAAAATGCATAAAGACACCATTAAGCATGTATAATAAAAAAACCATGAAAAATATCTTTAAACTATGTTAATTGGATCAAGATTTATAGAATTGCATAAAGGAAGACAACAACTACACTATGCATGGACCAATTATGTGAAATAAAGCATGAAAGTGCATAAAGAATCCATTAATGTCCTATTTTATGCTTAACACAAAGAAACTATTCTAACCTAATTCTATCGGTCAAAAATATGCTAAACTATAATTAAACCATAGAAATAGCTAAACTAAACTAACTAGTCGGACAAAAATGAAAAAGTTAAGGCGATGATACCTCTGCTACAAACCACAACTCTGATGAGTGGTCTACACTATAAACCATGGCTAAAATCCATGATTAGCAATTTGATAGGTTTACCCTCAATTTCAAGGATAGTGGGCTTGACCTCCTTGTCCAAATTGATGTTCAATGGTCACCTTTGGTGTCCTCAGACTGATTTGGTGGTTGATTCACTATGAAGGGCCTTCATTTACCTGAATATATGCTTCTTAGCTCTCCTAGGATCCTAGGGCATCCATAATGCAATTCATACTGAATCTTGGCAAGTAGGAAGGTGATAAGTGTAATAGTTGTCTCTCAGTATACTCGGTTGAGTGTACAATTCGACAGGGCTTCGCTGCTCAAATATCCAATGCTATCCCTCTCATAGTTTAACCTAATTCTAAGGGGTACTTATAGGACTACCCAAGGGCTAGGGGTGGCTTCATGGAAAAGCCAATATTAATAAGGGTGGTTAGGATAGTTGGAATGGAAGATTCCATCCTCTAACTACCGTCTTCTAGATCAATTGGTTGTTCAAACCAATTTGGCTTAGATTGAAGGCCAACTGAACTTCAGTTAAGACCATAGGTTACAGTTGTGGTCTAGACTGTAAATCGTAGGTCACAACTATGGTTCATCTTGTAAACCATAGGTCTGGGCTATGTTTCAGACTGATTAGGCCAAGGAACCCAAATTGAGTGGTTAGAACCACTGCTATATCTTGGAGTCTGGCCAAGATCCTCCATATGGTCTTGTAGCATGTCCATATGAGTCGTCACCCTCGACATGGCACATTTTAGGTATCCATAGTTACAACAACATATCAAACATGTTATAAATCACTTATAGATTGTTCCATAGTTTCATTGCCATGATTTTCACTACACAGCTCATTTTTAGGTGATTTACATCCCCCAGCGTGATCATCCTACATTTAGGCTTATTTCACATGATTCTATGCAAAAATATAGCATTTAGGATATCATACTAATTCACATAGGTTTCTACAGCACATAGAGGGTCCACACAACACATATTTCACCCTCTACTACACTTTTGGGTGGTCCGCACCCTTGGAGTGTGAACCATTCTGGTCCGCACCCTTGGACTATGAACCTATTTTTTAGGTTCCAAGTTGCACATATAGCACATAGAGACATAGTTTGCACATTTTTTACCTTCTGTTGTTAATTCTAGGTGGTCTGCACCCCTAGAGTGTGAACTTTTTTGGTCTGCACCCTAGCCTATGAACCTATATTTTTATCACTAGACAGTATCCCGATCAGTCACAAATAGTTTCTCAGTTCACCTTTTACTTCTGTTGACTATTATCCCACTTCTTGCATATATTACCATGTCGGTTACACATATTCAGACACGTGAAGCACTTAATTGTGCTACTGAGGCTACCCAATAGATAGTTCTTACTACAAGGGCCTCTTCTTCTTAGACCATAGATCCACCTCCCGAGTCTGAGCAGGTTTCATCTCAAGTTGTACCTGATTTAGTGATGGGGCCTTCTACTCATAGGGTTAGTTCTACATCCCACATGGCATTTCCTGCACCATATCGCATCCTAGATGAGAATCTTTAAGGGACCCCTCCCTTAGAGGATATCTCTTCATCCAATCCTCCATCTACTTTCTACTAGCATGTCATCTACACATCTCCAGGTCACCCCATACCAATTATGGTGGTAGAGGAGCTCACTCCTCCATAGTCACCATCCTCCACGCATCCTTTCATTGATAACTTATCTCAACCCATTTTGGGTGATGATGTTGTCATTTCCCAAATCACCGCGGATGTTGTTATCACTGTATAGTCATTTGATATAATTTTCATTTCTTCCTTTGCACCATTTTCATCACAGATATTGATATCTCAGCAGTCCTCATCTAGTAACCCACCTTCATCTCAACTGCCATCCTTAGATCCACCAACATATTATTCACACCCATCTCAGGGTTATCGTACCACTTCAATAGGTCTCACACACCCCTCTGTCCAATATTTTCCACCACCTACATCCTTCACCCTATGACCACTGACACCCACCTCACAATTCACCACATTTCCACCTACCAACTATCCCCCATTTTCCACCTATGGTCCACCATATGTGCCTCCCAATACATTTTGGCTACCCCATCCTCCTTCATATTGACCACCTCCATTGCACCCCACCTATCAAGGTGTTCCCCCTTGCTATTTCGTCTAGCCAAATTCTTTTTTGCTACCCCATACACTCCAACTCAATCCTCACCCATACCACCTGCTGCTTCCTAGAAGTTTTCCTTTCACACATCCATTGCCATTCCACCCTCTTCTTCCACACCTCCAGTATTCTTTACCACCCCATCCACATGGTCATCCACTACTACTACTCAGATGCAACCTACTTTTTAGTATGTGCAGTAGTAGCAGTAGATGCCCATGCATGGACAATCACCTCCTAGTTACTATGATGCACAACAACAACAACAACATATCCCGATTCCTAGCCCATCATCCCCTGGATATTATGACCCATTACAACAACCACCGCCTATGTCCCAAGCCTCATACATTTCACCTCATCTATCTTAGGTTCTTGTACCACAATACCACTCAACGTTAGCACCTACTCCATAGCAGGATGCTTACTATCAGTAGTGGGAGAAACAATAGTCGTAGTATCCACCACATTCAGATTACATGCAGACTTCATCATAGCTACCACCAATGTCTGCACCACCCCCTCAATTTCTCGTTCCTTCATAAACCACTACCATGCTCTCTAGCAAGTTTTAAGCCATGCAGGAGCAGCTGCATGTTTTGGATCTATGTACAACTAGTTATGGGTCTCAAAAGCTCACATATGATGAGCTGTGCAATGAACCAATTCACCCATTTATTCCTATACATCCTTATCCTTACTGATTCGAGATTCCTAAATTTGATAAATTTAGAAGTAAGGAAGATCCTCGAGAGCACCTGAATAATTATCATTTCGCCTATTACCAATTACACAGAAGAGATCCCCATATGTTTTGTACCTTTGCCATGTTGCTTAGATATCAAGAATTAGATTAGTACAACCATTTACCTCGCCATAGATTGTATACATTTGAGCAGTTGGCCAATATTTTTCTTGAACATTTCACCATCAAAATCAAAACCAAGATTACCTTGTTCGATGTGTATGCTTTACATCAATGGGATGACGAGGCTATTACTGATTTTGCCACTCATTGGAGAGTGGTCCTTCATTATCTCACCTACCCTCTCCCACATTCAAAGCTTGTCAAACTCTTTGCCAAGAGTTGTCATAAAAAAATCTTCCAAATATTGTAGATACATCAGAGTCAGACATTTGAGGAAGCCATTTCCCAATCCAAAGTTATCAAGGACATTAAGGTCCATATGGGAAAAATCAAGTTGCATCAGAAGTAGTCCTACCCCACCAATTACCATTACAATCATCCTCCATATGTACCACCTACCACATGACCCCCGCAAACCAATTAGGTTCTCATCAGTTCTCCATATCCGCTAGTGCAAGTGGAAACTGTGAAAGCCCCACAATCCACCCCCCATGATATCATCAAAATCAATATCAATCCAACCCTCCACTTCTTCCCACTCCACAAAAAACCAACCAATCACCACAATCCAATCCATACCAAGGTTGCAATCCACGTCCACCTTGCCCCCATGCAATTAGACGCCTTTATCTGAGCCCATGCCCACTCTATTTCATTTATTAATCGAGGGGGGCTTCGTTCACTTGCAAAATTTCCAACCTCTTGATCCAAATCACCCTCTCTTACGGGACTACAATCCATAAGCCTTCTATGATTATCATCGACAACATGGCCACACCATTGATTCATGTCGTATCTTTTGCCATGTTGTCCAAGAACTTATCGATCGAGGTGATATTCAGGTCTCAAAACCCCTTGAACCACAAAATCAAAATTTGGGGATATACCAAAATCCCTTACCCGAGCATGGGGGTAACCCACCTCAAAATGATCCACACCAGGTTAATCATGTCAATCGAGATCCTTCCCAACAAGGTTTTGTGGGTATGATCAATATCGTCACTCGTAATAAAAAATATCCACCCCTTGTAGCCACTCATCAACCCTCCACATCACACCAACCACCCATCACAACCTCAATCATCACACCACCAATTCCCCCACCCCCTCCATGGAATTTCATCACCATCTATGGTAGTCTTTCCTACTAGCTTTGTACTACTCCTACAAGGTTATCCATTTATGACCTCCTATAGCAATCCCAACCTCATCATGAAGCTCTTGATTCTATCCTATGCTCTCTCGATATTGACACCCATAATGTATATTCCTTTGCCAACTTTTTTGACAATGTTTAGAGATGCCTACAACCTTATATCAGCTTCCATGACCATAAAATTATAGAAGTTGTAGGCGAGGGAACAGATCCCCTATTACACATTCAAGCCTCCATCAATGTTGTCACCTCTAAACACATGCTCATCAATATCGAGTCCTCCATAAATATTATTTATACCACCACCTTGAACCACTTTCATCTTCCTCCTTCTCATCTTGCCACACCATCCATGGATTTTCAAGATTTTGATGACTCTATGCGTCCTACCATTGGTACTATTGTCTTGCCCATAAAGGTAGGTGTAAAAACCATTTCTACTCTCTTCCATGTTATTTAAGGTGAAATGCAGTATAACATCCTTTTAGGATGACCTTGGATTTGGGATATGCAATGCTTCCCTTCCACATTTCATCACTACATCAAATATGTTCATAATGGATTAGTCCATTGCATCCCTATCGATGATGATCCCTTTGAATTCTATAATATCATCAGTCTTCCACTTATATCATCCATGCAATTCAACTCTATTCCATGCTGCACACTTGATAACACCTATCCTCCATCGTCACAACCACCCCCTACACCCAATATCAGCAATATTACCTCCACTTCATCCAATCCACCACAACCTCCACCACAACTTCCTGCACCTAATTTCTCCCATAGTGCATCATCATCCTTCACACCCCCACCATTCACCTTTTTTGCTATGCCAACCCCACCACCCTCATCCAACCCCACACCTATTCTACCTATGCTACATCCACTCACTCTTCACTTTATGCTATGATCAGCATGGGCATGTGTAGTCCCCCATTCATCTAATACCTCTCCTTCACCTTAATCCCAGTTTATCCATGCTAACCATCCCATTGTCATATCTTTGGCTGAATGCTATGATTGGGCACAACGTGCTGCTTGACTTGATGACCAGTTAGCTCAATCCACCTATACTAATGCACATGCCCCATAAAGCACTCCACCTTTGCCTACTCCACCACCACCACCATAGCCACATAAGGGGTCCTCTCCTCCACCCGAGCATCCTAATCCACCCCATATCGCTATCCACATGACCACACCTGGTCTTGGTGAGTATAACATTATAGATTCCTAATTTTAACCATCCACTTTCTAAACCACTTGTGATTTTAGCTGACCTCATGATGTACCTTTAACTATTAGGGTAGTAGTTCCTATTGGTCCTCCCAATAATTCCACAAACTTTGTATAAGGGGGGCTTGATCCATTTGTAGATCCTCCAACACCTTCGCCACCACAAACCATATTTTGTGGTAACCTTAATCGCATGTCTAATCCTCTCTTTTATTGGCAATATCTACGTCGATACAATTGGTATGGGTACATCCTAGGGATATATGAACAAGGATGTCATTCCTATATCAGTCCTCTCGCTTGCCATCCCACCGAGCGATCTAAACTCGGTTATAATCCAGACGCTATTCATAATATTGAACATGAATTTCAACTTTTGGATCTTAATCCTCTTGATATTTTGCCTAATAAGGAATGTGAACCTACTATGCCACCTGATAGCTCTTCTCCTCATTCCACAATTTATATACCATTCGCATTCTTTCCACCCTCTCCACCCCATGAGCCCCTTTCACCACAAGAAGTCGAAACCCTTGTCTATCACTTCACCTATCTTGCCATTGATCCATCTACACCACTTGATCCATCTGCACCAATTGTGTAATGTCCCCTTCTAATCAGCTAGTGGGAGCACATTGATACTATCTTATACATGGGTTCCCGTAGGCTATGTCATATGGATGAGAGCCTTTGACGATATTTGAGATATCTTTTGGATTCTTAGAGCTCAATTTTGGTGGTCGTTCAGGATCAAACGGAGTTAGGATGCTGGAATTGCTATTTTTAGCAGTGTCGGGTTTTAGGGTTTCTTGCCGAGCGGGCAGGGGGATGTTGTTCTACAATGAAATGGGTATCCGGAACAGGTTTTAGTTGGTCATTCGGAGTTTCATAAGGTAGAGTTTTTAAAGTGCAAAGCTTCACTTTATTAAGTGAATTATTAAATTCATTTTATAAAGTTAAAACTTTATATTATAATTAAAGGGGAAGAAATATGTTTATCCCACATTGAGTGCGAAAAAAGAGTTTTCCTAGGAGGGGCCTATTTATTCAGTGACTTGGTCTCATTTTAGACATTCTGGTTTATGTTATTTCTTCTCTTGGATATTAAGGCCAACGGTTGATATTTATTCATCGAAAGGGACGAAAACCCCAATCGATAACCCGACGGACGAAACCTCGAAGAATAGATCGGTTCCATTTAAGGGATCGACAATGTGCAGATTGTTGAAGTTTTGAGGATGAAAACCCTCAGTATTGGAGAAGGGATCTGGATGAAAACCTAGTTCTTGGCTGGTGAATTCACTCAAGATTCACGCTTATGTGATTCAATCAAAGATTCAAAGGTTTATAGTCCATCAGTTGGAGATAATAGCAAATTGGTATGTTTACAATGATATTCTGAAGACATTTATCCATATGGAATTTCTAAACATTGTTGTTAATTTGCTGATATGAGTTAATAAGATATTTTGATTATGGGTTTCGCATAAAAATTGATTATTCAGTGTTAAATCCATCTGGGTATCATTGCATGTTGTTGTTATTGGCTTCTTTCATTTGGGTATTATTGCATGTTCAAATTAATCCATAGTTATTGCAAAAAAACCAAACACAGAACAGGGGGACATTACAGTGGTATCAGAGCTGGTTTTTCCTGCCAGCCTATTTAGGGTTTGTTGAAAATTTTAGAAATGATTTAAGTATTGTGTGAAAAAAAATAAAATTCAGCTGTCGTGAGTATTTTTTAAACTTGGAAGTTAGGGTTTGGTTGCTGTTTTCAAATCTAGGGTTTCTAGTTTCTAGGTATTGGTGATTTGAATACCCATTTGGTTGATTTGGGGTTTAAGAGTTATGGGTATTGTTAATTTAGAGCTTAAGCTATTCTGCCAGCTTGTGGAAGCCTAATTAAATTTTAGATTCATGGAGTCTTATAATGATTGGTCTAGGAGACAACGTGATTGGGATAAGACTCAGGGTGAGATACAAAAATCCATCAGTCAATTAACTGCAATGATGCAAATTTCTTTACCTTCAGTTTTTCCTCAAGATAAGGTTGATTTTTCATTCATAAAGTTGTCGAAGAAAGTTGGAGTTGAACAAAATACTTTACAAGATCCTAAAATTGCAGCTAATATTACGACTAATAAAGTTGAGCTTGCTGTCCCAGAAAAGTTGGAAAAGTAGTTGACAGTAGCTATGTCACCTAAGTCAGCACCTATGGTTCCCTCTAAGGCTAAGGTTGAGCATCACACATCCAATAACAGAAAATAGATTCAATCTGCAGAACATATCAGTAAAATAATGGATGTAAGTTGTAAGCTCTATGCTTTGGGGAAACAACTTGAGTCCCAAAAATTATCAAAATATGTTCTTCTTGATAGTCTAAAGGAAATGGATACATGTCTAGTTTAAATAGATCAATCTGATCGTGAGGTTTTGAATTGGGTAGCGAAATTACCTATAGTTGCATTAGGCCAGCATTGGATTATGAGACATGCAGACAGGGACGTGAGACTTGCAGTCACCTCTTGTCTCAATGAGATCATAAGGATTATAGCTCCGAAAGCACCCTACAATGATGACATCATGAAGGAGGGATTACAGCTGATGGTTGATAGTTTTCATGGTTTGAATAACATTAGGGACCGATCCTATGGTAAGAAGGTTAGAATTTTGGAAGTGATGGCAAAAATTAGAATATATGTCGTTTTGCTTGATTTAGATTGTGTTGATCTTAGTTTCCAGATGTTTCAATATTTTATGGCTTCTACAGTGAAGATCATGAAGACATTATATCCTCTTACATGCAAACCATCATGGTACGCATCATTGAGGAAAGTGATGACTTTACCCAACCCATCTTGCCCAAGTTGATGGCTGTTTTGAGGCAAGGAAAGATTACCTCTTCAGCTGCACGTAAATTAGTTGACAATGTTTCCAAGCAATGTGAGAAGAAGCTGAAACCTCTCTTGTTATAGGAGGAACAAGAGAAGTAAAAGAGACTGAGTGACTCACAGATGCAAGGACTACCTCTCAAAAGCAAGAATCAATTAAGAAGAGAACAACGTTGCTTCACTTGCCAAGAAGAGTGGTCACTTGGACATATATGTGGGCCCATAACCCATAAGTCCTAGGACAACTATAGTACCGAGGGTAATGACAGAAAAACAATTGTGGAATTGCTTCCAGAGAAATCCGGTGAGCTCTGTGAGACCTTGGACATAAGGTATGATGAGCCTTGCATTTTTCCTGGCAACAATTCATTGTTGCATGGTGTTTTTTTTCATGGTGAAGACTACGAATTTGATGAGGAGATCAATGTCGATGAAGATGTCTCCTGGTTAAAGTTATAAAAAGAATAGACCAGCAAGTGGTTGGATGGTGGCTTTCCTGATGAGTTGGAGAGTTATGCTGATGAAGTAAATGAGAAGATTAATAGAGACAAATTTCCTTTTGATCGGGGTGCTGACCTGAACATTCAGACTGCTGAAATTCAAAATATAAACATGCCACCTCTTCAAGAAACTTGTGTGGAAGTACAGGAGGGCAAAATTGATGAAGATGAAGTTAATTCATCTTGTGGATCTCATTTTGGTGAGGGGCATAATGAACTTCGTGATAGTGGTGAGATCATAGAGCATGCTGATTTTGACATTGTTAAATCAACAACTGGTGAGGATGTTCATGCAGTTGATAATTCTTGGGTTGAGCATGAGTCAGTCCTAACTTCAGTGCACGAAGTTGGAGAGTGTAGTGTAAAAAGGAATGCTGATTTTGATCATTATGCCAAAGATGGTAAATCAAAAACTTTATTGTGTGTTGTTGATCACAATCCAGAACTTGATACAATACAAAGTTGGAAGGATAAGTTGCAGGTTACAGAAGAGAAGATTGTCCAAAAATTAACCCATTTGGATAGCACACACAACTTTGTTGAATATCTTCTATGGACAACTCAGCTCAAAGATAGGCAGATAGGGTTGATTGATATCTCCTCTATTGAAAGCGTGCAAACTATTAAGGTAGAAACTATCAAGCATGCTTTGGAGAAAATAAAATCTGATTACTTGCAATTGTTATCTGATAGGGATTTGGCTATCCAAACTGCAAAAAAGATGTACCAAGAACTCACCAAAAAGGAGAAGATAATTAACAAAATTAACCTTGAGTTAAGTTTTTTTCACAAAGAAGAAAATTGGTCAACTGTTACAACTACTCAGAAGGAACAGCTTGAGTATGATGTTGATGCAGGTTCATTTCCTTATGTTATGATTGGTGAAACATCTCTTGACTTCTGTGTGCAGAATTTTGAGAGTTGTAGCACAGGTGATTGTATAGACCCTTCCATGGAACCAGTTGGTGAAGTTCAGATGGACTGTATAGTGAGGTATGCTCATATTTTTTCTTTCAATCCACATGTTGATGATTTGACCATGTCATATATTAATGGGAATAAGGGTTGGTATAAGGAGTTATATGTATCACCTTGGCATGAGGTGCTATTCCCTATAGTGGTAGAATCAATTTCTTGTTAGGTTCCTCGTTTGTCAGTCCAGAATAGGTACTCCGTTGAGCTGCAGAATAATTCAGTTGTAGTCATAGTGGCACAACATAAATTATTAAATTTTTGGAATGAAAAAATCCCTATTTTGCTATGGGATCCAATAATACCTCTGAGGGATGAATTGTTTTATAGAGTGGCAGAGCTCGACAAAGTTACCAGGGCTAGTTGTATCCGTTTGGTGATAGAGCTTGACAGTGTTTTAAATTTTTAGGATGACAGTTCAGGGCAATGTCTTCATCATGAGACATTATTCAAATTTATTTGGGATCCTAGGATACAAATCATATTGCTTGAGGACAAGCAATATTTGGGAAGGGCGGACTGTAATGTCCCCTTCTAATCAGCTAGTGGGAGCACATTGATACTAGCCTATACACGGGTTCCCATAGGCTATGTCATATGGATGAGAGCCTTTGGTGATATTTGAGATAGCTTTTGGATTCTTAGAGCTCAGTTTTGGTGGTCATTCAGGATCAAACAGATTTAGGATGCTGGAATTGCTATTTTTAGCAGTGTCGGGTTTTAGGGTTTCTTGCCGAGTGGATAGGGGGATGTTGTTATACAACGAAATGGGTATCTGAAACAGGTTTCAGTTGGTCATTCGGAGTTTCATAAGGCAGAGTTTTTAAAGTGCAAAGCTTTGCTTTATTAAGTGAATTATTAAATTCATTTTATAAAGTTAAAACTTTATATTATAATTAAAGGGGAAGAAATATGTTTATCCCACATTGAACACGAAAAAAGAGTTTGCCAAGGAAGAGCCTATTTATTTAGTGACTTGGTCTCATTTTAGACATTCTGGTTTATGTTATTTCTTCTCTTGGAGATTAAGGCCGGTGGTTGATATTTCTTCATCGAAAGGGATGAAAACCCCAATCGATAACCCGACGAACGAAACCCCGAAGGACAGATCAGTTCCATTTAAGGGATCGATAATGTGTAGATTTTTGAAGTTTTGAGGATGAAAACCATTAGTATTGGAGAAGGGAGCTGGATGAAAACCCAGTTCTTGGTTGGTGAATTCACTCAGGATTCATGCTTATGTGATTCAATCAAATATTCAAAGGTTTATAGTCCATCAGTTGGAGATAATAGCAAATTAGTATGTTTACAACGATATTCTGAAGACATTTATCCATCTGGAATTTCTAAACATTGGTTTTAATTTGATGATATGAGTTAATAAGCTATTTTGATTATGGGTTCCATATAAAAATCAATTATTCAATGTTAAATCCATCTAGGTATCATTGCATGTTGTTGTTATTGGCTTCTTTCATTTGGGTATTATTGCATGTTCAAATTAATCCATAGTTATTGCAAAAAAACCAAACATAGAATAGGGGAGACATTACAAATTGATCCATCTGCACCTATCGATCCACCCTTATCAATCGATCCCTCCCTACCTACCACTTCACCCATGCCTACTAATATATCCCCCTCATATCCACCTTCTACTCCATTCATCCCCATTTGTATGACCATACCATCTCAGCATCAAATTTCTTGTTCACCTTTGCCACCTATGGTACTAAATCCTGATCACCACCAATCGGTTCTCAATTTATTTCTATCCTCTTCCAATTCTTCAGAACCTTCCTCACCTACCTCCTCAATCTATAGTGCATCGGTCAACATGATTTTTGTTGACCTATATGCCCCCCTTCGCTACCCAAACTAGCCTCACTACACACCACCTCCTATTGACAATTTTTTTGACTTCAACGATATCTCCTCCGTCCCATCCACCATTGATTTCCTTCCAACACCTCACATGCTTCACTCCGCTAATACACCTTTACCTACCACTCCACCTCACCTACCATGGATCAATCATATAGATATTTATCTAGATGATGAATTCCAACTTCTTGAATCCATCGATGACCTTCACCTCATTCCTACACCCACTCAACTTTATGATGGTTCTCACATGCTTGTTGAGGATACCATTGAAGTTGACATTGGCAATGACCCGAAACAACCTCACATCATTTACCTCACCACCAGTTTATCCATAGAAGAGCATGTCCTTTATACCAACTTCCTTTGAGCCTACATTAAAATGTTTACATGGTCCTATATGGATATGGCCAACCTTGATCCAACATTAGTCGTACACAACCTTATCTTGGACAACATTACCAAACCTGTCCAAAAAAAGTTACATCACATGCATCCCACCATTGCACTTATTGTTAAACAGGAGTTACAGAAACTCCTTGATGTTGATTTCATCATACCTATCGATTACCCTGAGTGGGTTTCAAACATGGTTCTCATCGAAAAACCAAAAGGGCATATCCGCATTTGCACTAATTTTAGGGATATTAACAAAGCTTGTCCCAAAGACAATTTTCCACTCCCTAATATCGACACTTTGGTTGATGCCATAGTTGGACATAAAATACTGTCACTCATGGACATTTTTTTAGGTTATAATCAAATTTGTGTCAATCCCACAAATCAACACAAGACCTCTTTCACGACCCCTTGGGGGACCTTTTGTTACAAGGTTATGCCATTCGGCCTCAAAAATACTGGGGTAACTTATTAACGTACCATGACCTACATATTTCATGATATGATGCACAAAAATATTGAAGACTACATTGATGACCTCATAGCTAAATCCAAAACTTGTGGTCAACATCTCAAAGACTTGGGTCAAATATTTGATCGCCTATTAGAGCATAATGTTCGATTAAATCCAAATAAATGCGTATTTGGTGTCACCATTGGCAAAATATTGGGTTTCATCATTTCATAAAAAGGCATTGAAGTAGATCCCACCAAATTCCAATCCATTCTTGACATGTCTCCCCCTACAAAGCTCAAGCAATTACATGGCTTACAAGGAAGAATTTAGTCCATCCAACGATTCATATCCCAACTTTCTAATAAGTGCTAGTCGTTTAATCATCTGTTACAAAAGGGGGTCCCATTTAAATGGGATAGTAAATGCCAAACTACATTTTATGCCATCAAATCCTACCTCACATATCCACCTATCCTCATTCCACCCCATCCCGAATACCCATTCCACTTATACATTTTCACCATCGATGTCGCCCTGGGCACGCTTTTGGCTCAAAAGAATGAACGCGACCAGGAGCAAGCTATCTACTACATTAGTTGTACATTGATTGATTACGAGACACGATATGCTTACATGGAAAAAATTTACCTTACTGTTGTCTTTGTCACATAAAAGCTACGACACTACATTCTTAGCCATACTACCTACGTATTTTTCCATGATAATCCTCTCTGCTACATGATGAGTAAGAGCTACCACAATAGCAGAGCAACCAATTGGATCATGCTCCTCACGAAATTTGATCTCAAATTCATAAGTAAAAAATCCATCAAAGACCAAGTCATTGCTGATCAGCTAGTTGAGGCTCCATTACCAAGTTATGCACCATTGCTTATCCAAATTTCCAATGATTTGGTCTTTCAAGTACACGAAGCCGAAGTACCAGTAGATCCTGAATCCATTGATGGCTCCCATTGCACACACACTAGGGGTGCAATAATAGTCTTTTTCATGCCATAGGAGGAACCTCTCCCATTTTCTTTTAAGTTAGGATTTCCCTACACCAACAAAAATGCTGAGTAGTGGCTCTTATCCTTGGCCTAAAGCAAGTGCTCTTCATGCACATTCGCTACCTAGAAATTTTTTGAGACTCCCTCCTTATAGTGAATCAAATCAAGGGAGAATGTCAATATCATTGCCCTGTATTGCAACAATACAAACAGGTAGCTAAATCTTTATTGGCCCAATTTGAGTGGTATGACATCACTACTACCTCGTGCTCCACAAATCATTTTGCTGATACCATGGCCTTCCTAGGCTCACTCATTCCGCAAAATCCACTTTCCAAAACCCCTCACGTGTCCATTCACACCATTTTCCACTCTGCTATTTCTAACAAGCCACCTCTTTGTGATGATGGCATCAATATCGTCAAGGTTACACCACATGATCCATGGTTTTCTCAAGTTAAGGATTATATCAAGCTCGGTCTCCTACCACCTGATTTAAGTCATAAATTACATGCTATTCGTTACACATTACTAGGTGATATCCTTTACAAGTGAAGTTACGATGGCATACTATTGCATTGTCTTGAACCATCTGAAGCCCAACGCATTACTCAAGAGGTCCATGACGGTACCTGTGGCATCCATTTCAGTGGCATGGCCATCACTAAATGAATTTTATGCATGGGCTATTACTGGCCCACAATGGAGCATGACTATTGTGCCTATGTTAAAAAGTGTGTTAAATGCCAACATCATGCCAATATTACACACTTACCTTCTTAGGCTCTCCAACCTATTCAGTCAATGTGGCCTTTTTCACAATGGGGCCTGGATCTCATCGACAAAATCACACCTGCATCATCTACCAATCACAATTTCATCATTATAGTAACTGAATACTTCACGAAATGGGTTGAGGCCATTCCTCTAGTTCAAATGATTGGTCCCAAAATTGATTTTATCACTCAACACATCATTTATCATTTTGAAATCCCATTAAAAATCATTACTAACAATGGTACACCAATCACGAATAATAATGTGTGCACTTTATGCGATAGATTTAACATCCAACATAGCTTCTCTACTCCATACTACCCCCAAGGTAATGGTCAAGTTGAAGAAACCAAAAAAACCATCATCGCCATTCTCCACAAAACTATTGTAGAGTCACACTGTGATTGACACAATCAAATATATTTAGCATTATGGGCATACCATACTAGCATTTGCACTCCAACTGGGGAAACCCTATTTTATCTTGTCTATGGTACTGAAGCCATCATGCCTTTGGAACTTGAAATACCATCATTACGGGTTCCCATGCAAGACTTCATTGATGACGACACGACTCGTCAAGCTTGATTAGATCAATTAACCCTTTTAGATGAACGCCGCATCCATGGCATTGAACACACACGTGTTTATCAAGACTGTATTTGATGTGCCTATAATTCAAAGGTACACCAACATGAATTTCAAGTTGGAGACTTAGTCCTCAAAGAGAACCAACAAATCACTAGCCAACCGCACCATCTCTGCGATAAATTTGCACCAAATTGGCTAGGCCCATATATGGTTACTCACAAATTTGGATCTGGGGCATATCATCTGGCCACATTGGAAGGAATAGCCGAGCTTGAGCCCATTAATATTATTCATCTATGAGCATTTTATGCCTAGTTGTAGGCATTATAGCTCATCATTACTTGTGTACATATGTACAAAAATAACATCCAAATTTTGCAATTTGGTGGCAATATTTAAATCTTCTTACTTCATTTATCTCCTTCCCTCATCATTTCTTATATAAGTTAATGTTGTATGGTCACGCTTTGAGCAGCTACATACCTTTCACTGCCCTCTTTTCTCTCTCCCTTTTCTCTTCGTTCTTATATTAACTTCTTCTTTTTACTCGTCAATGTTGTATGGTCATGCTTTGAGCGGATACATATCTTTGATGGGTTTCTTTTCTTTTTCATAGTATATCCTCTTCTTCTTGTTACTCGTCAATGTTGTATGGTCATGATTCGAGTAGCTACATACCTTTTATGGGTTTCTTTTCTTTTTCTTAGTATACCCTCTTCTTCTTGTTACTCATCAATGTTGTATGCTCATGCTTTGAGCGGCTACATACCTTTGATGGATTTCTTTTATTTTTCTTAGTATACCCTCTTCTTCTTGTTACTCATCAATGTTGTATGGTCACACTTCGAGCGGCTACATACCTTTGATAAGTTTCAAATTATTTTCTTTTCCCCCTTCTATATCTTCATTTTCTTCTCTCCATTCTCCATTTGCATACCACCCTTCCTCATACCCCATTCCATTGTCCATGACACTAGGGCAACCTTGTACATAAATACTTGCTTTTTTGCATTGATATAGGCATTTGCATATATTCATTATAAATACCAGGTGAAAGGAATTAAAAATGCACATGCTAGCATGCCTAATTGATGTCCAAAACCCCTTTTCAAGAGATAATATTAGAGCGATGTTTTTCTTACTTCGACCACAAAAAATTACATAATCAACCACCATCCAAAGTTGGCATATTTCAAAAATACTTGTAGGCTTCCCTTGGTCACCTTGATCTCTTTCCTAGACTTACATGCATGTATTACATACTAATAACATTCTGGAAATGAGGTTGATTACATTGCATGCCAGCATATGCTTAGCAAAAATCACTCCGCTCATTAAATCATTCACATGATTTCTCTTGAATCAGATGAATGAAAAAAGGACAAGCCCTCATCCTCCTTGAATAAATTTTTTGGCTCTACAACAAATATGAGCAAACCTCCTGGAAAAGCACAAGGAATAAAATTTGTTGCTCTACTACCAATCTGAGCAAGTATCCCGGAAGAGCATAAAGAAAGAAACATCCCTTGATCTACATCTAATCTAAGCAAGTAAAAAAAAAAAGAGAAACAAAAATAAAGAAGAATCCAAGAGCACCCAAGCAAATCATTCACACTGAGGCAGAAAACAAAAGGAAAATCCTTGAGATATCATTAGCTTGAATCCCTTTAGTCCTCCAGCATTTACCAATGAGCTAGCATGCAAGCTAAATTTGGCATGCAGTTATAACCCACCCCATTCCAAAATGGTAAAATGAACATCACTTTCCACACACAAGTCCAGGATATAGATCTCGTATACCAAGATAACCTCCAAGTGAGTCATGAAGTTTTGCTTAGTTAGTCAATGGGATTGATTTTACAAGCTGTACTATTCGAATATCTTCATGATATCCCTCAGCTCCAACTTCCTCGAAATAATGGAATGGATCACATCACTAGAGCAATGTAATGATATAACTTTTATTCTTAAGAAAAATGTTCATATCATTTAATCTTATGCATGCCATTTTATTTATTTTTATCTCATTCCTCACATTTTTGCATATTTATTTACACATATCATTATTCCATTTTCCTCCAATTATCTACTATCGCATATACACTAACCATACACTACCATAAGCAGAAAGAAACAAACACAAACACACATGCAAGTAGACACAAGTGCCACAAAATATCATATGTATATATATATATATATATATATATATATATATATATATATATATCAACAAAATCATGCCATCAGGCTACAATCAAATGTGTGGGCCCTTACGGGAACATCATCACATATCCATGTCAATACATCACCATCCACAAAAATTCCATACAACTACAATAAGGAATGCACCATCATCAAGTACATATTCCCACAAAATAATCTACTCCCACTGAGCGCCTACAAAAAACAAAAAATCCAAAAAGTCGAGCACCAGCTGCCCCCATAGGCCCTCACAGCTACCACCCTCCTATGATATCTCCACTGCCCTCACCCCCTGGGCCTCCTCTCACCACCCTTTATGATGACTTCACCTATCCAGCATTCCCCACTCACACCCTCTCCAATTGTATAGGTGACCCCATCCTCACTGGCACCTACGACATCGTAGGTGCCACAATCTCCTGTGTCCTATCACCAACTGATGGCATGCTCTACTACAGATACACAACTAACAAGGTAAGTTATTCCTCATAGACAAGGATCAGTATCTCCCATACTACTAGCTCCCCCTCGCACCTCACTCTCCTACCCACCTCCTTGGTATTCAAATCCAACAGTCGACGGTTACCATCCTATATTCATGTCATCTCCCTTCGTGCTGCCTCCAACTGTGACACAACATCACCTAACTAAGAAATCTCCTGCTCTGCCCTCTCTCGTGCCTGCTGCATCACTCTCATAGTCTCCTCCAACTCCCCCACCCACTTCAAATGACAAGCCTTCACGACCTCTATCTCTACTCTCACCTCATCTAGAAACTGCTGAAATTATCTTGTCGTATCCACCTTCTCATCCCGCTACCTCTGAATGGTGTTACGCTCCAGACTAAGGCCATCCCGATCAATCCTGAGTACCTCTATCTCCTATGCTATCTCCTCAATGCAAACCCTGGCCTCATCATGCTCATCCAAAGTAGCCCTCAGGTCCACCTCCACCTCCTTTTTTTTTGCCTCTATCATGGAGTGATCCACTGCCCAGTCCAGAACGGTATCCAAAAGCTTATTTCTAAGATTATTCAACTCCCTCCTCAACACCACCACCTCACCTTCAGTCATGATCATGGCTGCCAAATCCCCACCAAAATCATAGTCATATGAATCCTCCTCCATATCCTCCAAAGGAACATCCTCCATATCCCCAACACCAACACCCCCCATACACCCAACACCAACATCTCCCATCTCCCCAACCCCAACATCCCCCATACCCCCACCACCACCACCACCCATCGGCCTATACATCCAGTCATCTACCTCCATCAAGGGAACATCCTCCCTCTCCTGGGCCTCAACTCTCACTGTAACATCCCTTCAAAATTAGATACTAATATGTTTACTTTTGATAATAGGGCAAGGTACTGCTAATGGAATTTGTGTCTGCAGGAATAGGTACATAGTGTTTGGAATGAAAAAGTAGATAAGAGAGACTAAGCAACCTTCCTTCAGGAAAACCAAGAAGAGGCGACCGTGAGAGGTAAGGAATTTTATGATGGTAGTGTGAAGGAACACCACGGTCCGAGGGTACATGGAAGCCCACACATGGAGTATTCATATAGCTACATCCATATAGACAATCTCTGTGTGTGCAAAATATGCTCTCTATTTTGTTTATAGTCTTCATATGGAAAGTGTTTGCGAATGAAATGTTATAAGGAATATATAAATATAATAAAATAATAATAAATAAATAAATAAATAATATAAAAATAAAATTATAAAGTTTATACTAATAAAAATAAAAAATAAATAATAATATATATATATATATATATTATACAAATATCATTGTAGGATTAACAATAAATTTCTTAGTCCATGATAATTCCAGTGCCATATGGCAACTATTTGACCAAAGAGATTTGCATGATAATTCCATGTGTACCGATAGCATTATTTTAAACTTCTATTTAAATGAGATCTTGGTAGTGAAATAAAAGATCATATTCCTGCACTGTGCGAAACTATAGAAAGGAATTCTAATATCAAGATTGAGTGGTAGCAACACATCCTTAGGATAACTCGGGTTGGGGCTTTCCTTTTTCTTGGCTAAGAAATTTTATTTTAATAATTTGTATTATATGTTAAGTATAGATTTATGATTTTATATAATATCTGAACCAAATATTAAATAATGGAATTTTTTTGAAGTCATTAGCATATTTAGATATGTAATTTATCACTCATTTAAGTTGCTTTACAAAAATGCTTTGTTGCATGAGATGGTTTGAGCTCTATGAATAATCTGTGCTTTTAAAACAAAGGTAGACCCTAGATGAACTCCAAGGTAGGTGGATGTTCGTTTAGCTTAGGAATGTACACACTATTGAGGAGAATAAGTGTTCAAACTCTAGATGAATTGGGCCTTAGAGGAGAAACCTCTGCCTAATCTCGGGATCTCGAGATGAGAGTGGAGTTTATTAAAGGCAAAAAATAACGAGATCTAGTCAGTCTCGATCTCTTATATTTTTCATTGCAACGAAATGAGTATCCAAGAATATTACTCATGCCTCGTACTAGTATAATTATTGGAATTGTTTGAAAAATTTTCTTGTGTAATTTTTAAGTTAGTACAACCAAGTGGGTTAGACTTGGGTTGTTACAGTTGGTATCAGAGCCACATGAATTCTTAGATAACAAAACCATTAGTTTATAAACAATCAAGTTTTTGAATAAAACCAGTTTGCATAAAAAAAAATAAAATAATAATAATAATCATAATAATAAGCTAGAAATTAACAAAGCTCTGTTCTAAAAGAACGGATGGTGTGGTTCAATGGGAAGGGTTGATCGGGGATCCGAAACGTAAAGGTAAGTGTTGATTTCCCTCGGATAATAAGAAGGGAGACAAAGCCTATGGCCAGGGAGGATAAAAATGACTCGTAATAGAGCTCTAGGTTGTGAAGACTTAGGCCATAAAATCCTTAAGTATAGGAATCTTGTGTTGAGAAAATTTTCACTCTTGCTTGGAAAAGATCAAAAAATAATTCCATGATAATCTAATAAAATGGGTAAAATAGGACTCTACAAGACCTCGATTTCAGCTGAATCAATAGAGGGAACATATATTGATAGCCCAATGCAAGTACGGGTTAAGAAAAGATCACAAATATAAATTTAAAAATAAAAAATAAAAAAAAATATTCAATTTCAAAAGTGAATCATTTCAATTATATTACTTAATACTTATTTATGTCAGAATTAAAGACTGATATGGTTTTTTGTAATCAGGAGGAATGGATCAGCTCGTATCTATAATTAAATTATTCTAGGGACATATGGAACAACTGGTGTCAGTAATTAAGTCATTAACAGAGCAAATAGAACAACAACAAAGGACAATGGAAGCTTTTATCAAACAAGGCAATCAAGATAAGGAAAAGAACATCAGAAAACCTGAAATAAGTATTGAAAGTAAAACTTTGAGTGTAAATCCTCGAGCACCGAAGTTAAGATGCTTCACTTGTGGAGAACCTCATTATGTATATGAATGCCCTTTTAAGAAAGTCTAAGGGAAAGGAAAGTTATCAAAATATTCACGATCATTAAGGATCAAAACGAATATGGCCCTTTCCAATAATTTTACTACTGAACTCAGGAGAATAGTAATCTGTATAAAAACAATGTTATACATAAATATTCTCCTTACTTTTGAATTTTAAAATATATGTATATATAATTAAGATTTCTTGGTTTTGTGAGTAAAAGTAATCATAATGATTATACTATTGCTTGTACGATAAATTTCCTTGTTAGGAACATAAAAATTTGTATTTTGATAATGACAGGTCATTGTTGGGTTATTTTAAGCTTTAAAGTTGAGTTTACATGAAATGATATATATGTTTCTCTTTAGCTTTAAAGTATACTCTTGGGTAATTTATATTTCAAGTATGTTTTTACTGCGCTCTAGGACTATTCGTTTTCAACAACCTTGGGTAGTTAAGCTTTAAAGTGGGTGCACGGGAATCAAAAGTTACATTAAGTATTTTCTAATTAAAGAATTAATATTGAGAAACGTGTTGCCCTTTTTCCTTGAAGGAAGGAATAAGGAGGAGAATTAGATAAATTAGGGTAAAATCGATGTTTTGGCCTCAGAAATATTCTTTTATCTTACTGTAGATCCCTATATAGCTTGTGTTTTGAATTATTAATAATATATTATTATTAAAACTTAGTCTTTGTTGAAGTTTCTTAATCTTAAATTTGAACATGGGTAGTTAGGGAAAAATAGAATGTTAAGGGAAAAGGTATAATGTTATCATAATGTTTAACATTTTAAAAGGCTTAAATAGTCAGGATAAACTTTACTTTAGGTCTTTAAAGGTTTCGAAATGGGTTTGTGGAAAACTAAGGAAAGGGTTTTGATGCGTAATTAATAATGTGCTATGTTAATAAAGTTCTTAAAGTCCGAAAAGTGAATAGAAAATATTAGAGTTTTGAGTGCTTTGAAGTTATAACAACAAAATATATTTTTAGCTTTTAGTTGTCTAAATAAGGATTTATAATACCTTAGGAATCTGTGCAAAATTTAAGTATTAATGTCAGTTTTTGTGCACCTTCTCTATAGCTTATTGCCAAGGCGTTTTAGAGTTTTAGGCCTCAATTGTTTTATTTAACCACCCTTGGCAATGAAAGAATGTGAAAACTTTGATAATGTATCTTACTTGGAAGAAAAGTAAGATGTTGATTAGCTCTTACTTTGTTTTCATAGATTAAATTAGAAGATATTAATAATGTTTTACTTCTATCAATTATTTCTTGGGCTTTAAAATACTTGTTTAAAATCCAAGAACGAGGGTAGAATGGGTGGTATAATTAGAGGTGAAAAGGGAATTGATGTCAGGTTTTTAGGCTTATATTTTGGTTTCCTTAATAAAGCTTTTAAATATTATGTTTTGGTTTCCTTAAATAAAGGACAAATGATTTATCTTTTCAACTTTAAAATATTAAGGTTTGGTTACTTTAAAATAGATGGCTTAAACTTAATTATTAATTACTTTTGAAAAAGTATTTTAATTTAGTTGTGGTAGTTTTTACTTTTTATAGGGTGGAATGGTAGAGATAAATTGATATTAGTTTATATTATATTTTAAATTGATTTGGTATGCCATGGTTTGGTTATTTTGAAAAAGATATTTAATTTGTAACCTAAAACTATATAATAGTTGTGGGGATAATAGTTGTGGAAAGACAATAAAATTATACTTTATGGTTGTGGGCAGACAACTACATATGAACCAAGTAAAATGCGGGTCGTGGTTGTGGGAGACAACTACAACTATACAGAATATGGGAAAATATTCTAACTCAAGGTTGATGAGGGGTATAGCTCTTAACCTTTGTTTTGGTCAGTCAAACTCCGAATATATATATATATATATATATATATATATATATATATATATATATATATATATATATATATATATATATATATATATATATATATATATATATATATATATATATATATATATAAGGGAGTCGACAAGGTAGGAATTGTGATATGGGCATAGTTCCTAGACTGACCCATCTAGAACCTGGGCAGGAAGTCTTATGGGAATCTGTGTAATGATATGGGCTTACACAGAAGTGAGACTTCTGGAGTGTTATAGAGAAGTAAACTCATGATGCAATTTAGGGAAGTAAATTGTCATCAGCCAAGCATGCATACGCTAAATATCTCGTTGTAGATATGGGGAAAATAAGTGTTCTAGCCCCAAGTGATATGGGCCCTGGGGTAGGAAAACCCCCTGCCAATACTTAGGTACTCGGGAAGGAGTGGTAGTATGACAAGGCAAACTTAACCGAGAACTGGCCATTCTCGACTTCACGGTTAATTTGACTGCAACAGATTGGCAACTGTGAAGGTCAAGCATGCTCATCTAGATGTTAAATTAAAGTAGTAGGTATTGAATTTTGGAAAGAAAAAAAAAATCACTTATCCTTATTCTATTGTTTTGAAACCAGGTGGGTAGACCTGGGATACTACAGATGGTATCTATTTATTATTGATAGATAGATAATGCTTTAATGATTGAAGAACATATGTATTATTACTATTTGATGGTTATTTGATGGTTATCTATGATATTGCTATAGATTAATACGAATTTGTTCGATATCCAATATGTTATGTTGTAATATGTAAACTGCTTGTGTATGCATTAAAAACATAGGGACTGTGTTTAATTCTAGTGGGGGAGAATGTAACATCCCTCCAAACTTAGCTACTAATATGTTTACTTTTGATAATAGGGCAAGGTACTGCTAATGGAATTTGTGTCTACAGGAATAGGTACATAGTGTTTGGAATGAAAAAGTAGATAAGAGAGACTAAGCAACCTTTCTTCAGGAAAACTGGGAAGAGGTGACCGTGAGAGGTAAGGAATATTATGATGGGGGTGTGAAGGAACACCACGGTCCGTGGGTACATGGAAGCCCACACAAGGAGTATTCATATAGTTGCATCCATATAGACAATCTCTGCGTGTGCAAAATATGCTCTCTATTTTGTTTATAGTCTTCATATGAAAAGTGTTTGTGAATGAAATGTTATAAGGAATATATAAATATCATAAAATAATAATAAATAAATAAATAAATAATATAAAAACAAAATTATAAAGTTTATACTAATAAAAATAAAAAATAATAAAAAATATATATATTATACAAAAATCATTGTCGGATTAACAAAAAAAATGTTAGTCCATTGATTTTGAGTCGGTGCCATATGGCAACTATTTGACCAAAGATATTTGCATGATAATTCCATGTGTATGGATAGCATTTTTTTAAACTTCTATTTAAATGAGAGCTTGGTAGTGAAATAAAAAATCATATGCCTGCACTGTGCGGAACTGTAGAAAGGAATTCTGAAATCAAGATTGAGTGGTAGCAGCACATCCTTAGGAGAACTCAGGTTGGGGCTTTCCTTGTTCTTGGCTAAGAAATTTTATTTTAATAATTTGTATTATGTGTTAAATATGTTTTCCATAGAGTTATGATGTTATATAATATCTGAACCAAATCTGAAATAATGGAAGTTTTTTTGAAGTCATAAGCATACTTAGCTAATGGAAGTTTTTTGAAGTCATAAGCATATTTAGCTATATAATTTATCACTCATTTGAATTGCTTTATAAAAATGCTTTGTTGCATGAGATGGTTTGAGCTCTATGAATAATCTGTGCTTTTAAAAGAAAGTTTGAAATTCTTTAAATGAGTTTTATTGTTCAGAAGAGAAAATTTAAATTTCGTAGTAAATATATTTATGAGTTTTTGCTGCTTGTATGTATGCATATAGTAGGCATATAGGATGCATTGCACTTGCATTATGGGTCATTCTGAGCAAATCATTTTTCCTCCCGGTCACCAACGTTTCCTGGTTACGCCATATAAGGAAAATATATTCAGTTTGAAGCCCAATCTAGCCATGTTCAATCACTTGCTGTTTAATAAGAGAAGTTGTGTCAATCCCATGACAAAAAGGTAAATTCAGGCACTGTTCAGATGCCATAGGTGATGGAACAAGTAACTTGGACTGTGCAGACCCAATCTTGTTTGATTTAGAACTACGTATCACTTGTTTATGAGCAGTGTATTTTATCTAAACATAAAAAAAAATACCAATCAATGACTATGTATGAATTACAGTTTTGTTAATAGAATATTTTAACACAACTTTTTAAATTATCATCTCTTAAGCGTCCAACCGCAAAAGATGTAATCGTAATTAAATTGAATAAAGTGCTGAGTAGTTATTTTAAAATTCACCATATATTTTATAAATATTGCTATGATTTTTTGAAGAGCTGATTTGTGATTTTAGGTTTAGTAGTGTAGAATGACATAGGCTTTTAGATTAAGTAGGCTTGTATAATCTAATATCTCTTCTATGGTGGTAAACAAGAAATTTTATAATTATTTAGTTTTTGATAGATTATATTATTTTTTATTTACCAGACCTTAGCTTTAAATTAATTTAAATTAAAATCTTTATGTATAATTAAAACTCTGTTGCCAGTAAATGTTGTTATATATAACTGTTTGAATAAACATGCTTTTATTAAGAGACTTAGTCCAATTAAGACCGACATTTAAAAATAATAATAAAAATAAAAATAAACAAATAAAATAAAATAACAAAATTAATAATAGGAAGCTCAGGAACCATAATGCTAATTCGAAAACTTCGATATTGAAGACTGAATGACATGCATACATTTGAAAATAAGTCATGGTTAATTCGAAAACTTCGATATTGAAGACTGAATGACATGCATACATTTGAAAATAAGTCATGGTTAAAAATATATATATTAGTTGTATAAAGTTAAGATCTTTTATTGGATGATATGTAATACATACACCTGGAAAGGGGAAGTTTGATATAATTATAGAGGTAGTAGAATAATTAGTTGCTTTTATTAAACTTAATTTTATTGGAAATACGCTTTAAAACATTGAACTGATATAGAATGTAGTAGAAAAATAAACCTTTTTTTTTTAGGAAAGTATAGGGGACTTGCCTATTCGTGATTTGCATGAACATTAACTTTATGAAAACAAAAGCATTTTATTTATTTTATAATTTGATTATTTATTCATTTATTTAACTATTTAAAATAAGGTTTATAGATATATAAAAAAATAATATAATAATAATAAGACCATGTGAAGGAGATGATTTTGAATGATTAGACACCAGGTATTAAACTTTGGTAGAAGTTCATTTGGTAGGATGGAAATAATTAAATTGATTTTTAAAATAAAGCTCTAGTGATAAATGTTTACCATATAATATCGAGTGTGGAATACTTAGGAATATTAGTTATATAAACTTATTTATTTATAGTGAATGTGGTACCCACTGCATTAATATATGAAAAGTTGTTCTTAGGAAAAAGAATTGAAAAGCATGTACAATAATAGTTAGTAAAATTAGTCCGTGGGTCTAGGTGGATTGGTAAGTTGGGGCGCTTACCGAGAGGAGACCTAGGTTCCAATCCCACGGGCTTGCCCATGCACAGACAGTAGCCCAGATCTGATTCCTCTGAGTGGTGCGCCAGATTGATGACGACGGTGCAACCCCTGTGCGTCCGGCGGTCCCCATCTCACGCCGGGTTACCATGTACCGAGACGGTGGAAGTCCTGGGAGCCTTCGTAGATAGTTTGAACCCTACCCGCTGTGCTGGTAGTTACTAAAAATCGTGATTGTAACCATTGCTTCTATATACCAAAAAAAAAAAAAAAAAATAGTTAGTAAAATTACTCCTCTCAAGGTCATTAAGGTTGAGAGACCGGCATAAAATATTAGAGAATAATGTGCGTAGAAGAAAAGCGTTGAATACGCTACGGTGGCCTTAGTTACATTATGGTTGAGTTGAGAATTAAAAGGATTAGAACCCCAAGGTACAACCAAGTTTGGGTCTATAATAGTATGGAAAAGATAGACATCTAAGAAGATAATTACGATAATGCTTATGAATAAATTAGATAGTTTTTAAGGAGATAAGATGGTTTATCAAATGTATTAAGGAAATCTTTAGCAAAGCTCATCCTAAACTTTTACTTTATGTAAAACTGTTTTAGTAGGTAACCACTAATAAAATATAAACCTATGAAGTTTAGTATTTAACGAATACACCCGACTAAATACCAAATACACTAAATAGAACTTTTCAAAAATCCATTAGTTTGTAGATAGTCAAGATGGTTATTTTAAATTTAATAGTTGTGGTTTAATGCTTTGTATTTTTAAGATATATGCTTAGCATATTCTTAGATGCATGATGAAATAATCTTTCATAACCAAGTTTGTTTATGCTTTATCTTAAGATAAGTGTTTATCTTATTTTTGGGTGCATGATGAAATATGATTTCATAACCAAGAACTTGAGATTACCGGAATACCCTATTGGGGCATCATTAGCAAATATCAAACATACCTCTTTAACCACAAACAAATAAGCCTTCGAAAGTGGAAGAATCATACTAAAGTCTAATATTGTAGGTAGGCAATCTTAACTTCAAAACAACAAAAGTGTTCATGGGTAGACAAACACCATATACAGGGGTAACCGCATTCCTAAAATGTAGGTTCAAGACGGGAGGTAATGGAGAATGAAATGGGCATCTCTTCTAGGTTATTCCCCTACCGGTATAGAGTGGTGGATTTTGTGCTTGAATTGTGGAAGGAAATCCACCAACATAATGGAATGGGGCATTATGTTGACATAAAAGACAAGACATCGGGTAGATACCAGGGTATTGGTAGACCCTAGATGAAATCCAAGGTAGGTGGATGTTCATTTAGCTTGGGCATGTACACACTATTGAGGAGAATAAGCGTTCAACCTCTAGATGAACTGGGACCTAGAGGAGAAACCTCTGCCTAAACTCAGGATCTTAGGATGAGAGTGGAGTTCAATGAAGGCAACAAATAACGAGACCTGGTCAGTCTCGATCTCTTAGGTTTTTCATCTGTAATGAAATGGGTACCTAAGAAGATTATTCATGCATCGTATTGGTATAACTATTGGGAATGTTTAAAAAATTTCTTGTGTAATTTTTTTTAAGTTAGTACAACCAATTGGGTTAGACTTGGGTTGTTACACTCGCCCCCATACCACCCTCAGATTATGGTCCCGCACTACTATCACTCATCAGCCTATCTTGGTCATCACATCGTGGCCTCACTTGCCTCTTTAGCCGATCCAACTCAGCATCCTCCTCCTCTCTAGGTTCTGGTAACCTCTCTTGTATCTCCTCAGGTGTCACTACCCTCACTCTACCTAGCAACCCTACAGCAGGAAGTAGCCCTGCTACATCTATCCATCCATCCACCATGCCATGTCTAGGCTCCCAATTCTACCTTGACCACCATACATCATACTCCGTGGTCATCCCTGCATTGTCCACATTTGGGACATCAATCATCTCATCTGGAATCAAATCTAAGGGTGGCACTATAGGCTGTGGACCCTTATTCCCTCTCACCCTATAAATTTCTGTAGGAGGATATGGTCACCCTTGTACCAATCCAAACTACCGTTGCACCCAATAAAATTGACAGAACTTGACCTCATTGAGTAATTCCCCACCACCCACCTGCCACGCTAAATGCATGCTAAATGAACATCATCCTGATTCCAGCTTGGCCCCCCTCACCATGGCCTCCACCTAATATGCTCCATCCTCAACCTCCCCAGCTCCTCTCTATGATGCATAAAATCACCAGTTTCCTCATCTTCCTCTCCATATCCACATGCCATCTCATGGCATAGGGGATCTCACACTCCTTGTGTGCATGTGCATAATATGGCAAATTTGTAGACCTCTAGATGGTAATGCGCTCCCACACCCATATCTACAGTAATGGGAGGATGCTAAGTCTCGTCCTATTCGTCCTCACCACTATGTGAAGCTCATGGTATACCCAAGTCAATAATGTGGGTACCCATGCATATCATCACCCCCATTGTACCATATCATAGATAATCCCCATCATGTTCTAGGGGAATTTCACCCTGGAAGCATCAGGTAAGGTGTGACTCACCACCAACAACATCCCCATTGCATGATGCAATGAGAGCCACCTCTCCCTCTTCCTCCAATAGTACATATAGTCCACCCCCTTCTTCGCCTCTACCTACCTCCACCTCTCCCCAAAGACCCTCTCCAGAATACCATCTCGCTCCTCCTTATTCGCCACCATCACCATCACACCATCAATCGACAATCGGTATATCAGGATCCCACCTCTCACATAGTGTGGCTATAAATGCATGTTTCACATGAACCTCGTGCATCACCCATACCCCATAAATCCCCACTGTCTTTAGCCACTCCACATATACCCCCCTTCAGTGAGCCTTCAGCTCCTTCCTGCAAGTCTGAAGTCGATGGTGTGTAAATATTATCTTCACCTACCATCACACACACCACATGTTAGAAATCATTTGCATATTTTATACATACTTCATATACATAGCAATGTAACATAAATGCATACATTTGTTATTATTTATAGGCATCATTAGATAGTTTATTTGTGTATATACATGCTTGCTTTCGCTGCTCATCTACACACCGTATTTTGCATTCACATGCAACCCAAAAAACATGAAAATTTCCATAAAAATAGGCAACATCTGACAACAACTCATCAATTTACCAACATCAGCCAAAAAAAAATCCTAAAAGTCCAAATCTGCCAAAAAAATTCTGGTTCACACCTCACACGTGCGAACCGCATGGTTTGCACCCCAGGGTACGAACATCCAAAAATTAACGTAAAAAACATAGCTGGATGTGGAATATTTTTATGATTCTAGCCATACCACATACATACCCAAAAAATGATAAAACACGTGTCAAAATTACAAAAAATAGCTCAAAAACCCTCCCCATTGGCATGCAAAATGGAGCAGTCAAAACAAGGTCAACACGTAAAACTAAAGGCAGATCGAGACACCCATTTGGCTTATTAGGTAGATTTCATTTTAGGTTTTCACCCATGCACATTTTCTTGCCCATTTTCACACATCCCCATGCATCCAAAATTCAAAACAAAAAATGAACAATGTTTTTGGATACCCATTTGGCCACTTTTACACATTGTGTTCAAATTTTAATCATTTCCTACCCCCGCCCTCATTTCATGGTTGTAAAAGCAAAAAGGTTCATTTTAAAACCCCCCTCAAATTCACACATTCTGAAAAAGCCAAAAAAACACCTACCTCGGGCATTCCCGCCCCCGTGCTAGTACTCCTCGATGCACTTGTCATCCCGTTTTGTCCGCTTCTCAACCCAACAATACTTCATCTCCTTTTCCTCTTCTCTTCCACCTCTCCACAACTCTTCACATGCGCAAATGATGTCATTTCGCCAAATTTTGCCTTATATAATGTTATTTGGACGGGTTCACACACCACACGTGCGAATCGATAGGTTCGCACCCCTAGGGTGCGAACTATACGGTTCAAACGTGTGATGTGCAAACCTATCATATAGTGCCTAATTTTTTCTATTTACCATACATTTCATCCTAGAACGCCATCCAATCCATCATTTCCTCAATTTTTATGCTAATTTTTTCCACATTTGTCCTACATCTTCATCAATCGTCACATCACCACTTTCTCTCGCCATCATCACCACTTCACCGTTTGAGGGGGTTATCATCAATCACACCAAAAGCTACCTTGCACATGATCAAACAATCAAAAATATTCCAATCATGGATACAACAAATGCCTACAAAAAATTTTGCTAACGATTATGACAAAGACCAAAATTCCAACACAAAACAAAATGATATTTGCCAAATATTAAAATGCCTCTGCCTATAGATGTCGCATGGATTCCAATCATCATAAGTGGCAGACGTAAGACCACTTGTGAATAAAAATTTTGAAGTTCTACCTTAGGCTCCAAAAATTTATCAAATGTCATCAAATGAGCTCATCAATCAACCGAAAGCAAAAGTTAACAAAAGCATCTTGTTTCTTCCAAAATTGAAACATTTCCAATTGATCATAGTGCAAGGCAATCATGTGATCCCCAAAAAAACAACCATCCAAAAAACCAAATTTTTATCAATGCATCTCTCTCACAAACCATCAATCATTAGTTTTTGTACTAAACCATGTTTCACACACTCCAGTACAAAAAGGGGCAAAATGTAGACACCAAAAAGTCGCACATTGTCCCTCTCTCCATCTCCAAGGTTAATTAATGTGCAAAACCATTAAAAATTGCATAAATTGACCCAAAACACTATCTATCACCATTAGCCCCTTTGGGCTAGCTAAGCCCTTTTCTACGCTTAACCCTAGGTCCTCATGTGACCTCATGCCAACTCAACTAAGGTTGAAACCTTTACCATAGTCAAAAATCACTTTATGGTTAAATTATGCTAAATTATGCTTTATGGCTAATATCATGCTTAATTAGATCTAATCTTGATTTAATTAAAAGCCTCCACTTCACCTAGTCTACTTTAACTAGCCTAGCCTCCCAAATCACCTAGTATAGCCTATTCTAGCCTTGCCACATCTCATCCCAGATATTTCTCCATATCACACACCCCTGGGTTATAAATGCAATATGGATACTTTTGCACACAAAAGTGATTAATTAATGCTAAGATGCTTCCATAAAGGTGAATATTAATTGCAAATTGATATTTATCCCTAATCATCATTACTTTTGGAGGGGTGAGGGATTCTCTCACCCAACTTCACCCATGACCCAGGAAACCTCTTTGGTGGACACCTAACCATAGCCACCTCATAGGGGACACCTCATCCCATTTCTCTCACCCTAGCCCACTCTATAAATAGAAGGCCATTTTCACCATTTAGATCATCACAACTTTTACATACTGAAACTCTGTCAAAATCACCATAGCCATTGCAATCAACACACATCCATATCACATCCATCATACGAAGGTCATAATCAGTTTGTCTCTTGCATAATCCCATTTTGTGAGTGAGACAGGTTGATTTCCACATCAGGATTTACTGTTCAAAAGTTCTACCCAAAAAAGCGCACATCCAAAACCAATCAGAAGCATCCAAGGACCCTATATGAGCAATCCGACTTCAAAAGGGCCGGTTCGCACCTCACACGTGTGAACCTTTCGGTTCGTACCCCAAGAGTGTGAACCTCTAAAACAACCATCAGAACCATTAGGACAGGTAATAATCACTTAGTTTTTGGTTTTTATGTTGGTTTTTAATAGTTAATTTCATGTTTTAAGAATTTTTATAAGTCTTTTGTCTTCATAACCATGGGGTTTGACTGAGGCAGACCCCCCAACACACTAATAGGATTTTGTAGGTTCACAGGTCGTGCAAATCATAAGGAAGCATCCAACAAGCGATGGCTCATGAGTAAGAAGACCACCTTCAATCGAGGAACCCCGAAAGATTGGTTTGCTATCTTTGTACCACATATGAAAGAGGCTTCCTAAGGGAAGACCCTATTGTAGCCTTCAGGGCTAAATTGTAAAAGGATATCATATTTTGTAACCCTTTTATGATTATCAATACAAATATAGCATATTCCATGATATATGAATGAAGTGTTATGGTGTCTTTTTGTTAGTTTTAGGGTTATCTACTGTATTTTTCAGATTTTAAGTTTAAAATGAACCATAATTAAACAATCTGGAAATTAACTCATGATAGTTTACATTTTTAGGTCTACATTCATTTACATATTCTGATTAGGGTTTCTATTTTCTTAATACAAACTACTGCATTTTGTTTGCATTTGAACTAAAAAATTGCATAACATAGTGTTGCATCTTAGGGTTAGAAACATTTTCTTTCATTTATCTAAGTTGGAACACCATTATATTGCCAAAAGTATCCATGCTAATTAGGTGATTTTAGGCAAAGGAGTGCACAAACCCTCTGATTATTATTTAGATAGGGGTATTAAGTGGTGTACTTCATGTCCTTTGGATAACTTGGCATTCTCTTGTTGGCTTCTAATTTAGATTCATGAAAATAATTGTTTTTAACATTGTTTGTACACAGTAATAAATAGAAACTTTAAAAAGAATCCACACACATCATGATTCATTCAAAATGGTTGTATTTCATCACCAACCATTTCTTGAGATCATGTGATGGTGGCATTCATCTCCATCCACCAATATCTATCGTAGACACCCTAGGATACCCCCGAACAAACTTGTTGGATTTCATCACAACAATAATCTTGTTGCCCTATCTTCGCATACTGTTATTTCATTAAGCAAGATTAGAACATTAAAACACACAAGACTGACACATAAAATGAATACACATTAAAATGAGATAATCAAATAAACAAGGTAAGCCATATTGGTTGAAACTTAGCATTGATTGTTTGTTTCCTTAAGAATTTCAATTTTTGTGTTGCATTAGGTGTTTTAATTTGTATCTCGATTTATTTTTCTTATAGTATTAAATAGAAATAAAAATAAATCTATAACTCAAGATAACTTAATGGAACCTTCATACATATTCTCCACCACTTTGGTGGTAGATTCCTTGAATGTGACATAGGCAGATTTATCTACAGGTCCCTCATATTCATTACCATCCATAACCTATCACATGACAATGTCCTAAAAAGAGTCAAACTCCCCTACCATTGACAACCACATTACCCATATAGACATGGCAAGAGTAGAATCCTTCATGAAGTCTTCTAATTATATCTTAGAGTCTATTCCTAATTCACCTAGATATAATTTTCCTTTACAACAAGAGCCTGTTTACTCCCAACCCCCATCCACATTTACCCAGGTATATACTAACTCTCTTTTTGAGGCATTAGTTGCACATTCATCCCATATGTCCATTCCCCAAACTTCATGTATGAAGCACCTCATAAACCTTCACCTATACCAATCCCTTGTATGAAGCACATGTAAATGTTGCTTCACAATTCCCAGGCTCACAAGTTAATATACCTAGTATAAATTGTACCCAAGCCACATCATCCATACCATCCACTTCCATACCCTTATCCTCTGATAGAGATATTAATGAGGTATGGGAACACCTGAACAAATTTCTTAGACAACATCAAAATGCTCAACAACAAGTACATGCAAACTCTAAGCCCTTGCATAACTCTACTCAGACTACCCTTGTCAACCAGGGTCCATCATGGTCACCACAGTCTTATGTGGTTTCTATCCCTATTCTCCCACCTAGTCACACCATCACCCATCCTATTCCTATTGGCCAACCTATCCATAACCTTCATCAATAAACATCATTCCATAACTCTCCATATTTTCATTAATAATACCCAATTCATCATATCCCATCCAATTTACCTGGTCATCAATACCAATTTCCTCATCATTTGATGACTCCAAAACATCTCTCCACACCACCATAAACCCATCAAGTAATTCAAGATTTCCACATTCCTAAGGAAGACCCTCAAATTGAGGCCATGCAAAAATAAATAGATCAATTGATGTAATTTACTCTTGTTTTTTCAAACCAAAAACCAACATTACACCAATTGATAAATCAACCAACTCACCCTTCGGTACCATCCCCACAATATCCATCATATTTTATGATACCCAAGTTTGATAAATTTATGGGAACTAAGGATCCCAAAGAACATGTGAGCACATTTTTTCATGCATGCTTCAGAATTCAATATGATAATTCTCTCATGCTTTGAAAATTTCCTCCAACTTTGGGAGGGGATGCCATATAATGGTACAATCAATTGCCAAGCCATAGTATCTATACTTTTGACCAATTGATTGATCAATTATTTGATCGTTTTATCCTAAATTTTAAATAGATCTCATTTTTTGATGTCTATGCCTTAAGAAAAAAAGATGATGAATCTATCTATGATTTCAAAAACTGTTGTATGGTTATCATCACTAAATTTCCATTTACCCTACCAATGGATGAGCTAATTAAGCTATTCACAAATATTTATCTAAAACTTATCTCTTGGATGCTCTAAATTTGAACTTATCAATTATTTGAAGAAGCTTTAGCTCAGGCTAGTATCATTGAGGATATCAAAATCCAAGAAGTCATTATAAATCCTAAGAAGAAAGAATGGAAAAACAAGGGCCAATACAAAAGCAATTATTTAGGCCAACAAAAATCAATACAGGCTACCCCAGCCACCCAATCCAATTATGTCAATCAAGTGGTTATGAGCCAACTGGTAATGGCTCAACAACAACAACTTGTGCAACAAACATCATAATAAATTCATATCATGCGGTCTCCTCAACAACACAAGATCTAATAGTTCAAAACAAAGTGCCAACTATGGAAGACCATCCCTGGTGATAGTCAATCAGATAAAACCACCAATATACTTCGTTAGATTAATCATATGCCTCCCTTTTTAAAATTTTGTATGAGATGAATAAACTTGCTTTGCTCGAAATTAGATCAGATGATCCCACCAAACATAGTAAAAACTATAAAGAACATATATTTTGTCCTTACCATAGGTAAAATGGGTATGACATCAACAATTGCCATGCATTTAAAAATGTAGTCCAAGACCTCATTGACTTGGGGGTAATTAAAGTTAATAGTCCCCTTGCTCAACAAAACCAAGACCTCGATATATTTCAAACACCACTTCCTCATCATGAGGAGGTGCAACCAAATGTAGGGGGATTTAACACCAAAACTCCCCCTAACCAAGTTAATCATGTACAAAAATACCAGGGCTTTGTAGGGGCCATCCATGTGGTCACTAGGGGTCAATGGAATAACCAAAAAAGGCAACAACCTCAAGTAAGTGTGTCACAACCTTCTATATCACCATTCATCCAAGTTTTTCCCAATCCCTCATCACCTATCAATGTCCAATATAATCCACCAAATCCTCCCATCAATAATCCACCTTGACTAGTCATCTCATTGAGTAGCCAGCTAACTAAAATTTTGAAAATGGCTTCCACCAAATTATCGATCTATGAGATAATCCAAAAATCTCCTCCACATCCTAAAGCATTAATGGACATTCTATTCTAAAATACATTGAATTGCAATCGCAAGATCCTAATGCCTTTAAAAACTTTGTGGAGAGTATCCAAACATGCATGGAGCCTTCCATAACATTTTATGACTTTGATATTAAGCCAATATTATTAGAATCTGTAGATCCTCCATTGTATATAATGGCTCTAATTGACAAGAAGCCTTTTAAGAGAGTCATAATTGACACTGGTTTCTCTATCAACATCATTATCACATCCACACTTCATAATTTAAACCTTCCTCTATCTCACATCACCAAGTCATCTTTCACCCTCAAAGCATTCAATGATGCTTTGTGTTCCACGATTGGCACTATCATTTTTCCCATCGAAGTAGGGACTAAAACATTACATACAATGTTCCACATCTTGGAAGGATCCATGGCATATAATGTACTCCTTGAAAGACCATGGATGAGGGAAATGAGATGTGTCCCTTCAATACTACATCACTATTTGAAATATGTTCATAAGGGACAGGTACATTGCATACCGATAGATGTTAAACCATTTAAGTATTACAATTTTATCTCAAATCCTTATGATTCCATGCTCCCTTCCACTCATCTTTTTCTTTTACCATCATCCAATCCATCCACCACCACACTAATTTCTTCATCAAAGGATCCCATTACTGAATATCTCCCTATCACCCACCCTCATTAATATTCCACATCACCACCATATTCATCATTGACTACATGCACATGTGGTCACAGTCAGTCCACATCATCAACATCACTGTCATCCACTTCATCATCATCATCCATTCTGTAATCTTCCCAAGCCAATTCACAAGTTGAATTGATGGATTGTGAAATAATTCCATCTTCACCATCACCCGAGCCATCATTTGACCATGATTATCATATGTCATACCAATTCAAGATCCACCTCACCAATCCTAGTATTGGTGAGTATGTGGTAGATGACATCACCATTACACCTTCACCATCCCTAGTGCTAAGGATTTCGATCACCCATGTGACCCACCTTTAGCAATAGGAGCAATATACAACATGGGTTCATCTCCAAATAGCATAAATTTTGCATATGGGGGAATTGAATCTTCATGAATTCCAGCTCCCATAGAAGAACCCAAAGAACCAAAAGTTTCTAATATTTCAAACATGATGGGATTTCCATCTTGATATTTCCACATTGTTAATTGGTAAGGCTATAGCCTAGGATCACATGAACATGGAGTGCATCAACCTATCGATGTTCTATATCAAGAGGTGCACGACCGTTTAGGATTAGATTACCACCCATTACCTACCACCTCTTATTTTGAACAAGCTTTCCAAAGGCTTAACCTCAATTTATGAGAATAATCCCTCCATACTGGTAATTATGATGATGATATCTATGAAGAATTTGAGCTTATATCGATAATTTCAAATGAATCTAAAGAAGAATCAAAGCCCATCATTCCCCATTTCAAACAAGATGAGTTTTATATCAACATATTCCCCATACATGAACCCATATTTCACTTGCTTCTTCCACATACCGGGGAACTACCACGTCCATTCCATTAAGCCATTCCATAAGCTAACTTGTAACATATGTACATAAAAAAAAACAGTGGTTCTCACCACTACCAAAAAATTCAAAAAATCAATCAAAAAAATCAAAAATATGTTTTCTTTTTAGCATTGCATGTAAATATACCATTTAATAAAATATAATTTGTATTGATTGCTATTTTTCAGGTTAACCAAGCTCCTAGTACCGGTCCCTAGGTTCCATCCATTCCATCCAACCTTATCCACCTTGCCCATAAGTCAATATGAATACTATTGATTTATTTACCCCGCTTCGTAATCCATATGATATGGCTAAGCCAATTCCAATTGACATAAGCCTTATTGATATGGATCATATCTCCTCACCTCCAACCTTTGCCAAAATTGTCTTGTCCAAGGAATTTTTAAGGGCTTCATCCAACTACATTCCTCCATTACCTCCGCATTTGCGTTCACATTCACCATAATATCCTAAGTTTTTTAAGGCAGAAATAGATGAAGATAGGCCAAAAGAGTTTGATGATATCTTAGATGATATTCATTTGATCCCTACATCCCATCAACTTGAGGAAGGTTCCCACATGTCTATTGAAGATACTATTGATGTGGACCTTATTTCAGATAAAAACAATCCCCAAATTATCAAGCTTGAAAAAAGTTTATCACCTGATGAACAAGAGCAATTTATTACTCTCCTCAAGAGGAATAAGGGTATATTTGCATGGTTATACAAGGACATGCCTGATATTAACCCTATTTTGGTTATCCACAATCTTACCTTACAGCCTGATGCTAAGCTCGTCAAACAAAAACTTAGGAGAATGCATCCTACTATGGCCCTCTTGGTAAAAATAGAGCTTCAAAAACTCTTGGACATGAACTTCATTGTTCCTATAGACTATCTTAAGTGGATTTCAAACATGATACCCATTTGCAAATCTAACGGGGTGATATGCGTATGCACTAAATTTTGAGATATTAATAAAGCGTGTCCTAAGGATGACTTTCCTATCCCAAACATTGATAATATTTTTGATACTTGCACTGGCCATGAAATGCTTTCACTCATGGATGATTTTTTAGGATACAACCAAATTTGAATAAATCCTGATGACCAACACAAAACAACATTCACTACACCTTGGGGAACTTTTTGTTACAAGGTGATGCCTTTGGCCTCAAAAATGCAGGTGCAACTTATCAACGTACCATGACATATATTTTCCATGACTACATGCATAATATTATTGAAGACTATGTGGATGATCTCTTGGCTAAATCTAAAACTCGACAAGAACATATTGGTGGATTGGAGAAAGTTTTTGACCGAATATTTGAACATAATGTAAGGTTAAATCCCAAGAAATGAGTCTTTGGATTTACTTCAGGAAAACTTCTAGGATTCATTATCTCCAAAAGATGCATTGAGGTGGACCCTAACAAGGTCAAGGCTATCTTAGATATGCCTCCCCCAACTAACTTAAAGGAATTTTGTAGTTTACAAGGAAAGATCCAATCAATCCATCATTTTATTGCACAACTTTTTGATAAATGTAGGCCATTTAATAACCTACTACAAAATGGGGTGCCAATATTTTGGATAGATGAATGTCAGAAAGCCTTCAATGACATTAAGCAATACCTAGCTTCTCTACCAGTATTAGCTCCTCCTCATCCAAGGATCCCATTTTATATTTACATCTCAACAACGGATTTTGCCTTAGGGACAATGATTGCACAAAATAATGAACAAAATAAAGAGCAAGCTATCTACTACATTAGTCAAACATTGGCAAGCTATGAAACTAAATCAAGAGCATCCTAGAATCATTGCTTCCAAATGGGTGAAAGGCTTACATTTGAAAATCTTGTGCCCTCCATCAATAATTCGGGTAGTGTTTGATGCTACAATAGGAATTAGGCCTATATAACCTAAAGGAGAATAGATAGAAATAAATTATCATATTTTCTATTTACCCCAAGAAAAGGGGTAAGCTTATCATAGCTGTTGACAATGATTCATAAGGACAAACATAATTTTGACAAGATCAAGGGATCTACGATCTCTGAGATCTTATGTTAATTTTAATTATGATTTGATATTATGACCACCCCCTCAAAAAATGAGTCGATGAGGGTAATGACAATGATTAAAGCGATGATGTCGCTTAACCACCATGGATGATCTGAATAGATTTAGATTTGAGCATATTAATGCCCTAGCTAGGCTTAGTTTAGCTTCTGATTCCAACTATTAATAGTATTTGCACATTTCTATCACATGGAGTAGTCAGACTGTAATAGCCATCTTAAGGAATCAAATTGATACAAATCCAATTAGATTTGTGTTGAATCAAATTATCGATGATTTGATGAAAGATGTCATAGGAGAAATGACATGCAATACCTCATTCTTGTGGAGCAGTCCGACCTTGAAGGACTTATTAGGGATTGAAGGGAAGCATATCAGATTAGTGATGATAATTTTTCCCTAAATTTCCTTATGGTAATTTACTCATCTTTTCGGATTGCATGGAGCGCAAGTCGCTGCAATCGCTAAGTGTATAGGGTAAATTACTGAATACGAGGTGCATTTGATGTTTTTAATTATATGATTTTATTTTTGTTAATTTGGATTTTTTTAATAGATCGTGGTGCTTTGAACATCACCAAATTTGCAACATTGATTACTTTTTTTGAAAATTTTATCCAATGGGAGTCATTAATTTGTCTTTTTAGACCTTCCCACGATGGTTTTTGACTAGATTTGCTACCAGTTGCAAACCGCGGCTAGGATCTGCAGTTCCCAATTACAATTTTAGGAATCATGGCTAGAGCCTAGAGTCCACGCGAAATAAGAAAAGCTTATAAAAGGCTCAATTTTCAAATTTGTTTCATTATTCCTTGATAGTGACTTGGCAATTGGAGAGCTCTGATAGTGAAAGCTGAAAATGGACCTGACCCTACCTGATAGTGCGCAGGTAAGCTTCATCCAATCGAGGCAGAGGTGAGGGAAAGGTAATTCAAAACCAAGACCTTGCATTCATTACTAGTAAAATTAAACTCATTAAGAAATGGGCTAACTGAACCTAATTAAACTTCTAGTAACGAACCTCATGCTAGATTAGGCTAGTTTAGACTTTATTTTTTTTTCATTTTTTAGCCGTGGAAAATGACTAGGCGGGATCTCAATCAAAGACCGCAGGTACCAACTATGGTTCCCAATTGATCAATTGGGGACCATAGCTGCCAGCTACGGTTCACATTTAAAATCCCAACAATCAATTTTTTACCGCATGCGGACCATAGGGTTGACCCGCAGTTCACAAACTTTGGGAAAATTTTATCAAATTTTTAATTTTTCCAAGGTTTAATAGGCAAATAATGTCATTTAATGCATTTTTTACTTGTCTAAGTGACATTTTTAATTTTTATGACTGCCTGATGATGTTTTTTTGTACTTTTATCAGTTTTTCGATGTTTTTGACTATTTTTTGGTCATTTTTAAATGTTTTTACTTGTTTTTAGTTAGCTTTTTCCTTATACTATACCTTTATTTCATAGGTTGACCTCTAGAGCTCATGAGTCTGACATCCTTAAGACTCTTTGTAGAGAGATCACTCCCAAGAAGTGAAGATGGTTTAGAGCCATTGGCTTTGGCTACATCTTGGATCTATCCATGATTAGGGTGGATCAAGCCTACTTGACTACATTGGCTCGGTGCTGGAATGCACGGACCAACACATTTCACCTACCTACAGGGGAAATTATTTTAACCCTAGAGAATGTCTACAGGATCTTCAAGATCCCCATTGATGGTGAGGCCATCGTCTCTTCTATTTTTGGGGTCAAAGGGCCCATTTTTTATTCTATCTTCGATGACCAGAGCTAGGAGGCTCAGCGCAGTATCGATCATGGAAGAGTCCATATCAGATACTAGCAGGGGCAGAACATATTCTCTATGTGGGAGGCTATTTTTATGCACTTGGTGGTGCAAGTTGTTCTTCTAGACTCCTCGGGCATGAGGATTCCTTGGAACCTCCTAACCACTGTCTAGAGAGTGGTTCAGAGCTCAGTGGATCAACCACTATGACTAGCCTGGGGGAGCACCCTACTCTGCCAGATATATAGAGAGTTATACCAGATCATAGATTAAAAATGTTGAGGCATCAGTTTTAGCCTACTACTTTAGATTTGGGGCTAGAAGCACATCAGGATAGAGAATATGAGAGAGCTACCACTGCACATCACAAATATTGATGATGATCACCAGTGTTATGCTGCCTACTGGACTCACAAGGAGGAGGGGTTTAGGAGTAGGACCTATGCTGGTGATGTCCAACATTATATTACCCAGTTTGTAAGACTCGACCCAGATGATATTAAGTGATGGCCATACATCGATTTCCCAGCATGGGCTAAGGCGGGCGAGTGGCTTTGATAGGCTCACTGAGATAGGTGGATACTTAGTCAAAATGCCGAGATTAGAGAGTATCAATTCTACTCTCACATCTTGTATCATTTTGGCATAGTGTAGGAAATATTGGAGATCCTATTTGTGTATCAACGCTTGGCTCTAGAGTGGGATCTACCATGGATTCAATATTTGGCTCTAAGGGACAAGCCAAATGACTTTTGGGAGTATGAGGTTGACAGGGCTGCTACCACCCCAACATATGATAGATGGTGGTCCATGCTATGGTGGCATGGATCAGGGCCTCTAGGTAGAGTTCCAGAATAGGTAGAGGTAGAGGTAGATCTTGATGGGCGTAGGATGCACCAACGGATAGAGGGCGGATGAGTGTAGCACCCTAAAATTGGCACAGTAAAACCTTAATAATTACACTTGCTCTAGTAAATATTCAAATTCAAATTTTAACCTCCAAAACCGCTCCCAAACCGTCGCTTAATCCGTTTCCTCCTTTCTCGTGCCATTTTTAGAGTTTGTTTTGACCGTTTGACGATATCATCGTCGATCAGATGATATCGCCTTAGATCGGACGATTTCGTCTAGGCTAGGACGTCCAGATGATCTTGTCCCAAAACTGATTTTTCACAATTAGTCTCTGTTCCAACGGTGTCTCTAATCCGGGCAGAAGCATGTCTGCACCGTTAGAGACCCTCCCCATTGGAGATCTCCCAAATAGGGATGATCTCCAACCTCCTAACCTCCCTCCTAAGCCTATTTAATCCTAGGCCCTCCCCTTAGCATCCCCCCCGGCTGAAATTCCCTGTAACTTGACTTCACATGCATTAAGACATCCTAAATTTTTATTTGCACTTGTTCTATTCAAATTTTGTTGCAGGTACCTTAGTATTTTTTAGTCGGAGCAAGCTTACATCGTCGTAGACGATCCTGTTCAGATCGGAGGCGATCCTGTCGAATCAGAGACGATTTCGACTGCAGTACACATTGGGGGCAATAAATGCCCAAAGTTTGCATTTTCTTCACCTTTTTCTACTATTTTATTCTGCAATTAGCTAGTTTATTTATTATTTTTTGCTATTCTACATTTTGGAGTTCACCCATGTAGCTTTAAATGCATAATTAAGTCATCAATTATCATCAAATCATTGTAGTGTATTTGTATTTTGCTTATTATCATCATTTTAATGTTATTGTTGTTATTCTACATCATTGCCCTCTGTTAGAATAGTTGCATTTTCTATGTTTTGCACCTATTTCTCTGTTTGCAGGTCTCTGACGAATTCGTCTGACGAATTCATCGAATCTCAGACGATCTTGTCTGATAGAAGACGATCCTGTCAAATCAGAGGCGATCCTGACTACTTCAAAAATTAGAATCTTCATCAGACATCCGGATCAGGTATGGCTCTTTAATCCTTATTATTTCTCTCTATTTTCTATCCTAATTTGCTTTTCTGTATTCATTTAATCTGCATCTTCATATAGAGTAATTTAGATTCATTTGGCCAAACCTAGGACTTGAATTTTTAAGGATAAAACTGAACACATCAAACACATTCCCAACCTAGGCATGGAAACTGCCACTAAATGTTTCCTGGTGAACCCACCATCCGTCAAAAAATCACCATAATACACCTCCCTCGAGAGGCGGGACCTTCGCAAGGCCTCTCAGTCCGAGGTACCGTGCCATCCTTTTCACATCCCCCTTCCGGGAGGATCCTATAGCCTGAAGGTAAGGGTGTGAAAAATTTGGAGCGATACATTTTGGTGAACCCGACGTGAATGCATTTAAAACCTTTTGAAAACAAAAAAATAAAAAATAAATAAAACAACCAAAAACATAGATGCATTTCAAATCATTTAAAACTAATAAGTTGCATATCATGTTTAGATGGTAGCTCCTAAGAAAATATTAGCAGTTACTATAAATGTTGAAAACCAATTGGCAACCATAGAAATCAATTTTGTACTTAGTGTGCCTGAAACAGATAGAAATCAACTTTTGTGGGACGAACTTGATAGAAGACTTAGTGTCATTTCATCTAGGTCAACAAAACTTAAACAAATCAAGAGGCTTGTCCTAGATAGAATCCTGGATCCTCATCAACTCGTATTTTATCATGAACTTCAGAGAGCCTGCCATAGATGGTTAGCTTATAGGAGAGCTCTTGTGTCTTCAGAATTGTTCACCTTCGAGGAATACCTCGAGAACGTAGCCATTATACACCAGTTCCTAGGTCGTGTAGAAGACCAAGAGGTTGTTCTTACAGATAGGGAAATATGGAATAGAGTTCCTCGAGCTGTGTTATATCGAGAGTATTGCCATGAGCTTTACTTCTATCAACCAACATCTGAGATAGATAATATCACTATAGCTCTTTTCATTAAATTTTTGAAGGAAAACTTTCAATTTGAAGAAGAACACTTCATGACTCCTGAAGAACTTGAGCCCATTAATGACATTTATAAATTATTTATAGAAAACTAGATCATTATTTTTAGTATTATTTCTTGCATTTATTGTGTTGTTTATCTTTACAATATTATTACAAAAACAAGAAAAACTAAAAAACATAACAAAAACCAAAACCTTTCATTTTAAATATTGTAGTAGGTATATAATTAATATATAACTTAATATTGTTGCATATATATATATATATATTTGCTGAAATCTAAATTAAGCACAATGCCTAAACTTAGGAATGGTAAACAAACTGAAGGAGAAGAAGAAGATTGGTTAGAAGATAAAACTAGAGACCCAAATGTCCTTCCTGAAGATCCAATTCCGGAAGGAGAAACTCTAGATCAACCGAGAAGATGACCTAGGTGAAGACAATGAACAAGAAGAAAATGTTAAAGAGGATGGATCCTCATCCCCTAGAGTAGCTCCAGATGGAACTATTGCTTTTGACAACGTAGATCATTTTTGGAAATTTTTCAATAATAACATTGGTGCTCTTAATATGGCAGTTCGTATTGATAAAGGGCAAATTAGTGACACTCAAGCAGCCATGGAACATATGTTTGATGTGCGCACTAATCCCTTGTCTTTCATTGATCAAGAAAGTGATAAGGCTGGACCATCCAATAGAGATATGGTCACTATGATTCAAAACATGCCAAAACAACAAGTTACCCAACCTCCTAAGGAACCTGTTATTGAGCCTAAAATAATTCCCACACAAAAGAAAACTTCCTTCACTGCTTTACTTTGCCAAACTATTGATCAATATGCTTCAAGTAAACAAAACCTAAAAGAAGCAAACACCAATTTTCAAAATCGAATCATAAACAACCAAACCCTAGTCCTCGCCCGAAACCCTTTATTTCAAAAGAAAGTGACCACCAAAGAATGGTCACTAATTCAAACATGCAAACACGTTACCCAACCTCCTAAGAACCTTATTGAGCCTAAAATCATTCCACACAAAAAAACTTCCTTCACCTTTACTTCCAAACTATTGATCAATATGCTTCAAGTAAACAAAAACCTAAAATGAAGCCAAACACCAATTTTCAACAATCTGGAATACAACATAATACAACTTCAAAATTCCTTCATAACACCTTTCCTACCAACAATTTACACAATAGCAACATAGCATCTAATCTTCATGTCCCTCCATCATATGCTCACAAATCCCATATCAATGCCCTATCGAACCAATATGGTGGGCAAACTAGTAATCTGGAAGCCATGGTGAAACAGTTAGCTTCGCGTATGGACCAGATAGATCCTTATCGTCCCTCATACAATTATCGAGAGATATGTAGTCAACCTTTGGATCCCATGGTTGTAGCACAACCGTACCCTAAGCATTTTCCCATGCCCATCCTTCCTATATATAAAGGAACCGAAGATCCCATAGAGCATCTTCGCATGTTTAGGATAGCATGTCATGATATATCACATGATGACTTGCTATTACTAAAAATGTTCCCAAAAAGTTTAGGTGGAATGGCATTAGAGTGGTACTATCAATTGCCCACTCATTCTTTGAGAAACTTTGAAGAAATAGCTGAATATTTTGTCCATCAATTTAGTGCCTACATCGAGAGGCATGTAACCATTAAAGATTTATACAACTTAAAACAAGACAAGGATGAATGTTTTGCCGATTTCTTAGCTAGATGGAGGCGGTTGACGGGAAAACTGCACTTTGTGCTACCTTATAGGGAAATGTTAGACATTTTTATCAATAATTTACAAGAACAAATATCTTATGAGTTATCAATTGCTACTTTAACTACCTTCGATCAGGCTATAGATTTAGCTCGAAGAGTAGAAGATGCCCTCATTAGGAGAGGCCAACTTAGGAAGAAGGATGATGAGAAAACATCCAAAAATCAGTATAAAAACAAACAAGTTGTAGGTGACGGAGTCATTGATAGCAGAAATGTTGCTAATATCAATGCAACGAAAACAACAAAAAAATTTATATTGAAACCGCCTGATAAACCTCCTCGAGAATTTACTAGATTGAATCAACCATTATCAACTATTTTACCTCAATTACTCGAAAGAGGTTTGATCCAATTACCAGCTATCCGAGAACCTGATCCAACTATACCCGGATACAGAGCTGACTTACACTGTGATTTCCATAGAGGACCTGGACACTCTACCAACGCTTGTAAAAGGTTGAAACATAAAATACGAGGATCTGATTGATAATAATGAAATGGAGGTGCAAGCCTTCCAACCTAAACAAAATGCTCCTAATAATCCTCAAAATACCATCCCCCAAAATCAAAATCAAAATGCTAATCAATCATTAGACATATTTCAACACCCTTTACCAAGACATGGTAAAGAGGTGGCCAATCAAATCGAACATCATAATGTCCCTCCTCCTACCCGATATGTAGGGACCATTAGTGGACATTTACTTAATCATGATCCTCAAATATTTGACACAACCTTATCCATGGTTACGACCAGGCCCCTACATAATATTCAAACTCCAGATCCTAGTGATGTAGAATCGGATCATCGAAAGTGAAATGGACATCACTTCAAACCAATCGAATAGTTCTAAAAATGAATCAGATCCTATTCAACCCATCACGGATGCTATGGTTCCAGAAGAACCATTTCCTAGAAGAGTTACTACTCTACCCTCTTCTAATAAATTCCTCCCAAATGAACAAGCCATAAACGCTTGACCGAGACCAGTTCAGCATCTTCAATATAACATTGTAGGTACCATTGGAGTCGTTACCCGACAACAGGCTCAAAATTCTCAACAAGAACCAAACCAGAATGATGGATCAGTTCCATTTATTTTGAAAAATCCCAATAAAGGGAATCATGCTTCTAATATTCAACCTAAACCCCCTTACAATATTAATGAGCAATTATCCAATACTACAGCCAGAATTTCCCTTTTAGATTTATTAAGATCTTCTCCCACCCATAGGGATGAGTTGATGCTTACATTAAGCCAAATGATGGTACCTCAAAACATTCAACCTGAAGCCATGGCCAATACTATCATCACTCGAGAAGTTGATTGTATTGACTTTCGGGATAAAGATATCCCACAACACAGTTTACATAAGGATAATCCCTTATATATTACTGCTCTAATTGGAGATGTAGCTATTAAACGAGTCCTGATTGATAATGGTTCATCTCTAAACATTTGCACTTTTGACTTCTACCAATGATTTGGCTTTAGAAGTGATGAAATGAAGAAAACTGACATGATTATCAAAGCTTTCAATGACGAAACACAAGAAACGTGTGGAGTTATTACCATCCCATTGCAAGTTGGTCCTCGAACTCTAGATACCACCATGTTTATTGTACATTGCCCCGCATCGTACAATATACTCTTGGGTCATCCTTGGATCAATGCAATGCGGGTTGTCCCATCAACTTTACACCAATGTGTTAAATTCGAATTTAAAAATCAGTTGGTCACTATCCATGGTGACCCTAGACCCTTTGATATGTGTGCTTTGGCAGAACCTTGTTGGAGTGCAATTTTGCCCCACTCTGTCATCCACACATCCTAATTCTTATTTTTCATCTAAAGCTGTGAAACACACACCCATAGCTTCATCTATTTCCCCTCCATTAATTTCATCCTCATATATAGATCAACAATCTTCTAAACAAACCACTCTAGAACCTCAAAAAGATCTTCAATCTACAACCAATCCTTCATGTTCCATCCCTATAATTTCAAAACCTATAGACCCATCTATTAACACTTCCACATTATCAACATCTATCATACCTTCCACATCTAAAGATATAGGGAATGATCCTTCTACATCTTATGCTCTTTCTGATGAACTTTTACTAGATTTATCCACAATCTTAATATCAGAAAAAACAAATACTTTCATGCAAGATTCAATTCTTTTAAATAACTTGCCGCCATCTCCTCATACTTTGGGCCTCCCACAACCTATGGGAAGTACTTACCAAGTCGGGAGTTGTGCCTTCATTTATAAAGGATATGACTGGGGAAGAATCCCTCGGAATATCACAACTCATCATGAGGGATACGCTCGATGTTATTTGACCAATGAATATATTAAAGCTAAACCCATAATGCTTAAAATGGGATATAAAGGGAAAGGCTTGGGACCTTTCCAAAATGGCATGAAAGAACCTTTCGAGGTAGAACCGTGGCCTGCCCGTTGTGGTGTGGGCCTATTTCCTAGTAAGGGTCAACCCTTTCCTTTTGAAGATGATGATCAACTCATATGTTATCAAGATTATTTGGATAGGCGTGATGATTTGCCTCTAAAAAATCAGCCATTTACATGTAACATGCTATCCATAGCTTACCCTGAAATGATTGCCGACTCCGATGAGGAGTTGGAAGGAGATATCTTCCACGATGTCTCCGTTGAAGAGATGTTACACAATGGATTTTATTTTGATGGTTCTATACCAACTATAGCCCAACTTGAGACCACTAATCCTCAAGATGAATTATCCAACTTAACCTTACAAGAATTACAAGAATTGGGCATTTCACCCGCCCCACCTAATTTTGAAAGAGATCTACACATGGAGGTAGAAAACATCATTAAAATTAATATTGGAACTGAGGATAATCCTCACATAATCAATATTGGATCAGAATTAAGTCAAGAAAAACAAGAACAATACATTGCATTCCTTAAAGAATATGAAGATGTCTTCGCTTGGACATATGAAGATATGCCAGGTCTAGACCCTTCTGTAGTCATGCATCACCTAGTGGTCCATCCGGATGCTAAACCTGTTAAACAAAAACTTAGAAAAATGCATCCCAAAGTGGCCCTGCTAGTCAAAGGGGAGTTAGAAAAACTCCTGAATGTTGTTTTTATACAAGCTATTGATTATGCTGAATGGATCTCAAATGTAGTTCCAGTCACCAAGAAAGAAGCCACCAAAGTTAGGGTTTGCATAGATTTTAGAGATATTAACGTTGCATGCCCTAAAGATGATTTTCCTCTTCCAAACATGGATCAAATCATTGAATTTACTTTCGGGAGTGGGATGATGTCCTTAATGGATGGATTCTCCGGTTATAATCAGATCAGGATAGCTCCTGAAGATCAGGCTAAAACAGCCTTTATTACCCCTTGGGGTACTTTTTGTTGGAAAGTGATGCCATTTGGCTTAAAGAACGCAGGTGCAACATATCAATGAGCTATGACTTATATTTTTCATGATATGATGCATGATATCCTACATGATTATGTAGATGATATTATAGCTCACTCTATTAATGAAGATAATCATTTAGATGATTTGAGAAAAGTTTTTAATCGATTACGAGAATATCTTATTCGATTAAATCCAACCAAATGCATATTCGGAGTTAAGTCCGATAAACTATTAGGGGTTTTAGTTTCTTTATGTGGTATCGAAATTGACCCTCTCAAGATTGTGGCTATCACTGATATGCCTACACCTACTAATATATCTGAGTTACGAAGTTTACAAGGTAAGCTTCAAGCCATCCGTCGCTTCATCGATAAGCTAGCGGACAAAACCGGTCCCTTTCTTAAACTCCTTAAGAAGGATGTCCCTTTTAATTGGGACGATGACTGTAGAGAAGCTTTTGAACTTCTCAAACAATACCTCCTTAACCCACCTGTGCTTTCACCGCCTAGACCTGATCGCCCATTTCTCTTGTATATTTCAGCTTTAGATTCTGCCTTAGGAGCTATGTTAGCTCAGCTTGATGATGAAAAGAGAGAACGTGCTAATTATTATATTAGCCGAACCTTCATCAGTTATGAAACCCGCTACACAACATTAGAAAAACTATGTCTAGCGATCGTGTTTGCTATGCAAAAATTATGCCATTATATGCTTAGTCCAGAAAATGTATGTCATTGCTAAATATGATCCCTTGTGGTATCTTATGAGTTGACCTTATTTATCGGGTCGCACGACCAAGTGGGTTCTTGCTCTAAGCGAGTTTGACCTCACGTTCATAGGAAAGAAGTCTTTTAAGGGTCAAATCATAGCGGATCAATTAGCTGCTGCACCCTTAGAGTCTACCCATCCCCTCATCATTGAGTTTCCTGATGAATGCCTTCAATTAGAGGTAGACCATATTGAACAATGGTCCTTATACTTTGATGGAGCCCGATGCATGAGTGGGGCTGGTGCGAGTATTATTTTAATATCCTCGCAAAAACATCTTATTCCTCTGTCCTTCAAATTGACATTTGCTTGCACCAACAATACTACTGAATATGAAGCTCTAATCCTTGGATTACGAGCTGCCTTGGCACTAAAAATTAAACATCTGTTAGTTTTTGGTGATTCTCAACTTGTTATAAACCAAATTAATGAAGTTTATTAGACCTAGAGATGATAAACTGTGCCCATATAAAGCCTATGTTTTACAATTAATGTCTCTATTTGATCAAGTTACCTTGGAAGCTATTCCTCGAACTTGCAACCGTGCAGGTGATGCTATGGCCGCAATCGCATCTCTCCTACCCTTGGAGTTAGATGACGAATATGCCACTATCATTATTCGTCGACTCCAAGAACCCGCTTCAAATAAGTCATGCTTAGAACCTTTGGATGTGTTTCTAATCAATGAAACTACTCCTGAACCTTGGTATACGGATATATTTGATTTTCTCCAAAATGGGACTTTCCCTACCAATTCTAATAGAAACCAACGTCGATTATTACGTAGACGAGCAAGTCGATTTGTAATAATTGGCAATACTTTGTATAGGAGATATTTTGAAGGTATCCTATTAAGATGTTTGAATTTAGAAGAATCCAAATCAGCCTTGAGTGAAGCCCACGATGGATCTTGTGGAGGACACTTCAGTGGTAGTGTCATTGCTAAAAAGCTCCTTAGGATAGGATACTTTTGGCCTACCATGGAGAATGATGCACATGATTATGTGCGCCATTGCGACAAGTTCCAGAAACATGCTGACCTTGTCCATGCGCCTGCATAAGAACTATAGGCTATTTCATCTCCTTGGCCCTTTTCAAAATGGGGTTTAGATATTATTGGCAAAATCAATCCTATGTCATCTGATGGACACAAATTCATCATAACTGCCATCGAGTATTTCACGAAGTGGGTTGAAGCTATGCCTTTAGCTTCCTGCACTGGCACACAAGTCTCTAAATTTATTTTTAATCAAATCATTTGTAGGTTCGAAATTCTTGCAAATCTCATCTCTGATAATGGAACTTGTTTCAAAAATAAAGATGTTAAAAAATTATGCCAAAAATATAAGATTCAACATCGCTGGTCCACTCCCTATTATCCTCGGGGTAATGGTCAAGCGGAAGCATCTAACAAAACCTTAATCAAAATTCTCAAAATATTGGTCAATAAAACGGCCGAGACCGGCACATTCAGTTATATCCGGCCTTGTGGGCCTATCGAACTAGTGTTCGAACCCCCACTGGAACTTCACCTTTTGTTTTGGTTTATGGTGCTAAAGCCGTTTTTCCCTTTGAATTAGAAGTTCCTTCTTTGGCTCTACTACTTCAAGATACCGAAGTAGGAGATGAATATCGAGCTGGCAGACTCAGTCAGCTGGAACTCCTAGATGAAAAGCGCATCAATGCTTTGGAGCATCTCCGTGCCTACCAAAACAAGCTTAAAAGATCATATGCTAAAAAAGTTCATCATCGATCCTTTGAGATCGGTGACCTTGTTTTAAAAGAAAATAAAAAAAATACTAATGCAACTAAGGACCTTAAAGGTAAATTTGAGCCCAACTGGCTTGGACCATACATTATCACTGCTAAATTTGAATCAGGAGCATACAAATTATCTACCTTAGATGGTAAAGAACTCAAAGAACCCATGAACATTTTGCATCTTAAACGTTACTATGTATAAATTTGGTCATTTCATCCTTGTATATATTTGTTTAAAATATTTCAAAATCATTATCTTGTATTTCTTTCAATTTATAAATTCAAAAACACCAAAAACATTCATAATCATCAAAATCTTCAAAACTATTTGTTGTATTTATTTATGGCACTTGTTAATTCTTTCAAAAACAAAACAATAATAATAACAATAAAAACAACAATATTCTTGACTCTTTCGAAACCAAAACAACATAAAGAAGAAAGAAAGAGTCAACATTCTCAAAACTTCTCAAAAAGTATTTATATATATATTTCTTCTTACAAATGTTGCAGTTATATGTTTCAAATTATTTTGGATAAATTAGCATTTATTTGGAATCCCTCACTTTCACAAACACAAAATAAATATCTTGATTTTTATCTGGCATGATTACTAATCTCTCTTATATCAAAGTTCACAAAATTCAATTAAATAAAGTTTGAGCACAGAGAATTGATCTTGTTATTTACTTAAACCAAGCACATCCTTTCACAATAAAATGATTATATTTGTAATTTCCATGCTTTGCTACATAGTAGAAGTGGTTTCTTGAGCGAAAAGTTTCCCCTGCTATCCTATCATGCACATGGTCTAGAATCTTTGAGAATTGGCAAAAGGACAAGCTCACCCCTACCCAGAATAAAAATCCCTTGCTCTATAGCTAATCCGAGCAAGTATCCCTAGCATAGAACAAAAAAAAAAAGCAAAGTTCAAGAAAAAGAAAAAAAAAAAAGTTATTTTATATCATTACAACAATGTTCCAAGCATTATCTCCAAAAGAAAGCAAAAATACAAAAGAAAAGCAAAATAAAGCAAAAGCAAAAGCAATAAAATCCCTTTCCCTACCCTTTGAAAAGAAAAGAAGGGTTGATGAGCTTGAATCCCTGGAATTCTCAATTATTCGAAAACCGTGAGGTAAGCCCCATAACAGGTGGTTTGTGCCCAACTCTGCTTGGCCTTGGGTAACTCCTAGCGTGGCGATATGTCTGTCACATTAGCGACCTTCTTTTGTACAGACCTATGTCTGCTTATGGATTAGCTAGCTCTTGATAATCCGACTTACATAGTAGTCTAGTATGGTTATATGCATCTACATCATGGTTAATGAACACTTATTTGGTTCATTCAAATCACTTGTATCATATTATCTTGCTCAAAACTGGTAAATGAACAATGCAATTGCACACACATTTGTATTTGAGAGATTTTGTGTATCATTAGGATAAATCAAGATTGGTAATGAACTCACATACGCACATGGGATTCCTTATAAATCTAACTTTTGTCTTTAAGATTCTTTGAAATATTTTTGCAAATTGTTTGGAATCAATTCATTTTCTTCTTTGAAGAACAGTTTTTTAGTATAAAGACAACTACATGCATTATCAAAAATCAAAATCATTTTCAAAAACATACAATCAAAACACACATATATATATATATATATATATATTGTCGACTTTCACGACGATGGTATAGTTCCAAAACCAAAATTAGAATTTTATGCCTAGCGCAAGTCCTCATCTTCATATTTTTTGACTATTTTCAACAATTAAAAATCAACCATGCAATAAAACTATTATATTATTTTCTTCTTTGGATTTCGCGATGATGGTATAAGTCTATACCTACATATTCTATGCCTAGCGCAAACCATTTTACCAATTTTTATTCCCCATTTATTTTCATGAAAACCATATGACTTAAATCATTATGTTACACAATTATGCTTTACAAACAAACAAACACATTATCACTATTTCATGTCATTATGTCAACCTTCAAATTTGCAATGATGGTATAATTCCTAGGGAATTATCCAAAAAATTTATCACACTTAGGAATTTATGCCTAGCAAAAATCATTTTAACATTATTTCATGCATACTATTTTTATGAAAATCTGAAAACAAACCATCATCATCATCATTTGCACCATTGCACCAAAGTCTTAAGACAGTCTCTTAAGCACTCTTTTCCTTTTTAACAATATTTCTATACTGGGATTAGCTTGACGACCGAGTGAGCGGCGACTCCATGAAATGGTCTATAATAGCGACAATGTCCTTTGAAATTATTGTTAGAAGTCTCTTTTATTTTTTTATCAATCATCACATCACAAACAACCAATTTGTTACATCAGATTATTTCATTTAAATTTTTCAAGCATGACATTTCAACCATAATATTTCCAACGACGTAATTACATGAATCATCAAATCAATTAATCAAAACATTAAAGCATCATAAAAATACATAAGACACAAGTCATATGATCAAAAAAATATCTCATCTCATATATATATCAACAATATATACATCATCTCAAAACTGGATTGGTATGCCACAATTTGTACCTCGGCATACTCAATCCTCTATCAAAAATAATAAATACTATATCTCAATCTGTACAGTGCAGTGCAGTAGTCTAGCCTCGAGAACCCCTCGAGCTCTCAGCCTCATCTCCTCCCCCGCCCTGAGGTGGACGAGGTGGCCCCATCACAGTATGAGTGGTACTGCGAGTCCTAGTCGTCGATCGGGACGAAGTCCTCGATGACCCCATCCTGATCGGATCCGTGATGTTAGTCGGCAGTGGTAATCTCTCCTCCTCTGGCACCATCTGGTAGTATAATGTCTGGTAAAAAGTGATCTGGGCAATAGCCCATGCTAGCTCTCGAGTGCTCGCCCCTTCGCCCCGTGCTCTGAGGCATGCAATCTCATCTTTGAGCTGTGTCACCTCAGCTCGGTGTCGTGCAGCCTCCTCCTGTAGGGTCTGCACCTATGCCTAGAGACGGACTGTCTTCGCTCGGAGAGTCGCTGTCTCGTTGCTCTCCCCAGTGTCGACACCCTTGCCCTTATCGGGCGATGGTGGCCTCTCTCTATGGAGAAGGGGGTCTCTCCTCCCTCCTCTCCCACTGTCGTGGCCTCTGTTGAGCCTGTGGCCTCCTCTGCTCTCTCCCATCATGACCTTGGGCTACCTCCATAGCCGCATGGTGCCACCTCCCCATTCGATGCACAACTACGTGAATCGGACCCTGAGCCCTCGTCATCCGAGGAGGGCGGATGCCTACGTACCAGGCATCGTAGCCGTCAGCTACCCCAATGTCGTCCCCATCCACTAGCTGAATGGGGGCATCATCCATGTCCTGACTCCAGAATCACTGCATATCTGGAGCCCCACTGACCGTAGTGTTATCCCGGATAGTCCAAGAAAACTCATAATCCCTGAGAGATGGGATCCCCTACTGTAGACCGAACTATCACAAAACTCGGTCGTAGCGGTGGAGCTCCACCTCTCCCCTCTCCATCCTTAGCCAGCAAACTTGCCTGATGCGAGCCAGCTCCTGTCCATCCTCGGCCCACCCTGGATGGTCCCTCCAAGGCCTCCAGGTGATCTGGTCCGGGACAAGGTCATCCAGTAGTCTCCGGGACATCGGCAGATCAATCCATCGCTGTGCCCCTCTTCGGAGCCACCAGTAGAAAACTCGGGGCCTCTCCCCATCAACCCCTATCAAAGGAAGCCCTACCGGCCTCCGCATTGCAATGTGCTCCCAGCACCAAACCTGTAGTAACGATGTCATCACCAGACATCGGCCGCCCTTGTACACGACCCCATGCAGGATCCTGTACAGTCGGCATAGAACAAAGCTGCCCCAAGAGAACTCTGTAACCATGGTCTCGCATGTCGCAGATCACATCTACTAGCACCCATGGTACCCTGCACCTACTCTGGTGGCACAACAGAAGTCCACCTACCACTCCGGCCAAAACTTGTGTGAGTCTAGATGCCCCAGGCATCTGACATAGTGCCTCGATGTTCACTTCGCCCTTCTCCAGGGCGAAGCTCGGATCGCCACACAACCGCATCATAGCATGGCCCTGATTGGCCGTAGGAGTGATCAACCATCCTTGTATGGGGATCCTCAAAATCCTCCATACATCCTCTAATGTGGGAGTCATCTCCCCTATGGGTAACCAAAAATAGGAAGAACCCGGATACCACCTCTCTGCTAGGGCTGTCAGTAGCCCCATGTCTATAGAAACTTGTGGCATATCTACCACATGCTGTAAGCCGGCCTGAGCCAGCTGATCCTGCTCTGCCTATGATAGAGCGGCCAAGTCATCTCTCAACCCGCCATATTTCCATTCTCTACTCTTTAGCAAACCTCTCTACAACATAAACAACAACACAATAACACAAAATCATTAATAACAACTCAAGTGATTAATAATGCAAGTAAAATCAGTTCAATTTTATACAAATGATGATATCGTCCACTATTGGACGATATCGTCCCAAATTTGAGCAAAATCATCTCCGATTTTGCAAGCCAAAATCGTCCCTTATTTGATGAAATCGTCCCCCTTTCACCGATTTCGCCCTTAGACGAAATCGGCGAACTTGAGATGATTTTGTCGAAATCGGGACGATTTCGTCCCGATGACGTCGACGGCCCAAAAATGGCCGCGATGCTCAAAAATTGATCAAAATTCACCTAAAAAGCATGTAAATTCAACTTAAACCATTCTAAACTAAGTTTAGACTCTTACCCGTAGCCCGCGCCGGACCTCTGTCGATCTGTGCGTTGTCTCCACCATTTTTGCTTGCAGAGCTCTAAAAAACCAAAAAATGAACAATAAAAATGAATTAGGGTTTTACCCTATTTTTCTTAATTTTATTCAAAACACAATTAAAAACATTTTAAAATTTTGCTTTTTCGCGTTTTTACCTCAAACGTTCGATTTGGGTAAAAACACGGAGGGGGCACCATAGTAAGCTGTCGTACGATTCGACCAAGAATCGTTGCCTAAAAATGGGAATAATTTTTGCTTTCTCATAGATCGAGAAGAACTCATCTTTAACGCATTTTCTTTAGAAAATTCGCTAAAGAGGGGGCAAAATGTAGCACCCTAAAATTGGCACAGTAAAACCTTAATAATTACACTTGCTCTAGTAAATATTCAAATTCAAATTTTAACCTCCAAAACCGCTCCCAAACCGCCGCTTAATCCGTTTCCTCCTTTCTCGTGCCATTTTTAGAGTTTGTTTTGACCGTTTGACGATATCGTCGTCGATCAAACGATATCGCCTCAGATCGGACGATTTCGTCTGGGCTAGGACGTCCAGACGATCTTGTCCCAAAACTGATTTTTCATAATTAGTCTTTGTTCCAACGGCGTCTCTAATCTAGGCAGAAGCATGTCTACGCTGTTAGAGACCCTCCCCATTGGAGATCTCCCAAATAGGGATGATCTCCAACCTCCTAACCTCCCTCCTAAGCCTATTTAATCCTAAGCCCTCCCCTTAGCATCCCCCTGGCTGAAATTCCCTGTAACTTGACTTCACATGCATTAAGACATCCTAAATTTTTATTTGCACTTGTTCTATTCAAATTTTGTTGCAGGTACCTTAGTATTTTTCAGCCGGAGCAAGCTTACATCGTCGTAGACGATCCTGTTCAGATCGGAGGCGATCCTGTCGAATCAGAGACGATTTCGACTGAAGTCCACATTGGGGGCAATCAGTGCCCAAAGTTTGCATTTTCTTCACCTTTTTCTGTTGTTTTATTCTGCAATTAGCTAGTTTATTTATTATTTTTTGCTATTTTGCATTTTGGAGTTCACCCATGTAGCTTTAAATGCATAATTAAGTCATCAATTATCATCAAATCATTGTAGTGTATTCATATTTTGCTTATTATCATCATTTTAATGTTATTGCTATTATTCTACATCATTGCCCTCTTTTAGAATAGTTGCATTTTTTGTGTTTTGCACCTATTTCTCTATTTGTAGGTCTCTGATGAATTCGTCAGATCTCAGACGATCTTGTCTGATAGTAGACGATCCTGTCAAATCAGAGGCGATCCTGACTACTTCAAAAATTAGAATCTTCATCAGACATCCGGATCAGGTATTGGTCTTTAATCCTTATTATTTCTCTCTATTTTTTGTCTAATTTTGTTCTTTTGTATTCATTTAATCTGCATCTTCATATAGAATAGCTTAGATTCATTTGGCCAAACCTAGGACTTGAATTTTTAAGGATAAAGCTGAACACATCAAACACATTCCCAACCTAGGCGTGGAAGCGCCACTAAATGTTTCCTGGTGAACCCACCATCCGTCAAAAAATCACCATAATACACCTCCCTCGAGAGGCGGGACCTTCGCAAGGCCTCTCAGTCCGAGGTACCATGCCATCCTTTTCACATCCCCCTTTCGGGCACGGATCCTATAGCCTGAAGGTAAGGGTGTGAAAAATTTGGAGCGATACAATGAGACAGAGAGGCCACCACCAAGGAGGCTCCTAAAGTCGACCCTGATGATGAGGCTCTAGAGAAGGGTGAGGTCCCTCATGAAAGCATAGAGGGGCTGCTACTAGATCAGGTTGCTAACTTGTAGAGTCATCTGGGCAGATACATTACACAATATATGGAGCGAGACACCACTATTGCCACCTTGAGGGCCCAGCTAACTGATAAAGATCATAGGTTGACTCAGGCAGAGCAGGAGATCACTAGCCTGACTACATAGGCTACGACAATAGAGGGGAGGGTCTAGGAGCTTACTAGTGCATGTGATTTTGTAGAGGCATGACTGGCTACAACTATAGTAGAGAGGGACTTGGCCCAGGCTCACAAGGGAGATCCTTCATCTTCACGTGTTGTCATGGCACCACCTGCAACACCAGTGCTAATGCTACTTGGCGACCATGATACCATGTCAGAGATCTAGTGCTTACAAGCCCTCATGGAGGAGGGCAATGACATACATACTAGCAGGGTAGCCCATATAGACCAGCTGGAGGGATACATTAGGTTTATTGGTGGCATGATCCCAGAGGATTATCATGCTATAGGGTCTCAGCAAACCAGGTTCAGGACTATAGGGCAGTCCACAACTAGCTCTAGCCAATGGATCCATAGGATAGAGGATGCATAGGTCCTCTAGCACACATGGTGATAGCTCACACAAGAGCAATAGGGAGATAAGTAGGGCCTCTAGCCATAGGACTAGCTACTTGGACATACCTATCTCTCATGCGCTAGGCTTCCTCAGGCTATGTGGTACATAAGGTCCTCAGTAGGGTGCACAATAGGGGCTAGATCTGACTATAGAGCAGGCTTCAAGTCACAATAATGAGAGAGGTGGTGAGAGCTCTAGTTTAGGGGGAGTCAACCAGAGCTAGGTCTCTTGTCTAATCACAACTACTTTTTGTATATATATCATTTTTGGTGTAAGGTCGAGGACCTACACAATTATAGCCTATGGGCCTTTTGTACTCTTCTGATGTACTCTTGAGACACATATATATGATATGACTTGATCATTTATGGCTCATGATGTGTACTTTATTTATATATTTTTATTTTATGTTTATTTTATGCACATGAATGCAATGCTTATGTTAATTTGATGCTATATGATGTGATGTATGGATGACATGCACTAGATAGCTATTTAATTTATGGTGATGGTATGTAGTGATCTATATTTTTTTATATGTGCGATGTATGATGGATACAAATGGATGCAATGTTTTCTCTTAACACATATTTGATATTGATTTATTATATGCATTAATGTATGTAATTATTTATTTATACGATGGTAATCTAATGTAAATGAACTTGTATGCTTTAATCACTTAAAACATAAGGAATGAATGCAAATATGTTTATCAATATAATGGATGACACCACAAAATGTATAAAAATAATGAATGTAATTGAAAATCCTTAATATAATAATTTAATCAATTAATCACCCATATATGAAATGTAATGAATGTAGTTGTTTGATGCAAATGATATAATGTGTCATTCTATTTTCTTTTGCAAATTTTGAAAAATGTGCACGATATAGTCAGTGGCCGTCTAAATATTATTTCTAATATCCATTTGGTATCTATCCTATTTTTTAATCATGCTCTATATGATGATGCATCATGGACTCGATACTTTGCAATTTGATGATTTATCTGGTTTGCGATATTTGATATTTTGTTGCTATGAGAGATTTTTTTTTTTTTTGAGGTTTTCCATGAGACTCAAACACCCTAATAGACTTATCAAAATTTGCATACTAACCACACTAGACTTCTGAGATAAAAGGCTTTTGCTAGGATAGGCCCTAACTGTTCATTATCCCTGTGTGTGCACATGATTATTTTAAGATAAGACATGAGTGTTCCCTGATGTCAAGCGGGATTCTTTCAGCCCATTGCTAAGATAGGGGTTCCACAAATGTCTTATCCAATCTCAATTTTAGATTTTTAGTTGGACTAAGCCACTAGGCAATGCAGGACACCTGAAGCTAGATCTTCCACATTCAAACATTGGTCTACCCATAAGCGATATGTAAGTGTATCAGACATATCATCATGCATAAGGTATAGTAGTGCCCACAATTCTAGGTATTCAGGCTCCTTCCTTTCTATCCTTCAATTTTCAGGATACTTGATCATATGTAGTGAAGCAAGGGAATCGATTCCATATTCATTTTGAACTATCTTTGGATCTTCATTTGATCTCTCTTCAATCTGGATTTTGGATCTTCATTTGATATCCACTCAAACTTTTATTTATGATATTCATTTGATCTTCACTTTGAACTTGATTTAAGCCTGTTTTATGATCTTCATTCGATCTTTACTTTTTGGCATTTACATTTGATAATTTTCTTCAGAAACTTTCCTTTGGAGGATTTAATTGGGAAAACTATTTCTGGTATATCGATTGAGAATATTGATCTTATGATATCAATATGGGATATCAACCTGAGAAGTCGATCTATGATATCGATCTAGGGTATCAATCATGAGGATTGATGTGGGATATCACTCTGGGATATTGCTCATTTTATCGTAAGCAAGGTATTCTGAATAGGGAACTAACATGTCCTTTTGCCAATTGCCAATATTTCCCATATCGTTCGCACAGAGGGATAAGCAAGAATAACTCTTTTTGCTTCAGGATACCCAGTCCTACTTCACGACTTTCATATTCCCCTAGTCCTTGTTAGGATTGTTTAATTTGTTGACTAGGCTTCTGATATGCTAAGGGCTGTACTAACTGAACCTTAGCTACAAAAGCAAAGTAATATTTCTACCAACTCTTGATAAAACCACTAGGTATGACTGAGTGATTGAAAAACCCTAGTATATCTCCATAGCAACATTATAGGTTGTGCTGAAAAATACAATTACTCACATGAATGATGGATCATGATAAATGTAGAGATGCATGATTTAAACTAAAACATGGTGTCTTTTATAAGACTGACAAACATAATGCCTTCTATTATGGAATGCAACGAATTACGAATGCCTATATGCAATGTAGTAATGCAGCGAATGCATGTGTGAATGCAAAATGAGAATGCAAAATGAGAATGCAAAATTCAAATGCAAAATGCAAATGTTTTTGGATTTTATGCTTTATCCATTTTTTTGGATTTTATTAATTTTAATATTTTTATGAGTTTTGAGCCTCATATCTGACCAAACGATGAGTAAATGCCTCTGGAGCCTTTAGGTTGACCAAGAAATTTTTGAAATCCTTGGAGCTTTTAGGATTGACCAAAGGGATTATGGGTACCTTTGGGGCATTTTGGGATGACCAAGCGATTTTGAGAATCCTTGGAGCTTTTGGGTTGACCAAGCAGTTTTTCATAAACTCTTGGTACCTTTTGATTGACCAAACTACTCACAGATGATCTTGGAGCCTTTTAGGATGACCAAGCGATTATAAGCAAATACTTAGGGATTTTAACTAACAAGACCAAGCGATTTTAGGAACCCTTGGAGCCTTTTGGGATGACCGAGCGGTTTTAAACAAAACCTCAAAGTTTTATGAGGTTGACCAATGGGCTTATCGATGCCTTTGGGGCTTTTTGATTGACCAAACCATTGATGAGAGTGTTTGGAGATTTTGAGGATGACCGAGTAGTTACAAGCAACTATCAGAGCCTTTTACTATGCTCTTCAAGCATAAAACACCTTAAGATGGATGATTTTGAGAGGTTCAAGCTCTTCAACACCCCCTAGCGATGTTAAGCAATAGGTACCCAGACCTATATTTTTAGATATTATGTAGGGTCCTAGCCAATTGGCCATGAATTTGTCTCACATATCTGGTGGTAAGAGTTCTATTGGTTCTCTTTCAAGAAAAGATCCCCAACTTCAAAGTCTCTCTAGTGGACTTTGATATTGTAAGCTTGCTTTAGTCACTCTTGATAAATGTGGAGATGCTCCAAGGCATTCACGTGATGTTCATCAAGAAGCATCAGTTGATCCAATCGAGCTTGTCATGCAATGTCGTCATCGATCAAATCTTTCAATGTGACGTGCAAAATTAGAATTTCTAATTCCAAGGGCATAATAGCCTTAGTTCCATATACTAGTGAGAATGGTGTTGCCCCAGTGGGCATTTGAATACTAGTCCTGTAATCCCATAATGCAAGGGGCTACTAGATATGTCAGTCTTTGTGGTTTTATTAGACCATATTTTTCAATATGGCCACCACTGTCTTATTTGAAGCCTCAGCCTTCCCGTTTGCTTATGGATATTATGGATTCATAAAACTATGTTTGATTCTATATTTAGATGTCAAAGCTCTCACATTTTTGTTCTTGAAAGACGTTCCATTATCCAATATTATTTTGGATGGAATCCCAAAATGACTTATGATATACTCTAGTATAAAATTTGCTATACAAGCTCTAGTTGTCATTGTTAAGGGTATTGCTTCCACCCACTTTGTAAAATAATCAGTAGTTGTGATTATAAATGTATGTCAACCCGATGACGGAGGAGAGATCTTGCCTATAATATCTAATCCCCACTAAGAAAATGGCCAAGCCACTTGAATGGGCTGTAAGTCCTACGATGGCAAGTGCGTAAGATTAACATGATGCTGGCATTTAACGTATTTCTTGACATACACATTGCACTCCTTCTCCATAGTGGGACAATAGTATCCCATTCAAAGGATGTGCTTGATGATGGCCATGTCACTCAAATGGTCATCGCATGTACCATCATGAGCTTATGAAATCACCCATGATGCCTCTTGGGGCTCTAAGCAATGAAGGAGAACTCCATCATAGCCACATCAGTACAAGATGTCTCCTATTAAGAAATATTTAATCACTTTCTATTTAAATGTGCACTTCATAGTATGCGACAATCCTTCTGGGATTATACTAAGTTTTAGGAAGTCTTTAATTTGCGACATCTAATTTTTATTAGCTTCAGCTTCAATTGCTAAGATGACTTGATCCCCCTGCGTATTTACCTTTATAAATGCAAACTCACAAATAACCCTGTGGTGAATGGTAGTACCACTCCCCATAGGACTCTAAGAGGTTAATGAACCATAGAGTGCCTTCTTAAGAAAGTCTTCAGCTTTGTAGAACCATTCATATTTTAGTTCTACACTGATCATGTTGACCGATTCTCTGTTATCATAGGTTGCACACTCTACTGCTGGATGTGAGAGCATCTTAACATGGATGGTAGTGAAATCAGTAGATGGATTTTGAGGGATTAAAAATACCAAAGAATCCATGGTGTCTACAAACATATTTGATGATCAAGGGATTGCCTCAATGTAATACCATTCAAATTTGGCCAAATATGTGTCAACTAGATATTTATAGGCTTTCAGTACGGCTTATCAACACTGAAAAAGACCCTTAACTTGATTTACTATGAGCAAGTATTCGCCAAAGATGTCAAATATCTTAATATTCATGGCGATGGCTATGTGGAGGCCCAACATTAGGGCTTCATACTCAGCATTGTTGTTGGTGCATAGAAAATCCAACTTGAACGACAAGGGCATTTGGAGATCCTTGTGGTATGAAAAACACTATTCTTGCACCACCTCCTTGTTCGCACTTCGAACCATAAAATACCAGAGTCATTTTAGCATTGTTCTCTAGTTCTTCAGGTTCAGGAGTTTCAGATATGATGAATACTACATCATTTGGTAGCTCAATTGTTAGAGGCCTACTATTTGATAGTGGTTTCTCAGCTAATTTATCCGCTATGACCTATCCCTTAGTGGAATTTTGGCTTATGAATTCCAGATCAAATTCCATCAATAGCATGATCCACTTTGTAGTACATGTATTGTGATACGTCTTACTCATCATGTACTACAAAGGATTTTGTTTGTATATAACATACATCGTATGACTTAGCATGTAATGTTGTAATATCTTGGTAGCGAACACCACTACTAAACACAACTTTTCAACATATGCATATCCGATCTCATAGCTCACCAAGGTTTGACTAATATAATATATGGCCTACTCTTTGCCTTGCATGTTCTTTTGGGATAACATGGTTCCCAATGCAAAGTCAGTTGTCGATATATAGTAGAAAAGGTATCTATGGCCTTGGTGGAGCTAGCATTAGCGGTGTCACCAGGTATTGCTTTATTTCAATGAAGTCTATCTTGTAGTCCTCATCCTAGTTGAATGGGACTCCCTTATGTAGTAGTTGATTCATGGATCGACATTTATCTGATAGTTGGACAATAAATCGCTTTATCGAGGCTACCTTGCCCTGAAGGCTCCTTAATTCCTTAATATTGGTGGGAAGCCACATTTCCAAAATGGCCTTGACCTTAATTGGGTCTACTTCGATGCCTCTTTTAGATATGATGAATCCTAAGATTTTACTAGAAGTGACACAAAATACGTACTTCTTAGGATTCAGCCTGACATTATGCTCTATCAGGCGATCAAAGACTTTTCTTAAGAACTCTGCATGCTCTTCTTGCAACAATGACTTGGCTAATAAGTCATTGATATAATCTTCTAGAATTTTGTGCATATAGTCATGAAAAATGTATGTCATGGCCCACTAATATGTGGCACTAGTGTTTTTGAGGCCAAATGACATAACTTTGTAGAAAAACATTCCCCATGGCGTTATCATCTTTAGGTTTAATCCGAATTTGATTGTAACCAAAAAAATCATCCATTAAGGAGAGCATTTCATGACCTACAGTTGCATCTATGAGAGCATCAATATTGGGCAATGGAAATGAATCTTTGGGTGTTGCCTTATTTAGGTCTCTAAAATCCGTGAAAATACAGATTCTTCCATCGGGTTTTCCCATGGGTATCATATTGGACACCCATTTTGGATAGTCGATGGAGATCACAAATTCTACATCCAACAGCTTTTGTAGCTCATATTTCACCATTAAGGCTACTGTTGGGTGCATTTTTCTAAGCTTTTGCTTGATCGACTTCTTCGTTAGATCTAGTAAAACATTATGCATAACCAATTTTGGGTCTAGACCTGGCATATCCTTGTACATCCAAGCAAATAAATTTGGTTTCTCTTTCAGCATAGGGATGAGGGTGGTCCACTCATCTGGAGTGAGAGTCTCTCCAACTTTAACCTTCTTTGCACTAGCGGGATCATTACTGATATCCACCTCAAAGCTTTCCTCTACTGACATATGTGGTCCCCCCTCAAGTTGGTGATGCGTAGGAATCATATGGATGTCATTCAAATCTTATGGATGCAAAAATTGGTTCCAATAGGTTTTTTTTGTTCCGTTTCTAGGGAGGACTTGATAGAAATATTTAATTATCTTCTTAATAGTTTTCTTTCAATGATTATTTTTAATCAATGGACGACCAATCAAAATAAAGAACCAACATCTTTAATTTTTACATTTTTAGTGTTCTTTATTTGTTATGTCCATGATTCTTGTTTTAAAATTATTTTTTGAAGTAAGTTTCTACGTTTCTTGATTTTCTTGAATTATCCCAAGAACCGACTCCTGTGAGGATGAGTGTTACTATCAAGTATTCTTGATAAAGTATACGTTGTTCTTTCTGCACCCAGTGCTGGTGACTCTGTCTGAATGAACCCAAAAGATAAAATAAAAAAGGAAAGAGTAGAACGTGTTGGCGAACACTAGGAGAAGTGGTAAGGAGCTATTCCTAGAACTCGAGAATCTAGAGGTATTTATACATAATCATAAAACTCCACTTTTCAAGAGTACTGCTTATAATAGTAGATCAAATTCTAGCGGTAAAAAGTACGTAAAGAAAAATAAATATCAGAATACTTTTACTATTGATATCACTGTAGATGAACATTTGAATTTTGCTATAGAAGATACATGTGATTATTCTCATTGTCCAATAAATAGTAATACAAAGGTAGATAATCCATTAGATTACATTCAGGCTACCCAAAACCATATTCCTGTAGGTATTACTACTATGAATTTGAATTCTACAGTAACAATGGCCTAGGCTAATGTTCATTTATGGAGAACTAATAGATATAGGCCTTTTGTGTTACCAAAAAATCTTAATGCCTTGCCCAATAAAGCTCACAAATACCTTCCAAAATTCTTAGGAAATAGTGCAGTAACTGGAGAAGATCATATCAAGAGTTTCTTGTATGTGATGGATAGTCTAGAAGTTGAACATGAAGACGTAGTCTTAAGACTATTTTTATAGACTTTAGAAAAATATGCTAGAGAGTGGTTCAATTCCCTTCCCGACAATGATATCCCAAACTTCACCAAAATGGAAGTTGTGTTTCTAAAGAAATATGGTGAAAGGAAAAATGAACAATATCTGTTAACTGAATTAGCCACCATGAAGAAAAAAGAGAATGAGGTTGTTAGTGACTTTAACAGAAGATTTTCAAAGACCAGAAACAAAATCCCTGCCAACCTTAGGCCTAGTGATATTCAGTCTATTTATTTTTACAAAAATGCTTTTCAAGGAGAGTTTAACTATGAGCTGAGGCAAGAACAAGCCACTACCATTGATGGTTGTATGGAAAAGGCAATGGATATAGAAAGAAATATGCTTGGCAGTGGTAATATGAAGCCTTATTCTCTAGAAGTCAACCTACCTGATAGAAAACCTAAAAGAGTAGCATTTGATATACAAAGAAGAACTAAAATTGATCCAATGGAGAAATTGACTAGTCAAATGACTGAGATGCTCAGTAACATGAACAACAGGATAGCAAGAATTGAAAGAAACAATGGTAATAATGGTGAATCATCACAAAAAGAGTGACCTCATGTTGATAATCATCCTCCTTTTAAAAATAACTTCAATAGGAATTGGGGAAACAACAATGGTTCTGAAGAAGGAAATAGGAATAGGAATAATGGTAACAATAGCTAGAAAAATAGAGATTCTGACAGAGATCATAATAGTGTTCCTAACCCCATACCATATGCCAATGTAGTAGAAGGCTTTCCCTATTTTTGCTCTACTTGTGATGCACCTCATAACCCTGATGCATGTGGAATTCACCTAAGTGACCAACACAATGTAGATTTACATGTTGAATCAGAAGAGGATATAAGAATCAATGCTTGTTGGTCTATTGAAGATGAATCCAGAGAAAGGTTGTTTGAAGAAGATATGGATAAATATGCTTCAAATCATCATCCTCAAATCTTAGTAGCTGAAGGAACTAAAATCTTGCAAAAATCACATGAGTCAAGATATGACAAGATGAAGCAAGGGAAATTAATCCCCATTGCTCAAGAAGTTGAAGAATTAGAGGCTACCCATACTTTGAATTTAAGAAACAAGACTGTCCTAGATAGGACAGAGAAAGCCTCTACAAGTGAAACAAGAAAAAAAACTTTCACAAATAAGAATATCAGTAAAGAGAAAACTGATAGAAACCTCAAAAATATTACTCCTGAAGTAATAGAATTAGAGGAAGAGATTTCCAAAGAAGAAAGTAATAAACCACTGGATATAAAGAAGATAGAATTTGATGCTGGGTTAGAACTCAGTAAACAAAAGGTTAACATCACATTTGGAGAACTTATGAAAGTTCAACAATACAGAGAACAAGTCTGCAGAGCATTTGGATTAGTGGAACAAAAAGAAGACCCAACTTGCCATGCTGCTAGACAAAATCAACATGATGCAAGATCACCATCCTCTGTCAGACCCTTCTATGTATCATTGAGGTATAATTCATATGAATGGGAAAGGTATGTGATTCATAATTACATGCTAGATAGTGGAGCCTCACACAATATTATGCCCAAATTAATAGCTAATCAAATGGGATTAATCTGTACTAGAGATTCTGCCCCTATTTTAGTAATGGATAGCAAACAAATTCCTTATGTAGGGGTAATAACTGGATTGTTGGTTTTCTTGGATCAACACCCCAAAAAGGGCATAGTCATGGATGTTGCAGTAGTTGATGTTGACCCATTCTTCTCACTATTACTCAGTAGACATTGGGCAGAACAACTGGGAGGTTCAATTCAATTGGACTGGTCCTATGCTACAATCCCAATATCAGATAAGGAGAATATAATATTATGAAGAGAACCATTTAAAAAGCACTCCGTAGAGTTAATTCAAACTGATGAAACAATGATAAACTTAGTAAACTCTATGGAAGAAAAAGGGATGGGAGTTTACTCCATATGGCACAACCCATTCCTGGTGGAAGTACCAGAAGCAAAGAACATGGATCCAAAAGTTATGAAAATAGTAGATGTTGAATTAGAGAAAGTATTAACCCAAGAAATGTGGACCATGTCTTTTGATGGAGCTAAATCCCAATCTGGAGTAGGTGCAGGTGTTAATTTGATTGATATAAAAGGAAATTACCTTGGTATTCCTTACAGACTAGAATTCCCTTGCACAAACAATGTAGCTGAGTATGAAGCCTTACTGTTAGGGTTAAGAAAAGCAAAAGAGTTAGGTATTAACTACTTGACTATAACAGGGGATGCAGAGCTTATTATACAACAGATCAAAGGTAAATATCAGACCAAACACCCTAGGCTTAAGCAATATAAAAATGCAGTATTGGAAGAAATTGATAAATTCTTAGCTTTCAATATCTCATATATTCCAAGAGAACAAAATCATGTTGCAGATATTTTAGCTGTAAATGCCTTAGGTTTAGATCATCTAGAGATAACTACAAAATATATGGACATATTCCCAACTATTTTAGTCTATAAGCCTTTTGTGCCAGATAACATAGTCTATCTACAGGTCTTTCAAGATGATATAGATATTAAGGATTTTATGACTCTACAAAATCAGTATGCAGATGTAATATGTGATGAAAAAGATGAAGATAAGCTAAAAGACCAAATAGGAGAGCCAATAGAAGTAATCCAGTTGAAAACTAATAGAATACCCAAAGGATTGGTTTCTCTAGAGAGTCTATTTGATGATTTTGACAAAGCTTATAAGCCTTTAAGTAGAGAAGTAATATCTGAAGACATTAACATTGGTTCAATGAAAGAACCTAGAATAGTGAAAGTAGACATGGCCTTACCTACTAAAGAAAAAGTTGGATATATCAGTTTCTTGAAAAAGAACAAAGAACATTTTTCTTGGACTTATGAAGACCTTAAAACTTTCAAAACAGATGTAATGACACACATAATACCCCTGAAAGAATATTCCAAACCATTTAGATAGAAACAGAGGAAGTACAACCCAACTCTACACCCAATAATGCAAAAAGAGGTACAGAAATTGTTGGATTCCAAAATAATCAGAAAGGTAAGATTTTCTTCCTGGATATCCAATTTAGTACCAATTAGAAAAAAGAATGGGGATATTAGACTCTGTGTAGATTTTAGAAATTTAAACAAGAGTTCTTTAAAATACAATTACCCATTACCCAACATGGAACAATTATTGCAAGCAGTAGTTGGCTCAACTAGATTGTCTCTATTAGATGGATTTTCAGGGTACAATCAAATTCAGATAAATCCAGAAGATAGACATAAGACAACATTCACTACACCTTGGGGCACATTTGAATATTTAAGAATACCTTTTGGACTAATGAATGCAGGTGCTACTTTTCAGAGAGCAATGGATTTTACCTTCAAAGGATTAATGTTCAAAATAGTAGTTGTCTACCTGGATGATATCACAGTATTTTCTAAAAATCCAGAAGAACATCTAGAACACTTAACTACAATTTTTGCTCGATGCAAGGAATTTGGAATTTCTTTAAATCCCAAGAAATGCATATTTGGGACTACACAAGGAAAGTTGTTAGGTCATATAGTTTCAGAAAAAGGAATAAGCATTGACCCAGAAAGAATTGAAGCCATTTCCAAAATTCCCCCTCCCAAAAATTTGAAAGGTGTCAGGTCATTCTTTGGCAAGATAAATTTTATTAGAATATTTGTTCCAAATTTTGCAGAGATGACCAAACCCATAAATGATATGGTTAAGAAAACTAGAGAAATAAAATGGACAGTAGAGAATATGGAAGCATTTAACAAAATCAAAGAAGCCATATCAACCACTCCAACCCTAAGCTGCCCTGACTATTTTAAATATTTTAACATCTATTCATACGCATCTGAACATTCAATTGCTGTAGTTCTTTCACAAAAATATGATGAAAATAATGAAAGGCCAATAGCCTTCATGAGTTCAGGATTGAAAGGAGCACATCTTAAATACACCTTGCTAGAAAAATATGCTTATGTAGTCATCCAATATTTAGAACACTTCAAAGGTATATTTGGCTCAAATAAGGTTTACTGTTGCATCCCTTTTATAGTAATAAAAGATATTTTTTCTCAATCAGAGCCATTAGGAAGACCAACAAGATGGATGGTAAAGCTTCGGCAATATGATGCTGAATTCAAAATAGTTAAAACTATCAAAGGACAAGGTTTGGCTAAACTATTGGCTAACAAAGAAGAAGAAGGATTTGAAAATGTTCTCACAATAGATGAGGCATATGATGTCGAAGAATCAATAATACCGAATGCAAATGGTATGAAGAAATTTTGTCATACCTACAAACCCTTTCATTCCCTAAAGATATGTCAGTAAACAGAATGAGGTCAATCAAGCTTCAAGCCCAAAAATATTATATACAGGATGGTGTGCTATATTGGAAACACCCTGATGGAGTATTATTAGTCTATTTGTATGAAAGTGAAGTCCCAAAAATAATTAATGAATTTCATGATGGTTTCTGTGGAGGACATTTTTCTCCAAGAGCCACAACTAATAAAATTATGAGAGCAGGATATTATTGGCCTTCCATTTTTAAGGATATATATAAATATGTTAGGAACTATCATAACTGCCAAGTTTTTGTAGGAAAAAAGTAGCTAGCAGCCATGCCTCTCAAGCCAGTAATCATTGAAGCACCATTCACCCAATGGGGCATTGATTTAATTGGAGAGATCAAACCTAATTCATCTAGGTCAGTCAGCACAAGTGGATCATAACTGCAACAAATTACTTTACAAAGTGGGTAGAAGTTGCACCTCTGAGAACATCCACTACTACCACTATCATCAGATTCTTGGAGGAAAACATTCTGACCAGGTTTGGAGTTCCTCACAAACTGGTTACAGATAATGCACAGTATTTTGTTTCATATGAAATGGTAGAGTTTTATGCTGAATATGGAATTGAGTTGTCCCATTCTGCTAATTATTACCCCCAAGGAAATGGTCTAGCTGAGTCATCAAATAAGAATGTAATAACTAGAATAAAAAGGTCATTAGGAAAGAACAAAAGAGGGTGGGACAGTGAACTTAAATTTGCTCTATGGGCTGATAGGTTGTCTATTAAAAGAAACACAGGAAGAACCCCCTATGAGATGGTATATGGAGAGAAAGCCTTATTACCTTCAAGAATAGAAAAATTGGCACTTTCCCTCTTATTGCAAGACCATGAAAACCCCAATCCCATACAGAGAAGGCTTGACCAAATTGTCTTGTTAGAAGAGCAAAGAAGAGAGACCCTTAATAGAATGATGGAACAAACCCCAAAAACCATGAAATTGTTTAATAAGAAAGCCAAGGGTACTCCTTTTTCTCAAGGAGATATAGTCATCTATTGGGATCCTAAAAATGATAAGCATGGTGAAAAGGGTAAATTTGAACCTAAATGGATTGGTCCATACTAGAATAGCCCATGTTATAGGGCATAATACATACAAGTTGCAGACTTTGCAGGGAGAACTAATGGCTATCCCTATTAATGGCCAACACCTCAAAATGTACAATCCTTGTTGAAGGTGAAAAATAAAAAAATGTATATAAAAAAAAGAGAAAAAGTGGAAAAACAAAAACCCCAAAAATAGAGTGATGTATTTTGTTATTTTGTGTACTAGATAAGCTTTTATTTTGTTGTTAGCATAATTCTGAGTTGTTGTACACATGATATTCTTAGTTTGATGAGTATACATTACTATTGATTCCACCAAAAATAATAAGAAAAAAGGAGATTTATTTTAGACTCTGATGAGATTTACAATTTTTCAAATATGAGTGTTTATGCAATGGTTATCTGATATGAGATAAAACAGAATGAAAACAGAGCTGATTGAAACATCATGTCAAAGCCTCACATTACAAATGATACTTAAGGTGACTTCAAAGGTCCAAAGAACCGAGTTATCTTTGAGAGGGTGGTTAAGCCAAAAATCATTACACTCATCATTTTAGCCAAAAACTAATCCTCAACTCAGGCATACTCTTTGCACAATTTGCTTATATATCCAAATACTTCTCAAACGAGAAAGAAAAATTAAAATAAAGTAAAATTGAGTCACTACCTGAGATATCTTGGAAAACCTCTATCGAGGCTATAGACGCTTGACTGGAAGTAGGGTAAAACTGGATGGGATTAGAAGCAACTCCACCGGGGCTATAGACGCTTGACTAGCAGTGGAGCCCTGCAGAATGGTGAAAATTTTTAAAAGAGTGAAATCACATATTAGGCTTAACTATTTTTCTTAGATATGACAAAGTTCTGAAAGACTTAGAAATCAAAATAAATGCACAAACACACACATGGGCTTAAACATGATGGAGCAAAAAAGCTTTTGACAAATTTTGTGTAATCATATCTTATAACTTAGCTAGAACAAGCATTACAATATATCTCAAAAGCTCATCTATTTCTAAAATTATGGCCCTATTTTTCCAAAAAGTGAATAAAAGGAAATTACAATTTTTCAATACTCTCTGACTTTGATGTCCTGTCACTTGTACAATTTTTTAGTTTTAAAATTGTAATGTTTTGTTGTTTTTAAGTTTTGTTTATCAGTCTTGATGATGTGAATTTGTATCCAAATTGCAATAAAACTAGGAGATTCTATGGTTCTCAAGTGCCTCATGTTTTCAGCACATTGTCCCAGACAGAGCCTATGTTGGAGCCAAATTTGACTCAAACTTTGAAACCCCCAAATTTAAATTTTTGGTTGCATCAAGTTAGCCAACCTTGTTGGTCCTTATTGCATCTAATTAAGAGAAATTAATTTCTTATGGGTTTTTTTGATGAAGTCTAACCTTAGATATTACTATGTGTGCACCCTTTAATAAAAATCATGGTTATTTTTTTACAAAGGTCAATCCCTCTTAATAAAACCCGACCCTTAAAGAAGACAAAGTTAGTCCCCTGGATTAATTAACATGTTCTGACCTAAGTCAAAGGTTAAATCTTAAGTCCTAAAGTATTCAAAAGTAAGGGGGAAATTTAATAAAGTACCTTGGTCTAAAACCCGAAAAGCATAAGTAATGTCAAATAATTTAATTAAGGCTTAAGGGTATGCACCTCATTGTGTTAAAAATCGAACACCTTAAAACGAATCTAAGGGTAGCGCTTCATCAGAGTAAAATCCGATGGACGCGCTCACCTTGATTAATCAACCTTTTAAAATAATGTGGCCAAAGAAATTAAAATCTAATGTTTTAAAAGAATTATTAATAAATCCAAGGAACATGCACCCCCATAAACGTCGAGCACATCAATCCAAATATGACGATAGCACTCGATCAAGATCTGATCGGACAATGGCGCTATCATAAAGGCACATCAAAAAGGTAAAAGACCGCAAGAATTAATTAAATATATTAAATGATATTAGCAAGGGTCTAATGCATCGGATAATTATCCCCATTTCAGATTAATCAAATTTTAAAATCATATGCCCCTTGGTAACTAACCTCGTAAGTTGAAGAAAATCAATGGTCGCATCAACATTGATCGAAATCCAATGGTCGCGTTGAAGTCAAAACCTAAACGATGAAACAGTAAGGATATCGAGTAAACATGAAGGTAAATCTAAGATTAATCATGCATTAGTGCGGGTATAATACATTACTAATTACCCCCTTTCAGCTTAAACTAAGATTAATCAAATATAATAATGTGCCCCTTTTTGGCTATTGAGTGTGCAACTTGCATGAGATCTAACGATAGTGCCTCATCAAATAAAAATCAGATATATGCACCCGATGCAATAAAGAGCCCCGACATAAGCTCAAAGAAATTGAATGGCAGCACTTAATAAAAACTTTTAATCTGATAATGCACATTCATAACTAGTTACCAAGGATAAAATAATAAATGACATGATTAATCACATGCCAAATTAAATGGAATTGGCCAATGAATTTTATCTTATGGGCACATCGATGTAAATGTAAGGGTAGCACTTCATTCTTACTTAATCGGGTGGTGGTGCTTAAAAGAGCCAATCGGCAAATAAGCCGACCAAAAAAAAGCGAATCCAATGGCAACGATTGAGTCAAAGTCAAAATGATAAGATATAAGCAAGGCTAATCCAATGGACATATTTTGATGAATCCAACGGATGCACTCCCTCTCTAAATAATCCAATGACGATGCACGCTTCAAAGGTAAATCTAATGGTAAGCCTAAATTAGCATTCAATTAATTAAATTTCAATCACATTAGAAATGGTCCTAACACATTACTAATCACCCCTATTTTTATTGATTAATCGATATTAATCAAAAGGAGGTTTCGAAGCATGTTATTTAGGTTATCTAACCCGTAGGTTATAAAAAATCCAAGGCAACGATGGAACCAAGGTTGATCCAACGACTACGCTCGATCACGGTTATTCAGAGAAACTTAGGATATCCAAGACAATGATAGGCACTCACATCAAGAACCAAATCTTATGGGGATCCCTAGGATGACTGCTGCCCCAATTAAAATGTAATCAATCCCTAAGATTTAATTATCATTTTGGGCCAAGGTGGCACAAGGTTCAAAATGGAGGCCACCCCTATCACACGTCACAACTCCACATCAGAGAAGGAGAAGTTTCAGAGACCAATAGCGAAGCTTTAAATGATTGTAGGTACACAAACCAAAGAACACAAAAACACATAGGATGATGAGCTTTACCCACCATCAAAGCCCAACCTCGAAAGAAATGTGTTGGAAAATTTCCTTTGGCCCATTTTAAAAAGCAGTTGGTAACATTGTATTAATGACAAAACATGCGAGAATATCGAACTCATTTCACCACCCAGTATTTGAGCTCACCAAATCGGCCAATTTACCACCCTGGTAATCTAAGAGCAGAAATTGATACGCAAGAGGTACAGAGAGAGGAAGAGTTTCGAGATTTTTTAGGGAAACCAGACTCACTACCGTGAGCACAATGGCATCTTGGGGAGACGTTTTTACACCCGAAGACACCAGAGAAGCAATGAAATTCATTACAGATCGGTCACCATACTCTGAGATTTTTGGACCGCCTATACCCGACAACACAATGTATGAATTCGCTCAAAAGTGTGGAGCTGATAAGAAACCTACTCCAGCACAACAGTACGAGATCGACAACGCATGTATCAAGAGTTTTTCTCATGTAATGGAGAATGATAGCAGGACCCCATGGATAATGGCTGACCTATTTCATAAAGCCTAGAGGTTACAATACAAGGGTTTCCCCAGGAGTAACAGATGGAACAGTAACCTTGGGAAGTTGATATGTCCAAAGGTTTACTTCTCCTCATATTTAATGGCGTGGTTGGCAGTGGCATATGACGAAAGGACTAGAACATTTTGAGATAATAGGAACCGACCAGTATTCAGCATCAAAGTCGAACACATCAAGAAAGTCTTCAATTTGATAGAGTCTACCACCTTTTTGGTGCAACGGGTAATTGAACACCAATCTCGAATGTTCATAGGATTAGAAGTTTTTAAATATTTTTTTGATACAAATGAGAAAATAGTTGATAAATTTCCAATTAGGAAGATTGTTTTTAAGCCATGGGTCCAAGATTTTTGTGATATGATAAACATAGTCTTAGGGGTACAGGATCTCAGTGTAGTGAGTAAAAGAGTTTTGTATTTAGTAGCACAGAGCAATCGGGCACATAACACCCCAATCTATGCATGGGAGCTAGAATTGAGTAACCAAATACATGAGAAAATGGTAGAATTGAAAAAGGCTATTTTTGAACAAAGATAAGAGATGCCCTATTTTTCACAATACTCAATTTTTATCCACTTGATAGCGGGGAAATTAGGAGAGGAAGCCCGAAAAAGAGTAGAAGTCGTTAATAGACCATGCATCCAGAGCAGTTTTTGGAGAATACATGAAGGACGGACCCACATGGGCTGGTTCTACGACCATTTTATGGTAGAAATCCATTGGACTTTAACCGATATGCTCCCTGAAAGGCTAGGGCCAGGAGTAAGGGATTTTATCAAAGAAAAGGATATTGGGGATTTATTTTTCTCAGAAGGGTTCACTTATATCAGGCTCTATGGGGCCAAAATTCCCCCTAAGTTATTACCAATGTATTGTCCATTATCCCTAGCAGCTCTGGAGTTATGTAGGTAGGTGGCAGAGGAAGCCAAGATGAGACTAGTGAAGAAACATGGTAAAGTCCCCTGGCTCAATGTCCCCTATCACTTTGGGGACTATATATTTGTTGGCTACCCTGCACTGCTCAAGGGAATGTTTGATTTAGATACTATGGACTTCGATGAGATAACTTGGAGGTTTTATGACCCAAAAGGGATATACAGTAAAATGATGGAAAAATGGGAGTATGCTCGAATACAACATCGAAAGGATGCTTATGAAGAAATATTATTGGAAGCTATGGAAAAAGGGACATATTTATAGGTTGTATGGGATGATTTCCCTCCTAAAGATAGGGGCAACACACAGATTCATGAAGCCTATGATTATCCTACAGAATTGAGAAGGCTTCAAGAAATTTTAGTAGAATCAGTAGCACCTATTTTACCAGGAGTAGCTCAAGCAATCAAGGAAGACCCCTTATTGGAGTTGATAGAAGAATAGGGGATTGATAAAATGGAGGTCACTATAAATACTATATATATAATAGAACAACAGGTCAAGCCTCCCGTAGATGATCATCTCAGAATAGAGGCAACACCAAGCACTTCCCAAGAGGTTTCCAAAAACCCAAGCATAGCTAAAGGGAAAGAAATTGTGACCACACCTATTCAAAAATATTCTCTCCCATAATAGGCTATAATTCCCATTTTTGACAGAGTATTAGCTATAACAAGTGTGAAGAAATTGGCACCCATGGCCATCCCTACCTCTTTAAAAATAAAAGGATAGGAAATTAAAGTTCCATTAGTGGTAAGGATGAATATGAGAAGAACTGGTGGATTTGGGGGACTGTTCCGAAGTCACCAAGTGAAGAATCAAACAGAGATAACCACTACAGAAAAGAAGAAGCCTAAATTGACTTTACCTTCTACAAAGGTTTTGTTAGAGAGGTCAGATGAGCAAAATACCTTTACTGTTGCAGATGAACAGGAATTACAGGTAGTGGTAGGGATGGGAAATATAGGAGAACAACTTATAGATGAACCACGATTAGAAACATCTGTGTCAGATATAGCAGAGGTAAATCTTCCTGCCCTACAAGACCCACTTGTCTTTAGAGTCAATGAGGAGACTTGGGGCTCATCAATACTAGGAAAAGAAGGTGAGATGGTCAAAGTTTTCAAGGCAATGCAAAATAAAACCATGGACCAACTAGTTGAGAAAATTGCAGAGTTAAGGAATCAATTGAAAAGATAAGAGAAGGAAAAAGCTGAAATGAGAGCATTAATAAATAAACAATAGGAAGAATTGGCACAAAAGGATATTCCAAAGGCATAGCCCCCTTTAGTAGTAGAGATTCAGAATCATGCCTATTATCTAGATGCAATGAAGAAGGACATGTCAATGAAAATACAAGCTCATGCCAAAGGGCTCACTGAGATGTTTAGGCAGATTAGGGTGATTCAAATTACTGCTTGAGAAATACAGACCTTGATACAGGAGAAGGAAGAAGACTTTGAAGTCATTCGTCCTACTCTTGATTTAATAGGAGACAATTTTGAAGAGTTGTAGGGTCAAGAGATAATAACCAATGATGGCAGTAAAATCTAGTTCAATATTGAGTTCTTGAAAGCAACCATGTTTGGGGTAAACCAGGAAAGGTGGATCAGTGTTGTAACTGAAATAGATAATCTGATAGAAGATGCAACAGGTAAAATGGTGGATATTGGTTTGTCCTTAGACCAATTCTTGGAAGCCCCCAGTGTAGAAGAGCTACTCAGGCATATAATAGAAAGTTTTAATTGTGATTCAGATGATGAGTCAGAAATGACTAGACAATCCACCTTTCTGGTAAATACCGTGGAGATGTTGCTCATCCAATATGAGAGAAACAAGCCCATTCTTGCCATATAGAAGAATAAAATCTTGTAGGAAATGAATATGCTGAGGTTTTCTGTAGCCTTTGACATAGAATTTTGGAGACTAATCAGTGAACAAATAAAGTGGCTGCAACAAGGCCAAAAGAGGAAAGAGGTTGAAACATATAGTCAACAACCGGGAATGAGCTCAACTCTTCCAACTAAACAAAGACCTGTGCCAACAGAAAAAATCTCTGAAGCAACAAAAGAGTCAAACGCTCAAAGGGTGACAGTTCAAGAAGAAATAGTTGAAGGAAAAACAATTGAAAAAGGAGTCGTGGAAGAAAAGATAGACTCTCCAAACACCACCATCACTGGTTGAAATAAGATACAGTTTGAAAAGGTCAAAAGAAGGTGTACAACATAAACAAAAAGTGATAGTGGAATCCAGTTGTACCATTTTTGAAGACTAACCAGATGGTGACAAGTGTAAGGCTAGAACCAGACCAAAAATAATAGAATCAAGAACCAACAACTATAAAAGGAAGCAGATAGGTTTAGATTCATCATCAAGCAATTAGAGAATAGCATTTTTGCTAAGAGGTATACTTGAGTGCCCTTTAGAGTTGTGTTGTTGTATCTCCTTTTTGTGTCTATTTTTCTCATTCATTCTTCTTTCTTCCCTTTACTGTGTAGGATTTTGATAGGAAAGTGCTCAAGAAGCTGAGATTATTTCTTGTCCTATTGAGCCTGAGATTTAGAGACTCTACTATTACCATATTGGAACAAGGAGAGTAGGAGAGACCTGTTACATTATTTGAATAGAGTCTTCTTCATTGTATTGATGTATTTATTTGAGAAAAATAGAGTTAAAAGGCATCCTGCCCACTCTGCATGTAAAATTTTATGAAATCAATACAATTCTGAGTTTCATTCATGTTATATCTTTGTCTTGGTATTGTGTGTCACTGTGTAATGGATTACATTATTTGAATGCATTATATACGTTTCTTTCATTGGTCAAATTTTAGTTTTATTACGATATTCGAATAAGTCTAAGAGCACCAATTTTCTTTTCCCCCTTCTCTCTATTCATGTCAAAATTGTTGTTAAATTGCTATAACAGCCCAATGAATCTAGGCACCGGTCTACATAAGGCATAACAAATGGTTATTTTCTTGCTTGGTCATTTTAATACATATAGTGTTACATTAATCTAGAGCGTGTAATCAACATTTTATCATATAATTACCATTGGGGTTTCCTTACCCATTATGTAGTTTTCCTTTAGCAATAGTCATTTTTATCAGAATGAAGAGGCGGGTTGACCAGAGCCTGTAATAGCTCATTGGTTTCAAACGGATTTTTGCAGCATGACAATCGAATCCTATGGATGCAAGAATCAATTCCAACAAGATATTAATACCAAGATCCCTCAAAATAACCTAAGTTACACTGCTTAAGATCCACCCTAAGTCATCAAGTGACTTTAACAATGGAGGGTTCACATAGCTCTTCCACCCTGAATCATCAAGTTATTCCAACAATGGGATTATGCTTGAATATCAATGGCTGGTTCCAAATTAAAATAAGCAAAGTGGAAGACTTTAGCCTAAAAATGCAACTATTTATGCTTTCTTTTCATTTCATTACAAGAAGCACTGAGGTAAAATTAAAACACCACAGATAGCAAAAACTTTAAATTTATTATGATGTTTATTTTGATGCAACTAGCATGGATGCACAAATGTAAATCTACCCTATGTGCAAACTATATAAAAATATGTAAATGGCTAAAATGCAAAATGCTTTGCTTTTTAAAAATAAAGTAAATATTTCTTTTTAATTTCACCTATAAAAAACAAGAAAAATGGAAAATGGAGGTGGGGTTTTGATCCAGACTTACCAGGAAGCCTACATTTTTTCTTTTTTTCTTCCCAAAACTCCTAGACATATTGCAGAGTCTCTCAAATATGGTGAGGAATCTCTGTTGGCAATTTGAGTTATTTTGTGTTGTCATTGATGTCACATGGATCACATTGATTTTTGGTGGTAAAAGCACTTCATAAATAATCATTTATGATATTTTGGAGAGTAAGGATATATACAGGGTTTTATGGCACAAGAGGCATATAATATTTAGTTTTTTAAATATTATATTAATGGTTTTTATTAAAACCAATGGTAAAGGTTTTTATTAAAACCAATGGCAAGGGTTTTTATTAAAACCGATGAAAAGGTTTTTTATGAAAACTAACAGAAAGGGTTTTTATTTAAAACCACTATGCTAAGACTTCTCCAAATTATGATGGATGAAAAGGTTTTCCAATAAAACCTAGGTGCAAAAATTTTCATGGCAAAATTCAAAATAATGAAGGAGATATCCCAATTCAAAGTTAAGAGGTGAATTATTAAATTTTTATTTAATAATTCTAAGGTCTAAAGTTGAATTACATTATTCACTGACATGCAAAGGTTAGGGAGATTAATAAAGTTAGTCAATTTCATTCGAAGGATGGAGGTGCATATAAATAAAAGGTTAAAACCTTTGTTTTTTAGAAGACTTGACATAGCGCATGAGAGAGTCGTCGAAAGGGGAGCAACAAAGAAAGAAGGATAAATAACCTTCAATTTGAGAGCAAGGTCAAGTAAACAACACAAAAAAGTGATGTCATGGAGGACTCCTTAGCGTAGTTGGTAGCGCATGAAATTTGCACAAGGAAGGTTTGTTGTTCGAATCCCACCAAGGGCAAAGTGTTTTGCTAAGAAAGTAAAATCGAGTTTTAGATTTGAGTGCAGGTTAAATTTGGGTGTTTGGGATTAAAATCCCAATGTGGGCTAGCACCCACGTGGTAAGCACTTCACAATGCTAAGCGAGAGGAATGAAGTTCGACTCCCGCGAAGGTGTGAAGGCACATTAATTTTGGCAAAGATAATTTTGAAGGTTACGAAGGCAGCGAATTTCATATAAAGGTATTTATCTCCAGCGCATGGTAATATTTTTTATTACCAAATTTTTGGTGCATTAAAATTATTTTTGTGATAACTAGGGAGTCATAAGGAGTTTAGGTAAATAAATGCTTGTTGTATGTGTTAATGTGATTAGGGAGTTATAAGGTGTAGAATTAAATATTTGTTATTGATGTGTGTGATTAGGGAGATATAAGGTGTGGAAATAAATATTTGTGATTGTTGTATGTGGAGTTATAAGGTGTGGAATTAAAAATAAAAGCATAGGTGCTTGTTGTATATGTTAATGAAATTAGGGAGTCATAAGGTTGAAAAGTGTTGAACTTGTTATATGTCCTAGTGCATGATTTAATTATGAAATTAAACTAGGAACTTGAGACCTAGTTAATTGCTACCTTGAGTTAGAAGACATGCACATGAGTTAGGGTTTGAAGTTGAAGACAAATTGCTTGATTATGTGCCTTGGCTATTAAGAGGAAGTGGATGGATTAGAAAATCAAATTTATGGATAGAATTGATAATTGAGTTCCATGATTTCTTTAGTGGAGTTCATTGAGAGTATTTCCATTATTGAGGAGGTTTTTGCTATTGCTTTGAGGATATTATTTTTTGGTTACTTGTTGAGTACATTACCACTATTTGAGACCATTGAGGAGATCATTTTCTAGTCACTTGTGGATACATTTGCCTTTAATTTGAGGAGATCATTGTTGGCTATTTGAGAACTCTTTGCTTAAGGGAGCTGTGCTTGTTTCTTGAGAGCTTATTGACATTGCATGATGAAGATATTATTGAGAACATATTACTATCACTTGTGGAGATTGTCCTTGGTTGGTTAAAGTCCTCATTGTTATTTCTTGGAGAGGTTTCCATTTGAGAGTACCTTGTTGAGCATTGTTGTCATCCATTTGAGAGTACATTGTTGAGAATTGTTGTCATCCATTTGAGATATCATTTGTCATACATTTTTGAGATCATTGTGGATCATTGTTGTCATCCATTGAAGAGTACATTGCCATTCATTGTTGAGCATATTTTTGAGTATTGTCATCATTCATTTGTTATCCATTGTTGAGTTCATCATTGAGCCTTGCCTTTGTTGATTTGTGGTTGAGATTTGAGTGCTACTTAAGAGTCATTGGTTGAGCCTTTGGGAAGGCTTTAGGGATAGAATTTCTGGACAGATTTGAGACATCTTTTGTGTATGATTGGTTGAGCCTTTGGGAAGGCTTTTGGGACAAATTTTTTGGACAGATTTGAGATAGATTTTGTGCATGATTGGTTGAGCCTTTGGGAAGTCTTTTGGGACATAATTTCTAGAAATATTTGAGATAACGTTTGTGCATGATTGGTTGAGCATTTGATAAGGATTTTGGGACAGATTTGTGGATAGATTTGGGATAGCATTTGAGCAGGATTGTTTGATCCTTTTGTGAAGGATTTGAGAACATATTTGGAATAGAATTTGAGTAGGATTTTTTGAGCCTTGTGAGAAGGCATTGAGGCAAATTTGTGAGTAGTAAAAGAGATAGGAAAAAAATAGAAAACACATCAACACTAGTTGCATAACTGAGCAGATTAGTGGATAGCCTAGCTGAGCAAATCATTGGATAGCCTAGCTGAGCAGATCAGTGGATAGCCTAGCTGAGTAGATTAGTGGAGAGCCTAGCTAAGCAGATCAGTGGAGAGGCTAGCTAAGAAAATAAGTGGATAGCCTAGAGTAGATCAGTGGAAAGCCTAGCTGAGTAGATCAGTGGAGAGCCTAGTTGAGCAGATCAGTGGAGCCCACCTGAGCATATCAGGACAACCTAGCTTTGATCAGATCAAAGTAATCATTTGTTTTTGGATAATTATCCTTATTTATTTGTGAAATATTATAAGGAGAATATCTTGTGGACTACCCCACATTGGGGAAACCATGTTAAATCTTGTGTTTCAATTATGTGTGATGATTTGTGTACTTTCTTACTATTGTTATCTATGTTATTAATACACATTGCTATATTTGGTTATTGCAATTGAGGACACTAATTGATATTGGTTTGGAAAGAAAGTAAAAAGTGGGCGCTATACTGTTCACCCCCTCTCAGTATAAGCTTGTGTTATTCAATTGGTATCAGAGCAGGTTCCTTTAGAAGGACTAACAAGCTTGAAGGAATATTCTACTGGGTTATAGGATGGAAAGATGGTATATTGACAGTGGCTGCTCTAGTCATATGACTGGGTATAAGAATAAATTCATTTCTCTAAGAGAGCAGTAGTGGGTCAGTGAGATTTGGTGATAATGCTTCAACTAAGATCAAAGGGAGAGGAACTTTAAGTTTGGATGATGGAAAGACTAGTACACAGGGTGTACTCTTTGTTGAGGGTCTAAAACATAATCTACTGAGTGTAAGTTAGTTTTGTGACCAAGGGTACATAGTTAATTTTTCCTCTACAAGATGCAAAATTAGCGAAAAAAATAGGGAAGCTTATTGCAAATGCAGGAAGAACCAATAACAATATCTACATGCTCAGAGAAATAAAAAGGGAAAAATATCTTCTATCTCGAGAAGAAGAAAGTTGGTTATGGCATAAAAGGTTGTGTCATTTTAACTTTGACAGAATAGTATGGATAAGCAACAAATACGTTGTCAAATATCTATCGAATATAAAGAGACCTTCAAATACAATTTGTGCACAGTGTTAGTATGGAAAGCACACAAGATCAAGTTTCAAGGCAAAAGAATATTCCTCTTCCAAGGTTCTAGAATTGATTCATATTGATTTATGTGGTCCTATGAGAACCAAAAGCTTGCAAGGTGAAATCTACTTCATGTTCATATATGATTATTCTAGAATTACTTGGGTTATTTTTTGAAAGAGAAATTAGAGGCATTTGAGCATTTCAAAGTATTCAAATAAATGGTAGAAAATGAAATAGGAAATAAGATCAAGTGTTTACGATCAAATAGAGGAGGATAATTCATCTCTACAGAGTTCATTGAGTTTTGTGTAGAACATGGAATCAGAAGAGAATACTCAGTAGCAAGGACTCCTCGGAAAAATGAAGTAGTAGAAAGAAATAATAGAACTCTTGATAATATGGCCAAAGGAATGCTAAATGAATCAAGAATCTCATATGGGTTTTGGAAGGAAGCAATCAATACAACAGTCTATGTTATGAATAGAGCTCAAGTTAGAATGATGCATCATAAGACTCCATATGAGTTTTGGAAGGAAGACCTCCCACGGTAAACTACTTCAAAATTTTTGGAAGTAAATGCTATATCAAATGAGAGGATAAGGACTTGGGCAAGTTTGATCCTAGATGCGATGAAGGTATTTTTCTTGGATACTCTACAAAGAGTAAGGCCTACAGATGCTACAAAAAAAGAACACACACCATGGTGGAAAGTATAAATGTTAGAGTTGATGAAAGAACAAAAATAAATGAGCCATCTCAGGAAGATATTCTTAAATAAAAAGAAATATGTCAGGAATAAATGGGTGAAGATTCATATGAAGAAGATTTTTAGAATATACCTTCCAAAAATTCATCAAGATATATTCAAAAAAATCATCCAGAGGACTTGATCATTTGCAGCCCTAATGTAATATGGACAAGAAGAGGAATCATAGGCTCAACAGAAGAAGCAAATGTTTCACTACTATCCAAGATAGAACCAAAGGATTTCAGAGAGTCAAAAAGTTATGGATGTTGTATTAAATCAATGAAGGAAGAATTAGATCAGATTGAAAAAAGTAAGACTTGGGAACTAGTTCCACGACCAAAAGGAAAAAATGTAATTGGTACTGAATGGATATACAGGAAAAAATTGAATGAAGATGGTCAAGTCCTCAGAAACAATATAAGATTGGTTTGTAAAGGATATGCACAAGTAGAGGGAATTTATTTTGATGAGACCTTTGCACCAGTTGCAATATTGGAAGCTATACGGATGTTTTTGGCACTTTCAAGTTACAGGAATTTCAAGGTATATTAGATGGATGTCAAATCAACATTTCTAAATGGTCACTTAGAAGAAGTTTACATTGAACAACCAGATAGGTTTGATCAAGCAGATAATCCAGATTATGTATGCAGATTGAAAAAGGATATTTATGGCTTAAATCAAGCTCACAGAGCATGGTATTCAAGATTGGATAAATATCTTTGAGAGAAAGGTTTCAGAAATGGAATAGTTGATAGCAATATGTATATTAAAAATAAGGGAAATGATTTGATGATTGTGGAAGTTTATGTATATGATATTATATTTGGGGGTAGCAATGACAAAATGTGTCAAGAATTTGCAAGAAATATGACTAATGAGTTTGAGATGTCCATGATTGGTGAATTAACCTTTTTTCTTGGACTACAAATTTCACAATTAGAAGAAGGGATATTTATTTTACAAACAAAGTATAAAAAAGAGATGTTGAAGAAATTCAAAATGGAAGATAATAAGCCAGTTAGTACTCAAATGGTTACGGGTTGCAAGTTAAGCAAAGATGATAAATTTCCTGATGCAAATCAAACTCTATACAGATCTATGATTGGTAGCCTGTTATATGTTATAGCTACAAGACCAGATATAATGCAGGCAGTTGGTTTAGTGGGAAGGTTTCAAGTAGCTCCAAAATAATCACATGTGATAGCAATGAAAAGAATACTCAGATATCTCAAAGGAACAATGGAGTATGGTCTATGGTATCCTAGAAGTAGTAAGTTCACTCTCATAGCATATATAGATGCAGATTGGGTAGGAAGTATTGATGATAGAAAAAGCACAAGCAGAGGAGCATTCTTTCTTGGTGATTGCCTAGTTTCTTGGCTAAGCAAGAAATAACCATTAGTATCACTTTCCACAGTAGAGGTAAAATATATTGCAGTGACAACATGTTGTTCAAAGGTGTTATGGATGGAACAGACTGTCAAATATTTTAGTATAGAACATGATCATACCATTCCTATTTTGTGTGATAATACTAGTGTTATAATTATCTCAAAGAATCCAGTAATGCATGCCAGAACAAAGCACATTCCAATCAAGTATCACTTTTTGAGAGAGCAGGTTATAGAGAAACAAGTAAGATTAGAATATGTTCCTACAAAATATAAGATTGCAGATATATTTACAAAACCATTACCAAGAGAAACGTTTGAGCATTTGGAAGAACAGTTGGGAGTAAAAGTACTTCCACCCCAAAATTAATCACCTCAAGAGAGAAGGTGGTGGGGGGGCTAATATTAAGAGTCATATATTTTAGCCCCATAGGTGTCCCTTTTTCCATTTATGTCAAAGGGGGAGAGTTTTGAGTAATGGGGAGAGCATTGAGATAGGGGGAGCAACCTCCAAAGAGAACATTGAGATAGGGGGAGTAGCCTCCATAGAGAGTATTGAGTCAGGGGAAGCAACTTTGATTTTCAAAAATGGCTTTTGCAGTGATTGTGGTGATTTGCATTAGAGGTGTTGCCATCAATGACAAAGGGGGAGATTGTTGGTAATTTGAGTTATTTTGTGTTGTCATTGATGTCACATGGATCACATTGAGTTTTGGTGGCAAAAGCACTTCATAAATAATAATTTATGATATTTTGGAGAGCAAGGATATATATAGGGTTTTCTGGCACAAGAGGTATATAATATTTAATTTTTTAAATATTATATTAATGGTTTTTATTAAAACCAATGGTAAAGGTTTTTATTAAAATCAACGGCAAGGGTTTTTATTAAAACCGATGGAAATATTTTTTTATGAAAACTAACGGAAAGAGTTTTTCATTAAAACCACTATGCTAATACTTCTCCAAATTATGATGGATGAAAAGGTTTTCCAATAAAACCTAGGTGCAAAAATTTTCATGGTGAAATTCAAAAGAATGAAGGAGATATCCCAATTCAAAGTTAAGATTTGAATTATTAAATTTTTATTTAATAATTCTAAGGTCTAAAGTTTAATTACATTATCCGTTGATGTGCAAAGGTTGGGGAGATTAATAAAGTTTTTTGACGTCATTCGAAGGATGGAGGTGCATATAAATAAAAAGTTAAAACCTTTGTTTTTTAGAAGACTTGACATAGCGCATGAGAGAGAGTCGTTGAAAGGGGGGTAGCGAAGAAAGAAGGATAAATAAATTTCAATTTGAGAGCAAGGTCAAGTAAAAAATGTGGGAAAGTGACATCACGGAGGACTCCTTAGCGTAGTTGGTAGCATACAAACTTTGCACAAGGCAGGTTCGTTGTTCGAATCCCGCAAAGGGTGAAGTGTTTTGCTAAGAAAGTAAAATCGAGTTTCAGATTTGAGCGCAGGTTAAAGTTGGGTGTTTGGGATTAAAATACAAATGTGGGCTAGTGCCCATGTGGTAAGCACTTCACAGCACTAAGAGAGACGAACACAGTTTGACTTCCACGAAGGTGTGAATTTGCATTAATTTTGGCAAGGCATTTTGGCAAAGAAGATTTCGAAGGTTACGAAGGCAACAAATTTTATATAAAGGTATTTATCTCCAGTGCATGGCAATATTTGTTATTACCAAATTTTTGGTGCATTAAAATTATTTTTGTGATAACTAAGGATTCATAAGGAGTTTAGGGAAATAAATGCTTGTTGTATGTGTTAATGTGCTTAGGGAGTTATAAGATGTAGAATTAAATATTTGTTATTGATGTGTGTGATTATGGAGATATAAGGTGTGGAAATAAATATCTGTGATTGTTGTATGTGGAGTTATAAGGTGTGGAATTAAAAATTAAAGCATAGGTGCTTGTTGTATATGTTAATGAAATTAGGGAGTCATAATGTTGAAAAGTTTTGAACTTGTTATATTTCCTAGTGCATGATTTAATTATGAAATTAAACTAGGAACTTGAGACCTAGTTAATTGCTACCTTGAGTTAGAAGACATGCACATGAGTTAGGGTTTGAAGTTGAAGACAAATTTATTTATTATTTTCCTTTGCTATTAAGAGGAAGTGGATGGATTAGAAAATCAATTTTATGGATTAAATTGATATTTGAGTTCCATGATTGCTTTAGTGGAGTTCATTGAGAGTATTGTCATTATTGAGGAGGTTTTTGCTATTGCTTTGAGGAGATTATTGTTGGTTACTTGTTGAGTATATTACCACTATTTGAGACCATTGAGGAGATCATTTTCTAGTCACTTGTGGATACATTTGCCTTTCATTTTAGGAGATCATTGTTGGCTATTTGAGAGCTCTTCGCTCGAGGGAGTTGTGCTTGTTTCTTGAGAGCTTATTGAAATTGCATGAGGAAGATATTATTGAGAATCTATTGCTATCACTTGTGGAGATTGTCCTTGGTTGGTTGAAGTCCTCATTGTTATTTCTTGAAGAGGTTTCCATTTGAGAGATCATTTGTCATCCATTTGAGAGTACCTTGTTGAGCATTGTTGTCATCCATTTGAGAGTACATTGTTGAGCATTGTTGTCATCCATTTGAGATATTATTTATCATACATTATTGAGATCATTGTGGATTATTATTTTCATCCATTGAAGAGTACATTGCCATTCATTGTTGAGCACATTATTGAGTATTGTTATCATTCATTTGTTATCCATTGTTGAGTTCATCATTGAGTCTTGCCTTCATTGATTTGTGGTTGAGATTTGAGTGCTACTTAAGAGTCATTGGTTAAGCCTTTGGAAAGGCTTTTGGGATAGAATTTTTGGATAGATTTGAGACAACTTTTGTGCGTGATTGGTTGAGCCTTTGAAAAGGCTTTTGGGACATAATTTTTGGACAAATTTGAGATTGCTTTTGTGCATGATTGGTTGATCCTTTGGGAAGGCTTTTGAGATAGACTTTTTGGACAGATTTGAGATAAATTTTATGCATGATTGGTTGAGCCTTTGAAAAGGATTTTAGGACAAATTTGTGGATATATTTGGGATAGCATTTGAGCAGGATTGTTTGAGCCTTTTGTGAAGGCTTTGAGAACATATTTGGGACAACATTTGAGCAAGATTGTTTGAGCCTTGTGAGAAGGCATTGAGGTAGATTTGTGAGCAGTAAAAGAGACAGGATAAAAATAGAAAATAAATCAACACTAGTTGCCTAGCTGAGCAGATCAGTGGATAGCCTAGTTGAGCAAATAAATGGATAGCCTAGATGAGCAGATCAATGGATAGCCTAGTTGAGTAGATTAGTAGAGAGCCTAGCTAAGTAGATCAGTGGAGAGCCTATTTGAGCAAATTAGTGGATAGCCTAGAGTAGATCAGTGGAGAGCCTAGTTGAGAAGATCAGTGGAGAGCCTAGTTGAGTATATCAATGGAGCCCACCTGAGTATATCAGGATAGCCTAGCTTTGATCAGATCAAAGTAATAATTTGTATTGGGATAAGTATCCCTATTTCTTTGTGAAATATTATAAGGAGAATATCTTGTGGACTACCCCACATTAGGGGAACCACGTTAAATCTTGTGTCTCAATTGTGTGTGATGATTTGTGCACTTGCTTACTATTGCTATCTATGTTATTAATGCACACTGCTATATTTTGTTATTGTAATTGAGGACACTAATTGATATTGGTTTGGAAAGAAAGTAAAAAGTTGGCTCTATACTGTTCAGCCCCCCTCTTAGTATAAGTGATGAGAACCATAAATGCTCATTTTATATACACTATTAAGGGCATAATTGCTAGTTTAATTAGCATGTGAGATGTATTTTTATATAACTTATGCATATAATTGATAGAAAATCCAGTATTATGCTTGATTGGTGTTTTTAGTAGAAATTGTATATAAATGCAGGTGTTGGTACTAATATGGTGATTTCCAGTCTACATCCATTTGGACCTAGAATACTTCTAATTTTAGAGACTAAGGAATGAAAGTAGGCACCTTCCTGGTTGAGAAGGCACCCAACAAAAGTAAGCACCTTCCTAATGGAGAAGGTGCCCAGCAGAAGTAGGTGCTTTCCTGATGGATAAGGAGCCCAATAAAAGTAGGTTCCTTCCTTATAAGAAAGGTGCCCTGCAGAAGTAGGTGCCTTCCTAATGGAGAAGGCACCCAGCAGAAATAGGCGCCTTCCTGATGGAGAAGGCGACCAACAGAAGTAGGCACCTTCCTTATAAGGAAGGCACCCAACAGAAGTAGGTGCCTTCCTTATAAAGAAGGTGACCAAAAAAAGTAGGCTTCTTCCTTATAAGGAAGGCACCCAGCAAAAGTAGGCACCTTCCTTATAAATAAGGTGCCTCCATGCCTCCATACTTTGAAAAGATTTACCAAGTCAATTTTGATCGGTTGACCAGTGGGCTAAGGAGGAGGTTGCACGTGAAGCAAAAAGGGGAGATATTCTATTCTTAAAATAGAATGAACACTTCTATTATTTGATTGGCTAGATACCATTGTAACATGAGAATTATTCTTTCACGCGCACGTATGAACCAAGAGCAATGATTTTTCCAGCGATCAATGTGGGAGATATTTTATTTTATGCAATATTATTAAAATAGAATAAATCATCCATTATTTTCTGATTGGATGGTTCACTTTGTAAGGTGAGCATTCCTTCTCATGCTCATGAACCAATCAATGCAGTGATTTGCAAAAAATATATATGCATAGTAGACAACAAGATGAACCAGATCTATTAGTCGCTAAGAAGGACAACCACCCGAATAGATTTGTTGTTGCCAGACATATTCTATTATGATAAAATAAAACACGCCTGATTTATCTTGCAAGAGGGTAAAATTAGTTCATGACTATTTTAATTAATATGTGATTATTATAATTGAACGGATGCAATATTCATTGCATATCTACTGTAACTGCAAGTCTAAAATAGACTTACCTAAATTTGTAACAGAGGAAGGTTGTGCATTGTATAAATGCACAAGTCTTCCTTGAGAGGACACTTAATTTTATGGAGAGATTATTCTATTTTATTTCTTATCAAATTTATTAAGAGTGCAATTCCTCTTATTTGAGCAAGCTCTACGCAGCTAGCTGGGTGGACTATTTGTGGGAGCTTGGAGCCACTCCCTGCAGTAGTCCAACCTTGTTTCATTTCTGTTATTTATTTTCATTAGATTAGATTTATTGCTTTATTTATTTAGCTATGTGTTTCCTTTTCAGCACATTTATTTTCCTATACATTTATTTTTTGTATTTCATTTTCAGTATTTTAGTTTGTAATTTATTTTTCGCACTTAGTTTATTTAGTTTGGATGAAATCAAAATGCACATACATCCCCCTCCAAACTAAATAAGGTACAATAATATTTATTCCCCAACACTACAGGCATATACTGTGCATGACACTCGTAAGTTTACGGACTTACCGGATTGATAATTTATGGAAGAGAAATGAATATTTTTCGAGACATGAATTTTTGCTCATCATTTTGGTGTCATTGCAGGGGAGTGCCTAAATTGTAGTGTTCTAATTTACAGGTCAGATAAAAAACCTATTTAAAATTACCTATATATCTTTTACCAAGGGTCTTTTTATAAGGCCAAAAATAGTTGTCGGCACAGTCAGAGCCAAATTCCATAGGCAACTATTTACATTTTCTAGCTTCTTAGGTAAACGTGGGAATGAACCTAATGTACCAAATTAAGTGTAGAAGTAGGAATAAAACGTGTTGTTGAAAAAATTAGAAAAATCTGGCATTGAAGGATTTCCATCATATTTTCAATGGTTTCAAGAAATCAAAATAAATAAGCACAACCCAGGTCTGATTGAAAATTTTTAGGGATGTGTTTTTATACAAAAACCATTGAAAAATTGTGCCTCTAGAAGCTTGGTTTTAAATTAAAAATTTTATAGGCTTGAACCTTTTGCAATGTATTGGTAATTGTTTTTTTTTTAATGATGAAATTAATAGCAAGAAAAATGACAAAGAAATTTTTTTAAAAAAGAACATCTTGTTATGAAGTATGCTCTTCACTTGTGCTTAAGTCTACTTGGTGAATCAAAAACTAGCATATGTTTTTTAAATACTGCTATGCCATGTTTTATCCAAGTTTCCAACCCGTAGATAGTCATTTTTTAGCTTGCACATTTTACCATTATGTTGAAAATTTTGGTTTTGAGGTCAAAGGGGGAAATTGATCTTCTCATGCTACAACACATCAAACTAGTTGATAATAAAATTTATGATTTTTTAGAATATTATTTCAGATGTAGGCATGGGGGGAGACCCCACCTTCATTATTTCTACCAACAACACAATGAACACTGTTTACAGTGCTCATGAAAAAGAAAAAGAAATATCTTCTATTGAAAATGACCCCAATTTAAGAGCAGATAAAAAGGAATAGAGTTTTATTTTGCTACTTATTGGAAGAGAGTATCCTCTTTCTCGAGGACCAGCTTGGTCCAAAAGGGAAATGAGAAATATCCAACCGGTAGCTAGATAAAGCAAGGGAGAGAAAAAAATAGAAGCTTTATTTTTGTTACTTGTTGGAAGAAAGTATCCTCTTTCCCTAGGACCAAGTTGGTCTAGAAGGGAAATGAGAAATCTCCAACCGATTGCTAAATAAAGAAAGGGAGGAGACTCGAAGTAATCAGAATATTAAAAAAAAAATTATATAAATATAATGAAAAAAATTAAAAAAATTAAAAAGAAAAAAAAATTAGTTAGAATTTTATTTTAATGCCTTTAGTTTAGATTTTTTTTTATGTTTTGCAGGACAACATGAAGTGCGATGTAAACAAATAAGGAGGTTTCTATGAATATTTCATGAATTGAGATTTATATGTGGAGTTCGTAATAACACTATACAAACTATCTCGTGTACCTGATCGTGTAGCATCCAATCTAGCAGGTGAAAGCTAGCAGAGTTTTACCTTGGCAACATTAGCACCTGAATGCAGGATAAGTAACCTTGATCAAGTGAAAGGCTTCTAGTCCAAGGTGCTTGTTAAAGTTTGGGAAATTTTTGTTGTAAGGTGTGTGACTGTTACAACCTGAGTGAATGATGAGCAGAGTCAAAGATGCTACACCACGTACAAAGTTGAGTGTCGAGACAATATTTGAGTAACGGTCAATGAGCTCCATTATAAATCACCTCACATTTGCAAGAGTGGATCATACATCGGCATGGGGGAGACCCCATACCACACCAGTAGCTTGGACGAATGTTCAATCATTCGTTAAAAAGAAAAAAATATTGAAGAAAAAAAGAAAAAAAAACAAAAAAAAAAGGGAAAGAAAAGAAAAAAAAAGGGAGGATACGTGAAAAAAATGAAGTGAAAGACACATTGATCATCAAGAAGGCACCTTCCACATGAAGAAGGTGCCATACAATGGAGGCACCTTCCGCATGAAGAAGGCACCATACATTGGAGGTACCTTCTGCATCAGGAAGGTGCCATACATTGGAAGTGCCTTACGCCTCAGAAAGACACCATACATTGAAGGTGCCTTCTGCATCAAGAAGGTGCCATACATTGAAGGCACCTTCCACAGCAAGTAGGCACCTTTCACAGCAAGCAGGCGCCTTGACATCCAAGGTGCCTTGATCCATTTCTCGCACTTGGGTGGTTCTATGGCACAAGAGACAAAAAAAAAAGAAAAAAAAGGAATAAGTGATGAGGCACCTTGATGGTATACAATAGAGGTGCCTTGATAAAAAAAATATTATGTGAATCCTCCCAATGAAAAAAAAATGCACAGAACATGCCTTGCTTAGCATAAAAATTGTTTTTTTTTTGCTTTGCAGGAAATCATAAACCGAATGCAAGCTGCAGGCATCCTGAGAGCCAGGGCCTAATAGGTATGGAGTCATGAATCTTGTTTTCCTGCTTTCATGTGTGTAGGTAATCATACCCTATGAATGCAATCTAAAGGTATCCTAAGATCTAGGGCCTCAGGCACAATTATGATCCCTATTTTTCTTGCTTTTGTGTGTTTAGCTTTGCAGGATGCAACCATGAGCACGATCTATAGGTGGATCCGACTTAAACTAGGCCTAATAGATGTTACATTTTGTGCCCTACAATTAGGAGAGCAATGAAGTAGAAAATACACTTGCTTCCCACTAGGAAGAAAGTGCCTACAATCAGTCCATTACAATTGTGCCTTTTTCCACCTGGAGGAAGGTACCAATAAACAATGTTCTTCTCCCTTGATGGGGATGTCTATTGTTTAGTATGGGACCTGATGTTCGGAAGGCTGCAAACTTGTTATGCAGAGGGACCTGTTGCTGGCGACGAGGGCATAACCAATTAATTGAGGGAGAATACAAAAAAAAATTAAAAATATTCTGCTAAAACAACTCCACGTTGAAATGAAAATAAAAAATAGAGTTTTAATGGAAAAGAGTGATGAGTGATGATTTTAGGAGCACACGGTGAGAAAAGTAATCCTGCAAGTGCATTTAGAGAGAGATACGTCAATGCAAGATTAAAATATTTTTCATGTGTTGTTGTTAAGGAGCTGGGTATTTTAAAGTTTGGAGTTGTTGGCAATTGACTGCCATCAATCCTCTAATGGTATATGGGACGCAATATTCCCTACGCGATCTCACTTTTTAATCAATAGTGCCCATATTACTGTTTCTCCGGTAATATTTTATTTCTATTAAAATATGTGGAGAAAATACAGAGAAGAGTATGAGGATAATGTCATATTTTTAAAATCATCAACTCAATTGTTGTAGATTGACTCTGTTCCTTGATGTGGAGGATGAAAAGAGAGAGAGAGAGAGAGTCAATATCTGTTCTTTTCATGGAAGAACGGATAAATATATATATATATATATATATATATATATATATATATATATATATATATATATTATATATAAATAAATAAAATCTCCAAGAGCACCAACGTGAAGATGTCTCACACCACCAACATCATATACATCAAGTTCTACGAAATTCACCCGAGTATGTACTGATTTTCTTGTTAATTATGTGTATAGTTATTTTAAAATCATTTCTATGCTAATATCAGCCAATGCATCCATAGTTTTTCAAAATATCCCATTAGAATTTAAACACATGACATGCCTCAGATATTAATAAAAAAAGAAAAAAAGAAAAAAAATAGAGGCTATGGCATCTACGTGAATAAATTTGGCATCATTTTCATTGCCACCTCATGACAAAGGTAGCCAACTTGAGTGAACACATATAAATGATGCTACTATGTGCCACAAAGGAGATCTGAAATACATTTTAGATATGGATAAAAGTAGTGGTTGGTGACTGCACTTGTTTTAAACTAATTTGATCTCACCAAATTTGACCAATGTGCAACATTGGAAAATGTTAGTATTTATCAAAAATTAGTGCAGTGGTAATTTTCCCTGAACAGTGTGGTCACGATTTAACTATTTGTCCATAGTGATTAATCAAGATGTGTTTCTGAATTCTACTAGTGTCATAGTGCTTGATGGGTGAAGAATAGTAGCACTCAATAGAAGAAAATAAAAAAAATAGTAGTGATGAATGAATGAAAAAAAATAACAGTAGTGCTGAATAAAAAAAATAGTGTTGAGTAAAAAAAAAAACACAGTAGTGCTGAATGGAAAATACATAGTAGCGTCCCATGGATGAAAAATACAGAGATGCTGAAGGCCATTGAAAAAAAAAGAAAAAAAAGAGAGAAAAAAGAGAGAATATATATATATATATATATATATTATCTCGGGGGCTATTGTCATGAGGACATGACAATCTTTAGGTATGGTCAGCCTGCGAGAGGGATAACTTCAGCTTTTGGTGCCATGAGGGCGTGGCACATGTTAGGCATGGGGGTATTATGAGCACCATAAATGCTCATTTTATATACACTGTTAAGGGCAACATTGTTGGTTTAATTAGCATGTGAGATGTATTTTTATATAACTTATGCATATAATTGATAGAAAATCCAGTATTATGCTTGATTGGTGTTTTTAGTGGAAATTGTGTATAAATGCATGTGTTGGTACTAATATGGTATTTTCCAGTCTACATTCACTTGGACTTGGCATACTTCTGCTTTCAGAGACTAAGGCATGAGAGTAGGCACCTTCCTGATGGAGAAGGCACCCAGTAGAAGTAGGCACCTTCCTTATAAGGAAGGTGCCTAGCAGAAGTAGGCACCTTCCTGATGGAGAAGGTGCCTAGCAAAATTAGGCACCTTCCTGATGGAGAAGGTGCCCAGTAGAAGTAGGTGCATTCCTTATAAGGAAGGCACCCAGCAGAAGTAGGCACCTTCCTTATAAATAAGGTGCCCAACAAAAGTAGGCACATTCCTTATAAGGAAGGCACCCATTAGAAGTAGGTGCCTTCCTTATAAATAAGATGCCTCCACACCTTCATACTTTGTAAAACCAAGTCATATTTGACCGGTTGGCCAATGGGCTAAGGAGGAGGTTGCACGTGAAGAAAAAAAGGGGAGATATTCTATTATTAAAATAGAATGAACACTTCTATTATTTTATTGGTTGGATACCTTTGTAACGTGAGCATTATTCTTTCACACTCATGTATGAACCAAGAGCAACAATTTTTCCAACGATCAATGTGGGAAATATTTTATTTTATGCAATATTATTAAAATAGAATAAATCATCCATTATTTTATGATTGGGTGGTTCACTTTGTAAGGTGAGCATTCCTTCTCATGCTCATGAACCAATCAACGTAGTGATTTGTATGAAAAAGATATGCATAGTAGACAACGAGATGAACCATATCTATTAGTCGCCAAGAAGAACAACCACCCAAATAGATTTGTTATTTACAGACATATTCTATTATGATAAAACAAAACACGCCTGATTTATCTTGCAAGAGGGTAAAATTAGTGCATGATTGTTTTCATTAATATGTGATTGTTATAATTGAACGGATGCAATATTCATTGCATATCTACTGTAATTGCAAGTCTGAAATAGACTTGCCTAAATTTGTAATAGAGGAAGGCTGTGCATTGTATAAATGCACAGGTCTTCCCTGAGAGAAGGATGATTAATTTTATGGAGATATTATTTTATTTTATTTCTTGTCAAATTTATTAAGAGTGCAATTCCTCTTATTTGAGAAAGCTTTACACAACTAGTTGGGCGGACTATCTGTGGGAGCTTGGGCCCACTCCCTACAGTAGTTCTAACATGTTTCATTTCTATTATTTATTTTCATTAGATTAGATATATTGCTTTATTTATTTAGTTGTGTGTTTCCTTTTCAGCACATTTATTTTCTTGTACATTTATTTTATGTATTTCATTTTCAGTATTTTAGTTTGTAATTTATTTTCCGCACTTAGTTTATTTAGTTTGGATGAAATAAAAATGCACATACATCTCCCTCAAAACTAAATAAGGTACAATCAGATTTGTTCCCCAACACTGCAGACATATACTGTGTGTGACACTCGTAATTTTACGGACTAATCAGATTAATAATTTATGGAAGAGAAATGAATTTTTTTTGGGACATGAGTTTCTACTCACCAATAAGCTTGTGTTATTCAATCTCCTAGATGTGGTAGGTTTTTTCTCAAATGTGGTAAGGCATCAATGCGACCAATGATCAAATTGTGTTGCTTCTAGAAACCCTAGTTTCATAATTTTTGTGCAATCGAATCTTTGTAAACTTGCAATAGAAATACAAAAACATAGATCAAAAGACAAGGTAAGTTAAAATATAGAACCTTTTGGATACCCCTACCTCCTTGGGTCTTACCCAAAAGTGGCATCCCTTTTGGGATGTTTTCCACAAATAAAAAAATAATATATATATATATATATATATATATATATATATATATATATATATATATATATATATATATATATATATATATATATATATAGAACCTTTTTTGGGTCCCATAGTGATCACCATTTTGTAAAGAAAAAATTGACAACACCAATATAGAAATAATGAAATCAACACACAAAATAGATTGCACAATGAAGAATAAATGTATTGTATTAATGTGGGAGGAGCCTTGATCTCCAATGTTACAATATTATTTATATTGATACAATAGTTACAATACAAGGGTTTTGAAAACCCTTGTTCACAAAGAATATTAGGTGTCTTTTGTGTTATCCTTTGCTCCAAACAAGTTGTAGGTGGGATTGAGTATCCTTGTAGGGCCATCTTAGCTAGAACAAATTTCAATAATGTAGTTCCTACACCTACAAACATATCAACAACACCAAGAGGTCAATAGTATATGTGAGGGCTCCACTATGTGAGGCCCTCTATAAATCATATCTATAAACCCTAGTGCTGTAAAATATGAAATACTTACAAATACAGAAAATGTAAGATTAACACAATAAAATATTTACCTTATCAAATAATGTTTATTGTTCTGATCTATGTTCATGTGTTTACAAGAATGCTCAAAAGCATTTGAAGGTATATTGATGATAAACTAGAAGGTTGGAAAATACTTGAAAACATTTGGTAATGGCAGCAAATGCCCAATAGCATTCCTAGAATGCTTAGCAACATTCATGGGATGCTAGGAGGAATTTGGGAGCTTCTACAAAGGGTATTGCAGAACCAAATCTGGTTTGCAGGGGTTTGGATGATTGGAAATGGAGGCTTCAATGGTGACAATGAGGGAAATGGTAGCAAAATGCTAGGGTTTTAGGGAGGGATGAAAATGATGGCTTTATGGGAATGTTGAACCACTTCAAGAATCAAAATACCACTTAGAAATAAAATGACCACTTAAACTAACTGCCTAACCTCTCATGAGAATGAATGACCTTTTATAACTTGCCTTCCATATGCTAGGGTTTCGATGACACCAAAATGTGGTCAAGATTAGAACATAATGGATGGCTAAGATTATAATATTTGCAATGTGACATGGATCAAGTTAAGTGGATGGTTGAGATTAAAATGTTAATAAGTAGTTGTGATTTATTCATACATATATTAAGTGGCTAGATTTTGGTGTCTACAGTATTGAAATAAATGAAGAAGCAACTTCCTATTTTCACTATTTTACCCTTATTTCTAGAAGGTAAACATAATTTTTAAGGATATGAATGAAGCATAGCTAGGTCTAGGATAAGATAATTATTATTTAATTGGTTATCATTAATGTTAAGTGGATTAACACTTAAACCATTAAGAATTTTTAGATGAATTATTTAATATGAGAGACCTTAATACATCAAAGATAAGGAGTTTCTAGGAAATAGAATTTTCAAGATATTATTAAGAGAAAGGTAAAGATAAGATTTAGGATTTTCAACCTTGATCACATAATAGTAGATAATAGGTTTAGGATCAGTTAGAATGTGATAATTCTTGCCCCTATATTAATTTTTAATGAATTAATGAATAAATGAGGGTATGACCCACATCCCATGTATTCATAGCCTTCGAACAAGAATGTTTTAGGTAAGGTTTCATGCCATGACATAGAGTGTTGAGAGTGTGGAGTCCAAATTTAAGGGATAAGACTATAGAGCAACTAGACTCACACTTCCTATTATCAAAAGCCTTGATGACAAGATCATTTTTTTCTAAAACTTGTTTGGTTAGCCCAAAATAATTGTTGGCTTTTAAGCTTAACTATCTCACAATATCACAGGTCCCAATGTAAATAACCCAACAATTTTATAGGTAAAATATTAATAATTAATAGTATAATTATATATGAACAATAAAATATATATCAAGATAAATATAGTAATAAAATAACATTCACTTATAATATCAAATATGAATGTAAATGGCCAAAATCATTCATGTACATGCATGAAGAAAAATTACAATTTGAATTGCTCAAAATTGGTATACAAGTTTTATTATCAATGTGGTGACCATTACAAATATTTTTCTTTTTCTTATCTTACATTATATGGAGATTTTTCTCCATAATATAGACATATTAATGTGACTCTTCAATACTTGTCTATTGCATTCCTCACATATCTGGGAGATGTGACCTTTCTTATTCTAGATATTTGGCTTTTCATATTGCCACTTTTATACTAGACTCTTCACTCTCTTCTTACATGATACTTGACTCCTATGACACTTGTACTCTTGTACATAACTTACTCACCTACATGCATTCCTAATACAAGACACTCGTGCACATCCTCACTTTACATATTTTCACACTTACATACAACATACTTGTGCACATTCTCTCAATACACACTTGCACTCTTACGTACATGACACTTGTGTGTTTCCTTCATATTGCACTCTTACATTACACTTATGCATTTGCTACACATTAACACTTACATTAATGGGGAAATATAAATTACACATCTAAACTATAGACTCAACTCTAATCTATTATACATTTACATTTGTACCATGAAGGTACCGCAAGGGTATATTAGCATGTACCAAATAATGTAATATTCTCTAACACCCCTCGTATTACATTATTTGGTTATTGAAGATGTTAGTCTTCAATATTGGTCTTCATATTCAATCTTCATGCAACCTTACATTGACCATGAACCTCTGCTTGATATTTGTCTTCAGTGTCATTCTTGAGTTTTGCTTTATCTTCATTCTTTGGTTCTTCTTCATTATCTAGTTCACAAACTACTTGAGCTTCTTCTTTGATCTTTAATTTATATGCTTTGGATGCTTTTTCATAAGTAGCTTAGAATTTTACTTTGTATTTGACCCCTAGATCATATGCTTCTTTCCTAATTACTTTGCAAGAGAAATTTAGAACATATTTGATTCAATTTCCTATTCTTGCTTTTCTAAAACATCACACACTTCATCATTAAATATTTTTCCTTTGATCTATTTTGTTTCAATCTCGTCCTATATTTTTGAAATAGAACATTTTGCTTTATTGTCAGGAGTTGCTTCATAAATAAGTTTTTGAAGAAAATTGTCTAATCTAAATAATAGAATTCTTTCAAATATCTCATAATATTTCCTTTTGTACCAACAAAATTCTAAAGAATGAGTTTTTATTCCATAAAATTTACATGGATAAGGATTCTAGCAATTTACTTCCTCATACCCAATTCTATTGAAATAATTACATTTCAATTGAATGCAATATCCTTTCTTTGATCTATGATTCCATGCTAATATCTTGTGTTCATATGTATTCTTAATAAAAAACACAACCATTGATGTATTATTAAGGCCAACTTTCCTTTGTTTTCTTTATAGACAATATTCATGGCATTCTGTATTGTTGTATATTATATTATAGAACTACATGTTTGTGATCTTGTAGTAGTAGAATCTAGAATTTATTCTAGTTTTGAATTCTCACGTGTATCTCTAAGCCAATTTGGTATTTTCTTCTTCTCATCATCTATCAAGTTTTGAGAATCAAATTTTAATTTGGTCTCCATTTCTTCACTATCCTCATTGAACAAATTTCTAATCATTTCTTCCATAATAATGAAAGATTCAATTTGATGATTTAATTCCTTTGAATTAGAAACCCTTATATCTCCCAAAATAACTCAAATAAGAAATTTGTAAATTTTAAATTTTCTAAACCTTTGACGTAGGTAATACTTTTAACTCCCTACTAAATTAAATTTACAATTTTTTTAATTTCTCAAATTTCAAATAAATTTCTAAATTTTAAAAAACTTTAAAAACTTCAAACTAAATTTCCAAAATTTAAAAGTCTCAAGTATTTTCAATACTTTCAAATGTTTTTAACTCAAAACTTACGTTTTCTAATCTTCAAATAAAAAACACTTAAATCCTAGTGCAAAAAAAATTCACTACAAACCTTAAATAACTTCTAAATCTTTTCAAAAATAAAATTTTTGAAATAAAGAAACTTCAAATAGCTAATAGGGTAGAAAACCTTATAACTCCCTACTTAAAAAATTTAATAAAAATAAAATTCAAATAATATTGCTTTCCCTCCAAGAAATAAAGTAATGAAATTAAATTTGAACATACCTTTCCAACAAGAATAAAACCTCTAATTTGTAATGTTTATACATTACCTTCTGTTTACTCCACCTTTGGCACTTAATCTAATTGTTATACTCAGGAATTTGAAATTCCAAATGTGGTACTTACTATTTCTTTGTTCTTGTGATATGGAATGATGGTATCTTAGGATTATGACTGCTAAAAGGTAAAACAAAAAAAATTATGTTCTCCTTCGTAGTATGCTCAAGTTTTTCCCATTCTCCTTCAACATACTCAAAGCTTTTCCTTGTCTCCTTCAGTGTGCTTGAATATTTTATCATCTCCTTTGATGAAAAATATTCTCAAAACTTTCTTAATTTCCTTCATAGAACAATGTACTCTAGGCTTTCTCAATCTCCTTTAGTGTGCTTGAATCTTTGGATGACATGTACGAAATTGTGCTCTATTGTTGGATAGTCTGAATGGAAAATGTAACATGATATAGGATTCTATTTTTGGACAACACATGGGAAGTCATGATTGCACTCTATATCTATTATAATTGCATATCTTTCGCTCCAAATTAGATTGTTCCCTTGTTTTTGTAATGGTGCTCTTTGTTAGTGCTTCAGATAACACTTTTTTCTCTACTATGAATCAATGCACTTTTATTAGTGCTTTGAATAACACTCTAGCTTTATAGTGAATCAATGCACTTTTGTTAGTGCTTTGGATAACACTATTTCTCTACCATAAATTTATGTTCTTATATTAGTTCTTTGGACAACACTCTTCTATTTGAGCAAGTTACCCTATGATGGTGGCATTGCTTCAATATTTTTTGCTTGTTATAGCATTTCTCTTATGCTAGCACATTATTTATATTTCTAGCTAGACACTTTATCTTCTAGAGATGGCTACTTAGTTTCTCTTGTGTATATTTCTTGGATAACCATGTAGTCTCCCTTGTGTAGGTTACTTGGATAACCATAGTCTCCCTTATGTAGATTGCTTGGATAACCATATTTTCTCCCTTGTGTATATAGGCCACTTGAATGTATTGGCCACTCAACTTCTATAATGGATGATGGATCCACTAAATATGTCTAGATGCTTTTTAATTTCTCTAGACTATGCTCTGGTAGCATTATTCTCTTCATGTTGTAGTATTAGACCTCTTCAAAAATATCTTCCAAAATAGGTCAAGACCAAGACTAATATTGCAACAATAAACCTGATGCTTCTAGTTTTTTGAATAATTAGAACTTATCTATGCCTCTATATGTCTTTATCTCTAGAGGATTCTTCTCTATAATTCTTAGTACAACTCTTATCTATTCTCTATATATGGTTGTTCAATCTCTATAGTCATGAAGCTTAGATGCTTCTCTATCTTAGGAATCTTTGATGCTTCACTATCCTTGGAAGCTATGATGCTTCTCAATATTTTGAAGTCTATATTTAATATATTAGGTTGCACCTAAGAATAAAATGATTCTCCTATTTTATATAGAATCCAAAATCTATATCAAGGTGAATATGACTATCCCCAAATGATCAACTTTATCCTGAGTTGGCTTTCTCAATATTCAATAGTGATTATCCTCTTTCCTAGAGAATCTATAATATTATAAAGGTGACTTTGAATGTCCCTAAACATCAAAATTTATTTTGAGTTGGCTCTCTCTCAATGTCCAACTTTTTATTGAGTTGTCCCTCAAACAATCTTAGTTGAGTCCTAGTCTAGAGTGGTTTTCCTTCACCCAAATGGAAAAACCCTAGCATCCAAATTAGGGTGATTAATATTTATCATCTCAATATCTACTCAATATGACCTTTAAAAATGGATTCCAAGTGTTCACTGCTTTCAAAGTAGATAGACTTGTTGTGGCTAATCCACAACACACCCCAAAATTTGGGGACCCACCTTTTTTGCAGACTTTCAGAGAAAATCTCAGTGACCCAGATGCTAAAATTCAAGAAAAGGGGCAAAAAAATGCACAAGTGTAGAAAGTGTTGCGAAATCGTGACATGTCGCTCCATCACGGAAAAAAATAAAAAAGTGTCACGAAATCACGACATGTCGCTCCATCGCTGCCAGAATAGGAGAGAGAAAAGGAAAAGGAAAAAGTGTCGTGAAATTGCGACATGTCGCTCAATCGCTGTCGAAAGAGGAGAGAGAAAAGGAAAAGGAAAAAGTGTCACAAAATCATGACATGTCGCTCCATCGCTGCCCAAGGAGGAGAGAGAAAGACAAAATGGAAAGGCGTAGCGATATCGCGATGCGTCACAAAATCATGGGTCAAACTGGTCAAACGACACGAAGCGAAAAAAAATTGCGAAATAGCGACAGATTGCAGCCAAAGAGGTGTCAAGTGAAAAACGTTGCGAAATCACGACAGATTGCAGGTGGAAGGCATGAAACGAAAAAACATCATGAAATCACGACAGAAGCGAGCCCTATTGTACGAAACAGAAAAGGCGTAGCGAAATTGTGACATGTCACAAAATCGCGGGTCAAACCGGTCAAACAGAATGAAGCAGAAAGGCATAGCGATATTGCAACAAAAATCAGCAAAGGTGCATGAAGCGCAAAATGGTCATGAAATCACGATAGAATCTACCGGAAGGCATGAAGAGCAAAAATTGTCATGAAATTGCGATAGAAAGTAGCAAAGGGGGGATGAAGCGAAAGGGCATCGCGAAATCGTGACAGGTCATGTTTTCACGACTCCAAAGCAGCGAAGTAGTACGGACGGAGGTAGCGTAGCGATTTCATGATGAAAAATTGGCAAGTGTACGAAAGAGTAAAATGGTAGCGAAATCGCGACAGCATTGAGCAAAAATGCACAAGTGAAAAAAGCGTTGTGAAATCACGACAAAATCAAGCAAAGAGGCATGAAGCACGAAAATGTAGCTAAAGCGTACGGATGGAAAAAATGTCGTGATATCACGACAGCATGCAGCGAAGGTGCCCTAAGTGGAAAAGCATCACGATTTTGTGACAGGTTGCGGGCAAATGGTACGGAATAGAAAAGTGTCATGATTTCACGATAGAAAGTCGCAGGATACTCCGAATGAAAAATCATCGTGATTTCGCGACAAGAAGCAGCCGAAGGCGTACGGACATGGAAAGCGTCACGATTTCATGACATGTCATGATTTCATGACATGTCACATTTTTTCTAGGCATGACGGCAAGAAAGGCTGCTGACAGGAAAGTGTCGCGATTTCGCGACATGTCGCGATTTCGCAACATGTCGCATTTTCGCGGCTAAAAAGGCGAATAGGCTGCATGCTATTTTTTTTATCATGATTTTTAGGAGGATGTTACAGAAGGCACAGAAAGCATGAGACACATGGCATATAGGTGTCGGAGTTGCAGAGGCGTTACATGCATCAGCAGATTTCAAACGTTTCGGCATCAAGCATGAAGTGAAAGCATCGAAAAGGCAAGAATTTGAAAAGACGCATTCTGGAAGGTGAAACGAAGCGACGCAGGTGAACCAAAGAGCCATGCTAGACAGTATAAAACTTGGAAGCGTAGATTGAACAGAGGGTTGGAAATTGTTGCTAGCAGAGTTGCAGAGACAAGGGCTGCATGCCATTCTGGGCCTGCACTTGGAGCAATTTCCTTCATGTGTTCTGGATTTTCTTTTTGAACCTGGAACATTCTGTAACTGTAATTGATACATTATTTTAATATAGAAACACAGAGAGTTGGCATCTCATTGATGAGAAAGAAGGAGTCATTTTTGCATGCATGATTTAATGTTTTATCCTTCATTTTAGATTTCCAGGCTTTTAGGTGAAGTTTAATGCAAGTGTTCTTGGTTGCTTCACGCGAATGCCTAAATCTGGAATTACAATAGAAACCCTAGAAACCCGCACCTAGCTTATCTGGATTGTGCAAATTTGCAGGTTCAATAGGTTAGGTTGCATGCAAAAACCTCATTGTCTTCGGTTTTGTCAATCAAGATGATAGCACTCTGCCCGTAGTTTAGTTTCTTTCATTTTATTTGCATTTCTTCATTTTTTTAATCCTTTATTATTCCTACATTTTTCATTGTCATTCAAATAAATAATTGAAAATCTACCAGAGTCTGAAATCCAAATAGATTCATCCTTATTGTATTAACTTACTATGAGTCCATTGTAATTCAAAATAAAATAAATCACCAGGCCCCTTGTTAACATCCACTTGTAACCCTAAGGTATTCCTAGCATTTCAATTGAAGAGCATCATTGGTGAATGAAGAACTATCACAACAGGAACCTTGGAGAAATCATTTAATCATAATTTCTTTGCAAGCAGAGGATTTTGGGACTCAGATCCTACTGGAGAGTGTGCTTTCACAATTGGGTGAAAACACCACTCAACGGATTGGCGCTAGAAGGAGGGCAGAATCGGTTTACTTTATTTGATTTTCATACATGATTAATATTTTTTTTATTTACTTTTGAAATCATTTCTTAAGTCTCACAAACGACCAACTACAGTGTTTGTTTTCTTTTGTTGTAGGTTTTTCTTTGAAATAATCGAGGGTTTCATCAGGCATGCTAGACCCACCGTGTCATATTGCGACCGGGTCCCAAACAACCGGAGAAACCATTTTTCATGACCTTACTGGTACTCCCAAGAATAAAACCAAGCAAGTCGTAAGCTCACCGATCACAAAAGACCTGATTTTCTCTAGGAACATCGAGTGGACCTACGCCCGTAATATCAGTTGCCACTAGTGTTCCTATTGTCAGTAATATTTCTATTGCTATTGTAGGTTTGTCTTCATCAATTTTGAGTCAAATGGCTCAAGCTCCAATGACTCCTTGGTATGGAGCTAACAATACTCCTTTGAATATTGTTGGGGATATCCATGAAATCCCCAAGAACATTGAAAGATTTTTGCCTAAATATAAACCAGATGGCCCAAGAACAACAGAAGAACATATCCAAGCCTATAGGGATGTTTTAATTAGGCTGCAAGTTCAATATGAAGATGTGGCTTGCAGAATTTTTCCTATGAGCTTAGATCCAATAGCATATGAATGGTATATATGCTTACCAACTGGTTCAATCACTTCTTGGACACAAATGGAAAATGCCTTTGTTAATCAATTTAGGTCACCCTTGGATCCCGCAACCATTTACAATCAGTTTATTACATGCAAAAGGGGCCAGGGGGAACCGATCAGAATGTTTAATCAGAGATTCCAAAAGTGCTATAATAGAGCAATTAGGCATTTTGCCATCGATCCCGTAGTGGCTTTGCAGATATATTTTGGGGCGTTGGACCCCATGACAGCCATGTTTGTGAGACGCAATCCTCAAGTCACCACGCTCGCTCTAGCCTATAATGAAGCCATGACTATCGAGCAGCAAATGACACCACAAGGCTACGGGTTTACCCAGATGCCTGTGATGGGATAGTATGCTCCATATGGTCAAGCTCCCTTGGAAAATCAGCTCATGGCACCACAAATGCCAAGCATGAATGCCTTCCCATATCAGCAGTCGTATCCACCAGCACCTGCATATGCACCCATTCCAATCCAACCAATCACATCCATTCCACCTGTTCTCGCATTTCTATAGAATAGTCAATCGACTATGCAAGGAACTAGCCAAGTTAATCCTCGGGCTATAGTTCCTTTTCCAAATCCAACCCCGATTCAGAGTGTCAATCCATACGGGAATCAAATTCCTAAGAACCTGACCCAAATGTTGAATCAAGACCCCATCAATTATGCGAATCCAACGGGGGTTAACAACAATGTGATTCCACCGAAGGAGATTTATTCAGAAGTCGAAGAGCTCAAGAAATTAGTTCATAAATCGAGCAATGACAGGGTTCAACAACAGAAGTATGAGTCCCATGCCCCTCACCCAAATCAAAATTTTAACAATAGAGGGAGGCACTGGAACACTAAGCCAAACAATGGGGGAGTTCCCGCTCCCATTGCTAATCAACTAGATACTTCTGCAGGACCTAGCCAATCCAATTCTCTTTTGAATCTTTCAGATTTGGCATGGGAAAGGGGGTGCAGGTTGCACAACACGAAAGAACACAATGAGAGGAATTGTCCTAAAATTGCGAGATACACTCATTGTCTTCAGGCACAAGTTGATGATTTGGAACTGGTATCAAATGAGGGTCCATCGCAACATCAAGATGATAATATTATGGTGATGGAAACTGTATATCATCAAGAAGGTGAAAGTGAGGAAGAAGAAGATGAAATTTTGGAACAGGAGGTGCAAGCATTTCGAGATTTTAGAAAGGGGAATCATGGATACCATCTGAGAAGTAAATCTAAAGCCCCTAAAACCTCATCAACACCTCCAAACAATTCCATTCTTCCTCCTGATACTAAGGCGAATAATAATCCTCCTCCTCCACTCAGAAGAGAAATGTCTAATGACGTGCAGAAGACAGTCAAATTCGAAAAACCAAATTATGACATAGTGGAGGATTTAAAGAAGTCCAAATCTAGCCTTTCATTTTTGGACGCGGCTAGATTACCTGGCCAAAAGGAGGCATTGATAAAAGCTTTGAACTCACCTGATCAAATGTGGAAGGAAAAGGGAGTTGAGTCCCATCTGATTTTGCGAAAGGAGAGAAGGGATGTCCCGCCATTCTTACTGACTCTGAGAATTGCGGGTAAGAATTTGCATAACTGTTTGGTGGACACAGGTGCCACGAGCAACCTCATGCCTTCAAAAATATGTAAAATGCTAGGTCTGCAACCTGTTTCATCCAAATGTATGGTCTTGCAATTGGACCGTTCAGAGGTAAATGTGGTAGGGACCTTATATGATGTCAAGATTCAATTAAATTCTGAACCCAGGGTCCAGCAGGTTGTAGACATTCTGGTGGTTAATATCCCAAGTAGGTATGGAATGTTACTTGCGAGGGATTGGATGAAAACTCTGAATGGCTATTTTTCAATAGACTGCTCACATATGTGGCTACCATGGAAAGGAATTGCAAACCAAATCAGAGTGGAAAATGAACCGAGGCTCAAAGAAATCATAACAAAATTTAACAAGCCAAATGAAGTTCAGTTTTTTGAGCCAAAGCGGGGGGTTTATGCGCTTGATGTTGAGGAAGCTACTGAAGAGCCTAAAAAGGAAACATGTCATAGTGGGTCTTCTGAGGAGAATGATTGCACATGGTTGCTCGAGGTTCGATGGATCAAAATCTAGACAGGGAGTAGGAGCTGGAGTCGAGCTCACTGGCCCAGGAGGTAAACCATTATTGGCTGCCTACAGATTGCAATTTCCTTGCACGAACAATGTGGCAGAATACGAAGCATTGATCTTTGGTTTACGTCTAGCATTGAGCAAACAAGTCAAATGCTTGAAGGTTTTGGGAGATTCTGAGTTGGTAGTCAAGCAAATCAAAGGACAATATACATGTCGTGACAGGAGACTAAGCCTTTATAGAACTAGGGTTATGGACCTCATTGAGGAGTTCGATGCGTTCAATATAGCCCTTATTTCTAGAAAATGAAATCGAATAGCAGACTCTCTTGCAGTCACCGCGGGCATGTTAAACCCGGTTGATATAAAAAGATGTAAAAATTTTTCCATTGAATTGGTTCCTTGTCCATCAATACCCGATAATGTAAAGAATTTCCAGGTTTTTGAAAGTGACAGACACATTTTCAAATTTGTCACAAACTCGGGTATTTTTGAAAATCAGGTGATTGATGAGGAGCAAAGGTGGCAAGATGAAACAGAGAATGAAATTGAAACTGCGTATCAATCCAACAAAATACCTAAAGACGTGGTTTCATTGGAAAAAATGTTCGACATGGGATGCAAGACCAAGAAAGGAGAAAGAGTCCCACTCCCCAAAGATGCATGTGATTCAATTAATCTAGGGAGTGCAGACAATCCAAAGGAGGTGTACATTGCAAAGGCATGTACGAATGAAGAAAGGAGAAACATAATGCTGGCATTGAAGCATTACATAGATTGCATTGCTTGGAATTACAATGAGCTGAAGACATACAACCAAGACATTATCACACATACCATCCCTTTGAAGCCAGACTCCAAGCCTTTTAGGCAAAGACAACGAGTTGTTAACCCGCTATTGGAGCCTTTAATCGAAAGGGAGGTCAAAAGATTATTGGAAGCGAAAATCATTTTTCCTGTTAGGCACTCAACCTGGGTGGCTAACCTCGTTCCAGTGAGGAAAAAGAGTGGAGAGATTAGGCTGTGCATAGATTTTCGAAATCTTAATAAAGCCTCTCAAAAAGATAATTATCCATTGCCATCAATCGATGAAATTCTACAAATGGTAAATGGATCCGAAATGATGTCCTTTCTTGACGGGTATTCAGGATACAACCAAATTCTTATACATCCAAATGACAGGATGAAAACAGCCTTCACCACCAAGTGGGGGACATTTGCATATAAGAGAATGTCGTTTGGACTGTTAAATGCTGGTGCAACTTTTCAACGCGCCATGGATTATGCATTCAAAGGGCTCATAGGCAAATGTATCATCGTGTATGTGGATGATATCCCAGTTTTCTCGAAGAAGAGAGAGGAACATGTCAAAGATTTAAAGAAAGTGCTTCAAAGATGCAGAGAACATGGAATTTCCTTAAATCCCAAAAAGTGCATTTTCGGAGTTACAGAAGGAAAATTGCTTGGTCACATCATTTCAAAAGAGGGCATATCCATCGACCCGGAAAGGATACAAGCTATCCAAAACTTACCTCTCCCGAGTAGTAAAAAAGAATTGAGATCTTTCTTTGGGCAGGTTAATTTTGTGAGGAAGTTTATCTCTAGCTTTGCTGAGATAGCCAAACCTCTGAACATGATGCTTAAGAAAGATGTGGATGTAAAATGGAACAAGGAAAGTAAAGTAGCCTTCCAGAACATCAAAGATGCCATTTCCAGGGCCCCTGTCCTCATAAGTCCAGACTATTCCAAACCTTTCTACATTTATGCTTTTGCATCAGAACACTCTTTTGCGAGTGTCTTAACCCAAAAAGGTGAGGATAGTGTAGAAAAACCCATAGCGTTTTTAAGTGCCCCCTTGAAAGATGCTCAATTAAGGTATTCAATCCTTGATAAGCAAATGTACGCACTTTTTAAAACGGTGAAAAAATTTAGGCATTACATTGTGCACAGCAGAGTTATTGCCATCGTGCCTGATCCTGCTATTAAGACCATGTTTTTACAAAACAAACTAGGGGAGAAAAGAGGGAAATGGATTTCCACCATCCAAGAATTTGATCTCGAAATCCAACCTATGAAACTAGTTTGAGGACAAGGACTGGCGAAGGCGATCACAAAAAATAATCCACAGATAACATGCCAATACTCGAACACAAAATACATTGCTAAGGATGACTGGTATGTTGATATTGTGCAATTTTTATTGAATGGTAAGTGTCCTTCTAATCTGAATTCAACCCAGAGAAGAGCTTTAAGGCTTAAGTCTATCAATTATCTGATGAAATCTGGTGTTCTTTACAGGAAGAATCATGAAGGGATCTACCTGAGGTGCCTGAACAAAGAAGAAGCTGCCAGGGTGTTGCAGGAATTTCATGGGAAACATGGAACTGGTCATGGTGCGGCAAATGCTACAGCGCATCAAATCCTGAGAGCAGGATACTACGGCCACACATTTTCAAAGATGCACATGCCCATGTACGATCTTGTCATATCTGTCAAGTGGATGCCAATAGAGAAAGAAATGCAGCCATGCCGTTACAACCTGTAGTTGAAATGAGACCATTTGCACAGTGGGGACTAGATTTTATTGGGGTTATTAACCCAAATTCATCTGATTCCCATAAATTCATATTGACAGCTACAGATTACTGTACAAGGTGGACAAAAGCGATTCCTACTAAACATGCCACCATAGACGTTGTAATAAAATTCCTTGAGGACCATATTATAACAAGATTTGGAATGCCCGATTCTATTGTCAGTGACAATGGTAAAGCTTTTATTTCTACACAATTTGCATATTGGGCATATGAGAACAAAGTGAGCTTAAAATTTGCATCCAATTATTATCCTCAAGGAAATGGGTTGGCCGAATCTTCAAATAAAAATTTGTTGAATACCATTAAGAAGTTTCTGGAAAAGAACCCTCGGGATTGGCACGACCAATTGAAGTTTTCCCTTTGGGCAGATAGGACCAGAGTGAAAGAATCCATAGGGAATACTCCCTATCATTTGGTCTATGGGCAAGACCCGATATTTCCTACAAATTTGAAGTTGCAGACCTTGCATTTCATACAAGAGTACTTGGGGACAGATGATCAAGTTGAAGCCAGGTTAAGTCATTTGCTGCATCTTGATGAAAAGAGAGAAGAGGCCATGAATCACATGAATAAACACCAGGAAGTTATCAAAATATGGTTTGATAGAAGGGCCAAAGTTAAATCATTCAGAATTTCAGATTTGGTATTACTATGGGACAAAAGACATGAGGAAAAAGGGAATCATCAAAAGTTTGATTGTCTTTGGTTAGGCCCATATCAGATTTCAGAGATTCTTGGGAAGAATACCTTCAGGCTAAAAACTTTAGAAGGGAGAGATTTTATGCTACCGGTTAATGGGTAGATTTTAAAGCATTATTTTAGCCCTTAGGTTGTGAGATTTTGATATTATTCTTTCGGTTTTGGTGGGGATTTTCAGTTTTTGTTTTTATTGTTTAGGATTGTTAGTCTAGCTAGGATTTTGGTTGTGGATTTGATTTCAATTGACATGTTTTGTTTATTTTATATAAAATATATATATAATATATATATATATATATATATATATATATATATATATATAAAAAATATTGAGATGTCAACTTATGCTTAAGGTTAGGAGAATATGAAATATTGGAATTGTCTTGTAAAAGCTCCACAAGTAACACAAACATCTTAAGTTATATTGTTTGATTTTGTGATGCATGAAAGAGTCAGTTTTGCATGACAAATCTTTCATTTGCAATTCAAGAGATAATGCATTCATGGTACATCTCACTTTACATATACATTCCATCTTAGTTGCATATGCATCTTAGGTACAAATCATTAAAGTATGTCAATCCCTCTTAGGGTTGTGTTATAACATAAACATAAGAATGAGTCCTAAGGTTGGAAACTGAGTCTTGAGATATCTAGAACCAAGCACGTCTCATACATTAAAAAGGATCTTGAGCAAAATGATCAAAACCTAACTTGGAAGAAAAGGTTGGGCGAAAGAAGTTTTTCATGTCTATCCTATTATGCAACATGATCCTTAAAATAGTGGTTTTGACCACTTCCATAGAGCTTAAAGCCTAAAATCAGAGTAGTAAGGATAGGGTTAAATCCTCATCGAACTTAGGTTGAGGATCCAATTCCCCAAAGCTTTGATTTGACCTACATGGAGTAGTAAGGATAGGGCATAAATTCTCATCTCGCTTAGGTTGAGAATCTGATTCCCCAAAGCTCCTATGTCTCATTTCATAATAAATCTTGGATTGGAAGGATCGTACTACTTGTCCTCTGCAAAGGATGGGTAGTCATCCCCAAGGTCTAAGCAACAAAATTAATATTTTCCATTTACATCTAAAGTTTGGATTGGAAGGATTGTACTACATGTCCCTAGCAAGGATGGGTAGTCATACCAAGGTCCAAGAAATAAAAAATAAATTTTCCACCTATATTATATTGGATTGGAAGGATCGACTACTTGTCCTCCAAAGGATGGGTAGTCATACCCAAGGTCTAGCAAAAAATTAATATTTTCCTTTTACATCTAAAGTTTGGATTGGAAGGATTGTACTACATGTCCCTAGCAAGGATGGGTAGTCATCCCCAAGGTCCAAGAAATAAAAAATAAAATTTTCCCATCTCATATTTATATTGGATTGTAAGGATCGTACTACTTGTCCTCTGCAAAGGATGGGTAGTCATCCCCAAGGTCCAAAGAAATGAAGATAAGTTTTGGATTGTGGGGTTAGATATGCCCATGCATGGCAACATGTCTTGTCTAAAAAACAAGACCACTGATTGTCCAAAGGGTTAGACTAGCATGACCATTTCTTCCATAATTGGTTTAATTATTTTTCTCAAAGTGAGGTAATGAACTCTAAATCAGAATAGTAAGGATAGGGTTAAACTCTCATCTCGGTTGGTTGGGAGTCTGATTCCCCAAAGTTCTGATTTCACATTCACTTGCACATGGGTTCAAGATAGTAGGGACTCATAACCAACTTTGGGATATAATAAGGCAATTAATTAGTGGATCCTAAGAGGGTTTGGCAATCTTGAATGTTTGTACATGATACTAGAAGAAAGACTATGCATTTTATAAAAGCAAGATCTCCTAGCATATTCATTAGGTTACACAAATCATTCACAATCTCACATATGCATTCATGCAAAACTGACAATGGAATGTTGATCAATTTCAAACGATAGGGAATGAAATTCATTGCACACACTGAGCTAATACTTGATGATTCTGATGATTCATGTACTTCTGATCTTTGGGCATTTGTTTATATTGCTTATGTGCTAACACATGTTTTCGAGTTTGTATATGTTTCAGGTTGGGTTCTCACTAAAATGCTCAAGAGCATTTGACAACAGAGTCGCCATTTGTTGTGGCTGATCCACAACACACCCCAAAATTGGGGACCCACCTTTTTTGCAGACTTTCAGAGAAAATCTCAGTGACCCAGATGCTAAAATTCAAGAAAAGGGGCAAAAAAATGCACAAGTGTAGAAAGTGTCGCGAAATCGTGACATGTCATGAAATCGCGACATGTCGCTCCATCGTGGCCAAAAATAGAAAAGTGTCACGAAATCGCGACATGTCGCTCCATCGCTGTCGAAAGAGGAGAGAGAAAAGGAAAATGAAAAAGTGTCGCAAAATCACGACATGTCGCTCCATCGCTGCCGAAAGAGGAGAGAGAAAAGGAAAATGAAAAAGTGTCACGAAATCACGACATGTTGCTCCATCACTGCCCAAGGAGGAGAGAGAAAGGAAAAATGGAAAGGCGTAGCGATATTGCGATGCATCACAAAATCGCGGGTCAAACTAGTCAAACGGCACGAAGCAGAAAAACGTTGCGAAATCGCGACAGATTGCAGCCAAAGAGGTGCCGAGTGAAAAACATCGTGAAATCGTGACAAATCAGGTGGAAGGCATGAAACGAAAAAACATTGCAAAATTGCGACAGAAGCGAGCCCTGTTGTATGAAAAAAAAAGGCGTAGCGAAATCGCGACATGTCGCAAAATTGCGAGTCAAACCGGTCAAACAGAACGAAGAAAAGGCGTAGCGATATCGCGACAAAAATCAGCAAAGGTGCATGAAGCGCAAAATGGTCGCGAAATCGCGACAGAATCTATCGGAAGGCATGAAGAGCAAAAATGGTCACGAAATCACGACAGAAAGCAACAAAGGGGGATGAAGCGAAAAGGCGTCGCAAAATCGTGACAGGTCGCGGTTTCGCGGCTCCGAAGCAGCGAAGTAGTACGGACGGAGGTAGCGTAGCGATTTTGCGACGAAAAATTGGCAAGTGTACGAAAGAGTAAAATGGTAGCGAAATCGTGACAACATTGAGCAAAAATGCACAAGTGAAAAAAGCATCGTGAAATCGTGACAAAATTGAGTAAAGAGGCATGAAGCACGAAAATGGTCACGAAATCGTGACAGAAAGCAGCCAAAGCATCGCCGAGTGAAAAACGTCGCGAAATCGCAACAGGTTGTAGCTAAAGTGTACGAATGGAAAAAATGTCGCGATATCACGACAGCATGTAGTGAAGGTGCCCGAAGTGGAAAAGCGTCACGATTTCGCGATAGGTTGCGAGCAAATGGTACGAAACAGAAAAGTGTCACGATTTCACGACAGAAAGCCGTAGGATACTCCAAATGAAAAATCGTCGCGATTTCGCGACAAGAAGCAGTCGAAGGCGTACAGACATGGAAAGCGTCACGATTTTGCGACATGTCATGATTTCATGACATGTCACATTTTTGCTAGGCATGACGGCAAGAAATGCTGCTGACAGGAAAGCGTCGCGATATCGCAACATGTCACGATTTTGTGACATGTCGCGTTTTTGCGACTAGGAAGGCGAACAAGCTGCATGCTATTTTTGTCATGATTTTCATGGGACTGTTACAGAAGGCACAAAAAGCATGAGACACATGGCATACAGGTGTCGGAGTTGCAGAGGCGTTACATGCAGCGGCAGATTTCAAACGTTTCGGCATCAAGCATGAAGTAAAAGCATCGAAAAGGCGAGAATTTGAAAAGACGCATTCTGGAAGGTGAAACGAAGCGACACAGGTGAACCGAAGAGCCGTGCCAGATAGTATAAAACTTGGAAGCACAGATTGGACAGAGGGTTGGAAATTGCTGCTAGCAGAGTTGCAGAGACAAGGGCTGCATGCCATTCTGGGCCTGCACTTGGAGCAATTTCCTTCATGTGTTCTGGATTTTCTTTTTGAACCTGGAACATTCTGTAACTGTAATTGATACATTATTTTAATACAGAAACACAGAGAGTTGGCATCTCATTGATGAGAAAGAAGGAGTCATTTTTGCATGCATGATTTAATGTTTTATCCTTCATTTTAGATTTCCAGGCTTTTAGGTGAAGTTTAATGCAAGTGTTCTTGGTTGCTTCACGCGAATGCCTAAATCTGGAATTACAGTAGAAACCCTAGAAACCCGCACCTAGCTTATCTAGATTGTGCAAATTTGCAGGTTCAATAGGTTAGGTTGCATGCAGAAACCTCATTGTCTTCGGTTTTGTCAATCAAGATGACAGCACTCTGGCCGTAGTTTAGTTTCTTTCATTTTATTTGCATTTCTTCATTTTTTAATCCTTTATTCTTCCTGCATTTTTCATTGTCATTCAAATAAATAATTGAAAATCTACCAGAGCCTGAAATCCAAATAGATTCATCCTTTTTGTATTAACTTACTATGAGTCCATTGTAATTCAAAATAAAATAAATCACCAGGCCCCTTGTTAACATCCACTTGTAACCCTAAGGTATTCCTAGCATTTCAATTGAAGAGCATCATTGGTGAATGAAGAACTATCACAACAGGAACCTTGGAGAAATCATTTAATCATAATTTCTTTGCAAGCAAAGGATTTTGGGACTCAGATCCTACCGGAGAGTGTGCTTTCACAATTGGGTGAAAACACCACTCAACAAGACTCATATATAACTCTATCAATAATGGATAGAGTTAAGTAGTAGCTTTGATACTATTACTAGATTTTAAGCTTAACTATCTCAAAATATCACAAGTCCCAATGTAAATAACCCAATAATATAGGTAAAAATATTAATAATCAAAAGTAGAATTATATATGAGCAATAAAATATATATCAAGGCTAATATAATAATAAAATAACCTTCATGTTGTGGTTCGGATTGACACATAAATGATAATGCACTGTAACTATCATCTAATGGTTAGTCCTGAAGGTGAGCACCCACTAGTTATAGCCCAAACCAAATATTGGATGAATCAAATTACTTTGACTCAACCTCTAGAGTAGGTTGGTTCCTTGTCAACCTACTGAACGTTGACTCTTTTAAGCTCAAAATGAAATAATAAAAGGTTAGGGATAGGGATGATAAAGGGTAAGGAATTATGAAATATGAAATGTATGGATGAAGCTAATAGCATAGGCTTCTACCAACAACCTCTCACAAATAATATGTAAAAAAACCACTAGAACTAACAACATTCACAATTTGTGCTCTTCACAATTAAAGATCATAACATACCACATGAACCATTTCAAAAATCTAAGATACTAGCAATCCAATATTAGTAGAATAAACCAATACTCAGATTAACAAAAATAAATTCCTAGAAGCATGCATTCATATTATGAATCATTCGAATTACCCTAGGCTAACAATCCAATATCAACAGAATAGACCACCCTAAAAATATTAATAGAAATGACTTTACAAGATTAATATCAGATAATGAATAAGATCAAAAATCTTAGGCAAACATCCCTAGTAATGCTCCTTTATTTTATTATGAGAAAAGGTTACAATAGTGCAAGAAAATACTTCAGAGTCGACTGCTTAAAGTGAGGTTTTGACTTCTATTTATAGATATTTTTACATTGATTCTGAATATGAACATTACAAGGATCTTTAAATGGATTTTGGCTCTCTACAACTTGCTTAGAGTTATTGGCCTCTAGCTATATTTTATTGAATTGGTTAAGGGAAATTAAATCTAGATTGTCCCCTATTCTTGCATCAACTTGCAATCATAGATTATATAATATAAATTTGTTGATTGGATGACTTCAGGGGCTTCCAAACCCAAATGCTTCATCTTATTAACCGTTTCATCTTCCACTATGTTGGGTTTTTTTTTTGTTCTTTTGATTCATATTATGGATGTGTCAAAAATATGGTTACTTAAGTTTTAGTAAAATATTTTCTCTGTGGAGTACCTCACATTGGGGAACCACATTAAATCTTGTGTCTCAATTGTGTGTGGTGACTTGTGCTCTTGCTTAATACTACTATTTGAGTTATTAATGCACAATACTATATTTGGTTATTGCAATTAAGGAAATTAATATATATTAGTTTGGAAAGAAAGTAAAAAGTGGTCTTATACTGTTCACCCCCTCTCAATATAAGCTTGTGTTCTTCAAGATCATAAATAGAAACCCTTAAGGTGTCCCACTATGATCTCCATTTGAATTATGCAAAACACAAAACCCAAACAATGCTTGAACAAATGAAATGTAAAGAAACACAAGATTGCACAATAGAATAATTTTCATTGATGGGGGGAGCCAAGAAACTCCATTGTTTACAAGCTTGGATCCTTGAATCCTTTTGATACAATATTACAAGGGATTAGAGTTCTTAAAAACCCTAACAAAACAAAGCTATGATGTATTCAAGTGTATATTTATCCCAACAAGGTGAGTGGGGTTTTTGATATCCAATGCTGGGCCACTCTATATGTTGATGTGATGCTTTTAGATCTGCACACAATGACACAAAAAAATAGTTAGTAATACCTGCGAGGGATTCACAGTGTGAGACCCTCTATTAGCAATAATAAACCCTAACTAAGTTTTGTAAATAAAGTAAATAGAAATATAAATACATGCATGAAATAATGAAAATGATGGATCTGTTTTACTTCTTATTGGGCACTGAATTGCATCAAGTTTTACTCAATACTGTGGTTGTCTATCTTCCTACTTTCTATCCAGGCTTGCACCCGATAGCTACAACTCAACACTCAACATTGGATGGACCAAAATAGGAGTTTTCGATCCAACCTCTAGAGTAGGTTGGTTCCTTGTCAACTCAAAAGGGTGTTGACACAATTATGCTCACTTAGGGTTTTAGAGATTAGGGTAAGAAAAGGATTAGGGTTAGAAAATGTGAACAATAGTGGACGGATAGGCTAACAACATTGCACTACAACAAAAAGCTCCAAAAAACCAAATTAAAGACACATTACTCAGATCAACATTATCCCAAATTAAATGTACTTTCATTCATTAAAGAACAATAGAGAAATATTGTAGACAACAATTTCAATATCTAAATAATGATAATCCAAATAGCAAAATTCACCAATATCTAGATTTTACAGAAATGCACTCCCTAACAATAAAGATCAAATTCAGAAGCAGATTTCAATTACCCTAGCAGTTAGTAATCCATTAATTTGGCACAAACTAACCATTCAAGTATTCATAGAAATGCAACTAAAGAATTCGAACCTCTGATATCAAAGTATGAAGACACAAAATTTGAGGTGAAGATCAATGTAATGCTCCTTTCATTAGCCCTTGGGAATATTTATAGTAGCACAAGAAAACACACTAGAGATGACCCTTAAAAATGAGGGTTCAACCTCTATTTATAGTTTTGCAAAATTAAAATAACAAGGAACATTACAAAGATGAAATCTTGACAGCTCAACAGAGAGTTCTTGTTGGCATTCTCTTACTAGTTCAACCTCTAGGAAATCCATTGCAAGTGGACCACCATGGCAGCTTGAAAACTCTACAACTTGCTGGTTGTTCGATGCTAACTAGAGTTCTAGCCATTGGAGATTGTATATACATCATTGATATTTCTTGGAAGCCTTCTGCCACCATCAATCTGCAACCATCTCTAGTTCTCATCTTCTTGAAACCCTCGATGCTTTGGCTTCCTCCTCCAACTGACTATTATAACTTCGGTGAGAAATTGCTTTTATATACTTCAGATTTCTTAGAAAAATCTCCACCATTGATCTCCCCCATCGTATGGCTATGATTAAATCTGAAATAAGCTTGATGTAATGGTGGGGGAGAACACAATGCCATTCCACTTTAAAAAATGATGATGTCACCTTCCATGCTTCAAAAAATATTGAACGCCAATCCGACATCAAAATGCTTAGAAAGTGAAGCGGGATGAAATCCACTCCCTATCCTTTATTTCTCTTCATTGGCGATGAAGCATTCACCAATCCACACAAAAAAGTTGATGATGTCATATCTCCTTCAAAACTTCTATGGATTCCATTCCGGACCTAAGCAAGTGCATTATCCTGTGAACATCATTTCAGACCTGTTACAGTGTAAAGTGACTTCTCCTCCATTCCACACTAGCTTCAGAGTAAAACATTGTTTGTCGCCATTCCGAAAGAAAGTTAGTCAAAACAAACCTTCATCATGAATCTGCATCGCTTACACTTAGCATTCCACCTTCTATTACCATTATGGGAAAAATGTTCTATGCGCTCTCCAAAATTAGGCTTTCCAACACTTAGCCACTCAAAAGGTATTCAAAATATCAAGTGGTCACCAATCCACACTTATTTTACGTTGACATCATCCTTCTTCAAAAAATTTTGTAGATTCAGGATGCGTCACTAGTCCAGAGCCAAAAACATAAGAAACTATGCGAAACTGCTCCAAGTGCAAAAATTCACTAAGTATTGGGTGGGTTTGTGGCCTTTGTTATGGATCCGCTCCAAAATACACTACAAAGTGTGTGGAATGAGAACTTCATGACTTAGGAAAAATTCTTCAAAATTTTCCTAAGTATGTGGCCATTTTGGGCCTACATTCTAGTGCCTCCTGGGTGGATTTGCTTGCAAAGCCATAGAACTTAGAGTCTTATCCATTGGGCCTTAGGAGTCAAAAAATGTTCATCTTCAAAAACAATGCTTTAAAGAATAACTTCCATATAAACACTACCCTCTGAAAAATCTAACAGTCTATTTAGAGGGTAAAGGTTCATATAGAGATCATGCCAAAAACATCATGACTCATCCGCTTATAAGGAGACTATACCAAAAATATAGGCCTATTGCCATTGTCTTCAAAAATTAGGCATAACTCTACTCTTCTTATAAGGCCTTATTGCAAAAATACCTTCACACAAAATATGTTGCTCTTTGTGCCTCTCTAGGCTTCATGCCTTTATTGTTTATTTCTGACAATTGTCAGAGCAAAAAACAAAAATGCAAAACTTGTGCATATGTACAAAAACAAAAACAAACTAAGTGTGGGCCCCTTTCGGGCCTGTAACAGTTCCATCCTACTCTGCTTCTTCATGGGCCTCTTCCTCGACCTCTTCTTCATTATATTCTTCTTCTTCTTCATTTTCTTCTTCTAGAGAAGGTTGTTTTTTATTCCTTCCTCCAGAAGCATCACCAAACAACTGAATCATCAATTTCAAAGATTGTAAAGCCTATTTCCAGGCTGCTTCAGAGGGGTTTGATGTTTCTTTGAGCTGCTTATAAACATATTGTAATTCTCCAATATCCTCATAATTAGCAGCATTCCCTCTACTCACTAGATCTTCCATGAGATCTCTTAATCTGGTAAAATTAACAATTAATTGGGCAGCTTGCTCTTGGGGTAGTGGCTCTTTAAGAGAATCAATTCCAGACTCATCCAATAGATTTTCATCAATGCTCTTCTGGATCTCTTCCATAGATAGCAAGTTGTGATCCTCCATCCATAGGCCTTTGAAGCCAACTTGAATCATTTCTTTATTCACATCCACAACATCCCGAATCACTCCTTCAATCCTATCAAACAACAACCAAGCTCTTTGAAGTACCCTGTGCTTCTTGACCATGATTCTGGTAGTAACTCTAGTGAGATTCCATTCTTTATTGGGAATTGGTTTAGCAGAATCACTGAGTCTGCTATCAACCAACCTGTACATCTATTCTACCGGAATCACCATAGGCTGCAACTCTCCGGTGATCTGATCTAGATCTCTCTGAACATTGGGGAGTAAGCGGCTGGCATCATCAAGGTAGTCAATCATAAGCTGAAGCCCTGAACATTTCTCTTGGACCTCAGAGAGCAATTCTTTTCTAATCTTCTTCAAACCAGCCTTGGAAAAACCAGAAGACTTAGCTCTCTCAAGTTGAAGTTGTTGTCTCAAACTTTGAATTTCTTTTGCTTGTTCTTCATTCAGCTTCTTTTGCTCTCCTAGCTGATCTTTGAGTTTATTGGCTTCTTGGTACTTTTCCTGCCAGCCCTTGGTCTCCTTCTTTAGAGCCTTTTCTACTTCCTTTTGATTGCTCAGAGTCTTCTAAAGCTTTTCAATCTATTTCTCCAGTTTGCTCACCTTCTCTCTGAATATATCATTTTTCACATAGAAGGTGTCTAAGTGGGCTCTGGCTATAATCAACTCATCTTCTTCAAGAAGCTTGTCAATATCTTCTATGACCTCCTCCACTCGATAATCTTGGATAGTCATCTCAGTTTTAGGCTTACTTACAAGTGGAGTCATAGATCTAGATACCCTCTTCCTAGAAACTGGATCAACATACATGCTTCTTCTTCTGACAGCCATCCTATTGGAAGGCTTAGAAAGCTTCTCTACCCAAAAATCATTTACTTTTTGTGTGGTTGCCTGCTCTTTTGGCAAAGTGATAGGACTTGAAAAACTAGTAGCCAAGGGAGATGAAGATACTAGAAATGCAAGGGTGGACTAAACTATTGACAATGGAGGTGTGGAAGTAATTACAGTAGTCTCTATAACAATAGTGGACTCTGTAACTACTATTATGGTTGCTATTAGTAAACTCATAGGAATTGATGCAAGACTAACAACTGGATGAATGGTGGTACTTGGAACAATTTATCCCTTTGATGGGGGTGGTGGTAATAGTGAATATGAAGTGATGGGAGATGATGAAGTGGGAACTTCAGATGATGAAAGTGGGATTTGGGGTGACTTTGGGGGAGATGGGGTGACTTGTACTTCAGTGATGACCAATGAAACATGGGGTGGACCATGAGAGGGAGAAGGTACCTTTGTCACATTATCTTGACCAGAAAGGGAGGGAGACTTCCTTGGGGATTCAGGAGGATGAAGAGGAGAAGAGGGATTAGAAACCATACCTTCACCTACAGATGTAGGGTGCTCTTGTTCCACCTCTATTTCCTGTTGTTGCTCTTGATGAGTCAATTCTTTTGTAGCTAAAATAGCTACATCTTTGGCAATCTCCTCCATATCCAATATTTGTTTCTTTGAAACTTCTCTTTCCCTTATTTCTGGAGCTCTTTTAGTTCTTCTATGAATCAATTGAAAGGAAGCCATCTCACTCTCTAAATCTTCCTCTGTTTCATCTCCTTGTACTGCTCTAGTAAGCAAGACTTGCTCAAAAATGGGATGCAATTCTACTGATACTGTAGTGGTGAAAGAAAGGGGGTGAACCTGAAACTCTCATCCTTCTATCTCTAGTCAATATCTATGTCTAGAGGCTATCCCCCAGAGCTAAGCATTTAGGCCTAGACACTGCTTCGATGACTGGAGTGCTGACAACTTTTTCACTAGAATATTGCATTTTGCTCAGAAGTTGAGCTCCCTTAGGAAACTTCTCCACTTGTTCAGTGGTAGGATGAAATATTTTCAAGACCTCAGCTATTGTTAAAGGAGTTTCCTGATCTATGGGTGGAGAGAGAGATTCAGAACTAGCCTTGGACTTTTTAACTATCAACACTATGTTTTTGATGTCCTTCTGCTTCCAGGTTCTGATATTTTCATCATATTTCTTGGAAAACTCATTATCAATCTTCATGCCAAATCTAGACTTAGGTTTTCCAATTTCAACTCTCATTCTCCACCAATCTATAATTTTTGCTATGTTCCATGGTTCTACTTTTTCCTCTTCTTCAGTAGCATCCTCATCAGGTTGATGGTCCTTTTTCTTTCCAGATTTCTCTTCAATATCATGAATGATGGCCTCTGTTAGCCGATGACTTTTCTTCTTGTCTAGATCATAATCCACAATATGTTCATAGAAATCTAACCATGGAGGTAGTTGACCCATTTTTGACACATTCCACTCCAAAAGAGCGGTCTCATCATTATTTCTACCTTGTTCAAAATGAGCCCTAGGCCTCTTTTCAAATTTGTAAGCTTTTTCTCCATTTAGGGCTACATTCCTTGTAGTGAAAATACCATCAGGGTCATAACTCCATCTTTGGGGAATGTAAAATAGACCTAACCTATCAAGGTATTGGTCAATCTGCTCACTCTACCCCTTCTTTGTGATAGTAATGTCCTCCATAGTGCGGTATGTAAGCAAAGACTTTCTCTTTCTTCCAGAACCATAATTCAAATCAATGTACTTCGCCTACCTCAAATATTCTAAGGCAAAGAGCCTTTCTATGACAAAATGGGGTAGGAGAAAAGGTTTACCCATGAAACCATATAGTCTGATTACTGTGCCCTCAGTCAAAAAATACCAATCTCCTTCCTCAACACCCTCTACTCTCAGAATTTGCTTAGCCAAGGGTGGCAATCTAGGGCACTCTCCATACATTATTTTCAAGGTGGGTCCAAGGAATTCCAAATTGAATCTATAAAAAGACTCACTACTTCTCAAGTGGCTTGTCCAATAGTAAACCGGAAAGGGTTCCCCATCACTGGTTTTATCCCTAACCAGAATCCAAGGCATCTTGTCCTTAATGGCAGCATAAAACATCCATACCAGACTTGAGCAATGCCTAAAACTAGGAGCATCAGAGCCCCTTTTCATTCTTACCAACTGTTCATGTATCCTTTGGGCAAGAAAGGTTGGCCAATCAAAATAAATCACCCTAGTCCCTCTTTCCTCCATGCCTTCCTCATACATTCTTTCATTAGAAATACAATAGGCTATGATAATTTTCCAGCCGTACACCATTCTATCAGAATCTAAACCCTCCATACAGGCCAACATAGAGAATAGTTCAGGGTTTGCAAATTCATCAATATGAATAGGAACTTCAGGCATTTCATCTTCCTTTCTTATCCTTTTGAAATTGAGATGAAGCCATTTTTCTATAGCTCTCTTCTTTTCTGATGTTACCAATGTGGTATAAGCCCTTGCTATCTCTGCTATGTCAAATGGTTTGGGTTTTGAAGGTGGACCTACTCCTACGATGAATAATTCATGATAAAATTCTTTGGTAATTGAGAATAGGGGAATGCCTTTAGAGGTTTTTATCATTCTATTTTTAGAATCATAGAACTAGCTCATAGCAGAGACTAACTCGGGGTAATGATGTGCAGAATCATAGATATAGGAGAACAAGAAATATTTTATAGCTATGGTACCTTGTCATCGCATTGGATATCCTCCAAAGTATCAAAATTTGAAACTCATCCTTAGAAGGGTCCTCCTTACTCTTGTCATTACTATGTCTACAACTCTATGGTTTGATGCACATGAGCTTGCAATTCTACTCTCATATTTTATGCTTTTATGAGTGCTTTCTTTGGAGCCATCTTGATAGCAACAATATTATGTTCTTTCTAGAATTCACAATGAAATATCCTGAGTACCATTTCACTCTTCTCTACTCTGTGAATGCAATTTGCTACTAAATGAACATTGCTCAAGCCTTTTGGTTCTTTTATTTCTTGGTATGCATGTATCTTCCACCATTAATGTGGCTACTACACAATCTACCCATTGGCACACTTTCCAACTTCCACTCATTCCTTTCGATGGCTCAACGGTGGCATTCTAAATTTTCATTGGTCAAAAATTCAAACTGCACTACCACCTCACTATGTCTCTTCGGCTACTCTTTGGTTCGAGCATGAGTTCATTAGCATTGAATGTGGGATTTTCTTTCCTCTCCATGTGGCATGGTCACGAAATCACTGCTTGGCTCCACCTTGGTTTTGAAACTAGTGAATTGAAGATACCTTTGATTCCGTTGACACTTAGCTCATTTCACATGTGGATTGTTTACCTTGGTTCCATTCCGCTATGCTTTAGCTTCAAAAATCCCTAGATTGGAGATGCTTTCACTTATTTTGAGACTTAGCTCTTTTCATCATGTGGAAAACAACACTTGCATCATTCCACTAGAACTTTAATGCATTTTGATGTGGATTGGAGATGCTCACCATTCCACCACACTTTACGTGTATTTGAGTGTGGAATGGAACCTCGTTGAATACTTTGTCAACACTTAGCCATTTTTTTGCAAATATTTTTCAATGAGCTTTGTACAAAGTGTAGAAAGAAAGGGAAATATAATACAAGGTATATACATATGTTACAATGAGCTCATATTTCAAACATAGTAGAGTTTGAGATGAAAACCATTTACTGGAATTGGTTGTATGTTCCCTTCTTGATCTTCAAGCTGGAACACATTGGACTCCTTGGCCTCCACTATTTTGAAAGGGCCATCCCAAAAAGAATCAAACTTTTCATGTTTGCCTGGTTTTGCTCTATCAACATTCCACCTGAGAACTGCATCTCCAACCTGGAATTTTTTGAATTTGGCCTTCTTATCAAACCATGCCTTGATATCTAAGGAATGCTTTTGAAAATTATCATATGCCTGAGCTCTATTCTCTTCAAGTTGTAGTAAGTGGGTCAACCTGGTCTTTACCAGATTTTCCTCTGACTCTTCCTCTGTATTGACAAGTTTAAGTGCTAGAATTTCCAAATGGATAGGTAGCACTGCCTCTTTGCCATACACCAGAGCATAAGGGGAAGTCTTAATAGACTTCTTGATAGTAATCATGTCTACCCACAAATCTTGGTCTAGTAACAAGTGCCAACTTCTCTTGTTACCTTCAAGTGATCTCCTCAGAATCCTCAATAGGTTCTTATTAGTAGATTCAACAAGTCCATTCCCTTGAGGGTAATAGTTAGAAGTATTCTTAAGAATGATGCCATACTTTCTAGAAAACTCAATATACTTGGATCCTATGAAAGTTGGGCCATTGTCACTCACCAAGGCTTCTAGAACTCCAAACCTTGAAATCAAATTTTCCATAAAATTGATCACAACTTCCTGATCTGATTTCTTAGTAGGAATAGCCTCTACCCATATGGTAAGATAATCTATGGTGGTCAAGATATATTTATGCTCTACTAAGGAATTAGGGTTGATGACCCCTATGAAGTCCAATCCCCATTGTTGAAAAGGCTCTTCAACCTGTATCGGCCTGAGGGGGAATGAAGCATTCCTTGTCCTTCCAACATATCTCTGGCATTTGTCACAGGCCCTAGTAACTCTGTAAGTATCAAAAAATATAGTAGGCCAATAATAGCCTACTATTATGATTTTCAAAGTTGTAACTCTACCTGAGCTATGTCCTCCAGTTGGTCCTCCATGGAATTCTTCAATGACCCTCTTTTGTTGATCATATTTTAAGCATTTTAGAAGAACTCCATCCAAGTTTCTTTTGTACAGGCCTTCTGGTAGTAGTACATATTTCAAAGCATGAAGCATGTATCTCCTCCTTTGGGATGCATTTAGATTTTGGGGGCATACTCCAGTTTGAAAGTACTTGGTCATCTGATCGACCCAATCAGAGTCTACTATTTGTACTCCTTCAACCTGATCCTCTTATGCTATCTAGAAAGTTGTCACTTCTATTGAAGTTGTAGCCTCTGTCAGACCTTGGCATAGGGCTCTACCTCTCACCAACTTGGTGGGATGTATTTCTACATCATACTCTTAGATTTTGGTAATCCAACTAGCTCTTTTATCTCCTAATTCACCCTGAAGGATAAAACTTCTTACATCTAGATGAACCACATATACCAGGGTTTTACTCTGCACCAAGTACTACCTGAACTTCTTTAGTGACTTCATCACAACAAATACTTGTCTTTCAATAAAGTTATATTTGACCTGGTAGTCATGGAGTGTCTAGCTCCAAAATAATACAAGATGCTCTTCACCTTGATCATCTTTTTGAGTAAGCACTGAGGCATAACTTTCTTCAGCTCCATAAGCATAAAGGATAAAATATTTACTAAAATTTAGATTTACCAGTATTGGGGCTATTGCAATGGACTACTTGATAATCTCAAAAGCTTATTTTTTGACTTCAATCCACTTAAACTCGGCATTTTTCTTGAGTAACTCAGATATTGGCCTTACTTTCTGTGCAAAGTCAGAAATGAATTTCCTGACAAAATTGATCTGACCCAAAAAATATTGCAAGGTTTTCTTGTTAGTAGGCAATGGGAGAGCAAGAATGGATCTGATTCTATCTGGATCTATGGCCATACCTTCTTTTGAGACCACATGACCTAGCAGCTTTCCTTCATGAACTGCAAAGAATGACTTCTTAGGATTGAGTGAAATACCAAATTCTCTACATTTTTGAAAAACTTGCTCTAGGTGTGATAGGTGATCTTGCTTATCATGGGAAAACACAGTCATGTCATCCAAATAAATCAGAATGACTTTGTTGATCAGTGCTCCAAAGGCATAATCCATGGCTCTCTAAAATGTGGCTCCCGCATTGGACAACCCAAAAGGCATTCTCTGGTAGGCAAATGTGCCCCACTTTGTGGTGAATGTTATTTTATACTGATCTTCATATTTCACCCAAATATGATTGTATCCAGAGTAACCATACAGTAATGAGAACCTCTCTACCCCTACCACTATCTATAATATCTGATCAATCTATGGGAGGGGATAGTGATCCTTAAGGGATGCTTGGTTAAGATTTTTGAAATCTACACACAAACGAATATCCCCATTCTTTTTCCTCACGGGTACCAAGTTGGCTACCTAGGTTGAATGTTTTATTGGGTATATGATCTTAGCCTTTAATAACTTTAAGAGCTCCTCTCTCATAATGGCTTCGATCCTTGGATTTATAGGCCTTTGCTTCTACCTAAAAGGTTTTGCATCAGGCTCTAGCTCAATAGTATGTTGGATAACCTTTTTGTCATATACCTTGAGGTCTTCATATGACCAAGCCACAATATCTTGGTATTTTAGGCATAGGGCTTTGATATCTTTAGCTTCCTCTAGTGAACATCGAACTCCAACATTGAGCTTCTTTTCAGTACCGACTTCAACTTCTTTATAGATTTTTCACTGACTTTCATAGCTTTGGTCTTTTTTCTGTCCTCATTATCAAACAAGCTCTCTAGGGTGACCAATCCTCTAGGAATGTGATTATTTCTCAGTTGAATAACATCTTGTTGATCAATTTCCTCTAAATTTTCCTCTTGGATAGTGGAGAGACATGCTTCTCTTACCAGAAAGTCAATTATTTATTCATCACTTTCAAAAACCTTCCAAAAAATCTGCTTGTCTAGTACTATAGGTCTAAAAATCATTTTGATTCCTTTGGCTTTCTTGATTCCATAGTCTACAGAAGGGTTGAAGTTAGCTCCCTTTGCTGCTAAGGAATATGCCTGAGTATTCTTTTCTTTGGGAATAAAATTTAAATTTAGGGCATCAAAGGATTCCATCAGATCCCATACCCTATTTCTGTAAGCTTTTAGGTAATGGTGCTTATTGCTGCACTTGTTTCTTACTTGATGGACTATTAACTCAGAATCACCATATATGTTCAAAATATTAATGCCCATGCTTTCTACCTGCATCAATCCAAGACATAGGGCCTCATATTCTGCAACATTATTTGTACATGACCATGTTAGTCTATAGGCAAAATTCTTTGTCCCCTCTGATTGGGACTGTAAAACCACACCAACTCCTGCACCATTTCTGCATTTAGCACCATCAAAGTGCATGATCCATGTTTCTTTTTCTCTCAGAGACTGATTGGATATAGCAGGGATTTTCTTCTTTGATTTAGCTGAGATACTATATGTTCCCATACTAGTTCCAAACTGACTGTAATCCTCTCTAAAGGGCAACTCATCCTCAATATCCAACTCCTCAATGTTTTCAACCAACTCAAATTCTTCTAGGGGAGTAATATTGCACATGTCTTCCTCAATATTTTCAATGTGATAAGCTATTGGATTTTTAGGTGTTATCCTTATTCTCTTTCCTTTGAAAGGAATTACCATACTAGAATAATCCATGTACATACATCCACCCAGTTTTGTAGTAAATTCCCTTGAAAGGCATAATCCAAAATAGGGTTCTAGGTCAACCACAACTATTTCTTGTACTATTGTCACCTCAGGGGCTCTATGCAGCCTCATTAAAACATCCTTAATGACTCCAACTATCTTAACAGGTGTCCCATCTAGTTGTAACACTCCAGGACAAGATCGGGTATACTCCATACCCATTTCTTCACAGACTACTTTAGGCATAACTGTAGTTGATGCTCCTGAATCTATCATACAATTTTGGACTATCCAACCTTCCATCCTTAGAGAGATATAGAAAGGAGGAGGTTTATTCTTTAAAACCATAGGGGACATCTCTTTCTTTTCTTATGGCATACTAAGGATTATAGTGGACTTCTTATCTTGTGGATACTTGTTGAGGGAAGCCTTAAGCAGATCTATCTGACCAAGAATGAACAAAGTGTCATACAGGCTAGATTTTGATGGAATATTTTTCATCTCTTCAACAATATTATACTCAGATTTAGTCAGGGCAGGTCTTTCCAGCCTTCTTTCTGGCTCACCATATTTTATTTTGTACTGCTGAGTGGCCTCTATTCTTTGTCTCTTGGTAATAGAGGGGAATCTAAGCCTTTCTTGAGCCTCATATTTAGATCTCATCCGGTCTCCTTCGGTTTCCTTTTTTGACCTCTTAGGAAGACTGTCTGTCTTCTCTTTCCCTTTAGCTTGAGGGATGGGGAAAGTATCACTACTTTGAGGAAGGGGATCAATTATTTTTTGAGAAGGGACTTGGAATTGCCCCATATTTTGGGGATCTACTTGCAAGGCTTTCTTTCTAGACCTTGTCATAACAACAATTGAGTTGTCTTCATCCAGCTCTTTCCCAACCATGATTTGATCAGTCTACCATAACATGTTTACTCTCCCTTTTTTATTTCTTTCAGCTTGATCCATAGCTTGTTGGACATGGTGTTGGTACATAACACAAGACTGTGAGTCATGAGGGTCATTACATACCAGACACTAGACATTTGCAAGAGTAGTATCTGAAGAACACTCAGGATCCTCATATGTTGTGTTCACTCTGACCCCAGTATTGTTACTAGGACCAGGTCTCTGATATTTATTTACATATGGGAATCTCCTTTGTTGTGACCTTTCTTGGTCTCTCTTTTCCATCGAATTCATTCTATTGCTCAGAGTTTTTAGAGTATTTTGTATATCAAGAATAGTAGAAAACTCTTGAGATGGTTGAGAAGGAAGGGGAGGGAAAGGAACTATAGAGGATGCTAGTTTTGGTTGAGGAATGGCATTCATTTGTGGATATGGGGATGATAAAGAAAGGGGATCCATGTAAGATGGGTTTTGGCTTTGGCCATTAGTGGCTTCTGAGTTATAAGGAAACACAGTTTTGGGGGTAGTCTCCCCACATTAATTAGGATATTCTCAGCATGAACTACTACATTGTAAACTTGGGGGAAGGTTTCTACTCCAGATTATTGCATCTATAGGCCTAAATCTGATCCAAGAGCTCTGATATAATACATATAAGCCAAACATGCAGCTGGTCTAGCTGTAGGAGGTATTCTCTTCCATGTTCTACTAAATCTCAAATTGAAATCAGAGATAGTTTCTTGCTGAGACTTCTGCATGGATGTAAACTAGTTAAGCAGGGAAAAGGGGTCCGCAGATTCATTAAAATCTTCCACAAAAGGCTCAGCCAATGCTTGCCATGAAGTAATAGTGTTATCCTCCAGAGTTCTAAACCAATGCAATATCTTTCCTCTAAAGGATAGGGCTAGGATTCTTACAATAATATCCTCCTATTTTATGTTGTGAATTGATGCCAGATTTAAAATATCTTGATAGTGCTCATAAGTTATCTTCCCGATCCATCATAAGTGGGGATAGCTTTAGATACAGCCTAGGGGATGGCATTCATTTGGGCTAATCTTAGGGGACCAACTATGTTCCAGCTAGGGTACTTATGTAATGGCTGATTAGGAGCCACATTTTGTGCCATATTTCTAGGTGTAGGTCTTGTTGGAGGGACTATTAGATTAACTACAAGATTTTCCTTAGGAAGTTCTTCTTCTAAGAGGAAATATTGATTCAAACTTCTAACAATAGTAGAACCTCTATAAGGTAATTCATAATAGAAATAGGAGTTAGGGTTATTCCTTTTGAAAGACCTGGTATACATGAAAGGACATTGGTCTATAGGGGTAATTATTTTTTTGGGTTTAAGGACCAGGGAGTCGCTAGGTGAATTTGCTATTCTTCACTTACAAGGTCAAGATAATTCACCAAATCTTGATTCCTTTGGGTTGAGATAAACAATAACTCATATGATGGGTTTTCGTGTTCCTTGTGAACTGGTCCCATCGAGCATGCCAAAAACTATTGGGCACTAAATTACATCAAGTTTTACTCAATACTATGGTTGTCTATCTTCCTACTTTCTATCCAGGCTTGCACCCGATAGCTACAACTCAACACTCAACATTGGATGGACCAAAATAGGAGTTTTTGATCCAACCTCCAGAGTAGGTTGGTTCCTTGTCAACTCAAATAGGGTTTTGACACAATTATGCTCACTTAGGGTTTTAGAGATTAGGGTAAGAAAAGGTTAGGGTTAGAAAATGTGAACAATAGTGGATGGATAGGCTAACAACATTGCACTACAACAAAAAGCTCTGAAAAACCAAATTAAAGACACATTACTCAGATCAACATTATCCCAAATTAAATGTACTTTCATTCATTAAAGAACAATAGAGAAATATTGTAGATAATAATTTCAATATCTAAATAATGATAATCCAAATAGCAGAATTCACCAATATCTAGATTTTACAAAAATGCACTCCCTAACAATAAAGATCAAATTCAGAAGTAGATTTCAATTACCCTAGCAGTTAGTAATCCATTAATTTGGCACAAACTAACCATTCAAGTATTCACATAAATGCAACTAAAGAATTTGAACCTCTGATATCAAAATATGAAGACACAAAATTTGAGGTGAAGATCAATGTAATGCTCCTTTCATTAGCCCTTGGGAATATTTATAGTAGCACAGACAAACACACTAGAGCCGACCCTTAAAAATGAGGGTTCAACCTCTATTTATAGTTTTGCAAAATTAAAATAACAAGGAACATTACAAAGATGAAATCTTGATAGCTCAGTAGAGAGTTCTTGCTAGCATTCTCTTACTGGTTCAACCTCCAAGAAATCCACTGCAAGTGGACCGCCATGGTAGCTTGAAAACTCTACAACTTGTTGGTTGTTCGATGCTAACTAGAGTTATGGCCATTGGAGATTGTATATACATCATTGATATTTCTTGGAAGCCTTCTACCACCATCGATCTGCAACCATCTCTAGTTCTCATCTTCTTGAAACCCTCGATGCTTCAGCTTCCTCCTCCAACTGATTGTTATAACTCCGGTGAGAAATTGCTTTTATATACTTCAGATTTCTTAGCAAAATCTCCATCGCCCCCAAAAAAACAAAAAACCCCCATTAATCTCCCCCACCTACTATATAAAATATAAAAAATAAAGGGGGGAAACACCCCATAAAAAAAAAAACCCCCCCCCCCCCCCCCCCAAAAAACCACCCCCCCCCCAAAAAAAGAAGGGGGAGAAAAAAAACCCCCCTCTTTTTTTTCTTCATTGGTGATGAAGCATTCACCAATCCACACAAAAAGTTGATGATGTCATATCTCCTTCGAAACTTCTATGGATTCCATTCTGGACCTAAGCAAGTGCATTGGCCTGTGAACACCATTTTGGACCCGTTATAATGTAAAGTGACTTCTCCTCCATTCCGCACTGGCTTCAGAGTAAAACATTGCTTGTTACCATTCCAGAAGAAAGTTAGTCAAAACAAACCTTCATCACGAATCCGCATCACTTATACTTAGCATTCCGCATTTTGTTACCATTTCGGGTAAAAATGTTCTATGCGCTCTCTAGAATCGGGCTTTCCAACACTTAGCCACTCAAAAGGTATTAAAAATATCAAGCGGTCGCCAATCCACACTTATTTTATGTTGACATCATCCTTCTTCAAAAACTTTTATGGATTCAGGATGCATCACCTAGTCCAGAGCCAAAAACATAAGAAACTATGCGGAACTGCTCCAAGTGCAAAAATTCACTAAGTATTGGGTGGGTTTGTGGCCTTTGTTATGGATCCACTCCAAAATACACTACAAAGTGTGTGGAATGAGAACTTCATGACTTAGGCAAATTTTTCAAAATTTTCCTAAGTATGTGGCCATTTTGGGCCTACACTTCCTTACTATCTTCTAATGTGTGATGTCTGATGTAGGTGGATGGCATGGTGATGCCCTAGCATTGCTCGGAGGCTAGGGGATTTTCAGGAGTGATAACATAAAATACTCGCAGGTACTTGGCTACTGCAGGAAAAACTTGTGGGTGCATGGGGCTAAGGGGAAGGATTTTGTAGAAGCATATCTAGTAAGGGAGAAAGTATGGTGATGGTGATGGGAGTTATGATGAGCGAGGATGGTGGTAGAAATAATGCAAGGTGGCCTAGGGAACTTGAGGGTTTTAAGCACTCAGGGAACTGACAAACTTAGGGTAATCAAGAACTCAAGGAAAAATCTAGGGAAAAATCTCAAAAAAATTAAGGGTTGAGTCATCAAAATGGCTCTTATTTATAATTCAACCTAGGGCATGCTAGGATTTCAATGACACTAATCGTGTGGCTAAGATTAAAGCACATCTAAGGGTGGATAATAAATCTAGGGTGTGGCATGGATTGATGTAAATGGATGGTCGAGATTAAATGGATTTGGATGGATGAGATTAATTCACTTAAATAAATACATAATTATTAAATATATATTAAAATATAATATAGAATATTACATTTAAATATATAAAAATTAAATATATATAAATAAATGTGAATATTATTAAAAAATAGTGGGAAATGGTAATGGTGGACAAATTGGCTATGTTTTGGTGTCTACAAGTTCTATAGTACCCTTTGTAGAAACCCATGAATGCCTCCCAATATCTGATGAATGTTGCCAAGTGTTACAAGAATGCTTTTGGGTGTTTTCTACCATTGCCAAATGCTTTCAAGTATTTTACAACCTTCTAGTTTGCCAATGCTATACCCTCAAATGCTTTTGGGCATTAGTACGACTTCAAATCGTAGACACATGAACACATATCACAACAATGGACATTATTTGACAAGGTAAATATTTTATTGTGTTAAATCTTACATTTTCTATATTTGTAAGCATTTCATATTTTACAACACTAGGGTTTATAGATATGATTTATAGAGGGCCTCACATAGTGGATCCCTCACATATACTATTGACATCTTAGTGTTTTTGATCTATTTGCAAGTGTAGGAACTGCATTATTGAAAGCTATTGCAGCTAAGGTGGACCCGCAGAGATAATGAAGCCCACCTACAACTTGTTTAGAGCAAAGGATGACACAAAATAAACCTAATATTCTTTGTGAACAAGGGTTTTCAAAATATTTGTATTGTAACTATTGTATCAATATAAATAATATTGTAACATTGGAGAGGCTCCCCCCACAATAATACAATACATTTGTTCTTCATTGTGCAATCTATTTTGTGTGTTGATTTCATTATTGCTATATTGGTGTTGTCAATTTTGCTTTAAAAATACCACTAATGATGATAAAATCCATGGAAATAACCCTTCCTTGGTTGAATGATAGTATGTCATAAGCTTCTTTTCAAATTCATATTCCATCCCCAAGCAAATGCTATACGACATGGAATATTAAGAACAAGGAATAGGTCTATATGAGTACGGTATCAAAGAGCCCCTACAAATCAAATCCTAGTTGAGAAATTGTGGGATAGATTATATCCTTAGTAATAGCAAGCATTTGCCCTCTTTTTATTTGAATAATGAATGAGTCAACCATACTGATAGTGCATCTCATGATGACACCATTTCTTTAAATGGATTGGATTGGGATGAGGAAGATGTGATGGGTTATCATTCATCACATATCCTAGCTTCTTTATATTTACCCAATATATCTATATAAATATATTAACCCTAGCCTATATAGGTTTATTATTGATAAATACAAATATGAAGTAGAGGATGTCCTAAACAATCCTTCTCTATATGGTCCCATAGACTATCTAATGTAAAATAAATTTTATTTTGGTGAATATTTTATCCAAATTATAATTTTTCCCACATAATATACAATTGCAACAATCAACCAACCTTATATCTTATATATATAGAGCTATTGGAAGTGTTTCCAATTCCCCCTCAATTGGAATATGAATCTTGCATTTTGATTGAGCAAACCATGGATGTCAATATTGAGATTCCTATAGATCCCAAAATCCTTAAAATAGATAAGGTATTGATCCCAACTAAGTATAATAAATAGATCAATCTATTGATGAAGTTTAAATATATCTTCACTTGGTCCTATATTAATAAGTATAGTCTTTATCATTCCCTTGTTATCCACTACCTAGTCATCACTCTTAATGCAAAACCCATAAAGCTAAAATTGTGTAAAATGCATCCAAAAGTCATACTCCTAGTTAAAGATGAAAATAAAAGACTCCTTTCTATTAGATTTATCAAATTTATCAACTATTCTAACTAGATCTCTAACATTATCCTTGTTACTAAGAAAATAGGTAATGTTAGAGTGTGCATTAAATTTTGGAATATCAATAAAGCATGTCCTAAGGACAAATTCCTTCTACCCAACATCGACATGATCATCAAGTTTGTTGTAAGATGTAAAATATTGTCTTTAATTGAAATATTTTTGAGCTATAATTGGATCAAGATTACTCATGAAGCCCAATCCAAAATATCTTTTACCACCCCATGGGGAACCTTCTACTATTAAGTCATGCTCTTCAGGATGAAAAATGTTGAAGCTACATATCAGAGAGTCATGACATACAACTTTCATGAGATGATGCATGGCATCATGGAATATTATGTTGATGATATTCTTGATTAGTATATAAACTAGGAAGATCAATTTCAAGATCTAATTCATCTTTGAGTGGTTGAGGGAGTACAAGGTATGCCTAAAGCCTTATAAGTGTATCTTTGGGATTACATTAGAAAATTTATTAGGATTCATCATGTCTTGATATAGAATTAAAGTTAATCCTCATAACATATCAACTATAGATGATACACCACCCCCTTTAAATTTAACCTAGATTAGGAGTCTCTAAGGTAAATTCTAATATATTCAAAGATTTATATCCTATCTAGTTGACACATGTCAACCCTTCATCAAGATTTTAATAAAGGAAGTAGTATTTTAATGGGATGTTGGCTATCAAGCTATATTCAATATTGTCTAATCCTACCCTTTATATCCTCTTGTCCTTTTCCCATATAATCCCCATAGGTATTTTTTGCTATACATAGCAGCAATTGACCATGTCTTAGATGATATGCTGGTACAATATGATGACAAACATAGAGAAAAAGGTTTTTTCTATATCAGTAGGACTTTGATCACTTACAAAGTCTAATATACCCCTTTAGAGAAGATTTTCCTCACCATAATTTTTACTTCCTAAAATATTAGACACTATATGCTCAACCATAAAACCTTTGTTATTGTAAGGATCAATCCGTTATGTTATCTCATGTCCAAGCTTCATCTCTCAAGACAAACCACTAGGTGATTTATTGCACTTAGTGATTTTTTTCTTGAGTTTATCATCCAAAATTTTATGAAAGGTTAGGTCATTGCTAACCAATTAGTAGTTGCACCCTTATAAGCTACCCATCCCTTAGCAGCAGACTTTCTTAACTAGTCAGTATTTAACCTGGTAGCACATCAACTTGATTCCTAGAATATATACATTGATGGAACTAAACATTTCAAAGGAGAAGGGTCAAAATTTATATTGATCAATCCTGAATAATATCTAATCCCTTTTTCCTTTAAGATTATTTTTTATATACTAACAATACTGCTAAATACAAAGCCCTTATCCAAGGATTATATGTAGCACTAGCTCTTGAAATTAGAATATGTTTTTTATCTTTGGATATTCTCATCTAGTAGTCAGTTGATATAATGGAATTTATCAAACTAAAAATTATAAGCTCAAGCCATAAAAATATTTTATTGATAAACTTATGACTAATTTTAACAAAATCACCATTGAAGCTTTTGCTAGGTTCAATCATCACCATGTTTATGCTATGGCCTTGGTTGCATCTCTTATCTCCTTAGAGCTAGATGATAGATAATTTATTACCATAACTCAACAAATTATGGAGCCCTCAAATTAGAGTCTAGCTAGCCTCATCTATAAGTCTTTTCCATATAAGCAACTCCATCCTCTTATTCTTGGTACAAGGAGATCTTTGCTTACCTTAAGGAGACGACTTTACCTTATGGATAAACTATAATGAGCACAAGATCCTCAAGTAACATTCCTATAAGTACGTCATCATTGGCAATATAATATACAACTGTATCCTTGATAAATTACTTTTATATGGTTAGACTCAACCAAATCCCAAGTAATCATGAAAGAGAACCATGATGAACAATATGGTGAGTGTCTCCATCGCCAAGAAAATAATATAGATGGGTTATTACTTACCCTCCATGGAAAAGGACTCTTGCAAAAAATTCAAGAGGTGTAAAAAGTGTTAGAAGCATCATAAAATTATCCATGATCCACTCGAAGCTCTTCAATCCTTGAAATATCCATACCTTTATCCATTTGGTATATGGACATAATTAGATAAATAAACCCAATGTCATCAAATGAATGTAAGTTCATCATCATGGCTACTAAATACTTCATAAATTGGGTTGAATGCATATATTTAGCCTCAACCACTATAGTCCATCTCCATTTTTTTTCCTTAATAAGATTCTTAGCCATTAGAGCAAGTATTATATGCTAATCTATGACAATAAAATACCCTTTAAAAACATGGATGTCTAGAAAGCATGTGCTAAATATAATATTCAACACAATTTGTCTATACATTACTATCCTCAAGGTAATGACCAAGATGAAGCTTATAAGAAACTCTTATCAAAATAATCAATAATATCATTAGAAAAAATATTAAATATTGGCATCTCTAGTTGTATCCCACAATATGATCATATCATACTAGTATTATTATTCCCACTAATGCGATTCTCTATTCTTTATTTTATGGAACTAAAGTAATCTTCTCTTTTGAGATAGAGGTGCCTTCATTGTGTGTCTTGTTATAGGACTCCTCTATTGAAGATGAATACCATTTCAACCACCTTAGCTAGTTGGAACTACTTGATAAAAAGTATATCCATTCCCTAGAGAACCTATGGGTCAACCAACAAAGGCTTAAATGTACCTATAATAAAAATGTATGATCTTAATTCTTTAAATTTTTTAATCTTGTTCTCAAAAAAAATAAGAAAAACACCAATACCAAAACTAATATATAAGAGACATTTGAAACTATTTGGCTATGTCCATATATCATAACTCCTAAGTATGATTTAGGTGCTTGTCACCTTACCATAGTTGATGGAAAAGAAATTAAAGAACTAATGAATATAATCATATTAAATGGTATTCTATCTAAGTATACATAAATTGACTATTTATTTTTAACTACTTATTGTTTCTTGTTTGCATCTTCTTGAATTTACATTTGGTTGCATGCATATACCTATCTCTGCTTGAATTACCTATTACATATTGAGTTAGTTATCTATGATGCAATACAAATAATGATTCTATTAATGATAGTTTATTTTCCATTCACTATATGGTTGATGTGATTAGATCATACTAGTCATATTTTACAAATTGATCAATTTTTACATAACACAAGTTATCTCAATGTTTCTCATCTAGTTCACCTTGAGATTTATATTCATCTATTCTTACCATCATCAATTTAACTACTATATTATTTATAGGTGTTGATGGCTATGTCAATAAAAACAAGATATTTTATCTCATAAATATCTTGTTGCATGATGAATACTACAAGAATCTAAGGCTATAATGGTAAGATCAATCAAATACTCTCTTGTCTCCCACATACTAGCATTCATGGAGGTAACATATTGGTAATAGATTCCACCTCTAGGTTAGGGTATAATCCATTGTCACATCAAGCTATCAAATTCCTCTATGAAACTTCTCTATGAGGTAAAATAATGTAAGTAAAATCCCTTTAGAAATTTATTTAAAGGAAAATAAAGGCTAAACTTAATGTCCTACAAGCCAAATGGAAGTACTTTAAGCATTAGTTTAAAGTCAAATATATCAAGCTAAATCAAAATTTGTATGTACCAAGCAAAAGTCCTCTAGACATTTATTTAAAGGTAAATATTTTATATTTATTTACATATATTTGAATATATCTATGCATACTTTTTTATCATAGTAGCTAACTAGAAATACTCTAATCAAAACTAGCTAAAGTCTCCCTTGGTAAATATCAAAGATAACCAGAAGTACTCAAGCAAAACTAACTAAATTCCCCTAGGAAAATCTCAAAGCTAATTAGAAGTCCTTCAGGAAAATCTAACTAAAGTAACTTTGGGAAAATATCTAATAAAATATATGTATATAGTTGTATATATTTATACACATTTAGGCAAATAGCTATGAGATCCCACAGAAAAATTAGTTATGGTATATCTATATGCATATGGAAAAATAATACAATCCATCCTAAAAATTAGGACCATATAGCTTTGAGATACCATATCTGATGCTCCAATGGTTTCTTCTCTTCTTTCTCTTATAGGAAGTGGTATCTTAACCAATCACTATGAATAACATGTCTCAAACTAATATATTTTTACACTTGTAACACATCGAGGAATATATTATTGTAAATAAGTAAACCATGTGACTAGTTAGAAGTGGACCACATGCTATTTTAGGAGAGTGTTTGTCCTAGCATCATGTATAAAACTTCTTTGTCATAAAATCTCTTTGTTATCATAGAATTATGAATGTAACTATCATAAATTAGGTAAGTCAAGAATATTGTCATAGAATACTATCATAGAATATTGTCATAATATGGTAGAAAATGTTCTTGTAAAATGTTTTAAAATGGAAAGGATGTAACCCTCATGGACTAGAGAAGAATTTTCATATTTTTTAAGGAGGTTGCCCCCTCAAAGTGGCCCTTGATAGTAATATTTCTCATTGAATTCCCACAATTACTATTCTTTATGTTTCAATGTTTCAGTTCATGAATGATTTTGTTATTGGATATATTCTATTAGTGTTTCTTTTATCAATTATATTTGGCACTAAATTACTTATCTTAGTTTATATTTGCATTAAGAATTTAGAGGTGAAACATTCACATGAGAAGAATAGGTTCATTGCAATAGGTATCAAACCACGTTCCAGGGTATGGTGAGATTTTGTTGTGAGATTTTTTTTCCTTGTTAATCCTAGGTCAATAGGTTAGAAATAGTGTTATGGCTATTTTAAACTATATAGAGGTGGTGTCCTTATTGTCTAAGATATATTACCCATAAAAAATCTAGTGAAATGAGGGGCGATTATTGTATTTTAAGCCAAATTATATTAGGTTATAATATCTTTGATCTAGAGTAGACTTAAATATAAGAGAAATCAAAATATATAATAACATTTAATATAATATCAAATATGAATGTAAAATGGCCAAAATCATTCATGCAATAACATGAAGAACACTTATAGTATAATTTCTCAAAATATGCATACAAGCTTCAATATTCATGCTTGAATGTGTCATACATTTCCAGATACATTTCATGGAGATTTTTCTCCATTATATAACCTTAGAAAGATGAATCTTCAATACTTGACTATTGCACTCTTCACATATATGAGAGTTACAACCTTTCCTACTCTTTACATAAGATAAGCATTGCATGTCCTTTAGCTTCTTATCTTGACATTTGTATACATGACCCTTGAATATCTACTTACATGCACACTTAATTCTATGACACTTATGCACTCCTAATACATGAAACTTGTGCACTTTATCATATTACATATTTGCACACTTAATTATATGACACTTGTGCACTTTATCTTATTACACTACTGCACTCTTACATACATGATACTTATGCACATCCTGCACATAGACACTTATATGAAAGGTAAAATATAAATCACTCTCCTAAACTATAGACTCAAACTCTATTCTAATATTTACATTGTACCATAAGTACCATGGGGGTACATTAACATGCACTAAATAATGTAATAAACTCCAACATTGATCACGATCCAATACCTAGGTCTTAGACAACACTTGTTCATAGATTTGAGCTTCTATGTACTTTACATATATTAGGATACCCCTTAAGGAACCCATACCCAAACCTAAATATGTAGGAAACTAATAAGCCATGTAATATTTATACTACACTATGCATAGCACTCAAGAAGATAACCCTCCCATACTATTAGAGAGGTGGGTAGTATGCTCAAGGGTATGTATGGAATCCTCCTTGAGCAGTGGCCTAAAATATTGGTCCAAGCATTATCAATCACTATTGCGGTATATTAGAGGGCTATGGAGAGTAACAAACCCTACCCTAGAATCCATTCACTTCCTAGTTACTTTATCAAAAGTAGAGATCATAAGATAGAAAAGGTGAAATTTAAAAGTTTGGGAATAGATATGCAACTTGAAAACCCTTTGAATATATATATATATATATATATATATATATATATATATATATATATATATATATATATATATTACTAAAAATATTATTTTGGGATATAGCCCATTGTGATCATCTCATCAAGCTAATAATTTTGGTATATAACACCCATACACCTTTTTAGGACCCTTACTAAAAATAGTCATTTTGGGATATAACCCATTACGATTGTCTCATCAAGATAATTGTATTGGTATATAGCACCCATGCATTTTTTTGGGATTTTTACTAAAAATAATTGTAGACAAAAAATTGACCCACTAAGATGAGTAATTTTCCCTAGATCCCTTGTTTTTGTTGAGCAAGGTGCAGAAACAGTATTGTCATTGTTGTCAACACAGACAGATAGATCAGTTGATGCAGTGGACAGGAGTTCAGAGGTCAGTCAGAGCATGTACAGTGAATATCCAAGAAGACAGAAGTGGCCAACATTCAAAAGATCAAAGAAAAAGACAAGTAAGAAAACTGTCACGATTTCGCGACATATCGGAGGAGAGAGAAAATGCTGGCAAAACTGTCATGATTTCGCGACATATCGGAGGAGAGAGAAAATGCTGGCAAAACTGTCATGATTTCGCGACATATCGAAGGAGAGAGAAAATGCTGGCAAAACTGTCATGATTTCGTGACATATCGGAGGAGAGAAAACGCAAGGAAAACTGTCACGATTTCGTGACATGTTGGACGAAAGAGAAAGCGCAAGGAAAACTGTCACGATTTCGTGACATGTTCGAAGAGAGAGAAAGCGCAAGGAAAACTGTCATGATTTCGTGACATGTTCGGAAAGAAGGTGCAAGCAAAGAAAACTGTCATGATTTCATGACATGTTCGAAGAGAAGGAGCTTGCAAAGAAAAGTTGCAAGAAGAAGAAGAGAAAATGTCACGATTTCGATGACATGTTTGAGAGAAAGAGCCTTGCAAGGAAAAGTGTCATGATTTCACGACACATAGAAGAGAGGAAGAAAATGTGTCACGATTTCGTGACATGTTTGAGAGAAAGAGCTTGCAAAGAAAAGTGTCACGATTTCATGACAATATGCAAGAGAGGCAGTAGAAGAAAATGTGTCATGATTTCATGACATGTTTGAGAGAAAGAGCTTGCAAGGAAAAGTGTCATGATTTCACGACAATTTGCAAGAGAGGGAGGAAAATGTGCAATACAAGTTAAGAAGGAGTAAAGAAAAGTGTCACGATTTCATGACATGTATTTTTAGACCCAAAGAGGAGAGAAGAGTAAGGAGGAAAGTGTCACGATTTCATGACATGTTCTTATAAGGAAAGAAGAAAAGGCACAAAAAGAAAAAAGAAGAGTGAAAGCGAAAGGTGTCACGATTTCATGACATGTCATGTTTTCGCTAGTGCTTGCAGAGAAGAGTGTACGAAAGCGAAAGGTGTCACGATTTCATGACATGTCATGTTTTCGCTAGTGCAAGCAGAGAAGAGTGCAAGGAAGCGAAAGTGTCACGATTTCGTGACATGTTCTGTTTTCGTGGGCAAGAGACAGAGAAGAGCTCAAGGCAGCGAAAGTGTCACGATTTCGTGACATGTTCTATTTTCGCAGGTGCAAGCCGAGAAGAGGACAAGGAGGCAAAAAGTGTCACGATATCGTGACATGTCATGTTTTCACGGGTAAAAGGTGAGAAGAGTACAAAGAGACAGAAGTGTCACGATTTCATGACAGGTCGCAACAACACGATTACGGATAGTTAACTGAAGTAGAACGACAGTTACAGAGGTAGTTGCAGAGGAAAATCATGCAGCCAATATAAGAAGAGTCAACTGAAGTTAGTGTGACAGTTGCAGGGGTAGTTACAGATAGAAATCATGCAAGCTAAAATAAGAACAGTGCATTAAAGGAAGAATGGCAGTTACAGGGCACGTGACATAGTGAAACCATCGAGCAGCCATTATACTGTTAGTCCAAAACAAGAAGACAGAACTATTAATAGGTTGCATGCAGAAATACTATGCCAAAAAGGAGTTACTCACAGAAGTGGCTATTGATAGTCTGCATGAGTAAATACGAAAGTTAAAAATAGAGAGAAAATCCTGTTATAAAAGGAGGTCTGCGTGAAGAATTAAGTTGTCGCTGAATGTGTGAAAGTGCTGCCGAAAGAGGGTTAGAAGAGTGTTGTAAGAGAGCGACAAGCAGAGCAGTAAGTGTTTACTATGTTTTGATAAATTATAGACCAGTTAGGGTCTTGTAAAAGTGAAGGCATTTTTATGTCATTGATATAGCTTTCAAAACTGTGATCCAAGTTGGTGCTTGGATAGGGGTTGGTGCTCCTTTCTATTGGTGCAGATAAATCAGGGGTTGGTGCTCCTTCCAGTGGGTGCTGGTAAACGGATTGTAAAATTGGTGTTTTGCAAAGGCTGGATTTGGACCGTAGTCCAAGCAGTCATTCTTGAGGAGTAGCCAAATTGGTGAACCTCGTTACATTGTGTGTTGTGGTGTGCTCTCTTGTGATAATTGCTTTACCTGCTTTTAAGTTCTCTTTGCTTCAGCTTTAAGAGTTGTAGATTTGAATTTAAATAGCTACACTGATTCACCCCCCCTCTCAGTGTCATTGTGAGAATATCAATTGGTATCAGAGCAAGGTTCCTGAACAAGCTTAATCAGCTAAGGTGATCTTGGAAGAAACACAATGGCAGGTGGTGAAGGATTCTCATCAAACAAAGCTCCTTTGTTCGATGGAACTAATTACTCATTCTGGAGACTCAGGATGCAGACATATCTATGTGCATTGGGATACGACATTTGGGAGTCAGTAGAAAGTGGATACACAATACCCGCTACTCCTCCAACAGATGATTGTCGAGAAGAAAAAGTTTGAGAATAACTCCAAAGCAAAGAATGCCATAATGTGTGGGCTAGTAGACAGTGAACTGATAAGGATCATGAGCTGTAAAATGGCAAAAGACATGTGGGACAAACTGAAGAGCATTCATGAAGGAGACAACAAGATCAAGGAAGCCAAGCTACAAACGCATCGAGCTCAGTTCGAAGCATTAAAAATGAATGACGATGAGAACATAGAGGCCTATATGCTGAGAGTCAATGGAATCATTAATGCGATCAGAGGACTCGACGAAGAAATCGAAGATGCGGTCATCGTGAAAAAGGTACTTAGAACTCTTCACAAAAGATTTAATTCTAAAGTTTCTGCAATAGAAGAAGCTAAAGATCTAAATAATTTTAGCATGGATGAGATGCATGGTTCTTTGACTGCATACGAAATGAGAATAGGACAAACTAAGCCCATAGACAGAGAAGCTGCTTTTAAAGCACACAAAAATATAAAAGCTGAACAAGAATCTGAGGATGAAGAGACATCGGATGAAATGGAAGCTAACTTTGTTCGAAAACTTATAAAGGGAAAAGGAAAATATAGAGGAAAGTTACCATTTAAGTGCTTCAATTGTGGAGGCGTCGGTCACTTTGCAGCTAAGTGTCCAATGAATGAGAAAACCAAAAGTGATGAAGGGTCACACCAAGAAAGAAGTGACTGGAAGAAGAAACCAAATTTTAGAAAAAGCAACTTCAAAAAGAAAAGTTTCATATCCAAGAATGTCAGCTCTTCTGAAGATAGCTCAGGTGAGGATTCTGAAGAAGAAACAGGTGAAGCTCTGTTCATGGCATTTGAAGAAGAAAAAATAGAAGAAAAATAGGAAGGTGATAAAAACATTAAGGATGAGGCTGAAGTATATCTGGAAGGAGAGTTGGTTGCTGCACTTAAAGAGTTGAGTACAGAAAGGAAAAAGAATAAAAAGGTCTCAAGAAAGCTTGAGGATGCGAATGACATAATAAACAGTTTGAAAGTACGGACAGAAGAATTTAAGAAAATGTCCGAAGAACTCGAAGTACAATTAACCATGAAAATAGATGAGTGCAGCAAACTGGAAGAAGAGATTGTTGTCTTAAGAATGCGGCTAGAAGAAAAGAATCAAAAATTGAGTTGCTATCACAAACTTGAAGGAAGTTCTACGAAGCTTGAAAATATTATAAATAGTCAGAGGACTACAGGCATCAAATTTGGCTTGGGCTTTGTCGAAGGAGAATCGTCAAGTGGATCAAAGGCCATAACTGTAGAACCAGTAAAGAAAGAAGATAAGATCAAGGTTGATCAAGGAAAAATGAATCATGCAAAAGAAAGCAACAATGCCAGGCACGAGAAGAGTGCTGACAATGAGGGATTCACAAACGTCACACATCAAAGGAGAAGAAAATTTGTGGCTCCTACTACAAAATGGCAAAGACCAACTCCCAGGTTCAATCAATCCTTTTCTGGTTATTGTTTTAAATGCAATGCTTACGGTCATAAGATTTCAGACTGCATTTATAATATAGGACAAAGAAATTTCACCAATAGAAATGTCTTTTCACCCTTGATGGATTATGCAGTAGAATGCTATAACTGTCATAACTTTGGACACATTGCAAGAAACTGTAGAAGCACATATGCAGCAAATAAATATCAGGGAAGAAGATCTCAACCAAACAGTTTAAGGCAAAACAAAAAATTCCTAGAAAAACATGCACAGGCTACTGACAAAGAAAAGTCTAAACAAGTGACCAAAACTGTAGTCAAACCAGAGTGGAAAGAAAAGGAGCGAACCAAGGAAGAAAAGGAATCCTTGATTGTACAGACAACATTCAAAGCACAGAACAAATCTGCACCATGGATATTGGATAGTGGATGCTCCAGTCACATGACAGGAGATAAACAAAAATTTGAAAAGTTACAGAAATATGAAGGGGGCTCAGTAAAGTTTGGAAATAATGATGGAGCCAAGATAGTTGGCAAAGGATCGATCAAGATAAGTGATGGAAAGATCAATTCCAAAGAAGTTCTGTTTGTGATTGGTTTGAAGCACAACTTACCGAGCGTAAGTCAAATCTGTGACAGAGGTCATGAAGTCATCTTTAAGAAGCAGGGTTGTGAAGTCAGAAAAGCACACAGTGGGAAGCTGATAGCTACTGGATCGAGGACTTCTAGAAATCTATATACTCTCTCAGAGACTTCAGAAGGAGCATGTTTGATTGGACAGGAAGATGAAAATTGGCTGTGGCACAAGAGGCTTGGTCATATTAGCTTTGACAATCTGGTAAAAATAAGTTCAAAAAGGGCAGTAAGAGATATACCCACCATTGGCAAACCATTAAATAGCATCTGTGCTTCATGCCAAAAGGGGAAGCAAACTAGATCCACATTTAAATCAAAGGAATACTTCACCAGCAAACCTTTAGAGCTAATTCATACTGACTTATGTGGACCCATGAGAACACAAAGCATAAATGGTGACAAATACTTTATGTTGTGCATAGATGACTATTCCAGGATGACATGGGTACTATTTTTAAAGCTTAAATCAGATGCCTTTGAAATGTTCAAGACTTTCAAACACCAGGTTGAGAATCAAACAGGAAAAAGAATTAAATGCTTAAGATCAGATAGAGGAGGAGAGTTTATCTCAGAGGAGTTTGTAGAGTACTATCAAAAATATGGGATCAGAAGACAGCTTTTAGCAGCAAGGACACCTCAGCAGAATGGTGTTGTTGAAAGAAAAAATAGGACAGTGCAGGAAATGGCATGGACAATGTTGACAGAGAACAAAATAGCAGACAAATTCTGGAAAGAGGCAGTTCATACTACGGTTTACATCCAAAATAGGTGCATGTTGAGGACACATGAAAGCAAAACTCCTTATGAGCTATGGTTCGGCAAAAAGGCAACAACAAGATACTTCAAAGTCTTTGGCAGCAAGTGCTACATCAAAAGAACTCGAAGATAATCTTGGTAAGTTTGAAGATAGAGCTGATGAAGGAATTTTTCTTGGCTATTCGACAAAAAGCAAAGCCTACACATGCTATAACAAAAGGCTAAAGAAAATTGTGGAGAGTGCCGATGTTAAGGTTGATGAAGGTAGGGAACGAGAAATTAGCTATGAAGAAAACTACCCTATTTATGAAGAAGTTATTGAAGGAGATGAAGAAAAGGAAACATAAGAGAATAAGGAAATTGACCCAGATGATTTAAGTATTGATCCAAAAGTAGAAGAAAACAAGAAATTCAAAACAGGTAGCTGGCAAAAAAATCATCCCAGAGAGCAAATTATTGGGGACCCCATAGTTGGTATTCAGACAAGGAGAACAGTAGTAAGGAACTACTCTCTATTATCCAGCATTGAGCCCAAAAATGTTGCTGAAGCAAGCACAGATGAAAGTTGGATGAAGGCAATAAATGAAGAACTAGATCAGATTGAGAAAAACAAAACCTGGGAGTTAGTACCAAGGCCTGCAAATAAAAACATAATCGGTACTAAATGGATTTTTCGAAACAAATTGAACGAAGACGGACAGGTTGTCAGAAATAAGGCAAGATTGGTCTGTAAAGGCTATGCTCAAGTTGAAGGTATTGATTTTGAAGAAACCTTTGCACCAGTGGCTAGACTCGAGGCAATCAGAATGTTTCTGGCTTTAGCTATACACAAGAATTTCAAAGTTTATCAGATGGATGTGAAATCAGCATTTCTGAATGGAAAACTTGAAGAAGAAGTTTATATTGAGCAGCCAGATGGTTTCCAACTCGATGATAATCCCAACTTTGTTTGCAAGTTGAAGAAAGCTTTGTATGGCTTGAAACAGGCACCCAGAGCATGGTATGCAAGGCTGGATAACTATCTTATTCAACAGGGGTTCAAGAAAGGTATGGTGGACAACAATCTGTATGTCAAAACAGAGAATGGCCATCTTATTGTCCTTGTTGTTTATGTAGATGATATCATTTTTGGCAGCAACAATGATAAGTCTTGTAGAGACATAGCAAATAAAATGAAGAAAGAATTTGAGATGTCTATGATTGGTGAACTTTCTTATTTCCTCGGACTGCAAGTCAATCAAAATGAAAAGGGCATTTTTATCTCTCAAGTTAAATATGTGAAAGAAATGCTGAAAAAGTTCACAATGGAGGATAGTAAACCTGTTAGCACTCCCATGACGACAGGTTGCAAGTTGAGCAAGGATGACAAATCTCCAGATGTTGATCAAACCATGTACAGATCTATGATTGGGAGCCTGCTGTATTTAACAGCCACCAGACCAGATATCTTGCAGGCAGTTTGCATGGTAGCAAGATTTCAAGCTAGTCCCAAAGAGACTCATGTGACAGCTGTGAAGAGGATTCTTAGATATCTCAAGGGTACTATGGAGTATGGATTATGGTATCCAAAAGGTAAGGACTTCACTCTTATTGCATATTCAGATGCAGATTGGGTAGGATGTATAGATGACAGAAAGAGTACCAATGGAGGAGCATTTTATCTTGGAGACAGGTTGGTAGCATGGCACAACAAGAAACAAGAATCAGTCTCTCTATCCATAGCAGAGGTAGAATACATTGCAGCAACAACGTGTTGTACGCAGATATTATGGATGAGACAAACCCTGAAAGATCTTGGTATTCACTTCAAAGAGCCAATTTCAGTTAAATGTGATAACACCAGTGCTATTAACATCTCAAAGAATCCGGTTATGCATTCTCGAACCAAACATATTGCAATCCGATATCACTTTTTGAAGGATAAAGTTGTGGAAGGTGAGGTTAAATTGGACTTTGTTCCAACTACAGAGCAAGTAGCGGATATCTTCACAAAACCATTGCCCAAAGAAGTTTTTGAGTACCTTCGGAGTAAGTTGGGAGTGGTCACGTTTCCCAAAAATTGACTAGATATCGGGACCACATTCTCAGGGGGAGCATTCATGTATGTGTTTATATCTTTGCTCATATTCTTGATTTTTACTAACTGTAACAATTTTTGCCTGAGAATGATGTGCATAGACTCAGGGGAGTCTGCAGCAGCCCTTTGGTATTATTGTCAAAGGGGGAGAAGAATTACAAGAAATTGCACATGTGTTGCCAACAATTCCAAAGGGGGAGATTGTTGAGCAAGGTGCAGAAATAATATTGTCATTGTTGTCAACACAGACAGATAGATCAGTTGATGCAGTGGACAAGAGTTCAGAGGTCAGTCAGAGCATGTACAGTGAATATCCAAGAAGACAGAAGTGGCCAACATTCAAAAGATCAAAGAAAAAGACAAGTAAGAAAACTATCACGATATCGTGACATATCGAAGGAGAGAGAAAATGCTGGCAAAACTGTCATGATTTCATGACATATCAGAGGAGAGAGAAAATGCTGGCAAAACTATCATGATTTCGTGACATATCGAAGGAGAGAGAAAATGCTGGCAAAACTATCATGATTTCATGACATATCGGAGGAGAGAGAAAGCGCAAGGAAAACTATCATGATTTCATGACATGTTGGATGAAAGAGAAAGCGCAAGGAAAACTATCATGATTTCATGACATGTTCGAAGAGAGAGAAAGCGCAAGGAAAACTATCATGATTTCGTGACATGTTGGAAAGAAGGAAGCAAAGAAAACTATCATGATTTCATGACATGTTCGGGGAGAAGGAGCTTGCAAAGAAAAGTGTCGCGATTTCATACATGTTAAGAGAGGATAAAAAATTGTCACGATTTCATGACATGTTTGAGAGAAAGAGCTCAAAGAAAAGTGTCACGATTTCACGACATATCAAGAGAAGGCGCAAGAAAATGTGTCACGATTTCATGACATGTTTGAGAGAAAGAGCTTGCAAAGAAAAGTGTCACGATTTAGAAAAAGAGAGAAAAAGATTGACATGTTAGAGAAAGAGGCTAAGGAAAAGTGTCACGATTTCATGACATATTGCAAAGAGAAAAGGCAGATAGAAGAAGAAAAGTGTCACGATTTTTCGACATGTAAAGAAGAGGAGAGATAGAGTAAGGAGGGAAAGTGTCACGATTTCATGACATGTTTTTTGTTTTTGGTCAAGGAGAAAGAAGGAAGAGTGTCACGATTTCACGACATGTTGTTTGTGCAAAGAAGAAAAGGCACAAGGAGAAAGTGTCAGTGACAGAGAAAAGGCGACACAGAGAAGAGGAAGAAAGGTGTCACGATTTCGTGACATGTCAGTTTAGTGAGAAGAGTGAAAAGAAAGGTGTCAGGATTTGACATGTCATGTTTTAGTGAGAGAAGAGAAGAGAGGCACAAGAAGAGCTCAAGGAGAAAGTGTTATGATTTCGCGACATGTTCTGTTTTAGGTGCAAGCTGAGAAAAGGACAAGGAGGCAAAAATGTCATGATATCATGACATGTCATGTTTTCACGGGTAAAAGGTGAGAAGAGTACAAAGAGACAGAAGTGTCATGATTTCATGATAGGTCGCAACAGCACGATTACGGATAGTTAACTGAAGTAGAACGACAGTTACAGGGGCAGTTGCAGAGGAAAATCATGCAGCCAATATAAGAAGAGTCAACTGAAGTTAGTGTGACAGTTGTAGGGGCAATTACAAATAGAAATCATGCAAGCTAAAATAAGAATAGTGCATTAAAGGAAGAATGGCAGTTACAGGGCACGTGACATAGTGAAACCATCGAGCAACCGTTATACTATCAGTTCGAAACAAGAAGACAGAACTATTAATAGGTTGCATGCAGAAATACTGTGCTAAAAAGGAGTTACTCATAGAAGTGGCTATTGATAGTCTGCATGAGTAAATATGAAAGTTAAAAATAGAGAGAAAATCCTGTTATAAAAGGAGGTCTACGTGAAGAATTAAGTTGTCACTGAATGTGTGAAAGTGCTACCGAAAGAGGGTTAGAAGAGTGTTGTAAGAGAGCGACAAGCAGAGCAGTAAGTGTTTACTATGTTTTGATAAATTATAGACCAGTCAGGGTCTTGTAAAAGTGAAGGCATTTTTATGTCATTGATATAGCTTTCAAAACTGTGATCCAAGTTGGTGCTTGGATAGGGGTTGGTGCTCCTTTCTATTGGTGCAGATAAATCAGGGGTTGGTGCTCCTTCCAGTGGGTGCTGGTAAATGGATTGTAAAATTGGTGTTTTGCAAAGGCTGGATTTGGACCGTAGTCCAAGCAGTCATTCTTGAGGAGTAGCCAAATTGGTGAACCTCGTTACATTGTGTGTTGTGGTGTGCTCTCTTGTGATAATTGCTTTACCTGCTTTTAAGTTCTCTTTGCTTCAGCTTTAAGAGTTGTAGATTTGAATTTAAATAGCTACACTGATTCACCCCCCCTCTCAGTGTCATTGTGAGAATATCAGTTTTCTCCTTGGAAAAGTAGGGTCATCTTTGAGCCAATTTTCCTCTACCAAATATTATCCATTCTTTCTAAATCCTATACCATTAGATCAATATTGAAAAGAAATTTCCAATGGTATATTATATGACCCATTTTGACTCTGTTTGATCCTCCAAAATGCATTAAAACCATATGGGGGTCTAGCTGGTGCAAAATTACGATCCATTTTTATGGGACGTGACTTTGTATTTTGGGGTTTTTTCTTAAGAAAACCTTAATTTTCAAAGTTGATATTTTTAGGTTTGGATGTACTTAGTTTTTTCCACCCATTCTTCTTTCAAATCCACTATATAAGGAGGGTTTGAAATTCATTTCTCACCAAGCAAGTTCATAACATTAATTGATTAAAAACACATGACAATCCACTGCCTTATTTATATGCACTAAGATGCATTTTTTAACACGTCGGCATTTCCAAACACGACGAACAAAAACTTTAATTTAATTTTAAATTTTAAATAAATAAAATTTAAACTAAATATTTTAAATTTAAATATCTTCATCACCGGGGCACCTTTTTCAACGAAACGAAAAGCCAACTTGGGTTTTAATAAAAACCCATTTCAAATCTATTGCCCATGGTTTTAAATAAAACCTTTTATTTTGTCTGCATTGGTTTTCACAAAAACCATTCCTTGAACTTGGATCCTTTTGACATCAAATCAAATTCCTTCAAATGCTTCTTGACATCAATGACAACATCTACACTTGAGCAAAGGCAATGTACCCAAGGTACCCAAAATTGCCAACAAAGTAGAACAATCTCTTATTAGAAGAGGACAACTCAAAGTTGTTGGGATCCAAATTGCCATCAAGTAGAAGCTTGATACTATGATTGTTATCTTCCAATTTTTTGATTAGGCATGCACCCGCTAATCACAGTTTAGATTACAACATTGGATGAATTAAATATTACTCTAATTCAACCTCCATAGTAGGTTGGTATTCCTTGTCAACTAATTAAAATTTTGACTCATTTAAGCTCAGTTAAATGTTTAAAGAGTAGGGATAGAAATGAGTAAGGGTTAGGAATTAATAATCAAACAATGGATAGATAGAGCTAACAACATAGGCATCTACAAGAAAGACCCATATTACATAAAAATTTCTAATGTCCCACACTTAGAATCAACAACATTCAAATCAAGTAATATTCAATATCATAGACAAAACAAAGTTATAATTCAAGGAAGCTATTTCAATATCAAGATACTAATAATCCAAATTAGCATAATAAGATCAGTATCAAGATTTAATAGAAAATAACTTCTTACAAGCATAGATTAAGTCATGAAAATATTTCAATTACTCTAAGTTAGCAATCCAATATTAGCATTATAGACTAACCATAGCAGCAGTAGTAGAAAAGCAATCCACAAAACAAATCTCTCCAAAATTATAGAAGACACCAGTCTGAGGAAAACATTCCAAGTAGTGTTCCTTATATTGATTTACAGATAAATATTACACAGCAGGGCAAGCAAACACTCTAGAGCTAACCCTTCAAAATGAGGGTTTGACCTCCTTTTATAGATTTTACATGTTTGAAAAGAAATTGAAAGAAATGGAACATTACAAGGAAAAAGAAATGCCATATCAGCCAGATGCTAAGGTGGAAGCCTCTAATTTATTCTTGAGAATAAATAAATTGCATGATCTTGCACTCCTCTACAACTTGGCCTCTGCAACTTGTTGGTTCTTCATGGCGGTTTTTTTCTAGGCCATTAAAGCCATTATCTTAGCCATACTTAATTCCTGTAGAAACTATCTATTGTAGATCTACAACTGACTGCAACTACCCTTTCTTGGTTCTTTAGCTTTATTTATGCTTCATCTGCTAGCTTTCTTGCTCAACCAATTTATGTTGCAAAGACTCTACTTTTATATGTCTTAGATATTGTTAGAATAACCTAGCCATTGATATTTTCATGAATGAAAAATATTAAAACTTGAAAGTATTTGATAGCTCTATGGCATGGAACATGTTGTAGCCCACTCTTCTTGATAAATTATCACTTTCTTTGACCTCTTTGACCATAGGTTGGAGCATGCTAAGATTTAACATGAAAATGCACTGTGAGATGCACATAATAGAACATTACGCTATGTCGTGACTCTTATTCTTCAATTTTCATTAGAGTTCACTTACGTCCATTATGTAGAACATAGTATAAAATGAGTTGTAATCCATACCTCAAAATTCATACCTCTTAGTTTAACTATAGTTGACCATGGGGAAGAGCATCGCTCTAGCCCATGCAAGATAAAATATAAAACATATACTATATAATTCCTTGTGCTAGACTGTGACTTTATTATTTACTTTTGTGATGTTTGACCATTTTGATCATGGGTTGGAGCATGGGTTTTATGCCATGAAAATATACACTTTAAATCTCATAGGATAGAACATTGCTTAAAATAGCCTTTAGCTTGCACGGGATATAACAATATGCATTGTACCACGATTCAAAAGTAAGCAAGTGTGAAATTTTACTATTTTGACCATGGACTAGAACCATGTCAGATGTCACATGAATTAGAACATGTTGTAGACCACTGAGCTTTTGTACTTAATCAAAAATATGCTATGATCTATGATTTTGAAAGCAACAAAGGTAAATTTTGACCACTTTTATCGTAGGATAGAACATCCTATTCTACACCGTTGTAAAATACATTGGATCTCGTACAGGATAGAACATATTTCTTTTCCTTAGAAAATATTTTGAAAAGTTTTCTAAGGATGTGGTCATTTTGGGCCTACATTCTGGCACCTCCTGGGGGTTTTTCTTGCAAAGCCTAAGAACTTAGAGTCTTATCCATTAGGCATCAGGAGTCAAAAATGATGAATTTTGCACACTATGCTTCATAGAATAGCTTCTATGTGACTATTATCCTCTAAAACATTTATGAAGATATTCAAAGAATAATGATTCACATGGAAACCATGCTAGAAACAATATCCTTTCAAAAAATATTACCATCAACACCACCTTAGCATGGCAATATGAACTTATATCTCCTTTTATAACTTCAATCAGTTTAACAAAAATGCCTTCATGTATTTCTCATTTTTTTCATAGACCTCATGCTTTTATTATCATTTCTTTGATAGTATTATAACAAAAATAAAATACATAATATATACATGAATACAAAATTGTTAAAGACTACTTTTCACCACAAGGCTACTTTATTATTTTTTATTCTCCTCTTGGTTCTATTCCTAGAGCTGCTCATATTGTACTTTCTCTATATCCTCAACATCCTTCTCTAATTCCTCTTCATCTTGATCTTCCTTAACTTCTTCTTCTTCTTGAGAAGTCTCATGCTTATATTTGGGGTTTGGGTCTATCCCAAACAACTAAACCATAATTTTTAGAGTTTGCAAAGCTTAATGCCAAACAACATTAGTAGGGTTGGAGGTTTCTTGAAGCCACTTATGGAAATATTCCAACTTAGAGGTCTCTTCATAAGTTGTAGAGTTACCTTTGTTTACTAAGTCTTCCATCAGATCCTTGAGCCTGGTTAAGTATTTTATCATTTGAGAGACTTATCTTGATCAATTGGATCCTCCTAGTTGTCTATCTTAGATTAATCCTAAATGATTTAGGCTATACTCTTTTTTAGATTTTATTCTGACAACAAGGTGTTAATTTCCATCCACAGTCCCCCAAAACCATACTGTATCATTTCCTTATTGATATATACAATATCTCGAATTGTGTCTTCAATTTATTAGATAACAACTAGCCCTTCTGGAGCCATATATTTTTGTCAACCATAACCCTAGTAGCTAATCTAGAAGTGCTCCATGCATTATTAGGGATGGGCTTTGCGTCTTCACTAAATATGCTCTTAGATAGCTTGTATATCTGCTCTGTTGGTATCACCATAGGTTGTAGTTCCTCCATGAATTTATCAAAGTCTTCCTTGGTATTTTGTAATAAATGGTTGGTATCATCCATGTAATTGATTATAAGCTGGATTCCTAAGCACTTCTCAAGGATTTCATACCATAGCTCCTTCCTAAAATTCTTTACTCTTTATTTCAAGAAGCTTGAGGCTTTGGATTTCTCAATCTAAAGCTGATGCTTCAAATCTTGTATTTCTTTAGCTTGGTCTTCATTATTTTTCTTCTACTCTTCAACTTGTCCCTTAAAATTAATAGCTTCCTAGTACTTGTTCTTCTATATTTTGACTTCATTTCTTATTGTTTTTTCTACCTTCTTTTGATTTCTGACTATTTTCTCCATCTTCTCTATCTTTTCTTCCAGCTTGCCCACCTGCTCCTTGTAGATATCAATCTTAACATAGAAAGTTTCAAGATGGGATTTTGCTATGACCAACTCATCTTCCATTGGTAGTTGTTCAATATCTTTAGTATATTCTTCTAGATGATAATATTGTACATTCATATCTTCTTCAAGTTTACTCACTAGATATGTGATGGATCTACTAGTCCTTTACCCTGTCATTGGATCGATGGTCATTTTATTTATATTTATAGCCATCTTATTTGAAGGTTTAGAAAGTTTATTAACCCAAAAATCTTGAATCTTCTATGTAACTTCCTTTCCCTTTTGTGGCGAAGCTAATGTATAATGACTTATAAGGGGAGGATAAGTTATAAGATAAGGGAGAACGGACTCATAAGCTGATGAGAATGGGGTAGTGGTAACTACAGTTGAAACTGTACTGATTGTAGGGGTTGCAATTGGAGAAGACATAGGGCTAGAAGTTGAAATCATGGAATGGGTTGGAATGGATGAAAGATTTTGCCTCTCTAATGATGCTTAAGGTAATGAATTTGAAAGCAAAGATGAATTATCAAGGGATGATGTGACTGGGACTTCATATGAAGGTGGAGGAGATGTATTAGTTTAACCCTCTGTGGTAGCTGATGGACTGGGTAATGATTCATGAGGGAGAGAGGATACCTTTTGCTCTGATTTTTCTTGATAATGAGAAGCGGGTTCCTTTGAAAAAAAAGGAGAAGGGATAGAAATAATACTTTCACCTACAGGAGTAGGGTTCTCAAGAATCTCCTACATAATTTGGTGTTGTACATACTGTATTGATTTCTCTGCAACTATAAAAGGGATTTGTTCAACACTCTTCCCCTAGTCCATTTTTTGTTTCTTGCATATCTCTTTTTGAAATTCTTCTAATGAATATTTTGCCTTTCTCTTGTAAAATTGAAAATTCGTAGGCTTATCACGCTCTGTATATTCTTTAGATTTTTCTTCCTACAATGCAACTTTGGCAATCAGAATTGGCTTAGTTATAGTTGTAGTGGTGAAATTCAGAAGGCTGAGCACAAAGCTATCATATTTCTTTTTCTAGTCTATTTTAGTTGCATGAGGTTCTCCACCCAGGGCTAGGTATTTAGTCCTATTAGTTGTCTGGATAATTTCTGTATTTGCTGTCCTATTTCTAGAGTAATGCATTTTTCTCATAATATGAGCCCCTACAGAATACTTCTCTAATTTCTTCTGTGAATGTTCAAATGTTTTTGGGGCTTCTTAAGCCGTTTATGGGGCATTGGAATTTGCTTCCTAAATTTCTTCTTGGGATTATGGGGAAAGATATTATTATGCTACTTGATCCTTCTATTTTTATTTTATTTTAGCCTTTATATAGCTTAATACCACATTCTTGGTATCTTTGACCTTCTAGGTTTTAATATATTTTTCATATCGATTAGAGAACTCATCATCATCTTTTCAGCCCACTCTAGCCTTGTCTGTACCTATTTCCACTCTTATTATCCACCACTCTGCAATTTTACCTTCATCCCATCCTTTCTTTATTTTAATTTCCTTATTCTTAGACTCTTTCAAATAGTGATCTTTGTTCTTTTTAGGGTCAAAATCAACTATCTGTTCATAAAAGTCTCTCCATGTGGGTAGTTGCTCCATTTTAGAAACATTCCCCTCCAACGGATAATTCTATTTATTATTCCTACCCTCTTAGAAGTGGTATCTTGAAGTATTTTCAAACTTAAGAGCTTTTTATTTGTTTAGAGCAATGTTTCTCTTTGAGAACTTATCATCAGGGTTATTTCTCCATATTTTTGGGATGTATAGCAGACCTAACCTTTCCAAATATTGGGAAATTTGTTCACCTTGACCCTTTATGGTTATCATTATATCATCCACATTTTTAGAGTAAGTCAAAAATAATTTCCTCCCTTTGCCAGAGCCAAAATTTATGTTGATAAATTTTACTTACCTTAAGTACTCTAGGGCCAACAACCTACTAGTTACAAAATGAGGAAGCAAAAGTGGTTTACCAGTAAAACTGTAGACTCTGATTACAGTGCCCTCTATAAGAATATACTAATCTCCTTCTTTAGCGTCCTCTACTCATAATAATTTTCTAGCAAACCTTGGAAACATAGGGTATTTCCCATACATGATTTTCAAAGCCAGCCCTAGAAATTCCAAGTTGAACCTGTAGTAGGATTCTAAACTCCTTAGATGGCTGGTCCAATAATAAATAGGGATAAGATACATTTTATCATTCTTATCTTTCATTAGGATCTAGGGAATCATATGTCTTACAGTAGCAAAGAACATCCATACCAAATTTGAATAGTGCCAAAAGGAAGGGTTTTCTAAAATTTTTTCATCCTAACTAGTTGCTCATGCATTCATTTGGAAAGGAAGGCAGACCAATCAAAATAAATTGGCTTGATACCCTCTTCTTCTACTTTGGGCTTTTACATTTTCTCATTTGAAATGAAATACATAGTATCTATTTGCCAATCTCTCACATACTATTCAAAATCTAAACCTTCTAAGTAGGCTATCATGGAGAAAAGTTGAATATTTGCAAATTGTTCTATGGCAATTGGGGCTTTAGGCAAGGGATTATTAGTCTTAAACCTTTTGAATTGGCTGAAAAGCCACTTTCTAAACCGAGGTTTGGGCTCTTAATATTGAGCATGTAATCATGAAGAATAATATCTGGCTTGCTCTGCTATATCAAAGGATTTTGGCTTTACAAAAGGTTCTACTCCAATAGCAAATAAATCATGACAAGCTTCGATTGTGATAATGAATAGGATTTTACCTTTAGCTATATTAAATGATTTCGTATTTGGTTCATAATGTTTTATAATTTTCAAAACTAGCTCTGGGCAATGATGAACTGAATCATAGATGTAAAATTATAGGATGGAATTTACAGTAATCATACCTTGGAAATAAATCTGCAACCCTTCAAGGTACCTATAGTCAATTTTTCTTCTGAGCTTAGTCCTCCTTATCTATGTCATTACAGTATCCACTAATTCTCTTGTTTGCATTATATAGCTTTCCAAATCAATTTTATCTATTTATGTAGCTCCTTGAGCTCCTTTGGATACGATTTTCTATGGAATTTCATTGAGTATTCACTCTTTTCTAATTTCTACAAACCGTGCCCCGTTTCTTTGCTATGCTGTCTCTAGTAGATGAATGTAGCTTATAAAATGGATGGTAACCAATATTCAAGTTTTAAATCCTCTTGCATGCACATCCTTTGCCATTAATGTGAACATCGAATAACTACCCGATGCACACTTCTCAAATTGTAAGGTGAGTGACTTGGCAGTGGTAGATATCATGTTGTTCAATAATTGGTCATAGTCTGGTGCATGTTTTCAATTGTGGTACTTTTTTTTCCATGTTGGTGCAAAATCAGCCTATGGTTATGATTGTGCCCACGACCTTGCCAACATTGAGTAGACAAACTAAGTATTGAGGGGTTCCGTCTAATATCCAGAGAAGGCTAGTTCCTTGGTGGTTTTTATGAGAAAAAGGGAGAAAGATTTACTGAAAGAAAGGGAAATATAGTCGTAGCTAGAACTTTTCTCATGGTGCAGATTAAACAACAACAAAGATAAATGCATATAACTTCACGGTCTAAGCATTTTCTATACCTTCATGCAGAAATCATAGTTCTTTAATGTGGTTTAGATGTTAATCTAACACATGCATGTATCAAATCTTTAACTCCAACAATACTATTTATATCATGCATGAGTCCAGATAATAGAACAAATACAACGTATAACTTAGTAATGTAAATAGAAGCATCAAATTTTTATACATACACTTGCACACAATGAACCATAAGCCAATAGAAGCATATATTATTGCTTAAATCTAGAGTACATACATCTAGTCCTATAAATATCTAAGAGTCGATCCTCATTTAGGGTGTGCTCCCTATTATATATACTCTATGACAAGCATCTTTTGATAGCTAACAAATTCTAACACAAAATCAGTTACAACAAATGCGCTGCAAAATGCACCAGTATGTTTTGCATGGCTTCTTATTGGTTCAATCAGAGAATCAAATCACCAATGGTAGGAGTCTAAGATTTGATGCTTAATCACTATCTACCATCGGTTGCCAACATGTTCCTCTGAAGGTAGGTTCTTCTATTTCTATTTATGTCTCTGTTATGCAAAATTTTGTAACGTCACGAAATCGCGACATTCTGAGGTCTTGACCTTCTTCTCCCCTTTGAGCCCATGAAACTTTGACATGTCATGAAATCATGACATTTTAGTGCCTTAGTCTTCTCCCTCCTATTAAGCCCATGAAATTTTGACATGTCATGAAATCGTGACATCTTTACGCCTTGGCTATTTTCTTGCTTTGAGCTCACAAAAGTTCGACATGTCATGAAATCACAATATTGTAGCGCCTTGGCTCTTTTCTTGCTTTGAGCTCATGAAACTTCAACATGTCGTGAAATCATGACATTGTAGTGCCTTGGCCTTCCTCTTTATGTTAAGCCCATGAAAATTTAACATGTCATGAAATCGTGATATTTTGATACCTCTTTTCTTGCTTTGAGCTCATGAAACTTCAACATGTCATGAAATTGTGACATCCTTCCTACCTTAGTATTTTCCATTGCTTACTTCACAAAAATGGGAAACTAGTTTGAGCCTCAAAATATTTGCTATCTCAAAATATCTGCTATCTTTAGGGTAGTATTTTTAGACTAACATTCTTGGTGCCTTTCGAGGAATTTTTGCTAGCAAAAATGTTAGAATCCAGGACCTTCATCCATTGGGAAATGGAGTCAAAACAATATGGAAGAGGAAGTTTTGTAAAATTAGAAAAGGATTACTTAAATAAGTAAAGCATTACCTTTCAAAATACCTCTTACGAACTTATGTATACTTTACTACTATTACATTAAAATCTCAGTAATTCAAATTTTTGTGAAACTCTTCATGGTTGACCGTTGGTCCCACCTTCTATCAGCTGATTTTGATCAGTTTGCTTGGACTTTTTCTATGTTTCTATCATCTTGATAACTTCATTGTAAGTGAGGTAGACTTGTTTCCAAGCTTCATCATCAGGGTCTAATGATTCCATGAACAGTTGATATACATACTGTAATTCTTCCACTTTATCATGAGATACTATCTTGTGCCTCAAAATTAGCTCCTATAAACAAGACTTAATCTGCATGAGATTTTGGACCATAGAAAACACATGTGTTTCTTCTACGGGCTCTTCCCAGCCTTCTATTTTAGATTCATCATCAATAAAATATCTTAGGGATGTTGTGAGTGCATCTTCACTTAGAACATTTGAATTTTCATCCCAAAGATATGGAAGTCCACATTTTTTTGCTAGGTTTAAATGCTTTACTAGTCCCTTAGCCTCAGCTTCTAACTCCTGGAGGAGTTTTACCCCTTGGTTTACAAGTTTAAATATTTTGAAGAAACTTCTAGCTATAATTTTAGCCTAAGACCAGGCTTCACTTCGGATCTTGGCAGTGATGTTCTCGGGCATATTATCAGATAGGACTTGAATTTTCATTGTAGCATCTGATCTCACCTGTAAAAAGCTTACTGAAGCTTTTAACTCATCTTTGACTACTTCAAGCACTTCCTTTACTTTGGCCAAATATATCAACATAGGCCTTGTTCTTAGACTAAGCAACAAGATATCTTCAAACATTTCCTTCCTTACTGCTTTAGCTTTTTCTTTTGATAGGCCATGTGCTTCATTCTACTTCTCCTGGACCTATTGTTGAAGTTCTTGTACTTGTAGATTCAGGGATTGAATCTGTTCAGTCACTTTCTCAAGTTCTTATTTATATTTGGTAGCCTCACTTGCAGCTTCACTAAATCTATCCTCCCATATTTTAGCCTCTAGCTTCAAGGCTTTCTCCACCAGTTTTTGTTCTTGCAAGGTGGATTCACACTCTTTTCTGGCTTCCTACTCTTTGATGAATTTTTCTTTAAAATATTCTCCATGTAAGTAAATAGTTCCCAGGTGAGCCTGGGCCATTCCCCATTCATATTGCATATGGAGCTGAGTAATGTCTTCGGTTACACTCTCCGCTTGATAGTCTTCTATCATTATGTCACCCTTAGGCTTCTTTACTTTTGGGGTCAACTTCAGCTTCTACCATTGCATAGTGGTGGGGTCAAGTGCTATCATTTCTTATGTGTGGGTTGGAGCCTTAGAAGCTTCAGCAGAGTGGGATGCCCACCAATATAAGGTATTTTTGTTTGCCTTCTTTAGATCTTTCAACTTGGAAAAATTCGGATGACTTTTAGTAACTGCAAAGGAGGTGGACCTCATAGTTGGGATGCATGCACTAGGGAGAAATGGGGTTGAGACCAATGTGGTACTTCCATCCAAAGGGGAAACTATAGGGTGAGTAAGTAACTCTAGAGATTGACCAACTTCAGATTGAATCTATGAAGATGATGTTGGTTCTGGAGAAAGAAACCATTGTTTCAAAGGAAATATTATATCCTTCTTTGGAATAGAAATGGAAGGAGATTTAACTCGGGAATGAGTAGGAAGAGAAGAATGAGAGAATAGAGAAGCCATACCTGATCCCATTGGGAGTACACACTGGTTTTCATCTTCTACCATGTGATCTTCATTAATCTCATCCGTAGTAGAATTTTCAACTTCATCTTGTTGGGGGATTTGGTCACTTCTCCTCTTCCACCATATTTCTCTTCAACATATGTGTCTTCTTCTAGGTCTATTATTTCAACATTTAGGGGAATATCCCCATGTTGGTTCTTGTTATGTTCAACAATATCTTTTTTAACAATCATATTTTTAGAAATGATTGTGTTTAGTCCTTCTTGAGCAAAGTAGGTGCTATTATCAACTGCTTCATTCTGAGCTTCTTCCTGCACATTGTCATTTCTAGCTATTTCAATATTTGAAACAACATATCTCATATTCTGAGTGAGTTGCTCACTTTATTTGGTGATTTCAACATGTTTAGCAGTTTCCTATTGTTGATCTCTACCACCTTGAGCGACTTTTTTAGCTTCTAGAGCTATTTCAACTTCTTGGCTATCCCTTATTGGTTCCCAACTATATATTTTAGCTTCCTCTTCTTGTTGACAATGGGCACTTCATCTGATTCAGTATCTGAAGGGGAAGGGGAAACAAATTTTGGGACTTTTGAAAATGTGGCTCTACCTTTTGATGGGTCAACACCGAGTGCCAGATGTTTTCCTCTCTTCTCTACTTGCAAGGGTTCTATGATTCCTTGCCCATATTTTCCTAGTCCCTTGCCATCGTAACCCATATTCGCCATCATCTGAGTTGCTTTTCCATACGTTTTTCTCTGTTCTTATATGAAGATGGTTTCAATGGACCTCTTTTTGGATGACCTAAGCCTTGTCTATGCATGGGATTTCTGTTGCTCAACTGCAACTTTCTTGCCTTTACTCTGGTCTACTTTTTGTTTCTCAGTAGCTTCAGGGCTTACCTCCTTGCTACTACCGATGCTCGAGGGTACTTTTCTAGACAAAATTTCCTAACTAGGTAGCTTGATAATGGTCATAACAAACCAAAAATTCAAGATCATTGTTAATGGGCCACCTTGAGTCAATCATATTAGTTTGGACCCTCATCATCCACCATTCATGGATTTTTCCTACTATCCATTCTACCCCTTTCTTCTGCATCTTATTGATAGTTTTATCATCCAAGACGTGCTTGGGATTTTTCTTGGGGTCATAATAAACCACATGCTCATAAAAATCATGCCATGGAGGTAGTGGTTGCATTCTCTCAACATGCCATTCTAATGCCTCATCTTCGGCATTATTTTTGTAATCTTCAATGTCCTACCTGGGGGACATGTGGTAGTTTTTTATAGGGGTTTTGTTTAAAATCACTTGCCTCTCTATAAATATGTTGATGGGGTCATACCTCCATCATTGTGGCATTTCTATCAGCCCCAATTCCCTTAGATCTTGAGCAATTTGTTCATGTTGCCCTTTCTTTGAAACAATAATACCCTCAAACTGGAATGGCATCGTACAGGTACTAGTTTTACCTATCCTTGTACCATATCTAAAATTTATTTGTTCTATTTGTCTAACATATTCTAAAGCAAATAATCTATTAGTGACATAATGCGGAAGCAAAAAGGGTTTTCCAGTAAACCCATATAGTCTAATAACAACCCCCTGAGTGAGGATGAACCAGTCACCCTCCTCTGCATGTTTGTTCTACAAAACTTTTACAGCTTTTGGGGTTAACCTTCTTATTTCCCCATACATAATATTTAGGGCTAGCCCTAGAAATTCTCTATTGAAATCATAATATGATTCTATCTTATATAAAATATTAGTCCATTCATATACGGGTAATGTTCTCCCTTTCTCATCTTTATCATTTACAGAAATGAAAGCTAGCTCTTGAGCCATAAAATAAAAGAAAACCCATACTAAATATGAAGAGAATTTGAAAGAAGACTGAGAACCCCTTTTCATTGAAGATAAACCTTCATGAATTTGATGAAAAATGTATCCCGACCAGTCAAAAAATAGGGGCCTGATGCTCCCATCCATAACTGAAGAATCATAATTTTTAGGGTTTGATAGGCAATTGACCAAAGCAATCTGCCACCCATAAACATTTTCATCGGTCTTCAGGCCCACCACCATAGCTAAAATGGAAAATAGTTCTGGATTTTTGAAATCCATTAGAGGAATGGGGGTTTCGGGCATAGTCCCTCCAGTAGGTGGTTTCTTTAATTGCATTCCTAGGAAATTTTTTATTTTCTCAAAGGGAACAAAATATTTTTCTTGGTCTGTAGGGTCAAAAGCTTTTGGCTCAAGAGTGGGCACATGACCGATGGCAAAAGCAGCAATGAAAGCATCAGGGCTCAGGGTGAAAAGGGTTCTTCCCTGGGAGTTCTTAATAGTCCTTTATTTGGTGTCATAAAAACTAGCAATAGCTTTAATCAATTCGGGACAGGGATGAACGGGAATATACACATACCAGTAGAGTAGAGTGTTGAAGGTAAAAGTAGCAGGAGAAGATGCAGTGATGCCTATAGCCATTCTCTCCTCGATATCCCTCCAAATTTTCTCTTGGGGTTTCCATGTTACAACAGTATCACCAATTCTGGCATCCCTATCGACAAATTTCTCGCCTACTTCATCCTTGCATCTCACTATCGAGGAAACAGAAGATGACGCTACCATTGCTACCTTCTGGGTATTTTTCTTTGGAGCCATAGGAAAACACTCACAAAGATTGTTTGTACTGGGTTCAAGCTCGAGAATGAAAATAGAAAGTAAGTTGTAGCAGAGAAATTCATTCAAAAGTGAATTAGGGTTTCTTACATCGATTTGAAATATCATGCATGGATTGCATTAACTACGGTTGGTGAACTCATATTTCCAAATATTACGTGTTGTTCCTGCTACTTTCCTACATGCTAAATTTCCTGGCCAATCATTGATTGCTACATTAAATGAGAAATTACACTCTTCAAGGTCTTGATCATCCATGAAAGGAGTGCCTTCCCACCAATCATCGAAAGGCTACATGGCAGGTTTTGAATTTTAACCATTACATCCCAAAAAGATAGCACTTTTCCCTTTTTCTTTTTTTTTTTTATTTTGTCTTTTTGTTGGTTGACCTTGGATGGTCGTGAAATGGTGAAAAAAACGTTACAAGCCAAAAATTTGAAATATTTACAAAATACTATATAATATACAGGAAATTCTCTCTATTTATTCGAAGTAGAGTTTTAAGTGAAAAGCATTCATTGTTATGGGTTGAATTACATCCCTCTGATCCTTTAGCTAAAATGAATTAAATTACTTCTCAAAAATTATCTCAAAGGGACCTTCCCAAAAGGCATCGAATTTCTGGTGTTGCCCTGGCTTGGCCTTTCTCTCATTCCATTTTAAAATCGAGTCCCCAAATTTAAATTTTTTGAAGGTAGTATTTTTATCAAACCACCCTTTTGTGTTAGTCACGTGTTTTCGGTGGTGATTATAAGCCTGCTCCTATTGTTATTCTAGTTGTAAGAGTTGCATCAACCTAGCCTCCATTGGTTGACTTCCTTCGACATCAATCTGATTGAGTAACTTTAAAGTTGGTATCTCCATGTGTATGGGTATAATAGCCTCTTTGCCATAGACCAAGGAATAGGGCGATGTATCAATGTATTTCTTAATTGAAATCCTATCAGCCCATAGTGCTTGGTTTATCAAGGAGTGCCAACTCCTCTTGTTATCTTTCAAAGTTCTCTTTAAAATTCTGAGAAGATTTTTATTTGTAGATTTTGCTAGGCCATTCCCTTGTGGATAGTAGTTGGAGGAATTCTTCAAATATATACCGTATCTTCTAGCAAATTCAATCATCTTAGAGCCAATGAAGGTTGATCCATTATATGTAACTAGTGAATCTGGTATACCAAACCTTGTAATCAAGCTTTCTACAAACTCAATCATGACTTCTTGATCAACTTTCTTAGTGGGAATTGCTTCAACCCACTTGGTAAAATAATATATGGTAGTAAGTATATACTTGTGGCCAGATGATGAATTTGGCTCTATTACTCCAATAAAATCTAACCCCCACTATTGGAAGGGTTCTTCAACTTGGATAGATTTTAGAGGTATAGGGGCATTTCTGTTCCTCCCTACATATCTTTGGCATTCCTCACAACTCCTGGTTACTTTGAAAGTATCAGAGAAAATAGAAGGCCAATAGCAACCTACTATGAGTATTTTTAATGCAATAGTTCTTCCTGAATAGTGTCCCCTAGACAAGCCTCCATGAAATTCTTTCAGCACCTTTTGTTTTTGATCTTCTCTTATGCATTTCAGTAGTACGCCATCTATGTTTTTTTGTATAACCCTTCTGATAAAAGGGTGTATCTCAATGCTTGGGTTCTATACCTTCTTCTCTATGAAGCATTCAGGTTATCAGGACATATTCCAATCTAAAAATACTCCACAAGGTCATCAATCCAGTCAGCATTCTCTAGATTTCAATCTGATTCTGCATTCAACATTATGCTTTGGTGGGATGCATGATCATTTGAAGCATGCTTAGCCAAATCTTGGCATAAGGCCCTACCCCTTACTATTTTGGTTGGGTGTATCTCTACATCATATTCTTGTATTTTTGTCACCCAACCAACTCTCTTTTCGCCAAGTTCTCCTTGTATTATAAAATTCTTGACATCAGGATGAATCACATAGACAATGATTTTGCTTTGTGATAGGAAGTGCTTGAACTTATTTAGAGACTTCATGATGGCATATACTTATTTCTCAATAAAATTATATCTTTCCTCATGATCATGCATGGTGGCACTTAGAAAAGCTATAGGTCTTTCTTCATTGTCAGCTCCCTTCTAGGTGAGAACCGCAACATAGCTTTCTTGCTCCCCAATAGCATATAAGATGAATTTTTTGGAGTAATCGAGGTTAAAAAGCATAGGCACTTGAGTTATTTCCTCCTTTATATTTTTGAAAGCATATTTCCTTGGATCTGTCCATTTGAATGGAGCATCCTTCTTTAGCAGTTCTGTCATTGGTTTGATAATTTGTGCAAAATTTGTGATAAAATTGCATACAAAATTTATCTATCCAAAGAAATATTGCAAGCCTTTCTTGTTCGCTGGCAAGGGGAGTTCCAAGAGTGCTTTTACTCTATCAGGATCTATGGCCAATCCAGATTTTGAGATGACATGACCAAGTAGAATGCCTTCTTCTACAGTGAATATGGATTTCTTTGGGTTCAAAGATATCCCAAATTCTTTGCATTTTTCAAATACCCTCTCAAGGTGTTCTATATGATCTTATTTATGATGAGAAAAAACTATCATATCATCTAAGTAGATGACTATGACCTTGTTAGCAAGTTCCCCAAAGGCCACATCCATTGCCCTTTGGAAGGTTGCTCCTACATTGGACAACCCGAAAGGCATCCTTTTATAGGTGAATGTTCCCCACTTGGTGGTGAAGGTATTTTTATATTGATCTTCATCTCTAATCCATACCTGATTATAACCAAAGAAACCATCCAACAAGGAGAATATCTCTGCTCCTGCTATCGTGTGTAAAATCTAGTCTATCTATGAAAGTGGGTAATGATCCTTGAGTGAAGCCTTGTTCAGATTCCTAAAATCGATGGACAGTACAATGTCCCCATTTTTCTTCCTAACTAGGACTAGATTAGCTACCTAGGTAGAGTGTTTAATAGGGTATTGTAGGCCCAAAATAACCACATACTTGGTAAATTCTATAGAATTTTGCCTAAGTGGTAGAGGGTTCATTCCACATACTTTGTAGTACACTTTTAAGTAGATCCAAGTTAGAATATATGAATAAACTCAACAGTTAGAGAAGTTTTCATGCTTGAAGTGATTTCGGGTGATTTCTTTTCGGATTTGAAATGATGGCAGATCTCAAATCTACAAAATTTCCAAAGAGATGATGATGTCAGTGATGAAAAAGTGTAGATTGGCATCTTTGTGAGTGATTAAGTATGGGAATGTATGATTTCGGGAAGACTCTTTCATTTTTTGACTCCGGATTAAAAGTTTCAAGGAAATAATGATGTCAGCAACGAAGAAGTGCGGATTGGCGATTCAGAGGATGAACAAGTGTTTCCTTTTCAGAATGAAGACAAGGCAGAATGATAGACTGATGAAGGTGTGAATTCATGACAAAAGAGTTATATGACTAGCTCTAAACATGTATTGGCGATTATAAGATTAGCGCACTTGTTCTATCCAAAATGGAATCCACAAAAGCCATAAGGAAGAGATGATGTCATCGATATTCTAATATGGATTGCAAAAGACAATGCGGAGTATAATAGATTTCGAGGCAGATTCGATGTTCAGATATCATTGGTTTGGATTGGATATTTTATGGCCTTTGATACAAAAATATGACATCATCAATTTTTAAAGTGTGATGGCGCTTGATTATTCTTGCTATTTTGATAAAGCTTATATCGTATTGAATCTAAATTATGCAATGATGAGAATCAATGATGAAGGTTAGGTTACCGAATCTTGGCTATTTAAAATACATTTTTGCATTAGAATTGTAATAGTTAGTTGCAAGACAAAGCATCGAAGGTCTTCTAGAAGATCGAAACAGTGACGGTTACATATCTACGATGGCAATTCACTCCCAAGAAGGATTGATGAAAATGCATAATCTGTAATGACCTAAACTTCAGTTTTACTATGCAATTAGTAAGTTACAGAGGCCTCGAGCTACCATGGTGGACTTTATTTCAATAGATTTCTCAGAGGATGACCAATAATATGATGCCACATAGATATTTCCGTTGTTCTATCAAAGCAAGATCGTTGTATTGCTTCTTGATTATTGTAAATTTTCAAAACTATAAGTAGAGGTCGAACCCTCATTTTAAAGGGTCAGCTCTAGCGCGTTTGCTTGTGCTATTGTAAATATTCCTGAAAAGCTAATGGAAAGAGAATTACATTGATCTTTACCTTGAATTTGTGTTCTCATGCTTGGTATTAGAGGTTAGAATTATTTTGTTGCATTTCTATAAATACTTTGATGGTTAGTTTGTGCCTAATCTTGGATTACTAGCTATTACGGTAATTGAAATCTACTTTTGAGTTTGTTCTATGTTGTTAGGGAGTACATTTATGTGAAATCTAGGTATTTGGTGAATTCTGTTATTTGGATTATCATTGCTTGGATATTGAAATTGCTTGCTACAATATTTCTCTGTTGTGCTTTAATATATGTGAGATAATATTATTTGAGATAAATGTTGATTTGAGTATGCATATTTAGTATGGTTTTTGGGAGCTTCTTATGGTAGTGCAATTTTTTTAACCTATTTGTCCACTATTATCTACATTTCCCTCACCCTAACCTTATCTTACCCCAAATCCAAACCCTAAGTGAGCATAATTGTGTCAAAAAAATTTTAAGTTGACAAGGAACCAACCTACTCTGTAGGTTGGATCAAAAATCCCTATTTTTGTCCATCCAATGTTGAGTGTTGAGTTGTAGCTATCAGGTGCAAGCCTAGACAGAAATAAGGAAGACAGACAGTCATAGTATCGAGTGAAAGCTTGGTGTAATTCAATGCCCAACATTTTTTTGCATGCTCGGTGGGACCAATTCATAAGGAACATGAAACTCATCTTATGATTATAGATATATCAACTCGAAGGAATCAATATTTGGTGAATTTTCTTGACCTTATAAGCAAATAAAATAAAGTTCACCTGGTGACTCCCTGGTCATTAGACCCAGAAAAAGAATTATATATGTAGACCAATGGCCTTTCATGTATACCAGGTCTTTCAAGAGAAACAACCTTAATTATTTCTTTTATTGTGAGTTACCTCAAAGAGGGGCTACTATTTCCAGAAGTTTGGATCAAGATTTCCTTGAAGAAGAAAACCTACAAGTGGAAATATGGCATAAAATGTGGCTCCCAATCAACCATTACAGAATTACCTTGACTGGAACACAACTGGTACCCTTAGATTGGCCCAATTGGATGTTATTCCCTAAGCTATATCTAAGGCTATTCCCACATATGATGGATCTAGGAAAACAACTTATGAGCATTGTTAGGATATCTTAAATCTGGTAGCAATTCACAACATAAAAGAAGAAAACATTATTGTCATAATTTTAGCCCTGTCCTTTAGAGGAAAGATATTACATTGGTTTAGAACTCTGGAAGACAATTCTATTACTTCATGGAAAGCATTGGTTGAGCCATTCATAGAGGAATTTAATGAATCTGCTAATCCTTTTTTCCTGCTTAATCAGTTTACATCTATGCAAAAAAAGTAGCAAGAAATTGTCTGAGACTTTAATTTGAGATTTAGCAAAACATGGAAAAGAATTCCCCCCACTGCCATACCAGCTACATGTCTAGATTATGTGTATTATATTCGAGCTCTCGGATATGAGTTAGGGTTGCAGACACAACAATCAAGAGTAGAAACCTTCCCCTAAATTTATAATATAGTAGTTCATGCTAAGAACATCTTGATAAATGTAGGAAGGCTTCCTCCCAAAACTATGTTGCCTTATAACTTAGAAACCACTGGTAGCCAAATAAAATCACACATGGACCCCATTTCCCTATCATCTCTATATCCACAAATGAATGCCATTCCTCTACCAAAGCCTACATCCTCTACACCTTTTCCTCCCCTTCCTTCTCAATCATATCAAGAGATTTTTGCTATCCTTGATATACAAAATACCTTGAAAAACCTAAGTAATAGAATTAATTCAATAGAAAAAAAGATCAGGAAAGGTCACAATAGAGGAGGTTTCCATATGTAAACAAATATCAAAGACCTAGTCCTAGTAACAGTACTGGGGTTAGGGTGAATGCAACAGATGAGGATCCATATTGTTCTTCAGATACTACTATTGTAAATATTTGGTGCTTACTATGCAATGATCCCCATGACTCACAGTCTTGTGTAATGTATCAACACCATGTCCAACAAGCTATGGATCAAGCTGAGAGGAATTAAAATGGAAGGGTCGATATGCTATGGCACCTGGATCAGATCATGGTTGGAAAATATTTGGATGAAGAAATTCTAATAACTGTTATGACAAGGTCTGGAAATAAATCCTTCCAAGTGGATCCACAAAAAATGGGGTATTTCCAAGTCCCTTATCAGAAGAAAGCTGACCGCCCTCTTCAAGGTAGTGACATGTTCCCTATTCCCCAAGCTAAGGGAAAAGAGAAGACAGACACTCTTCCAAAGAGACCAGAATGGGAAACAGAGGGAGACCAAATGAGATCTAAAGGTGAAGATCAAGAAAGACTCAAGTTCCCCTCTATTACTAAAATACAAAGGTTAGAAGCCACCCAAAAATATAAAATAAGATATGGTGAGCTAGAAAGAGGGCTGGAAAAATTATCTTTAACTAAATATGAGTACAACATTGTTAAATAAATGAAGAGAATCCCCTCAAAATCTAGCTTATATGACACCCTTTTCATTCTAGGTTAGATTATATTTTCTACCACAATCCTTAATATGCCATCAGAAAAGAAAGAAATGACCCCTGCAGTGCTAAAGAATAATCCTCCTCATTTCCATATATCCCTAAGAATGGAAGGTTGGGTAGTTCAAAATTGTATGATTGACTCAAGAACATCAATTACAAAGCAATCTATGAAGAGATGGGTATGGAGCATACCCGATCTTATCCTGGAGAGTTACAACTAGATGGGACAACTATCAAGATAGTTGGAGTTATTAAATATGTACTTATGAGGTTGCACAGAGCCCCTGAAGTGATAGTGGTGCAATAAATAGTGGTGGTGGACTTGGAACCCTACTTTGGATTATGTCTCTCAAGAGAGATTACTGCAAAGCTAGGAGGATGTATGTATATGGGTTATTCTAGCTTGATAATCCCTTTCAAAGAAAAAAGGATAAGGATAACACCTCAAAAAATAGTGGCTTATCATATTGAGAATATTTAAGAAGATATGTACAATCTTAATCCTTTTTAGGAATTTGAGCTAGTAGAAAATATTGAGGAGTTAGACATTGAAGATGAGTTGCCTTTTAGAGAAGACTACAATCAATTTGGAACTGATATGGGTACATATAGCATCATAACTAAATTAGAAAAGATAATCCTTGCTATATCTAATCAATCCCTAAGAGATAAAGAAACATGGGTTATGCACTTTGATGGTGCCAAATGCAGAAATGGTGTAGGAGCTAGTGTAGTCCTGCAATCACAGTCAGAAGGGATAAAGAATTTTGCTTACAAACTGAAATGGTCATGTACCAATAATGTTATAGAATATTAGGCCCTGTGCCTTGGATTAATACAAGAAGAGAGCATGGGCATCAATATTTTGAACATATATGGTGATTCTGAGTTAATAGTTCACCAAGTAAGGAATAGGTGAAGCAGTAAGTACCATTACTTAAAAGCTTACAAAAACTAGACATGGGACCTTATGGAATCATTTGATGCCCTAAATTTAAGATTTGTGCCCAGAGAAAATAATGTCCTAACTGATTCATTAGAAACAAAGGGAGCTAACTTCAACCTCTCTTTAGACTTTGAAACCAAGAAGACCAAGGTAATCAAGATGATCTTCAAGCCTGCAGTACCAAACAAGCAGATATTATGGTAGTTTTTTGAAAGTGATGAACAAATTCTTGACTTTCTGGTGAGAGAAGCATGTCTTTCAATGGTCCAGGAGGAGAACTTGGAAGAAATTGACCAGAAAAAAATTCTCCAACTAAGAAATAATTATATACCAAGAGGGTTAGTCACCCTTGAAATTTTGTTTGATAACGAGGATAGAAATAAAGTTGGAGCCATGAAGGTCAGTGAAAGGATCTATAAAGAAGTTGAGGTCAGAATAGAAAAGAAGCTTAATTTTGGAATCCAATGTTCACCTAAGGAAGTAGAAGATATTAAATCTTTATGCCTGAAATACCAAGATATTGTGGCTTGGTGTAGTACCCTAAAATTGGCGCAGTTAAACCTTAGTAAAATATTAAAATTCAAATTTTAACCCTGAACCACCTGTTACCCGCTTTCCTCATTTTTCGTGCCATTTTTAGGATTTATTTTTACCGTTGGATGATATCATCGTATATTAGATGAAATCGTCCCAGATCTGATGAATTCATCTGGAACAGAACGTCCAGACGATTTCGTCCCAAAATCGAATTTTCATAATTAGCTTCTGTTTCAATAGCCTCTCTAACCTAGGCAGAAAGCATGTCTACGCAGTTAGAGTCTCCACCATTAGAGATCTCCCAAATTGGGATGATCTCCAACCTCCTAACCTCTCCCTAATACTATATAAACTAGGATTTTTCTAGTTTATCCCCTTGACTGACTCTCTACCTGAAACCCTGATTGACTCCCCTGAACCCCTCAGAATTTCCATGCACCTCAAAGCATCCTCACACCACTATTTGCATTCTGCATTTCATGTTTTCTTGCAGGAACTTTACTATTTTTAGTCGAATATAGCTCGGATCATCGCAAATGATTCCAGGAAATTTCGGACAATCCTATCGAGAAGCGCAGACAATCTCATACGATTGGAGGTGATCCCGAATGAAGTCCAGATTGGGGCCAATCAGAGTCTAGAGTTTGCATCTTTTATTTGTTTTCTGCATTTCTTTATACATTATTTTAGTTATTATATTTATGCATCTTGGAGTTCACCTCATTTAGGATAACCGCATGGTAAAGTTAAAATCGATCATTAAATCTACTGCATTTCTCTTATTTTTTATTTGAATTTATTATTTAGGCCTGTTTGTTGTTTTTCCTATCATTCTCCTTTGCTTTTATAGCTGCATCTTTGGTATTTTGTATCTATTCCTATGATTGTAGGTTTTTGATGAATTCGTCAGATTGATGATGATATCGTCTGATCTCAGACGATTACGTATGAGTTGAGATGATCTGGACTGCTACAAAACTCATAATCTTCATCAGACATTTGGAATCAGGTATGTACTATTATAGTTAGCATATTATTTGTGTTTAGCATTCATTCCTATTTTCTATATTCACCTAAATCTATATTGGCATATAGAATAGTTTAGATTCATCTTGGCCAAACCTAGGAATTGAATGATTAAAGCACAAAATGAACACATCAAACTTACTATCAACCTAGGTGTGGAAACTGCCACTCAAAAATTTCTTGGTGAACCCACCATCCATCAAAAATTCACCCTTATACTCCTCCCTCGAGATGCGGGACCTTCAAGGGGCCTCTTAATCTGAGGTATTGTCACATACTTCTCGCATCCCCCTTCCAGACACGGATCCTATAGCCTGAAGGTAAGGATGCAAAAAATTTGGAGCGATACATTTTGGTGAACCCGACGTGAAAACTAAAAACCTTTTGAAAACAATCCAAAAAAAACAAAACATAAATGTATTTAGAATCAAAGATTGCATATCATATTTAGATGGTAGATTATAATAAAAGATGAGTTGTCACCATTAATGTTGAGAATCAAATAGCAGCTATAGAGATTACTTTTGTACTTAGATTACCTCAAAAAAATAGGGTTCAACCTTTGTGGGACAAACTTGATAGGAGATTGGGTATCATTGGATCTAGGGCAACAAAACTTAGGTAAATTAAGAGGTTTGTCCTAGATAGAATCCTGGATCATGATCAAGTGACCTTATATCATGAACTTCAGAGAGCTTGCCATAGGTGGTTAGCAGACAAAAGAGCACTTGTGTCTTCAGAATTGTACACCTTTGAAGAATACCTTGAGAATGCAGTTGTAGTACATAAATTTCTATCTCATATAAAGGATCAAGAGGTCATTCTTACAAATAGAAAAATATGGAATAGAGTCCCTAGAGTTGTGTTATATCGAGAGTATTGCCATGAAATCTATTTTTACAAGTTCGAATATGAAGCAGATAATATCACCATAGCACACTTTGTTAAGTTCCTGAAAAACAATTTCCAATTTGAAGAGGAGCATTTCATGACTCCTGATGAACTTGATCCTATCAATGACATCTATAAACTATTTATAGAAAACTAAGCTATTCTTTTATTATTGTTATTTCTTGCATTCAGTGTGCTGTTTGTTGTCTTTATAAGCATAAAACAAAAAAAAAAACAAAAATCAATAGATAAATAAAAATAAAAACAAAACAAAATCATAATGAACATCAAAACATTTTCTTGTAAGCATTATAGTAGATATATAGTTAAAATATATATCTCCCAAATTTGTTGCAAATATATTAATATATATTTGCTAAAATCTAAAGTTAGACATAATGACTAGACTCAGGAATGGAAAACAGACTGAAGTAGAAGAATATTGGTTAAGAAAACCAAGAAATAACCCAAATGTCCTTCTTGAAGACCCAATTCAGGAAGAAGGAAACTTTGACCAACAAGAAGAAGAATTTTCTGTAGGAAATGAAAAAAAAGAAAATTATAGAGAGGAAGGATCCCCATCCCCTAAAATATCTCCAGAAGGAGCTGTTACTTTTGAGAACATGGAACATTTCTGGAAGTTCCTCAATAATAATATGGGCACTCTTAATAGAGCAGTCCATATGGACAAAGATCAAATTAGTGACACTCAAGCAACCCTAGAAGACATATATCACACACGCACTAATCCCTTGTCCTTCATTGATCAAGAAAGTGATCAAGCTAGACCATCCAATTTGGATATGGCCGCTATAATCCAGAACATGCAACAACAACAGGTTACCCAACCACCTAGAGTTCCTGTTACCAAGCCTAGGGTTATTCCCACACAAAAGAAACCTTCATTCACTGCTCTATTTTGCCAAGCTATTGATTAGTATACCTCAAATCAACAAAAACCTAAAACAAAACCAAATACCAATTTCCAACAATCTGGGATACAACATAATGCTACAACAAATATTCTTCATAATACTCTTCCTACCAACCATTTGCATAACAACAATATAGCATCTAATCCTTATGTCATGCCAGCATATGCTCATAAATCCCATACTAATGTACCACCAAACCAATATGGTGGGAAAACTGGTAATATGGAAGCCATGGTGAAACAATTAGTCTCCCGCATGGACCAGATAGATCCCTACCATCCCTTGTACAATTATCGAGAGATGTGTAGTCAGCCTCTAGATCCTATAGTTGTAGCACAACCATATCCCAAACACTTTCCTATGCCTGTCCTACCTATATACAAAGGAACTGAAGATCCCATAGAGCATCTTTGTATGTTTAGGATAACATGTCATGATATATCACATGATGACTTGTTATTACTAAACATTTTCCCAAAAAGTTTAGGAGGGATGGCATTGGAGTGGTATTATCAATTACCCACTCATTCTTTGAGAAATTTTGAAGAGACCGCAAAGTCTTTTGTGCATCAATTTAGTGCCTACATTGAAAGGCATGTAACTATTAAATATTTGTACAACCTAAAACAAGACAAAGATGAGTGTTTTGCTAACTTCTTAGCTCGATGGAGGTAGTTGATAGGAAAATTACACTTTGTGTTACCTTATCGGGAAATGCTTGATATCTTTATCAATAATTTACAAGAACAGTTATCCTATGAGTTATCAACTGCTACCTTGACCACATTCGATCAAGCTATAGATTTAGCTCGAAGAGTGGAAGATGCTCTTATTAGGAGAGGTCAAATTAAAAAGAAATATGATGAGAAAACATCCAGAAATCAATATAAAAATAAACAAGTTGTGGGTGATGGAGTCACTGATAGTAGAAACGTTGCCAATGTTAATACTATGAAAACAATAGAGAAGTTCATATTGAAACCTCTTGATAAACCACCTCAAGAATTTACTAGGTTAAATCAACCCTTATCAACCATTCTCCCATAATTACTAGCACGAGGATTGATCCAATTACCAAATATCCGGGAACCTGATCCAACTATACCTAGATATAGAGCTAATTTACATTGTGATTTCCATAGAGGACCTGGACACGCTACCAATTCTTGTAAAATATTAAAACATAAAATACAAGACCTGATTGATAACAATGAGATGGAGGTACAAGCCTTTCAACCTAAACAAAATCCTTCCAATAATGCTCAAAAGAACATCCCTCAAAATCAGAATTAGAATGCCAATCAGTCACTAGACATATTTCAACATCCTTTACCAAAGCATGGTAAAGAGGTGGATAATCAAATAGAGCATCATAATGTTCCCCCTCCTACCCGATATGTGGGAACTATTAGTGGACATTCACCTACTCATGATGTGGAAGTATTTGACACAACTTTATCCATGGTTACGACCAGACCTCTATGTAATATTCAGACCCCTGACCTTAGTGATACCGAATATGAGACTGAAAGTGACATGGAAATCACCTCAAATCAACAAATATCTCTGAATATGAATCAGATCCTTTTCAACCTATCATAATTTTTATGGTTTGAGAAGAACCATTTCCTAGAAGAGTCACTACTAGACCATCTTCTCATCAATTGCTTCCTAATGAACAAGCCATAAATGCTAGACCAAGACCCATTCATCATCCGTAAAATAATATTGTAGGTACCATCGGAGCCGTTACCAGGAAACAGGCTCAAAAATCTCAACAGGATCAACTCAGAACGATGGATTAGCTCCATTTGTTTTGAAAAATCCCAATAAAGGGAATCATGCACCTAATGTTCAACCTAAGCCTCCTTATAATATTAATGAACAATTATCAAATACTACAACTAGAATTTCCATTTTAGACCTTTTAAGATCTTCTCCTACCCATAGGGATGAATTAATGCTCACATTAAGCCAAATGATGGTACCACAAAATATTCAACCTAAATCCATGTCCAATACTATCATAACTCGAGAAGTCGATTGTATTGACTTCCGGGATAGAGATATACCACAACATAGTTTACATAAGGATAACCCCTTATATATTACTGCCCTAATTGGGGATGTAGCCATTAAACGAGTCTTGATTGATAATGGTTCATCTTTAAACATATGCACTTTTGACTTCTACCAAATATTTGGGTTTAGAAGTGATGAAATGAAAAGAACTGATATGATTATAAAAGCCTTCAATGATGAAACACAAGAAATGTGTGGAGTTATTACTATCCCCTTGCAATTTGGTCCGAGAACCTTGGACACGACCGTGCTTATTATACATTGCCCTGCATCGTACAATATACTTTTGGGTCACCCTTGGATCAACGCAATGCGAGTTGTTCCCTCAACTTTACATCAGTGTGTTAAATTCAAATTTAAAAATTAGTTGGTTACCATTCATGGTGATCCTAGACCCTTTGATATGTGTGCTTTGGCAGAACCGATTGGAGTTAAATTTTTCCCTGCTCTGTCATCTACACATCCTAATTCTCATCAACCAACCAAACATGTGAAACACACACCCATAACATCATCTACTTTTTCCCCATAAACTACACCTCTACATATAGCTCAACCATCTTTCGAACAAACCACATTAGGACCTTGAAAAGATCATAAAACTACAACCAATGCTTCTTGTTTTACTCCTATATCTTCCATAAATATAGACTCATCCATTGATATCTCTATAGCATCTACATCCACTACATGCATACTTTCCACATTCGACGATGCAAGAAATGTTCCTTCTACCTCTTATGCTCCTACTGATGAGCTCTTGCCCGATTTATCTAAAATTCTTATATCAGGAAAAAAAAACACTGCCATGCAAAATTCCCTTATTTTAAATAAACTCCCACCCTCTCCTCATACCTTGGGCCTTCCATAGCCTATGGGAAGTATTTACCAAGTCGGGAGTTGTGCTTTTATTTATAAGGGATATGACTAGGGAAGAATACCTAGAAACATCAAGACACATTATGATGGATATGCTAGATTCTATTTTGCTAATGAGTATATTAAAGCTAAGCCCATAATGCTTAAATTTGGATATAAATGGAAAGGTTTGGGACCTTTCCAGAATGGTATGAAAGAACCTTTTGAGATAGAACCGTGGCCTGCCCGATGTGGTGTGGGCCTATTTCCTAGTAAAGGTCAGCCCTTCCCATTCGAGGATGATGACCACCTCATATGTTACCAAGATTATCTAGATAAACGGGATGTCTTGCATTTTAAGCCTCTTACATGTAATATGTTATCCATAGCTTACCCTGAGATGATTGCCGAATCCGATGATGAGTTGGAGGGGGATATCTTTCATGATGTCTCCATTGAGGAATTGTTACATTACGGATTTTATTTCGATGGCTCTATACTTAATATAGCCCAGCTTGAGGCCACGGCTCCTCAAGATGAATTATCCAAGCTAACCTTGGAAGAATTACAATAATTAGGCGTTTCACCCACCCCATATAATTTTGAGAGAGATCTACATATGGAAGTGGAAAACATTATAAAAATCAACATTGGAACCGAAGATAACCCTCACATAATCAACATTGGATCAGAATTGAGTCAAGAAAAACAAGATAAATACATTGCATTCCTTAAGCAATATGAAGAAGTATTTTCTTGGACATATGAAGTTATGCCAGTATTAGACCCTTCTGTAGTTATGCATCACCTAGTAGTCCATCCGGATGCTAAACCTGTTAAACAGAAACTTAGAAAAATGCATCCTAAAGTGGCCTTACCAGTCAAAGGAGAATTAGAAAAACTCTTAAATGTTATTTTTATACAAGCCATTGATTATGCTGAATGGATCTCCAATGTAGTTCCAGTAACTAAGAAAGAAGCCACTAAAGTTAGGGTTTGCACAGACTTCAGAGATATTAATGTTGCATGCCCTAAAGACGATTTTCCTCTTCCCAAAATGGATCAGATCATTGACTTTACTGATGGGAGTGGAATGATATCCCTAATGGATGGATTTTATAGTTATAATCAGATCAAGATAGCTCCTGAAGATCAAGCCAAAATAGCCTTTATTACCCCTTGGGGAACCTTTTGTTGGAAAGTGATGCCATTCGGTTTAAAGAATGCAGGTGCAACATATCAACGAGCCATGACTTATATATTTCATGATATGATGCATGATATTCTACATGATTATGTAGACGATATTATAGCTCATTCCATTAAAGAAGATGATTATTTAGATGACTTGAGAAAAGTATTTGATCGGTTAAGGGAGTATCTTATCCGATTGAATCTAGCTAAATGTATATTCGGAGTTAAGTCCGGTAAATTATTAGGGGTTATAGTTTCTTTACGTGGCATTGAAATTGACCCTCTCAAGATCATGACTATCACTGATATGCCCGCATCCACAAATATATCATAATTATGAAGTCTAAAAGGTAAGCTTCAAGCTATTCGTCGCTTTATTGATAAATTGGCAAATAAAACCAGATCTTTTCTTAAGCTTCTTAAGAAATATGTCTCTTTTCATGGGACGATGAATGTCAGGAAGCATTCGAACTCCTCAAACAATATCTCCTTAAACCACCAATGCTTTCACCACCTAGATCTGATCAACCATTTATTTTATACATTTCTGCTTTCGATTTTGCCTTAGGAGCTATGTTAGCTCAACTTGACGATGAGAAGAAAGAACGTGCTAATTATTACATCAGTAGAACCTTAATTAGTTATGAAACTTGCTATACCGTATTAGATAAGTTATGTCTAGCAGTTTTATTTTCTACATAGAAACTATGAAATTATATGCTTAGCTAGAAAATGTATGTTATTGCTAAATTTGACCCTTTGCGATATCTCATGAGTCGACAATACTTATCTGGTCGCACAGCAAAGTGGGTTCTTGCACTAAGCGAGTTTGAATTCATGTTTATAGGATAGAAGTCTATTAAGGGTCAAATCATAGCAGATCAATTAGTTGCTACACCCTTAGAGTCTACCCATCCCCTCATCATTGAGTTTCTCGATGAATGCTTTAAAATAGAGGCAGATCATCCAGAGCAATGGTCCCTATACTTTGACGGAGCCCTATGTATGAGTGGGGCTGGTGCAGGTATTATTTTAATATCTTCACAGAAACATCTTATACCTCTGTTCTTCAAACTAATGTTTGCTTGTACTAATAAAACTACTGAATATGAAGCTCTTATCCTTGGATTACGAGTTGCCTTAGCGCTACAAATTAAAAATATATTGATTTTTGGTGACTCTCAACTTGTCATAAATCAAATCAATGATGTTTATCAAACCCGAGATGATAAATTGCATCTATACAAAGCATATGCCTTACAATTATTATCTTTGTTTGATCAAGTTACCTTGGAAGCTATTCCTCGAACTAATAACCGTGCGGTTGATGCTATGGCTGTAGCTGCATCTCTTTTGACCTTGGAGTTAGATGACGAATATGCTACGATCAATTATTCATTGACTCCAGGAACCCGCTTCAAGAAAATCATGCTTAGAACCTTTGGATGTGTTTCTAATCAACGAAACTACTCCTGAACATTGGTACACTGATATATTTAATTTTTTGCAAAATGGGACATTTCTTGAAGGTTGTAATAGCAACAAGCATAGGTTGTTATGTAGACGAGCAAGTCGCTTCGTGATTATTGGTAATACCTTGTATAGGATATCTTTTGAAGGCATCCTATTGAGATGTTTGAATCTAGTAGAATCTAGATCAGCTTTGAGTGAAGCCCACAATGGATCTTGTGGGGGGCATTTTAGTGGTAGTGCCATTGCTAAAAAGCTCCTTAGGATAGGATATTTTTGGCCTACCATGGAGAATGATGCACATGATTATGTGCATCATTGTGACAAGTGCTAGAAACACACTGAACTTGTCCATGCACCTGCACAAGAGTTGTAGGCTATTTCATCTCCTTGGCCCTTTTCAAAATGGGGCTTAGACATCATTGGAAAAATTAACCCTGTGTCATCTAATGGGCACAAATTTATCATAACCGCCACTAATTATTTCACGAAGTGGGTTGAAGCTATGCCATTAGCTTCTTGTACTGGAACCCAAGTTTATTTTTAATCAAATTATTTGTAGGTTCGGAATTCTTGCAAATCTCATCTCAGATAATGACACTTGTTTTAAAAATAAATATGTTAAGAAATTATGTCAAAAGTATAAAATTCAACATCGTTGGTCCACTCCCTATTATCCTCAGGGTAATGGCCAAGTAGAAGCATCTAATAAAACATTAATCAAAATACTTAAAATACTGGTCACAAAATTTGGTTGAGATTGGCATATTCAATTATATCCTGCTTTGTGGGCTTATCGAACTAGCGTTCGTACTCCCACAGGAACTTCCCCCTTTGTTTTGGTTTATGGCGCTAAAGCAATTTTTCCCTTTGAATTAGAAGTTCCTTCTTTGGCTCTGTTACTTCAAGATACTGAAGTAGGAGATGAATATCATCTTTGGTAGACTTAGTCAGCTAGAACTCCTAGATGAAAAGTGCATCAATGCTTTGGAGCATCTTCGTGCCTACCAAAACAAGCTTAAACGAACATACCTTAAGAAAGTTCATAAACGATCCTTTGAGATTGGCGACCTTGTATTAAAAGAAAATAAAAAAAATACTAATGCAACTAAAGACCTTAAAGGTAAATTTGAGCCCAACTGGCTTGGACCATATGTTGTCACTGCTAAATTTGGATCGGGCGCATACCGATTGGCTACCTTAGATGGTAAAGATCTTAAAGAACCTATGAACATTATGCATCTTAAGCGCTAGTATGCATAAAATCTGGTCATTTCATCATTGTATATAGTGTTATTTTGCATATTGTTTCATTTTCATCATCCATATAAAATTTTTAAAACATTAATGGTATTTATTCTTTCCATTCATAAATTAAAATCAAAATATAAAAAACATCAAAGTTGTCAAAATCTTCAAAAACATATTTTATTTTCATACCTATCAATTCTTGAAGTGTTGCAGTTATATTTTCAATTATTTTGGATAAATTAGCATTTATTTGGAATCCCACACTTTCACATTCACATGAATAAATATCTTGATTTTATTTGGTATGATTATTAATCTCTCTTATATCAAAGTCCACAGTTGAATTAAATAAAGTTTTGAGCATAGAGAACTGATCTTGTTATTTACTTGAACCAAATATATCTTTTCACATTAAAATGATTTCATTGCAAATTCAATATGATGCTACATAGTAAAAGTGGTTTCAGTTTCCCCTGCTATCCTATCATGCACATGGTCTAGAATATTTGAGAATTGACAAAAGGACAAGCTCACCCCTACCCAGAATAAAAATCCCTTACTCTACAACTAATCCAATCAAGTATACCTAGCATAGGAAGAAAAAGAAAAGTCAAAGAAAATGAGAAAAATAAAAATATCATTTTGTACCATCGCAGCAATATTTCAACATTATCTCAAGTTCCAAGCAAAATACAAAAAAAAAAAAAAAAAAAAAAAAGAGAAAAAGAAAAGGCAAAAGCAAACTGCAATAAATCTCTTTCCCTACCCCTTGAAAAGGAAAGAAGGGTGAATGAGCTTGAATCCCTAGAATTCTCAATTATTCAAAAACTGTGAGGTAGGCCCCATAACAGGTGGTTTGTGCCCAACCCACTTGGCCTTGGGTAATCCTTAGCATGGTGATATGTCTGTCACATTAGCGACCTTCTTTTGTAAAGACCTATTTCAGCTTATGGATTAGCTAGCTCTTGATAACACGACTTACATAGTAGTCTGGTATGGTTACATGCATATAAATCATGGTCAACAAACATTCATTTGGTTAATTCAAATTACTTGTGTCAAATTATCTTGCTCAAAATTGGTGAACGAACAATACAATTGCACACACATTTGTATTTGAGAGATTCTCTATCATTATGGTAAATCAAGATCGGCAATGAACTCACATATGCACATGAGGGTTCCTTACAAATCTACATTTGTCTTTGAGATAATTTAAAATATTTTTGCAACTCTTTTGGAATAAATTTTATTTTTATTTCAGAACATATGTTTAGTATAAAAACAATTACATACATTGTTTTCAAAAAAATCCAAAATTATTTTCAAACAACATATTACAAAATCTAGTAAATAAAGTCAAGTTATATATTATTATTTTCTGTTTATCTCAAAATCAAAAATCAAATCATGCAATAAAACTAAAATATCAATTTCTTCTTTGGATTTCGTGATGATGGTATAAGTCTATATCTATAATTCTATGCCTAGCGCAAACCATTGCTCTAATTTTATTTTCCCATTCATTTTAATTTATAAAAACATATGGCTTACATCATTATGTTACACAATTGTGCTTTCAAAAAAACACAAATTATTCTATTTCATGTCATTATGTCAACATTCAATTTTTTCAACCATGGTATAATTTCTAAGGAATTGTTCAAAATTTTATCACACTTAGGAATTTATGCCTAGCAAAATCATATTTTAGTAGTTCATGCATACTATTTTTATGAAAATCTGAAAACAAATCATCACCATCACAACACAAATTCTTAAGACAGTCTCTTAAGCATTCTTTTACTTTTAGCAATATTTCTATATTGGGATTAGCTTGACGACCGAGCGAGTGGTGACTCCATGAAATGGTCTATAACAGTGACAATGTCCTTTGAAATTATTGTGAGAATTCCCTTTTATTTTTCATCAAATCACACCAAAACAACCAATTGTTTACATCAGATTATTTCATTTAAATTTTACAACATGCCATAAAATTATAATATTTCTAAAAAGACATAATCACATGAATCATCAATAATCAATTGCAAAATTCAACATTAAAGCATCATACACAAGTCATATCATCAAAAAGACCATATATATATATCAACAAATTATGTACATCATATCAAAACTGGACTGGTATGCCATAATCAATAACCTAGCATACTCAATCCTCTCAAAAAATATATAATAAAAAAAATACAATCTCTATGTCGTGAACGTCTAGTCTCGAGAAGCTCTCGAGCTCTCAGCCTCATCTCCTCTCCTGCCCTGAGGTGGAGGAGGAGGCCCCATCAGATTCCACCCTATTTCATGGGTCCTCGACATCGATCGTGACGATGTCCTCGATGACCCCATCCTAATAGACCTCGCAATGTCGACTGGCAGCTATAATCTCTGGCTCTCTGGAATCATTTGGTAGTATAATCCCCAATAGAATGCAGTCTGAGCCATAGACCGCACTAGCTCCTGCATGCTCGCTCCTCTATCTCGAGCTCTGAGCCATGTAGCCTCATCCTACAATGTCTACACTTGAGCATAGAGGCGGGCAACCTCAACCACTGTCTCGTTGCTCTCCCCTACCTCGATACCCTTGCCCTTATCGAGTGATGGTGGTCTCTCTCCCTACTAAGAAGGGACTCCCCTCTCCCTCCTCCCTGTCTCCTGAGGTCTCTATGGTGCCTGACCCATACTCTGGCATCTCTCCTATGGATACCGTCACTGCTCTCTCTTGCCACGACCTTGAGCTGCCTCAATAGCAGCCTGACGTCACCTCCCCATCCGTTGCACAACAATGTGCATCGAACCCTATGCTCTCATCATTCGAGGAGGGCAGATGCCTGCATACCAAGCATCGTATCCATATGCAACCCCAACGTCGTCACCATACATTGGATATATGGGGGCATCATCCACATCTTGACTCTAGAATTATTGCATGTCTTGAGCCCCGCTCAATGTAGTATTATCCTAAATAGTCTAGGAGTACTCGTAATCCTTGAGAGAAGGGATCCCCTACTATAGACCAAACTATCATAGAACCTAGTCATAGCGATGGAGCTCTACCTCTCCTTGCTCCATCCTTAGCCAGTAGATTCACCTGATGTGAGACAACTCCTGCCCATCCTTTGCCCACCCTGGGTGCTCTCACGATGGCCTCCAGGTGATCTGGTCTGGGATGAGGTCATCTAGCAACCTTTGTGACATTGGTAGATCTATCCATTGTTGTGACCCCCTCTATAGCCACTAGTAGAAAACCTGAGGCCTCTCCCAGTCAACCCCTATATATGGGAGCCCTATCGGCCTCTACATCACGATGTGCTCCTAGCACCAAACCTGCAGCAACAATGTCAAAACCAAACATTGGCCTCCCTTGTATACGACCCCATGCAGGATCCTATACAAGTGGTATAGTACAAAACTACCCCATGCAAAACTATAACCATGGTATCTCATGTCATAGACCACATCTGATAGGAGCCATGGTAGTTTGCACCCACTCTGGTGGCACAACAGTAAGCCACCTACCACCCCTACCAAAACCCAAGTTAGCCTAGATGCCCCAGGCATCTGCCTTAGAGACTCGATGTTCACCTCGCCCTTCTCCAGGGTGAAGCTCGGGTCTTCGGTCAATCTCATCATTGCCTGGCCCTAATTGGCCATAGGCATCATCAACCATCCTTGTATGGGGATCCTCATGATCCTCCATACGTCCTCTAGTGTGGGAGTCATCTCCCTTATCGGTAACCAAAAGTAGGATGACCCCGGATACCACCTCTCTGTTAAGGCTATCAGTAGCCCCATGTCCGTCGATACTTGTGGCATCTCTACCACATGCTACAGACTGACCTAAGCCAGTCGGTCACCCTCTGCCTGATCAAGCATGGCTATTTCATCTCGTAGTCTCCCATATTTCCATTCTTGACTCTTTAGTAATCCCCTCTGCAAAAAAAATAATAAAACAACAAAAATTCATTAATCAACCAATCATTAAAATAAAATTAAACACATTTTAAACAAGCTTAATTTCATCAAGTGATGATATCATCCACCATTGGATGATATCGTCCCAAATTTGGCAAAATCGTCCTTTGTAGGATGAAACATCTTTGATTTCACAACTTGGGGATCGTCCCTTGTTGAACGGGATCACCCCTAGTTCGTCGATTTTTCCCTCTGACGAAATCGATGATCTAAGGACGATTTCGATGAAATCGAGATGATTTCGTCCTAACGGCGTCGACGGCCTAAAAACGGCCGCGATGCCCCCAAAAAATCAAAATTTAAAACAAAAAATTGCACAACTTAAATTCAAACCTAATTTGCTAGGATTAGATCCTTACCCATAGCCCGTACCGGACCTCTGTCGATCGGTGTGCTGTCTCCACCATTTTTTTTTGTCTACAGAGCTCTAAAAACAATAACAATGAACAGTAACAATGAATTAGGGTTTTACCCTATTTTTCTTAATTTTATTTAAAAACAACATTTTTTTTAATTTTTGCTTTTTCGTGTTTTTACCTCAAACGTTCGATTTGGGTAAAAACATGGAGGGGGCACCATAGTCAGCAGTCGTACAATTCGACCAAGAATCATCGTCTAAAAAAATGAGTACATTTTTTCTTTCTCATAAAACGGGAAAAACTCATATTTAACACATTTTCTTTAGAAAATTCGCTAAAGAGGGGGCAAAATGTAGTACCCTAAAATTGGTGAAGTTAAACCTTAGTAAAAGATTAAAATTCAAATTTTAACCCCGAACCGCCTGTTACCCGCTTTCCTCATTTTCCATGCCATTTTTAAGATTTTTTTTGACCGTTGGACGATATCGTCGCAGATTAGACAAAATTGTCCCAGATCTGACAAATTCACCTGGAACAGAACGTCCAGACGATTTCATCCCAAAACGAAATTTTTATAATTAGCTTCTATTTCAACAACCTCTCTAACCTGGGCAAAAAGAGTATCTACACAGTTAGAATCTCCCCCATTGGAGATCTCCCAAATTGGGATGATCTCCAACCTCCTAACCTCTCCCTAATCCTATATAGACTAGGATTTTTCTAGTTTATCCCCCTGATTGACTCTCTACCTGAAACCCTGATTGACTCCCCTGAACCCCCCAAAATTTCCATGCACCTTAGAGCATCCTCACACCACTATTTGCATTCTGCATTTCATGTTTTCTTGCAAGAACTTTACTGTTTTTCAGTCAAAGCTAGCTTGGATCATCGTAAACGATTCCAAGAAATTTCGGATGATCCTGTCGAGAAGTGCAGACAATCTCGTACGATTGGAGGCGATCCTGACTGAAGTCCAGATTGGGGCCAATCAGAGTCCAGAGTTTGCATCTTTTATTTTTTTTTTGCATTTCTTTATACATTATTTTAGTTATTATATTTATGCATCTTAGAGTTCACCTCATTTAGGATAACCACATGGTAAAGTTAAAATCGATCATTAAATCTACTGCATTTCTCTTATTTTTTATTTGAATTTATTATTTAGGCCTGTTTGCTATTGTTCCTATCATTCTCATTCGATTTTGTAGTTGCATCTTTGGTATTTTGTATCTATTCCTGTGATTGCAGGTTTTTGACGAATTCGTCAGATTGACGATGATATCGTCTAATCTCAGATGATTACGTACGAGTTGAGACAATCTGGACTGCTACAAAACTCAGAATCTTCATCAGACATCCAAAATCAGGTATGTACTATTCTAGTTAGCATATTCTCTGTGTTTAGCATTCATTCCTATTTTTTGTATTCACCTAAATCTGTATTGGCATATAGAATAGTTTAGATTCATCTTGGCCAAACCTAGGAATTGAATGATTAAAGTGCAAAATGAACACATCAAACTTACTATCAACCTAGGTGTGGAAATTGCCACTCAAAATTTTCCTGGTGAACCCACCATCCATCAAAAATTCACCCTTATACTCCTCCCTCGAAAGGCGGGACCTTCAAGGGGCCTCTCAGTCTGAGGTATTGACCCATCCTTCTTGCATCCCCCTTTCAGGCACAGATCCTATAGCCTGAAGGTAAGGATGCAAAAAATTTGGAGCGATACACTTGGTCATATGAAGACCTCAAGGTGTATGACAAGAGGATTATCCAACATACTATTGAGTTAGAGCCTGATGCAAAACCATTTCACCAGAAATAGAGGCCTATCAATCCAAGGATAGAGGCCATAATGCGAGAGGAACTCTTGCAACTATTAAAGGCTAAGATAATATATCCAATAAAGTATTCCAATTGGGTAGCCAATTTTATACCTATAATAAATAAGAATGGGGATATACATTTATGTGTGTATTTTAGGAATCTAAATCAAGCATCCCTCAAATATTACTACCCCCTCCCACTGATTGACCAAATTTTGCAGGTAGTGGCAGGAGCAGAGAGATTATCACTACTGTATGGTTACTCTGGATACAACCATATTTGGGTAAAGGATGAAGACTAGTACAAAACAATGTTTACCACAAAATGGGGTACATTTACGTACCATAGAATGCCTTTTGGGCTATCTAATGTGAGAGCTACATTTTAGAGAGCCATGGATTATGCCTTTGGAACACTGATCAACAAATTTATTCCGATTTACCTAGATGACATGACTGTGTTTTCTCATTATAAAAGGGACCATCTGTCTCATTTGGAACAAGTGTTTCAGAAGTGCAGAGAATTTGGCATTTCACTTAATCCTAAGAAATCATTCTTTGTAGTCCATGAGGGAAAACTACTAGGTCATGTTTTTTCAAAGGAGGGTATGGACATAGAGCCAGACAGGATTAGAGCAACCCTTGCTATTCCCCTACCTACAAATAATAAAACCTTGCAGTATTTCCTAGGCCAAATAAACTTTGTCAAAAAATTCATTTCTGATTTTACACAAAAGGTAAGGCCTATATCTGAATTACTCAAGAAAAAGGTTGAGTTCAAATGGATTGAGATCAGGAAATAAGCTTTTGAAATCATCAAGCAATCCATTGCAACAGCTCCAGTGTTGGTAAACCTAAATTTTAGTAAATATTCCATTTTTTATGCCTATGGAGCAGAAGAGAGTTATGCTTCAGTACTTACTCAAAAATATGATCAAGGGGATGAACACCCTGTGTTATTTTGGAGTCATACATTACATAATTATTAGGTCAAATATAACTTCATTGAAATATAAGTATTTATTGTGATGAAGTCACTAAAGAAGTTTAGGTAATATATGGTACAAAACAAAACCTTGATGTATGTGGTTCATTTGGATGTAAGGAGTTTTAACTTACAGGGTGACCTAGGTGACAAGAGAGCTAGTTGGATTACTAAGATCCAGGAATATGATGTAGAAATACATCCCACCAAACTAGTAATAAGAAGAGCCTTATGTCAAGGATTGACAGAGGCTTCAACATTGGAAAAAGTGACAGTTTATCAAGTGACAAAAGAGGATCAAGTAGAAATTGTGCACATGATAGATTTTGATTGGATCAACCAGATGATCAGGTATTTCCAAACTAGAGTATGCTCACCCAATTTGAATGATTCTCAAATAAGGAGATACATACTTCATGCTTTAAAATATGTATTACTACCTAAAGGGTTGTTCAAAAGAAAATTGGATGGAATTCTCCTGAAATGTTTGAAATATGACCAACAAAAAAGAGTCATGGAACAATTTCATGGAGGACCAGTTGGTGTTCATAGCTCAGGTAGGGTTACATTTTTGAAAATAATAAGAGAAGGCTATTATTGGCCTACTGTGTTCTCTGATGTTTTTAAAATTACCCGGGCTTGTGACAAATGTCAGAGGTATGTTGGAAGAACAACAAATTCTTCATCTCCCTTGAGGCCTATATAGGTTGAGGAGCCTTTTCAACAATGGGGGTTATATTTCATAGGGTTTATTAACCCTAGTTCTTCATTAGAACATAATTTTATCTTAACTGCTAAGGATTATCTTACCAGATGGGTAGAAGCCATTCCTACAAAAAAAGTAGACCAGGAGGTTGTGATCAACTTTATGGAGAATTTGATTGCCATATTCGGAGTCCTAGAAGATTTGTCGAGTGACAATGGCCCTAATTTCATAGGAGCAAAGTACATTGAGTTTTCCATAAAGTATGGTATAACTCTTAAAAATACTTCAAATTATTACCCATAAGGTAATGGACTTGTAGAATCTACCAATAAGAACTTATTAAGGATTTTGAAGAAATCTCTTGAAGGTAACAAAAGAAGTTGGCACCTATTACTAGACCAAGCTCTATGGGTCGACAAGATTACTATTAAAATATCTATTAAGACTTCCCCTTATGCACTGGTATATGGCAAAGATTTAGTGTTGCCAATTCACTTAGAGATCCCAACACTTAAGCTTGTCAGTACAGATGAAGAATCAGAGGAAGATCCTATGAAGACTAGGTTAACACACTTGCTACAGTTAGAGGAGAGCATAGCTCAGGAATATGAAAAGTTCCAAAAGTATTCATCAAACATTAAAGCATTTTTTGATAAGAAATCTAGGTTCAAAAAATTCCAAGTTGAGGATTCAGTTCTCAGGTGGAATGTTAACAGAGCAAAACTAGGCAAGCATGAGAAGTTTGATTCTTTTTGGGATGGTCCTTTTAGAATAGTGGAAGCTAAGGAATCCAATGTATTCTAGTTGGAAATTCTAGAGGTAAACATACAACCCATTATGGTAAATGGTTTTCACCTCAAGCTTTATTATGTGTAAGTATTGAGCTCGTTGTAACATATGTATATACATTATATAATTATTTCACCTCCTTTCTGCACTTTATATTTTGAATTATTTTTGCACTTTGTAATTGATTTTCTTCAAAAGTTTTTTAAAGAGAGGAAAAAATTGCAAAAAATGGCTAAGTATGGGTCAGGTACATAGAAATATTCCATTCCACACATAGTGTTGTGTAATATTTTTTGAAATGACATTCCGCTATCGAATCTGCATCAAGATACTATGGTTTTCCACAAAAGTGGTGTGTCGGTCTCTATTCTACACAAAGAAAGACAATGGGGGCACCAATATGGGAACCTCTCAAAGCTAAAGATAGCCAGAGTGAAATCAAGGCAGATGTTTGTGCATGTAAGCCTTAAATACCAAGAAAACTCGAAAGGCTCTTAAGACACCAGAGTGGAATCAAGTTGAAGCTGAATAACAAGTTCAAGTTTGACACATGGAGGCTAGAGAGAGATCATGTATTCAATTCTAATGGACTTACACCAGGATTAAAGAGTAGCCGAAGGGATATGATGAGCTAGCAATGCAATTTGAAAATATAACCAATAAGAAGATAGGATGCCACCTTCGAGCCACCAAAGTAAATGATGGAAAGGATTGGAAAGTGTGCCAGTAGAGTTATCACATAGCAACTACATTACTAACGAAAGATACATGTGCTCCAGAGGAGAAAATCAATGAAAAGCATACACAATATCCATTTGAAATCCCTTGGTATCCATAGAATGACAAGAGGGTACAAAAATACCTTGAAGGATTTACTACAAACCAGGAGGATGAAATTTGCTATAGTCAAAATAGAACCCAAAAAAGTTGTCCATCGAATCGTCAAAGATAGCGACAAGGTTGCAGGTCCATATACGTTATACCAGTCGAGTTGCAGATACAGTGATGACAAGAGTAAGGATAACTCACCTAATAATGGATTTTGAATTTTCGTATTTCAAATGGAAGCCAATGTGAAGACAAGCATCGACTGAATTATGACCCATTTTTTAGCAGTATCCACTTTCAGGAGTAGAGCAAGAGAATGAGGAGGGAGAATATTCTGAAGAAGAGATGTTCGGTTTTCAATTAGTTTATATGATGACTAAGAGAACCCTAGAAAGAGAGGAGAGAGAAATTTTAAAGAGGTAGAAAATGGACATGGAAGAAATTATTGAAGAGGTAGCTAATTTTGCTACAAAAGGGTTAATTGATCAAGATAAATGGTCAGAAATAGAAGCTGAATGAGGACACCCTACATTTTTAGGTGAAGTTATGGCTTCTAATCCCTCTTCTCCTCTTCATATCCAATAATCCCCAAAGGAATCTCCCTCCATTTATAATCAAGAAGACATGGCAAATGTACCTCCTCCACCTCATAGTTCTCCCCATGTCTCATCTGTAGTGATGGAGGTCCAAGTTAGTTTTATTGTATCATAGCTACCTCAAATCCCACCTTCCAATTTTGAGATATCCACTTTAGTATCCACCATTGTTGCACCCCCATATCTTTCATTACCACCATCAATGGGACACTACGTTCCAAGTTCATTTAACCCTTCTACTATTGGTCATGTCTTTGTTTCTCTAAATTTACCTATATCAATAGTAGTAGTAGTCACAGGGTCGACTATTATAATAGAGACTACTATCAATATATCTTCACCCCCACCAGTAAAAATTCAGTCTACCCTTATGTTCTTGATCCCATCATCCCCTTTGGCTACTGATTTTTCAAAATCTATTACTATATCAAAATAACAAGCAGCCACTCATAGCATAAATGATTATTGAGTAGAGAAACTTACTAGGCCTTCTAAAAGGATGGCTATGACAAGAAAAAGTATGTATGTTAACCCTATCACTAGGCAAAGGGTCTCAAGGTTTATGATTTTGCAAGTAATCAAAAATAAAAATGAAATGACTTCTCAAGATTATAGAGCGGAGGAGATCATAGAATATATTGATAAGCTTCCTACTGAATATGAGTTGGGGATAGCCAAGGCTCACTTAGATACCTTCTATATGAAAAATTATATCACCAAATAGAAGGTAGATAAGCTAAAAAAACAAGTTGAAAAGATTAAGAAGAGCCTCAATGATAAAAAAGAAGTAGAAAAAGCTCTAAGAAAATAGGCTAAGGGCTGGCAGGAAATGTTTCAAAAGGCTAATGAGTTGAAGGATCAGTTAGAAGAACAAAATAATCTAAATGAGGATCGAGCAAAAGAAATCCAAAATTTAAAGCACCAGCTTCAGATTGATAAGGACAAGTCCTTAGGATTTTCTAAAGATGATTTAAAAAAGATAAAGCAGGAGTTGATTTATGAGGTTCAAGGAAAGTGTTTAGGTATTTAGCTTATAATTTATTATCTAAAAGATTCTAGCCATTTTCTCTCCACCATTTAGAAGAATTTAGAACAAATCACTAGAGAGTTATAGCCTATGGTGATTCTGAAAGAATAGATGTACAAGCTGGTTGGTAGCAAACTCAGTGATGCTGCTAAACCAATTCCTAATAAGGAATGGAATCTGGACGGAGTAGCTGCCAAATAAGTGGTGAAAAAACATAGGGTAGTACAAAGATTCTAGTTGTTTTTTGATAGGATGGACAAAGGAATTAAAGATATCATTGAAAAAAATGACGAAATGGTTCAGGTTGGTTTCAAAGGACTTTGGAAGGAGGATCACAACTTGTTATCTAGGGGAAAAAGTCTAGAAAAGCACCAAGGATTGCTTATAGGATGAAGCTGTAATTGATTCATTATGTAGACACCAAATTACAACCACTAAACCTCCATCCTAACCATCCCACCACCCACTTGTCTTCCATTCTACTCTCCCACCAATTATTTGGCCCAATTCCACCTTCCCACCATTTCCTAGCCTAATTGGGATTATTTTAATAATATTTTATAATATTTTATATTTTATATAATATTTTATTATATTTTAATATATTTATTATAAAATATATATAAATAAACTCAATTAACCTCAGTCGTCCAATCAGATTTAATCTCCACCCTCCATATTCATTAATCCATGCCACATTCAAAAAGCAATCTCAACCTTAGGATTCAATTTAATTTCAATCGCACGATTAAAAAGTGTCAAGTTGAAACCCTAAGAGAACCCTAAGTTGAATTATAAGTAAGAGCATTTGTAAATGCTCAAACACTGGAACCCTGGAACTTAGAGATGAGATTTTGCATTCTGAAGGAATTATTGGTGAAGCCTTAGCATAGAATCCTGAAGATCTGAAGCCCTAGTCCACTGATAATACTTATGCTATTCCAACTGCCATCCATTCATCCTCCATCACTAGCACATCCGTCCTACATCTGCCACCTTCATTACCATCACCTTGATCTACTTCTATAGATTCACCCTACCCTTCAGGCATTGTTCTGATCTTGCAAAGCTCACTGTAGAGCCTATCGAGCGCTCTCTAGAGCCTACCCTATCTGTAGGTGCACGCCAGAGTCTGCCAAGCTCACTACAGAGATTGCTAGGTGATATTTAGAGCATACCACATCACTAGGTGTGAACTAGAGCCTACAAAGCTTGCATTAGAGCCTACTAAGTGCACACCAGAGCCTGTCGGCATCCACAGACCTCAAATCTAAAGTTGTTGCATCAACATATCTATGATGCCATATATAATAGCTGATCAATAGCAAGGTAAATATCATTTTTGTATATCCTATTTAGTAATTTTTTTATCTTGCATGCTCTCTAATTTTATTATTAAACTAGGGTTTTATTAATGTCTGAGGGCCTCACACTATGGAGCCCTCATAGGTATTACTAACTCTCTTTATTTTATTTTGTGTATGCAAATCTATGAATTCCACACCTTATTTGATGGATTTTGAAGGTGGAGTGGCCCAACCTTGTCTATACAAATCCAACTCAACCTGTTGGGATCAATAACACACTCGAATCTGAAGACACTGCCATTTCTACTAGCTAGGGTTTCAAAGAACCCTAGTGCCACTATAATATATATTATTTTTGAGAAAATGTAAAAGTCACCACGTTCATCACTAGGGTTTCTGAAGCATTTTGTAGCAACTCCATAGATTGCACAGGCACACTTTCGCATTACACATGTGTCCTTCTGCATTATGCAGGTGTTATTTTGCATTATGTAGGCAATCTCCTACACCTGCGTAGGTTCCTGGTTGTGCCTAACATTAATTTGAAGTAGATTCAAGGCTTCCAAGTTAGTTCTATAACCCTAGTTGGTCATTTAACAATTTACGTATTCTGTTTGCTGCTATTTTTCGTTGTTTTTGGGCTTAACATTAAGTAATCTGAGAAAGAATCTGTAGCAAGTCATATCTAGGGTTTGTGTGTGTTTCAATATTTCAAATTCATTTCTTGTCCTAAAAGTTGTAGATCTAGGTGATTTTTTGCATTTTTGAGTGCATGTGAAGCTGAAAAACATCATAGATTTTGCATTTTAGGGTTAAATATTGCTTAAATTTTGTGTATCTAAATAGGAACAACATTTGGACACTTAAAGTAATCCTACCCTAGGCTGGCCCCTTTGGCAGAGAGGTGGACGAACCCTCTAATGCTCTTTTGATATCTTCGGGTATCATTTGTAGGTAGGGATTTTAAGGGTGTACTCTGTGCTCTTTAGATGAAATTTACATCTTTGTGTTGGATTATGATTTAGATTAGTGAAATTAGTCATATTTAATATTGTCTGCACACCATAAAGAACAAGAAACATAAAATTAACATCACACACTACACACTTCACTTTTTAATAGTAGCAGTTAGATTTCATCACCAACTATTGCTTAAGGTTTGGTGACGGTGGCATTCATCTCCATCCATCAAATATCTACCCCTAGACACCATAGGACTACCCTCGAGCAAACTTGTTGGAGGTCATTACCAACAAGAATCTCGTTGCCTTGGCCAACCATAGCTTTTACCTTTGTCTTTCATTAAGCAAGATTAAGTTACATAAAAACACACATACTCATAATTTTAAAAGGAACTTCACATTAAGGGAAGAAAATAATTAATGAACCTGAGGTAAGCCACACAAGGTGAAACTTAGGATTGGTTGTTTTATTTGCTTTAAGTTTTGAAAAAAAGTTGTTAATTTGTGTGGTTTAGATAAGCTTTGAATTTGTGGTTTTACTACTTTATGGTGCTAACACGATAATTCACCACCCTCAATATTCCATAGTGACCATCCCTAATCCACCACAACTCCATACATCCACCATACCAATCAACATTACCACCAATCAACAATCCAATCCATTCCTACATCATCATCATCAATCATCCCCATCCTTCAACCATCCATCTTCTCCGTATACCCAACCCAATTCATTCCATAAAAACATGTTGGTCACACCCCAACATCCATCATTCAACCCATCAACCAACCACCACCTAATCCAAGGTCCTCACATTCTAGAAGAAGACCTTAGACTTCAAGCAATACAAAAGCAAATTGATCAATTGATGCAAAATTCATCAGGAACAATGAGCCAAAAACTCACACTAATCCAACTGATCCATAAACCAATCCATCCATCGATACCATCACTGCCATACTCGGTAGATTTTACGATACCAAAATTGGACAAGTTCAGGGGAACTGAGGATCCCAAGGAACATGTGAGCTCATTTTTCCATGTATGTTTTTGGATTAGAGATGATAATGTTCTCATGCTTCGAATGTTTCCTCAAACACTAGGGGGAGATGCCATGGAATGGTACAATCAATTGCCCATACATAGTATATACACTTTTGACCAATTGATAGATCTATTCTTGGAACACTTTGCCCTAAATATAAAAAATAAGGTGTCCTTATCAGATATCTACTATTTGAAATAATGGGACAAGGAACTTGTCTATGACTTTGGAAACTGTTGGAGGGCAGTCATAACAAAGTTTCCATTCTCCCTACCAATGGAAGAAATTATAAAACTTTTTACCAAGAGTTTCTTAAAACCCATCTCTTGGATGCTACAACTAAACACTTATAGAACATTCGAAGAATATTTAACACAGACTAGTGTCATTGAGGAGATAAAAATGCAAGAGGGTGTCATTAATCCTAAAAATAAAGAATGGCAAAATAGGGGCCAATACCAAAATAATCAATTTGGCCAAAATAAATCCACACAATCCTCAACGGCTAACACAACAAACCAAGTCAATCAAGTGGTGATGAGCTAACCCATAGTGGCTCAAAAACTAATGCAACAAAAAATATCCTATCATGCGGTCCCATCAGTAACCCAAGCACGAACGATATAAAATATAGTGCCAACTATGGAACAACCTATCTGTCACCAATTTAATCACCCACAAATACAATACACTCTGTTAAACAAGTCGTATTCATCCCTATTTCGAAGGTTGTATGAAACCAAAAAATTAGCCTTGCCAAACATTAGGCCCGATGAACCCACCAAAAAACCTAAGGGTTATAGAGAGCACTTGTTTTTCCCATACCATCAAAAAAATAGGAATGATATCAATTCATGCCACATGTTCAAAAACATAGTGCAAGACCTTATAGACTTAGGGGCCATTAACGTGGATAACCCCTTAGCTCCACAAAATCAAAATTTGGGTATATATCAGACACCTCTACGTAACCATAGGGAGGTCCAATATAATGTAGGAGGTAACAATCAACAAGCACCCCCTAACCAAGTAAATCATGTACAATAATATGAAAACTTTGTAGGAGAGGTCCATGTGGTCACTAGAGGGCAAAGGAAAAATCAACAAAATGTTCAACAACCTTCAAACCCACCTCCCATCCAAACATCGCTAAATCCATATCTGCCAATCAATCTATCCAATTCATCCAATCCACCTATCCTTCATCCAGTAAGGCCAACGGTAACCTTAACCAGCCGGTTAACCACTAGTTTGAAAATGGTATTGGCTAAAATTTCTATATATGAGCTTATACAACAATCCCCTAGGCATAGAGAAGCTTTAATGGAAATACTCAAGTCATTTGAGTTGGAATTCCAAGACTATAATGCCTTCAATAATTTTGTAGGGAGTGTTAGAACGTGCTTGGAACTATCAATTACCTTCTATGACTTTGAGATAAAACCAATGAGTTCAAAATCGATGGACCCTCCATTGCACATAATGGCCTTAACATACAGAAAGCCATTCAAAAGAGTATTAATCGATACAGGCTCATCAATCAATATCATTACTACCGCTGCCCTTATCCATCTCAACTTACTTCCATCCCACATTTTCAAATCATCATTCACCCTCAAAGCATTTAACAATGTTTTGTGTACCATAGTTGGCACTATTGTTTTATCTATAGAAGTAGGGGCCAAAACATTGCACACAATATTTCACATCTTGGAAGGAGCCATGATGTATAATATACTCCTTGGTAGACCTTGGATGAGGGAAATGAAATGTTGGGGCAACCTATCAACGAGCCATGGCCTACATATTTCATGACCTAATGCATAAAAATATGGAAGACTATGTAGATGACCTTATAGCCAAATCAAAGAAACATGTTGACCATATCGAATATCTCCATCAGATTTTCGATTGACTACTAGAACACAATGTGCGCCTCAATCCAAAAAAGTGTGTGTTTGGTGTTACATCAAGAAAAATACTCTGATTCATTGTCTCCCAATAAGGAATTGAAGTAGATCCTAGTAAGGTGAAAGCCATCATTGATATGCCTCCTCCTACCACCCTAAAGCAATTATGCAGCCTTTAGGGCAAGATTACCTATATTCATATATTTATAGCACAATTATCAGACAAATGCCAACCATTCAATCATCTCCTATAAAAAGGATTACACTTTAAATGAGATGAAAACTATCAAGCCACATTCAAAAATATCAAAACTTACCTTACGTCATTGCCAGTCATGTCACTACTGCACCCACAATTACCACTGACTCTATACATCTCAGCCACATAACTTGCACTAGGTACACTTCTAGCCCAAAAGAATGCTCTCGACAAAGAGCAAGCTATCTACTACATCAGCCGCACACTAGTTAGTTACAAAATGAGATATGGATACATGGAGAAGCTATGTATAGCAGTAGTATTCACCACCCAGAAGCTAAGACACTATATGTTAAACCACACAACTTTTGTCATTGCCTAAGATAATCCCCTTCGATATATAATGAACAAGAGTTATCACAACTCATGCATAGCCAAATGGATCATGCTCCTAACTGAGTTTGACCTAGAATTCGTATCTCAAAATTCTATCAAAGGACAAGTCATAGCTGACCAACTAGCTGAAGCTCCTATAACTAACACTCAACCCCTACTCACCCAACTCCCCAATGATTCCATATTTCATGTAACCAAAGATAAGGAATACATCGAACCATATTTCGTGTCTATTTGATGGGTCTATGTGTCTCCATGTTGGGGGTGCAGGAATTGTCTTCTTTACACTTGAAGAAGAACCACTCCCATTTTAATTCAAACTGGATTTACCTTGTACCAATAACAATGCAGAGTATGAAGCCCTAATCCTAGTACTGAAACAAGCGCACTCTATGTGCATCAAACGCCTCCACATCATATATGATTCACTTTTGATAGTCAACCAAGTGCAAAAAATTTAGCTATGAAATTATCCAATTCTACAACAATACAAGAAGATCGCCTAACAACTCCTATCCCAATTTGAATGGTATTACCTCGAAGCTGCACCACACTCATCAAACCATTTTGCAGACACTATGGCCTCCCTAGGATCCCTTATCCCACAAAAACCAATGTCCAGCACAACATCCGTATCCATTCATACACTTATGCAATTTGCTATATCACCCAAGCCACCTATAGATGATGGTGGTGTATATATGGTAAATATCGAACCTCACGATCCATGGTTCTCACATATCAAAGAATACATCAAACTAGGTTTTCTACCATTTGTCCCATGCCCAATGCCGAACCTTTAAACAAAGATTAATATGCTACACCTTGCTGGGGGACATCCTTTACCACCGCTACTATGATGACATACTCTTGCATTGCCTAGAAACGCAAGAATCATAATGGGTTGTACAAAAAACCCATGATGGTACCTATGGTGGCCATTTTAGTGGCATGGAGATTACCAAACACATTCTCCATATGGGCTACTACTAGCCTAAAATGGAGCAATACTACTGCGAGTATGTTAAACATTGCATCAAAAACCAACAACATGCCAACCTAACACATTTACCATCCCAAGCACTTCAAAAAATCCAGTCCATGTGGCCCTTCTCCCAATGGGGCCTAGATATAATTGGAAAAATTACACCCGCTTCCTATAGCAATCATAAATTTATCATTACAACAAAATATTTTATAAAGTGGGTCGAAGCCATCCTACTTGTCCAAACTACAAAAGCCAAAATTATAGCATTCATCATGGAGCATATCATATGCCACTTTGGAATTCCTTCCCAAATTATTTCAGATAATGGAAAATCTTTCAAAAATAAGACTGTCTAATCCATGTGTGATAGATTTCACATACACCATAGTTTTTCTACTCCACGTTACCCTCAAGGAAATGGCCAAGTAGAAGCCACTAACAAAACCATCTATTCTATTCTTCATAAAATTGTAGTGGAATCTCATCAAGACTGGCATAATCAAATGCCCCTAGCCTTGTGGGCATATTGTATGAGCGTTCATAATCCTACTGGGGCAACATTCACTTGTCTATGGGACAGAAGCTATCATGCCCCTTGAGCTTGAGATACCATCCTTATGGATATCTATGAAATATTTCATTGACGATGACACTACTCGCCAAACTCATCTAGATCAACTAACACTCCTCGATGAATGTCACATCCATGCCATCGAGCACACATGAGTATATCAAGATTTTCTTTGTCGTGCCTACAATAGTAAGGTATATTAGCACGAATTTAATATTGGCAACTTGGTTCTCAAAGAGAACCAAAAAATCACAAGTCAACCTCGCCAACAACATGATAAATTCACCCCAAATAGGTTGGGCCCATTTATTATCACACACAAATACAGTTTAGGAGCATATCATCTAGCCAATATTGAAGGCCTTAACGATCTTGAACCCATCAATATCTTACATCTTCGTGCATTCAATACATGATGCATAAACATAGCCACCATCATGAGTATCACATAGTATTAGAATAAAATCACCAAGAACATCATCGTGTGAATCTGTTATTTCTACTTTATTATTTCTTTATACATGTATGTTTCTATTTTTCCTTTTATAGGACTCACATCATCAGCAGGAGAGATCTATAGCAGCCTCACCTACCACCATGCAGGACCATTTGCAGCCATATCAAAAACCCATTACACCGATCGATCTCTCCTGACCACTAGCCACCCTTTATACCATACGATCCTCACATTCATCCCATTCAGGTCATCACACCTCACCTCGACATCATTATCCTCACCATTGAGGTTCATCCTATTCACCACACTCGGGTGACAGCTAGATCACCATGTCCTATTTCAATGATAAAGAGGAATCCACCCAAACCCAAGCACAAGGATCATCCTTCCATATGTATAATGATCTCAGATATAACTATTGACCTACAAATCACCCCCATTATCCCATAGGATCCTACCTCCCACCTAATAGGTAGTACACACTTCATAAACCTCACCCTGCATTTCTAGTCACTCCCCTTCCCAATGGTGAGTCTACCTATGCCTAGGATTTTCAAGCCCACACGGACAAAGCTACTCAAGTGGTCGTGCAAAAATCCCTCCTTCCAATTAGTGTCACTACTTAGGACCATCACCTATGCCACTGGTCCTCAAGACACCACCTCCACCACTACGAGGTCTACCGCCCCAACCAATTTTATAATCACCATAATTATTTCACTTCGCTACCTCCTCATCACAGTCTCATCCTTTTTCTACCATGTATCAGGCCATTCTATTCTCTTTGGAATCTTGATCATCCCCTTCCCAAATACCATCGCTACCACACCATGATATACAACATCTCATCTCCCATATCGAAGCTCTAGAGTTGCAGATGAGCCACTACCATTGCCACGTTCACCCACAGTAGTCTCTCATGACCTTTCCATCCTCACTGATACATAGATACCTTCCCCAAACCTAGATTTGACCCATGTTAGAACCCAGACCCATGCCTCCATTACCAGATCATCCTTCACCTAGACCTCACTCACAACAAATCCATACATCTATCCTATGCCTATTCCACACACACCCCTTTTCAAAATGTTTCATCATCTCATGCATCAGGGTCTTATTGACCTACCTAAGATTCAACCTATTGATCTATCATGTCCTAAACCATGCAACTACAATGAGAATCAATTTTGTATTTACCATTGCCATCCAAGCCATGATATCAAAAAGTGCAAATCATTCAAAACCCTAGTGCACAACATGTTTAACGACGAGCATACCCCATCACCAGAGCATTCTTTTTTATTTAACTGACTTGTCAGTCCTCCACACCACACCACTCCCAGGACTTTACCACCCTGTAGTACCCTAACAATGCCCACCCTCTATATTTACAACATTTCCAACTATGTCTCCAATCACAATTCTAGCCATGTCATCACTTCACCATCCCACTCCCGCCCAGATCTATGCCATTTCGCTCGATAGTAGTTTTAGTTATTATTCTTCTTCTATCTCATTCTTCTACTTCTTACATATGTTGATTCATTTCTTATTTCCTATCATTTTTGGCTTTTGGTGATCCCCTTTTCTTGATTGGTTCCCAATGCCTATTTATTCTCCCTTCTTCCACCTGTACATACCACTCTCACATCTTCCTTCTTATTGACAACCATTACATACACTTATACAACTCTCAGATTATACATCTACTACACACACACCCCACACACTGGGGCAACCATGATCATAACATCACACTTTTTATCATCATTACACACTTTACTCATCTATAAATAGGTTCTTCTAAAATTCTCCTTCTACACAACATAACTTTCTTCTTGTAAATATCGCATTCCTCCACTTGTATCACTTATAGTTACATTCATTTCTAGTAGGTGAATGTCAAAAAAAATTTCTTCACCTCGAACCACCACTCTACCTTCATCCCATAACTTCAACATTGCCATGGTGATCTCATCCTCAACCCCAAAAAACAAATTGAATAATAGGGTGAAACCCTTCTTGGTGAGAATGGCTTTCGACAGGGATTCCATATCAACACAGCTCGGCTCAACAAAACTTATGGTTTCCTCACAGTCACAATTGCTCTTAACGTCAAGGAAATTTGTGAGGCAACTGCTCTTAAACTTCATAATAGGTAAAATAGTCTCCTATAGAATGCAAATCTAGCTTTTAATAGAAATATGAAGAAGCTTTCGGATGCACTCACGACTCGAATGTGAATTAACATGGAGGATGGTGCCTTGCATGGGGATGTGTGCCAATCTGGAGTCCACCTAGATGAAGATCCACTTGGATCCCTTAGTAAAAAAAATCTCATTTCAGTATCCAAAGTAGCGTAACTATCTGGATCCCTAATATTTGAAATCATGGACAGATTTGAAATGGTAGGCATGGCAGGAAAAATTATGCCTCCTTAACAAGTAACTTTTCGAAGCACGTGGGTAGGTGTGAACTACCTTGTCAACGTGCCCATTAAAAAATGCTTGATTTTGTGCTTTTCAATATTTCCCACTCTCAAAAACATGAATTGAAAAAAAGAAATTTCCTCCTTGGGGACCTAAAACCAATGAGATGTTACTCTTCCCTCATGATAGCAAATTATTAAGGTGGCATGTGTTATGCTATTCCAATGCACCTAGGTTTGGTTTTGTTCACTTCCACACTTGCCTTCACTTTATCTCTCTTTTGCATGTTACCTTCTATGTTTTGTTGGTGCGTTAGTTTTTATGATGACCACTTAGAATTTGGCCTTTGCATTCTGTAGCACCCTAAAATTGGCATAGTAAAATCTTAATAATTACATTTACTCTAGTAAATAATTCAAATTCAAATTTTAACCTCCCAAACCACCCGTTAACCGCCGTGTAATCTGTTTCCCCCTTTCCCGTGCCATTTTTAGAGGTTGTTTTGATCGTTTGACGATATCATCGCCGATCAGATGATATCGCCCCAGATCTGATGATTTCGACTAGGCTAGGACATCTAGATGATCTTGTACCTAAACTAATTTTGCACAATTAGCTTCTATTCCAACGGGTCTCTAATCTAGGCAGAAGCGTGTCTGCACCATTAGAGACCCTACCCCATTGGAGATCTCTCAAATAGGGATGATCTCCAACCTCCTAACCTCCCTCCTAGGCCTATTTAATCCTAATCCCTTCCCTTAGCACCCCTCTGGCTGAAATTATTTGTAACTTGACTTCACACACGTTAAAACATCCTAAATTTCTATTTGCATTAGTTCTATACAATTTTTTGCTGTAGGTACCTTAGCATTTTTCAGTCGGAGCAAGCTTACATCATCGCAGACAATCCTGTTCAGATCGGAGGCGATCCTGTCGAATCAGAGACGATTTCGTACCAATGCGAGACGATCTCGACTACAGTCAACATTGAGGCAATCAGTGCCTAAAGTTTGCATTTCTTCATCTTTCAATCTACTATTTTGTGTTGTAATTAGCTAGTTTATTTAGTATTTTATGCTATTCTGCATTTTGGAGTTCACCCATATAGCTTTAAATGCATAATTAAGTCATAATTATTATGAAATTAGCATAATGCATTCATGTTTATGTTTTTAAGTTTCAGTTTGATATTGCTACTATTAATTTATACTGTTTCCCTCTATTAGAATAGTTGCATTTTCTGTATTTTGCTTCTATTTCTCTATTTGTAGGTCTCTGAAAAATTTGTTTGACGAATTCATCAGATCTCAGATGATCCTGTCAAATAAGAGGCGATCCTAACTACTTCAAGAATTAGAATCTTCATTAGACATCCGGATCAGGTATTTTCTTTTAACATTCTTTAATTTCTCTGTTTTTTGTCTTAATCCTATTTTCTGTATTCATTTAATTTGCATCTTCATATAGAATATCTTAGACGCATTTTGGCCAAACCTAGGACTTGAATGCTTAAGGATAAAATGAACACATAAAACACATTCCCAACCTAGGCGTGGAAACTGCCATTGAATGTTTCCTGGTGAACCCACCATCCATCAAAAAATCACCAATATACACCTCCCTCGAGAGGCGGGACCTTCGCAAGGCCTCTCAGTCCGAGGTACCGTGCCATCCTTTTCACATCCCCATTTCGGGCATGGATCCTATAGCCTGAAGGAAAGGGTGTGAAAAATTTTGAGCGATACATTTTGGTGAACCTGACGTGAATGTATTGTAAACCTTTTGAAAAAAAAAACAAAAATAAAAAATAAATAAATAAAACAACTAAAACATAGATGCATTTCAAATCGTTTCAAATTAATAAGTTGCATATTAGATGGTAGCTCCTAAGAAAATATTAGCAGTTACTATAAATGTTGAAAACCAATTGGCAGCCATAGAAGTCAATTCTGTGCTTAGTGTGCCCGAAACAGGATAGAAATCAACTCTTGTGGGACGAACTTGATAGAAGACTTAGTGTCATTTCATCTAGGTCAACAAAATTTAAACAAATCAAGAGGCTAGTCCTAGATAGAATCCTGGATCCTCATCAACTTGTCTTTTATCATGAACTTCAAAGAGCCTGCCATAGATGGTTAGCTTATAGGAGAGCTTTTGTATCTTCAAAATTTTTAACTTTCGAGGAATATCTCAAAGACACAGTTGTGGTATGATAATTTCTATTTCATATAGAATCCCTATAAACTGATCTTATGATTAGAAGAATATGGAACAACATTCCTAGAGCTATGTTGTATCGTGAATATTGTCGTGAGAATTATTATTATCAATCAGAATCTGAAATACATGGTATTTCTATAGCCCTTTTCATTAAATTTTTGAAGGAAAACTTTCAATTTGAAGAAGAACACTTCATGACTCCTGAAGAACTTGAGCCCATTAATGACATTTATAAATTGTTTATAGAAAACTAGATTATTACTTTCAGTATTATTTCTTGCATTTATTGTGTTGTTTATCTTTACAATATTATTTCAAAAACTAAAAACTAAAAAACATAACAAAAACCAAAACATTTCATTTTAAATATTGTAGTAGGTATATAATTAATATATACCTCTTAAGCTTGTTGCATATATATATATATTTGCTGAAATCTAAAATTAAGCACAATGCCTAAACTTAGGAATGGTAAACAAACTGAAGGAGAAGAAGAATATTGGTTACAAGATAAAACTAGAGACCCAAATGTCCTTCCTGAAGATCCAATTTCGAAAGGAGAAACTCTAGATCAACCAGAAGATGACCTAGGTGAAGATAATGAACAAGAAGAAAGTGTTAAAGAGGATGGATCCTCATCCCCTAGAGTAGCTCTAGATGGAACTATTGCTTTTGACAACGTAGATCATTTTCAAAAATTTCTCAATGATAACATTGATGCTCTTAATGTGGTAGTTCATATTGATAAAGGGCAAATTAGTGACACTCAAGTAGCCATGGAACATGTGTTTGATGTGCGCACTAATCCCTTGTCTTTCATTGATCAAGAAAGTGATAAGGCTGGACCATCCAATACGGATATGGTCACTATGATTCAAAACATGTCAAAACAACAGGTTACCCAACCTCCTAAGGAACCTGTTATTCAACCTAAAATCATTCCCACACAAAAGAAAACTTCTTTCACTACTTTACTTCGCCAAACTATTGATCAATATTCTTCAAGTAAACAAAAACCTAAAACGAAGCCAAACACCAATTTTCAACAATCTGGAATACATCATAATACAACTTCAAAATTCCTTCATAATATCTTTCCTACCAACAATTTACACAATAGCAACATAGCATCTAATCTTCATGTCCCTCCATCATATGCTCACAAAACCCATATCAATGCCCTACCGAACGAATATGGTGGGCAAACTAGTAATCTGGAAGCCATGGTGAAACAGTTAGCTTTGCGTATGGACCAGATAGATCCTTATCATCCCTCGTAAAATTATCGAGAGATATGTAGTCAACCTTTGGACCCCATGGTTGTAGCACAACCATACCCTAAGAATTTTCCCATGCCCATCTTGCCTATATATAAAGGAACCGAAGATCCCATAGAGCATCTTCGCATGTTTAGGATAGCATGTCATGATATATCACATGATGATTTGCTATTACTAAAAATGTTCCCAAAAAGTTTAGGTGGAATGGCATTAGAGTGGTACTATCAATTGCCCACTCATTCCTTGAGAAAATTTGAAGAAACAATCTGAATCATTTGTCCATCAATTTAGTGCCTACATCGAGAGGCATGTAACCATTAAAGATTTATACAACTTAAAACAAGACAAGGATGAATGTTTTGCCGATTTCTTAGCTAGATGGAGGCAATTGATAGGAAAACTGCACTTTGTGCTACCTTATAGGGAAATTTTGGACATTTTTATCAATAATTTGCAAGAACAAATATCTTATGAGCTATCAACTGCTACTTTGACTACCTTTGATCAAGCTATAGATTTAGCTCAAAGAGTAGAAGATGCCCTCATTATGAGAGGCCAACTTAGGAAGAAGGATGATGAGAAAACCTCCATAAATCAATATAAAAACAAACAAGTTGTTGGTGACGAAGTCACTGACAGCATAAATATTGCTAATATCAATGCAACGAAGACAACAGAAAAATTTATATTGAAACCTCGTAATAAGCCTCCTCGAGAATTTACTATATTGAATCAACCATTATCAACTATTTTACCTCAATTACTCGAAAGAGGTTTGATCCAATTACCATCTATCCAGGAACCTGATCCAACTATACCCGGATACAGAGCTGACTTACACTGTGATTTCCATAGAGGACCTGGACACTCTACCAACGCTTGTAAAAAGTTGAAACATAAAATACAATATTTAATTGATAATAATGAAATGGAGGTGCAAGCCTTCCAACCTAAACAAAATTCTCCTAATAATGCTCAAAATACCATTCCCCAAAATCAAAATCAAAATGCTAATCAATCATTAGACATATTTCAACACCCTTTACCAAGACATGGTAAAGAGGTGGCCAATCAAATCGAACATCATAATGTTCCTCCTCCTACCCGATATGTAGGAACTATTAGTGGACATTTACTTAATCCAGATCCTCAAATATTTGACACAACCTTATCCCTGGTTATGACTAGGCCCCTACATAATATTCCAACTCCTGATTCTAGTGATGTAGAATCAGATACTGAAAGTGAACTAGATATTACTTCAAACCAATCGAATAGTTCTAAAAATGAATCAGATCCTATTCAACCCATCACATATGCTATGGTTCCAGAAGAACCATTTTCTAGAAGAGTTACTACTCGACCTTCTTCTAATCAATTCCTCCCTGATGAACAAGCCATAAATGCTCAACCAAGACCAGTTCAGTATCCAATATAACATTGTAGGTACCATTGGAGTCGTTACCCGACAACAGGCTCAAAATTCTCAACAAGAACCAAATCAAAATGATGGATCAACTCCATTCGTTTTGAAAAATCCTAATAAAGGAAATCATGTTTCCCATTTTTAACCTAAACCCCCTTACAATATTAATGAGCAATTATCCAATACTACAGCCAGAATTTCCCTTTTGGATTTATTAAGATCCTCTCCCACACATAGGGATGAGTTGATGCTTACATTAAGCCAAATGATGGTACCTCAAAACATTCAACCTGAAGCCATGGCCAATACTATCATCATTCGAGAGGTTGATTGTATTGACTTTTAGGATAAAGATATCCCACAACACAGTTTACATAAGGATAATCCCTTATACATTACTGCTCTAATTGGAGATGTAGCTATGAAACGAGTCTTGATTGATAATGGCTCATCTCTAAACATTTGCACTTTTGACTTCTACCAAATATATGGCTTTAGAAGTGATGAAATGAAGAAAACTGACATGATTATCAAAGCTTTTAATGACGAAACACAAGAAACGTGTGGATTTATCACTATCCCATTGCAAGTTGGTCCTCAAACTCAAGATACCACTATGTTTATTGTACATTGCCCCGCATCGTACAATATACTCTTGGGTCATCCTTGGATCAATGCAATGCGGGCTATCCCATCAACTTTACACCAATGTGTTAAATTTGAATTTAAAAATCAGTTGGTCACTATCCATGGTGACCCTAGACCCTTTGATATGTGTGCTTTGGCAGAACTTGTTGGAGTGCAATTTTGCCCTGCTCTGTCATCCACACATCCTAATTCTTATTTTTCATCTAAAACTATGAAACACACACCCATAACTTCACCTATTTCCCCTCCATTAATTTCATCCTCCTATGTAGATCAACAATCTTCTAAACAAATTATTCTAGAACCTCAAAAAGATCTTAAATCTACAACTAATCCTTCATGTTCTATCCCTATAATTTCAAAACCTATAGACACATCTATCATACCTTCCACATCTAAAGATATAGGGAATGATCCTTCTACATCTTATGCTCTTTCTGATGAACTTTTACCAGATTTATCCACAACCTTAATATCAGAAAAAACAAATGCTTTCATGCAAGATTCAATTCTTTTAAATAACTTACCACCATCTCCTCGTACTTTGGGCCTCCCACAACCTATGGGAAGTACTTACCAAGTCGGGAGTTGTGCCTTCATTTATAAAGGATATGACTGGGGAAGAATCCCTCGAAACATTAAAACCCATCATGAGGGATATGCTCGGTGTTATTTTACCAATGAATATATTAAAGCTAAACCCATAATGCTTAAAATGGGATATAAAGGGAAAGGTTTGGGACCTTTCCAAAATGACATGAAAGAACCTTTCAAGGTAGAACCGTGGCCTTCCCACTGTGGTGTGGGCCTATTTCCTAGTAAGGGTCAACCCTTTCCTTTTGAAGATGACGATAACCTCATATGTTATCAAGATTATTTGGATAGGCATGATTAATTGCCTCTAAAAAATCAGTCATTTACATGTAACATGCTATCCATAGCTTACCCTGAAATGATTGCTGACCCCGATGAAGAGTTGGAAGGAGATATATTCCACGACATCTCTGTTGAAGAGATGTTACACAATGGATTTTATTTTGATGGTTCTATACCAACTATAGCCCAGATTGAGACCACTAATCCTCAATATGAATTATTCAAATTAACCTTACAAGAATTACAAGAATTGGGCGTTTCACCTGCCCCACCTAATTTTGAAAGAGATCTACACATGGAGGTAGAAAATGTCATTAAAATTAACATTGGAACTGAGGATAATTCTCACATAATCAATATTGGATCAGAATTAAGTCAAGAAAAACAAAAACAATACATTGCATTCCTTAAAGAGTATGAAGATATCTTCACTTGGACATATGAAGATATGCCAGGTCTAGACCCTTCTGTAGTCATGCATCATCTAGTGGTCCATCCGGATGCTAAACCTGTTAAACAAAAACTTAGAAAAATGCATCCCAAAGTGTCTCTGCTAGTCAAAGGGGAGTTAGAAAAACTCCTGAATGTTGTTTTTATACAAGCTATTGATTATGCTTGAATGGATCTCAAATGTAGTTCCAGTCACTAAGAAAGAAGCTACCAAAGTTAGGGTTTGCACAGATTTTAGAGATATTAACGTTGCATGCCCTAAAGATGATTTTCCTCTTCCAAACATGGATCAAATCATTGACTTTACTGTCGAGAGTGGGATGATGTCCTTAATGGATGGATTCTCTGGTTATAATCAGATCAGGATAGTTCCTGAAGATCAGGTTAAAATAGCCTTTATTACCCCCTGGGGTACTTTTTGTTGGAAAGTGATGCCATTTGGCTTAAAGAACGCAGGTGCAACCTATCAACGAGCTATGACATATATTTTTCATGATATGATGCATGATATCCTACATGATTATGTAGATGATATTATAGCCCGCTCTATTAATGAAAATCATTTAGATGATTTGAGAAAAGTTTTTAATCAATTACGAGAATATCTTATTCGATTAAATCCAACAAAATGCATATTCGAAGTTAAGTCCAATAAACTCTTAGGGGTTTTAGTTTCTTTACATGGTATCAAAATCGACCCTCTCAAGATTGTGACTATCATTGATATGCCCGCACCTACTAATATATCTGAGTTACAAAGTTTACAAGGTAAGCTTCAAGCCATCCGTCACTTCATCGATAAGCTGGCGGACAAAATTGGTCCCTTTCTTAAACTCCTTAAGAAGGATGTCCCTTTTAATTGGGATGCCGAATGTAGAGAAGATTTTGAACTTCTCAAACAATACCTCCTCAATCCACCTGTGCTTTCACCGCCTAAACTTGATCGCCCATTTCTCCTATATATTTTAGCTTCAGATTCTACCTTAGGAGCTATGTTAGCTCAGCTTGATGATGAGAAGAGAGAACGGGCTAATTATTATATTATCAAAACCTTCATCAGTTATGAAACCCGTTATACAACATTAGAAAAACAATGTCTAGCAGTCATGTTTGCTACGCAAAAATTACAACACTATATGCTTAGTCAGAAAGCTTGTCATTGCCAAATATGATCCCTTGAGGTATCTCATGAGTCGACCTTATTTATCAGGTTGCACAGCCAAGTGGGTTCTTGCTCTAAGTGAGTTTGATCTCACATTCATAGGACAAAAGTCTGTTAAGGGTCAAATCATAGCAGATCAATTAGCTGCTGCACCCTTAGAGTCTACCCATCCCCTCATCATTGAGTTTCCTGATGAATGCCTTCAATTAGAGGCAGACCATATTGAACAATGGTCCTTATACTTTGATGGAGCCCGATGCATGAGTGGGGCTGGTGCGGGTATTATTTTAATATCCTCGCAAAAACATCTTATTCCTCTGTCCTTCAAATTAACATTTGATTGCACCAATAATACTGCTGAATATGAAGCTCTAATCATTGGATTACGAGCTGCCTTGGCGCTAAAAATTAAACATCTATTAGTTTTTGGTGATTCTCAAAAATTTATAAACCAAATTAATGAAGTTTATCAGACTAAAGATGATAAACTACACCCATATAAGGCCTATGTCTTACAATTAATGTCTCTATTTGATCAAGTTACCTTGGAAGCTATTCCTCAAACTTGCAACCATGCAGCTGATGCTATGGCCATGGCTACATCTCTCCTGCCCTTGGAGTTAGATGACGAGTATGCCACCATCATTATTCGTTGACTCCAGGAACCTACTTCAAATAAGTCTTGCTTAGAACCTTTGGATGTGTTTCTAATCAATGAAACTATTCTTGAACCTTGGTATATAGATATGTTTGATTTTCTCCAAAATGGGACTTTCCCTACCAATTCTAATAGAAACCAGCGTCGGTTATTACATAGACGAGCAAGTCAATTTGTAATAATTGGCAATACTTTATATAGGAGATATTTTGAAGGTATCCTATTAAGATGTTTGAATTTAGAAGAATCTAAATCAGCCTTGAGTGAATCCCATGATGGATCTTGTGGAGGACACTTCAGTGGTAGTGTCATTGCTAAAAAGCTCCTTAGGATAGGATACTTTTGGCCTACCATGGAGAAGGATGCACATGATTATGTGCGCCATTGCGACAATTTCTTGAAACATGCTGACCTTGTCCATGCGCCTGCACAAGAGTTGCAGGCTATTTCATCTCCTTGGACCTTTTCAAAATGGGGCTTAGACATTATTGGCAAAATTAATCTTGTGTCATCTGATGGACACAAATTCATCATAACCGCCACTGAGTATTTCACGAAGTGGGTTGAAGCTATCCCTTTAGCTTCCTGCACTGGCACCCAAGTTTCTAAATTTATTTTTAATCAAATCATTTGCAGGTTCAGAATTCCTGCAAATCTCATCTCTGAAAATGGAACTTTTTTCAAAAATAAAGATGTTAAAAAATTATGCCAAAAATATAAGATTCAACATCGCTGGTCCACTCCCTATTATCCTCGGGGTAATGGTCAAGCGGAAGCATCTAACAAAACCTTAATCAAAATTCTCAAAATATTGGTCAATAAAACTGGTCGTGACTGGCACATTCAGTTATATCCAGCCTTATGGGCCTATCGAACTAGTGTTCGAACCCCCACTGGAACTTCACCTTTTGTTTTGGTTTATGGTGTTGAAGCCACTTTTACATTTGAATTAGAAGTTCCTTCTTTGGCTCTGCTACTTCAAGATACCGAAGTAGGAGATGAATATCGAGCTGGCAGACTCAGTCAGTTGGAACTCCTAGATGAAAAATGCATCAATTCTTTGGAGCATCTCCATGCCTACCAAAACAAGCTTAAAATATCATATGCTAAAAAAGTTTGTCATCGATCCTTTGGGATCGGTGACCTTGTTTTAAAAGAAAATAAAAAAAAATACAAATGCAACTAAGGACCTTAAAGGTAAGTTTGAGCCCAACTGGCTTGGACCATATATTATCACTGCTAAATTTGAATCAGGAGTATACAAATTATCTACCTTAGATGGTAAAGAACTTAAAGAACCCATGAATATTTTGCATCTTAAACGTTACTATGTATAAATTTGGTCATTTCATCCTTGTATATATATTTTTAAAATATTTCAAAATCACTATTTTGTATTTCTTTCAATTTATAAATTCAAAAACACCAAAACATTCATAATCATCAAAATTTTCAAAACTATTTGTTATATTTATTTATGGCACTTGTTAATTCTTTCAAAAAAATATAAAAATCAAAACAGCAATATTCTTGACTCTTTTGAAACCAAAACAATATAAAGAATAAAGAGAGAGTCAACATTCTCAAAGCTTCTAAAAAAAAGTATTTATATATATCTTCTTACAAATGTTGCAGTTATATGTTTCAAATTATTTTGGATAAATTAGCATTTATTTGGAATCCCTCACTTTCACACTCACAAAATAAATATCTTGATTTTATCTGGCATGATTACTAATCTTCCTTATATCAAAGTCCACAAAATTCAATTAAATAAAGTTTGAGCACAGAGAATTGATCTTGTTATTTACTTAAACCAAGCACATATTTTCACAATAAAATGATTATATTTGTAATTTCCATGCTTTGCTACATAGTAGAAGTGGTTTCTTGAGCGAAAAGTTTCCCCTGCTATCCTATCATGCACATGGTCTAGAATCTTTGAGAATTGGCAAAAAGACAAGCTCACCCCTACCCAGAATAAAAATCCCTTGCTCTACAGCTAATCTGAGCAAGTATCCATAGTATAGAACAAAAAGCAAAGTTCAAGAAAAAGAGAAAAAGAAAAATGTTATTTTATATCATTACAACAATATTTCAAGCATTATCCCAATTATCAAGCAAAAATACAAAGAGAAAAAGGAAAAGCAAAAAGAAAAAGAAAAGAAAAAGAAAGCAAAAGAAAAAGCAATAAAATCCCTTTCCCTACCCCTTTGAAAAGAAAAGAAGGGTTGATGAGCTTGAATCCCTAGAATTCTCAATTAATTGAAAATTGTGAGGTAAGCCCCATAACAGGTGGTTTGTGCCCAACCTGCTTGGCCTTGGGTAACTCCTAGCATGGCGATATGTCTGTCACATTAGCGACCTTCTTTTATACAGACCTATGTTTTCTTATGGATTAGCTAGCTCTTGATAATCCGACTTACATAGTAGTCTAGTATGGTTATATGCATCTACATCATGGTTAATGAACACTCATTTGGTTTATTCAAATCACTTGTATCATAGTACCTTGCTCAACCTGGTAAATGAACAATGCAATTGCACACACATTTGTATTTGAGAGATTTTGTGTCTCATTATGATAAATCAAGATTGGAAATGAATTCACATATGCACATGGGATTCCTTATAAATCTAAATTTTGTCTTAAAGATACTTTGAAATATTTTTTGCAAATTGTTTGGAATAATTCATTTTCTTCTTCCAAGTACAGTTGTTTCGACAACTATATACATAATAGAAAAACATCAAAATTTCTTTCAAAACCATACAATCAAAACACATATATATATTATTGACTTTCGCGATGATGGTATAGTTCCACAACCAAAATTGGAATTTTATGCCTAGCGCAAGTCCTCATCTTCATATTTTCTATTTATTAAAAATCAACCATGCAATAAAACTATCTCTTTTTGGATTTCGCGATGATGGTATAAGTCTATACCTACATATTCTATGCCTAGCGCAAACCATTATAACAATTTTTATTCCCCATTTATTTAAAATCATGAAAACCATATGACTTAAATCATTTTGTTATACAATTATGCTTTACAAACAAACAAACACATTTTCATTATTTCATGTCATTATGTCAACCTTCAATTTTGCAATGATGGTATAATTCCTAGGGAATTATCCAAAAATTTTATCACACTTAGGAATTTATGCCTAGCAAAAATCATTTTAACATTATTTTATGCATACTATTTTTATGAAAATCTGAAAACAAACCATCATCATCATCATTTGCACCATTGCACCAAAGTATTAAGACAGTCTCTTAAGCACTCTTTTAATTTTAACAATATTTCTGTATTGGGATCAGCTTGACGACCGAGTGAGCGGCGACTCCATGAAATGGTTTATAATAGTGACAATGTCCTTTGAAATTATTGTTAGAAGTCTCTTTTTCTCTTTTATCACATTACATCACAAACAACCAATTTGTTATATCCGATTATTTCATTTAAAATCTTATAGCATGACATCAAAATTATAATATTTCCAATGACATAATTACATGAATCCTCAATCCAATCATCAAATCAATCAATCAAAAACATTTAAAAGCATCATAAAAATACATAAGACACAATTCCTATAATCACAAAATATCTCATCTCACATATATATCAACAATATATACATCATCTCAAAATTGGATTGGTATGCCATAATCTGTACCTTGGCATACTCAATCCTCTATCAAAAACTAATAAATGCTATCTATCAATCTGTACAATGTCGTGCAGTAGTCTAGCCTCAAGAGCCCCTTGAGCTCTCAGCCTCATCTCCTCCCCCGCCCTGAGGTTGACGAGGTGGTCCCATCATAGTATGAGTGGTACTGCGAGTCCTAGTCATTGATCGGGATGAAGTCCTCAATGACCTGATCCTGATCGGATCTGTGATGTTAGCCGATAGTGGTAGTCTATCCTCCTCCAGCACCATATGATAGTATAGTGTCTAGTAAAAAGTGATTTGGGCAATAGCCCGTGTCAGCTTCCCAGTGCTCGCCCCTCTGCCCTGTGCCCTGAGGCGTGCAATCTCATCCCTGAGCTGTGTTACCTTAGTTCGATGTCGTGCAGCCTCCTCTTGTAGGGTCTGCACCTGTGCCTGGAGACGGATCATATTTGCTCAAAGAGTCGCTATCTCGCTGCTCTCCCTAGTGTCAACACCCTTGCCCTTATTAGGCGATGGTGGCCTCTCTATCTATGGAGAAGGGGGTCTCTCCTCCCTCCTCTCTCGCTGTCGTAGCCTCTCCTATGCCTGTGGCCTCCTCAGCTCTCTCCTGCCATGACCCTGGGCTGCCTCCATAGCCACCTGGCACCGCCTCCCCGATGCACAACTATATGTATCAGACCCTGAGCCCTCATCATCCTAGGAGGGCGGATGCCTACGTACCAGGCATTGTAGCCATCGGCTACTCCTACGCCGTCCCCATCCACTAGATGAATGGGGGCACCGTCTGAGTCCTGACTCCAGAAGCGCTACATGTCTAGAGCCCCGCTGACTATAGTGTTATCTCGTACATTCCAAGAAAACTCATAATCCCTGAGAGATGGGATCCCCTGCTATAGACCGAACTATCACAAAACTCGGTCATAGTGATGGAGCTCCACCTCTCCCCTCTCCATCCACAACTAGCAAACTCGCCTGACACGAGCTAACTCCTGTTCATCCTCGACCCACCTTGGGTGCTCTTGCCATAACCTCTAGGTGATCTGGTCTGGGAAAAGGTCATCTAGTAGTCTCCGGGACATCGATAGGTCAATCAACCGCTGTGACCCTCTTCGGAGCCACTAGTAGAAAACTTGGGGCCTTTCCCCATCAATCCCTGTCAAAGGAAGCCCTATCGGCCTCCGCACTGCAATGTGCTCCCAGCATCAAACTTGTAGGAGCGATGTCATAACTAGACATTGGCCACCCTTGTACACGACCCCATGCAGGATCCTGTACAACCGACACAGTACAAAATTGCCCCAAGAAAATCTATAGCCATGGTCTCGCATATCATAGATCACATCTGCTAGCATCCATGGTACCCTACACCGGCTTTAGTGGCACAACAGAATTCCACCGACTACTCTAGAAAAAACCTGTGTGAGTCTCGATGTCCCAGGCATCTAACATAGTGCCTCGATGTTCACTCTGCCCTTCTCTAGGGTGAAGCTCGGGTCACCACACAACCGCCCCATCATGTGGCCCTGATTTGCCATAGGAGTGATCAACTGTCCTTGTATGGGGATTCTTAGAATCCTCCATACATCGTCCAAAGTGGGAGTCATCTCCCCTATGGGTAGCTGGAAACAGAAAGAACCCGGATACCACCTCTCTGCTAGGGCTATCAGTAGCCCCATGTCTGTAGACACTTGTGGCATTTCTACCACATGTAGTAAGTCGGCCTGTGCCAGTTGATCCCGCTCTGCCTATGTTAGAGTGGCCAAGTCATCTCTCAAACCTCCATATTTCCACTCCCTACTCTTTAGCAATCCCATCTACAACATAAAACAACAACACAATAAAAAATCATTAATAACAATCATTAATAACACTCATTAATTAAAAATGCAAGTTAAAATAAGTTCAATTTTATACAACTGATGATATCGTCCACTATTGGATGATATCGTCCCCAATTTGAGCAGAATCGTCTTCAATTTCGCAAGCCGAAATCGTCCCTAATTTTATGAAATCGTCCCCCTTTCATTGATTTCGCCCTTAGACGAAATTAGCGAAATTGAGACGATTTCATCGAAATCGGGACAATTTTGTCCCGACGATGTCGAAGGCCCAAAAATGGCCGCGATGCTCAAAAATTCATTTAAAATTCATCTAAAAAGCATGTAAATTCAAATTCAAACAATTCTAAGCTAAGTCTAGACTCTTACCCGTAGCCCGCGCTGGACCTCTGTCGATCTGTGCATCGTCTCCACCATTTTTTTTCTTGTAGAGCTCTAAAAACTAGAAAAATGAACAGTAAAAATGAATTAGGGTTTTACCCTATTTTTTTAAATTTTATTCAAAAATAATTAAAAACAATTTTGCTTTTTCGCATTTTTACCTCAAACGTTCGATTTGGGTAAAAACACGGAGGGGGCACCATAGTAAGCTATCGTATGATTCGACCAAGAATCGTCGCCTAAAAATGAGAATATTTTTTTGCTTTCTCGTAGATCGAGAGGAACTCATCTTTAACGCATTTTCTTCGAAAAATTTGCTAAAGAGGGGGCAAAATGTAGCACCCTAAAATTGACGTAGTAAAATCTTAATAATTACATTTACTTTAGTAAATAATTCAAATTCAAATTTTAACCTCCCAAACCACCCGTTAACCACCGTGTAATCCGTTTCCCCCTTTCCCATGCCATTTTTAGAGGTTGTTTTGACCGTTTGACGATGTCGTCACCAATCAGACAATATCGCCCCAGATCTGATGATTTTGTCTGGGCTAGGACGTCCAGACGATCTTATCCCTAAACTGATTTTGCACAATTAGCTTCTATTCCAACGGGTCTCTAATTCAGGCAGAAGTGTGTCTATGCCATTAGAGACCCTCCCTCATTGGATATCTCCCAAATAGGGATGATCTCCAACCTCCTAACCTCCCTCCTAAGCCTATTTAATCCTAAGCCCTTCCCTTAGCACCCCCCTAGCTGAAATTCTTTGTAACTTGACTTCACACACATTAAAACATCCTAAATTTCTATTTTCATTAGTTCTATACAATTTTTTGTTGCAGGTACCTTAGCATTTTTCAGCCGGAGCAAGCTTACATCGTCGCAGACGATCTTGTTCAGATCGAAGGCGATCCTGTCGAATCAGAGACGATTTCGTACCAATGCAAGACGATCTTGACGACAGTCAACATTGAGGCAATCAGTGCCTAAAATTTGCATTTCTTCATCTTTCAATCTGCTATTTTGTGTTGTAATTAGCTAGTTTATTCAATATTTTATGCTATTCTACATTTTGGAGTTCACCCATATAGCTTTAAATGCATAATTAAGTCATAATTATTATGAAATTAGCATAATGCATTCATGTTTCTATTTTCAAGTTTCAGTTTGATATTGCTACTGTCAATTTATACTGTTTCCCTCTATTAGAATAGTTGCATTTTCTGTATTTTGCTTCTATTTCTCTATTTGCAGGTCTCTGATGAATTCATCTGATGAATTCATCAGATCTCAGACGATCTTGTCTGATCTCAGATGATCCTGTCAAATAAGAGGCGATCCTGACTGCTTCAAGAATTAGAATCTTCATCAGACATCCGGATCAGGTATTTTCTTTTAACATTCTTTAATTTCTCTATTTTCTGTCTTAATCCTATTTTCTCTATTCATTTAATTTGCATCTTCATATAGAATAGCTTAGACGCATTTTGGCCAAACCTAGGACTTGAATGCTTAAGGCTAAAATGAACACATAAAACACATTCCCAACCTAGGCGTGGAAACTGCCATTGAATGTTTCTTGGTGAACCCACCATCCGTCAAAAAATCACCAATATACACCTCCCTCGAGAGGCGGGACCTTTGCAAGGCCTCTCAGTCCGAGGTACCATGCCATCCTTTTCACATCCCCCTTCCAAGCATGGATCCTATAGCCTGAAGGAAAGGGTGTGAAAAATTTGGAGCGATACACATTCATTGCTCATATGATGGTTTAACTATTGTATTTGCTACTTGAACATTGAATTTTTTTTGTCCTCTTCATCAGCTACTTATATAATGGTCTTCACATTGACTGCTCAAATGTTGGTCTACTGTAACATAAAATGGTTCTATAACTTCTTCCATTTAATCTCCTCTCTTCCTCCAATGCTCAATATTCAACCATAACACTCTATCTTCCCTTGGATTTGTGATGGCTCTTCTAATAAATGTGATGGCTCCTCCTAATGATTTCTAGATGGCATCTCTTCCTTAACTATTATTTATTTGTCCTTCTTATCTTATTTTTCTTTTGACTCCATAGCCCAATGGATAAATATATTAAAAGCTCACAAGCTGATATAGCAAGTACACCTTGGCTTGTATGGTAAAGATACACATCAGGCTAAAATATTCCAAAGTAAATAAAGAACCCTGATGGAAATTATTCTATAAAATACCTTATGGTCAAAGAGCTATTGGGATCCAAATTGACATCAAGAAAAAATTGATACTATGACTATCTATCTTCCAGCTTTCTGGTTAGGCTTACACCCACTAATCACAGCTCAATACTCAACATTGGATGGACTAAATATTACTCTAATCCAACCTCTAGAGTAGGCTAGTTCCTTGTCAACTAATAGGGTGTTGAATCAATTAATATTAGTAATTGTTTAAGAGATAGAGATAGAAAAGGGTTTAGGATTAAGGAATTATAACTGAAACAATGGTCGAATAGAGCTAACATCATAGGCATCCATAGGGAAAACCTTTTAATAAATAATTTCTAGTGTCCCACACTCAAGATTAATAGCACCCAAAAAATAGAATAATCTTCATAAAGAAACATAAAACAGAGACATACTCCAAGAAGCTATTTCAACATCCACAATACTAATAATCCAATTTAGTAGAATAAGATTAATATCTATATTTAACAAAAAATGAACTTCTTGCGAGCATAGATTTAATTATGAAAAGGTTTCAATTGCTCTAAAGCTAGTAATTCAATAGTAGAGTAAACTAACCATAGCAACATTAGCAAAAAAGTAATTCACAACTTGAACCTCTCAAAAGAAATATCGAAGACACCAATTTTTGAGTAAAAAATCCAAGTAATGCTCCTTCTATTTATTTACAAAAGATGTTACACAGTAGGGCAAGCAAACACTCTATATTTGACCCTAAAAATTGAGGTTTTGACCTCTATTAATAGTTTTACAATGAAATAAGATGGAACGTTACAAGGAGAAAACCATACCAAATCGATAAAATGCTGAGGTGGCATCATTTTATTCACCTTTCAAGCCTAAAAAATTTGTGTGATGTCGTACACCATAGCAGCTCAGCTCTGTAACTTGCTCACTTTGCAATGGTAGGTAGGATCTAAGATATTAGATTCTAGATATAATTCATCTATATTTCTTAGAGACTTCATTTGGTCATAGATCTGTAACTGCCCAAGTTCTTGGTTCTTGGATCCATGAATGCTTCACCTACTTGATTGAATCAACTAGTTCTTATTTGCAAAGACTTCACTTTTGTATACCTGAGAAAGTGTTAGCATAATCTTGATCATTGATTCACTCATGAATATCTACAATTAAATATTAGTAATGCTTGGAGATGAGCGACGTAGAACATGTCATTGGGACACTCTTTCAAAAGGCTTGTCACTTGAATTGACCATTTTGACCAGTGGCATGGAGCACATTAAAAAATACACTGCACTCTGAGCAGAATATAACATATCACCAGGTTGCCCCCTTTAATTCTTAAAACTATTTAACTTGCTTTCACGTTTGCATCGTAGAACACTTTATTGATAGCTCACTCATTGAAATTTGCTCCTTTGAATCTTGACCAAAGTTGATCATAGAATAGAGCCTTGTTCTACGCTACTCAAGAAATAATGTAAAATAACATTTCATGAGATATTGTGCTACATCATTACCTTGTGCTTCTTTCGAGCATCTTTGACCTCTTTGACCAGCGATGTAGAACATGTGTTTTGATATTCTCTAAAATGAATGTGAACCTTAATGGCATAGAAAACATAAAAAATTTAATCGTTATATTGCGTGGGCTAGGTTAATGTGCGTTGGGCCACTAATAAAATAATGATAACATCAACTTTGACCATATTTGATAGCATTGTGGAACATGTTGCATTGTGTCACTAAAAAAGATACTAAGTGTTGAGCGGCTAAGAACATGTCTTCTTACCTTAGCAAACATGTCATGTTCTACTCTACTGAAGTGATTGCAATGCAATTTTGGCTACTCTGCCAGCAGTTTGGAACGTCCTACACTATGTCGCTAGAAAATAAACTGTTTTGAGCTGTTGGGAACATCTTCATGCCTTAGAAAATATTTTTCAAAATTTTTATAAGGATGTGGCCATTTTGGGCCTACATTCTAGTGCCTCCCAGGTGGATTTACTCACAAAGTCAACAAAATTAGAAAAAATTAGGTCCACAAGCAATGATTCATAGAATGATTTCTATATGACCATCACCCTCTAAAATGTTTGTGAAGTCATTAAGAGGATAATGGTTCACATGGAGATCATACTAGAAACAATGATATTCACCACTTCTTCCGACTGAAAACTGCTCTATATCAAGAAAAATAGAGCTATGCTTCCTCTTATAAGCCCAACTGAAATGATCCAAATATCTTCATGGAATTCTTTAATATTTTTTAATTGTTTTCTAACAATTTCAGAACTTGTTAGGACCCTCCTAATGTAACTCTTAATCATATTATATATTATATTGTATTATAAAGGGACACATCCCTTCACCATTCACACCTTTTAGATAGATGTAAAGAGGACAAGGAGGATGCTCCAAATATCATCCAAGAACATTAATTTATCATATTATGGGTTTCTGCCTTTCAATACAAACTGTGATTCTATTAAAAAAATGATTCTTTTCTGTATTCAATTCATATTTCAAGTTGCAGGTTCATAACAACTGGATTAGAGCTAAAAAGACGTAAAAATTTGTTCCCACCCCGCTTTAGTTATTGACAGGCCATTACTCAGCAATGTTTTCTTTTCAGCACACATTCTAACCATTACTGATGGAACTATTACAAAATAGGCCATAGTCACCAGCAAAGGTAGCATACAAAATTTTTTAGACAACATCACACATTACTAAAGTTAGAAAACCCCAATAACGAGTACAGGCAAGGAAAATATCATTCAATGTGAACAAAGAGCAGCAAGTACGCAAAATTAAACACGGCAGAGACAGATAATTTTTTTTATAAAACTAATTTATGCATATTCAAATCACTTATAAACCAACCACACCCTAAATGGCTAAGGGAAGATGATCTCAAGACACAACGAAGGAGATTGTGAAGGAGGGTTCAAAAGAAATTATGAAATAACTCTCGTAGTTTTCCAAGGAAATGAGAGACATGATGCAAGGAATGGCATTTTGGAAGGACAATTTAGAAGATAAAATCGTTACCAAAATAGCAGACCTAACCATAAACATCACCAAATCAAATACAAATATATCCACTAAATTGTATGCTACAACCCATTTCATGGACTTAGTACAACAAAATTTGATGCTCATGCAAAACGGACAATAGAATACTATGCCACCACAACAAATATTAATAGGGGGACCACATACATCAATCCTTCCCCGTACCACAAAAATAGATTTTCTAAAATTTGATGGAGGCGACCCCACAAATTGGATATATAGGGCAGACCAATATTTTTCCTTATATCAAATTCTAGAGATTCATAAAGTTTGTATCACATCATTTCACTTGGAAAAAAGTGCTACCTAGTGGTATCAATGGTATGAGAAAACAAGGGTCCGCCCACATGGACCGAATTCACAAAAAACTTAATGTTGCAATTTGGCCCTACTAAATTTGAAGACTTCACAGGAGCCCTCACTAAACTATGGTAAACCTCCACCGTAAGGGAATACCAAGCACAATTTGAGAAATTGGCAAACCTTACAACAAGACTAGATGCATCATTCTTCCAAATTTGTTTCATTAGTGGCCTAAAAGAAGACATTAGAATAGATGTACAAATATAAAATACTATCAATATGATGCATGCAGTGGCATTAGCACAAATGATAGAAGAGAAGAATAATAACAAAAGGTGAATAGAAATAGTTTTTTAAGGAAAAATGCCAAATACCTACACTAGCTAAAAACTGAATAAGGTCATGCCAATTAAACAAATTAGCCAAGAAGAGCTAAAAGAAAGACGAGAAAAGGGCCTATGTTTCCACTGTGACGAAAATTTTACCCCCAACCACAAATACATATCACCAAAATTATATATTTTGGACATTGTTGATTGCACTCCCAAAGAGGAGGATGACATATAAGTGGAAGTAATAACTGAGGTTGCAGAAGAAAACCAAGAAGATAAAATAGAAATATCCTTTAACACATTAGCAGGATACTCAATTCCACAAAAAATGAAGGTAAAATGGTATTTTAAGAAACAAAACCCTATTGTGCTCGTAGACTCTGGTAGCACTCACAATTTTATAGACCCCAGTTTGGCCAAACAAGCTAATTTCTTTATATATCCCTGCAATAACTTCGAAGTCATGATTGGCAATGGAGGAAAAATTGCATGTAAAGGCAAATGCAGGAATATCAAACTCACGATGGGGGAATATAATGTGAAAGCAGATATGTATGTACTACCATTAGGATGATGTGATATTGTTTTGGGAGTACAATGGCTATGAACACCTAGTAAAATTCAATGGGACTTTGAAGAGTTATGGATGCAATTTATACAAAAAAACCAAACATACACAATTTAAGGTTTAAAAATAGGTCCCACACAAATCATAAGTTCCCATAGAATGAAAAATATTCTTTGAAAAGGAGGAAGAGGCATGGTTTCCCAACTATTTTCCTTGAAAAACACCACCAAAGAGCAACCAGAGGCACCCAAATTAATAGAACTCCTAGGGAAACATGATAAAATATTCAAAGAACCAGAGGGATTACCTTCACAACGAAGCCATGATCATGTTATTCAATTACTTCTAGGACACCAACCTCCAAATATTAGACCTTATCGATATCCATACTTATAAAATACGAAAATAGAAAAATTAGTACAATACCTACTAAGGGCAGGGGTCATTCGACCTAGTCGAAGTCCCTACTCTTTGTCCGTCATACTAGTAAGAATAAATGATGGATCATGGCACCTATGCGTGGATTTTCATGCTCTCAACAAAATAAAAATTAAAGACAAATTTCCTATTGCAGTCATTGATGAACTACTCGATGAACTAAATGGAGCCGCATATTTTTCTAAACTCAATTTACAATCAGGTTACCACCAAATTTGAATTAAGGAAAGCGATATACCCAAAACTGCTTTTTGCACCCATGAGAAACATTATAAATTCTTGGTGATGCATTTTGGCCTCACCAACTCTCCATCCACATTTCAAAGTCTTATGAATAAGGTATTTTCTCCCTTCCTTCAAAAATTTATTTTAGTTTTCTATGATGATATTTTGATTTACAGCAAGACATGGGAAGAGCACTTAACACATATAGCGCAAGCACTCAAAATCTTGGAAGAAAATCAATTATACGCAAAGAGATCAAAGTGTTCCTTTGGGAAGCAAGAAATTGAATATATTGGACATATTTTCTCCAAGGAAGGAGTTAAAGTAAACCCCCGAAAAATTGAAGATGTGGAAAATTGGAAAATTCCAAAAAATCTAAAAGGGTTGCATGGGTTCTTAGGATTAACAGGCTATTATCGCAAATTTGTTAAATATTATGGGAAAATAGTAGCATCCTTAATAATCCTACTTAAAAATAATGCCTTCATATGGTCTCCAAAAGTGAATGAAGCTTTCATGACTTTGAAAAATGCCATTTGTACCATCCACGTCCTAGCTATGCGAAGATTTTTCCCAACCATTAATTATTGAAAGTGACACTTCCGAATTGGGAATGGGAGTGGTGCTCATGCAAAATGAGAAGCCCTTAGCCTTTACTAGTAAAGAATTTTCTAAAAAAAATTAGCATGTTCCACTTATGAAAAAGAAATGTTAGCTATGGTCCATGCTATCCAACATTGGAGACCATACCTTATTGGAAAACATTTCATTATCCACACCGACCACCATAGCCTAAAATACCTTCTTGAACAATGGATAACCACTCCAGAATAACAAAAGTGGGTAACAAAAATATTAGGCTATGATTATGAAATCTTCTACAAAAAAAGGAAAGATAACATGGTTGCGGATGCACTTTCCAGAAAGTTTGAATAAACTTCACAATTACATGCTTTTTCCTACCCCATCCCTACATGGATTGAAAAAGTCAAGGATGAATGGTATGCGGACCATACTATACACACCATAATTCAATAGCTACAAAAAAATCCCATGAGTAAACCCCACTACTCTTGGCAAGGTAACATGCTCTGTTACAAAGAACATCTGGTCCTCTCACCTACATCGGTTTATCGTCCAAATCTTCTACATGAGCTACATGCTACACCTACTGCAGGCCACTCTGGATTCCTAAAAACCTACAAAAGAGTGACTAAATAATTTTATTGGCGAGGGATGAAAAATGATATCAATAATTTTGTCAATGAATATGAAACATGCCAAAGAAATAAAAGTGAAATAGGGGCAACACCGGGCCTTCTTCAACATCTACCCATACCAACCAGGACATGGGAGAATATTTCAATGGATTTCATTGAAGGTCTTCCAAAATCCATAGGAAAATAATGATCCTAGTGGTGGTAGATCGTTTATCTAAATACACCCATTTTTTTCCAGTAGCTCACCCCTATACTGCTAGTACTATTGCTCAAATCTTCCTTGACAATATTTTTAAATTACATGGCATACCTTCTACTATCGTTAGTGATCGTGATCCCACTTTCATTAGTAATTTTTGGAAGAAATTATTTGAACTCCAAGGTATGCAACTTCGGATGAGCTCCGCTTACCACCCAAAAATGGATGGTCAAACTAAAATTGTCAATAAGTGCTTAGAAACCTATCTTCAATGCTTTATTTCCACCAAACCCCTTCATTGGGTTAAATGGCTTCCACTGGCTGAATGGTGGTATAATACCACATATCACACAACCATAAAAATGACCCCTTTCGAAGCATTATATGGCCAATCACCCCCATCTCTAACCTCTTATCTTCTAGGAAGTACAAAAGTACTAGTTGTAGAGATGGATCTGGTCACTCGAGATAATATCATTCGTGCTCTGAAGGAAAATCTACATATCGCTCAACACCACATGAAGCAACAAGCGAACCAACATCGAAATGAAAGGGTTTTTCAAGAAGGGGATATGGTATTTCTCCACCTCCAACCATATCGTCAAACTTCATTGAAAATAAAAGGGTCACAAAAATTAGCACCAAAATTTTATGGCCCTTATAAAATTCTATAGCATATTGGACCTGTTGCATATAAAATTGAATTACCAGAATCTTCCAAAATCCATCTGGTATTTCATGTTTCTTTTCTTAAAGCCATAATAGGCACTAACATCATTACGCAAACTCAACTTCCAAAATTTTTAGATAATGGAGCTCTCATGGTTGAACCAGAAGCTATCCTAGACCGATGTATGCACCGCCTCCGTAATCGCACCATCATCTAGGTATTGATTCAATGGAAAGGTCTACATCCAGAGGATGCTATGTGGGAGATGCTCCACCAAATTCAACAATAATTTTTGCAATTCCAGATTTGAGGACAAAGCTTTTTCAAAGGAGGATGGCATGTTAGGACCCTCCTAACGTAAATCTTAATCATATTCTATATTATATTGTATTATAAAGGGACACATCCCTTCACCATTCAAACCTTTTAGATAGATGTAAATAGGACAAGGAGGATGCTCCAAAGATCATCCAATAACATTAATTTATTATATTGTGGGTTTCTGCCTTTCAATACAAACTGTGATTCTATTCAAACAATGATTCTTTTCTGCATTCAATTCATATTTCAAGTTGCAGGTTCATAACAGAACTAAAATAATATATAACACTTTTTACATGAACACAAAAATGAACAATTTACAAGAACTAAGCTCTTGCTTATTCTTTCATTGAATCTTGACCATTGAGCTCCTCCTCTTGTGTCTCCTCAGGGTCCTTGGCAACCTTATTTGATTGTTCATCTTCCTATTGAGATGATTCTTCATCATTGCCTTCCTACTCCTAATTGATTTCTTCTTCTTGATTAGCTTCTTCTTCTAATGAAACTTCTTACTTATCCTTAGGCTCTACATCAGTCCCAAACAATTGAATCATCAGTTTTAGAGTCTGTAAAGATTGAATATAAACTATATTAGAAGTTTTGGAAGTCTCCTTAAGCTATTTATGAATGAAATCCAACTCAGATGTCTCCTCATAAGTTACAGAGCTTCCTTTTTCACCAGTTCCTCCATCAGATCCTTGAGCCTAGTTAAGTCTTTAATCGTTTGTAAGACTTGCTCTTGATCAATCAGATCTTCCCAAGTATCTATATTAGAGTCATCATGGATGATCGAAGCTACATTATTTCTGATATCTTTCTATGATAATATTTTGTTGTTTTTGATCTAGATTTCTTCAAAACCATACTGAGTCATCTCTTGATTGATGTCAACTACATCTCGAGTCATGCTTTTCACTTTGTCATACAACAACCAACCTTTTTATAATAATATATTCTTCTTGACTACAACTCTAGTAATCAATCTAGAAAATTTCCATCCATTATTGGGGATCAGCTTAGCAACTTTATTGAACCTACTATCAAACAACTTATAAATTTATTCTGATGGAATCACCATAGGCTACAACTCCTGAGTGAACTTATCCAAGTCTTCTTTGATGTTTTGGAGTATATGGCTAGCATCATCCATATAATCAATGATGGAATGCATTTCAGAGCATTTCTCAAGGACTTCAAACTATAGCTCATTTTTGACATTCTTTACTCCTTTTAAAAATCCTGAAGACTTGGCTTTCTCAATCTAAAGTTGGTGCTTCAAATCTTGTATTTCCTTGGCCTAATATTCATTTTTCTTTTTTTTTCTACTCAAATTGATCTTTAAGCTTTATGGCCTCTTGATATTTGTTTTTTCAACTCTTGAATTCATTTATGATAGCCTTTTATATCTATTTTTTATTTCTAACTATCTTCTCTAGCCTCTCGATTGTTTTCTCTAACTTTTCAACCTTCTCCTTGTAGATGTCAATCTTGACATAAAAAGTTTCAATGTGAGCCTTTGCTATGACCAGCTCGTCCTCTTCTAGTAGTTGCTCAATATATTTAGTATACTCCTCTAGATTATAATCTTGTGCAGTCATATCTTCTTCAATCTTGCTTACCAAAGGGATAATAGATCTCAATGCTCTTTGCCTTGTCACTGGATCAACACTCATTGTCTTTCTCTTCAGCCATTCTCTTAGAAGCTTAGAGAGTTTCTCTGCCAAAAAATCCTAGATCTTTTATGAAACTTATTTTCCTTTATGCAGAGAAGATAAGGTGGGATGACTTTTAGGGGGAGGGAAAGTTATAAAATAAGGGAATACATACTCATAAACTGATGGTAGCGAAGTAGTAGTGATAATAGTTGATTTTGTGCTTATTGCTAGAGTTGCAATTAAGAAGGACATAGGAATGAAAGTAGAACTCATGGAATGAATTGTAGGGGATGAAAAACTTGTCCTTTTGATGACATTAGAGGTTTTGAGGGTGGATATTAAATTATAGGAGCTGATGTGACTAGGATTTTAGATAAATGTGGAGGGGATGGATTAGATTGACCTGTTGTATCAGCTGCTAAAATAGGTGGTGAGTTATAAGGAGGAGATGGTACCTTTTGATCAAAATTTTCTTGAGAAAAGTAAGGGGATTTATTTGGAAAAAGAGAAGGAGAAGAAGGGATAGAAATAGTGTTGGCTGGGATTTCATGCACACCCTACGAAGAGTAAACTGAAAATACAAGTAACATTTAATGGGAATAAATTCCCTCTCACTTTAGGATCTTGTTGGTTATCCAAGGTGTGAGTTACAGGGTTGGGTCGAACGTCCTCGCTCTTTTCCACTTCTGAAATAGTTTCAAGTGGACTTCCTATGTACCTGCAAGGGGGTTCAACTTCCGTATGTTGCTTTTTTTTGGTTTATCAATCAGATTTATATTTTGTTTGATCTAGCTCTTTAGATTTTAGCATATTAAATGAATAAAGAATTTTAAAGAAAATAAAAATGAGAACCTTTCAAAAATAAAATAGAGAGAGCAGGGTAGGGTAGAAAAGAGAGGATGTCTAATTCAATTGCAAATTACAACTACTAAAATCAATCAAATTACTTAGCTTCACAACAAGACAACATCAAATGAAGAAAGTATCCAGCTTTCTAAGACCACTTTCAACCTTGAGCATGGGACAGAACAACACAGAGGTAAAAGGAAAATTACGAACATAAGGGAGGTTAATGACAATTGGTGTTTCTCACCAGCAGTCTAGCTCGTGTAGTGAGAACAGAGCAATTAGAACTGGTCTGAACCTTAAGCTCTTAATTTCCTCAAGCATATAGAGAATAGAATGAAGCTAAACAACCTAACATAATCTCAACAATTACAGATTTACAATTAAATTAAATAAATCCTTAAGCGAGATAAAAATAGAAGAAGGTGCACTTATCACAGTCTAGAAAATATTAGGCTCCTGGCCATGCTATTTTAGAAAACGATGTCACACCAACCTTAGGTACAGAAGAAAGTATTCAAAGCAAAATTTGTTAAAAATTTCTAGAAGTCTTTATTTCCAAGTTTTTGCATCCTTCGATTACATTTTATGGGAGTATTTATAGACTCAGGACATGCCTTGATTTTTCATAAAATATTTAGCTCCCTAGGAGGTAAAACAATTTAAAAATCCCATCATTGGGGCTTTACAATATAAGGTATTTTTAAATAATGTTCTGATCAACCCTAATCACTCCAAAAATCTGCCTGGGTATCTTGCCATAAATGGAGAAGATAAAATTTGATTTTATCTTCATCAAATGGATACTGCGTGTAAGTGTATCTTCACCTTTTGACAAGTTGTAAGAGCATCTCATTAATTCCTCATCTGCAAAATCCAGAATGAATCATTGACTTCCCGGGCCTTCTATCCTCGCACAATCCCTTTTGCTTGATTCGCATTGAAATTCTCTGCCCACCATCACTTTCGCCATTAATTTTACCATTAAATGCATCCATCGACAAATTCTTGCAAAAATTTAAAAAGGGCAAATGTTAGAACATTAGCTTTAAAATTAAATTTAATTAATTTAATTTTTCCTAAGGTTCAAGCTTTAAATTTTAGGTTTTAAATTTTTATTACTTTTCCAAAGTTTGCCGCAAAATACTTTTTAGGGCTGAGATTTTAATTAATTTATTATTATTATTTTAATCCCTAGGGTTTGACATTTTAATATCATTTATTTTTCTATCTCCCTAAAAATTTTGCAAAATCATGGCAAGTTACTAAAATCAGACAAGTCACTAAAATTTGATATTTTTCATTTATCTTATGGTCCAACCTAAAAATGTCATGTAGTGCTACATTTTTCATTTCTTCTCTTCCTTCCTTGGAAATGTCGTGATAGGACTACATTTTTCATTTCTTCTCTTCCTTCCTTGGAAATGTAGCACTACATTTTTTATTTCTCTCTCTTCCTTCCTTGGAAATTTCATGGTAATGCTACATTTTTCATTTCCCTCTCTCCCTTGGAAATGTCACGATAGTGCTAAATTTTTTATTTCTCTCTCTTCCTTCTTTGGAAATGTTGTGATAGTGCTACATTTGGCTGGAAATAGAAACTACTATTTTTGGAAGGTGAATCCTACTTGAAACCCTAAAAATTTGGCACCATTGGAAAGGTGAGCTCGAGACCTTTCACCTAGAATTTGAATCACCTAAAACAGATTCCTGTGGTAGAAGATATAGCATTTCCAAGATTGAAGTAAACATTAGGGCAAAATGAAAAATTTCAAAGAACTTTAGAAGTTAATTTTAAATCTTTCAGACCTTAGGAAACTATTGAAAATCAAAATTTCTGAAACACTTAACCAGAAATAATACCATTGAAGCATAAATGTTCAGAAGAAATTAATTAAAAACAATGCGCTAGGCAAGCAATTTTGGCACCTTGATGCAGGAAAAATTTAAGGACTTGATGCAAACAAAACTTGGATTAAAAACAAGAAAACTTCAAGAGGGTCCCCTTGGAAATAAAAATTAAACATTTCAAAGGAATCAAAATTTTATTTTTAGTGGGGGTGTGTTGCTTCTCAACAAATGGTGATGTCTGTGAGGAAATAGTAGCACTATTTAGAACCCAAAACTCTAGTTTTAAAACAATTTAAACCATGTATCCTACCTTGCCGCAAATATTTTCAAAATATTTTAATTATTATCTGCCAGTCCATTGAAATTTCCTAGGGACATACTAGGTTGAATCACTCAAGGAAAACTCTGGTGTGTGATTGCAGTGTATAAATTCTTCCTCTTAAGATGACCATGGCTTAGAATTCCTACTTAGGATTAACTAGACTGCTTGGGCTGCAAAAGTTTATTTGAGTAGAGCTCTATTGCTAGTTTAGCCTTTTATAGCCCCGATAGAGTTTCTCTTAACTTTATTTTTAAGACCTTGGTTCATAGCCATGGAGCATCTATAGCTCTGGTGAACATGTCTAAGATTTCTCTTTCAAGAATCTCGACTATCTCCCTTTTATTATGGAACTCTTTTTTTTTTTGGAACTCTCTTTTTCTCCTCTTTTTATTTTTTTTTTATAAAGACTAGATAGCCGAGAAGCCTTACTGAAGGTTCGAAAGTTGCATTTGCCTTGATATTTCATTCACCAAACAGTCGATCAACTAACCATTTTAGTTTTTAGACACCAATAGCCTCTTAAGAGTTATTAAAATGATCTTTGTGAATCAGAGTTCTCCTCTCATGACCAACTTTTCTTGGATCCCCTAGGAGTTCTCTAGCTAAACAACATAACAATTCTTTTATGATTAAAATAATTATGGCAGGCAAGGTACAAAATTTAAACTATATCTCTACTATCAATCTGGATAGCAAACATTACCACTCTCTCCCTACTTAGAACATCCCTTTATCAAATCACCCTTCTTTGATTCTTGAAACCGAGAGAAAAACCCACTAGAAGAAAGAAAAGGAAAACAAAGAAAACCAGGAGAAACTAACTTAAAGCTGAAAAAAACAAACTAAAAAAGCACAAACACTCTTTTTTTATATACATATGTACAAAGGTCCCTTCAATTACTCAAATGATGTAGCATATGGAACAGTTGAGAAGTAATGCTTTAGATATTGACCATTGACAGGCAAGTTTAGAAAATTACCTTCCAGGTCCTGTAGACGAAATGCATTATTACCCAAAATTTTTGCAATTTGGTATGGCCCTATCCATAGAGGTTGTAGCTTAGTGTGCTTACCTTTCTTCTCATGGGCTTTGTCCCATAGAAGCACCAGGTCTACAAGTCTAAAGGCTTTTACTTTTGCTCTTTTGTCAAACCAACGCTTGATTGTCTCTTGATGTCGACTAAAATGCTCCAAAGCCTGAAGTCGTTCATCCTGCAAATTAATTAAGTCCAACACATGGGCTTCTACATCTGCATGATCATTAAAATAATCCAAGGCAAACTGGTATGTGGGCAATTTTAAAGAAATAGGAACAATAGGCTGAGTACCATACAATAAAGTAAATGGTGAAGTTTTAAGAGCTTCTTTGTGTCTTATCCTATTAGCCCAAAGTGCATACTTTAGTAATGTATGCCATTGTCTGGGTTTGTCTACAATAGACTTCTTAATGGTATTTATCAAATTCTTATTCGTGGACTCAGCTAGTCCATTTCCTTGGGGATAATAGTTAGATGAAAATTTGATGACTATCCCTTTTTGGTATGCCCACTCTGCAAATTCTAATGACTGAAAGGCTGGCCCATTATCACAAACTAAATTCAAAGGAACCCCAAACCTGGTTATGATATTTGACTCCAAAAACTCAATCACTTCATGAGTTGTGCTCCTCATTGTGGCTATAGCTTCAACCCATCTCGTACAGTAATCAGTGGTAGTTAATACATACTTGTGCCCTACTGATGAATTTGGGTTCATCACTCCCACAAAATCAAGTCCCCACTACATGAAAGGTTTATCTATTATAACAAGTTACAATGGTAGAGCTCGTTTAGTCTCCTTGGCTGCAAAGATCTGATATTGGTGATAAGTTCTCACATGCAGATGTGCATCTTTAAACAATGTAGGCTAGTAGTAGCCTGCTCTCAATATTTTGTGTGCAGTAGCTGAACCTGAAGGGTGCCCTACCCCTAACTTCTCATGAAAACTAGACATGACTTCATTCACCTCATCTTGAGAAATGCATCTTAAAAATACACCAGCATAATTTTCTCTATATAGTTTACCTCCTTTGAGTAGAAAATGAGTAGATTTCAACTTCAGTGCTCTTCTTTGAGTTCTATTTAGGTGAGGTGGGCAATTCCCGAGTTTCAGCAAATGGATAATATCCCCATACCAATCATCCAGCCTAGAGTCCAGCTGATTAATCTCTTCCTTTGTAGGTATTTCAACAATATGTTGGGATAGACCAAGGCCTCTGATTAATTTAGCAGGTCGAATTTCTAAGTCAAATTCCTATAATTTTGTGGCCCAATTGCCCCTCAGTTCACCCAATTCATTTTGACTTAACAAATATTTAACAAATCAAGGACCATGGCATGGACTTTACTCCTCAGAATGTAATGCTTGAACTATTTAACTACTTTCACTAAGGCATAGGCTTGCTTATCCAAATGAGAGTACTTCAACTCAACACCCTTTAGATTGGTACTTTTGAAGGCAATGGGGTGCTCCCCTATTTCTCTCTATTGAGTTAAAACTACAAGTGTATGTTCAGAAGCAAAAGAGTACAGGTAAAAATCTGCACTAAAATCTAGACTTACCAGAACTGGGGCTTGTTGGATAGCAGATTTAATCTCTTGAAATGCCACCTTGGCTTCTGTTGACCAAAAAATTTGAGCAGTCTCCTTTAACATATCATTGAGTGGTTTGACTATTTCAACAAAGCCAGAAATGAACTTCCTAACAAAGTTAATCTTCCCAAAAATGATTTTAACTCTTTCTTAGAGTTGGGAAAGGGTATCTTTGATATGGCCTCGACTCTCTCAGGGTCCACAGAAATACCATATTTGGTGATTAAGTGGCCAAGGAGTTTTCCTTCAGTTACACCAAAAACACATTTCTTTGGATTCAAAGAAATGCCAAATTCTCTACATTTGTCAAAAATAGACTCCAAGTGTTTGACATGATCAAATTGAGATTTAGAAAATACTATCAAGTCATCCATGTATACCACAATACACTTACCCATGAGACCTTTGAAGGCATGATCCATCACATGTTGGAAGGTGGCTCCAACATTTATCAATCCGAATGACATTCTCTTGTAGGTGAAGGTGCCCCATTTGGTTGTGAAGGCAGTCTTCATTCGGTCTTCTCTTTCCACCAATATCTAGTTGTACCCAAAAAATCCATCCAAGAAGGACATCATCTCTGAACCATTCACAATCTATAGTACATCATCCATGGAAGGCAAAGGATAATTATCCTTTTTAGAAGCCTTATTCAAGTTCCTAAAATCCATGCACAGGCAGATTTCCCCATTCTTCTTTCTAACTAGTACTAAATTAGCTACCTAGGTAGAATGCCTGATAGGAAAAATAATGGTAGCACTCAATAATTTTTCTACCTCTTTCAGAATGAGAGGTTCCAACAAGGCATTAACATGCCTCTGTTTCTGCCTGAAGGGTTTACAGAACTCTTTCAGGGGTATAGTATGCGTGTACACTTTCGGATAAAAAATCTTTAGGTCTTTATAAGACCAGGCCATAACATCCTTGGACCTATGCAGCAACTCTATGAGACCTCTTTTAATTATAGGGTCACAGGCCTTAGCCAATTGAATGTGCTTGGGATCCCCTTCAGTTCCTAGATTCAAATTTTTAGTCTCATTCCCTGTCATGTTCACAGAACTTCTAGAATTTATCCTTTGTTTAATTCGATCATTGTCAAATAGCCTCTCAAGTTCTACCATTCCCCTAGGAATCCTATTATTTTTTAGCCTCATTACTCCCCTGTCATCATCAAAATCTTCAAGCATAGTATCCCTTTGACCATCATCAATTATGGTTTTTTCAAATGCATTTGTATTCTGTAAGAAATTTATAATTTGATGGTCATCAAAAAATACTTGAAATGTATCTACATTATCCAGAATAGAAGGGCAAGGAATTAATTCCACTAAAAAATTTTCCCATTTAAATTCCTCCAAGGGCTTTAGATTGGTAGCTGATGAAGCCAAAACATCTACAGGTGAATTTTCTTCCCTAGGAATATGCATCAGATTGAAAGCATTAAAATCCTCCATGAGATCCCAAGCTCGATGTTTGTATCTTTTCAGGTAAGAAGCCTTGCACTGAAACTTACCTTTAACCTGATTGGCTACCAACTTAGAGTCCATAAAAACTTGGATATTCTTCACATTTTTATCTAAAGCGAATTTCAACCCCAGTATTAGTGCCTCATACTCAGTCAAATTATTGGTACAGGGAAACTGCAAGCGGTAAGACATAAAATATGTCTGATTGTGAGGCCCTTTGAGAACAGACCCCATACCAGAGCCTTGCTTGGATTTAGCTCCATCAACATGAAGCGTCCAAACATCATTATCATGATCATTCAGAGCCTTAACTGGTTTCACCTTTTGTGCAGTTGTCAAATTATAAACCCCCACATTTGCATCAGTAAAATTAACAGTCTCATTCTTGACATTGTATTCAGTTATCATGAGCTTATACCGAGGCTCCCTATCAATTCTTAACTGATTTGCTACACCTTTCTAGGGTAACCACATGTGTGAAAAATCTGTGGCCAAATACCCATTCAGATATTTTGACCAATCTCTGCTTAGAAGCATTCCATATCCCACAGGAATATCCACCACCTGAATATCAATTTTGTGTTGTGCTCTCGGCTCAGATGCTAATTGGATGTGTATACCTTGAAGTTCACCTATTACCTTGACCTCAGTTTTATCCAGATGAATGACTCTCCTCTCAGACTTCATAGGAGTTAATCCCAATTGTTGGCAAATGGCTAGAGGTATGACATTGGCTGAAGCACCAGAGTCCACTAGACAGTTATGTAAGTTTTTTTCAAATATATGGACTATTAATAGGAAAGGTGGAACTTCAATATTTTCCTTGTAGATGGCCACATTGGAATTTGCCATTTTCTTCCCCTTTTCTGGAGGTTTAGTAGAGGGCTCAGAGTAAGTTTTAATCAAATTATCTCTCTGTTCAGTGATCTGAGCTAGCTCATGAAGGGTGATGTTGGCCTTAATTTTCTTCATGTCCTCCACTATATTATACCCTCTGTTGAGTGGAGCAGCAAATCCATCCTGCACTTTTGGATCTCCCCCCTTGGGTGGAGGTGGATTATTATTTGGAGAAGGATCAGGAGGAATACTGTGAGAGTTGTTGGGAGGTGTAGATGTAGTGTTGGGCTCTGGATTTCTATTCTTGAGATTGTAATTATCTCTTTTGTACTATTGAAAAGCCTGCACTTCATCCATAGGCACTTCTACAATATTTTTGGACTCATCCGAGAAAGTGAATGAATCCAACACCATAGTTGTACTATGTTTGGATGAACTAGCACCATCAACATTTTTTTTATTTTTAGGAAAACTAAATTCACCAGATAAAGCTTCAAAAGCATTACAAAATTCCAGGCAATCTAGTTCCTCATGTTGAGATGTTCCATGAATCCTACACCAATTAGGTAAATCCAAGTCACAAATGTTCACTTCAGGCCCCTTTCCTTTGTTATAATCCTTATTAGGTTCATACGGAGGTCTGGAAAATCTATTCTATTGGTAAGGAAACCTGTTTGAATTTTCTCCTGTAGACACTTGCCTCTTGAAACTCAAGAAGTCGTTTGCCAATTTTTGGACCATCTTTGTAACTTCCTCAACCGTAGTTTTATCTGATTCTTTCTCCACAGTTTGCACATGCCCAATGTGTGCCAAGGGTAATGAAATTTCCTTGGGTGGAGTTTGACATGTTGGCAACAACATCTGATGTGGAATGGGATTCAACACTGGTGTATTTTGTGTAACAAAGGGTATCAAAGGACTATTCACAAGCTGAGGTCCCAACTACCTTTCAAGAGTCAGAGCTTCCTTATAAGCCTCTGCCAAGTTTGTGATATTGGTGTCTCTTTTCAGGAAAATAGAGGTTACTGGATCCAAAGCATTCTTATAAATTTCTAGGGCTAAATCTACACTTGGGATGTAATGACCTATCATCCTGTCATCCTGCCATAAGCCTTCTGGAATATCACATTGAAAGACCTGATAGTTTCATTGGATTCTCTTCTAATGCTGGAAAACTATTGATATAGGATGCTGGGATCAATCACTTGACCAAATTGGGATACAAAAACTTTTCCAAATCATCCCAGCTGGTGATTGAGTCATTTGTAAGATTTAAGAACCAGTCATATGCTCCTTCTTGGAGAGTGAACGGGAATAATCTGCAGGCCACATCTTCATGCTGCACATTTAATAATTTTAAAGCATTTTTAAATGCCACCAAGTGCTCTTCCGCTATCCTGATTCCATCATGTTTGTAGGTGGGAAGATACTTCTCAGGGTTTCTCGGTAAATCATGGGCTACACTAGGGATATTCAAAGCAGTGGAACCCAACCAATTGGCCATGACTATTTGATTAATGGCAGGATTCTGAGTCACAGTTGGAGGAAGCACTAATGGAGACAAAACTATGCTGGACAAATATTTGGCCTTCTTGAGATTACTTCTCCTTGGGGTTTCCAACTCAGACACAAGGAGCTCTCCAACTCTTGGGTGGGACCTGGTTACTCTGAAGGAAGAATCCAACCTAACTGATTATCTTAAAAAAATTCCAAACGCAAGTTCAGGCCCTCCTTCTAGTGCTAATTTTATGTTGGCTTGTGTTTTGTTATTTAGGCAATACTCAAACAAACAAGATTTGAAAGCTAAAGAGGAGGGGAAAAAGCCACCAGTTAAGGATAAAATTTTATAGACCATAGAAGATAAAACCCAACATATGATTATATTTCACAACTTAATTAAAACACCATGAACACAAGTTTAGACCCTCCTTCTAGCACCAATTTTATGTTGGCTCGGCTTTCATGCACACCCTATGGAGAGTAAACTAAAAACACAAGTAACATTTAATGGGAATAAATTCCCTCTCACTTTAGGATCTTGTTGGTTATCCAAGGTGTGAGTTACAGGGTTGGGTCGAACGTCCTCGCTCTTTTCCACTTCTAGAATAGTTTCAAGTGGACTACCTATGTACCTGCAAGGGGGTTCAACTTTCGTCTATTGCTTTTTTGGTTTATCAATCAAATTTACATTTTGTTTGATCTAGCTCTTCATATTTTAGCATATTAAATGAATAAATAATTTTAAAGAAAATAAAAATGAGAACCTTTTAGAAATAAAATAGAGAGAGCAGGGTAGGGCAGAAAAGAGAGGATGTCTAATTCAATTACAAATTACAACTACTAAAATCAATCAAATTACTTAGCTTCACAACAAGACAACATCAAATGAAGAAAGTATCCAACTTTCTAAGACCACTTTCAACCTTGAGCATGGGACAAAACAACACAGAGATAAAAGGAAAATTACGAACATAAGGGAGGTTAATGACAATTGGTGTTTCTCACCAGCAGTCTAGCTCACACAGTGAGAATAGAGCAATTAGAACACCGACCTGAACCTTAAGCTCTTAATTTCCTCAAGCATACAAAGAATAGAATGAAGCTAAACAACCTAACATAATCTCAACAATTATAGATTTACAATTAAATTAAATAAATCCTTAAGCGAGACGAAAATAGAAGAAGGTGCACTTATCATAGTCTAGAAAATATTAGGCCCTTGGCCACACTATTTTAGAAAACGATGTCACACTAGCCTTAGGTACAAAAGAAAGTATTCAAAACAAAATTTGTTAAAAATTGCTAGAAGTCTTTATTTCCAAGTTTTTGCATCCTTCGATTACATTTTATGGGAGTATTTATAGACTCAGGACATGCCCTGATTTTTCATAAAATATCTTCTCCCAGGGAATTAAAAACAATTTAAAAATTCCCACCACCGAGGCTTTACAATATAAGGCATTTTTAAATAGAGTTATGATCAACCCTAATCACTCCAAAAATCTGCCTGGGTATCTTGCCATAAATGGAGAAGATAAGATCTAATTTTATCTTCATCAAATGGATACTATGTGCAAGTGTATCTTCACCTTTCGGCAAGTTGTAAGAGCATCTCATTAATTCCTCATCTACAAAATCTGGATGAATCATTGACTTCTTGGGCCTTCTATCCTCGCACAATCCCTTTTGCTTGATTCACGTTGAAATTCTCTGCCCACCATCACTTTTGCCATTAATTTTACCATTAAATGCATCCACCGATTTTCATTTCCTTCTCTTCCTTCCTTGGAAATGTCATGGTAGTGCTACATTTTTTATTTCTTTTCTTCCAACCTTGGAAATATCGCGGTATCATGACCGTTTCCAACACTTAGAAAAATTTCCCAAAAATTCGAACATGGATTCCAATGACACTGCACTTTGGGTTTTGGTACTTTGGAGATTTGTTAAGGATCCTCCATTCTCAAAAGTAACTTTTAGATACTGGAAAATGAATTTTAATTGCCTGAAAGTTACCATTTTCAAGTGGTGTGAATTTAGGCATCCAAATGAGCCAAATGGGTATCTGAATATGTAGAAACATCTTGAAAATGCACTTTGGATCAAAAGATATCGTATTAATAAGTTCACTGGCTGGAAATAGAAACTGCTATTTTTGGAAGGTGAATCCTACTTGAAACCCTAAAAATATGGTACCATTGGAAATGTGAGATTGATATATTTCACCCAGAATTTGAATCACTTAAAACAGATTTTTGCGGTAGAAGATATGGCATTTCCAAGATTGAAGTAAACATTAGGGCAAAATGAAAAATTTCAAAGAACATTATAAATTAATTTAAATATTTCAAACCTTAGGAAAACTATTGAAAATTAAAAAATTTGAAACACTTAACCAGAAATAATACCATTGAAGCATAAATTTTTAGAAGAAATTAATTGAAAACAATGTGTTAGGCAATAAATTTTGGCACCTTGATGTAGGCAAAATTTAGGGACTTGGTACAAACAAAACTTGGATTAAAAATAAGGAAACTTCAAGAGAGTCCCCTTGGAAATAAAAATTAATCATTTCAAAGGAATCAAAATTTTATTTTTAGTGGGGGTGTGCTCCTTCTCAATAAATAGTACCTTCACCTATAGAAGTAAGGTGTTCGAGAATTTCCCCTGCTCCTTGGTGTTGTACTTGTTGTACTGGAAACTCTATGACTGAAATAGAGGTCTTTTCAACACTATACCTCTTATCCTCTTTCATCTTCTTACAGACCTCTTTCTAAGTTTTTTTTCCACTATATCTTTAGCCTTTCTCTTAGAAAATTTAAATATTGCAGGCTTGTCACTCTTTGTATCCCCTTCAGATTGTTCTCCTTGCACTATATTTTCAATGGTAGAATTCGATTCAATTTTGACCATAGTAGTGAAACTCACAGGTGTGAATACAAAATATTTATCCCTTTTCTTCCAATCTATCTTGGTCTTAGGAGGCTCTCTACCCAGGGCCAAATTTTGGGGCCTACTTGTTATCTGAATGAATTCTATATTTATTGCCCTACTATCATGGTAATGCATTTTACTCATAATATAGGCCCATTTAGAATATTTATTCAATTGTTACTTTGAGGGGTCAAATATTTTAGCCACCTCTTCAGTAATTGGTGGGGTGTTAGTTTCTGCTTCTTGCATTTCCTCTTGTGAAGTTGGGGAAGGAGAATTTGTCCCCGCTTGAGTCTTATTATAAATCAATATGAGATTCTTAAGATCTTTATCTTTCTAGGTCTTAATATGCTTGTCATATCGATTAGAAAAATTATCATCTATTGTTTGGCCAAATCTGGCATTTTTCATACCAGTTTCTACTCTCATCTTCCACCAATCTACAATTTTACCTTCATCCCATTTCTTTTTATTTTCAATGTTCTTCATTTTGAACTCCAAATAATAGCCTTCATTGTTAGTAGGATCAAAATCAACAATCTACTCATAGAAGTTTAACCATAGGGGTAGTTGTTCCATTTTAGAAACATTCCAATCCAATGGAGCAATTTCTTTGTTATTCCTCCCCTTTTCAAAATGAGGCCTCAAAGTCTTCTCAAACTTTAGGACTTCTTCTCCATTAATGGCAATATTCCTCTTTAGGAATTTGTCATCAGGTTCATACCTCCATCTCTATGGGTTGTAAAATAGACCCAGCCTATCCAGCTATTGGGTGATTTGTTTACCTTGACCCCTTCTAACAATTTTTATATCATAGACATTATGATAGTAGGTCAAAAAAATTTCCTTCCTTTTCCAGAGCCATAATTCATGTTGAAAAAGTCTACCTGCCTCAAGTACTCCAATTCCAACAACCTATTAGTCATAAAATATGATAGAAGATAAGTTTTCTAGTGAAACCATAGAGCTTGATGACAATGCCCTCTATGAGAATATAGCAGTCTCCCTGTTCAACATCTATTACTCTTAGTAATTCTCTATCCAAGGATGGCAATCTAGGGCATTTTCTATACATGATTTTCAATGCTGACCCTAAGAATTCTAAATTAAATATTTAAAATGACTTTGTGCTCCTCAAATGAGCAGTCCAATAATACACAAGGATAGGGTCTCCTTTTTTGTTATTTTATTTTACCAAAATCTAGGGCATCATGTGCCTTACAATGGAATAGAATATCTAAATCAAATTTGAATAGTGCTGAAAAGAGGGAGCTTTTGAATCCTTTTTCATTCTAACCAGTTGCTCATGCATTCATTTTGTGAGAAAGGCTGGCCATTCAAAATAAATCACCTTGACACCTTATTCCTCTACTTTAGGTCTATACATTCTCTCATTTTAAATGTAGTATACAATAGCTATTTACCAATATCTTACAAATTGGTCAAAATATAAACCCTCTAAGTAGGCTAACATGGAAAAGAGCTATGGGTTAGAGAATTGCTCAATTGGAATTGGGATTTTGGGGAGTTCATCCTCATATTTTATATGCTAAAATTGGAAGCAAAGCCACTTTTCAAAAACTCCCCTCTCATTAGAGGCTAACAGTGAAGGGTAATACCTAGCTTTCTCTACTATATCAAATGATTTAGGTTCTAGATGTGGGTTTATGCCTATGATAAATAGATCATGACAAGCTTTGGTAGTAATGGTAAATAAGGTTATGCCATCATTTGTTTTCACTGCCCTTGTCTTAGGATCATAAAACTTAATGATTGCAAAAATTAACTTTGGGAATGATGGACTGAATCACAGATGTAAGAAAATAAGAGAGAATTTATAGCGATGATACCTTGGGGATGAATTGGCCTCCCTTCAAAGTACCTAAACTCAAAATATCTCCTTATCTTAGTTCTCCTTATTTGCATCATTACAATATCTGCTAGTCCTCTCATCTACTTCATGTACCTTTCCAACTCTGCAATTTTCTTTTGCAAGTCTTTTTGGGCTACTTTGGGAGCCATTCTCTAAAAATATTCAGAGTGCTTCTCCCTTCCTTCTTCACAAGATTCATATCTCTACTCCTTGGATATTTTTTCTAGGTAAGTTCCACTTCACAAAATGAATGGGCTTTGTATTTCGAATGTTTAAATGTTCCCACATGCATACCTTTCACTATTAATGTGGCTAGTGAAAAACTATTCATTGCACACTTTTTAATTCAAAGATATGCATCTTGGTGGTAGGAATCATCATGTCCATTTTTGATTTGTTGTTGCATGAAATACACACTATATTTATGATGTTTTTCATTGCTTTTATTTTCTTGGAGTAGCAGAGGTCTGTCATGGTAGTCCAAGGCTTCTTTCATTCATTGAAGAGTGGCATAGAACATGTGTCCTGATCTACTATAGAATGAACATGAACTTCAGTGGCATAGAGCACATGTTGTATTCCACTACCACCCTTAGTTTATTTTATAACTTTATACTTTTACAATAAAATTTTTTCTCTTTCTTTCTTACTTTACAAAAAATAAAACTTTAGCAAAGGAAAAATAATACATAATATGTACATATGTTACAGTGAACATATATCTCAATCAAAATAGAGTTTTAGATGAAAATAATTGACCAAGATCAGCTACATGTTTTCTTCTAGATCTTCAAGCTAGAAAATATTACTCTCTTTAACCTCTACTACTTTGAAAGGACCATCCTAGAAAAATCAAACTTTTGGTGGTGTCCTGGCTTAGCTCTTTCAACATTCCATCTAAGAACAGAGTCTCCCACTTTGAAATTTTTGAATTTGGAATTTTTTTCAAACCATCCTTTAATATCAAAGGAGTGCTTCTGGAAGTCTTCATATGCCTGGGTCCTTTTTTCTTCTAGCTGAAGTAAATGTGTTAACCTAGTTTCAATTGGATTCTACTCAGACTCCTTTTTTGTATCTATCAACTTGAGAGCTGGAATTTCCAAGTGAATAGGTAATACTACTTCTTTTCCATACACCAGGGCATAAGGAGAGGTCTTAATGGGTTTTTTTATGGTGATCCTATCTTCCCACAGAGCTTGTTCTAATAGCAAGTGCCAACTTCTCTTGTTACCTTCTAATGATCTCCTCAAGATTCTTAGCAAATTTTTGTTTGTTGATTCTACTAATCCATTCCCTTGGGGATAGTAGTTGGAGGTATTTTTATATTAATGCCATACTTTCTAGCAAAGTCAATGTATTTAGCTCCTATAAAAATTGGGCCATTTTCACTTACTATAGCTTTTGGGACACCAAACCTTGTGATTAAGCCTTCCATGAAGTCAATAACCACTTCTTGATATAATTTCTTTGTAAGAATTACCTCTACCCATATGGTGAAGTAATCTGTGGCAATCAAAATGTATTTATGTTCTTCTAATGAATTGGTATTAATAACCCCAATGAAGTCTAGCCCCCATTACCAAAAAGGCTCTTCAACCTAAATTGTCTTGAGGGAGAATGATGCATTCCTAGTTCTCCCCACATACCACTGGTATTTATCGCAGACTCTTGTAACTTTAAAAGTATTGATAAAAATAGTGGGCTAGTAATAACCTGCCATAATTATCTTCAAAGCTATGATCCTTCCTAAAAAGTGTCCTCCAGATAATCCTCCATAGAATTTCTCAATGACCTTTAGCTTCTAATATTATTTCAAATATTTTAAGAGGACTCCATAAAGATTTTTCTTGTATAGTCCCTCTAATAGTAAGACATATTTCAAGGCCTAAAGCCTATATCTTCTCCTTTGTGATGGATTAATATTATGGAGACAGACTCCTATCTAAAAATATTGGGTTATCTGTTCCACACAGTCTGATTCTCCTGACTATAGTTCTTCAGTCTGATCTTCTACTATTGACTAATAGGCTATCACTTCTACTATAACTATTGCTTCTATTAAAACTTGGCATAATTCTTTACCTCTGACCAGCTTGATAGGATGAATTTCCATATCTTATTCTTGTATCTTAGTAATCCAACTAGCTCTTTTGTCTCCTAGTTCACCTTGTAGAATGAAACTTACAACATCTAGATGAACAACGTATACCAGTATTTTACTCTAGACCAAGTATTGCCTAAATTTATTCAATGAATTCATCACTATAAATACTTATTTCTCAATAAAATTATACTTGACCTGATATTCGTGGAGATTCTGACTTCAAAATAATATGGGGTGTTCTTCTCCCTCATCATTTTTCTGAGTGAGCACATATGCATAGCTCTCTTCAGCATACAAAATGAAATATTTGCCAAAATTATGGTTCAATAGAATTGGAGTAGTGGAAATGGACTATTTTATGATCTCAAAAGCTTGTTTTCTCACCTTAGTCCATTTAAAATCTGCATTCTTCTTCAACAATTATGAGATAGATTTCACGTTTTGATAAAAATCTAAGATGAATTTTCAAAAAAAATTAATCTGGTCCATGAAGGACTGCAAATATTTCTTGTTCATGGGCAATGGAAGAGCAAGAATTGATTTGAATCTATCTGTATCAATAGTCATTCCTTCTTTAGAGACCACATGGCCTAACAAAAAATGACTTCTTCAGATTAAGAGAGATGCCAAACTCCTTGCACTTTTTAAACACTTGCTGTAAATATGCTAGGTGATCTTGCTTTTTATGGAAAAATATAGTAATGTCATCCTAACATAACTACGGAGCGTGCACCTAGCTACTGCATTGATCTATACCATCATAAAAGCATAAAGATTCACACAAGTACATAAATTGAACAGAAACAAAGTATGTAAGGTTTCTCGTATTAATATTTGAATGAGTTTTGATTACAAAAATGCCCTCTTAGGGTCACTTGAAAGATGATACTGATATTACAATTGCCAATGCCCTCAATAGGGTAGGCGCACTTATGGTGCTCTGTTGATTAGTCACAAACTGCCTTGGGGTGGAGCTAACCCCCTTCTCCACGATGTGGAAGGATTATGACATAAGCTCCTCTTGCACCTGTCTCCCTACGAACAAGAAACAACAACACATGATTAAAAATATTGATAGCCTCTCGTGATGAGGCCCTTTAAGGGAATATGCATGTAAGTGCCATTAAACTAGTAAAACAAGAAAGCATAAAGAAAGACTTTAAACTATTCTAATTAAATCAAGAATTATGCTACAACATGAAGGACATGAATAAGCAAATGATGCATGGATCAAATATCAAATTAGGAACAATAAAGGGCATAAAAGATCCAATGTAATCCTACTTAATACAATGCATGAAATGTCTAATTTCTACGGTCAGAGTTTCTCTAAAATGCAATTAAACCTATGAAAAGACTAATATAACTAATCTATGCGGTCAAAAGCAAAGCAAGTAAGGTGATCATTAACCTATTGCAAACCACAGCTGTGATGGGCGGTCTGCACTGTGAACCATGGTTGACAGCCATGGTTTGACCTCTGATATGTTTACCCTCAGAATTAGGGGCAGTGGGCTTGATCTCCTTGTCCAAATTGATGTTCAAGGGTCGCCTTTGTTGTCCTCTGACAGATTTGGTGGTCAAATCACTGTGAAGGGCCTTCGTTTGCCCAGATTTGTGTTTCTTGATCCTCCTAGGCACCTAGGGCATCCATGGCTAATTGGTCTTTAGATGGATAGCAAAGGGGCTCTCAAATGCACAAAGTTAGTATGCAATTTGATAGGGCTTCGCTGCTCTCTTGATCAATTAACTCTCTCTCGATAATTTTCAACACTTCACTATACAAATCATCTCTCCTCCTTTATCCCCATTTGGAGGGGGGTATTTATAGCATGCCCCCTAGGGCTAGGGGTGGCTTCATGGAGAAGCCAAGACCAAGAAGGTTGGTTAGGATAGTTGGGATGGAAGCCTCTAGAATCTTTCATCCTTCAACTACCTCCTTCTAGATCTCTTGGCCATTCCAACCGATTTGGCTCGGATGGAAGGCCTAACTGAACTCCAGTTAAGACCGTAGGTCACAGTTGTGGTCCAGACTACAGACCGTAGGTGTCAACCATGGTTTAGACTGGAGACCGTAGGTCTAGGCTATGGTTCAGACTGCTTAGGCCAAAATGCCTAAATTGAGTGGTTAGAACCACTGCTCTATCTTGGAGTCTATCCAAGATCCTCCATATGGTTTTGTAGCATGTCCATATGAGTAGTCGCCCTCGGCATGACGCATTTTAGGTGTCTACAGATGCCCCTTTTGAGATGCATTGTGAGATCGAACAACGTTGAGCAAAAATAGACCTCCTAAAATGATGTCGAAGGTTCTATGATGATCATTAGTCTGATCAACATTAGATGCCCTAGGTCCAGCAAAAGGATGCGCATCCTGGAATCATTGCTTCCAACTTGGGAAGGCTTACATTTGAAAAGTCTGCACTCGCCATCAGACGTTCGGGTAGCTTTGGTGCTACAATAGGAGTTAGGCCTATATAACCGAAGGATGAGAGCTACAAACAAAATTTCATATTTGCTATTTACCCCAAGCAAAGGGGGAAGCTTATGATAGCTGTTAGCAATGATTCACAAGAACGAACGCAATTTTGACAAGATCAAGGGATCTACGATCTCTGGGATCTTCTATTGATTTTGATTATGACATGAAATTATGACTACCCCCTCAAGCGACGAGTCGATGAGGGTAATGACAATGTATGAAGCGACGAAGTCGCTTGACCATAATGAATGATCCTGAACCACTTTAGATTCGAGCCTTTTAATACCTTGGCTAGGCCTAGTTCAGCTTATGATTGCAATGCTTAGTAGTATTTGCACATCTCTATCCCATGGAGCAGTCAAGCTATGATAGCCATCTTAGGGAGTCGAAATAATACAAATGCAAGAAGACTTGTGTTGAATCATATTGTCGATGATTTGCTGAAAGATGTCATAAAAGAAATGACAAGTTTACCCCAAATGTCCTTATGGTGATTTACTCATCTTGTCGGATTGCATGGATCGCAAGTCGCTGCAACCACCAATTTTATAGGATAAATCACTGAATACGAGGCGCATTTGGTTTTTCATTATTTTATTTTTTTGTTTAATTTTGCATTTATTTGATTGATCCTGGTGCTTTTAACATCACCAAATTTGCAATTTTAATCATTGATTTTGAATTTTTGTCCGATGGAAGTCAGTAATTTGTCATTTTAGACCTTCCCACGGTGGGTTTTGAGTGCATTTATTGCTAGCTGTGGACCATGGGTACGGTCGATGGTTTACATTTCCAAATTTTGGGGACCACGGGTCAGACCTACGGGTGGAAAACCCTAGTTCCGAAACCGCAGGTGTCAGCTGCGGTCCGTAGAGACTAGGAGGACCTATAAATTGAATTCCCATTTGAAATTTTTCATTATTTTCTTGCAACCACTAGCAATTTGAGAGCTCTGAGAGAGATAGAACATTCTTTGATATGGAACGCTGCCAAACTCTACCACATTTACACTCATCTACCCTGATGGTGGATCCTGATCAACCATCGACTAGCCGAGGGCAGGGTGCGGGCAAGGTAACTCAAAACTGAGACCACACACTCAATACCAGTAAAATGAACCACACTAAGAAATGCAGAAAATTAACCTCACTAAACTGCTGGTAATGAACCCCACTAGTCTAGGTTAGCTTTAGGATTTAATTTCATGTTTGAGTGGTCTAGGAGGGTACCCAAAATGGGTGCCACTCCTAAACCGTAGCTAGTAGCTACGGTTCCCAGTTGGCAAATTGGGAACCATGGGTTTCAGCTATGGTTCCCAATTTGAAATTGGTTTTTTCCCAATTTAAATTGGGACCAAGTTTCTATGGTTCCCAATTTGCAAATTGGGGACCGCAAGTTGCAGTTGTGGTTTGCGATTGTTGTTTTTTTTTTAGGTTGTCTAATTAAGAAATTTGTAATTCTCTTTAGCTCTGCTTAGCTAGATTTAGCTTACATTATGCTTTTTGCTTTTAAAAGTTAACTTCTAGAGCGTGGGAGCCTGACCTTATGAAGACTCTCCATGAGGCTTTATCGGATGATGACCGAGCATGGTTTCGAGCCATCGGGTTTGGTTACGTCATGGATCTACCCACCATTAGGGTAGATCAAGCCTATCTGACTGCATTGGCCCGATGTTGGAATGTGTGGACCAACACATTCCACCTTCCTCCCGGTGAGATGACCATCACCCTAGAGGATGTCTACAGGATCTTTAGGATCCCCATCGATGGTGAGGTTATCATTTCCTCTACCTACATGGCAAAGGATGTTGTCTTTGATGCCATATTCGATGACCAGAGCATCGATGCATAGGATGATGCGGACCATGGAGGGGTGCACATCGGTGACTGGTATCGTGATGATGTCTTCTCTGTATGAGAGGCCCTCTTCATGCATCTCATCATGCAGATTGTCCTTCTAGACTCCTCGGGTGTGAGGATTCCCTAGAACATGCTAGCCCCTACTTGGAGGGTGCTTCAGAGCTCGATAGAGGAGCCACTATTATTAGCTTGGGGGAGCACCCTATTATGCCAGCTCTACAAGGAGCTATACCAGATCACAGAGCGTAGCCATAAGGGCATCAACTATAGTCTATTGTTATAGATCTGGGGGTGGCAGCACATCCAGATCGAGCATCCTACGGAGCTACCACTATGCATCACCACCATAGATGATGACCATCAGTGTTACACCGCATGCTGGCCTCATGCTGAGGAGGGTATCCATAGTAGAGCTCATGCTAGGAACACTGAGCACTACATTATTCAGTTTGCATCACTTGGGTCAGGGGACATTGTCTAGCGCCCCTACATGGATTGCCCTACATGGCCAGAGGTGGACGAGTGGCTACGATGGGCCCACCGAGATAGATGGCTTATCTAGCGTAAGCTAGAGGTCCGAGAGTATCAGTTCTTCTCTCATGTCCTATGATAGTTTGGCATGGTGTAGGACATACCAGAGATGCCACTTAGGTATAGATGCCTAGCTCTAGAGAGGGATCTCCCATTGATAGTTCCTCTACCATTAGGAGATGCACCCGATGACTTCCAAGAGTCGAGGGTAGAGACAGCTAGGACCACGCCCGACTATGATGGGTGGTGGTCTCTATTCAGATGGCATGGGATAGGGCCTCTAGGTCGAGAGCCAGCTGAGGTAGAGGTAGAGGTAGATCCTGATGGGCGTAGGGTGCGCCAGTGTACTAAGGGTGGTTGGGGCGTAGAGGCCACCACTGAGGATATTCCAAAGATCGACCCTAAGGAGGATGCTCTAGAGGAGGGTGAGGTCCCTCCTGATAGCGTAGAGGGATGGCTGCTGGCTCAGGTTGCTGACTTGCAGAGTCAGATTGGGTGATTTCACACTCAATAGCTCGAGAGAGATACTACCATCACCACTCTAGAGGTGAAGGTGGTTGATAGGGAGTGGCACCTGACTAAGGTGCAAGGCCAGGTATAGGAGCTCACGACTCGAGCTACCGATGTAGAGGCCTAGGTGCAGAGACTATAGACTACCCTAGAGTTGGCACAGGTACAATGGACTATAGTAGAGGTAGAGCGAGATCTTGCATGATCATCGAGGGGGGCTATGCCGCCTCCTCAGGCTACTATGGGGCCTCCTGTAGCACCAGTAGTAGGTACAATAGCTGCATAGGATCCGACTATGGAGGTAGAGTGACTGTGGGGTATGGTCATGAGGACCAATGAGATGCATGCAGCCCGGCTTGCTCGTATTGATCAGCTAGTCGGTTACATAGAGATGCATGGGCTACAGGTTCCTGAGGATCCTTTTGCATCAGAGTCTCAATGTACCAGGTCTAGGACCTCAGGGCAGTCGACAGTGAGCTCGAGTCATAGGACTCATAGGACTGAGAGGATGCACAGGTCCTCTAGTACACACACAATGAGGTCGTAGGCCAGGACTAGAGATCCAGGGTAGACATCAGGGGCCTCCAGTCAGAGGACTAGCCTATTGTAGTTACCAGTTTCCTATGTGCTGGGTGCTTTAGGCTTTGGAGGTAGGCAGGATCCATAATAGGATCCACCATAGGTGCCAGGTCAGCCAGGAGAGCAGGCTCTAGAGCACAGTGTGGAGGGAGGCGATGAGAGCTCCAGTACAGGGGGAGCAGCCTAGATCTACGTTATAGCAGCTATCGACTATAGTTTTGATATACTATTTTGTGTGTAAGGTCGAGGACCTACATAGTTGTAGCCTACGGGTATTTTGTACTCCTTATGTACTCTTTTGGATACATATATATATGATATGATCTTTTATGGCTCATTATGTGTACATGTGTATTTATTATTTTGATTTTATGTTTATTTGATGCACATGGATGCAAGGCTTACGTAAATGCTATGTTTATATGATGCGATGTATGGATGACATGCACTAGATAACTATTTTACTTTATGATGATGATATGCAGTGATCTAGATGATTAGATGTGTGATATATGATGTATGTATATGGATGCGATGTTTATTTTTGAACGCATATTTATTTTTGCTTTGTGGGCATGCATTTATTTTATGCAGTTTATGGTATGCTATGCAATGTATGGTAATGCATTATGTACAGAATCATAATCTAATGGAAATGAACCTGTATGCTTTAATCACTTAAAACATAAGGAATGAATGTAAACTGTGTATATCAATTTTTAAAATATGACACCACAGAATGTATAACAATCATGCAAACTAATTGATAATTCTCATTACAAGAACTTAATCAATTAATCACCCATATATGAAATGCAGTGAAATGGATTGGTATAATGCTAATGAATGATTATGTCATTTTGTATATTTCTTCTTTGCTGCACTATATAGTCAGTGGCCGTCTAAACATCATTTTTGATATTCATGCGGTATCTATCCTATATGTTTGATTGTGCTTTGTAAAATGCATTCTGATGAATGAATGACTCATATTTCAGAAGTCTAATGATATTTGGTATCTTGTTGCTATTGGAGCACCTTTTGGGGTTTTCCTTGAGACTCAAACACCCTAGTAGATTTCTCCAAAAATCACATACTAACTGTACAAGGCTTATATTGGACAAGGCTTTTGCCATGATAGACCCAACTATTCATTATCCCTGTGTGTGCATGTGAGTATTTTTAGATAGATCGTAAGCATACCCCGTATGTCAGTCGGGACTCTTTCAACCCATATGTGAGATAGGGTTCCTCATACGATCGTACCATCCTTGTTTCAGCTTTGATTAGACTTATACAGCTAGACAATCCTAGGTACCTAGAGCTAGCTCATCTTGCAAATTGATCAGGGCTACCCCTCCAAATGCAGGTGGGACTCTTTCAACCCATTGCTACATTTGGGGATCACCCAATAGAACTACCCCTCCGATTGTAGGTGGGACTCTTCCAACCCATTGTTGCGATCGAGGATCACTCTATGGCTTTCAAAAGGTGGACAATCCAGGGATTCAAGTTCTCACCCTTCTTACTTGCTCATGTGTAGTGATAAAAATCATTGTTAGTCCACGTGTTACCATTTTCTTTGAGCAAGGGATTTTTATAGTGCTTTTGATTCACTATGTCACTTTACATTTTGAACTTGAAATTTGTACTTTTGCACTTTGTAATCTTGGGATTTAAACTTTGTGACTTTGGGATTTATAGGGGAAATTCTTGTCCTTTTGCCAAAGTACACCTTTCTAGACCGACTATTTGCAAGATAAGCAGGTCGTGAAACCCATCTCTCTAGATACCTAAGACTGCTTTCGCAGCTTTCATCCTCTCTCGTCTTAGCAGGATTTTATATTGTTTTGCTTAGTGACGGGATTCTGATATGTTGAAGCACTATCCCAACTAATGACCTTGTCTATAACAGCAAAGCAAGCTTTCTACAATATCTGAAGAACCCACTAGGTATGGCTGAGTGACGGGAAAACTTAATATACATACATATTTCTCCATAACAGGTATCACGTATGAATGCAATGAATTATGATAAATGCAAGGGTGCATGATTGACATACAAACGTGTGATCGTTTGTAAAATTTTGATAGACGCATTACACTCTACTATGGAATGCAACGGATGACAAATGCCTAAATGCAATATGATGATGTGAATGTCTGTGTGAATGCAAATGAAAATGCAAAATGCAAATGCAAATGTTTTTGGATTTGAAGCTTTACCAAATTTTTTTTTGGACTTTTATATATTTTTCTTGATTTTTATAGATTTTTGAGCTTTCATATTTGACCAAACGATGAGTACATGTCCTTGGAGCTTTTAAGGATGACCAAATGGTGAGGAACTACCTTTGGAGCTTTTACTTGACCAAGCTACTCAATAGAGAGCTTGGGGCATTTTGGGATGACCGAGCGGTTGAGACAAAACCCTCAGAGCTTTTGGGTTGACCAAAGGGCTTACAGATGCCTTTGGTGCCTTTACTTGACCAAGCTTCTTAATCAGAGAGCTTGGGGCATTTTGGGATGACCAAAGGTTGAGACAAAACCCTTAGAGCTTTTGGGTTGACCAAAGGGCTTACAGATGCCTTTGGTGCCTTTACTACACTCTCAAGCATAGAACGCCTTAAGATGGATGATATTGAGAGGCTCAAGCTCTTCCACACCCTCTAGCGATGTTAGGTGATAGGTACCTGGACCAATATTTTTAGATATGATGTAAGGCCCTAGCTAGTTAGCCATGAATTTGTCTCGCATATCAGGTGGCAAATTCGAGTTCTATTGGTTCTCTTTCAGCACAAGATCCCCAACTTCAAAATCTCTCTGGTGGACTTTGACATTGTAAGCTCATTTTAATCGCTCTTGATAAATGTGGAGATGCTCGAGGGCATTCACGTGATGTTCATCGAGCAACGTCAATTGATCGAGGTGAGCTTGCCATGCGGTGTCATCATCGATGAACTCTTTCAATGCGATGCACAGCGTTGGAATTTCCAACTCTAAGGGCATAATGGCCTCAGTGCCATATACTAGTGAAAATGGTGTTGCCCCAATGGGCATCCGAATGCTAGTCCTGTAAGCCCATAATGCAAGGGGTAGTTGTATATGCCAATCCTTGTGGTGTTCTTGCATTGTCTTTTTCAAGATGGCTACCACAGTCTTGTTTGAGGCCTCAACTTGCCCGTTTGCTTGTGGATAGTATGGAGTTGCAAAACTGTGTTTAATGCGGTATTTAGATGTTAAAGCCCGCACAGTTTTGTTCTTAAAAGAAGTTCCATTATCCAAAATTATTTTGGATGGTATCCCAAAATGACATATGATATGCTCGAGAATAAATTCTATGATGTGAGCTCCAGTGGTCATTGTAAGGGGAATGGCTTCCACCCACTTTGTAAAATACTTAGTAGCCATGATAATGAATGTATGTCGACCTGACGATGGAGGAGAGATCTTGCCAATAAGATCTAGTCCCCACTGAGCAAATGGCCAAGCCGCCTGAATGGGTTGTAAGGCCTATGATGGCAAGTGCGTAAGATTAGCATGATGCTGACATTTAACGCATTTCTTGACATACACATTGCAATCCTTCTCCATAGTGGGCCAATAGTAACCCATGCGAAGGATGCATTTGATGATAGCCATGCCGCTGAAATGGCCACCGCACGTACCATCGTGAGCTTCTAAAATTGCCCAAGATGACTCTTGGGGCTCAAGACATCGAAGGAGAACTCCTTCATGGCTGCATCGGTACAAAATATCTCCTATCAAGACATACTTAGTCACTTTCTATTTGAATGTGCATCTTGTGGCATGCGACAATCCCTCTGGGATCATACCAAGTTTTAGGAAGTCTTGGATTTGCAACATCCAGCTTTGACAAGCCTCAGCTTCGACTGCTAAGATGACCTGCTCCCCCTATGTATTTAACTTTGCAAATGTAGACTGGGAAACAACCTTATGGTGAATGGTAGTACCACTCCCCGTAGGACTCTGAGAAGTCAATGACTCCCAGGGTGCCTGCTTAAGAAAGTCTTCCACTCTATGGAACCAATCAGTTATTGGTTCCATGACAATCATGTTGACTGACTCTTTGTTATCAAAGGTTGCACGCTCTGCTACTAGGTGTGAGAGCATTCTAACATGGATGGTAGTAAAATCGGCAGACGGATTCTGAGGGATCAAGGACCCCAAAGATGCCATGGTGTCTATGAACCTATTTGATGAATGAGGGATTGCCTCGATGTCATACCATTCAAATTTAGCTAGATAAGTGGCAACAAGATCTTTGTAGGCTTTCAGTATGGGACATCGACACTGAAAGAGCCCCTTAACCTAGTTAACTATGAGCAGAGAATCACCAAAAATGTTCAATATTTTAATACCCATGGCGATGGCTATGTGGAGGCCCAAAAGTAGGGCTTCATACTCAACATTATTGTTGGTGCACGGAAAGTCTAACTTGAATGACAAGGGCATTGGAGCTCCTTGTGGCATGAAAAACACTATTCCTGCACCACCCCCTTGCTCACACTTCGAACCGTCGAAGAACAATGTCATATCAGCATTATTCTCTGGTTCCTCGGGTTTGGGAGCTTCAGATATTATGAAGACCGCATCATCTGGAAGCTCAATGGTTAGAGGCCTACTATTGGATAGTGGTGCCTCAGCCAGTTGATCAGCTATGACTTGTCCCTTGATGGACTTTTGGATGATGAATTGCAAATCAAATTCTATCAATAGCATGATCCACTTTGTAGTACGTGTGTTATGATATGTCTTGCTCATCATATACTGCAAAGGATTCTATTTTGATATAACATATGTCGTATGACTTAGCATGTAATGCCATAATTTCTTGGTAGCGAACACCACTGCTAAACAAAGCTTCTCAACATATGCATATCCTGACTCATAACTCACCAAGGTGCGACTGATGTAATATACGACTTGCTCTTTGCCTTGCACGTTCTTTTGGGCTAACATGGTCCCTAATGCAAAGTTGGTTGCCGATATATATAGCAGAAAAGGCTCATCTGGCCTTGGTGGAGCTAGTACTTGGCAACGTTGCTAGGTATTGCTTAATCTCAGCAAAGGCTGCTTGGTAGTCCTCATCCCAATCAAATGGGACCCCCTTGTGTAGCAGTCGATTCATGGGTCGACATTTATCCGATAATTGAGCGATGAATCACTTTATGGATGCTACTTTGCCTTGAAGGCTTCTTAGTTCTTTGATATTAGTGGGAGGATGCATCTCTAGAATAGTCGTGACCTTTGTTGGGTCTACTTCGATGCCTCATTTAGAAATGATGAATCCCAAGAGTTTACCTAAAGTTACGCCAAATACGCACTTCTTAGGATTCAACCTGACATTATGCTCTATCAGGCGATCGAAGACCTTCCTTAAGACCTCTGCATGCTCTGCTCATAGCAACGACTTAGCTAGTAAGTCATCGATATAATCTTCTAATATTTTATGCATGTAGTCATGAAAGATATATGTCATAGCCCGCTGATATGTGGCACCAACATTTTTAAGACCGAATGGCATAACTTTGTAACAAAATGTCCCCCATGGCATTATAAACATGGTTTTATGTTGATCTTCGGGTTTTATCCGAATCTGATTGTATCCAAAAAAACCATCCATAAGGGAGAGCATTTCATGACCTGTAGTAGCATCTACTAGAGCATCGATATTTGGCAATGGAAATGAATCTTTGGGTGTTGCCTTATTGAGATCTCTAAAATCCATACAAATACGGACCCTTCCATCTGGCTTTCCTACGGGCACCATATTGGACACCCATTCTGGATAGTCGATGGAGATGATGAACTCTACGTCCAACAACTTTTGCAACTCGTCTTTCACCATTAAGGCTACTATTGGATGCATTTTTCTGAGTTTTTTCTTGACTGGCTTCTTCGACAGATCTAGCGAAAGGTTATGAGTAACCAATTTTGGATCTAGACCTAGCATGTCTTTGTAAGTCCAAGCAAAGAGATCAGGTCTCTCTTTTAGTAGAGGGATGATGCTATCACGCTCATCCAGAGTGAGACTCTCTCCAAATCTAACCTTCTTTGGATCGGTGGGATCTTTACTGATATCCACATCGAAGGTTTTCTCTATTGACATATGTGATCCTTCCTCAAGCTGGTGAGGCATAGGAATCAGATGGATGTCATCAGTCGGGTTCACATGTTCCTCATGGGAAGCACCCTCAGCATGATAAACATCATGAGCACAGCCTAGTGCAAAATGAAATGGTTGCAACATTTCTTCATTAGGGAAGAAATCTTTAGGCTGGACCGATGAGTCAACGTGATCCCAATCGATAGCATCCATGTTCAGATGCAGTGGTTTGGATGGATCTACTGGATTATGGAGTGGAGTGGTCAAATCCATGGAGACCATGTTGATGGAATGGAATTGATCTCCTGAACCACATGGACAAAACTCTATCTTTGAAGCGTAGCTTTCGTACCCAAGATCTGGTTTGGATGGTATGAGCACAAATGGATCCTCTCTATGGGATGCCCGTATAACTGGATCCTCTCGATGCACTAGCTACAAAATGGGATCTCTCAGCTCAAGGAGCTCTATGTATGTAGGCGGATGGGGAAAGAGTTCCTGATACCTCTCTTCGAGCTCTCTTCTTTCCCTCAGGCTGTGATGGAGATTAATCTCCTGATGCAAACCTATAGCTGTAATAGGTGGGGGACCTCGAGGTGGAGGCCTATTACGTAAGTGATGAGGTCCCAAATAGGCCATCTCCATCGAATCCTCATCATCACTATACAAATACAATCTATCATTTCCCCCTCCTCTAAGGGGTGATCTGCCAGATGTGGCCCCATGTATCTGATTCTACGATCGCTATCATCACTATCTAGATAAATTTGATAGAACGATCATATATATGATACTACCACATAAACTGGCGCTACTTCTTCCTCAGAGCACTCAGTGTTGGGAGGTACTTCCTCCATAACATGCTCTGATTCCCTAGGCAATAGATATTGTGGATACACGAGCCTAGAATCGGTCCTCTCATCTTCATCACTATGGTCACTACCATGGATGGGCCACTCTATTGTGTCTATGCATAGTGGGAGGTTAGCTGGATGAGGCTTTAAGTAAGCCTCCTCTATTTCATCTTTATAATCACTATCGGCTATGAAGCGCTCGTTCGTCTCTTCCACTCGTTCCATAGGCAGCAGATGGCGTATAAACACCGGACCTAGAAAGGTCGGCTCGATTTCCTCCTCAGATTGATCATCATTTGAGGACTCATCATCTGCATCATAACTAGGTCCACTCATTTTGGAGGTGGACTCCTCTCCATCATCATCACAAATATCTCCCAACTTGAGATCGCCTACAGTAGTGGGGTTATGCCCCTGCATACCGGTGTCGTCGGTAGCACTACGGATTTGGTTACCCAGGTTGCCTCTGGGGTTGTCCTCTAAGGGCCCATCATGATATGAATCGGGTGGCCCTATGGTAACAAATGATACCGTCTGGCGAGTCCTCCAATAGCTGGAAGGATTAGGGTGGTATGGATTAAAATCCACATCATCCCCCAGACTCAGGTACATGCGATCTAAGGATGCAGCAAGCAAATCATCATGATCCTGTACCTGTAACCCTAACCCGAACCTATCAGTAGCTAACTGATAATGAGGTTCGAGTGGAGTCCTACGTCCTTGTTCAAAAAGACCAAGGTCGTGTCCATGCCAATGATACGACTCAAAAATGTGCATGGCATATTCTAGGTTGGATAGATAGCGCACATTCATAGTGAATGGCTCATCATCATCCTCATCTATGGACATTTTGGTGGGTGCTTGATCTAGCCCTACGTAGACGAAGTTTGTTTGGTTGGGTGGCTCACCCAATGACACTATAGATCCAATCAAAAATCGATGGGCATGCGGTCGGCCCATCTCTTGTGTAGTTTTTAGGATAGGTCCGAAAGTAACATTTTGCACAAGATACTCACCCAACCCTATGCTAGCCAGATGAATGGTCACCTGTGGTGTAGATGACCCTACTGAAGATGTAGGCGAAGTAGGCTGAGGTGCCTCCTCGGCTTTGTCTTGAGGTTCTTCCACATCCATGGGAGTGGGAGTCTCATTGGTGACTGGTCTGGGCATATGATTTTCTACTTTCTCGCCCAATTTCACCTTTAGCTTCTCGACTTGCCGATGCATTGTCGATGCAGTCGGTTTTAGAGAAGTTGTAGTTGTATGCTCAGATCTGTGTGACACAGATGTCGATGGTTGAGCACGGGTTGTTGGTTTGCCTATTGGAATCTTAACCGACAAAATAGGTCAGATATCCAAGTGCATCGATGGGAGTACAAAACCCCCAAGCAAATCTGCTAGGTTCATGAACTTGAATGGTTCTTCGTCCGAGGACACTACGTGAACCTGTCCCTCATGAATGTACTTCATGCATTGATGCAAGATAGAGGGGATGCAATGCATTTCATGAATCCAAGGCCTTCCGAGTAGAATGTTGTACTGCATGGCACCCTCTATCATGTGACACATCACAGAGATGGTCTTGAGTCCCACCTGAATAGGTAGAACAATTGTACCAACCGTCGAGCATAGTGCATCGTTAAATGCTCTCAATGTAAAGGTGGTAGGCACAATGTGTGATTTGGGTATGCTTTATGGGTTTGAAGGACCAACATGTCTCGATGTCATGGCCTTTCACTCTATGGAATATGCAGAATAGATCGTCTTGATGCCACTTTGACTTTGGCACATTTGGATCTACTAATTTGACCTCGAGCAATCGTATGGCCTTGGCCTCACACAATTGATGGAAAATCAAAGTCATCAATTCCGTCAGAGGTGTGAACTGGTGAGGTGGGCGCTCTTCTCTATTTTTGCCCTTATAGTTGTTCTTGCGTGTCTCATAACATGTAGGAGGAGGTTGAGCCTGATAATTAGGCTTTTGTTGTCCCTTGTCCTCTCCTCCAAGATTTAGTACTACTTGATTTACGTGGGCCTGCTTGCCTTATTGCTTTGTAGTACTCTTTTTAAACCCCTCTTTCCTGGTCTTGAGCTTCAAGTTGCCTTCTTGCAACTTGATGTCCTCGATCACCCTGGCTTGCACCACAACTTCCTCAAATGTAGGGTACTACTACAGCTACAATAGTAGCGAGATGTGCTTGGCACAACTCTTTGTGAACATTCGGGTCAGTTCGGTTGTAGGAATAGGGAATGGCAGCTTTGCCATTATTCTACGCCATCTCTTTTTGTATTGCTTGATGGGCTCGTCATCGTGCTGAGCTAACATAGCCAAATCAAAAAGGTTGGCCTATTTCTTGACGCAAAATGAATAGCATTCAAGAAATGCATCAACTAACTGCTCAAAACTAGTAATACTATGTTTCTTTAGCTGGTTGAACCACTCTCGAGGCGGGTCGGAGAGTGTCATAATGAAAGTGCGCAACAACAAGGCATCCTGACTCTCTATCTAGAAACAGGCATCTAGAAAACTTGTGACATGCTCTTGGGCATCCTCATCACCCTTGAATTTTTCTAATCTGGGCATATCAAAATGCTCAAGATATGGAGGCGTAGGCACCGAGGGGTCTAGAGGTTCATTGTGTATCTTCCTCAGTGTCGGCTTTTGCATAGTCGAGCCTTGCCTCTCCATTGCTTTGACCCTATCAACCAAAACCTTGTACGCCTTAGAAGACAAAAATTCCTCCTCCCTAAGCTAACGTGAAGGTAGTCTAGGAGGTAATGTCTTCTTTGGGGGAGGTGGAGGACGTGGCTCTTCCTCCTCCTCAACTCGATAACTCTCAGGATACCCCTGATCGTATCCATCTACATCTACATGTTCATGTTGCCTCTGTCTAAGATCATTGAGTGATGGTAGTCACTCCCTCTGTTGGGCACTAACATGAGTATGAGAGTCTTTGCGCTCCTCGTGCATATCAGCTAGGGACACAACCCTCCTATGCACATGCTCTCTATGCTCCTCGAGAGGGTATAGGCCAGCCCTGGCTAGCCGATCCTCCTACTCTATGCGCTCCTTCTAAGCTAAAATACGCTCCTCGTGCATGTGCTACTCATATAATCTCTATCGTAGGAGCCTTTGCACTTGAATATTTTCATCTTCAATATGCTGCCTCTCTAGGCGAGCATCATCCAATTGATCTTGGAGGAGTTGATGTCTTTGCTCAGACACTAGTCTATGTGATCTATCGATCTGGTCGGCCGTGGGAGGCCTCTGGTGTGTGTGCTCTGTGCGAGCTACCTTATGGGTTATGTACCCATCAAAAAAATGTGTGGATGGTGTATGTGTGACATGAGGGTGCTTAGAAGCCTCTCCATGCTCTCTAGTGATCTTGATACAACTATCGCTATGCTCACTCGGAGCATGAGTGGGTGGAGCTATAGGCTTGTAGCCTAGCTACTCAAGAACACTACCTAGACCATCTAACTATCTAGACCTCCACCGCTCATGTGGTGGTGTTCCATTAGCTCCCACATTTGATATATCAATGGTGATCTTGCATGGTGGGCCACACACGGGAGTATGGGTGGACCTATGCTTGAAAGTGAGCCTATCCTCTTGCCCCTGAATGGGTGGATATTTGGTCCATCTATACTCTGACTGTGGAGGGTTAGAACCTCCTATGGACCTAGTACATATGGGAACCAACTTGGTCCCCTACACAACATATTCCTCGGCCGATCCCGTGGATGCGCATGTAGTGTGGTCTCGGTAATGGCTTTGGAGTAGAGCATCCTCATGCTGAGAAGCTCCATGCTCAGTCCTATGCCTAGAGGAGTGTACTAAAGCTCCTCTATCGGGGGTCCACTCAATGGGATCTCCCCATGTCGAGTTGTCACCTCTAATGCTCATCGAACGTCATTCGGTTTGCTCATGTGTGTGAGGACTCGACACATGTTGCTGTGAACCAGTTGGGGGTTGATCATGGGCATCGGTCCTAGACCTTTTTCGATCACCCCGTGTGTTCACCATTTGTGTACCTAACGTCTAGATGTGTTTTATGTTGGCAATTTTGGGTACTTTGAGTACATTGCATTTGCTCAAGTGAATAAGTTGTCATTGATGTCAAGAAGCTTTTGAAAGAATTTGATTTGATGTAAAATAATGTGTTTTGATGAAGGTTCGGCTTGACAGGTTCGAAAGAAAGTAAGTTGGAAAAGTGTCGCGATATCGCGACATGTCGCATTTTCGCGACTTAGGATGGAGAGAGAAAGTTTTTGAAAAAGTGTCGCGATTTCGTGACATGTTAAAAATATTTATGTTGAAGAAGAAAGAAAAACTTCACGATTTCACGACATGTTGGCAGAGAAAGAGAGCAAGGTGGAAAGTGTCGCGATTTCATGACATGTCGCATTTTCGCGACTCGAAAAGTGCAGGAAGGCAAAGAAGGAAAAGTGTCACGATTTCATGACATAATGCAAGGAAGGTTGTACGGACGAAAAAGTGTCACGATTTCATGACATGATGCAGAAGGGAGAGTCCGTAGTGTGAACTGTCATGATTTCATGACAAGTTCGAAGAGAGATAAAGTATCTCAAAAAGTGTCACGATTTCGTGACATGCTGCAAAAGACTAAGTGAGGACTGTCACGATTTTGTGACATGCTGAAAAGCTCGAAGTGAGAACTGTCATGATTTCATGACATGCAACAAAAGGAAGAGTCTGAAATGAGAAGCGTCATGATTTCACGACAGGCTACAAAGAAGTTGTACGGATGCAGAAAGTGTCACGATTTCACGACAGGTTGAAGAGAAAGCTTGCGAATGTAGAAAGTGTCACGATTTCATGACAGGTTGAGATGGCAGCATTGAGTTGGAGAAAGTGTCATGATTTCATGATAGAAATAGTTAGCAAGTCTTCAACAGAAGAAGCGTCATGATTTCACGATGAATTGAAGAAGGAAGAGCTCGAAGGCGAAAGCGTCATGATTTTGTGACATGTTCCATTTTCGCTAGTGCAAGCAGAGAAGAAGGCCATGAAGACAAAAGTGTCATGATTTCATGACAGGAGTGAAGATGACGTCAACAAAGACAGAAGTGTCACGATATCACGACAAGAACGTAGTCAAGGCAGACAAAAGCAAAAGTGTCACGATATCACGACAATAGCCAAACGAAAGTGTACGGCTACAAAAATGTCATGATATCATGACATGTTGTGGTTTCACGATAGAAGCTACTGAACCACAGAGGCGGTTGAAGCGACAGAGTTAAAATTGGGCCGACGAAGATTAGGGCATGCAACCGACGGAGTTAGGGTTTGCATTTGCATAACAATCGACTAAGACCAAGGTTTAGATCTTGATTATGTTAGTATAAAAGGAGGGTTGTTTGAAGAGATTTGGTATCGATCGAAGTGTGCATTCGAAGTGCGACTTTCGTAGATAGAGTGCGGGGAGAAGTTCGATCGTCGAGAAGCAGAGTGCAAATTCGATTGCAGTGTACAGAGTGCATTCCATCGAATCTTCTAAGTGAGAGAGATTGCAAGGAAGCAGAGTGCACGAAGATCATGCTGTTGTGATTGCGCAGAGGTGCATAAGTTGATGTTTGATCGAGTGCTGTTGTGATTGCGTAGAGGTGCAATTTTGAGGACATTTGTGCCAGACCGAAGGACTGTGTTTGGTGCAGAACAGAGGAAGCGAACGAGGACATTTGTGCTGAACCGAAGGACTGTGTTTAGTGCAAATTCGAGGACCAGCTTTGGAGGTGAAAGAGTTGAGGACAGAGGTCTCCAACCAGAGCAGGGAAGACAGGTGTCTTCTATGGATAGAGTTCCACTTGCTAAGGGCAGAGGAGGTAGAGGTTTTCTAGAGGATCACCAACCAGAGCAGAGCTAGGGGATTGGTGTCTCCTTTGGGTTGGTGCCCATAAACTTTGTAATCGGGAAAGGTTTCCCAGAATTTGAGGTGATAAAATTTAGTGAAAGATTTTATCCGTGGAGTAGCCCGCATTGGGTGAACCACGTAAATTGTTGTGTCTCTATTGTGGATGGTATTTTGTGCATTGCTTTGATTACTATTTTTGATACTGCTATCTATTCACTGCATAATATTAATTTGAAAGTTGAAGGAAAAAGTTTAAAGTGGTCTTATACTGTTCACCCCCCCTCTCAGTATAAGCTTGTGTTCTTCAATTGGTATCAGAGCGGGTCTCTCCAAAAAAAGCCTAACAGCTTGGAGAAGGATCTATCAGAAGAACATACAGATTCAGAAAAGGATGAAGAGGTTAAGTTCGATCTCAAAAGTGAATTCTTCTGGGCTTTAAGAAAATTTTAGGGAAGAGAGTTCTGTTCTCAAGCATCATGACAGGAAGAAGAGACAACAAGATCAATCTTCATCCTGAAGAACGATGGATTCCAGTTGGTCACAAGAAGAACAATCATCCAAGGCATCAAAACAGGTTACATAATACTTTCCATGGCTACTATTTTTCTTGCAAGAAATTTGGTCACAAAGCTATGCATTGCAATAAATCCGTGAATAGCCATAGTAAGGAAAATGTTAACTCTTTTGCACCTCTTATGGATAAAAATGTCATGTGTTACAAGTGCAAGAATTTTGGGCATATAGCAAGGATGTGCAGTTTGGATAGATCTAGCCTTGAGTTCACTAAAAAGAGAAATGAGATCAAATCTAAGTCAATGATAGTTCAAACTGCTTTTCATGCTCAAGACAAAGTAGAGAAATGGTATCTTGATAGTGGTTGCTCAAAACATATGACTGGTGAAAAGGAAAAGTTTTTGGTCTTAAAAAACACAAACAAAGGAACAGTTAGTTTTGGAGATAACAGGTCAGCTAAAATCTGTGGTAAAGGGACTCTTAGTTTGGATGGGAAATCCAAAACAGAAAATGTGCTTTATGTAGAAGGCCTAAGACATAATCTTCTAAGTGTGAGTCAACTTTGTGATCAAGGACACATAGTATCTTTCTTTTCAGATAGATGTGAGATACGTAAAGAAAAAAATGGAAAACTCATTGCTAGTGCTACAAGGACTCCAAACAATCTTTACATGCTAAGTGAGATAAAAAGGGAAAAGTGTTTTCTAACTCAAGAAGATGAGAGTTGGTTATGGCATAAAATATTGGGGCATTTGAGCTTTGATAATCTTGTCAATATTAGTAACAAGGAAGCAGTTAGAGACTTGCCCAAAATAAAAAGGCCCCATAACACCATTTGCGGTCCTTGTCAACATGGAAAATAGACCAGAACCAGTTTTAAATCAAAAGGGTATACTTCTTCAAAACCATTAGATCTTATTCATACTGATTTATGTGGCCCCACCAGAACTCAGAGCATTCAGGGAGAAAGCTACTTCATGTTGTTTATAGATGATTATTCTAGAATGACTTGGGTTACTTTTCTCAAAGAAAAATCTGAAGCTTTTGAAAAATTTAAAGCTTTCAAAGAAATGATTGAAAATGAGACTGACAAGAGAATCAAATGCTTAAGATCGGACAGAGGAGGAGAATTCACTTCTAATGAATTTGTGGAATACTGTGAGCAACAAGGAATCAAAAGAGAATATTCAGCAACAAGGACTCCTCAACAAAATGGAGTAGTTGAAAGAAAAAATAGAACTATTGAAAATATGGCTAGAGCTATGTTAAATGAGTCAAAACTTTCAGATGGTTTCTGGAAAGAGGCAGTCAGTACAATAGTCTACATTATCACCAGGGCCCAACTTAGAGTCAATCATCATAAAACTCCTTATGAGTTGTGGAAAGGAAGACCAGCTACAGTAAAACATTTCAAAGTGTTTGGGAGTAAGTGCTTCATCAGAAGGGAAGATCAGAATTTGGGTAAGTTTGATCCTAGGTGTGATGAGGGAATTTTTCTTGGTTATTCCAGTAGAAGCAAGGCTTACAGATGCTTCAACAAAAGAACGCATACAGTCATAGAGAGCATAAATGTAACAGTTGATGAAAAGACAGGGATAAGAGAACCTGTCAAGGAAATCAGTGATGAAATTTGTCAAGAAGAATTCAGAGAGGTTTCAGATGAAGAAGAGGAAAGACAACAACTGCTTCCCAAAACTCCTTCACGATATGTTCAGAAACATCATCCCAAAGATTTGATCATTGGTGATCCAAACAACAGGAAAACTAGAAGAAGAGTCATTCCTTCACACGATTCTACAAATGTTTCATTATTATCTCAGATTGAGCCAAAAGATTTCAGTGAAGCATGTGCAGATAAATTTTGGGTAAAAGCAATGGATGAAGAGCTAAATCAAATAGAGAAAAGTGAAACTTGGGATTTGGTTCCAAGACCTAAGGACAAGAATGTCATTGGCACAAAATGGATATTCAGAAATAAACTCAATGAGGATGGAAAGATTGTCAGAAACAAAGCTAGGTTGGTTTGCAAAGGTTATGCTCAAGTAGAAGGTGTGGATTTCGAAGAGACGTTCGCTCCTGTTGCTCGTCTCGAAGCTATCAGAATGTTTTTGGCCCTTTCAAGCTTCAAAGCATTCAAGGTGTATCAAATGGATGTAAAGTCAGCTTTTTTAAATGGAGTGTTGGATGAAGAAGTCTACATAGAACAGCCAGAAGGCGTGTCTCTCTCAGATCAATCAGACTATGTGTGTAAACTGAAAAAGGCCTTGTATGGGTTAAAGCAAGCACCTAGGGCTTGGTACTCAAGACTTGACAGGTACCTTCATGAGCAAGGCTTCAGGAAAGGTGTGGCAGATAGCAATTTGTATATTAAGGATGAAGGTGATGATATGCTGATTGTAGTTGTCTATGTTGATGATATCATTTTTGGGGGAAATAATACTCAGATGTGCAAAGATTTTGCTAACACCATGCAGAAGGAATTTGAGATGTCTATGATTGGAGAGCTGTCATTCTTTTTAGGTCTTCAGATTGCTCAATCAAAAGATGGTATATTTCTCTCTCAAGGAAAGTATATCAAAGAAATGTTGAAAAAATTTGGGATGATGGACAACAAACCTGTATGTACTCCAATGACTACAGGGTGCAAGATGAGTAAAGATGATGAATCTCCAGTGGCAGATCAGAGGTTGTACAGATCAATGATTGGCAGTTTATTATATGTTACAGCTACCAGACCAGATATCATGCAGGCTGTTGGGTTAGTAGCCAGATTTTAGGCAGCTCCTAAAGATTCTCATGTTATAGCAGTTAAAAGAATATTCAGATATCTGAAGGGCACTATGGACTTTGGGCTTTGGTATCCCAAAGGTGATGATTTCACTCTCATAGCCTATACAGATGCAGATTGGGTAGGCAGTAATGATGACAGGAAAAGCACCAATGGTGGAGCATTCTTTCTAGGGAAGAGTTTGGTTTCTTGGCTAAGTAAGAAACAACCTTCAGTTTCCTTATCTACGGTAGAGGCTGAATACATAGCAGCAATGGCTAGGTGTACACAGGTTTTATGGATGAAAACCACCTTGGAGGATTTCAAAGTCAAGCATGAACAACCCATCTCCATATTTTGTGATAATACAAGTGCCATAAGTATTTCCAAAAATCCGGTAATGCACTCAAGGACAAAGCATATTTCCATCAAGTATCACTTTCTAAGGGAGAAAGTGCAAGACAAGCAGGTCAAGGTAGAATATGTGTCTACTAAAGAGCAGATTGCAGATATCTTCACAAAACCTCTTCCAAGAGATACGTTTGAGTATCTAAGGGAGAAATTGGGAGTTGTACTCCCACCCCAGAATTAATCACCTCATCAGGAGGTGGGGGAGGGACTAAGCTAAGAAGCTCATTCTTAGTCCCGAGCCCCAAAGGTGACCCTTTGCCATTGATGACAAAGGGGGAGAGATTTGAGTAAGGGGGAGAGATATGAGTAAGGGGGAGAGCTTCAATGTGAAGAGGAAAGCTTCAAGTCAGGGGGAGCAAAACTTTAAAAGGAGATTCTCAGCTGTTAGCACAGTTGGTTTCAGTTTTAGCTCCTGAGACGTGTTTTTAGTAAAGGGTTGCCATCAATGACAAAGGGGGAGATTGTTGGCAATTTTGGGTACCTTGAGTACATTGCATTTGCTCAAGTGAATAAGTTGTCATTGATGTCAAGAAGCTTTTGAAAGAATTTGATTTGATGTAAAATAATGTGTTTTTGATGAAGGTTCGGCTTGACAGGTTCGAAAGAAAGTAAGTTGGAAAAGTGTCGCGATATCGCGACATGTCGCATTTTCGCGACTTAGGCAGGAGAGAGAAAGCTTTTTGAAAAAGTGTCACGATTTCCGACATGTTGATTTCGTGACATGTTGGAAGAGAGAGAAGAAGAAAAACTATCACGATTTCGTGACATGTTGGCAGAGAAAGAGAGCAAGGTGGAAAGTGTCACGATTTCGTGACATGTCGCATTTTCGTGACTCGAAAAGTGCAGGAAGGCAAAGAAGGAAAAGTGTCACGATTTCATGACATAATGCAAGGAAGGTTGTACGGATGAAAAAGTGTCACGATTTCATGACATGATGCAGAAGGGAGAGTCCGTAGTGTGAACTGTCATGATTTCATGACAAGTTCGAAGAGAGATAAAGTATCTCGAAAAGTGTCACGATTTTGCGACATGCTACAAAAGACTAAGTGAGGACTGTCACGATTTTATGACATGCTAAAAAGCTCGAAGTGAGAACTGTCATGATTTCGTGACATGCAACAAAGGGAAGAGTCTGAAATGAGAAGCGTCATGATTTCATGACAGGCTACAAAGAAGTTGTACGGATGCAGAAAGTGTCACGATTTCGTGACAAGTTGAAGAGAAAGCTTGCGAATGCAGAAAGTGTCATGATTTCATGATAGGTTGAGATGGCAGCTTGAGTTGGAGAAAGTGTCATGATTTCATGACAGAAATAGTTAGCAAGTCTTCAATAGAAGAAGCGTCATGATTTCATGATGAATTGAAGAAGGAAGAGCTCGAAGGCGAAAGCGTCACGATTTCATGACATGTTCTATTTTCGCTAGTGCAAGCAGAGAAGAAGGCCATGAAGACAAAAGTGTCACGATTTCATGATAGGAGTGAAGATGACGTCAGCAAAGACAGAAGTGTCATGATATCGCGACAAGAACGTAGTCAAGGCAGACAAAAGCAAAAGTGTCACGATATCGTGACAATAGCCAAACGAAAGTGTACGGCTGCAAAAATGTCACGATATCGCGACATGTTGTGGTTTCACGGTAGAAGCTACTGAACCACAGAGGCGGTTGAAGCCGACAGAGTTAAAATTGGGCCGACGAAGATTAGGGCATGCAACCGACGGAGTTAGGGTTTGCATTTGCATAACAGTCGACTAAGACCAAGGTTTAGATCTTGATTATGTTAGTATAAAAGGAGGGCTGTTTGAAGAGATTTGGCATCGATCGAAGTGTGCGTTCGAAGTGCGACTTTCGTAGATAGAGTGCGGGGAGAAGTTCGATCGTCGAGAAGTAGAGTGCAAATTCGATTGCAGTGTATAGAGTGCATTCCATCGAATCTTCTAAGTGAGAGAGATTGCAAGGAAGTAGAGTGCATGAAGATCATGCTATTGTGATTGCGCAGAGGTGCATAAGTTGATGTTTGATCGAGTGTTGCTGTGATTGCGCAGAGGTGCAATTTCGAGGACATTTGTGCCAGATCGAAGGACTGTGTTTGGTGCAGAACAGAGGAAGCGAACGAGGACATTTGTGCTGAACCGAAGGACTGTGTTTAGTGCAAATTCGAGGACCAGCTTTGGAGGTGAAAGAGTTGAGGACAGAGGTCTCCAGCCAGAGCAGGGAAGACAGGTGTCTTCTGTGGATAGAGTTCCACTTGCTAAGGGCAGAGGAGGCAGAGGTTTTCTAGAGGATCACCAACCAGAGTAGAGCTAGGGGATTGGTGTCTCCTTTGGGTTGGTGCCCATAAACTTTGTAATCGGGAAAGGTTTCCCAGAATTTGAGGTGATAAAATTTAGTGAAATATTTTATCCGTGGAGTAGCCCGCATTGGGTGAACCACGTAAATTGTTGTGTCTCTATTGTGGATGGTATTTTGTGCATTGCTTTGATTACTATTTTTGATACTGCTATCTATTCACTGCATAATATTAATTTGAAATTTGAAGGAAAAAGTTTAAAGTGGTCTTATACTGTTCACCCCCCCTCTCAGTATAAGCTTGTGTTCTTCATTTTATTATGCAAACAAAGTATACAAATGATGATTATCTCTTTTTAAATTTTTATTGTGGGCCCTAAACTATTTGATGTTGTTTTCAGATGTGTTGTATCAGTGTTAGAAACTCTCACATGTTTTGAAATATTGTTGGATTTTATACGTAGTTAAATTGGCTTTCACCTATATACCCACAACTTGACAACTTGGCGATGAAACCCAAGTCACATAAACCAACCTATAATGTGTGGAAGTGAAGCCCACACATGGTCAGGGGGCACAAGTCCTCCCAGTTCCTCACCCATTTCCCCCAATCAGCGTCATACCCTCCGAAGAGGAGTATATGCAAATTTTTTAGGGTACAAAAGGATATTGGACCCGGTATGGTCTAGTAACACATGGTACGTGAGATTTGGGCCAATGGATGGAAGTTACACCCATCGTCATTGAACCCTACTAGTGGTTGGATATGAAACCCAAATCACTAGCGTTTAAGTTTCAGGTGGTGTGTGTAGTTCCTTTTACTTTGCAAAAATGACAAATGCATAAAATAGCATAATGATCATTTCTACATGATATGCATGAAAAGAAATGAACATTTCAAATTAAAAAATAATGCATGCTAATATCCTATATGATATTTTGATGAAGCAATTACAATGACATGGCCACTAATTGGGCCTCAAGCATACAAATGACATGCCATCTCTATCAAGGTTGTATTTAGGGACAGACTGCACTCAAAGGTCCGCTATTCCCAACAATGCCTTTCTAATGAAAGTAAAACAAAAACAAACTAGGACTTGTTCATTGACCCTTTTTTATTTGAGTTCTTAGATTACAAAGGTTTGATTCTTTTTGGAAAGATACAAAGCAAAATATTCAAAATATATAGTGAAATTGGGGCCTACCTCAGCTCCTGCTCTGCTACCCACTGAGTTTCCTATTGTTTGCATTTTCCTCTATAAACCGTAGGTCCGATCTACGTGCTACAGTGGTGATCATAGGTCACAGACACGGGCCAACAAATAATCATAGCTGAAAGCTACGGTTAGCACATTGGATAAGAAACAACCAAGAAAAGTCATAACTCAAGGCTAAAATTTTGGAGTCCCACTTTCATCAACATCTAACCTAACCATGGAGAGTGCACCTAGCTACTGCATTGATCTATACCATCATAAAGCATAAATATTCACACAAGTAAATAAATTGAACAGAAACAAAGTATGTAAGGTTTCTCGTATTAATATTTGAATGAGTTTTGATTACAAAAATGCCCTCTTAGGGTCATTGGAAAGATGATACTGATATTATAATTGCCAATGCCCTCAATAGGGTAGGCACACTTATGGTGCTCTGTTGATTAGTCACAAACTTCCTTGGTGTGGAGCTAACCCCCTTCTCCATGATGTGGAAGGATTATGACATAAGCTCCTCTTGCACCTGTCTCCCTATGAACAAGAAACAACACACACGATTAAAAATATTGATAGCCTCTTGTGATGAGGTCCTTTAAGGGAATATGCATGTAAGTGCCATTAAACTAGAAAAACAAGAAAACATAAAGAAAGACTTTAAACTATTCTGATTAAATCAAGAATTATGCTACAAGATGAAGGAAATGAATAAGCAAATGATGCATGGATCAAATATCAAATTAAGAACAATAATGGGCATAAAATATCCAATGTAATCCTACTTAATACAATGCATGAAATGTCTAATTTCTACGATCAGAGTTTCTCTAAAATGCAATTAAACCTATGAAAAGACTAATATAACTAATCTATGTAGTCAAAAGTAAAGCAAGTAAGGTGATCATTAACCTATTGCAAACCACAACTGTGATGGGTAGTCTTCACTATGAACCATGGCTGATAGCCACGGTTTAACCTATGATATGTTTACCCTCAGAATTAGGGGCAGTGGGCTTGATCTCCTTATCCAAATTTATGTTCAAGGGTCACCTTTGTTGTCCTTTGATAGATTTGGTGGTCAAATCACTATGAATGGTCTTCATTTGCCCATATTTGTGTTTCTTGATCCTCCTAGGCACCTAGGGAATCCATGGCTAATTGGTATTTATATGGATAGCAAAGAGGATCTCAAATGCACAAATTTAGTATGCAATTTGATAGGGCTTTGCTGCTCTCTTGATCCATTAACTCTCTCTCGATAATTCACCAATGTTTTGATATACAAATCATGTCTCCTCCTTCTTCCCATTTGGAGGGGGGTTTTATAGCGTGACCCCTAGGGCTAGGTGTGGCTTCATGGAGAAGCCAAGACCAAGAAGGGTGGTTAGGACAGTTGGTATGGAAGCCTCTGGAATATTTCGTCCTTCAAATGCCTCCTTCTAGATCTTTTAGTTGTTCCAACTAATTTGGCTTGAATGGAAGGCCTAACTAAACTTTAGTTAAGACCGCAGGTCACAGTTGTCATCCAGACTATAGACCATAGGTGTCAACCATAAGTTAGACTGGAGACCGCAGGTCTGGGCTGCGGTTCATACTACTTAGGCCAAAATGCCTAAATTGAGTGGTTAGAACCATTGCTCTATCTTGGAGTCTATCCAAGATCCTCCATATGGTTTTGTAGCATGTCCATATGAGTAGTCACCCTCGACATAAGGCATTTTATGTGTCTACACATCCAAGTAGATTATACTGACTTTATTGATCAGCTCTCCAAAGGCATAATTTATTGCTCTTTGGAATGTGGCTCCTGCATTGGACAGACCAAAAGGTATTCTCTAATAGGCAAAAGTACCCCTTTTGGTGGTGAATGTTGTTTTGAAATGATCCTGATTTTTTACCTAAATTTGTTTGTAGCTAGAGAAGTCATATAATAGTGATAACCTCTCTACTCTTGCAATAATCTACAATATCTAATCAATTTGAGGGAGTGGATAGTGGTCTTTTAATTATGCTTGATTGAGATTCCTAAAATCCACACACAAATGGATGTCACCATTCTTTTTTCTTAATGGGACCAAGTTAGCTACCTAGGTAGAATGCTTAATTGGATATATTATTTTATCCTTCAGTAGTTTTAATAATTCTTCCCTCATTATGGCTTCAATTTTGGGGTTCACAGGCCTTTGTTTCTGCTTGAAGGATTTTGTGTTTGGTTCTAGCTCAATTAAATGTTGGATCACTTTCTTATCATATACTTTAAGATATTCATATGACCAAGCCACAATGTCTTGGTATTTTAGGCATAAAACTTTGATATCCTCATCTTCTTCTTGAGAACATCAAATTCCAACTTTGAGCTTTTTTTCCTTTTCGATCTCAATTTTGTTGTAGATGTTTTTATTGATTTCCATAGATTTGATCTTCTTCCTATCTTCATTGTCAAACAAGCTCTCCAAAGTGAACAACCCCCTAGGGATATAATTATTTTTTAGCTGGATGACATCTTGTTGGTCTATCTCTTCTATATTTTCTTCTTTAATAGTTGATAGATAGGCTTCCCTTCCTAGGAAATCAATGATTTATTCATCGCTTTCAAAAACCCGCCAGAAGATCTGCTTGTTTGGTATTGCAAGCCTAAAAATTATTTTGATCCATTTGTCTTTTGTGACTCCTATATCTACAAAAGGGTTGAAATTAGCTCCCCTCACTACCAATTAATTAGCCAAGATGTTCTATATTTTAGGAATAAAATTAATATTTAGGGCATCAAAGGATTCCATAAAATCCCATACCCTATTTATGTATACCTTCAGGTAATGGTTCTTACTACTACAACTATCTCTTACCTAATTAACAATTAGCTTAGAATCACAATATATATTCAATATCTTGATGCCCATACTCTCAGTCTGTATTATTCTGAGGCACAAAGCCTCATTCTCTACCATATTATTGGTACAGGACCAAGTTAGTCTATACATGAAACTCTTTTCACCTTCTGACTAAGACTACAACAATACATCGACACCAACCCCATTTTTTATCTTGCACCATTAAAATGCATGATCCAAGTCCCTGTCTCCCTTAATGACTGATATGATAGTATGGGGACTTTTTTCTCTATTTCTAAGAAAATGTTATATGTACCCATGCTTGTTCCAAATTGACTATAATATTCTTTGAAATGTAGTTCATCTTCAACCTCTAGTTCTTCAAAACTTTCCACCAATTTGAACTCATCTTGAGGAGTGATATTACACATGTATTCTTTGATTTTTTCAATATGATAAGACATAGGATTCTTAGGAGTAATCCTTATTATCTTTACATTAAATTGAATCACCATACTAGATTAATCCATGTACATGCATCCTCCTAGTTTTGCAGTGAATTCCCTTGAAAGGCATAGACCAAAATAAGGTTCTAGGTCTACCACCACTATTTCTTGCACAATGGTTACTTTTGAACCTCTATGCAACTTCATTATAACATCCTTTATTATCCTTACAATATTTACTGGGGTTCCATCCAACTACAAAAATCGAGGATAGGATATGGTATATTCCATACCCATCTCCTCGTAGATTTCTTTGGGTATAACTGTGGTGGAAGCCCCTAAATTGATCATGCAGTTATAGATAATCCAACCCTTCATCCTCAAATAAATGTAAAAGGGAGGGGGTTTTTTATTTATGATGGTAGGAGACATCTTGTATTTCCCAGAGGGCATGATGAGGATTGTAGTAGCCTACTTTTCCTGTGTATATTTTATTAAATAAGCCTTTAGCAGATCTATTTGGCCAAGAATAAACAGGGTATCATACATGCTAGCCTTTGAGGGTATTCTTTTTATCTCCTCTACAATGTTATACTCTGATTTCATTGAAGATAAATTTTCAGACCTTCTCTTTGGTTCACCATACTTCTTGTATTGTTGGGTGGCATCAATATTTTACCTCTTGGTTATGGATGAGAATCTAAGCTTTTCTTGAGATTCACTCTTGGATATCATCCATTCTTTATCATTTTCTTTATCATATCTTCTATGGAAGCCAACCTATTTTTCTTTGTCCTTTGGGAACACATACCTCTTTTATTTTTCTTGAGGAATAGAAAAAATATCATTACCTTGAGAGGGAGCATATTTCTTCTTTTGAAAAGAAACTTGAAAATGACCCATTTTTTGTGGATCAACCTTCAAGGTCTTATTCCCTGATCTTATCATGATTTAAATTGACCCTTCTTCATATGGATCCTATACAACCATGATATGATATGGTTGCCAAAGCATGTTGATCCTACCCTTCTGATTCCTTTCTACCTTCTCCATGGCCTACTACACATGGTGTTTGTATATGACACATGATTCTGAATCATGGAGATCATTGCATACAAGACACCACACATTTACCAAGATTTTTTTGGAGGAACATCTCATATCTTCTTGCATTAAATTTACTTTGATTCCTATGCTATTACTGGTACTAGGTTTTTGGTCCCTATTGACATAGGGAAATATTCTTTGCTGAGATATCTCTATATCTATTTTTTCCATTGAGCTCATATTATTACTGAGCATCTTAAGGGTATTCTGTATATCAAGAAGCATAGTGGATTCTGGGGATTTTTAAATAGGAAGTGGTGGAAAATGAATTGTAGCAAATGACACTTTGGTATGAGGAATAGGGTTCATCTGAGGAAGCGAGGAGGATAAAGGAGGATCCATATAATAATATGTAGCTACCTAGTTTTGAATATTGGGAATTTCTAAATAATAGGGCATGACAATTTTATGGGGTAATCTTCCCACATTAATAATATTATTTTCACCTTGAATATTTGCATTATTGACTTGAGGGAAGGTACATATTCCTAACTATTGAGTTTGTAGACCCAATTCAAATCCAAGGGCTCTGATGTAGTACATGAAAGCAAGGGTTACATCTGGCCTAGATTTAGATGGTATTCTTTTTCAAGATCTACGAAATCTTAGGTTGAAGCCCAAAATGGACTCCTATTGATAATTTTGCATGGACGTCAATTTATTAATGCAGAAAACAGGATTAAAAAACTCATTGAACTCTTCTACAAAGGGTTCTACTAGTGCTTCCCATGATGTAATGGTATTATCCTATAAAGTCCTAAATCTATGTAGATTTTTCCCTTTGAAGGATAGGGCTAGGATTATGACGATAACATCTTCATTATTTTTTTAATGTATGGCTACTAAATTTAGAATATCTTGACAATGTTCATATGCAGTATTTCTTGATCCATTGTATGTAGAAATGGATTTAGTTACATCTTGAGGGATATCATGCATATGAGCTAGTCTTAGGGGACCAACTGTATTCTAGTTGGGATATTTTTGTATTGACTGATTACGGGGTACATTTTGAGCCATATTTACTTGTGGATTTCTTGATGGAGGTGGCCTTGGGGGCCCTGCATTAGGTTGCTCAGGAGGAGTTTTATCTGAATGGAAATATTGGTTCAAATATCTTATGATGGTAGACCCTCTAAAATGGAACTCATAGTAGATGAAAGAACTAGGGTTATTCCTTGTAGATGACCTAGTATTCATGAAAAAACTACAAGCTATATGGATGGCTTTCTAGTTTTTGCATTTAGGGAATCGCTAGGTGAATTTATAGCTCATCACTTAATAAGGTCAAGATAATTCACCAAATATTGATTCCTTTGAGAAAAAGATATAAAATAAAGCAAGGGTAGGTTAACTATGGTTTCTAGTAAACAGGTCCCATTGGGCATGCCAAAACTATTGGGATCCAAATTGACATCAAGAAAAACTTGATACTGTGACTATCTATCTTATAGGTTTATGATCAGGCTTGCACCCACTAGTCATAGCTCAGAACTCAACATTGGATGGACCAAAGATTACTCTAATCTAACCTCTAGATTAGGTTGGTTCCTTGTCAACTAATAGGGTGTTGACTCAATTAAGCTTAGTAATTATTTAGGATATAGGGATAGAAAAGAATTTAGGGTTAAGGAATTATAACTGAAATAGTGGCTGGATAGATCTAAAAACATAGGCATCCACAATGAAAATATTTTAACAAATTATTTCCAATGTCCCACACTCAAGATTAACATCATTAATAAAATAAAATAATCTTCTTAAAGAAACACAAAACAAAGACATACTCCAAGAAGCTATTTCAACATCCACAATACTAATAATCCAATTTAGAAAAATAAGATCAGTATCTAGATTTAATAGAATTGAACTTCTTGCAAGGATAGATTCAATTATGAAAATATTTCAATCACTCTAAAGCTAGTAATTCAATAGTAGAGTAAACTAACCATAGGAGCATTAGCAAAAAAACAATTCATAGCTTGAACCTCTCAAAATAAATATCGAAGACACCAATTTTTGAGTCAAAAATCCAAGTAATGCTCTTATTGATTTACAAAAGATGTTACACAGTAGGGCAAGTAAACACTCTAGAGCCGATCCTCAAAATTGAGGGTTCAACCTCTATTAATATTTTTATAATGAAAGAAGAAGATGGAACATTACAAGGATAAAACCATGCCAGATCAGCTAAATACTGAGGTGGCATCATTTCATTCACCTTTGAAGCCCAAAAAAATTGTGTGACGTTGCACACCATAGTAGCTTGGCTCTGCAACTTGCTCACTCCGTAATGGCAATTAGTCTCCAAGTTGTTAGATTCTATATATAAGTTGTCTATGTTTCTTGCAGACTTCATCTGGATATAGATTTGTAACTGCCTAAGTTATTGGTCCTTGTCTCCATGGATACTTTTCCTACCTGCTCGAATCAATTGGTTCTTATTTGTAAAGAATTTACTTTTGTATACCTGAGAAAGTGTCAGCATAAGATTTACAATTGATTCACTCATGAATGACTATGATTAAATCTCAACAATTCTTAGAGATGAGCAGTGTAGAATGTCACTAGACCGCTCTTCTGAAAGGCTTATCACTTAAATTAATCATTTTGACTAGCAATGTGGAGCATATTAAAAATACACTACACTCTAAGTAGAATAGAGCATGTCGCCAGGTCGCTCCCTTTAATTCTTAAAATTGTTTAATTCACTTTTGCATCTACAGTGTAGAACACTTTGTTCATAGCTCACTACTTGAAATACACTCCTTTGAATATTGACCAAATTTGATCATAGAATAGAGCCTTGTTCTATGCCACTCAGGAAACAATGTAAAATAATATTTTAGGAGATCTTGCACTGTCACTGCCTTGTGCTTCTTTCGAGCATCTTTTACCTCTTTGACCAGTGGTATAGAACACGTGTTATGATACAATATAAAATGATCATGAATATCAGTGGCACAGAATACATCAAAAAGTTAGTCATTTTACTATGTAGGCTAGGGCAATGTGTTCTAGACCACTAATCAAAGAATGATAACATTAGATTTAACTAGAGTTGATAGTGGTATGGAACATGTTGCATTGTACCGCTGTGAAATACACTAAGTGTTGAGTTGCTAAGAACATGTCTACTTACCTTAGAAAATATGTTGTGTTCTACTCTACTAAAGTGATTGCAATGAAATTTTGGCTGCTCCACCAGTGGCATTGAAAATCCTACACTATGTCATTGGAATATTTTTTCTAAGAATGTGGTCATTTTGGGCATATAAGAGCATGATCAAAGGTTCTAATATGGGTTATGATGAGCTGAGATAATTCTTGCTAGATTGCATAACAAAAAAAGTTATATCAGCATAGACAAATGTCTTTGGAATTCTATTTATTCTTGAAAATACCTTGAGCCATAAAGGAGTATATCAATCAAGGCCTACTTTGAGAGGTTTTATCTAGGGCTACTCTATATTTTATTTTCTTCTTACACTACTTCTCTCTCTCTCCCCTTCCCCTTTGTCTATTTCTTCAATGTTTCTTTCCCTACGCTTCTTCTTTTCATCTTGTTCCTTCCTGCTGCTTATGTTCTCCACTGTATGATACATGGTTGTGCCCTTCCTCTTATTCTCTTTTAAACTAGTAGCCTTATCTTGGCTACCCTTGTTCATAGTTTATTCCTTCTATCCTGTATTCATCCCACCCCTTTTCCATTTTTCTTTTTTAGAGGAAGAATGTTATCTGGGTTCCTATTTCTAGCAAGTGGAAATCCCCTGTGAGTTACCAAGAGTGTGGGTGAATTTTGGCACCCCTTCACCCGTTCTTTATTTTCTATAAAGATGCTAGTAAGGCAAAGTGCCCAATTTTGAAGCAGTTATGGAATAAGTGGATGTCTAAAACTAGATGAATAAGTAACAAGACAAATTACTAAATCTAGATGGATAGAATAATGTGAAGGGGCATGCTCAAAAGAATATTCAAAATCCCCATTTCAACCATTGGATGGAATAATGGGATCCCAAAACCCTGGAAATAAGAATCAGACTATGGCTCTTTTATGGGGATTTCCTGCTTACCTATTTTAAAATATATCACGTCGTAGGGATCCCAAGAATCACAATTGGTTTGTAGAATCTGGTGTATCTACCTCTTTGAACTAGAAATAAATTATCTACAGGACTCTAGACAGACCAGGTCATGTAAGGAAATTAGATAATGGGTTTAGATATTTTACACTATGATTCTATAACCCATATCTTACCAGATTCGATGATATATTAGTTTTTTATTCTTTTTGATCAAACCAAGGAGTATAAAAACCATTAAGACTAGACTGGTGCCATGTCCATTGGGTAGTCATAGCATATTTATATTTCTTGTTAACTTATAAAGGAATAAGAAAGGAGAACTAGTTCATCCACATTCATTCAAATGATGTAATCAATGGGAACAATTAAACTAGCAAAGGAAAGCGTCATCCACACATTCAGATTATTGTAATATGTAAATAAGTGGACACATAAACCATAAAAACAAGAAAATATAATAATAGATTTGGAGTTTGTATTTATATAAAATTATTTACATATAAATCTTGATAGAGTGCTCAGGTCTTATATGAAAATAGGCACAATGTCACCCTTGTTCGAATATTGCAATAGGGGGATGTTTCCCTCCATCATGATTGCAACGATGCAAGAGCCTCTAAATCTGGTGCATCCACAAGAAATGATCTCAATAGATAAATATTTCTATATGGTCCCTAGAATCAAGTTTTCTCTCTCTAAGTTTTTATGAAAATTTTTGTCACTATAATGGTCTTCTATATATAGAGTTGGATGCCCAAGTAGGGCTGTAACCATTTTTCCATCGGTCCTCCATATGGCCTGATCTCCTCTTTTTTATAAAATATGGTAGGAATAAAAATGGGTATGTGGCCCATGTCTTCTCCTTATAGTTGTTGTGGTTTTTATTGTGTTCCAAATTTCCTTCTATCTTGAATTGGTGGCTCCGTCATGCTTTGATCTGGAGCTCCCTTCGATGTGTTGGGCCCCACTCCATCTCCTCCAATATTTTGTAGAATTTGATCAATATAAATCCATGCCTCATCATGAAAGGTTAAGGTGAACATTGGTAGGTTGACATACTATGTGATCTTATTCACCCATTCCTTGGACCACTCCATGGTGTTCTCAGTGAAGACACATAGACGACCCACCATTTACACTAAATAGGTGAACTACTTTTTCAACTTTGTATTTTAATTGAAGTCAAATTCTTGTATTTTATTGAACATGAAATCCTTGATATCAGGGGTTTGAATAAATTCATCTAGCATAAACCTAGAATCACTTAGCTCATCCTATACTTCTTGTTCAGAGTTGGTGATCTCTTAGTCCCAGTGAAGCCAATTTGGTTTGTCTACAGATAAATAAAAACCTTCACATATTCTTTTGCAATGAAACAAATGGAACCATATCTCAAGGTATCTTACCCTGCACTAATATCCACATAGCTTTAATTGAATTTTTAGAACACAGGGTGTATCAGATTTACTCTTTGATTAGCTTGTTGTAACATATATTTTAGAATATAGACAATACATTATCCTTCATCTCCTACTTGAATTATTCAATGGATCCAAAGCGAGTTTTGGCTTGCATGGTGATAGCCTAAGAGGGATCCAATATTTTCTTTAGTTGATTGATTTATGCCTACAATTGTTGTATATCATGTTGTAACTGTTCTACTTCTACAGATTTAGTATTTAAGACTACAACCTCCTTCTCCATTGCTTCTGCCATCTGTACTTGAGAGGCTATATGTGATTTCATCATATCTAGTGGGCTTGCTTTGACCATCATCACTCCCTTACTAAGGTCAATCATGGTTTACTTTAGGCTTGGTGGTAGAGGGATAGTAAATGTGGTAGTGTATACATCACATGTTTCATGTATTGCTATCCCCTGGCCTTGCTTACTCCTTTACTAGGAGATATTTTCTCCTCCATGTCTTGTATCTAGTCTTCTTCATCAGTCATGAACTGGAGTAAGTATCTCATTCTAGACAACGTGAAGTTCTCTATGTCTAAGTCAGCTAACTTAGTCTGGATCCTTTTCTTGGTGTAGGATTGTGAAGGACTTCCTTCCTGAACTTTATGTTCCTTGAGTATACTTGATAGTCCTCCCACTTCTTGTATCTTATTTAGAGCCTTCGAACAACCTGGATGTTCCTTTTGGTTTATCATTAGGGTGGTGAAGAACAACATGGATTGTCCAACTACCAGATCATTCTGGTCATATGGAGACATCAATGCCTAGGCTAATGATGTGAAAATTTGCACTTGTTGTGAAGAGTAAGTCGATAACTCCTTCCATTTTGATGTGGAAATGGGAGAGCTAGAGGATGAGGGGAGTATTACCTACTTCTATTGTACTTCATCTACTATCTTCATCACGACTTCAAATAATTCTATATTCTGGTGAACAACCTAAAATGTGGGGTCCTGGAATTCTTCTAGGGGAGCAACTAGGACCAAAGGGACCACATTATCAACCAAAAATCCTTTATGAATTCACAATTCAAAGCCATAATTTCTTACCACTTCTAATTTTCTATGTGGTCCATTATCCATTTTCCACACCAAATCTAATGACCATTTCTACTTGAGCACCTTCTACATTTCATACTCAAAATAATCCTCCCTGTGTGTGACCTGTAAGAGGGAAATTTTTGACAAGATAGTGTATCTATGATAACCATGAGGGTCATAGGATATCCAAGTTACTTCCTAAAAATAATATGTGTCCATGTTCCATATAGCTCGTAGTAAGGAGAAGTGGCCCATATATGTGTAAGAGCCCATTCTACAGGGTATCGATAACCATGGAACACCTCCCTTTTTCCTTATGGATCAGATTTTCACTTATCTACTAGGATATCTCTAGGATGTCTATGGACATCAGGCAGTGCCTCGAAAATTCTTTCGATGGTAACTTGGACCCATAGATCCTGATATAAGAATATATTCCATGTAGAAGAAATCACCTGATTTAGCTTCATGCAAGAACGTCCATATCCTAGCCCCAAATATATCTGATTTCTCTCAGCATAGGTGGGTATGAATTACCAAGAGGATATTCTCAAATAAGGTTGCATAACTTGAGTACCCCTCTTGTATACAATAGTCTATATTGGACTATGGTAGCATAGACTCCTCCTATCTGAGCGATCAAGGATTGATCCAATTGGGCTATAACTAAGTGAATCAAAAATTAATAATAAGAGAATTATGGGAGTTCTTCCCTATCTTCTAGTATGGATTCCTATAATTTTATTATATTTTTGTCCATGTTGTCGTTGATGATGTCTTTCCATCGATACATGGGCACCTTATCTATTTTTTTGCATTAAATTATCAAGAACAGGACCTCCTTTATAATATGTTCCAAATATTTAGTGCTCAGCACTAGGTTGATCATATCGGCATAATCCTACACCCAAGGGTAGAGAATGAAATTACGAATAGGGAAACTGAGAGGCATGCACTTATTTCTTTTCAAGAGCATACCCAATAATGAGGTGTTGAGCATGAAATTGGACTGAAGATCCAGAGTATGTACGTCTAAAATTCACAAGGCCATGGAGAGCCCAAATACCCATCTAATTTTATCGGCCATCAACCTGAATACTACCTAATTTGCATGGTCTTGGATAGTCCTATTTTTGGGGTCATATGCTACCACCAACCATGCTATGAGGTTTGAGGAGTGATAGACCCTAGGGCAATTTAACTTACTAAGGTTTGTGTAGACACCTAAAATGCATCATGTCGAGGGTGACTACTCATATGGAAATGCTACAAAACCATATGAAGGATCTTGGATAGACTCCAAGATAGAGCAGTGGTTCTAACCATTCAATTTAGGCATTCTGGCCTAAGCAGTATGAACCACATCCCAGACCTGTGGTCTCTAGTCTAAACCATGGTTGACACCTATGGTCTATAGTCTAGACCACAACTATGACCTACAATCTAAACTGGAGTTTAGTTAGGCCTTCCATCCGATCCAAATCGGTTGGAACGGCTAAGAGATCTAGAAGGAGGTAGTTGGAGGATGAAATATTCCAAAGGCTTCCATCCCAACTATCCTAACCAACCTTATTGGTATTTGCTTCTCCATGAAGCCACCCCTAGCCCTAGGGGTATGCTATAAATACCCCCTCCAAGGGGATGAAGAAGAGAGATAATTTGTATAGCGAAGAGCTGGCGAATTATCGAGCAAGAGCTAATTGATCAAGAGAGCAGCGAATCGCTATCAAATTGCATACCAACTTTATGTATTTTAGAGCCCCTTTGCTATCCATATAAATACCAATTAGCCATGGATTCCCTAGGTGCTTAGGAGGATCAAGAAACACAAATCCGAGAAAATGAAGGCCCTTCACAGTGATTTGACCACAAAATCTATCAGAGGATGACAAAGGTGACCCTTGAACATCAATTCGGACAAGGAGGTCAAGACCACTACCCCTAATTGTAAGGGAAAACCCATCAGAGGTCAAACCGTGGCTATCAACCATGGTTCACAGTGCAAACCGCCCCTCACAACTACAGTTTGCAATAGGTTAATGATCACCTTACTTTGTTTTTGATCACATAGATTAGTCATGTTAGTATTTTTATAGGTTTAATTGCATCTTAGGGAAACTATGACCGTAGGAATTATACATTTAATGCATTGCATTAAGTAGGAGTACATTGGATATTTTATGTGCTTTATTGCTTCTAATTCGATATTTGATCTATGCATCATTTGCTTATTCATGTCTTGTATGTTTAGCATAATTCTTGATGTAATTAGAATAGCTTAAATTCTTTCTTTATGCTTTCTTGTTTTACTAGTTTAATGGTATTTACATGCATATTTATTTAAAGGGCCTCATCACGAGAGGCTATCAATCTTTGTAATCATGTGTTGTTGTTTCTTGTTCATAGAGAGAAAGGTGTAGAAAGGAGCCTATATCATAATCCTTCCACATCGCGGAGAAGGGGGTTAGCTCTACCCCAAGGTAGTTTGTGAGTAATCACCGGAGCACAATAAGTGTGCCTACCCTATTGAGGGCATTGGAAATTGTAACATCTGTATCATCTTTTTAATGACCCTAAGAGAGCATTTTTGTAATCTGAGATCCTTTAAAGATTAATATAAGAAACTTTGCATACATTGGCTTTCTTTGTTCAATTTATGTATTTGTGTGGATATTTGTACTTTTGTGATGGTATAGATCATTCACCTAGCTAGGTGCATGCTCTGTGGTTACATCAGATGGCGATAACGATGGAACCCTACAATTTTAGCCCTAAATTTTGATTGTTCTTGGTTGCTTCTTTTCACAGGTGCTAACTGTAGCTTTCAGCTACGGTTATTTTTTTGCCCATGGTTGTAACCTATGGTCTCCACTGCAGCCTGTAGATCAGACCTACGGTTCATAGAGGAAAAGGTAGACCATAGGAAAATCAGTGGGCAGTAGAGCAGGAGTTGATGTAGGTCCCAATTTCACCTTCTGTGTTGAATTTTTTTCTCTGTATCTTTCCATAAATCATCGAACTATTGTAAACTAGAAACTAAAATATATATATATATATATATATATATAAAAGGGGTCAATGAACAAGTCCTAGTTTATTTTCATTTTTCGTTCAATAGAAAGGCGTTGTTGGGAATAGCAGACCTCTGAGTGCAGTCTGCCCCTAAATACAATGACCTTGATAAGGATTGTGTGTCGTTTGCATGCTTGAGGCCCAATCAGCGGCCATGTCATTGTAATTGCATCATCAAAATATCATATAGGACATTAGCATGCATTCTTTCTAAATTTGAAATGTTTCTTTCTTTTCATGCATATCATGTAGGAATGATCATTATGCTCTTCGATGCATTTGTCATTTTTGTAAAGTAAAAGGAACCACACACACCACGTTCCATTTAAACATCAGTGGCATTGGGCTCTCACATCCAACCCTCTTGATTGAGACCAACAGTGTATATCATTACCACTTGGTTGGCTCATTTGAAATTATATTATCGAGACCCGCTCGTTGCCAATGCCGACCCAAGAACTGTCCTATCCATGCAAAATAACACGCACTCTTCTTCGAAAGGGTGTATCACTGCACACGGTGTGTTGGGTGAGGGTTGGTAGTACCTATGATACTTCGTTGAGTATGAACTTTATTACCATATTTGGCTTGTGAGAGTATATAGGTGAAAGCCAATTTAACTGAGTTTAAAATCCAACAATATTTCAAAACATGTGAAAGTTTCTAACACTGATATAACACATCTGAAAACAACATCAAACAGTTTAGGGCTCACAATAAAAATTTAAAAGGAGTTAATCATCATTTGTATACTTTGTTTGCATAATAAAATACATCTAGACGTTAGGTACACAAATGGTGAACACACAGGGTGATCGGTAAAGGTCTTGGACCGATGCCCATGATCAAACCCAACTAGTTCATAGTAGCATGTGTCGAGTACTCATACACATGAGCGAACCGAATGATGTTTGGCAAGCATTAGAGGTGACAACTCGACACGAGGAGATCCCTTTGAGTGGACCCCTGATAGAGGAGCTTTAGTACACTCTTCTAGGCATAGGACTAAGTGTAGAGCTTCTCAACATGAGGATGCTCTCCCCAAAATCCATTATTGAGATCGCACTGCACGTGCATCCATGAGATCGATCGAGGAATATGTTGTGTATGGGACCAAGTTGTTTCCCATATGTACTAAATCCATATGAGGTTCTAACCCTCCATCGTTAGAGTATAGACAGATCAGAGATCCACCCATTTAGGGGTAGGAGGACAGGCTCACTTTCGAGCATAGGTCCACCCATACTCCTGCGTGTGGCTCACCATGCAAGATCACCATTGATATATAAAATTTCGAAGCTAATGGAACACCATCACATGAGCAGTGGAGGTCTAGACAATTATATGGTCTAGGTAGTGTTCTTGAGTAGCTAGGCTGCAAGCCTATAGCTTCGCCCACTCGTGCTCCAAGTGAGTGTAGTGATAGTTGTATCAAGATCACTAGAGAGCATGGAGAGGCTTCTAAGTGCCCTCATGTCACACATCCATCATCCACACATTTTTTTGATGGGTACAGAACCCATAAGGTAGCTCACACAGAGCAAACACACCGAAGGCCTCCTATGGTTGACCAGATCGATAGATCACATAGACTAGTGTCTAAGCAAAGATATCAACTCCTCCAAGATCAATTGTACGATGCTTGCCTAGAGAGTTAGCATATTGAAGATGAAAATATTCAAGCACAAAGGCTCCTATGACATAGATTATATGAGCAGTGCATGTGCACAGAGCGTATTATAGATAAGAAGGAGCGCATAGAGAAGAAGGATTGGCTAGCCAGGGCTGGCCTATACCCTCCTGAGGAGCATAGAGAGCGAGTGCATAGGAGGGTTGTGTTCCTAGACAATATGAATGAGGAGAAAAGAGATGCTCATACTCATGTCAGTGCCCAATAGAGGGAGTGACTGTCATCACTTAATGATATTAGACAAAGGTAGAATGAGCACATAGATGCAGACAGATACGATCAGGGGTATCCTGAGAGTTACCAAGTTGAGGATGAGGGAGATCCATGTCCTCCACCTCCCCTAAAGAATACATTACCTCCTAGACCACCTCCATGTTAGCTTAGGGATGAGGACTTTTTGTCTTCTAAGGCATATAAGGTTTTTGCCAATAAGGTCAAAGCAATAAAGAGGTAGGGTGTGGTTATGCAAAAGCCAACATTAAGGAAGATACACAATGAACCTCTAGACCCCTCAGTGCCTATGCCTCCATATCCTAAGCATTTTTATATGCCCAAGTTGGAAAAATTCAAGGGGGATAAGGATGCACAAGAGCATGTTACGAGTTTTCTGGATGCTTGTTTCTAGATAGAGAGTCAGGATGCCTTATTGTTGTGCACTTTCATTATGATAGTTTTCAGCCAGGCCTGAGAGTGGTTCAACCAATTGAAGAAACACAATATTACTGGTTTTGAGAAGTTGGATGATGTATTTCTTGAATGCTATTCATTTGGCATTAAGAGATAGGCCAACCTTTCCAATTTGGCAGCACTAGCTCAGCGCGACGATGAGCTTGTTGAGCAATATGGAAAGATATGGCATAGAATAATGGTAAAGCTGCCATTCCCTATTCCTACGACCGAATTGACCTAAATGTTTACAAAGGGTTATGCCAAACACATCTCGCTACTATTGTAGCTATAGAAGTACCCTACATTCAAGGAAGTTGTGGTGCAATCTAGGGTGATCAAGGATATCAAGTTGCAAGAAGGTAGCTTGAAGCTCAAGACTAGGAAAGAGGGGTTTAAAAGAGTACTATGAAACAACAGGGCAAGCATGCCTATGTCAAAAGCCTAATTATCAGGTCCAACCTCCTCCTGTGCATTATGAGACACACAAAAACAACTATAAGGGCAAAAATAAAGAAGAGTTTCCACCTCGCCAGTTCATGCCCTTGACAAAATCGATGACTTTAATTTTCCATAAACTGTGCAAGGACAAGGCCATACAATTGCCTGAGGTCAAATTAATAGATCCAAATGTGCCAAAGTCAAAGTGGCATCAAGATGATCTATTCTACATATTCCATAGAGTGAAAGGCCATGACATCGAGACATGTTGGTCCTTCAAACACATCGTGCATAACATGATAGAAAAAGGAGAGTTGGTAGTACCAAACAACCCACAGGTGCTCGATAATTGAAACATGGGGATTTTCAAGAATCCACTTACGAATCATGAGGCACCTCATAACAATGCCGACCATTTCAATCAAGTGAGAATCAAACCACCTACCCAGGGGTTCGTAGGTATGGTCAACATTGTTACTAGACACAATAGGTACAATCAATCAAAATTAGAATACAAGCTACGCTAGATCAACGACCAACTCAAAACATTCTAGGCCCACCAGCTAGACTGGTGGTGACCATAAGGAGCAGGTTAGTTCAGAACTTGTAGAGAAATCCTACAAATTTTTCAATATATGAACTCATTTAGCAGTCCCCTAGACACAAGGAGACTCTTATGGACATTCTTAGGTCCATTGAGGTACAGTCCCAAGATGCCCATGCATTTACAAATTTCATGGGACATGTACAACAGTTTTAGGAACCCACAATACAATTTTACGATCATGAAGTGAGGATGGTTCCTACTATTATGGCTGACCCACCATTGTATTTATCATGTGTGTTAACCACATGCCTTCCAAAAAGGTCTTTATTGACACTAGGTCCTCGATTAATATAATTACGACCAAGGAACTAAGCCATCTCAAGCTACCAAAATCACACATTGTGCCTACCACCTTTACGTTGAGAGCATTTAATGATGCTGTAGCACCCTAAAATTGGCATAGTTAAACCATCAGTAAAAGATAAAAAATTTGAATTTTAACCCCAAAACTGCCCATTAACTGCTCACCTCATTTTTCATGCCATTTTTAGAAGTTGTTTTGACCGTTGGATGATATCATCACCGATATAATGATATCATCCCAAATCGAACGAATTCGTCTAGAACAGAACGTCCAGACGATTTCATCCCAAAACCGAATTTTCATAATTAGCTTTTGTTTCAATAACCTCTCCAACTCGGGTAGAAGCGTGTCTGCGTGATTGGAGATTCCTACATTGGAGATCTCCTAGATTGGGATGATCCCCAACCTCCTAACCTCCCCCTAATCCTATATAAACATGGGATTTTCCCAGTTTATCCCCTGGATGATTATTTCCCTGCAACTTTGGTTTTTGTTGTGTTGGAACATCCTATCCCCCATAATTTTCACTTGTGTTTTCAAGTTTTATTACAGGATCTCACTGTGTTTCAGTCAGAGGAAGCTCGGATCATCGTAGGTGATTCAACCATAATTTTGGATGATCCTATCAAGATCGACGATGATCTCGTACGATTTCAGATTATTTTGACTATAGTTCAAATTGGGGGCAATTAGAGCCCTAAGTTTGCATTCTCTATCTCTTTTCTTATTTAATTGTGCATTATATTAGTTCACTTCTGTTCTGTATCTTGGAGTTCACCTCATTTAGCATATTTGCATGATAAAATTCAAAATAAATTATTAAAACATTGCATCCTATTTGATTTGATATCTGGATCTATCATTTAAGCATTTATATTCTTATTTCTATCATTTTGTATCATTCTTGCAATTGTATTTTTGGTTTTTGGTGTTTGTTTTCATGATTGTAGGTTTTTGACAAATTCGTCAGGTCGCTGAAGATCTTGGCTGATCTCAAACGATCTCCTATGATCTAGATTATTTTGTACAATTACAAATGATCCTGTCATATCCAGGACGATCTGGACTCCTACAAGCTTCAGAATCTTCATCAGACATCAGAAATCAGGTGCACTCTTCTCCATCTTAGATATTTTCTATATTTAGGATTCATTTATGTTTGTTGTCTTCATATAAACCAAAAATTTCATATAGAATAGCTTAGATTCATTTTGGCCAACCTAGGAATATGAATGATTGAATATAAAATGAACACATCAAACCCATTCTCAACCTAGGCATGGAAAGTGCCACTTAAAGTTTCCTGGTGAACCCCACCATCCGTCAAAAATTCACCCTTATACCCCTCCCCCGAGAGGCACAACCTTCAAAGGGCCTCTCCATCCGAGGTATTGTCCCATCCTTCTCGCATCCCCCTTCCGGGCATGGATCTTTTAGCCTGAAGGTAAGGCTATGAAAAATTTGGGCGATACATTTTGGTGAACCCGACGTGAAACTAAAATACCTTTTGAAAATAATCCAAAAAAAAAAATACATTATTAAGAACATCTAGAATCATTAGACAACCGTTAAATTTGCATATCATACTTAGATTGTAGATTATAATAGAAGACGATCCATCACCATAAATGTTGAAAATCAATTAACGACCATAGAGATTACTTTTGTTCTTAGAGTACCTCAAAAAAATAGAGCCCAATATTTGTGGGATGAACTTGATAGGAGATTAGGTATTATTGAATCCAGATCTTTAGAACTTAGGCAAATTAAGAGGTTTTTCCTAGATAGAATCCTGGATCCTGATCAGGTGACTTTGTATCATGAACTTTAGAGAACTTGCCATAGGTGGTTAGTAGATAAAAGAGCACTTGTGTCTTCTAAATTATACACCTTTAAGGAATACCTTGAGAATGCGGTTGTAATGCATAAATTTCTATCTTGTATAGAGGATCAAGAAGTCGCTCTTATGGATAGAAAAATATGGAATAGAGTTCCTAGAGCTGTGTTGTATCAATAGTATTGCCATGAACTTTATTTTTACATGTCAGGGTCTGAAGTAGATCATATTACCATAGCACACTTTGTCAAATTCTTGAAAAACCACTTCCAATTTGAAGAGGAGCATTCCATGACTCCTAATGAACTTAACCCTATCAATGATATCCATTAACTATTCATAGAAAACTAAGTCATTCTTTTTACTATTGTTATTTCTTGCAACTAGCATGCTATTTGTTATTTTTATTCTCGTAAAATAATAGTATAATCACACAAAACAAATAAAAACAAAACATTTTCCTTTTAAAGTATTATAGTAGGTATATAGTTAAAATATATACCTCTCAACCTTACCGCATATATATATATATATATATATATATATATATATATATATATATATATATATATATATATATATATATATATATATATATATATAAGTATATATATTTGCTAAAACCTAAGTTTAGCACAATGCCTAGACTTAGGAATGGAAAACAAATCAAAGAATATGAAGATTGGTTAGGAAGACCATTAACTGACCAAAATGTCCCTCTTGAGGACCAAGTTCAGGAAGAAGAGACCCTAGACCAACAAGAAGAAGAGCTTGCTGTAGGAAATGAACAAGAAGAAACTGTTAGAAAGGAAGGATCCTCATCTCCTAAAATGTCTTCGGGAGGAGCTATCACTTTTGAAAACATGAAACAATTCTGGAAGTTCATTAACACTAATATTGGTGTTTTTAATAAAGCATCCCATATGGACAAGGATCAAATTAGTGACACTCAAGTAACTCTAGAATAATTAATTCACACACGCACTAATCCCTTGTCATTTATTGAACAAGAGAGTGATCAAGCTAGACCATCCAATTTGGATATAGTAGCTGTGATCCGAAACATGCAACAACAACAGGTTACCCAAACACCTAAAGTGCCTATTAACAACCCTAGGGTCATTACCACACAAAATAAACCATAATTTACTGCTCTATTTTTCCAAGATCTTGATCAACATACCTCAAATCAACAAAAACCTAAAACAAAACCAAACACCAATTACCAACAATCTGGGGTACAACATAATACTATTACAAATCCCCTTCATAATACTCTTCCTACCAAAACTTTGCATAATGGAAATATAGCATCTAATACTTACATCACACCATCATACACTCATAGATCCCATACCTTTGCCCCACCGAACCAATATTGTGGAAAAACTAGTAATCTTAAAACCATGGTGAAACAGCTAGTTTCCCGCATGGACCAGATAGATCCCTACCGTCCCTCGTACAACTATCAAGAGATGTGTAGTAATCCTTTAGATCCTATAGTCGTAGCATAGCCATATCCTAAACATTTTCCTATGCCTGTTCTTCCCATATATAAAGGAATTGAAGATCCCATAGAGCATCTTCGCATGTTTAGGATAGCATGTCATGATATATCACATGATGACTTGTTATTACTAAAAATGTTCCAAAAAATCTTGGGAGGAATGGCATTAGAATGGTATTATCAATTACCCACTAATTCTTTGAGGAATTTCAAAGAAACTACTGAGTCTTTTGTTCATCAATTTAGTGCCTACATCGAAAGACATGTGACCATTAAAGATTTGTATAACTTAAAACAGGACAAAGATGAATGATTTGCTGATTTCCTAGCTAGGTGGAGACAGTTGATAGGAAAATTGCACTTTGTGTTACCTTATAGGGAGATGTTGGACATATTTATTAATAATTTGCAAGAGCAACTATCTTATGAATTATCAACTGCTACCTTGACCACCTTCGATCAGGCTATAGACTTAGCCCGAAGAGTGGAAGATGCTCTCATTAGGAGAGGCCAACTTAAAAAGAAAGACGATGAGAAAACATCCAAAAATAAATATAAGAATAAACAAGTTATGGGTGATGAAGTCATCGATAGCAGAAATATTGCTAATGTTAATGCTGCAAAGACAGTGGAGAATTTTGTACTGAAACCTCTTGATAGACCTCCTCGAGAATTTACTAGGTTGAATCAAACTTTATCAACTATCCTATCACAATTATTAGAATGATGTTTGATTCAATTACCAAATATTCAGGAACCTGATCCAACTATACCTGGACACAGAGCAGATTTACACTGTGACTTCTATAGAGGACCGGGACACACTACCAACTCTTGTAAAATATTAAAACATAAAATACAGGACTTGATTGATAAAAATAATATGGATGTGCAAGCCTTTAAACCTAAGCATAATCCTCCTAATAATGTTCAAAATAACACCCCACAAAACCAGAATCAGAATGCCAATCAGTCATTAGACATATTTCAACGTCCCTTACCAAAACATGGTAAGGAGGTGGCTAATCAAATTGAACATCATAATGTCCGTCATTCTGTCTGATATGTAGGAACTATTAGTGGGCATTTACCTGCTCATGATCTAGAAATATTTGACACAACTTTATCTATGGTTACAACCAGGCCTATATATACTATTCAGATACCTGATCTTAATGATACAGAATACGATACTGAGAATGATATGGAAATCACATCAAATCAATCGAATAGTTCTAAAGATGAATTAGATACTATTCACCCTATCACAAGTTATATGGTTCCAGAAGAACCATTTCCAAGAAGAGTCACTACTAAACCTTTGTCTCATCGATTAATTTCTAATGAGCTAGCTATAAATGCTAGACCAAGACCCATTCATCATCCACAGAATAATATTGTGGGTACCATTGGAGCTGTTACTAGACAACAGGCTCAAAATTATCAACAAGATCAAATTTAGAATGGTGGATCAACTCCATTTGTTTTGAAGGTTTATAATAAAGGGAATCATGCACCTAATGTTCAACCTAAACCTCCTTATAATATTAATGAACAATTATCAAATATTACAGCTAGGATTTCCCTATTGGACCTTTTAAGATCTTCTCCTACACATAGAGATGAATTAATGCTCACATTAAGCCAGATGATGGTACCACAAGATATTCAACTTGAAGCCATGGCCAATACTATAATAACTCGTGAAGTTGATTGTATTGACTTTCGGGATAGAGAGATACCTCAACATAGTTTACATAAAGATAAGCCCTTGTATATTACTGCTTTAATTGGAGATGTAGCAGTCAAACAAGTTTTAATTGATAATGGTTCATCTTTAAATATCTGCACTTTTGACTTCTACCAAATATTCGGGTTTAGAAGTGAGGAAATGAAAAGAACTGATATGATCATAAAAGCTTTCAATGACGAAACACAAGAAATGTGTGGAGTTATTACCATTCCATTGCAGGTTGGTCCAAGAACCTTGGATACGACTATGTTTATTGTACGTTGCCTTGCATCATACAATATACTCCTGGGTTGTCCTTGGATTAACACGATGCGAGCTATCCCCTCAACCTTACATCAATGTGTTAAGTTCAAATTTAAGAATTAGTTGGTTACCATTCATGGTGATCCAAGACCCTTTGATATGTGTACTTTGGCAGAACCTATTGGAGTTCAATTTTGCCTTGCTCTGTCATCCACACATCCTAATTCTTATTATCCATCTAAACATGTGAAAATTACACCCACAAAGTCATCTATTTCTTCTCCATCAATTGCACCTTCACATATAACTCAACCATCTTCTGAACAAACCGCATTAGGACCTAAGAAAGATCCTAATCTCACAACCAATGTCTCTTGTTCTACTCTTATAACTTCCATACCTTTAATAGACCCATATATCAACTCCTCTACACCGTATACATCCACCAAAGTCATTTTTTTGCATCAGAAGATGTAGGGAATGTTCCTTCTACCTCTTATGCTCTTACTGATGAAATCTTACCCGATTTATCTAAAATTTTTATATCAAAAGAAACGAATGCTTCTATGCAAGATTCCCTTATTTTAAATAATTTGCCACCATCTCCTCATACCTTGGGTCTCCCACATCCTATGGGAAGTATTTACCAAGTCGGGAGTTGTGCATTTATTTATAAGGGATATGACTGGGGTAGAATACCCAGAAACATCAGAACTCATTACGATGGATATGCTCAATGTTATTTTACTAATGAATATATTAAAGCCAAACCTATAATGCTGAAATTGGGATATAAAGGGAAAGGTTTGGGACCTTTCCAAAATGGTATGAAAGAACCTTTTGAGGTAGAATCGTGACCCGCCCGATGTGATGTGGGCCTATTTTCTAGTAAGGGTCAGCCATTCCCATTTGAGGATGATGACCATCTTATATGTTACCAAGATTTTTTAGATGAATGCAATGCCTTGTGTTTAAGAAATAAGACATTCACATGTAATATGCTATCTATAGCTTATCCTAAGATGATCACTGAATCCGATGATGAGTTGGAGGGAGATATCTTTCATGATGTCTCCATTGAGGAATTATTAAATAATGGATTTTATTTTGATGGCTCTATACTTAGTATAGCCCAGCTTGAGGCCATGACTCCTCAAAACAAATTATCCAAGGTAACCTTGGAAGAATTACAAGAATTGGGCATTTCAACTGCCCCACCTAATTTTGAGAGAGATCTACACATGGAAGTAGAAAATATCATAAAAATTAACATTGGAACCGAGGATAACCCCCACATAATCAACATTGGATCATAATTGAGTCAAGAAAAATAGGATAAATACATTGCATTTCTTAAAGAATATGAAGATGTCTTTTCTTGGACATATGAAGATATGCCAGGATTAGACCCTTCTGTAGTTATGCATCACCTAGTAGTGCACCCGAATGCTAAACCTATTAAGTAGAAGCTTAGAAAAATGCATCCTAAAGTGACCTTACTAGTCAAAGGGGAGTTAGAAAAAATCCTAAATGTTATTTTCATACAAGCCATTGATTATGCTGAATGGATATCGAATGTAGTTCCAGTAACTAAGAAATAAACTACTAAAGTTAGGGTTTGTACAGACTTTAGAGATATTAATGCTCCATGCCCTAAAGATGATTTTCCCCTTCCCAATATGGATCAGATCATTGATTTTACTACTGGGAGTGGAATGATATCTTTAATGGATGGATTTTCTAGTTATAATCAGATCAGGATAGCTCCTAAATATTAGGCTAAAACAACCTTTATTACCCCTTAGAGGACTTTCTATTGGAAAGTGATGCCATTCGGGTTGAAGAATGCAGGTGCAACCTATCAATGAGACATGACTTATATATTTCATGATATGATGCATGATATACTACACGATTATGTAGATGACATTATAGCTCATTCTACTGAAGAAGATGACCATTTAGATGACTTGAGAAGAGTATTTGATCGGTGAAGGGAATATCTTATCTGATTGAATCCAGCCAAATGTATATTTTGAGTTAAGTTAAGTAAATTATTGGGGGTTATAGTTTCTTTACATTGCATCAAAGTTGACCCTCTCAAGATTACAACTATCACTGATATGCCCACACCTACAAATATATTTGAATTAAAGAGTCTATAAGGTAAGCTTCAAGCTATCCGTCGCTTCATCGATAAGCTGGTGGATAAAACTGGATCCTTTCTTAAGCTTCTTAAGAAGTATGTCTCTTTCCATTGGGATGATGAATATCAGGAAGCATTTGAACTCCTCAAACAATATCTTCTTAACCCACCTGTACTTTCACCACCTAAACCTGATCGCCCATTTATATTGTATATTTTTTCTTTAGATTTTGCTTTAGGAGCTATGTTAGCTCAACTTGATGATGAGAAAAGAGAGCATGCTAATTATTACATTAGTAGAACATTAATTAGTTATGAAACCCGCTATACAACATTAGAGAAGTTATGTCTAGCAGTCATATTTTCTACATAGAAACTATGCCACTATATGCTCAATCAGAAAACATATGTTATTGTTAAATCTGATCCCTTGCAGTATCTCATGAGTCGACCTTATTTATCTGATCATACAAAAAAGTGGGTTCTTGTGCTAAGTGAGTTTGAACTCACATTTATAAAACAAAAGTCTGTTAAGGGTCAAATCATAGTAGATCAATTAGCTGCTGCACCCTTAGAATCCACCCATCCCCTCATCATTGAGTTTCCTGATGAATGCCTTAAACTAGAGGCAGATCATTTAGAGCAATGGTCCTTATACTTTGATGAAACTCGATGTATGAGTGGGGCTGGTGCAGGTATTATTTTGATATCTCCATAGAAAAATCTCATACCTCTATCCTTTAAATTAATGTTTGCCTGTACTAATAACACTGTTTAATATGAATCTCTAATCATTGGATTATGAGAAGCCTTGGCACTAAAAATTAAAAATCTATTAGTTTTCGATGATTCTCAACTTTTTATAAATCAAATTAATGATGTTTATCAGACCAGAGATGATAAATTGCACCCATATAAAACATATGTATTACAATTACCATCTTTATTTGATCAAATTACCTTGGAAGCTATTCCTAGAACTAGCAATCATGTGGTTGACACCATGGCCACAACTACATCTCTTTTACCCTTGGAGTTAGATGACGAATATGCTACCATCATTATTCATCAACTCCAGGAACCCGCTTCAATTAAATCATGCTTGGAACATTTGGATGTGTTTCTAATCAATGAAACTAATCTTGAATTTTGGTACACTGATATCCTTAATTTTATTCAAAATGGGACTTTACCTGAAGGTTTTAATAGAAACCAGTGATGGTTATTACGTAGACGAGCAATTCGCTTTGTCATAATTGGTAATACCTTATATAGGAGATCCTTTGAAGGTATCCTATTGAGATGTTTGAATCTAGAAGAGTCTATATTAGATTTGAGTGAATCCCATGATGGATCTTGTGGGGGACACTTTAGTGGTAGAGCCATTGCTAAGAAGCTCCTTAGGATATGATATTTTTGGCCTATCATGGAGAATGATGCACATGATTACATGTGCCATTGCAACAAGTGCCAGAAACACGTTGACCTTGTCCATGCACCTACATAAGAACTACAGGCTATTTCATCTCCTTGGCCCTTCTCAAAATGGGGCTTAGACATCATCAGAAAAATCAATCTGGTGTCATCTGATGGACATAAATTCATCATAACTGCCATCGAGTATTTTACGAAGTGGATTGAAGCTATGCCCTTAGCTTCTTCCACTGGAACTCAAGTTTCCAAATTTATTTTTAATCAAATTATTTGTAGGTTCAGAATTCTTGCAAATATCATCTCAGATAATGGAACTTGTTTCAAAAATAAATATGTAAAGAAACTATGTCACAAATATAAAATTCAACATTGTTGGTCCACTCCCTATTATCCTCAAGGTAATGGCCAAGAAGAAGCATCTAATAAAACATTAATTAAAATCCTCAAACAACTAGTCAATAAATCTGGCCATGATTGGCACATTCAATTATATCCTACTTTGTGGGCTTAATGAACTAGCATTCGTACTCCCACGGGCACTTCACCTTTTGTTTTGGTTTATAGCCCTGAAGTTGTTTTTCCCTTTGAATTAGAAGTTCCTTCTTTGGCTCTTCTACTTCAAGATACTAAAGTAGGATATGAATATCGTGCTAGCAAATTTAGTTAGTTGGAACTCCTAGATGAGAAGTGCATTAATGCTTTGGAGCATCTTCGTGCCTACCAGAACAAGCTCAAACAAGCATATCTCAAGAAAGTCCATAATCGATCCTTTGAGATCGGCGACCTCGTCTTAAAAGAAAATAAAAAAAATACTAATGCATTTAAAGACCTTAAAGGCAAATTGGATCCTAACTGGCTTGGGCCATATATTATCACCGCTAAATTTGAATTGAGAGCATACATATTAGCTACCTTATATGGTAAATATCTTAAAGAACCTATGAACATTATGCACCTTAAGCGCTATTATGCATAAATATGGTAATTTTGTCACTGTATATATTATACATATTGTCTTATTTTAGTAATTCATATAAAAATTTCAAAAAATAGTAATATTATGTAATTAAAATCAAAATATAAAAAAATCAAAATCATAAAAATCCTCAAAAACATCTTCTATTTTTGCACCTGTCAATTCTTGAAGTATTGCAGTTATATTTTCAGTTATTTTGGATAAATTAGCATTTATTTGGTATCCCTTACTTTCACACTCACATGAATATATATCTTGATATTATTTGGTATGATTATTAATCTCTTTTATATCGAAGTCCACAGTTGAATTAAATAAATTTTTGAGCATAGAGAACTGATCTTGTTATTTACTTGAACCAAGTACACCTTTTAACATTAAAATGATTTCATTGCAAATTCAAAATGATGCTACATAGGAGAAGTGGTCTCTTGAGCAAAAATTTTCCCCTGCTATGCTATCATGCACATGGTCTAGAATATTTGAGAATTGACAAAAGGACAAGCTCACCCCTACCCAGAATAAAAATCCCTTGCTCTACAACCAATCCGAGCAAGTATCCCTAGTATAGGAAGAAAAAGTCAAAAAAAAAATCATGAGAAAAAGAAGCATTGTTTCAGTATCATTTTGTACCATCTTAGCAATATTTCAACATTATCTCAGTGTCAAACAAAAATACAAAAAAAAAAAGAGAAAAATAAAAGAAAAATAAAAGAGCAATAAATTCCTTCGCCTACCCTTTGAAATAAAATAAGGATGAATGAGCTTGAATCCCTAGAATTCTCAATTATTCGAAAACTATGAGGTAAGCCCCATAACAAGTGGTTTGTGCCCAAACCACTTGGCCTTGGGTAACTCCTAGCGTGGTGATATGTCTGTCACATTAGTGACCTTCTTTTGTACAGACCTATGTCCGCTCATGGATCAGCTAGCTCTTGATGACCCGACTTACATAGTAGTCTGGTACGGTTACATGCATATAAATCATGGTCAACGAACACTCATTTGGTTAATTCAAATTACTTGTATCAAATTATCTTGCTCAAAATTGGTAAATGAACAATACAATTGCACACACATTTGTGTTTGAGAGATTTTGTATCATTATGATAGATCAAGATCGGCAATGAACTCACATATGCACATGGGGTTCCTTATAAATCTAAATTTTGTCTTTGATATAATTTAAAATATTTATGCAAATCTTCTGGAATAATTTGATTTTCTTACTTGGGAATGTTGGCTTAGCGCAAAAATAATTAAATACATTTTTTTTCAAAAATCCAAAATTTCTTTCAAAGCATGTTCAAAAATTTAGCAATAAAGTCACATTTATATATTTTTGACTTTCGCAATGATGGTATAGTTCCTAAACCTAAATTGGAATTTATGCCTAGTGCAAGTCCTCATTTTTTATCTCAAAATCAAAAATCAACTATGCAATAAAACTATTACATCAATTTCTTCTTTGGATTTCGCGATGATGGTATAAGTCTATACCTAAAATTCTATGCCTAGTGCAAGCCATCGTTCTAATTTTATCTCCCATTTATTTAATCCATAAAAAACATATGGCTTAAATCATTATGTTACACAATTGTGCTTTAAAAAAAAATGAAAACTTTTCTATTTCATTTCATTATGTCGACATTCAGTTTTGCGACGATGGTATAATTCCTAGGCAATTGTTCAAATTTCTATCACACTTAGGAATTTTATGCCTAGAAAAAAATCATATTTTTAATATTTCATGCATAATATTTTTATGGAAATCTAAAAACAAATCATCACCATCATCATTTTTCATCATCACAACACAAAGTCTTAAGAAATTCTCTTAAGCACCCTTTTACTTTTAGCAATATTTCTCTCATAACGGGATTAGCTTGATGACCTAGCGAGCGGCGACTCCATGAAATGGTCATGTAATAGCGATAATTTCCTTTGAAATTATTGTTAGAAGTCACTTTATTTTTCATCAAATCATACCACAAAAATCAATTTGTTTACATCAGATTATTTCATTTAATTTATCGCATGACATGAAATTATAATATTTTCAATGACATAATTACATGAATAATCAATCAACCATTAAAATATTAAAACATCATAAAATATATGCACAAGTCATATCACAAAAAGAACATATATATATATATATATATATATATATATATATATATATATCAAGAAGTCTATACATCATATCAAAACGAGATTGGTATGCCATAATCTATACCCTGGCATACTCAATCCTCTCAAAAATATATGGTCTATGTACAATGAGCAGCTGGTCTCAAGAAGCCATCGAGCTCTCAACCTCATCTCCTCTCCCAACCTGAGGTGGAGGAGGTGGTCCCATCGAAGTCCATGCTGTATCGTGGGTCCTCGATGTCGATTGTGATTATGTCCTCGACAACCCCATCCTGATCGGCTCTACAATGTTGGCTGGTAGCGGTATCATCTGCTCCTTTGGAACCACATGATAGTACAACCCCTGGTAGAACATGATTTGTGCAACAGACCATGCTAGCTCTAGAATGCTCACCCCTTTGCTCTGAGCCTTGAGCCGCATAGCCTCATCCTGAAGAGTCTACACTTGAGCTCGTAGGTAGGCATTCCACATCTAGAGAGCCGCCATCTTGCTGCTCTCCCCCACCTCGACACCCTTGCCCTTATCGAGAAATGGTGGTATATCCCTCTGCTAATAAGGGAGTCTCTCCCTCCTCTCCAACTACTGTTGTCTCTCCAGAGCCTGTGGTACTCTTCGATGTCTCTCCTGAGGAGGCCGTCGTTGATCCCTCCCTCTATGACCCCTCATTGCATCGATGGTAGTCTGGCATTGCCTCTCCATCCATTGCACTATAATGTGCATCAGACCCTATGCCCTCGTCATTCGAGGAGGGTGGATGCCTACATACCAGGCATCATACCCGTCCGCTACCCCCATGTCATCCCCATCCACTGGCTGAATGGAGGCATCACCAGTGTCTTGACTCCAAAACCACTACATGTTTGGAGCCCCACTCAATGTGGTATTATCTCGCATAATCTGGGAGTACTCATAATCCCTAAGAGAAGGGATCCCCTACTGTAGATCAAACTACCTCAAAAATTGGTCATAGCGGTGGAGCTCTACCTCTCCTCACTCTGTCCTCAACCAGATGACTCGCCTAATGTGATCCAACTCCTATATGTCCTCTATCCACCCTAGATGCTCTCTCCATGGTCTCTAGGTGATCTGATCTAAGGTGAGGTCATCTAGTAACCTCCGAGACATCGACAGATCTATCTGTCATTGTGACCCTCTTTGGATCCACCAATAGAAAACCTAGGGTCTCTCCCAGTCAACTCCTATGAGTGGAAGCCCTATCGGCCTCTACACCGCAATGTGCTCCCAGCACCAAACCTGTAGTAGTGATTTCAACACCATACATCGACATCCCTTGTATAAAACCCCATAAAGGATCCTATACAAGTGACATAATACAAAGCTACCCCAAGAAAACCTATATTCGTGGTCTCTCATGTCGCAGACCACATCTGAGAGGAGCCACGGTAACATGCATCCACTTTGGTGGCATAGAAGAAGGCCACCCACCACCTTTGCCAAAACTTGGGTCAACCGAGATGCCCCAGACATCTGCCTCAAAGCCTCGATGTTCACTCTACCCTTCTTTAGGGTGAAGCTTGGGTCACTGCACAATCTCATCATGGCATGGCCCTGATTGGCCGAAGGAGTCATGAACCACCCATGTATGGGGATCCTCAAGATCCTCCATACATCCTCTAGAGTAGGAGTCATCTTCCTTGTCAGTATCCAGAAGCAAGATGACTCCGAATACCATCTCTCTACTAGGGCTATCAGTAGCCCCATGTCTTTAGGAATTTGTGGCATCTTTGCCACATGCTGTAGCCCGACCTCTGCTAGTCTGTCTCACTTGACTTGATCGAGCATGGCTAAGTCATCCCTGAGACCCCTGTATTTCCACTCTCAAATATTTAGCAATCCCCTCTACAAAATAAACAATAAAACAACAAAAACCATTAATACATAATCATTAAAATCAATTAAACTAAATTTCATCTCATAAAAAAAAAATTATATCGCCTATTATTGGATGATATCGTACTGTTGAGTGGTGTTTTCACCCGATTGTGAAAACATACTCTCTGGTAGGATCCGAGTCCCAAATCCTCTGCTTGCAAAGAAATTCCACAAATAATTTCTCCAAGGTTCCTTTTACGTTAGCACTTTTTATACCAATAGTGTTGTTCAATTTAAATGCTGGGAATACCTTAGTGTTGCAAGTGAATGTTAACAAGGGGCACTCTAGTTTATTCTATTATGAAATTACAATGGACTGTAGGTGAATTCATATTTATGACAAATCGATTTTGATTTTTGAGCTTTGGTAGATCTTTCACATTTGCTTATTTAAATGAAGGTAATTAAAATACATAAAATAAAGAACTGAAAAGAAAAAAAAAATACAAAAATAATGAATTAAACTACGCTCAGAGTGCTATGATCTCAATTTGGAAAAATCGAAGATAATGAGGTTTCTGCACACAACCTAACCTATTGAACCTACAAACTCGCACAATCCAGATAAGCCAGGTGCTGGTTTCTAGGGTCTTAACTATAATTTTCAGATTTAGGCATTCGCATGAAGCAACCGAGAGAACTCGCATTAAACTTCACCTATAAACCTAGAAAATCTGAAAGAGGAAAGATAAACATTCAATCTTTGCATGCAAAAATAACTCCTCCTTTCTTGCCAGTGAGATGCAACTCTCTGTAATTCTGGATTAAATAAATGTATCAATTACAATGATAGAATTGTCCCAGTTTTGATAAGACCAGAACAAGTGAAGGAAAATGCTCCAATAGCAGGCCCAGAATGGCTGGTCGCCTTTGGCTTTGCAACTCTGCTAGCAGCAATTTCCAACCCCTGTATCAGTCTGTGCCTCTAATTTTATACTTTTTGACGTGGCTCTTTTTTTTGCTCTGCGGTGCTTCGTTTCACCTCCCAGAATGCATCATTTCATATTCCCACCTTTTCGTTGCTTTTGAATTTATGTTCGATGCCGAAACGTTTGATATTTTTTGTTGACATGTAATGCTTCTGTAACCCTGACACCTGTATGCCATGTGTTTCATGCTTCCTCTGCATGTTCTATAATGGCCCCATGTAAATCATGAAAAAAAATAGCATGTCACGATATCGCGATGTTTTTATGCATGCAGCTTTGCTCCTTTACTTTCACCGCAAAAACGTGACATGTCGCGATATCGTGACATTTTCCTGCCAGCAGCCTTGCAAATGCAACCTGTCACGAAATCGCAACGTTTTTCTGTTTCGAGCTATGAGGATGCAACCCGTCATGAAATCACGATGCTTTTCATCTCCGTATGCATCAGCTACTTTCTGTCATGAAATCATGACATTTTTCATCTCCGTACGCCTCGGCTGCTTTCTATCACGAAATCACGATGCTTTTTCATTTGGAGCTATCTTGCGGCTTTCTATCACGAAATCGTGATGCTTTTTCATTTGAAGCTATCTTGTGGCTTTCTATCATGAAATCATGATGCTTTTTCATTTTGTACCACTTTTCCAGCTTTCTATCGTGAAATCACGACAACTTTCTATTTTGGGCCTCTTTGCTACTTCCTGTTGCGATATCGTGACATTTTTCTACTTTGTGCCGCTTTGCTACTTTTTTGTCATGAAATCGTGATGCTTTTCTACTTCGTTCCCATTTGCTACTTCCTGTTGCGATATCATGACGTTTTTCTGCTTCGTGCCCCTTTGCTACTTTTTGTCGTGAAATCGTGACGCTTTTAGTGCCTTGCCCTGTTTGACTAGTTTGACCATGATTTTGTGACATGTCGCGATTTCGTGACAATTTTCCATTTTGTCTTTCTCTCTCCTCTCTGGTCCGTGATTTCACAACATGTCATGAAATCATGACAATTTTCGATCAATGCCTCTTCCTTCTTGCCTGGGCCGCGAAATCTTGACATGTCGTGATATCGCGACGTTTTTTCATTTTTGGCCGCGACAGAGCAACATGTTGCAATATCGCGACACTTTTTCATTTTTGTGCAATTTTGCCTTTTTCTTTATTTTTAGCATCTGGGTCACTGAGATCTTCTTTGAAAGAATGCAAAAAATGTGGGTCCCCAATTTTGGGGTGTGTTGTGGATTAGCCACAACAAATGGTGACTCTCATTGTCAAATGCTTCTGAGCATTTTAGTGAGAACCCTACTTGGAAGTATACCAACTCAAAAACAAGTGTTAGCACATAAGAAATATAAACAAATGCCCAAAAATCAGAAGTACATGAATCATCAAAATCATCAAGTATTAGCTCGGTGTGTGCAATGTATTTCATTCCCTATCATTTGAAATTGATCAACATTCCATTGTCAGTTTTACATGAATGCATATGTGAGATTGTGAATGATTTGTGTAACCTGATAACTATGCTTAGAGATTTTGCTCTTATAAAGGCCTAAACTTTCTATTATCATGCACAAACATTCAATATTACCAAACCCTCTTAGGATCCACTAATGAATTGCTTATTATATCCCAAAGTTGGTTATGAGTCCCTACTATCTTGAACCCATGTGCAGGTGAACGTGAAATCATAACTTTAGGGAATCAGAATCCCAACCTAACCGAGATGGGAGTTTAACCCTATCCTTACTATTCTGATTTAGAATTTATTACCTCACTTTAAGCAAAATAATTTAACCAATTATGGAAAAAATGGCCATGCTAGTCTAACCCTTTGGACAATCAGTGGTCTTGTTTTTTAGACAAGACATGTTGCCATACATGGGCATACTTAACCCCATAATCCAAGATTTACCTTCATTTCTTTGGACCTTGGGGATGACTACCCATCCTTTGCAGAGGACAAGTAGTACGATCCTTCCAATCCAATATAAATATGAGATGGGAAAAATTAATTTTTTACTTCTTGGACCTTGGGGATGACTACCCATCCTTGCTAGGGACATGTAGTACGATCCTTCCAATCCAAGATTTGGATAAAAATGGAAAATATTAATTTATTGCTTAGACCTTGGGGATGACTACCCATCCTTTGCAGAGGACAAGTAGTATGATCCTTCCAATCCAATATTTATCACGAAATGAGACATAGGAGCTTTGGGGAATCAGATTCTCAACCTAAGCGAGATGAGAATATATGTCCTATCCTTACTACTCCATGTAGGTCAAATCAAAGCTTTGGGGAGTTGGATCCTCAACCAAAGTTCGATGAGGATTTAGCCCTATCCTTACTACTCTGATTTTAGGCTTTAAGCTTTATGGAAGTGGTCAAAACCACTGTTTTAAGGATCATGTTGCATAATAGGATAGACATGAAATATTTATTTTGCCCAACCTTTTCTTCCAAGCCAAGTTTTGATCATTTTACTCAAGATCATTTTTAATGTGTATAAAATGTGCTTAGTTCTAGATATCTCAAGACTCAGTTTCCAACCTTAGGATTTTTTCACATTTATGTTATAACACAACTCTAAGAGGATTTGACACACTTTAATGATTTGTACCTGAGATGCATATGCAACTAAGATGGAATGTATATGTAAAGTGAGATGTAACATGAATGCATTGTCTTTTGAATTGTAGATGAAGTATTTGCCATACAAAACTGACTACTTCATGCATCACAAGTTTCAAATGATATAACTTAAAATGTTTGTGTTACTTGTGGAGATTTTACAAGACAATTCCAATGTTTCATATTCTCCTAGTCTTAAGCATAAGTTGACATCTCAATTCCCCTTTTTTTTCTCTCTTTTTTTTTCCTTTTTTTTTTTATAAAAAAAAACAAAGCATGTCAATTGAAATCAAACCCACAACCTAAATCCTAACTAGACTAACAATCCTAAACAATGAAAACAAAATTTGAAAATCCCTACCAAAACCGAAAAGAATAACATCAATCTCTTACGACTTAAGGGCTAAAATAATGCTTTAAAACATGCCCATTAACCGGTAACATAAAATCCTTCCCTTCTAAAGTTTTTATCCTGAAGGTATTTTTCTCGAGAATTTTTGAAATCTGATAAGGGCCTAACCAAAGACAATCAAACTTTTGATGATTCCCTTTTTCCTCATGTCTTTTATCCCATAGTAAGACCAAATCTGAAATTCTGAAGGACTTAATTTTAGCCCTTCTGTCAAACCATATTTTGATAACTTCCTGGTGTTTATTCATGTGACTCATGGCTTCCTCCATTTTTTCATCAAGGTGCAGCAAACAACTTAACCTGGCTTCAACCTGATTATCTATCCCCAAGTACTCTTGTATGAAATGCAAGGTTTGCAACTTCAAGTTTGTAGGAAATATCGGGTCTTGTCCATAGACCAAATGATAGGGAGTATTCCCTATGGATTATTTTACTCTGGTCCTATCTGCCCAAAGGGAAAACTTTAATTCACTGTGCCAATCCCGAGGGTTATTTTCCAGCAATTTCTTAATGATGTTCAACAAATTTTTATTTGAAGATTCAGCCAAACCATTTCCTTGAGGGTAATAATTAGATGCAAACTTTAAACTCACTTTATTTTCATATGCCCAATATGCAAATTGCGTAGAAATAAAAGCTTTACCATTATCACTGACAATAGAATCGGGCATTCTGAATCTTGTTATAATGTGGTCCTCAAGGAATCTTATTACAACATTTGTGGTGGCATGTTTTGTAGGAACTGCTTCTGTCCACCTTGTACAGTAATTTGTAGCTGTTAGTATGAATTTATGGGAATCATAATAATTTGGGTTAATAACCCCAATGAAATCTAGTCCCCATTGCGCAAATGGTCTCATCTCAACTACAGGTTGTAATGGCATGGCCACATTTCTTTCTCGATTGGCAGCTACTCGACAGATGTGACAAGATCATACATGGGCATGTGCATCTTTGAAGATGTGGGGCCAGTAGTATCCTACTCTCAGGATTTGATGCACTGTAGAATTTTCCGCACCATGACCAGTTCCATATTTCTTGTGAAATTCTTGCAACACCTTGACAGCTTCTTCTTTGTTCAGGCATCTCAAGTAGATCCCCTCATGATTTTTCCTGTAAAGAACACCAGATTTCATCAGATAATTGACAGACTTAAGTCTTAAAGCTCTTCTTTGAGTTGAATTCAGATTAGAAGGACACTTACCATTCAATAGAAATTGCACAATGTCAACATACCAGTCATCCTTAGAAATGTATTCTGCATTTGAATACTGGCATGTCATTTGTGGATTATTCTCAGCGATCGCCTTCACTTGTCCCTGTCCTCGAACTAGTTCCATAGGTTGGATTTCAAGATCAAAATATTGGATGGTGGAAATCCATTTCCCTATTTTCTCACCTAGTTCATTCTGTAAAAACATGGTCTTAACAACAGGGTCAGGCATGATGGCGATAACTCTGTTGTGCACAATGTAATGTCTAAATTTTTTTACCATTTTAAAAAGTGTGTACATCTGCTTATCAAGGATGGAATACCTTAATTGAGCATATTTTAAAGGAGCACTCAAAAACGCTATGGGATTCTCTACACTATCCTCACCTTTTTGGGTCAAGACACTCGCAAAAGAGTGTTCTAATGCGAAAGCATAAATATAGAAAGGTTTAGAATAGTTTGGACTTATGAGGACAGGGGCTCTGGAAATGGCATCTTTGATGTTTTGAAAGGCCACCCTACTTTCCTCGTTCCATCTGAAATCTACATCCTTCTTGATCATCTTGTTCAGAGGTTTGGCTATCTCAGAAAAGCTTGAGATAAACTTCCTCACAAAATTAACCTGCCCAAAGAAAGATCTCAGCTCTTTTTTACTACCCAGGAGAGGCAAGTTTTGGATAGCTTATATCCTTTCTCGGTCAATGGATATGCCTTATTTTGAAATGATGTTACCAAGTAATATTCCTTATGTTACTCCAAAAATGCACTTTTTGGGATTTAAGGAAATTCCATGCTCTCTGCATCTTTGAAGAAATTTCTTCAAATCCTTGACATGGTCTTCTCTTTTCTTTGAGAATACTGGAATATCATCCACATACACAATGATACATTTGCCTATAAGCCCTTTGAATGCATAGTCCATGGTGCGTTGAAATGTTGCACCAAGCATTTAATAGTCCAAACGACATTCTCTTGTAGGCAAATGTCCCCCACTTGGTGGTGAAGGCTGTTTTCATCCTGTCATTTGGATGTATAAGAATTTGGTTATATCCAAAATACCCATCAAGAAAAGACATCATTTCAGATCCATTTACCGTTTGTAAAATTTCATCAATGGATGGCAATGGATAGTTATCCTTTTGAAAGGCTTTGTTAAGATTTCGAAAATCTATACACAGCTTAATCTCTCCACTCTTCTTTCTTACTAGAATGAGGTTAGCAACCCAGGTTGAGTGCCTAACAGGAAAAATGATCTTCGCTTCCAATAATATTTTGACCTTCTTTTCTATTAAGGGCTCCAATAGCAGGTTAAAAACTCACTGTCTTTGTCTAAATGGCTTGGAGTCCGACTTTAGAGGGATGGTATGTGTGATGATGTCTTGGTTGTATGTTTTTAGCTCATTGTAATTCCAAGCAATGCAATCCATGTAATGCTTTAATGCATGTATTATGTTGTTCCTTTCTTCAGCTGTACATGCCTTTGCAATGTACACTTCTCGTGGATTGTCTGCACTCCCTAGATTAATTAAATCACATGCATATTTGGGGAGTGGGACCTTTTTTCCTCTTCTGGTCTTGTATCCCATATCGAACATCTTCTCCAATGAAACCACGTCTTTAGGTATTTTGTTGGATTGACATGTAGTTTCACTTTCATTTTTTGTTTCTTCTTGCCATCTTTGATCCTCATCAATCACCTGATTTTCAAAAATACTCGAGTTCGTGACAAATTTGAATATGTGTTTGTCATTTTCAAAAACCTGGAAATTCTTGACATTATCAGGTATTGATGGACAAGGAACCAATTTAATGGAGAACTTTTTACACCTTTTTATGTCAACTGGATTTAACATGCCCGCGATGACTGCAAGAGAGTCTGCTATTCAGTTTCCTTTTCTATAAATAAGGGCTATATTGAACGCGTCAAATTACTCAATGAGGTCCATAACCCTAGTTCTATAAAGGCTCAGTATCCTATCACGACATGTATACTGACCTTTAATCTGCTTGACTACTAGTTCAGAATCTCCCAATACTTTCAAACATTTAACTTGTTTGCTCAATGCTAGACGTAAACCAAAGATCAATGCTTCTTATTCTGCCACATTGTTCATGCAAGGAAATTGTAATCTATAAGCAGCCAATAATGGTTTACCTCTTGGACCAGTGAGCTCGACTCCAGCTCCTGCTCTCTGTCTAGATTTGGATCCATAAAACCTGAGCAACCATGTGAAATCATTTTCCTCAAAAGAGCCACCATGACATGTTTCCTTTTTAGGCTCTTCAATAGCTTCCTCAACATCAAGTGCATAGACCCCCAGTTCTGGCTCAGAAAACTAAACTTCATTCGGCTTGTTAAATTCTGTTATGATTTCTTTAAGCCTCGGTTCATTTTCCACTCTAATTTGATTTGCAATTCCTTTCCAGGGTAGCCACATATGTGAGCAATCTGTTGAAAAATAACCGTTCAGAGTTTTCATCCAATCCCTTGCAAGTAGCATTCCATATCTACTTGGGATGTTAACAACCGGAATGTCGACAACCTGCTTGGACCCCGGGTTCAGAATTTAATTGAATTTTGACATCATATAGGGTCCCTACCACATTTACCTCTGATCGGTCCAATTGCAAAACATTGCATTTGGATGAAACAGGTTGTAGACCTAGCATTTGACATATCTCCGAAGGCATGAGGTTGCTCATGGCACCCATGTCCACCAAACAGTTATGCAAATTCTTACCTGCAATTCTCAGAGTCAATAAGAATGGTGGGACATCCCGTCTCTCCTTTCATAAAATTAGATGGGATTCAACTTCTTTTCCCTTCCACATTTGATCAAGTGAGTTCAGAGCCTTTATCAAAGCCTCCTTTTGGCCAGGCAATCTAGCCGCGTCTAAGAACGAAAGGCTAGATTTGGACTTCTTTAGATCCTCCACTATGTCATAGTTTGGTTTTTCGAATTTGACTGTCTTCTGTGCATCATTAGACATTTCTATTCTAAGTGGAGGAGGAGGATTATTATCTGCCTTAGTATCCGAAGGAAGGATAGAGTTGTTTGGTGGTGTTGATGAGGTTTTAGGGGCTTTAGATTTACTTCTCAAATGGTATCCATGATTCCCCTTTCTAAACTCTCGAAAAGCTGGCACCTCCTGTTCCAAAATTTCATCTTCTTCTTCCTCACTCTCACCTTCTTGATGATATAAAGTTTCCACCACCATAATGTTATCATCCTGATGTTGCGATGGACCCTCATTTGATACCAGTTCCAAATCATCAACTTGGGCCTAAGACAATGAGTGTATCTAGCAATTTTAGGACAATTCCTCTCATTGTGCTCTTTTGTGTTGTGCAACCTACACCCCTTTTCCCATGCCAAATTGAAAATATTCAAAAGGGAATTGGATTGACTTGGTCCTGCAGAAGTATCTAGTTGATTGGCAATGGGGGCGGGTACTCCCCCATTATTTGGCTTTGTGTTCTAATGTCTCCCTCTATTGTTAAAATTTTTATTTGAGTGAGGGGCATGGGATTCATACTTCTATTTTTGAACCATGTCATTGCTAAGTTTATGAACTATCTTCTTGAGCTCTTCAACCTCTGAATAAATCTCCTTCGATGGAATTACATTGTTGTTAACCCCCGTTGGGTTTGCATAATTGGTGGGGTCTTGATTCAAAATTTGGGTTGGATTTTGAGGAATTTGATTCACGTATGGATTGAAACTTTGAATCGGAGTTGGATTTGGGAAAGGAACTATAGCCTGAGAATTAACTTGGTTGGTTCCTTGCATAGTCGATTGACTATTTTGCAAAAATGCGAGAACAGGTGGAATGGATGTGATTGGTTGGATTGGAATGGGTGCATACGCATGTGCTAGTGGATACGGTTGTTGATATGGAAAGGCATTCATGCTTGGAATTTATGGTGCCATGATCTGATTTTCCAAGGGAGCTTGACCATATGGAGCATATTGTCCTATCATAGGCATCTGGGGAAATCCGTAGCCCTGTGGTGTCATTTGTTGCTTGATGTTCATGGCTTCATTGTAGGCTAGAGTGAGCGTGGTAACTTGAGGATTTCATATTGCAAACATGGCTGTCATGGGATCCAATGCCCCAAAATATATTTGCAAGGCCACTGCAAGATCTATGGCAAAATGCCGAACTACTCTATTATAGTATTTTTGGAATTTTTGATTAAAGGTTCTGATAGGTTCACCCTGGCCCCTTTTGCATGTAATAAACTGATTGTAGATGGTTTCGGGATCCAAAGGTGACCTAAACTAATTAACAAAGGCGTTCTCCATTTGCGCCCATGAAGTGATTGAACCAGTAGGCAAGCATATATACCATTCATAAGCTACTAGATCTAGGCTCATGGGAAAAATCCTGCAAGCCACATCCTCATGTTGGACTTGCAACCTTATTAAAACATCCCTATAAGCTTGGATATGCTCTTCTACCATTCTTGGGCCATCTGGTTTATATTTGGGCAAGAATATTTCTATGTTCTTAGGGATTTCATGGATATCCCCTGCAATATTCAAAGGGATATTATTAGCTCCATACCAAGGAGCTGCTGGAGGTTGAGCCATTTGACCCAAAATTGATGAGGAAAACCCTACAAGAGTGGTGGAAATGGTATTTACAATAGGTGCACTAGTGGCAATTGATACCACTAGTGTAGGTCCACTCAAGGTTCCTGAAGAAAAAATATCTTTTGTGACTGGTAGGTTTACAACTTGCTTGGTTTTGTTCTTGGGAGTACCAATGAGTGTAAGGTCATGGAATATGGTTTCCCCAGTTGTTTGGGAGCTAGTCGCAATACGACGCGGTGGTTCCAGCCTGCCTGACAAAACTCTCGATTATCACCAAGAAAACCTGCAATAGAAAAAACAAATGCTGCAGTTTAGTCATTTGTGAGATTTAAGAGATAATTTCAAAATCGAATCAAAAAGATATTACTTCTGTATGAAAATAAAAATAAAGTAAACCAATCAGGCCCTCCTTATAGCACCAATATTTTGAGTTGTGTTTTCACCCAGTTGTGAAAACATACTCTCCAGTAGGATCCGAGTCCCAAATCCTCTACTTGCAAAGAAATTCCACGGATAATTTCTCCAAGGTTCCTTTTACGTTAGCCCTTTTTATACCAATAGTGTTGTTCAATTTAAATGCTGGGAATACCTTAGTGTTGCAAGTGAATGTTAACAAGGGGCACTCTGGTTTATTCTATTATGAAATTACAATGGACTCTAGGTGAATTAATCTTTATGACAAATCGATTTTGATTTTCGAGCTTTGGTAGATCTTTCACATTTGCTTATTTAAATGAAGGTAATTAAAATACATAAAATAAAGAACTGAAAAGAAAAAAATAATAATACAAAAAGAATGAATTAAACTACGCTCAAAGTGCTACGATCTCAATTTGGAAAAACCAAAGATAATGAGGTTTTTGCACACAACCTAACCTATTGAACCTGCAAACTCGCACAATCCAGATAAGACAGGTGCTGTTTTCTAGGGTCTTAACTATAATTTTTAGATTTAGGCATTCGCATGAAGCAACCGAGAGAACTCGCATTAAACTTCACCTATAAACCTAGAAAATCTGAAAGAGGAAAGATAAACATTCAATCTTTGCATGCAAAAATAACTCCTCCTTTCTTGCCAGTGAGATGCAACTCTCTGTAATTCTGTATTAAATAAATGTATCAATTACAATGACAAAATTGTCCCAGTTTTGATAAGACCAGAACAAGTGAAGGAAATTGCTCCAATAGCAGGCCCAGAATGGTTGGTCGCCTTTGGCTCTGCAACTCTGCTAGCAGCAATTTCCAACCCCTGTATTAGTATGTGCCTCTGATTTTATACTTTCTAATGCGGCTCTTTGTTTCACTCTGTAGTGCTTCATTTCACCTCCTAGAATGCATCATTTCATATTCTCACCTTTTTTTTGCCTTTGAATTTATGTTCGATGCCAAAACGTTCAATATTTTATGTTGACATGTAACGCTTTTGTAACCCTAACACCTGTATGCCACGTGTTTCATGCTTCCTCTGCATGTTCTGTAATGGCCCCATGTAAATCATGAAAAAAAATAGCATGTCACGATATCGTGATGTTTTTATGCATGCAGCTTTGCTCCTTTACTTTCACCGCGAAAACGTGACATGTCACGATATCATGACATTTTCCTGCCAGCAGCCTTGCAAATGCAACCTGTCACGAAATCGTGACGTTTTTCTATTTCGAGCTGTGAGGATGCAACCTATCGCGAAATCATGATGCTTTTCATCTCCGTACGCCTCGGCTACTTTTTGTCATGAAATCATGACATTTTTCATCTTCGTATGCCTCGGTTGCTTTCTGTCGTGAAATCATGATGCTTTTTCATTTGGAGCTATCTTGCGGCTTTCTGTCGTGAAATCGTGATGCTTTTTCATTTGAAGCTATCTTGCGGCTTTCTGTCATGAAATCATGACGCTTTTCCATTTTGTACCACTTTGCTAGCTTTCCATCGTGAAATCACGACGCCTTTCTATTTTGGGCCCATTTGCTGCTTCCTGTCATGATATCGTGACATTTTTCTGCTTTGTGCCCCTTTACTGCTTTTTTGTCATGAAATCACGATGCTTTTCTGCTTCATGCCCCTTTGCTGCTTCCTGTCGTGATATCGCAATGTTTTTCTGCTTCGTGCCCCTTTGCTACTTTTTGTCACGAAATTGCGATTATTTTAGTGCTTTGCTCTATTTGAATGGTTTGACCATGATTTTGTGACATGTCGCGATTTCTTTACAATTTTCCATTTTGTCTTTCTCTCTCCTCTCTAGTATGTGATTTCACAACATGTCACGAAATCACGACAATTTTCGATCAATGCCTCTTCTTGCTTGCCTGGGCCGTGAAAGCTTGACATGTCACGATATCACGACGTTTTTTCATTTTCGGCCATGACGAAGAAACATGTCACGATATCGTGACACTTTTTCATTTTTGTGCAATTTTGCCTTTTTCTTGATTTTTAGCATCTGGGTCACTGAGATCTTCTTTGAAAGCATGCAAAAAAGGTGGGTCCCCAATTTTGGGGTGTGTTGTGGATCAGCCAAAATAGTACCAAATTTAGCAAAATTGTCCTTAATAGGATGAAATCATATCTGATTCTTCAATTTGGGAATCACCCCATATTGGATGGGATTGCCCCTATTTCTTTGATTTTGTCCTCAGACGAAATCGGCGATATGGGGACGATTTCGGCGAAATTGGGATGATTTCATCCTGACATCATCGATGGCCTAAAAATGATCGTGATGCCCCAAAATAATTAAAATTCAAGTAAAAAATTAAACAAATCAAGCTAAAAACATAGTACACTAGTTTTAGATCCTTACCCGCAACCCGTGTCGGACCTTTTTCGATCTAGGTGTCATTTCCACCATTTCGCCTGCAGAGCTCTGAAATAGTGAAAGTGAACAGTAAAAATAAATTAGGGTTTTGCCCTATTTTTCTTATTTTTATTTTTAAAAAAACATTTTTTTAATTTTTGCTTTTTCACGCTTTTACCTCAAACGTTCGATTTGGGTAAAAACTTGGAAGGGGCACCATAGCAAACAGTTGTACGATTCGACCTAGAATCGTCGTCTAAAAATGGAATAAATTCTTGCTTTCTCATAAAGCATGAAGAACTCATATTTAACGTGTTTTTTTAGAAAAATCACTAAAGAGGGGGCAAAATGTAGCACCCTAAAATTGGCACAGTTAAACCATCAGTAAAAGATAAAAAAAAATTGAATTTTAACCCCAAAATCGCCCGTTAATTGCTCACCTCATTTTTTGTGCCATTTTTAGAATTTGTTTTGATCATTGGATGATATCATCACCGATTTGATGATATCGTCCTAAATCGGATGAATTTGTCTGGAACAGAACGTCCAGACGATTTCATTCCAAAACCAAATTTTTATAATTAGCTTTTGTTTCAACCTCTCCAACTCAGGCAGAAGCGTGTCTATGCGGTTGGAGATTCCTATGTTGGAGATCTCCCAGATTGGGATGATTCCCAACCTCCTAACCTCCCCCTAATACTTTATAAACATGGGATTTTCCTAGTTTATCCCCCTAGCTGATCATTTCCCTACAAATTTGGTTTTTGTTGTGTTGGAACATCCTATCCCCCATCATTTGCACTTGTGTTTTCAAGTTTTATTGCAGGATCTCACTGTGTTTTAGTCGGAGGAATCTCGGATCGTCACAGGAGATTCAACCACAATTTCGGATGATCCTATCGAGATCGATGATGATCTCATAAAATTTTAGATAATTTTGACTGCAGTTCAGATTGTGGGTAATCAAAGCCCTGAGTTTGCATTCTCTATCTCTTTTCTTATTTAATTGTGCATTAGATTAGTTCACTTCTGTTATGTATCTTGGAGTTCACCTCATTTAGCATATTTGCATGATAAAATTCAAAATAAATTATTAAAACATTGCATCCCATTTGATTTGATATCTAGATCTATCATTTAAGCATTTATATTCTTATTTCTATCATTTTGTATCATTTTTGCAATTGTATTTTTGATTTTTGGTGTTTGTTTTCATGATTGCAGGTTTTTAACAAATTCTTCAGGTTGCTGATGATATCGACTGATCTCAGATGATATCCTATGATCTGGATGATTCTGTATAATTACAGATGATCCTATCATATCCGGGATGATCTGGACTCCTACAAGCTTCAGAATATTCATCAGACATCAGAAATCAGGTGCACTCTTCTCCATATTAGATATTTTCTATATTTAGGATTCATTTATGTTTGTTGTCTTCATATAAACCAGAAATTTCATATAGAATAGCTTAGATTCATTTTGGCCAACCTAAAAATCTGAATTATTGAATATAAAATGAACACATCAAACCCATTCTCAACCTAGGCATGGAAACTGCCACTTAAAGTTTCCTGGTGAACCCCACCACCCATCAAAAATTCACCCTTATAACTCTCCCCCGATAGGTGCGACCTTCAAAGGGCCTCTCTGTCTAAGGTATTATCCCATCCTTTTCACATCCCCCTTCTAGGAATGGATCCTTTAGCATGAAGGTAAGGGTGCAAAAAATTTGGGCGATACAGATGCACTATGCTCAATGGTTGGTACAATTGATCTACCTATTCAGGTGGGACTCAAGACCATATCTATGATGTGTCACGTGATAGAGGGCGCCATGCAGTACAACATTTTACTTGAAAGACCTTGGATTTGTGAAATGCATTGCATCCCCTCTATATTGTATCAATGCGTAAAATACATTCACGAGGGAAAATTTCACGTAGTGTCCTCGGACGAAGAACCATTCAAGTTTGTGAACCTAGTAGATTTGCTTGGGGGTTTTGTACTCCCATCGATGCACTTGGATATCTGACCTATTTTGTCGGTTAAGATTCCAAGAGGTAAACTAGCAGCCCGTGCTCAATCATCAACATCTATGTCACACAGATCTGAGCATACGACTGTAACTTCTCTAAAATTGTTACTTTCAAACCTATCCTAAAAATTGCACAAGATATGGGCTGACCGCACACCCATCGATTTATTATTGGATCTGTAGTGCCATTGGGTGAGCCACCCAACCAAACAAACTTTATCTATGTAGGGCTAGATCAAGCACCCACTAGAATGTCCATAGATGAAGATGATGACAAGCCATTCGTTGTGAATGTCTGCAATCTATCCAACCCGAAATATGCCATGCAAATTTTTGAGTCATATCATTGGCATAGCCATGACCTTGGTATTTTTGAATAGGGACATAGAACCCTACTCGAACCTCATTATTAGTTAGCTACTAATAGGTTCAGGTTAGGATTACAAGTATGGGTTCATGACAATCTGCTTGTTGCATCCTTAGATCGCATGTACTTGAGTCTAGGGGACGATGTGAATTTTAATCCATATCACCCTAATCCTTCCAGTTGTTGGAGGACTCGCCAGATGGTATCATTTGTCACCATAGGGCCACCTAATTCATACCATGATGGGCCCTTAGAGGACAACCCCAAAGACAACCTGGGTAACCAAATCTGTGGTTCTACCAACGACACTGATATGTAGGGGCATAACCCCACTACTGAAGGCGATCTCAAGTTAGTAGATATTTGTGATGGTGATGGAGAGGAGTCCACCTCTGAAATGAGTGGACCTAGTTATTATGCAGATGATGAATCCTCAAATGATGATCAATCTGAGGAAATCAAGCCAACTTTTTTAGGACTGACGTTTATACGCAATTTTCTACCTATGGAACAAGTGGAAGAGACGAACGAGCACTTCATAGCCGATAGTGATTATGAAGATGAAATAGAGGAGGCTTGCTTAAAGCCTCACCCAGCTAATCTCCCACTGTGCATAGACACAATAGAGTGGCCCATCCATGGTAGTGACCATGATGATGTAGATGAGAGGATTGATTCTAGGCTCATGTATCCACAATATCTATTGCCTAGGGAATCGAAGCATGTTATGGAGGAAGTCCCTCCCAACACTGAGTGCTCTAAGGAAAGAGTAGCACCAGTTTACATGGCGGTATCATATATATGATAATTCTATCAGATTTATCTAGATAGTGATGATAGCGACCGTAGAATCAGATACATGGGACCACATCTGCCAAATCATTCCTTAGAAGAGGGGGGAAGTGACGGATTGTATTTGTATAGTGATGATGAGGACTCGATGGAGATGGCCTATTTGGGACCTTGCCACTTATGTAATAGGCCTCAACCTAGATGTCCCCCGCCTATTACAGTTGCAGTTTGCGTCAGGAGATTAATCTCCATCGTAGCCTGAGGGAAAGAAGATAGCTCAAAGAGAGGTATCAAGAACTCTTTCTCAATCTACCTACGTACGTGGAGATCCTTGAGCTAAGAGATCCTATTTTCTAACTAGTGCACTAGGAGGATCCAATTATACTGACATCCCATAGAGAGGATCCGTTTGTGCCTGTACCATCTGAACCAGATCTTGGGTATGAAAGCTATGCTTCAGGGATAGGGTTTTGTCCGTGTGGTTCCAGAGATCAATTTCATTCCATAAATATGGTCTCCATTGATTTGACCATGCCACTTTATAATCCAATAGATCCATCCAAACTGCTGCATCTGAACATGGATGCTATCGATTGGGATCATGCTAACTCGTTGATCCAACCTGAATATTTCTTCCCTAATGAAGAAATGTTGCAACCATTTCATTTTGTGCCAGGCTGTGCTCATGATGTTTTTCATGTCGATAATGCTTCCCAAGAGGAACATGTGAACCTAGTTGATGACATCCATCTGATTCCTATGCCTCACCAGCTTAAGGAGGGATCACATATGTCAGTAGAGAAAACCTTCAATGTGGATATCAGTAAAGATCCCACCAATCCAAATAAGGTTAGATATAAAGAGAGTTTCACTTTGGATAAGCATGATAGCATCATCCATCTACTAAAAGAGAGACCTGATCTCTTTGCTTGGACTTACAAAGACATGTCGGGTCTATATTTGAAATTGGTTACTCATAACCTGATGCTAGATCTATCAAAGAAGCCAATCAAGCAAAAAAATAGAAAAATACATCCAAAAGTAGCCTTAATGGTGAAAGACAAGTTACAAAAGTTGTTGTACGTAGAGTTCGTCATCTCCATCAACTATCCAAAATGGGTGTCCAATATGGTGCCTGTAGGAAAGCTAGATGGAAGGGTTCATATTTGTACATATTTTAGAGATCTCAACAAGGCAACACCCAAAGATTCATTTCTGTTGCCAAATATCGATGCTTTGGTAGATGCCACTACAGGTCATTAAATACTCTCCCTTATGGACAATTTTTCCAGATACAACCAAATTCAGATTAAACCTAAAGATCAGCATAAAACCATGTTCATAACACCATGGGGGTCATTTTTCTACAAAGTTATGACATTCGGTCTTAAAAATGTTGGTGCCACATATTAGCGGGCTATGACATATATCTTTCATGACTACATGCATAAAATCTTAGAATATTATATCGATGACTTACTAGCTAAGTTGTTGCTACGAGCAAAGCATATGGAGGTCTTAAGGAAGGTCTTCGATCGCCTGATAGAGCACAATGTCAAGTTGAATCCTAAGAAGTGTGTATTTGGCATAACTTTAGGTAAACGCTTGGGATTCATCATTTCTAAATGAAGCATCGAAGTAGACACAACAAAGGTTAGGGCTATTTTAGAGATGCGTCCTCCCACTAATATCAAAGAACTAAGAAGCCTTCAAGGAAAAGTAGCGTCCATAAAGTTATTCATCTCTCAATTATTGGATAAGTATCGATCTATAAATCGACTGCTACACAAGGGGGTCCCATTTTATTGGGACAAGGACTATCAAGTAGCCTTTCCTGAGATTAAGCAATACCTGGAAATATCGCCAGTACTAGCTCCACCAAGGCCAAATGATCTTTTTTTGCTATATATATTGGCAACCAACTTTGCATTAGGGACCATGTTAGCCCAAAAGAACATGCAAGGCAAAGAGCAAGTTGTATATTACATTAGTTGCACCTTTGTGAGTTATGAGTTAGGATATGCATATGTTGAAAAAATTTGTTTAGCAGTAGTGTTTGCTACCAAGAAATTATGGCATTACATACTAAGTCATACAACATATGTTATATCAAAACAGAATCCTTTGCAGTACATGATGAGCAAGACATATCATAACACACATACTGCAAAGTGGATCATGCTATTGACAAAATTTGATTTGTAATTCATCAACTAAAATTCCATCAAGGGAAAAGTCATAGCTGATCAACTGGCTGAGGCACCACTATCCAATAGTAGACCTCTAACCATTGAGCTTCCAGATGATGCGGTCTTCGTAATATCTGAATCTCCTAAACTCAAGGAACTAGAGAATGATGCTGATATTACTTTGTTTTTTGACGGTTCAAAGTGTGAGCAAGGGGGTGGTGTAGGAATAGTGTTTTTCATGCCACAAGGAGCTCCAATGCCCTTGTCATTCAAGTTGGAATTTTTGTGCATCAATAATAATACTGAGTACGAAGCCCTACTTTTGGGCCTCCACACAGCCATCACCATGGGTATTAAAAGATTGAACATTTTTGGCAATTCTCTACTCATAGTTAACCAGGTTAAGGGGCTCTTTCAGTGTTAATGTCCCATGCTGAAAGCCTACAAAGATCTTGTTGCCACTTATCTGGATAAACTTGAATGGTATGACATTAAGGCAATCCCTCATTCATTAAATAGGTTCATAGACACCATGTCATATTTGGGGTCCTTGATATCTTAGAATCCATCTACCGATTTTACTACCATTCATGTTAGAACACTCTCGCACCCAACAGTGAAGCGTGCAGCCTTTGATAACAAAGAGTCAGTCAACATGATTATCATAGAACCAATAACTAATTGGTTTCGTAGAGAAGAATACTTTCTTAAGCAGGCACCCTAGGAGTCATTAACTTCTCAGAGTCCTACGGGGAGTGGTACTACCATTCACCACAAGGTTGTTTCCTAGTCTGCATTTGTAAAGTTAAATACGTAGGGGAAGCAGGTCATCTTAGCAATCGAAGATGAGGCTTGTCAAAGGTGGATGTTGCAAATCCAAGACTTCCTAAAGCTTGGTATGATCTCAAAGGGATTGTCGCATGATGCAAGATGCACATTTAAATAGAGAGTGACCCAGTATGTCTTGATAGGAGACATTTTTTACCAATGTGGCTATGAAGGAGTTTTCCTTCGATGTCTTAAGCCCCAATAGTCATCTTGGGCAATTTTAGAGGCTCACAACGATACATGCTTTGGCCATTTCAATGGCATGGCTATTGTCAAACGCATCCTTTGCATGGGTTATTATTGGCCCACTATGGAGAAGGATTGCAATGTGTATGTCAAGAAATGCATTAAATGTCAGCATCATTCTAATCTTACACACTTGCCATCATAGGCCTTACAGGCCATTCAGGAGGCTTGGCCATTTGCTCAGTGGGGACTAGATCTGATTGGCAATATTTCCCCTCCATCGCCAGACAGACATACATTCATTACCATGGCTATTGAGTATTTTACAAAGTGTTTGGAAGCCATTATCCTTACAATAACCACTGGAGCTTGCATCGTAGAATTTATTCTCAAGCATATCATACGTCTTTTTGGGATACCATCCAAAATAATTTTGGATAATGGAAATTCTTTTAATAAAAAAACCATGCGGGCTTTAACATCTAAATATCACATTAAACATATTTTTACAACTCCATATTATCTACAAGCAAATGGGTAAGCTGAGGCCTCAAACAAGACTGTGGTAGCCATCTTGAAAAAGATAGTGCAAGAACACCAGAAGGATTGGCATGTACAGCTACCCCTTGCATTATGAGCTTACAAGACTAGCATTCGGATGCCTATTAGGGCAACGCCATTTTCACTAGTATATGGCACTGAGGAGCCCATTTTGTGCTAAGTACATGCAGCCAAAATCTCCACTTACCTGACATTTACATGACCCAAATGATGCAATAGAATCCAACTCTAATTCGTAGGATTTCCCAAACTGCCAAACTCATTTTGGCCATATCTCACTCATCCAAACTTGGATTGAGCTAAAATTTTGAGGGTAGATGCCTAAAAAACCCTAGAATGTCTCCACCAATTTTAATATCATTTGGAGAAACATATATCCTAGCACATCCCTATATGTTAACGATATATTTGGCAAGTGGCCATGCGAGGGTTTCATCTGGGTTGAGTGCAAGTAGCTCCAGAGGTTGGTTTTTAGGGCCTTCGGGCCCTAGCGGAAAATATTTTTGTGGTTTATGCTCAATATTTTAGTGGGAAATGTTGCAGGGGATATAAGATGGGTTAGAAATTTATCTTTCAATATATCATACTTTGAACTTGAGTGACAATGGCTTCCAATTTGCTACACAAAAGAAAAGTGAAAACAATACCTTTCTGTGGCATCTAGGGCAAGGATTAAAGAGATCATGAAACAAGTTTCAAGTAGTTGATAAAAAAATGGCTCATATCTCAAGTGAATCTGGTGCTAATGTGCACCCAAAAAATAATTCTACTATGAAAACCCTATCAAGGGTAAGAATTTCAAAGACTCAGTCCCAAAAATGAATTTTAGGTATGCCCTTCATGGTGGAAAGCCTCATACCAATGCTAATATCAATATTAGGGATTCCCATAAACCTCTAAGAATGCCTAAGATTGATCCTAGGAAAACAGAGTCAGGATGTCTTAAAGCAGCTGATGGAACTCCTATTGTTAAGCTTGATATGGGTAACATTCAGACTGGCATTGAAGATTTGGAAAAAAGAGGACTAATTTGTCGGTTCATGGGTTTTCTTCCGAGTCTATATGCTTTCAAAGTCTAGGCTACAAAAAGCTGGAAAACTAAAGGTGAGTTACAAATCTCTATTTATACAAATGGTTATTTTCTTGTTTTATTTCCTAATAATGAAGATAGAGAGAAAAATTTTCAAGGGGGTCCTTGGTTTTTTGGAAGGGTAGGGTTTTTCATGAAGCCCTGGAATACTAAATTTAAATCCGAAGAAGAGATGCCTTCTATAGCTCCCGTGTGGGTTAGACTCTTTGGCCTCCCTATTGAATTTTGGAATCCTACTATTTTTTCTTCAATTGGAAACTCTTTAGGAACTTTTATGATGACTGCTGATTGTAATAAAAATTTTGAACATATTATTTATGCTTAAATTTGTTTTTTAATGGATTTTGAAAAACCTCTACCTAAAAATATCACATTACAATTTGGGGAAGACACTTGGGAGCAAGTAGTGGACTATGAGAACATTCCTTTTTGTTGTAGAATTTGCCATGAATATGGTCATTTGGCCAATGCTTGCCCAAATAAAATTCTTGATCAAAAGAAAGAAGATATAAATTTAGTAGGTTTCCAAATACCTAAGAAGAACACTAAAAAAAACCAGTTATCAAGGATCAATCAAAGTCATCTGCTAATATGTTTGAAATCCTTTCCACAAATGATGTCCCAAGTGAGGAAGAGGAAATAATGGAAACTAAAATCTTAGAAACACAATTTAAATATGAATGGAAGAACTCAGAGACAAACCAACAAATCAAAGGTTTTCAACAAAAAAAAGGAGAAAATTTACACAAGAAAAACAATATTTCAAATTTCAAAACTTCAAATAATGCAGGTCCCAATATAGACTCCGTTGAACCATCTAGTAAAATTTTGGATTTGTACGAACATTCTTTAAGGTTAGAAGCCATCTTAGATTCAATTGGAATAAGTCAAGAAATAGGGAAAAATAAATTGAAGATGGATTCTAATCAAAAAGTAGGTTGCAAGACCAATCAATATCATATGGTAAAAGAAGGTGAAAAGCTTATAGAGGAAGGTAAGATTAATGCCCTTCCCAACTTTTTTATCCCTAGTATTAATGAAGATCATCACTTGGAATATTAGAGGACTCAAAGGGAGTCTTTCAAAATAAAATGAAATTAGAAGAATGATTCAGATAAATCATCCACATCTTGTTTTCCTTCAAGAAACAAAGATGTCAATGGAGGATATGGACTTAATTTCCAGTAAAATTTGGCCAGCTAGAAAAGTGGTTTCCCTCAGTTCCCAAGGGACTTTGGGTGGCATTGCTTGTCTTTGGGATCCAAAAGAGGTAGTTATTCACCATATGATTGGCAGTTGAGGTTTATTGGCTATAGCTATTCAAAGTAGACATTCCAACCAGATTATACTCTACATTACTGTTTATGCTCTAACTTCTTTGGAGGAAAAAAGAAGACAGTGGAAGGATATTACTCATATTATCTCTCATTTTCCTAAATCTTGGATCTTGATCGGAGGATATTTCAATACCATCCTCTCTCTGGATGAGAAAATGGAGGGAAATAGAAATTTGGACAAAATCACTGACCTCATTAGCGAATATATTGCAAACCTCCATCTTGTGGATATCCAACCAGATAATGGCCTTATGACTTGGTCTAACAGAAGGCAAGGCTTAGCTTGTATAATGGAGATATTGGATAGGTTTTTGCTCTCTAAAAATTTCTTAATCCATGGTCACATTCCTAAAGTGGAGACTCTTAATAATGCTAGTTCGGATCATTGGCCAGTCATGGTGGAAATGTGGAAAACCAATGTGAGTTTCTATCCTTTTTATTTTCAATTAATGTGGCTTAGAGACATTTCCTTCAGACCTCATGTGCAAAAATGGTGGAAGGAAGGTAAACCTAGGCATGGGACTAAGATATTCTATTTTTTTGAAAGACTGCAATACATTAAATCCAAAATCAAGACTTGGAACTGGAAAGATTTTGGGGATGTTCATAAAAAAAAACATGAATTTATTGCTCATCTTGAAAATTTGAATAAGAAAATCCATTTATATGGCCTCACAGAGAAGAGAAGTGCAGATGAAATTAAACTCACAACTCAGTTAGAGGAATGGGAAAAAAGAGAAGAAATCTTATGGAAGAAAAAATATAGAATTCAATGGCTCAAAGAAGGAGATCAAAACACAAATTTCTTCCACAAATCTCTTCTAGCTCGAACATCTCACAACTTTATTTCTTCCTTAAAATCAGATTCTGGAGATGTTTTTTATACTTGGGATGGCATGAAATCTATTGTTGTTGATTACTTTTTCAATATTTTTGCTGCTACTTCCCTTGAATCATCTTCACAACAAAATTTTCTTCAAGAAATCCCTTCTCTTATCACTTCTGATGAGAACTCTATTTTGACTACTCTTGTTACTATCAATGAGCTTCAACAAGTAGTTTTTAAAATGCAAAAAGGGAAAACCCCAGGTCCTGATGGTTTTCCTATTGAGTTCTACCAAGAGTTCTGGGATATCCTTTATGTTGATTTATTAGAGGTGGTGGAAGAAGCCAGGAAAGCCAAAGAAATTTTGAAGGTTATCAATAAAACTTATATTACTCTTGTTCCAAAAGCTCAAGAGGTTGATCATATCTCAGCTTTTAGACCTATTGCTTTATGTAATGTTCTTCTCAAAATCATTACTAAAATCATGGCAGAAAGGTTGAAGCCTCTTTTGCCTAAGATTATTTCCCCAGAGCAAGGGGGTTATGTGGAAGGACGTCAAATAGTAGATGAGATAGTTCTTGCTCAAGAAGCCATCCATTCCATGGATATGCAAAATTCTCCTTCCATGTTCAGTTAGAATTATCCAAATCTTATGACAGAGTGGATTGGCACTTCATTATCAAAGTTTTGAGGCAATTTGGTTTCTATAAGGATTGGATGGATTGGATTATGGTATGTATCTCTTCAATTTCCTACTTAGTTCTTATCAATGGTAGGCCTTATCAGTATTTCCCAGCTTCCAAAGGTATTAGGCAAGGTGACCTGCTATCCCCTTATTTATTCATCATTCTTGCTAAATGCTTGGGTAGGACTATAACCAAAAATAGGGAAAACAAAACCCTTGAGGGAGTTACCATTTCTTATGGAGCTATACCTATCTCTCATCTTCAATTTTTGGATGACTCTACTCTTTTAGGTAAAGCTACAGTTAAGGAAGCTTCTAATATTAAGCAAATCATTAGCTATTTTTCTAAGGCTATCGGGCAGCTTGATCAATGAAGACAAATCTAAAGTTATTTTCTTTCACTGCTCTGCTAGATAGGAATCCATGGTCTTGGATAAACTAAGATATAAGAATACCTCTCTTCCAATCACTTATTTAGGTATTCCCATAAATATTCAAAGGCAAAAAAATAAATATTGGAATTGGTTGTTGGACAAAGTCAAGAAGAAAATTGGAAAGTGGACCAACAAGTGGATTTCTTCTGGGGGTCAAATCACCTTGGTAAAATCAGTCCTTCAAGCTATTCCTATTTATGTTTCTTTTGTTTTGAATATCCCAAAGGTTGTTCTTCGAGAATTGGATCAAATCAGTCATCGTTTCCTTTGGAGTGGTACTAAGGAGAAAAGAAAATGGGAAATGGGATACTTTATGTCTTCCTAATATTGAAGGGGGGTTAGGATTATGATATTCAATTAATAACAACAAAACTTTAGCTGCTAAATTATATTGGAGGATGTTGCATAACCCCAATGCTCTTTGGGCCAATAATCTCTGTGCTAAATATGCTAAGAACAAAAGTCCTAAAGACCTTGTTCACTATCAACTTCCTATCAAAGGTTCTCCCATTTTAGCAGTTCTTAAGACTAGTGAGGATTTGATAAAGAAAAAATTATTTTGGATCATTCATAATGGTCAACATGTAAATTTTTTGATAGATTCTTGGGATGGTCACAAGCCTTTGATAACTCAGTTTCCTGATTGGAGGCCTTGGATGGAGGAGCTTCACCGAGCTAATTGGATAAAGGTGGCTAATTACTGTTGGTACCATACTGGTAATTCAAAGGTTGGTACTAAAAGCATGAGGATACAAAAGCAAAAAGGAAATACCAAGTGAGATGCAAGTGAAGCCAAAGATAATGCTAAATCCTATGAATTGAAAATGCATGAAAGAAGAGAAACCTAAACGAATCGAAACTAGATGGAAAGAAAATATGGAATACAACCCTTTTTATTAATTTTCTTTAAATATCGGTTACAACACGTCTCCTCCATTTTCAGGGGCTAGGAGCATTAAATAAGGTTTCATTACACCATGGATGGTATGCCTTCTTTCGTGTACCCACATGTAAAATGGACGGACCAAATGTTGTCATTGCTTACGTGAAAGGGTCTTTGATTCTTTGCTGCTCCTCTGGTGTTGATATCCTATATTCAAGGAAATAGAAAACAATCAGTAGCACCTATGGATGAAATGAAACATGCAATGCCCGAGCCTACGATTAGTGCATGCACAAAAAATAAATAAAATGATAACTAAAATAGATCTAAATAAGCTAAAAACTTGACAGAGGCATGATAATATCACTGGGAAGGTACTGCAAAAAGAATAGTCAAAAAATTTGCCATGGATTTCTAATCGCTCCGGGGTGGGACGATTAGACCTACAACAAAACGTCAAAAAGCACTGTCCCAAATGTCCCATCCAGGAGGCTCCAAATCACCTACAAAGTTGGGGGCTAGGTAAAATGGGGTATTTTGGAAAGACCCAAAAGGTCACATTTTTCTAATTCGGCCTCTATCACTAGGAATTTGATGATGCTACTTGCATGTTAGCGAAAGTGAGAAATAACAAAAACATGATCAAAACTGCTCAAAATTACATGAAATTTGAATGCAAGCCTATCTAAGCAACCTAGAATAAAATGCAAAAAAAAATAGAACTAAAATCTGCTACAGATTTATAATCGCTCCGGGGTGGGACGATTAGGACTGTAGCAGTGCGGGGGGCGCCTGGGGGCAGGATGCCTGTCGTTTGGGGCCCGATTTTGGCACCAATCCACTTGGGATGGGTCCAAAACCTCTTGTGGGGTGTTATAAAAAAATTTGGGTGGGATACTATGGCCAAATATCGGGTTTGGGGTCCGGATTGCGCTTCCAATAACCACCCAATGACCTCCCTTCCAAAAGAGAGATCAAGGATGTGAAAGGCACAATCAAAAGTGTGTATGCAAAATGGTAGCACTTCATTGCTCAAAATGATCCTTCTCTATATATATTTGGGGTGATAAGACTCACCATTTTATAGACCTAACGATCTCTATGTATGAGCATGTAGAGGCACCACTTGGCAATCATGCCTTTCTAGGGGGGAGAAGATTCCTCCCTGATTAAGGGCTCCATGACTACCTCGGTAACTGCCTCTAGCGCTCCAAAATGCTCACTCACACTCCCATGCAATGAAGGAGGAGTTAAGTGGTGGATCTGGGCTACCATTTGTTGATATTTGACCTTTTTCCTATCAAACCTGCTATTTGTCCCACCCTGGAGTGAATACTACTAATCATCCCTAGGGGGAACGAATACCAATTTGTAATCATCCCTGGGTGAAAAAAATAAGGATCAGAGTGCCTGAGAGGTGCCAAATCGATCTTTGACCTTCAAAAACTACTATGATAGTGGTTAGGACCACTATTTAACCTATGGGGGCTGCCCTGGGGGCTGTGTGTGTCAATACGATCAACGTTTGTAGCCACGTAATCGGATTGGTGTTGTTTTGGTGTCTACAGATGCCCCTTTTTGGGATGCACTATGCGTGGTGCAGTGCTGAGCAAAAATAGATAACCAAAGCACTAATGATTAGGGTTTCTCAGTAACCTAACCAAATTTTGATGCCTCAAGTATGGAAAGGGCATGCATTCTTGAATCTTTTCTTTTGATGAGCTAAGGAACTCAATTCATGTGTTAACCTTTTTCGGTGATGAAAAGGATTGAAAATCCAACTAAGTGTTCTATTATTTACAATTCAATTTATAGGCTCTAATGGCCCAAAATACATAACCAAACCCATCAAATCATGGATTTGATCCAATATGCTTAACCATAAGCTACAAAAGTGCAAAGGAGAATGCACGTAACTTTCTAAGCTAGGAGAAAGGAATAATGCTAACTATAAGATCCTTTTTAGCTATCTTGAAGTACACACTTCCTAGTTTGAGTTCACACTTCCTAACTAACACTCCTAAGTGACAACTAGAAGATAACTAGTGCCCACAAGTGCATGTGAGAAAGATACTCACTTACAATATTAATTTGCAAGAAATAAACTATGCAAAACTAACTAGAAATTACTAGAGGGGTCATATGAGTGATCAAACATCAATCCTCATCATGCCTCCCCACAATAGAAGCATTGGACTCCAATGCTTTCGGAAGAGTAGGAAAGTCACGGGACATCTGATGAAAAGAAATCCAACGAGCCTGATGCAGCAGCTGTCCTCGTCGAGCCACAAGATATGAGGTGGTAGACCCCTGGCGAGTCTATCGAATCTTTGTGTCATAGATCTGATCTGCATCCAATGGTAACTGAGCATCAGGAACCACGTCCACAGGATGACTGATAGCTGGTGTAGTCTCCAATGTAGAGTCAAAGTACAACTTCAAAAGATCTACATTGACGACGTCATGAATTCCCAAGTGTGCGGGAAGATCAAGGCAAAAAGCATTCTCGGACACCTGTTGAAGAATAGTATAAGGCCCATAGCGAATTGGTTTGATTTTACTATGAGTCTTATCAGTAAAACGTCGCTTGTCAAGATGCAACCAAACTTTGTCACCAACCTGAAATGGATGAGGAATTCGATGTCGATCCATGGCATTTTTTTGTTGTTGTTGTGTCTTTTGCAAAATCTCAACCACCTTTGATTGTAGATTGTGCAAATGCTGAATAAATGAGTGTGCTTTGTCTTGCTCCTTCTGAAGATGTGAAGTGACAGGAGAAGGCAAAGACAAAGGTAACTCATAAGGTGCCAAGGGCTGAAATCCCATACAAACCTCGAAAGGTGAGTGACCTGTAGAAGAATGTAGGGCCCTATTATAGGCATGTTCAATATGAGTGAGACTCAAGTCCCACTTTGTTGGTGAAGCGTGATGATAGATTCGTAAACTTTGCACAAGGGTACGGTTTACCACTTCGATCTGCCCATCCGATTGCGGATGATAGGCGATGGAAAAGTTAAGGGAAACTCCCAAAATTTTCCACAAAGAATGCCAAAAGTGACCCACAAAGCGTGAATCATGATCCGATATAATGCTGGTAGGTAGACCAAAGGAACGCCAAATGCTTTCAAAGAAAAATTGGGCTAAGTCTGCTACAGAACTTGTCTTGCGGCATGGAATAAACTTAGCCATTTTACTGAATCTGTCAACCACCACGAACACACAATCATGTTGTCGCATTGTCATAGGAAAACCACTAACCAAATCCATGGAAATGCTTTCCCAAGGATGGGAAGGAATGGGCAAAGGCATGCCTAAGCCAAACTTCCTGTTAGCTGGTTTTGAGCGACAACAAACTGCACACTGTTTGAGAAATCTCAACACATCCCTCTCGCATTTTAGGCCAATAGAAAAATCTTTGCAAGTGATGAAGTGTTTTGTGCTTCCCAAAGTGACCACCATAAAGTGTAGAATGAGCTTCCTTAAGAAGTGACACTCTAGGCTCACAAGGAACACAAACCTTGTCCAATTTGTAAAGAAGTCCTTCTTTGATGTAGAAATCTTGGAAAGGACGCAAATTGGAAGAAGAAGGCTTACTCACTTGCTCAAATATTTTCCCAAAATCAGGATCCTGTGAATACCGATTAGGCCAAGTCTGAAATCCCAAGTGTGAAGTGGACATAACTGTTAAGGCAAGAGCGGCAGGAGGCCTACTCAAACAATCAGCAACAGTATTACTCTTCCCCTTTTTGTACTTGATCACCAAGTGAAATTGTTGGAGGTAAGAGGCCCACTTCATATGTCTTGATTCTTCAATTTTACTTTGAGATTGTAAAAACTTGAGAGGCATATGATCAGTGTGTACTACTGTATATTTTCCCAAAAGATAATGTCTCCATACTTAATAGCTTGAACTAATGCATACAACTCCTTGTCATATGTAGAATAGTTCAACTTAGCAACAGAAAAAGTTTCTGAATGATAAGCAACTGGATGACCATTCTGTTTTAGCACAGCTCCTAAGGCAACTTTAGAGGCATCCGTTTCAATCTCAAAAGGTTGAGAGAGGTCAGGTAAAGTTAACACAGGTGCTGTACAAAGTTTCTTTTTGAGTTTCTCAAAGGCAACTTCTTGGCTTTTCTCCCAATGAAATGGAATTTTAGACTTAGTGAGATAATGCAATGGAGCTGCAAGGGTGGAATATTGAGGAATGAACTTGCGATAAAAATTCGCAAGTCCTAGGAAACTCCTTAACTCAGTGAGAGTTGTAGGAGGGGACCACTTAAGTAAAACATCAACTTTTATGGGATCTACCTGAATTCCACTTTCACTAATCACATAGCCAAGGTAAGAAACTGAAGTATTGCCAAAAGAACACTTGGAAGAATTGGCATATAATTGATTCTTCGCAAGAAGATCAAGTGTTTGCTGGATATGCCTAAGGTGTTCCTCCCAAGTTTTTGAGAAAATCAATATATCATCAAGATATATTATTACAAATTTGTCAAGTACATCACGAAATACATCATTCATCAACCTCATGAAGGTTGCAGGAGCATTAGTAAGACCGAAGGGCATGACCAACCATTCAAAAAGGCCCATCTTCATCTTAAAAGTTGTCTTCCATGTATCCTCAGCTTGGATACGCACTTGATGATATCCACTTTTGAGATCTATTTTTGAAAAGAACTTAGCTCCTTGAAGCTGATCTAATAAATCATCAATGCGTGGTAATGGATATCTATTCTTTACAAAAATTCTGTTCAAAGCACGAAAATCAATGCACAATCTCCAAGTGCCATATTTTTTAAGAACCAACAAAATAGGTGAGGCACAAGCAGAAGTACTTTCCTTAATGAAACCCTTAGACAACAAATCTTCTATTTGCCTTTTTATTTCTTCATTTTGCAAAATAGATTGTCTATACATGGGTGCATTAGGTAGTGAAGAACCAGGAATGATTTCAATGTTGTGATTAATTGTGCGAATTGGAGGAAGAGACTTTGGCTCCTGAAATATGTGTGAATAACTTTGCAATATTTTATCCATTGAAGAGTGTTGCTTTGGAATGGATGTGGATGTAGAAGTGTTTTGAGAGCGAATGAAAATTAGAGCAACATCACCACCTTTTTTAATTACTCTTTTTGTTTGCTTGGAACTTAGAATGATGTTAGGAGTGTTGGTGCTTTTAATGAGAAAGACCTTACCATATTTTTGAAGTGTGTAGGTTCTTTTGAAAGCATCATAAACAGCTCTCCTATCATACTGAAAAGGTTGTCCAAGCAAAATCCCACAACAATCCATAGGAGTCACATCACAAGTGACTTGATCTATGAAATGTGGGCCAAGTGCAAATTTTAATGTGCAAGTGTGAGTGATTTCCGAGCCTCTTCCACTATCCTTCCAACCCAAAGAATAAGGTTGAGGATGAGGCTCCATAGGTAACTTCAAACGCTCGACAATGGACCTCGCAATTAGATTTTTCTGTGAGCCATTATCCACTATACAATCTGTTGCAAAATTATGGAGCAAATGAGCTCGAGTGATGAACAAAGCATCACGAGCGCCCTCTGATGAACTTACATTTACCAAGGTAACTTCATTGAGCTTACCTCGTAATTCTGTGTATACTCTACTCTCTCCTACAGACTCAAGGGGACCTTTGGGAGCATCCTCCTCTTGAGTAGTAATGACTAAACTCTTCTTTTTAAGCTTAAAACAATCAGCTTTTTCATGACCTTTCTTCTTACAATAGTTACAAAACTTTTTAGAAGAAGAAGAAGAAGAAGGTTTAGAAGAAGAAGAAGAAGGAGTAGAAGCGGAAGGGGAAGGAGAAGAAGGAGATGGAGAAGAAACATTCTTCTTTTGAGCAAAATTCTTCTTTTGTGAGAAAGAATTATTCCCTTTTGATGAGTTTGCAACCACTTGAGTAACAGGTGCGCGGAATGCCTGCGAATGCGCCTTAAACTTGTCCTCCGCAAGTTGCGCTTGGTTGAAAACTGAATCCAATGTGTCCATAGAAATAAACATTATTTCCCTGTACAAATGCTCTAACAAGCCACTTTGAAATTTGAGAATCAAAGCTGGAACATCATCCTCCACATTCACAAGTATCCTGTACCTGTTGAACTGAAAAATATATTCCTGTACAGTCATATTAGTTCCTTGCCTAAACCGAAACCACCTAATTACCAAATCCTTAGAATAATTGGAAGGATAAAAATTGGTTTTCAGACAGTCTACAAGTTCATCCCAAGTAGTGAGTTCATCATGACCTCTTTTTCTTTCTACAAGGACTTTAGCTAAACCAGAAAGTTTTAGCTTAGCATAAGGAACCACATCTTCATCTGAAAGTTGAGAGTAAGAAAACCAAGAACTCATGTCAAGAATCCAACTATTCAAGACATCAAGGTTCCTGGATCCATCATAAAATGGAACTTCACAACGAACTCTCAGGCGAGAATCATGAGCAGAAGTTGAAGCATTGTGCACAGAAATGTCATTTACCTTCATGGCAAGATTACCAAGGACTTCTGCCATGGTAGTATCATTAGCTTTATCTGCTAAGGCATTTACAACATGGGCAAGTTCTGCCACTTGGGCAGCCAAGTCAGAAGCCATGTTCAACCGGGTATAAGCCAGGAGTAAAAAGGGAAAAGCACTAAAAATCAAGGAAAATTTGGAAATTCCTTGTTACAATGGTGTGCCCCCGAATTTGAAAATTACTCCTAAGGCTCAAAATTTAAAATTTTAAACTAACCTAAGGTGCAATTTATAATTTATTAATTTAAAAATAACTCAATTAAAAATTAAATTTTAATTAATCAAAGATTAATTAATTTAATTAAGTTATTAAAAATTAAATTAATAAAAATAAATTTACATGCAACCTTAGAATAGTAAAATTTAAAAATTACAAGAAATTACCCTTGAAGTTGCTGCCTGAACTGGAACTGCACTCAACTTATTTGCATGAAATTTTGAAACTGCCAGTTGCACGTTTCTCGAGGTACAAATTTTCTGTCCAGTTACAGTTTACAGTCTACAAATTTTATAATTCCTTAATGTGCGTGCAGCAGGTTCAACCTGCTATGGCCGGGCACCTCCAAGGGTCGGGCATTCCATGCCCTGACGCTGGCCTTGCCTCCGTCTGCTGATGCGGGCCACCTGACAGCGTAGTCAGGCCGAAATGCCTGACTACGAGGCTGTCACGCCTGATAGCAATGTCAGGCGTTGGCCTTGTTGCCGAAGCAACATGTGCCCTTGAGCGTGTGTGCCGACTTTTGGCACTGTTAGGCTGATAGCAAAGTCAGGCCCAAAGTGCCTGACGGTTGGGCTTGAAACGCCAATGTGAAGACCGTACTGGCACTGTCAGCGATCAGCCTAGGCCGCAGGTAGCTCGCCTGATAGCGTCAGTGGACATCAATGGCCACAGTCGTTGTCTCTCCTGACAGCGATGGCCGCTGTCACTGTCACTGTCGCGTCGGACAATGATGCCTATGGGCAACGGTGAATGGTCATGTCGTGTGCTGCCGAAGAGGCACTGGCACTGCCGAATGCAGCCGAAGCCTGCTGTAAGCCCTTCGGCTCCAATTTTTTTTTTTTTGGAAATTAAAAATTAATATATAAAAATTTATATATTAACTATTAAAAATTAAAATTTTAAAAATAAATAAATAACTTTAATAGTTATTTAATATTTTAAAACTTATTTTTTTTTTACAATAAAAAGCCACTTTGAAGGCAAGTTACCTCAAAAATTTTCTAACCAACGAACCGCTTCCCTTCCAATCAGCAACGCGTCTTCAGTAGCACTCCTTTCAAGATCTGATCGACACACGATCAGCGTTTGAAAGGCCACCAGATCTAAGTCGACACACGACCTAGTTTGATGAAAATCCTGGAGCTCTTCAGTACTCAAAAATGGGGGGGGCAGTAGGGTTAAATGGCTCCCTAATCCTAATTGGACCGTAGCTACGATCCAATCCCTTCCAAGGATCACAATAGGAAGAACTCTGAGGCAAACTTTTCCTATACCTCTTGAGCATAAGCAAAAAGTTGGAACGAGGAGTTTGTCGTCGAAGGAACTTCCTTCTACGAATGGTTTTCAAGCTACCCTTGAGCTTAAACCGAGTCCTCAATGAGAAAGAATTTCTCATAACAAAATTATCTCCTATCCTCTCACCTCACAAGCCCTAGTGCAAACATGAACTAGGCTCTGATACCAATGAAAAGGATTGAAAATCCAACTAAGTGTTCTATTATTTACAATTCAATTTATAGGCTCTAATGGCCCAAAATACATAACCAAACCCATCAAATCATGGATTTGATCCAATATGCTTAACCATAAGCTACAAAAGTGCAAAGGAGAATGCACGTAACTTTCTAAGCTAGGAGAAAGGAATAATGCTAACTATAAGATCCTTTTTAGCTATCTTGAAGTACACACTTCCTAGTTTGAGTTCACACTTCCTAACTAACACTCCTAAGTGACAACTAGAAGATAACTAGTGCCCACAAGTGCATGTGAGAAAGATACTCACTTACAATATTAATTTGCAAGAAATAAACTATGCAAAACTAACTAGAAATTACTAGAGGGGTCATATGAGTGATCAAACATCAATCCTCATCAGGTGAGGTGATACTTGATCTTGGACATTGATCAGTCATGAATAGGCAAAGGCCGCAACCTTTTGTCTGTGGGAACCTTGAGTTCATGATTCATGAATGGCAAGTGTTTGATCAGCTTGTGATTATTATTTTTTGCTGCCCCAAGCAGGCGCATGATTGTCTTTGCCAATGATTCTTCAAATGCATGCCATTTCCTTAATTGGGTGTGTATTTGTTGATTGGTGACTAAGTGTGACTACCCCCTCAATCGACGAATCGATGAGGGAATGACCTACATGAGAAAAGAGATGAGTCACTTGACCCAAGGTGACTTGTGTAAGTTTGCATTTTAGTTGTTTATCTTTGAATGTGTGTGCAGTTTCCCAACATTTAGACCTATTTTTGGTGGGTGTTAGCCCTTTTGGTGACGTCGTTTGGGGTTGAAATTGTCAAAAATTCGTCTTCCTATGGAGCGGTCCGGCTATGGTAGCCTTCTTGGGGAGTAGGATAGTGACAATTTGTGACCCCAACATCAGTTTTTTAATGCCAAGAATGTCAAGTGCAAAAGCACTCTCTTTCGACAAATTTATTGTTATTTTTGGGTGGGTTTGGACCCTTTTTGGGACACCTTTTGGGGATGAAATTCTCAAAAATATGTCCTCCCGTGGAGTGGTCTGGATATGGTAGCCTTATTAGGGAGTAGGATAGTGAGGATTTGTGACCTCGACATCTATTTTGCATGCCAAGAATGTCAGTGCAAAAGCACTCTTATTGGACAATTTTATTTCTTGTTTTTGTGCATTTTGGGGCATTTTTTTTTGCTATTTTTTCATTTTTTTGATGTTCTTGCTCTGTAATCATCCCGGGGTGGGACGAATTCCAGTTAGTAATAATCCTAGGGTGGGACGAGTGCTAACTAGAGTGCTCATTCTAGGGTGGAATGATTACAGGCCTAAGAGCCTATTTAAGGGCCAAAACTAGGGTTTGGGGTCATTATCATTCAATTTTTCTGGCAATTTGGAGCTCTGAGGAGGAGGAGGTCGAGTCTGCAAAGAGAAGCACTGTCAAATTTTTCCTGACACCATGAGTTCATGAATCGGATTGAGTTGCAGATTTGAAGCGAGAATGGTAAGTGCTCCTTCTCATTTAGTTAGCTTGTGTTTTATTTTATAGTTTTAAAATTGCAATTTATTTTGAATTTGTTTTTCCGTTTAAACGAAGGTAAAACCCAAGGCTAAAAAGAAATGTTGTTTATTTGTTCTTTGTATTTTTGTTAAGGGTATAAGAAACCCTAGGTTTAAATGCAATGTTTTTATTGTTTTAAAACTAAAACCCTAGGTTAAATTGAGAGCAAACCCTAGCTTTAGAAAATTTATTTTTATTCTGATTTTTCATTTGTGAACTTCAGTTATAAACCCGAGGTTAACGAAAAACTGTTATTTTGATTTTGATTTTTTTGTTTTTATGTATCAGTTTAAACATAGAGTTAAAAACCCTAGGTACTGACAAACTATTTTTTAATTTCTTTTGTTTTTTTTTTATTATTAGTCAGTTTCAAAATTAAATTTAAAACCCTAAGTGCTGACAAACTGTGTTTTTTGAATTTTTTTGTTTGTTATGAACATTTTTTAGCTGTACATTTGTTAGGTGTGATTGTACAGTTTATTGAACTATTTTGCTATACATTTTATGCATTTTTGTATAGTTTGGTTATTTTTTTGTTATCATGTTTTTTTTTTAATGTTTTACTATTTTTGTTTTGCAGGTGGTGAAGAGCAAGTACCGTCAGCCGACGGTGTTCTCTGATGCCCAGGAGGTGCTGACTTTGGAAGACTAGAGCCTATGGTGGGGGATCGAGCATACTTGACCACATTAATCAACCTATGGGATCCTCACACCAATACCTTCCATCTCCCAATAGGGGAGATGACAGTGACTCTCAAGGACGTCTATCGAATTCTACGAATTCTGATAGACAAGCTTTTGATTAGGACTACACCACGTGATAAGTAGATGGTAGTGTTGACATGATGCTTCGGGCATGGGATGGAGGTGGGTGTGGATAACCCAGTGGAGAGAGTAGATGGCGACTACCATATTGGTGGCATCTTGGTGCGATGGTGGCTAGAGAGGGGCGTGTTGGGAGTGAGGCATGCATTACTGATGACCCTCATTTCCAACATGCTGTTGCTCGACTCTTCAGGTGTGAGGTTCCTGTGGAACTTGTTGGAGGTGGTCTTCAGGTTGATGGAGGGGGGCGCTAGTGGGCGTGATGTGGGGGCTAGTAGCAGCCGCCCTGAGAGGTCACATAGAACACACACCACGGGGGGTAGTACCCATCGCACCGATCCTGCGTGATCATGGTGGTTGATTCCCTAGGCTTGTGGATTTTTGAACTTTTGCTTTTTTGGGAGGTCATAGGATCAGTTTATTGTAGCCTATGGGAATTTTGATGATATATATACATGACTTTTCTTTTTGGTTATACACTTGTCATGATTTATTTTTCTGTTTATGCACATTTATTTATGATGATGTATGAATGTGGTATTATGAATGCGATGTTTCTAATTATATGATGTATGCATATAGAATGAATGACATTATTTGTTGATAACTCGTTGATGGCACCATAGACTATACAAGATTTACTAGCTTTTTGTACTTATGTGATGGCTTTATGGAATGACTTTGCATGTATGAATTTTGTTTTGGGTTTTTTCATATTTTTTGATGTTGATGTAAGTAATGAAATGTACCAGTTGTTTTAACATGTAGTTAAGGTTTTCTAAGATTTAGATGTGTTAACTAACTAGCCAAGATTGTACATTTATTTCACAAGATTTTTTGAACAAGGTACGAATCAGACTTGAGTTTGACCAAGTTATTTCACATCCCTTTGTCTGCAATTGAATTCATTTATGTGGTATTTTTTAGGATATCGCTAGTGCCAGATAGGTTATCAACCAAACCTGTACTGAGGGTACCCTAATTAGCTCCACTAACTCCTTTGTTGTATTTAGTCAGATTAATCTATGGTGCTATCTAGGATACCATGAGCTAGCTCATCCACATGCAAACATTGATATACACACAATTTAATATGATAGATATATCGTCATGCGAGAGGTTTTACCACCAATGACCGAATGGATATCCACCAAATTGGTACTGAAGTTCACTTCATGACCTTCTAAATGCTAAGAGTTCCAAGGATTCAAGTTTGACTCCCTTCTTTTCTTCAATTGTATTGGGATACTTGCTCGTCTATAGTGATTAAAATCACTGTTTATTTTTGTTTTTTATTTTGAGCAAGGGATTTGAATATTGAGTGATGAGATTCACTATTGCTCATGCCTTTTGATGTATGCACTTTGGTTTTGATGTCAAATTTTGGAGTTTTGACTTTTCCAAAAAAAATTATTTGATGTTTGTAACTTTTTGAGAACTTGGGATCCTTGGGGAATTGGGTAGGGAAGATGCTTGTCCTTTTGCCAACTCTCAACATTATTGGGGTCATTCGCATAGGGGGATGAGCAAGATAACCTTTTCACAAGATGGTATCCTGGATTTCTTTGCAGGTTTCATCTTTCATTCACACAAATTGGGAATTTTTATGTGTTTTAACTTGTGTCGGGATTCTACGTAATGAGATGTGATCCAAGTAGAACTCTACCTTTGTAAAATTTGTCTGACTTTGTACAGTTTTTGGATAGAAATTTAATGACAGCTAAATGACGAAAACTCTAGATACATTAGAAGACAACTGACTATGGTGTGGTGAAAAATATGTATGGCATTTATGTTTACTGCATTATTTTCAAAGTGGAACAAATATGGAGAATGATGGAATTGCCCGTAATTATAGTCTATGGTACCTTTGACTTGTATGATCAACAAATGTGCAATGTATGTATGCGATGTCTGATGCAGCTATATATATATATTTTGTGTTTTGATTTGTAAGAGTATGCATGAGAGTGAGATGCAGTTTTTTTTTTTGCTATTTTTGATTATCTGTTGTTTTTGTTTGTTTTTTAATGTTCTTTATGGTTGGTTCATTTTGCGTGAGGGTGGACCAAGTGATTCTTTTGGATACTTGGAGGTTTTGACCAAAGGGATTATGGGCACCTTTTGGGTGTTTTAGGGTTGACCAAGGGATTGCAAGAATCCTCAAAGCTTTTTGGTTTGAAAAAAGGGGTAATGGGCACCTTTGCAGAATTTTGGGATTGACCAAGTGATTACGGGAATCCTTGGAGATTTTTGGTTTGACCAAAGGGGTAATGGGCACCTTTGGGGCATTTTGGGATTGACCAAGCGATAATGGGAATCCTTGGAGCTTTTTGGTTTGACCAAAGGGGTAATGGGCACCTTTGGGGCTTTTTGGATTGACCAAGCGATTACGGGAATCCTTGGAGCTTTTGGTTTGGGCTATGGCTCTTTTAAATATGGAATTGCCTCAAATGAATGATGTTCAAGGGTTCTAGTTCCTTGATTCCATCAAGAGATGCTAGCTGGTATATTCTAGGTCCTATTTTACTATCAATCACATACGGACCTAACCAGTTTGTCGTGAACTTGTCCCTTAGATGGGGCAACAAGTTAGAGTTTTGTTGGTTCTCTTTTAAGACCAGGTCACCGACCTAAAAATCCCTCAGGTGAAATTTCATGTTGTATGCTTTCTTAAGTCACTCTTGATAGATATGTAAATGCTCGAGAGCATTAACGCGTCATTCATCAAGTAACATAAGATGGTCTAATCGGGCCTGCCACACAGTGTCATCATCAATGAAATCTTGCATTGATATGCGCAGGGAAGGAATTTCCAACTCAAGATGCATGACTACCTTGGAGCCATACACCAGAAAAAATGAGGTTTCCCTAGTGGGTATCTGAATGCTAGTGCGATAAGCCCATAGAGTAAGTGGGATTTGAATGTGCCAATCCTTATGACTGTCTTTTTGAGGATGGCAACTAGCATTTTGTTTGATGCCTCTGCTTGCCCATTTGCCTACGGATAATAGGGTGTCAAAAAATTGTGCTGAATTTTGTACTTTATGGTCAAAGCATGCACGTCTTTGTTCTTGAATGACGTCCCATTATATGAGATTATTTTAGATGGAATACCAAAAATGACATATGATGTTATGTAAAATAAACTCTGCAATGCGGGGTCCAGTCGCAGAGGTTAGCGAAATTTCTTCCACCCACTTGGTGAAGTACTCTGTGGTCATTATGATGAATGTGTGATGACCCAAAAATGTAGGGAAGATCTTTTCGATTAGATCTAAGCCCCACTATAAAAATGGCCAATCTGATTGGATCGACTGCAAGGCATGAGAAGGTACGTGTGTCAAATTAGCATGGTGTTGACACTTCATGCACTTCCTTACATATGCGCAACAATCTTGCTCTAAATATGGCCAATAATAGCCCATGAAAAGAATGTGCTTTGTGATGGTCATATCACTGAAGTGGCCACCGCATGTACCATCGTGCACTTGGATGATCACCCAAGTGGATTCCTGTTGGTCCAAGCAATGAAGGAGGATTCCTTTGTAGCTACGATGGTACAAAATGTCTCCTAGAAAGACATGTTTAGCTACTTTCTATTTAAATGATATTTTCATGGTGTGTGTTAATCCAAGTGGGAGGTTACCTAACTTAAGGTAATCTCTTATGGGTGTGTACCAATCCTGCTAATTAGAAAACTTGATGGTATGAACAACCAATCCCTCTTGAAGTTTGTCCCTAGCAAAAGCTGAGCAGGAAAGAACTTGTAAGAATAGTGTTGTGTTGCTATTAAGGGGAGTAGGGGAGGTTAAGGACCCCTAGTTGGCGTGATTTAGACAATCATGGATTTGAGAGAACTTGTTCAGGGATGGTTCAATCTAGATCAGGTGGATTCTTGGTGTTAAGTTAGAGCTTGCACACTCCATCATGGATTGCGATAGTGTTTTGACTTGAATGGTTGTCATATCACCAAAAATGTCTTGCGGGATTAGTGACCCTAAGGAGGCCATAGTGTCTACAAAATGATTCGATGATCAAGGGAGTGCCTCGATGTCGTACCATTCAAGCTTTGCCAGGAATTTGTCCACAAGGGCTTTGTAGGCCTACAAAATTGGGTATTTACATTGGAATACCCCTTTGGCTTGATTGACAATTAACAGCGAATCACCAAAGATGTTCAAAATTTTGATGTTCATGGTGATTGCTATCTGAAGACCTATAAGCAAGGCTTCATATTCAGAATTGTTGTTGGTTCATGGGAAATCTAGTTTAAATGATAGAGACATTGGAACCCCTTGTAGTGTGAAGAATACAATTCTCGTGCCACCCCCTTGCTCACATTTAGGACCATCAAAAAATAGGGTTATGTTAGCCTATGACTCAGGCTCATCAGAATCTAGCAATTTTGAGACATGGAAGACCCCATCATCGAGTAGCTCTATGGTCAGAGGCTGATCGTCTTCGAGAGGAGCCTCTGCTAGTTGACCGGTGATGACTTGACGTTTGATGGATTTTTGTCTAATGAACTCGATGTCAAACTTCGTCAACAACATGATCCATTTCATCATGCGACTACTATGATAAGTACAACTCATCATGTATCACAATAAATTCTCCTTAGACACAACATACGTCATGTTTCTCAACATGTAATGGTGTAGCTTTTTGGTAGCAAACACCACTACCAAGCATAGCTTCTCAACATATGCATAGTTAAGTTCATAACTGACCAGGGTGCGGCTAATATAGTAAGTAGCCTATTCTTTGTGTATTTCATTTTTCTAGGCTAGCATGGCACCCAGTGCCACCTCAGTAGCTGAGATGTATAAGTAGAACAACACTCTTGGTCTAGGTGGTGCCAATACTGGCGGTGAAGCCAAGTATTGTTTAATGTCATCGAAGGCTGACTGGCACTTGTCATCCCAATGAAATGCTACCCCTTTGTGCAATAATTTATTCATGGATTGGCACTTGTCAGATAGCTGCGCTATGAAGCGCTTGATTGATGTGACCTTTCCCTACAAGCTTCTGAGTTGCTTGATGGTAGTTGGGGGAAGCATTTCAAGGATTTCCTTGACTTTGTTTGGGTCTACCTCGATGCCTCGCTTTGAGACTATGAAACCCAAGAGTTTTCCAGATGTGATGTCAAATACACACTTCTTGGGGTTTAGTCTGAATTTATGTTCGATGAGGTGATCAAGGATCTTGCTTAAGTCATCGAGATGATCTAGGCACAAAAGAGATTTTGCCAAAAAATCATCCATGTAATCTTCCAAAGTTTTATTCATGTGATTATGGAAGATGTATGTCATGGCACGTTGGTAGGTGGCACCAACATTTTCAAGGCCAAAGGGCATGACCTTATAACAAAATTTCCCCCAAGGCATTGTGAACGCCATTTTTAGTTGGTCCTCAAGATTGATATGAATCTTATTGTATCCCGAGAAACCATCCATGAGGGAAAGCATTTCATGGCCCATTGTAGTGTCTACCAATGCATCGATGCTAGGCAAGGGGAAATCATCCTTAGGACTCGCTTTGTTTAGATCTCAAAAATCGGTGCATATGCAAATCCTCCCATCAATATTTTTTATGGGCACCATGTTGGACATCCATGGTGGGTAATCCATGTAGATGACAAACTGTGCATCCAACAGCTTTTGCAATTTGTCTTTGACCATTAAGGCCATTGTTGGGTGCATATTACATAGTTTTTGCTTAACTGGCTTGACTGTCGGATCAAGCGTTAGATTATGCATGACTAGTTGTGGATCTAGCCTCGTCATGTCTTTGTAGGACCATGAAAAAACCTCCTTCTTCTCTTTGATAAGGGTAATGTAGTCGGCTTGCTCTTCAAGGGATAGACTTACCCCTAGCTTGATGATCTATGGATTCATTGGGTCAGAACTGATATCTACATCAGTCATCTCTTTGATTGACATGTGGGACCCGTCCTCCAACTGGTGTGGAGTTGGGATCAAGTGGATATCATTCACTAAATTTAGATCGTCGTTATGAACTATGGGTCCCTCTTCAGCATGGAAGATATCCTAAGTTGGTCTTGGGGTGAAATGAAACATCTCACTGCAAGGCCAGTACTATGATGTGGATGGTGGTGAGTTAGCACGATCCTAGTCTATAGCATCTATGTCTAGATACAATGACCATGCTGGATCATTTGGATTACGGATGGGGGTGGTTAAGTCAATGGAGATCATGTTGATGAAATTATTTTGGTCTCCATTATTGCGAGTGTGGTGAATCAGGCTTCCTTGATGATTTTCATGCTTCGGATCTAGCTCTGGAGGTATTGGCACGAATGGATCGGCCCTATGTGTGGATAGGAAGACAGGGTCTACCCTCGACACTGATATCGCTATAGGGTCTCTAGGTAAAAAGTGCTCTTTGTATGCCCAAAGTGGCAGATGCGGCACTTGGTCCAACTGTGCTGGGTTTAGGTGCCACCTATGCCTTGGCCCTATGTTTAACTGTTGAAACATGTCATCAATGTTCATAGGGTATTGTTGCTGTCGCATATGATTGAGATAGGCCATCTTAGTTTCATATTCATAATTACTATCAGAGATCCAGAGGCCTTCGTTGGCTTTGACAACTGTTTACAACATTTGAGGCTCGTATTGCTCGAGAAAATTGATCTGGTCCCATCGTGGTTGTTCTGCTCTCTACGGGGGGCCCTGATTTTCTTGATGTGGCACTTGCTCGATTGGAGCATCTAAAGGGAACATTGCCAAGAGGCTTTCTTGGTAATCATCGATGGGGGTCACTTATGAGTGATTGTTGTCCTATTTGAAAGGGTCCCATGGTGCTACCTCATATTCTGACTCATCTTCTAAAGATCCTTCTTGACTTTGTCTATATCCCCCGTGTAGGTGAGTTCTCAAACTTTCTCCTTTCTCGATCAAAGGGAAGGGGTTGTGAAGGTCAACAAGGTTGGTTGTCGACAATGGGAGATAATATCCAAATGTATATGTTGTTTTAGGATTGGAATATAGATCTAATGCCCACCCATCCTTGTTTCCTATCCCTAGGCCTTGCATTTTCTATAACAAGATGTCCAGGGGTAAGGGGTGGTTGAACCCTACTCCTAATTTGTCATATGGCATATGATATCTTGGTTGGCAAAGAACGTGCACTCCTTACTCATATCTACCCAACCCATATCCATGCCAATTGCATTGGCCAAGATATCTCAAAGTGAAGTTTGGATTGGACAAATAGTTGATGTCTTCAGCAAAAGGCTCTTCATCTTCTTCTTCTTGCATATAAGGTTCAGTGTCATTATCAAGGACCCCATATACAAAGTTTTTCTAGTTTGGAGAGTAGTGTAGAGGAACAATAGTGCCTATGGGGAGGCAAGGTCTCCCCATGTCCTGCATGGACTCAAGTGTGGGTGTTGCTATAATGTTTCGCACCAGATACTCCCCCAAGCCCGTACTAGCCATCTCAATGGTGATCGTTGGCGGTGGAGGGGGAGGGAATGGGAGTTATTCTTGGGTCCACTCCATGTTAGGTGAACTAGGCATCTCGACTCCCATTCGGCTAGGCATCTCTTCGATAGAGATGGTTGAGACTGATGGTGGTGCCTCTTCTACGGGTTTCTTCCCATTTTCCTTTGGTGTGGCCATCGTAGGTGGTGTCGTTGGTGAAGGACCAAATGATGAAGATGGACCCGACTGGGGTTTTTATGAAACCAATAGGGATGTGCACAGAATCAGACCTTGTTTAGATGGATTCAATTAAAAATCCAAATGTGTTGATGGAAGGGTCGATTGTAGCATCAGCTACACCGTATTGCAGTACTTGAAGGGTTATAAGTCTATCGAGACTACATGCACCTACCCTTCGAATGTATACTTTAAGCATTGGTAGGCTATTGAAGGGACACACTTCATGTCCCTGATCCATGGCCGACACAAAAAAATGTTATAAGCCATCTCACCCTCCAAGATGTGGCACAATGTGGGAATAGTATTTTGTCCTACTTGAATGGGTAGGACAATTGTGCCAACTGTTGAGCATATCGCATCATTAAATGCTCGCAGAGTGTATGTAGAGGCCACAATGTGAGATGTTGGAAACTTCAAGTGTTTCAATGCCGCTGTTGTAATGATATTGTTGGATGAGCTAGTGTCCACCAACACCATCTTATATAGAATCTCATTGACCTGTGTAATGACATGCAGGGGTGGATCTGTCATGTCACCAGTCACTAATTTCAATTCATCCTCTCTAAACATGATGACTGGCTTTGTGCATCATTTTACATGTCCCACAAATTTGTTGAAAGAATTTGTTTCGTGGGGCTGTAGCTCGATAGCTTTAAGTATCTTCATTAGAGCTTCCCAATGGGGCGATGATTGTTGTATGAGCTCATAGATGAAGAGCCTAGCCGATGTGGTCGTCAAAATTTGGGTGAGTTTGGTCTAAATTGTGGCCACTAGTCTAGGCAGAGGAGGTTGCATAGGGTGTTGTTGTGGTTGTGATGTTGTTGCCACCTCTCCTGTAGCTGCCACAGGGGCAGCTGTGCTCAGGTACCTTTTGTTCTGAGTCACTATACTAATCATACCTACATAGCCCTACATGGGGTAGTTTTGTGTCACCTCATTGACTTGTAGGGTCTTTTCCTGTACATCATGAGTAGGCAGGGGGTATTTGAAGACCTCTATCTATTGGTTGTTTGGAGCTACTAGATTATCCACCACTAGTGTCTTATTTTATATTAGGTCTTGCACAAAGCTTTTAAAATTTCGACACACATAGAGGTCATGTCCCTTCTATAAGTGAAACTTACAGTACAATTCTTCCCTATAGCCTTTGGGTTTTGGTGCGTTGGGGTCTACATGTCGACTCTCTGGAAAGTTCATCAAGTTTATCGTTGACAAATGGTCAAACAAGGAGTCTTTAGACTCTGTGAAGGGTGTGAACTGTCACCTAGGGTGACACTTCTGATTTTGATCTTGTCGATGATTTTCTCTTTCATAACTGTCAAGAGGGACCGCTTGATAGTTAGCATTTTGGGGTTATGTTGCTTGTGCAGGCTTAGGTACGTTTATAGCAACCTGGTTGACCGCAGTAGGTTTTGGTTGCGTGGTCCCTATCTTGGCATTCTTAGACCATTATTTCTTCTTCAGCTTGGCAATATCACCATCCTAAATCTTGATCTCCTCAATGATTTTGGCTTGCACCAGAGCTTCCTCTAAAGTGGCATATTGCTACAACTGTAATAGCACGGAGATCGATCTCAAATAGCTCTTTGAGAACATTTGGGTAAGGTCGGCCATAGGAGGGAGGTAGGGCAACTTTGAAAGCAATGTTTCATGGTTTCTTCCTCATACTTCCTAAGGCTGGCTAGGTTGCTTAGTGATGCCTTCTTCTTGGTGTTGAAGGTGAAGTGTTCGAGGAATGCATCCACTAGCTGATCCAAGTTACTGATGCTATGTTTTGGCAACTAAGTGAACCAATCCGAGGTAGTGCCTATGAACATGGTTATAAATATTCTTAGTAGCAAAGCATCATTGTCCTGAATGCCAAAGCATTGGCTCAGTAATCTAGTCACGTGCTCCTGGGCATCTTCCTCCCCTCTAAAGATTGGCAACTAGGGTAGCTTAAAGTGTTCAAGGTATGGGGGTGCTGGCACTGATAGATGCATAGGGTGACTATAGAGTTGGTGTAAAGTGGGATTTTGGGGCCTAGAATTCTTTGTATCCATAGACTCTAAATGCTCTAGTAGTGCTTTATATGCATCGAAAGATTTGATCTCTTCCTCCCTGGTTTGTTCTTGCTGCGGGTTGTGGGGAACTTGAGGCCTATGGAGGGGTGGCTGGATAGCACCCTCTCTACCTTGGTAGGGCATTTCACACCACTATTCTTCTTGCTCATACTCCTCATAGGCTTCTTGAGGAGTTCCTAGATGAGACCTATAAACATGGGTGGGTCCCCATGGAGGGTGCCTATCATTGTTTTTGGGAGTGGCCTCCCGCTCAGGTCTATGAGGTCTCGGAGGTAGCACTTGGTAATTTTTTGGAGACCTATCTTGCACCAAGATGTTATGCCTCTCATATAGTTCTACTCTTTGGGTGTGATGGGTTGGAACCCTCTCAGGAATAGTGTTATGAAGCAGCTCATCTATTTGATACCAAATGTGATCTTTGCTAAGGTGATATAGGTGCTCTAACTATTGTTGGTCTTGCTCAAGTTGTGTGATTTGCACTTCGTGGGTGGCATGTCTGGAAACTACCAGGTCAATTTGTTCCACCATATTGAGTCTAGGAGGCCTAGATGCCTCTCCTATGCATTTATCTCGGTCGCAATGATCTGATATCTCTATAGGTCGCTTCCCTCTATCGAGTTTGGTGGCATTCACCCAAGGCTCTGGCCTTAGTAGGTGATATTTATAGATAGTAGGTGTGGAGGCACATTGCTCCCACACTATGTATTGCTCTTGAGGAATGTAATGGTCTTCCTCATGCTCCCTTTCATATATGTGAAAGGGTCAGGCAGAGTTGGCTCACCTGGTTTGAAGAGTCTTGTGCTCTAGATTTTGCATAGTGTTTCTAACATTGATAAGGGGTAAAGGAGGAATGACATAATCATGCGGCCCCTCCTTATGGTCCCTATGTGGCTCTAGCACTTCATCGTGCGGTGGCCACTCATAACGAGCATCCAAGGGAGCCTTCCTACCTAGGTTAAATGGTACATGTAAGGACTCCTCCTGAAAGGGTCTATGTTGAATGGGTGTACCCCTTGAAGGGGTGTCTCTATAGTCTCATTCTAAAATTTCATGATGTGGACTATCTTGTGGGTCGGGCCACCAAGGTGGTATGACCAAGTCCTTGGGGCTATATCAGCGATGACTTGTACCCCCTTGTACACTCTCCGTAGCTCCTTCTTGTGATTGGGCTTGGATACGGGTGTACACCATGGTGGTGTCTCTCTAAAAGCTACGTAAGTTTTTATCTTCTTTACGATTTCTTATGTTACACTAAACAAATGGAACCACACAATCAAAGAAGTGATTATCTTGTTTATAGATTAAAGGTGTGCCCTAAATCTGATCTAGTGTGTTTGGATTTTTGTTTTGAAAGCTTTATAAAGAATGTGTTGTTGTAAATGCAATATGATGGCTATTATGTCTCCCAAAATGGTTTTCCCTTCGATATACCACTTCCAGGCCGTTATACCAAACATCTCAATATACCCACACTTACGTGAGGGAAACTATTTGTACGCGAGAGCAGAATGGTACGTGGAACATAGATGGTATGGAAGGGGGATCACCCTATTTTTAAAACCTACCATAGAAGACTTATCCTCATGCACTGAGAATCACACCAGCTACACTTGGTCAGCTTTCATCAGGATTTACATCTAGCAACAGTAGCGATTGGGGTTATGGATGCAAAAATTCAAGCCAAGGTGGTGATGAAATCCACCGTTGGTCTTGATCAAGGGTTGGGGTTTTATGACCAAATCCTTGTTGTTTAGATTACCACGTGGTGTGTGGGGTTATTTTTATTTATGCAAAGAAATTAAACATGCAGCAACACTTTCCTACACAAGCAAAGAAACAAAAAATAGAAAATGACAGAGGATGCAAGGAACCCCTACCTCTTCTCTGCCCAAATCGGATACCTCTGAGTTTCTACCCTGAAAGTGCACAAAGAGCTATTCATCTCTGGGTGAGATGAATAACATAACTATATTCATCACAGGGTGGGATGCATGCCCATTTGTCCCTGGGTAAGATGAATTCCAGCTCTGTACTCGTCATAGACTGGAATGAACAGTAATCCAACATTTGAAAAATTGGTACCTGCAAGCAAAAACAAACACCTTTTGATCAGAATTTGATCTTAAAATTTGGTACAGCATCCCACTATGATCACCACTGAAAGCATGAGGATACGGAAGAAAAAATGAAATACCAAGTGCGATGCAAGCGAAGCTAAAGATAACGCTAAATCCTATGAATTGAAAATGCGTTAAAGGAGAGAAACCTAAACGAATCAAAAATAGATGGAAAGCAAATATGGAATACAACCCTTTTTATTAATTTTCTTTAAAGCTCGGTTACAACACATCTCCTCCATTTTTAGGGGCTAGGAGCATTAAATAAGGTTTCGTTACACCATGGGTGGTATGCCTTCTTCCACGTGCCCACATGTAAAATGGGTGAACCAAACATTGCCACCGCTTGCATGAAAGGGTCTTTGATTCTTTGTTGATCCTCCGGTGTCGAGATCCTGTGTTCAAGGAAACAGAAAATAATTAGTAGCACCTACGGATGAAATGAAACATGCAATCCCCGAGCCTACGATTAGTGCATGCACAAAAAATAAATAAAATGACAACTAAAAGAGATCTAAATAAGCTAAAAAAATGAAAAAAGCATAAGAATATCATCAGGAAGGCACTGCAAAAAGAACAGTCAAAAAATTTTCCACGGATTTCTAATCACTTCGAGGTGGGACGATTAGACCTACAACAAAACGTCAGAAAGCACTGTCCCAAATGTCCCATCCAGGAGGTTCCAAATCACCTGTAAAGTTGGGGGTTAGGTAAAATGGGGTATTTTGGAAAGACCTAGAAGGTCAGATTTTTCTAATTCGACATCTATCGCCGGGAATTTTATGATGCTACTTGCATGTTAGCGAAAGCGAGAAACAAAAAAAACATGGTCAAAACTACTCAGAATTACATGAAATTTGAATGCAAGCCTATCTAATCAACCTAGAATAAAATGCAAAAAGAATATAATTGAAATCTCCTACAAATTTCTAATCGCTCTGGGGTAGGGTGATTAGTACTGCAACAGTGTGGGGGGCGCCCAGGGGCAGGAGGCCCACCGTTTGGGGCCTGATTTTGGCACCAATCCACTTGGGATGGGTCCAAAACCTCTTGTGGGGTGTTGTTGGCAAATTTGGGTGGGATATTGTGGCCAAATGTCAGGTTTGGGGTCTGGATTATGCTTCCAATAACCACCCAATGACCTCCCTTCCAAAAGAGAGATCAAGGATGTGAAAGGCACAATCAAAAGTGAGTATGCAAAATGGTAGCACTTCATTGCTCAAAATGCTCCTTCTCTGTATATCTTTGGGGTGAGAAGACTCACCATTTTATAGACCTAACGGTCTTTGTGTATGATCATACAAAGGCACCACTTGGCAATCATGCCTTTCCATGGGGGGGAGAAGATTCCTCCTTGACTAAGGGCTCCATGATTGCCTCTGTAACTGCCTCTAATGCTAAAAAATGCTCACTTGCACTCCCATGCAATGAAGGAGAAGTTAAGTGGCAGATATGGGTTGCCATTTGTCAATATTTGACCTTTTGCCCGTCAAACCTGCTATTCTCCCCACCTTAGAGCGAATACTGCTAATCGTCCCTGGGTGGAACGAATGCCAATTTTTAATTATCCCTGGGTGAAATTAATAAGGAGCAGAGTGCCTGAGGTGCCAAATTGATCTTTGACCTTCAAAAATTGTTGTGAGAGTTGTTAGGACCATTGTTTAACCTCTAGGGGCTACCCTGGGGGCTGTGTGTGTCAATGCGATCAACATTTGTAGCCACATAATCAGATTGGTTCTATTTTTGTGTCTACAGGTAGATATTGGATACCTATTGAGGACTGGCCTATTCAAATCCTAGAAAGGCAAAGACAAGATATCCAAGGCATCCTTCATATGAGATCCCTCTCTTGTCCCATGAAAAAGATTTTTTTGGATGGAACAATGCTACTAAGGGTGAGTATTCAGTTGCTCAAGGTTATTTGACCTTATGCCATAATAATCCCAACCATTCTTCTAACATATTTTCTTGATTGTAGGCTTAAAAGCTTTGGCCTAAGGTGAGGTTCTTTAATTGTCTTTCATTGCATGGTAGGGTGCTTACTGGTGAGCAACTTATGAAGCGTGGTTTTCATGGCCCTTTTAGATGTGAAATGTGTGAAGAGAATGTAGAAAATATCAACCATATTTTTATTGAGTGTACTTTAGCCTCTAAGTTGTGGAGGAGAATGGCCACTTTACTTGGCTTACAGTGGTCCAATTTTTTTTACTTTTGAACAGGTTTGGAGGAATTGGCCTAATCAAGAGGGTGTTGATCATTTTATTAGGCAGTTAGTTTGGATGGGTTCTACAATTCTTCTTTGGAATATTGGGAATGAAAGGAACAACCAAATTTTTAATCAAGATAGGAAGGATATTCACTATATTTGGCAAAAGACCATAGCCAACTTAGTTGAATCAGTCCATCATCTCCTTAATCACCTCCAAAACTCCCACCAAAGATGGGATCAAGTGATGCAAATATTGAAGATTAAACCTTCTAAGGGCAACCAACTTAAAGGGAATGTGAGTATTAGTAAGATGGTTAGGAATAGAAATTGGAAACCTCCTCCTAAGGATTTTTGAAAAGTCAATACTGATGGAGCCTCTAGAGGGAACCCTGGAAAAGCCAGTGTGGGAGGAATTGGTAGACTTTCAGATGGCTCCCTAGTTTTTACTTTTTCTAATAATTTGGGTATCCTTTCTAATAACCTTGCTGAGGGGTATGGTATCCTCAGAGGCCTTTGTGAGGCTACTAAGGTTGGATGGTAAAAGGTGTTAGTTGAGTCTGACTCTCAACTTATGATTAATCTCTTGAAGAATCCTTCTAAGAATCATAAGGTGGATTGGAGAATAAAAATAATTATTGAGAAGATTCAGTTAATCCAAATTGGATTTTTGAAAGTTGATTACAATCATGTGGTTAGAGATAAAAACAAGAGTGCTGATGCTTTAGCTAATTGGTCTTTGGACAAAGGTGATCTTACTTGTTATGGCCACCCTCCTATATGGTGGGCTTCTCAAATTAGGGAAGCTCTTCTTTCTATCATTTCTTTGGATGGCTCCAGTTCTGAAGTTACCTAGTTTCTTCTTGTTTTTTTTTTTTTGCTTCTCTTTGGTTCATTCAGTTTTTTTTAGTTACCTAGATAATTCTATTATTTATTTTGTTTTCTCTATTGATTCTTGCCTTAATAGTCTTCTGGTCTATATAGGTCATTGTTTTGTTCATTTTTTATTTCTTTTTTTTTTGTTTTTTAAGGTGGGTGGGTTTTTTTTTTTTTTTTTTGTGTTCTTTGTGTTATTTTTTGTTGTTCTTGTGTTTTTGTTGTTTCATTTTTTTTTTATATTTTTTGTTATTGTTCTTGTGTTTTTTTTGTTCTTGTTCTTGGGTTTCTCTTTGTTTGTGTTATTTCATGTTTTTATGTGTGAGTGTTTTCTATGATTTTTGTTTTTTTTTATTGTCTGTTGTTGGTTGTTTTTTATTTTTATTTTATTTTTTAATTTTTTAGGTTTTGGTTGTGTTTATTTTTCATGTTTTTTTTTGGGTTATGTCTTTGTAGTGTTCTGTTGTTTTTGTCTTTTTTGTGTTTTGTTATGTGGTTCTTGTGTTTTTCTATGTGGTTTGTGTTGTGGTTTCTTTTATCTTATTGTGCGTGTTTGGTTGTGATTTTGTTTTTGAAACACTCAAGGAGCATGTTTTTTATTTTATTTTATTATTTTTGTTGTTATTTACTTATTTTTAAATTGGTTTTGTGTGTTTGTTTGCTCCTTGAGTATGTCAAAGGTGGTAGGCCAGGTCCGAGTCCTAGGCATTTTTGGTAGAATGGATACCCTTACCTCCTTGGGTCTTACCCAACAGTGGCATCCCTTTTGGGATGTTTTCCACAAATAAAAAAAAGAGTATATGGCGTTGAGGCCATTATGCCCTTGGAGTTGGAAATTCCAACGTTGCACATCACATTGAAAGAGTTCATCGATGATGATACCGCATGGCAAGCTCACCTTGATCAATTAATTTTTCTTGATGAACGTCATGTGAATGCCCTCCAACATCTCCACATTTATCAGGAGTGATTAAAACAAGCTTACAATATCAAAGTCCACTAGAGAGACTTTGAAGTTGGGGATATTATGCTAAAAGAGAACCAATAGAACTTGAATTTTCCACCTGACATGTGAGACAAATTCATGGCTAACTTGCTAGGGCCTTACATCATATCTAAAAATATTGGTCCAGGAACCTATCACCTAACGTCGCTAGAGGGTGTAGAAGAGTTTGAGCCTCTCAATATCATCCATCTTAAGGCATTATATGCTTGAGAGTGTAGTGAAGGCACCAAAGGCATCTGTAAGCCTTTTGTTAACCCAAAATCCCTGAGGGTTTTGTCTCAACTGCTCGGTCATCCCAAAAGGCCCCAAGCTCTCTGATTAAGAAGCTTGGTCAAGTAAAGGCACCAAAGGCATCTGTAAGCCTTTGGTCAACCCAAAAGCCCTAAGGGTTTCATCTAAACAACTTGATCATCCCAAAAGGCCCCATGCTATCTGATTAAGAAGCTTGGTCAACAAAAGGCTCCAAGGATTTCCAAAAATTGCTTGGTCAACCTAAAGGCTCCGAGAGTTCCTATAGCTTCTCGGTCATCCCAAAAGGCTCCACACCCTCTTGCTGAGAGTTTGGTCAACTAAAAAGGTTCCAAAGGTAGCTGTAAAACCTTTGGTCAATTCAAAAGGCTCCAAGTATTTATAAAAATCACTTGGTCAACCCTAAAAATCTCCAATGACATGTACTCGTCATTTGGTCAAATATGAAATCTCAAAAATCTATAAAAATTAAGAAAATTGTGTAGAAGTCCAAAAAAAAAATTGATAAAGCTTAAAATCCAAAAACATTTGCATTTACATTTTACATTTTCATTTGCATTCACACATGCATTCACATCATCATATTGCATTTAGGCATTTTTCATCCATTGCATTCCACAGTAGAGTGTAATGCATTTATCAAAATTTTACAAACAGTCACACATTTGTATGACAATCATGCACCCTTGCATTTATCATAATTCATTGCATTCATACACAATACCTATTGTAGAGAAACATATATGTATGTTAAAGTTTTCCTGTCACTCAGCCATACCTAGTGAGTTCTTTAGATATTGTAGAAAGCTTGCTTTGTTGTTATATACAAGGTCATTAGTTGGGATAGTGCTTCAACATATCAGAATCTTGTCACTAAGCAAAACAATATAAAATCCTGCTAATACAAGAGAGGATGAAAGCTACGACAGTAGTCTTAGGTATCTAGAGAGATAGGTTTCACGACCTACTTATCTTGCAAATAGTCAGTATAAAAAGGTGTACTTTGGCAAAAGGACAAGAATTTCCCCTATAAATCCCAAATTCACAAAGTTTAAATCCCAAGATTACAAAGTGCAAGAGTACAAATTTCAAGTTCAAAATGTAAAGTGACATAGTGAATCAAAAGCACTATAAAAATCCCTTGCTCAAAGAAAATGGTAACATGTGGACTAATAGTGATTTTTATCACTACACATGAGCAAGTAAGAAGAGTAATAACTTGAATCCCTAGATTTTCCACCTTTCAAAATCCATAGAGTGATCCTCGATCACAGAAATGGGTTGGAAGAGTCCTGCCTGCAATTGGAGGGATAGTTCTATTGGATGATCCCCAAACATAGAAATGGGTTGAAAGAGTCCCGCCTGTATTTGGAGGGGTAGCCCTGATCAATTTGCAAGATGATCTAGCTAGGTACCTAAGATTGTCTAGCTGTATAAGTCTAATCAAAGCTAAAACAAAGATGGTAGGATTGTATGAGGAATCTTATTTCACATATGGGTTGAAAGGGTTCCGACTGACATACGGGGTATGCTTATGATCTATCTAAAAATACTCACATGCACACATAGGGATAATGAATTGTTGGGTCTGTCATGGTAAAAGCATTGTCTAATATAAGCCTTGTACAGTTAGTATGTGATTTTTGGAGAAGTATACTAGGGTGTTTAAGTCTCAAGGAAAACCCAAAAAAGTGCTCCAATAGCAACAAGATACCAAATTTCATTAGACTTCAGAGATATGAGTCATTCATTCATCAGAATGTATTTTTACAGAGCACAATCAAATATATAGGATAGATACCCTTATGAATATCAGAAATGATTTTTAGATGACCACTGACTATATAGTGTAGCAAAGAAGAAATATACAGAATGACATATTCATTCATTAGCATTATACCAATCCATTTCACTGCATTTCATATAGGGGTGATTAATTGATTAAGTTCTTGTAATGAGAATTATCAATTATTTAACATGATTGTTATACATTCTGTGGTGTCATATTTTAAAAATTGATATACACAGTTTATATTCATTCCTTATGTTTTAAGTGATTAAAGCATACAGGTTCATTTCCATTAGATTATGATTCTATACATAATGCATTACCATACATTGCATAGCATATCATAAACTGCATAAAATATACGCATGCCCACAAAGCAAAAATAAATATACGTTAAAAATAAACATCGCATCCATATACATACATCATATGTCGCACATCTACTCATCTAGATCACTGCATATGATCATCATAAAGTAGAATAGCTATCTAGTGCATGACATCCATACATCACATCATATAAACATAGCATTTAAATAAGCATTGCATCCATGTGCATCAAATAAAAATAAAATCAAAAATAATAAATAGACGTGTACACATAATGAGCCATGAAATATCATATCATATATATGTGTGTCCAAACGAGTACATAGGAAGTGCAAAATACCCATAGGCTACAATTGTGTAGATCCTAAACCTTACACACAAAATAAGAACATCCAAACTATAGACGATAGTTGCTATAACCCAGATCTAGGTTGCTCCCCTTGTACTGGAGCTCTCGTCGCCTCCCTCTACATTGTGCTCTAGAGCCTGCCCTCTTGGCTGACCTGGCACCTATGGTGGATCCTACTATGGATCCTTCCTGCCTCCAAAGCCTAACACACCCAACACATAGGAAACTGGTAACTGTAGTAGGCTAGTCCTCTGACTGGAGGTCCTTGATGTCTACCCTAGAACTCTAGTCCTAGCCTGCAACCTCATCATGTGTGTACTAGAGGACTTGTACATCCTCTCAGTCCTATGAGTCCTATGACTCAAGCTCGCTATCGAATGCCTTGAGGTCCTAGACCTAGTATGCTAAGACTTTGATGTGAAAGGATCCTCAGGAACCTATAGCCCATGCATCTCTATGTAACCGACTAGCTAATCAATGCGAGCAAGCTAGGCTACATGCATCTCATTGGTCTTCATGACCATACCGTGTAGTCATGCCACCTCAATAGTCGGATCTTGTGTAGCTATTGTACCTACTATTGGTACTGTAGGAGGCTCCATGATAGCCTGAGGAGATGATATAGCCCCCATCACTACTCACATAGTATCTCACTCCGCCTCTGCTACAGTCTGCTATTCCTATGCTAACTCCAAGGTAGTATGTAGTCTCTGCACCTGTGCCTTTGCATCGGTAGCTCAAGTCATGAGCTCTTGTACTTGGCCCTACACATTAGTCAGGTGCCACTCCCTATTAGCCACCTTCACCTCCAAAGTGGTGATGGTGGTATCTCTCTCACGTTGTTGAGTATGAAAGTGCCCAATCTGACTCTACAAGTTAGCAACCTATACCAGTAGTCGTCCCTCTGCACTATTAGGAGGGACCTCACCCTCCTTTAGAGCATCCTCCTTAGGGTCAATCTTCAGCATATCCTCAGTGGAAGCCTCTATACCCCAACCACCCTTAATATGCTGGAACACCCTGTGCCCATCAGTATCTGTCTCTACCTCTACCTTAGCTAGCTCTTAACCTAGAGGCCCTATCCCATGCCATCTAAATAGATACCACCACCCGTCATAGTCAGTTGTGGTCCCAACTATCTCAACACCCAAATCTTGGAAGTCATCGGATGCATCTCCTAATGTTGGAGGAACTATCAATGGGATATCCCTCTATAGAGATAGGCATCTATACCTAAGTGGTATCTTTGGTATGTCCTGTGCTATGCCAAACTATCATAGGACATGAGAGAAGAATTGATACTCTTAGACCTTTGGCTTATTCCAGATAAGCCATCTGTCTTAGCAGACCCATTGCAGCCACTCGTCTACCTATGGCCATGTAGGGCAATCCATGTAGGGATGCCATACAACGTCCCTCAGCCCAAGTGATGTAAACTAAATAATGTAGTGCTCAATGTTCCTAGCATGAGCTCTGATGTGGATACCCTCCTCAACACAAGGCCAGCATGTAGTGTAACACTTATAGTCATCATCTAAGGTGGTGATGCATAGTGGTAACTCCATAGGACGCTTGACCTAGATGTGTTGTCACCCCTAGATCTATAGCAATAGGCTATAACTGATGCCCTTATGGCTTCGCTCCATAATATGGTACAGTTACCTATAGAGCTAGAATAGTAAGGTTCTCCCCCAGGCCAAAAATAGTGGCTCCTCCATTGAGCTCTGAAGCACCCTCTAAGTAGGGGCCAGCATGTTCTAGGGAATCCTCACACCCGAGGAGTCTAGAAGGACAATATGAATTATGAGATGCATAAAGAGGGCCTCTCAAATAGAGAAGACATCATCCTCATACCAGTCACCAATGTGCACCCCTCCATGGTCCGCTTCATCCTATGTATCGATGCTCTGATCATCGAATATTGTAGCAAAAATAGCATCCTTTTCTATGTAGGTAGAGGAAATGATAGCCTCATTGTCAATGGGGATCCTAAAGATCCTGTAGACATCCTCTAGGGTGATGGTCATCTCACCGGGAGGAAGGTGAAATATGTTGGTCCGCGCATTCCAACATTGGGACAACATAGTGATATAGGCCTGATCTACCCTAATGGCAGGTAGATCCATGACATAACCAAATCCGACGGCTTGGAACCATGCTCGGTCATCATCTGATAAGGCCTCGTGGAGAGTCTTCATCAGGTCAGGATCCCACACTCTAGAAGTTAACTTTTAAAAAAAGCAAAAAACATAATGTAAGCTAAATATAGCTAAGCAGAGCTAAAGAAATTTAAAAATTTCTTAAAAAAAAAAAACAACTAGCAATTGCAACCTGCAACTGCAACTTGTGGTCCCCAATTTGAAAATTGGGAACCATAGTTGCAACTTGCGGTCCCCAATTTGCAAATTGGGAACCATAGCTACAACTTGCGGTCCCTAATTTGCAAATTGGGAACCATAGCTGCAACGTGTGGTCCCCACTTTTCCAACTAGGAACCGCAACTACTAACTGCAGTTGAGGAGTGGCACCCATTTCGGGTACCCTCCTAGACCACTTAAGCATAAAAGTTAAATATTAAGCTAACCTAGACTAGTGAGGTTCATTATCGGTAGTTTAATGAGGTTCAATTTTAGCATTTCTTAATTGTGGTTCATTTTATTGATATTGAGTGTGAGGTCTCGGTTTCGAGTTACCTTGCCTACAACCTACCCCCGGCTAGTCGATGGCTGATCAATATCCGCCATTAGGGAAGATGAGTATAATGGTGGTCAATTTTTGACAGTGTTTCGTATCAAGGAATGTCTTCTCTCTCTCAGAGCTCTCAATTTTATAAGGGTTGCAAGAAAATAATAAAAAAATTCAAATGGGATTTCAATTTATAAGTCCTAATCTTTGTGGATCACAGCTGACACCCGCATTTCCAAAACTAGGGTTTTCTACCTATAGGTCTGACCTACGATCCCCAAATTTTGGAAGTGCAAACTACAGACCATACCTGTGGTCCACAAATAGCAATAAATGCACTAAAAATCCATCGTAGGAAGGTCTGAAAAGGTAAATTAATGACTCCTAGTGGATAAAAATCAAAATACATGATCACAATTGTAAATTTGGTGATGTTACAAGCACTAGGATCAATCCAATAAATGCCAAATTAAACAAAACAAAAATCAAAAAATGAAAAACCAAATGTGCCTCGTATTCAATGATTTATCCTATAAAATTGGTGGTTGTAGTGACTTGCGCTCCATGTAATACGACAAGATAATTAAATGACAATAAGGACATTTGGGGCAAAATTGTCATTTCTTTTTTGACATATTTTCAGCAAATCATCGACAATATGATTCAACACAAGTCTTCTTGAATTTCTATTATTTTGACTCCCTAAGATGACTATCATATCCTGACTGCTCCATGGGATAGAGATGTGAAAATACTACTAAGCGTTGTAATCATAAGTTGAACTAGGCATATCCAAGGCATTCAAATTCTCAAATGTAAAGTTGTTTAGGATCATTCATTATGGTCAAGCGATTTCATCACTTTAGACATTATCATTACCCTCATCGACTCATCGCTTGAGGGGGTAGTCATAATTTCATGTCATAATAAAAATAAATAGAAGATCCCGGAGATCGTAGATCCCTTGATCTTGTAAAAATTGTATTCGTCCTTGCGAATCATTGCTAATAGCTATCATAAGCTTCCCCCTCTGCTTGGGGTAAATAGCAAATATGAAATTTCATTTGTAGCTCTCATCCTTCGGTTATATAGGCCTAAATCCTATTGTAGCACCAAAGCTACCTGAATGTCTAATGATAAGTGTAGACTTTTCAAATGTAAGCCTTTCCATGTTGGAAGTAATGATTCTAGGATGCACATCCTTTTGCTGGATCTGGGGCATCTAATGTTGATCAAACTAATGATCATCATAGAACTTGCGACATCATTTTAGGAGGTCTATTTTTCTTACTGTTGTTCGATATCACAATGCATCTCAAAAGGGGCATCTGTAGACACCTAAAATGCATCATTCCAAGGGTTACTACTCATATGGACATGCTACAAAACCATATGAAGGATCTTGGATAGACTCCAAGATAAAGTAGTGGTTCTAACCACTCAATTTAGTCATTCTGGTCTAAGCAGTTTGAACTGCAGCCCAAACCTATGGTCTCTAGTCTGAACCATGGTTGAAACCTACGGTCTACAGTCTGAACCATAGCTGTGACCTGTGATATGAACTGGAGTTTAGTTAGGCCTTCCATCCAAGCCAAATCAGTTGGAATGGCCAAGAGATCTAGAAGGAGGTAGTTGGAGGATGAAATATTCCAAAGGCTTCCATCCCAACTATCCTAACCAACCTTCTTGGTCTTGGCTTCTCCATGAAGCCACCCCTAGCCCTAGGGGTATGCTATAAATACCCCCCTCTTAGGGGATGAAGAAGAGAGATTATTTGTATAGTGAAGTGCTGGTGAATTATCGAGCGAGAGCTAACTTATCAAGAGAGTAGAGAAGCCCTATCAAATTGCATATCGACTTTGTGTATTTGAGGGCCCCTTTGCTATCCATATAAAGAAAAATTAGCCATGGATTCCCTAGGTGCTTAGGAGGATCAAGAAATGCAAATCTGGGCAAATGAAGGTCCTTCACAGTGATTTGACCACCAAATTTGTTAAAGTATGACAAAGGCAACCCTTGAACATCAATTTGGACAAGGAGGTCAAGCCCACTGCCCCTAATTCAGAGATAAAATCCATTAGAGTTCAAACCGTGGATGTCAACCATGGTTCACAGTGTAGGCCATCCCTCATAGCTACGGTTTGCAATAGGTTAATCATCACCTTACTTTGTTTTTGATCGCATAGATTAGTCATGTTAGTCTTAATTGCATCTTAGGAAAACTATGACTGTAGGAATTAGACATTTCATGCATTGCATTAAGTAGGAGTACATTGGATATTTTATGTGTTTTATTGCTTCTAATTTGATATTTGATCTACACATAATTTGCTTATTCATGTCTTGTATGTTTAGCATAATTCTTGATGTAATTAGAATAGCTTAAAGTCTTTCTTTATGCTTTCTTGTTTTACTAGTTTAATGGTATTTACATGCATATTTATTTAAAGAGCCTCATCACAAGAGGCTATCAATATTTGTAATCGTGTGTTGTTGTTTCTTATTCATAGAGAGACAGGTGTATAAAGGATTCTATATCATAATCCTTCCACATCGTGGAGAAGGGGGTTAGGTCTACCCCAAGGCAGTTTATGAGTAATCACCAGAGCACAATAAGTGCACCTACCCTATTGAGGGCATTGGCAATTGTAACATCTGTATCATCTTTTGAGTGACCCTAAGAGGGCATTTTTATAATTCGATATCCTTTAAATATTAATATAAGAAACTTTGCATATGTTGGCTTTCTTTGTTCAATTTATGTATTTGTGTGGATATTTGTGCTTTTGTGATGGTATAGATCAGTCGCCTAGCTAGGTGCATGCTTCGTGGTTACGTCAGTTTGTATTCCATTTATTACACAAAAGGTTTAACTCACCACTATCTCACTACACTCTCATGAATAGACCCCTCAGTAGAGTAGGGTGTTGTTGATTATCCTCTTTTGTTGGATTAAAGCTATATATCATTATGTTTTCCACCTCCTACTACTAACTTGGTGTGATATCTTTATTGGTGTTGAGAAGTTCAGTAAGTGCCTTTAGGTCTTTGGCTCTTCCCACATTTTTATTCACCATCTAGGACCCTATCAATTTTCTAATTTGGATCTTTATATTCATTTATCTTATTGTAGTTGTGCTTGTGGAGGAAATTAATGGACTGGTGATGCCTCTATGTTGTGGTGCTTAGTCCCTTCAATAGTTTAATTTAGTACCCTCGACTGATACCTGAAATACACTATACATGCACGTAGTGTCGATGTTGTCAGATAAGTCTGCCACCTTGCTTTTTAAAGAGTTTGTATTAATTTCATTAGGTGGAGCATTGTTTCCTCATTTTTAGGGATAACCTTATTGGTCATGCCATGAGGGCTGAGCACATAAATTAATTTTATGCTGCATGTTGATTGGACACCTCCCGAACCTATCTGGTTGGATCTTCATCACATGGAAATAGGGTCATCCATGTGTCTATTCCTTGTTGGCTTGAGTGGGGTATGCTTTTGTAAGGCGCATGACTTAAGGAAGGGGTGCACAAAATTTGTGCATCTTTAATGTACCTGTGTGCCTTATAAGTAGTCATGCAACTTGGAGCAAGGTGTTTTGGAGTTTGTGTGATTTTGGAATATTCATGCACTTTAAAGGAGGTGGAGCACACCAAAACAAATAAGGTGCATAAACTAGCATGCCCCTCCAAAACTCATGTACTCAACCAAATGTAGGGTGCACAATAATAAACAGGGTGTACATACTAGCATTCTCCAAATAAAGTGGAGTGCATGACTTAAAATTAGGGTGCACAAACTAGCGTACCCCTCAAGAACTTGTGTACTCCATTAGAGGTAGGGTGTGTGATAAAAAGGGGGGTTACGTAGACTAGTGCACCCCTCATAAACTTTTTGCACTCAAAATTAAGTGGAGCACACAACCCAAAAGTAGGGTGCACAGACTAGTACACCCATCAAAAACTTGTGCACTCCATTAGATATACGATGCACAATAAAATTGGGGGCACATGAAGTAGTGCACCCCTCATAAACTTTGTGCACTCCAAAGGAAGTGGATTGAACGACCCAAAAGTGGGATGCATGGACTAGCACATCCCTAAAAAACTCATGTGCTTCATTGAAGCCAAGGTGCACGACAAAAAGGAGGGTGCACAAACTAGCGCACCCCATTTAAACTTCATGCACTCCATAGGATGTGGGGCACATGATCCTAATGGGGGTGCACAAACTGGTGTACCCATTTTAAATATTATGCACTCCACAAGAGGTGGAGTGCATGATTCAAACCAAAAAACAAAAATCCAAAAACTTAAGGGGAAGGGTATATTTTGTTCAGGAAAGTTTCTTACTAAGACAATAGGCTCAGTAGTCACAAGTACCAAGTTCTCATCCCTAAATCTATATGGAACTTTGGAAAAGTAGTATCAAAATTTTAAGCTAAATATTTCATCCCTAAAATTTAATGAGTGGAAGACCAAGAAGATGGCATGTTCCTAACTAGAATTGATGTTAGGGGGAAGGAAGCTTCAAGATGGGCCATTAACAAACACAACTACCCTGGTATGAGCTAACAAGGAGCAAGTGGAAGTATGTGGAGCCTACGGTAATTAGTAAGAATTCTCAAGTGATCAAAGGGGTGAAGTAAATGAAATTTATTACTCAAACATGTTTGGCAAGAGCAATAAAATACCCAGATATATGCAAAAAAACCAAACTTCCTCCTAACAACCACCATTATTCTAAATAACATAACATCAACTGATCTTCTGACTATTTTTATAAGATCATCCTACCTGATGCCATCAATGCTATAATTTGAATTCAATGTAGAATCTTCTATAAATAGTGGAATTCTTGTCATTCCAAAGGGTAACTCTATGGACTTTACAATTCATATGTAATTCCTCGTCACTTGTAAAAAATAGTGAATTATTGTTTGGTCTCTCAATCTATCTTTCATTCTACTTTTTCCTTTGTGTGAATGTTTATTTTTGTGATGGTTATCAGAGTTGATTTGCTTAATTTTTCTATATAGATTTTATGGGTCTAACTGGGTGGTTCTATAATTTGTATTCATCATTGGGCATCGAGATTTAATTTTGTTAAGGAAAATTGGGTAGGAGCGCTCTAATTTTGCTACCTAGATTTCATGTACCCTCCTGCTGGTTCTGGAATTCACCCTTACACATCGAGTCGAAGGAGAAGTGATAAATGGGGTAGGCTTATCTGTTATGTGATTCGCTATTGTTTGCACTAGTGACATGGGAGGAGTGTTCCTTGATGTGGCCATACATCATCCTTGTCAATTCTAGCTATGGCCTCGTTTACTTTTTTTCTCATTTCATTTCCCCTTTTTTCTCTTTATGATGTAGGTAGCTAGAACCTCAGGATCTAGCTTTCTTTGGAGTTCTCTAGAGATCGACCACCTCTATCTCTTCCAGGTTAAACGGTTGTTCAATGCTAGTAGAAAACCTTTGAGTGTGTCTCCTGCTCATTCGATGTTGATTTTTGTACCAATAGGCCCTTTGCTACTATTTTTAAGTCTTGAATAATCTTGATAAGTGTGGGGTCTACCTACCATTTAGAATTAATTATATGTAACCAATAATCCTTAAGAATGGACGTTGAATATAGAATATATTATATTTTAAGCAACCTATAAAGAGCATTGATGATCACATTTTATTTCCCCTTGCAGTAGACTATATTGTAGTCATATCCTAAGATCTTAGTGACCCATTTTTTCTACTCAGGGGAATAAATTATCTATTCCAAGAGATACTTAATATTGTGATCATCGGTATCTTTTGGCCTTGAGGGATTTAGATCTACAATTTGTGAAACTTACATTGTGTTCTTATTTTCATGAGATTGATAAAAATTTGATAAGTCTTTTACTTTCCAAATAACATTTATCAACCATTATCAAGAATTTTAAATAAGAGGGTTTTATGAGGAAAAAATGCTCTCCTAGGGTTTGATGAGGAAAAACTACTCTACAAGGATGGTAGCAATTTTTGGAGGAGTTCTAAACAATTTTAGGAATGTTGTGATGTCATCGGGCCCATCACAGAGCATGCATGCTAGCAATGTTTTTTCATCTAAAAATAATTGCAAGAAATAGGATTTTCCATTGCTTACTGGGAATCACTTGTTAAAGAATGATGGATGTTTGAGATTATGTGAAGCCAAGTCAGTTATAGTGGTTCAACCAGACTCGATGGTGGAATATGTTGAGTATTCAACCAAACATGCAATTATTGATAAATTTATGGGCATCTAAATTTCTCTTCCATTTTTGGAGGCTTAGGTTAGGAAGACTTGGAACCCTAAAGGTGATGTGGATGTGATGCTGAGTGCGAATAGATATTTAATTATGGTTTTCTCTTGTCTAGTAGATCATAACAAAGCATTTGAATGGGGTCCCTATTTTTATAACCAATCAGGACTCTTTCTTAAACCCTAGCATGTGGGTTTCAACCCATTATAGGAGTGGTTGTCATGGGTTCTAGTGTGGGTTCAACTTTTGTGGCTTTTGTTGGAATTATGAATAAATGACATCTTTCATATGATTACCCTTATTCTTGGGAATATGATTGGACCATCACAATATATGATGGATAAAAAAATAATATTTGTTGCCCGTATATGTGTTGAAATTAATTTAAACAATCCTAACCCAGATTTTGTTGAAATATAGTTTGGATCGACTACATGGGTTCAATAAAATAACTATGAAGCTATTCCATTTCGTTGTTGGATCTGCCATGAACATGACCACCTACAAATAAAATGCCCTAAGTTTGTCCTACCTGTGGCTTCAAATCCTAGGTCCTCTAAATATACACAAAATCTAGATAAAATAAAAGCCTTGATAAAGGAAGGGGATCGGGATAAGGAAGGCTTTTTTTTGGTAAAACCTCAAAATATAGGAAGAAGGGAAAAAAGAGACCTTAAGTATATCCAACCATATGCTCTGCTCAACTATTTTGAAATACTAGATGATATTGAATAGTGCATGGAGATAACTAAAATGAAAAACACAAGCTTATACTAAGAGGGGGGGTGAACAGTATGAGATCACTTTTTACTTTTCTTTTCAAATAAATATTATGCAGTGTATATATATTAGTATCAATAGAAGTAATCAAAGCAATGCACAAAATACCATACATAATAGAGACACAAATTTTAATGTGGTTCACCCAATGTGGGCTACCTCCATAGAGAAAATATTTCTTTTAAATATTTCTCAAATAATATCTTGGAAATCCTTCCCAATTACAATATTTATGGACCTCTGTCCAAAGGATATGTTGATCCCCTAAATATGGTTTGTGGATCTCTATCTATAGGATAACTCCTCCTATGCTTTGGTTGGTGATCCTCTAGAAGACACTGCCTCCACTGCACTGACTATGGATCTCTCTCCACTTGAAGACTCCTATCCTCACTCAGAAGATATGTCCTCAATTTCCTGGCTAATGGATATCTATCCACTGGAGAATCTATCCTCTCTACTCTATAATATCCAAATATCTATCTCGATACTATCCTAAACACATTCCAATTGGTCTAGCATAGTTCTGCTCAATAATTTGCACTAAACACATTATATTCGGTCTAGCACAAATCTGTTCAACTCTTGCACTAAAAATAGTCTAGTCAGTCTAGCACAAGTCCACTTAAATCTATACTAAATATAGTTCATTCGGTCTAGCATAAATATGCTCAATAGGTTCACTCAGAACCTTCTCAAATCTGCTCAATAGGTTCACTTAGAACCTCTTCAAATATGTTCAATAGGTCCACTCAAAATCTTCTCAAATTTTCTCAATAGGTCCACACAGAACCTATATAACTCTGCTCAATAGGTCCACTCAAAACCTATCCAAATATGCTCAACAAGTCCACATAGAACCTGTACAACTCTGCTCAATAGGTCCACTCAGAACCTATCCAAATCTAATCAACAGGTCCACATAAAACCTATCCAAATCTACTCAACAAGCTCACACACAACTTGTTGCTCAACAGGATCACACAGAACTTGTCCAATTTTTTCTTAACAAGTCCTCTCTAGGACTTGCTTAAATATGTATTACAAGCTTCCACAAAATCTCACACAAAATCAGTCCACAAGCCTTCTCAAAGACTTACCTCAAATCATCTTAACAAGTCCACACAGAACTTGTCCAATTTTATAGAAGCATAAAGAGAATTGTTAGAGACTCAATATTTTCTATTCTCAAAGCTCAATCTCAACTCAAATAAGAATAGATAATAGTTTTTTTCATGGAACATGAACAACCACTTGACTAGGCTCAATCAAATCTACTCAACCAATCACCTCAAGGACCAACCCTTTCTCACAAACCCTAGTCCAAGCATATATCAACCAACTCAAAATTCTTCCAACAATGTTCAACAACAACTCTCACATAACAATGATACTCATGTTCTTTTCAAACCCTAGTCCAAGCATATATCAACCAACTCAAAATGCTTCCAACAATGTTCAACAACTCTCACATAACAATGATACTCATGTTCTTTTCAAATCCTAGTCCAAGTTATTTTAATAACATCTTACTTCAACAACAATTCTAATAAAACATTCTTCATATAACAATGATACTCATGATCTTTCCAAATCCTAACTCAAAATTTTCACACAACCAATGGCTTCAACAACAATGCTAATAAAATAAGGTTTAATCACAAATCTCAATCTAGAAAACCTTGAAGCATTAAACCAACCACTTTCGAAAAGAAAACCCTAATCAATTCCTTTTCACTCCAAACTTTATTTTCAATCAAGACAATCAACCAACTCAATCAAAGAAGAATTTTACCCATACATTTTCTTGAATAGTAGTAGTCCTCATAAATCTGCCACACTCACAATTACTTCTTTGTATATCTCAATAAGGGTTAGAGGATATTTTTATTCAAAAAAATATATCACAAGAATAATATCAAAATTACACCTTATCACTCCAACTTAAATAATAATCAATATCCTCACAATAGTCAAAAACCCTTAATTCAAAATAACATACCATCCACAAAGTCTTAACCTTTCAATATTCCAAAGAAGCAATTTAAGACTTTAAAAATAAAAATAGAATTCTCCTTATAATTCCTAAAGGTAATTCTCAACTACCACACTTTAATATAAAGCAACCTTTCCAAACTTTAACCATAAAGCAACCTTATACCTCGAACTTAGGCTTTAAAACAAAATTAAAATAAAAATGTTACCTTTGCATTTGGAGAGTTTCAAACTCTCAATGTGACCCACACAAACGTCTTTTCCCATGATGCAAACCACCACACGAGCTACATGCTCATTGGGAAGGAATAAGAACCTCATACTTCAAAACACTATGTCCTTTGCCTTGCAAAAATTGTGCCTAACAATTGGTGCTAACACACCCATCGAAATGTTTTCATCAAGATTCGAACGTTGTCCTATTGCACACAAAACGTAAGCTTTGCAGCCCACTTGCCACTAGGCCAACATGCCTAGTTGGCTCTAGACCTTCCAACACTTTCCATTTTGTTTCCTTTTAGTGGCAGGATGAACACGAATTTCGCTACTTTATTATCATGAGCTCCTTTGATCAAATCGCGTGCAATCTAGAATTCGAGCAAGGATAAACTTAATGCCTTTGGGCATACGTTTAAATATCAAATTTTCTCCTTTGCATTTAAAATGTTGGCACTTCAAAAAGTAATGACGTCAACAAGGAATATAACCTTTTGCAACATGCTTCGAATTTCCTTTGGTATTAAACCCAACCTTTGGGTTTAATAATATATATTTGGACTTTATAAAACCCTTTTTTGCTTTATAAAACATTATAATAAAAATTATAAATGTTTTTATTTGGTTTTTCACTATGGCACTTTTAATATTATAATAACCAATATTATAATATTAATCCTTCGATAAATTATCTTTAATATTTATTTATAAAATTCAAATTCATGTTGAATTTAAATAATTGATAAAATAAATATTACAACTCCTTTTTAACCTCTGTCTTTTGCACTGTTTCACTCGATCTTTTGCCTTCTTGTTGGATATCAAATAACCATATTTGTCCCCTTTATTTCCTACTAAAATTATTGATGACTTCATCTGGTGACATCAATGACAACTTTGACTTAGGGACTAAAAATGTCCAACAATCTCCCCCTTTGTCATTGATGGCAACCCATATCCTTTTTACTAAAAGTTGACCTTTATTTTTCTTCTGCTCCCCCTAGGACATTGCTCCCCCTGGCTCAAATCTCTCTCAAGTATCAAATCTCTCCCCATATCAAATCTCTCCCCAATACATAAATCACACAAATCTCTCCCCCTTTGACATCAATGGCAAAGGGTCACCTTTGGGGCTCGGGGTTAAGAATGAGCCTCTTAGCTTAGACCCTCTCCCACCTCCATATGAGGTGGTTAATTTTAGGGTGGGAGTATTTCTACTCCCCGAAAGCACTATTCTTTACCTTTATCTTTTCCCTTTTTTTTTGAGTTTTTTGAATCCTCTAATTGTTTCTTTCCAAGTCATCATCCCTTTTCCTATCATCATTCATGTTCCTGTTCTTATTCATGTTCTTTTTCTCATCCATGTTTTGGTTCTTGTTCCTGTTCCTTTTTCTATTCATATTCCTATTCTTATTCATGTTCCTATTTCTATTTACATTCCTATTCCTGGTCATGTTTGTTTCTGGAATATTTTCTCTACACCATCTTACTGTGTGACCATTATTATTGCACTTAGAACACTTAACGTTATTATTCCTTGGAGGTGCAAATATCGTAGGATTTCTCCTAGTGAAGCCATATCCTCTTCTATCATGAATTTTACAATTCATTGCCTTGTGACCAAAATCATTACATGAGTAGCAATACCCTTGGAAAAGTTGTTCTTTTCCATATTCTTGTATTTCATGTGTTCTGCACTGTGAAGCCATGTGCCCAAACATGTGACATGAAAAACATCTTCTATTGAAGCTTCCTTGTCTTGACCTCATTGGTCTCATATTCTTATTGTTGTTCCATATGTACCTTCTCTGTGTATTGTTCCTATCTTTGTTGAACTCTTTATTGTTCAACTCATCCTCTGATGTCTCACTCCCTCTTACACTATCTTATTTTTATTTATTTTCATATTAAGTTGCTTCTTCTTCAAAACTTGAAGTAGACTCTTCTTCCCTTTTATTATTAATTAAGTATGTCTTGGAAGAATTCTTTTTTTTTTCAGATTTTAGCTGTTGTTCATGAGTTTCACCCTAAGACTACATTTGTTGGTAGAAGAGAAAACCACAATGCCCACTCAAAGAATGAACCTGATACCACATGAAATAGCACACTTACTCCTTCCTCTCCTTCTACCACTTACTCTGAATACTTAATGCAGTGTGTAAATGATTCCAACAAACAATGAAATTATCGAATGGAAAATAATTTGAGATAGAAATAGCAAATGAAAAATTAATTAAATTTAATGCCACTAAAGGTGGGCACACCCTCGCTGTGAAGGCAATAATACAGAATGCAGATGAATAAAAGAATTTAAAAAGATGATTAATAAAAATAAATCCATCCTATTTAAATAGTGAAATTGTTTAACTCCATTGGAACCTAACATAGTCGGCTATTTTAGGGTTGTAGCATGACTCCCCTACTCGAAAAGCTTTGTCCTCAAAGTTGGGAATGACTGGAAAATATTTTTAGCCTCCCAGGTTGCATCTTCTTCAGATAAATCCTGCCACTTGATGATAAACTCTTGGATGTGATGAGATCTGAGTCTATGTGATCTAGTTTGTAGCACTTATTCTGGTTGTAGATGGATACACCCTTCTTCATCCAACACTGGTAATTCTGATTGAGAGTGTACCTTTTGGTCAATCACATTTTTTATATAGGAGACATGAAATATTGGGTGTATACGAGAGGATTGGGGTAACTCGAGTTGATATGCTACCTCGCCAATGTGTCGCACAACTTTATAAGGACCATAGAATCGTGGTGATAGCTTCTGACTGGATTTGAGCTTTAATGATAGCTTCTTGTATGGTTGAAGATGTAGGAACACCATATCACCAATGTTGAATGTTCTTTCTAATCATTGCTTGTCTTTTTGTTACTTAATATGATTATAATCTTGTATCAAGTTATCCTTTAATAGAGTGAACATTGCTTGTCACTTTTGGAACCAATCGTCGACTTGAGCTACTTTGGAATATCCTGGTACATAATCGGCAATTGTTGGTGGCTTTGTTCCATATAATTCTTCAAAAGGAGACATATTAGTGGAAGAATGATAAGAAGTATTGTACCACCATTCCGCCAATGACAACCATTAAATCCATTGATATTGTTTATTCTGAACAAAACATCTTAGGTAGGTACCCAAACATTTATTAACTACCTCTGTTTGACCATCTGTTTGTGGATGGTATGCAGAAGACATACTTAATTTGGTGCCACTAAGTCGAAATAATTCTTTCCAAAAATTGTTGGCAAATATGGGATCACAATCACTTACAATATTTTTGGGCATACCATGTAAGTTAAAAATTGAATCCATAAATACCTTGGCCACTTTTCTTGCTGAAAATGGATGTTGTAAATATTGAAAATGAGCATATTTGGAAAGGCGATCAACTACCATGAAAATTACTATTTTTCCTTCTGATTTAGGATGACCTTCAATGAAATCCATGGAAATGTATTCCCACTAGAGATCTGGGATAGGCAAATGTTGAATTAATCCTAGTGATTTGACTGTTTCCCCCTTATTGCATTGGCATAATTCACATTCAGCTACCCATTGCTTAACCTCAACCTTTAATCCTTTCCAACAAAAGGATTGTTTAACCTTCATGTAGGTTTTAAAAAACCCGGAATTTTCTACTGAAGGAGAGGCATGTGATTCTTCTAGAATATATATTGTGATTGGTGAATTATGAGGGATGTAAATACGATTCTTCTTATGTAATATTTGTCCATCATAAGTGAAAAGAGGGTATTTAGAGGAACCCGTAGATAATTCTTGAATTATTTGAGCTATTTCACTATTGGACAATCATTTTTCTTGTAACTAAGACACCCACTATGAACATGGCCTTGAAATGGCATTAATAACTACTTAATCTTCGTATTTTCTAGATAATGCATCCACAACCACATTTTCTTTACCTATTTTATATTCAATCACAAAGTCGTATCCCAATAATTTATTTAATCACTTATTTTGTTCAGGATAATAAAAACTTTGTTCTAAAAAATGCTTGAGACTGCTGTGATTGGTTTTAATAATAAAATGGCTATTGATTAAGTAATGTCTCCATTTTTCCACTACATGTAAAATAGCCAACATTTATTTTTCGTAGGTGGATTTACCCAAATTTTTCCCTGATAGTTTTTTACTTTCAAATGCCAAGGGATGACCCTCCTGCATTAGTACTACACCGATACCTATTCCAGAAGTATCGCATTCAATGACAAATGGTTTTTAAAAATTTGGAGTGGTCAAAATTGGAGTCGTACACATGGCCTCTTTGAGAGCCTCGAAAGCTTTAGTAGCTATTACTGACCATTGAAAAGCATCTTTCTTGGTGAGAGCCATTAGAGGACCCGTAATTTTACCATAGTCATGCACAAATTTGTGGTAATATCCCATGAGACCCAAAAACCATAAAGTTTTTTTATGGTTTTAGGCAAGGGCCAATATTATATTGCCTTAATTTTATTGGAATCTATCTTAACACCTTCATGAGAGACTATATGACCTAGGTACTCAACTTCTTGAACACCAAAGGAGCATTTAGATATCTTGACAAACAATTTTTCTTTGCATAGGATATAGAGAACTCTGTTCACATGTACTAGATGATCTTTCCATGATTTGTTATAGATGAGTATGTCATCAAAGAATACTAGAACAAATTTTTGTAGGAATGGACGAAACACTTGGTTCATGAGACTTTGGAATATAGATGGTGCATTAGTGAGACCAAAAGGCATGACAAAAAATTCATAATGACCTTCATGAGTTCGAAAGGTTGTTTTGGGAATATCCTCTTCCCTAACTTGGATTTGGTGGAACCTTGAATGTAAGTCCAATTTGGTGAAGAATTTGGCACCATGTAACTCATCTAGTAAATCATCAATGATAGGAATAGGAAACTTATCTTTGATTGTGATTTTATTGAGAGGACAAAAATCTGGACACATATGCCAAGAATTGTCTTTTCGACGAGCTAAGACGATAGGTGAGGAGTAAGGACTAGTACTATGATGAATGACACCATGGTCTAAAATTTCTTGAAAATTTTTCTCATTTTCTATTTTCTGGGGTTGAGGATATCGATAAGGATGACCATTGGGTGGAATACTACTAGGAACTAGATGTATGGCATGATCATGAGATCTTTGGGGAGGTAGGCTTGTGGGTTCTTGAAAAAAATCCTCATAGTTAGACACAATGTGTTGAAGATCTTCCTATTTAAGTTTTGACATAGTTTGTTTAACTTTTTCAATGCAATTTATTCGGGCTATGAATTCCCCACCATATTTTCTTAACAACTTTTCCATGCTATGTGAGCTTAAAAATTTTGATGGAGGTGTGGGTAGTCCTTGAAGACAGATGATCCTCCCATTGGCATGCCATTCCACAAAGCGATGTTTGTGATTAAAACCTACAGTGGTTTCTAATTGTTCCGTCCATGCAACACCTAAAATAACCTCTGAATTTACTAATTCCATAACAAAAATAAGACCTTGCAAAGTACACATACCCATTTGTAGTAAAATAGAAGATGTATTACCAAGATATTGAGAAACTTCCCTGCTCATTGTTTGGAGTTGAAACCGATCTTGACTAGAAGAGAAGACGTGCAGACCCAATGTTCTTGCAAGTATTGCATCAATGAAGTTGTGAGTACTTCCAGAATCAATTAGTATTGTCACTTACTGATTTTGAATGAAACCTACCACCTTGATTGTGTGGTGAGAAGATAACCCCATAAGAGCATGTACTAAAATAGTCATGGTATCCTCCTCAGCGACAACTTTGTCTTGTGTATTTTGGTCCTCAACTAGGATATCCTCAGGTGTGTCGTACTCCTCTATTTCTTCTTCTTGGTCGGCATATTCAATTTGAAAATTTTGTCATGGTGTACATGCTTGATATTTTTGATGTTGACTGTGACATTTGTAATAGAAATATCGTGATGGTTGATCATTTTTGTGAAAAGAGTTGTTGCAGAATGGAGGTCGACCATATGCATCACGATGTGTGGATGATCCTATGTTCACCTTGGTTTCTGCTAAGTCAACAATTCTTATACACTCATCCAACTTAGATGGATTTTGTAGATCTCCCACAACTTTAATATGTGCTTTTAATTCATTTTGAAAAGCTGCTACTACCACGTCCTGTGGTAGGTCTTCTACATAGGAAAGCATACTGGTGAATTTGGAAATATAGGTCCCTACTGATCCTATTTGTCTGAGTGACAATAATCGTACTGTGTAGGAACCCATGGGACCTTTGTCAAATCTATGAAGAAAGGCTCTTTTGAAAGTATCCTAGTATAATGCAGCTTGGGGCTCTTCAAGTTTATACCAGGTAAACCATTGATAAGCTTCAGTGCCAAATTTGGTTGTTGTAAAAGGGACCCTGTCCATACCTTGGAATTTTCAAAATTCTAAGATGCCCTCTATTTTTGCAATCCATCCATGTGGATCCTGACCTTCAAATGTAGGCATGTCAATGCATGGATGATTGATGCCCACTAGACCTCTTGGTTGGTGGACATTATTTCTATATTATTCCTTGTTACTTCTTTGTCTCTGGTTGTTATTTTGATAGGGTCTGTAAAACCCTCTTTGTTGCTCAACATTATCTTCATTACCCCTATCCTCATTATTTTTGTGACCATTGTGAGTCAGGGATTGACTATTTTGACCTCGATGGTGTGTGTAGTCATCTTGTAGACATCCGTACTCCAATGATTGGAGCTAGACGGATTTGGTTGGGATGGTTTTTGAGATGCATTGAAACTTGCGGTCATCATTTGAAGATTTACTATTAAATATTTTAATAATTGATCACTGAGCATTGGATGATTACTATCTACTTGGGTGAAATTTTCTTGTGCTAAATCTAGAGAATAATTGGATGCCATTGGGCTAACCACAGGATGACTCGAATTAAAACTACCAATTCTAGATGGAGAAGGCAAATTTTTTGCACCTAGGCTTTGACAAGCTCTTCTGGCATTATTGTTGGGGGTTTCCAAGCTTGTTAATCATCCGTCAGATCCTTTGATCCAACTTCTGTTCATGTACTGGTTAATATGTTCTTGCTTAAAATTTTTGCCTTTGATTGCTGCCAAATATTTTGGTTACTTCAACAAAAAATTGGTTGGTTTTTCACTTCAACTATGGCTCCAACTATGACACAGATTTGAATTTGTATTTCCAATGACTAGTTTTGAATTTGAGTCAGAATTTTCAATTGCGAATGGCTCCAACTACTTTGAATTCAAACTCCAATGACTAGTTTCCAATAGGTAAGAGGTAGTGACGGGAGAGCCTATAGAAGACGTTGAGTTACTAACCCAACACCGAGCACTAGATGACCATGATACAACTAGACTCGAATGACCCGATGTGACAGCGAGATCAGACCTAGATACGACAAACCACACCTGACACGACACAAAGGAAACACCACCATTGACACAACACAAAGGAGATATGGCACTGGATATGATGGAGGGACCTGACCAAATGTGACAACTGGACTAGGAAGGATGCGACAACCACAAAATAACAACAACGAATGTAGGACCCGACCACATGTGATAGCTGGACTGTGGATAGCTAGAAGGATGTGACAAAAATAGAATAAAATGATGATTGTAGGACGACACAGAGAACTAAACTTAAGAACACGTGAAGCAATTGACTTGACTGCAAGACCACATGGAAGGACACACAGAATGATGACACTTGGTGAAGAACTGAAGTACCGTTATGTGTGAAGGAAGAGTTGTGTGTGACCATAGTCACACTTAACTACATGTGCTGCTTATGTTTTAAAGGCCACTTTTTATTCCACATAGTTGATGTGGGATAAATATCCCAACATGAAAGAAAATAAAACATTTGACGTACCTTAAACCTTAGCCCGAGAATTTAATTTTCGTGTCTAATTGGCTCGCAGTTGTATTCCGGTCTGGTGTTGTGTTTTCCTCTAGTTTCAAGTGATTTCACACTATTTTGTGTGCTTGTTAAACCTAATACGCACTGTAAGGTAAAGTGCAAGGTTTGTTGTGCTATCATTTGGGGCATGCCTACGACCAGGGCTATGTTTGATGATGTCTAGTAAGCAGTTTCACATCGATGAATAGACACAGTTTTGAGGCTTGAAAATGGTTAGAATAAAGCAAGAGGGTCTGCGTATGCAACATGGTGTAGTGATCATCGTCTATGATGTGCATTTTTCCATGAGGCTACTATTTTTTTTTCATATTTTAGTTGTTGTTTGTGAGTTTCACCCTAAGATTACATTTGTTTGTAGAAGAGAAAACCATAATGCCCGCTCGAATCCTGAACTTGATACCACATGAAAGAGCAAACTTACTCCTTTCTCTCCTTCTACCACTTACTTTGAATACTTAATGCAATGTGTAAATAATTCCAACGAACAATGAAATTATCGAATGGAAAATAATTCAAGATAGAAATAGTGAATGCAAAATTAATTAAATTTAATGCCACTCAAGGTGGGCACACCCTTGCCGTGAAGGAAATAATGTAGAATGCAGATGAATAAAATAATTTAAAAATATTATTAATAAAAATAAATCCATCCTATTTAAATAGTGAAACTATTTAACTCCATTGGAACCTAACATAGTCGGCTATGTTAGGGTTGTAGCAGATTCCCTATACCTGTGATCCTATTTTTCTTCATCATTGTTGTTCTTTGGCTCTTTACAATCTATTACAAAATGTCCATACTTTCAACAATTGAAACACTTAAAAAAACTAATATCTATGGGTCTTCTAGAACCTTTATCTCTTCTACCATAGTTAGCTTCTTCATCACTAGATGACTCACTACTTGATTATGACTTCTTACCCTTCATATTCTTGTTCACTTTGAATGTAGCCTCTTTTGGAGGGATAGGATCTTTTTTTCTTATCTCAAAAGTCATAAGCATGCCAAGAAAATAATTCCTTGTCAAATAATCACTATAAATTGATGTTTCTATAGCAAAAACCTTTTCACTGTACCTTTTTGGAATAGTTCTCAAGATCTTATCACAAGCATCAAATTCATAAACCTTCATTTCAAGACCTATCATTGCATGTACAAGTTTATCAATCTTACTGAGATAGTCATGAATGTTTTCATCATCCCACATTCTTAAGTTTTCAAATTCTCCTTTGAGATTTATGATCTTAGCTTTCTTGACACCTTTATCTCCTTCATATATGGTATGCAATAGTTCCCACATATATTTTGCTATTTTACAATCCATAACCTTCATAGATTATGATCTACATAATCCTTTTATAATTGTATTCATAGCTCTTGCATTTGCATGCATTAGAAGCTTAAATTTATTATCTGTAGGAGGATTGACTATTGAATCTTATCCAAATTCCACTGCATCCCAAAATTCATTACCAAGTACCATTAGGTAAAATCTCATTAGCATACACCAATACAAGAAGTCATTTCCATCAAATACTGCTACTGCATTATTGATGGACCCATCCCTTTGATACTTTTAATCCATTGTGTTCTTAGACCGATTTTCCTTCAAGCTATCAAACTCTTCTAAAGGAACCCGCTCTGATACCAATTGAAGAATACAAGCTTATACTGAGAGGGGGTGAACAGTATAAGACCACTTTTTAATTTTCTTTTCAAATAAATATTATGCAGTGTATAGATAACATTATCAATATCAGTAATCAAAGTAATGCACAAAAAACCATACACAATAGAGATAAATTTTAATGTGGTTCACCCAATATGGGCTACCTCCATAGAGAAAATATTTCTTCTAAATATTTCTCAAATAATATCTTGGGAATCCTTCCCAATTACAATGTTTATGGACCTCTATCCAAAGGAGATGTTGATCTTCTAAATCTGGTTTGTGGATCTCTATCCACAAGAGAACTTCTTCTCCTATGCTCTGGATGGTGATCCTCTAGAAGACACTACCTCCACTACACTAACTATGGATCTCTCTCCACTTGAAGACTCTTGTCCTCACTTAGAAGATCTATCCTCAATATTCTCATTGATGGATCTCTATCCATTAGAGACTCTATCTTCTCTACTCTATTACCTCCAAAGCTCTATCTCAGTACTATACTAAACACAGTCTAGTAGGTCTAGCATAGTTTTGCTCAATCATTTGCACTAAACATAGTATATTCAATCTAGCACAAATATGCTCAAATATTACACCAAACACAATCTAGTCGGTCTAGCACAAGTCCACTCAAATATGTATTAAACATAGTTCATTTGATGTAGCACAAATCTGCTCAATAGGTCCACTCAGAACCTTCTCAAATTTTCTCAATAGGTTCATTTAGAACCTTTTCAAATCTTCTCAATAGGTCCACTCAAAACCTTCTCAAATTTTCTCAACAGGTCCACATAGAACTTGTACAACTCTGCTCAACAGCTCCACTTAGAACCTCCAAATATTCTCAACAGGTCCACATAGAACTTGTACAACTATGCTCAATAGGTCCACTCAGAACCTATCCAAATATGCTCAATAGGTCCACACAAAACCTATCCAAATCTGCTCAACAAGCTCACATAGAACTTGTCCAATTTTTTCTCAACAGGCTCACATAGAACTTGTCCAATTTCTTCTCAACAAGTCCTCTCTAGGACTTGCTCAAATCTGTATTGCAAGCTTCCACAAAAGCTCATATAAAATTAGTACATAAGCCTTCTCAAAGACTTACCTCAAATCAGCTTAACAAGTCCACATAGAACTTGTCCAATTTCATAGAAGCATAAAGAGAATTGTTAGAGACTCAATATATTCTATACTCAATACTCAATTACTTTCTCAACTCAATCTCATAGAAGCATAAAGAGAATTGTTAGAGACTCAATATGTTCTATACTCAATACTCAATTACTTTCTCAACTCAATCTCATAGAAGCATAAAGAGAATTGTTAGAGACTCAATATGTTCTATTCTCAAAGCTCAATCTCAACTCAAATCAGAATATAGAATAGTTTATTTTATGGAACTTGAAAAACCACTTCATACAATCACTTGACTAGGCTCAATCAACTCTACTCAACCAATCACCTCAAGGAACAACCCTTTCTCACAAACCCTAGTCCAAGCATATATCAACCAACTCAAAATGCTTCCAACAATGTTCAACAACTCTCACATAACAATGATACTCATGTTCTTTTCAAACCCTAGTTCAAGTTATTTGCATAACATCTCACTTCAACAACAATTCTAATAAAACATTCTTCATCTAACAATGATACTCATGATATTTCTAAACCCTAACTCAAGTTTTTCACACAACCAATGGCTTCAACAACAATGCTAATAAAACAAGGTTTAATCACAACTCTCAATCTATAAAACCTTGAAGCATTAAACCAACCACTTTAGAAAAGGAAACCCTAATCAATTCCTTTTCACTCCAAACTTAATTTTCAATCAAGCCAATCAACCAACTCAATCAAAGAAGAATTTTGCCCATACCTTTTCTTGAAGAGTAGTAGTCCTCACAAATATGCCACACTCATAATTACTTCTTTGTATATCTCAATAAGGGTTAGAGGATATTTTTATTCAACAAAATATATCACAAGAATAATATCAAAATTACACCTTATCACTCCAACTTAAATAATAATCAATATCCTCACAATAGTCAAAAACCCTTAATTCAAAATAACATACCATCCACAAAGTCTTAACCTTTCAATATTCCACAATAGCAATTTAAGACTTTAAAAATAAAAATAGAATTCTCCTTATAACTCCTAAAGGTAATTCTCAACTACCACACTTTAATATAAAGCAACCTTTCCAAAATTCAACCATAAAGCAACCTTATACCTCCAACTTAGGCTTTAAAACAAAATTAAAATAAAAATGTTACCTTTACCTTTGGAGAGTTTCGAACTCTCAATGTGACCCACACAAACATCTTTGCCCACGATACAAACCACCACATGAGCTACATGCTTTTTGGGAAGGAAGAAGCACCTAGTGCTTCAAAACACTATGTCCTCCTTTGCATTGCAAAAAGTGTGCCTAACAATTGGTGCTAACACACCCATCAAAATGCTTTCACCAAGATTCGAACGTTGTCCTCTTGCACACAAAATGTAAGCTTTGTAGCCCACTTGCCACTAGGCCAATATGCCTAGTTGGCTCTAGACCTTCCAACATTTTCCCTTTTGTTTCTTTTTAGTGGCAGGATGAACACGAATTTTGTTGCTTTATTCTCATGAGCTACTTTGATTAAATCACATGCAATCTAGAATTCGAGCAAGGATAAACTTAATTCCTTTGGGCATAGGTTTAAATATCAAATTTTCTCCTTTGCATTTAAAATTTCGGCACTTCAAAATGTAATGATGTCACTAAGGAATATAACCCTTTTCAACATGCTTCAAATTTCCTTTGGTCTTAAACCCAACCTTAGGGTTTAATAATATATCTTTGGACTTTATAAAACCCATTTTTGCTTTATAAAACATTATAATAAAAATTATAAATATTTTTATTTGGATTTTCACTATGGCACTTTTAATATTATAATAACCAATATTATAATATTAATCCTTCGATAAAGTACCTTTAATATTTATTTATAAAATTTAAACTCATGCTGAATTTAAATAATTTATAAAATAAATATTACAACTCCTTTTTAACCTCTGTCTTTTGCACTATTTCACTCGATATTTTGCCTTCTTCCTGGATATAAAATAACCATCTTTGTCCCCTTTATTTCCTATTGAAATTACTAATGACTTCATCTGGTGACATTAATGACATCTTTGACTTAGGGACTCAAAATGTCCAACATGAAACATGACTACCTGATGCAGATATAACATGGATGAATTAGATGTCTCTTCTTGAGGTGGAACCTAAGGAATCAGATCTCGAGGGTTTAAATGAATAATAGAAGGCTTTGGTTTTGAGTATAGGTGATATGGTTGGCTCTAGCCCTGGAAGGAAAATTATTTTGGAAAGTGGTATAGATTTATTTATGCCCTCTCCTACTCAGGCACTGATGTAGTCATCCTTGCACTGCAAAACTCCTACGGTGTTGGGATTGTAGTAGAAAACAATTTAAAAAGGTGCTTTAGATAATAATATGAAGGTGGGTTGAAAGAAAAACTAGGAAAAAATTAATTTAATGGGGGAGACTTTGGTGGAGTCAATATTGGTGAGAAAATTGGATTCCTATTTTTCTAACCCCCAGAAATGATTATCCTTTCATGGAATATAAGGGGGTTGAATAACATCTCTAGATAAAAAGTTGTTCATGATTTGATTCATGTTCATTCTTTAGCTGTGGTGTTTATTCAGGAGACTAAACTGGCTACTGATAGTATATTCAATATTAATTCTAATTTGTGGATAAGGGGTTAATTACATTGTATTGGTGCATGTGGATATCCTGGTGGCATTGCTTATTTATGGGATCCGATTAAGATCTCTCCTCTTACTTGGATTTCTAGTAGATGGTCTATTTCGATGATCGAGCATGATAATGAATCTGGTGAAACCATCCTACTTACAAATGTGTATGCTCCTATTTATTACAATGGTAAAGTGAATTTTTAGGAGAAAATTGGCTTTGTGAGAAGTTTGTCTCCCCTATACCCATGGATTTTAGCTGGAGACTTCAACTCTATCACTTGTATGGAGGAGAAACGTGGTGGGGTTGATCATATCGAGCCTTTTTCTGCTACCTTCAATGCTCATATATGGACCCTAAACTTGGTTGACATCAAGTTGGATAATGGGATATTTACCTAGCACAATAGAAGATGTGGATAAGATTCCATCTCAAAAATACTGGATAGGTTTTTGATCTCTAGTTTTTGGATTGGTAATAATAGAAGCGCTAGTTTTGTGATTCTAGAGGGTAGGGGATATGATCATTGGCCTATCAAACTCTCTGCTCTATATTAAGGGCCAAAGAAGAATTCTTCCTTTAAGTTTCAACTTATTTGGATTTCATATCCTAAGCTTCATGGTTTCATGTGAGGTTGGTGGACCAATGTCAAACCTCCTCATGGCACCGCTATGCATTCCTTTATGAAGTGGCTACAATTTTTTAAGCATAAATTGAAGAGATGGTATAGACTAAATTTTGGGAACCTTTCCTTGGCTAATTTTATGGCTCTTAGGAGGATGGAAGAAGATTAAAGGAATATTAGAGATTAGGAAATCACAGAGGAGCTTCTCATTAAGGAATTTGAGGATGCAAAAGACCTTGTTGAATGGGAACTAAGGGAAGAAATTTTTTGGAAATAAAAATCTTGAGTAGATTGGCTTTAGGAAGGGAATAGGAACACAACATTATTTTATAACTTAGTTAAGGCTCGTCATAATGGTAACCTTATTACCTCTCTTATGAATTCTTAGGGTTCCCTACTCTCTTCTTTCAGGGATATTTTAGAAGAGACTAGGATGTATTTTTTCTCTCTCTTCAAGGCGAAATCCCTCTTAGATGATGAGGATGAAAATATTATTCTAAGTTGTATTCCCTCAATTATTTCTAGAGAGATTAATGAGCCCTTTATGGGTCCAATTTCCCTTGAGGATTTGGAAAATGTTGTATTCAATATGAAAAAAGGGAAAGCCCCGAGCCCGGATGGATTCCTGATTGAGTTTTATCAGGAGTTTTGGGAGTTAATCAAATTTGATCTTCTAGAGGTGGTCCATGAGTCCCAAAAGAACAAACAGATGCTAAGGGACCTAAATGCTACCTTTGTGGTGCTTATTACCAAAAAATGAGTGAATTCCCTAGATATGTTCAAGCCTATCACTCTTTGCAATGTTGTGTATAAGATCATCACAAAAATTATTACTAAGAGGTTGAAGATACGATTGAGAAAAATCATCTTTGAGGAGAAAGGTGGGTTTGTTGCTAGCTAGAAAATCTTGGATGGGGTTGTTATTGCTATAGAAGCTATTCACTTAATGGAAACTTGTAAGGAGAAAACTATGTTCATTAATTTGGACATGGCCAAAGCCTATGACCGGGTCAGATGGTCCTTTCTTTAGAAAGTTCTTGCTACTTTTGGCTTTGAGTAGGAATGGATTATATGGGTGATGAGTTGTGTTTATTATTTCTCATTCTTTGTTCTTGTTAATAATGAGTCATCAGAGCTATTTGAGGCCTCAAGGAGTTTGAGGAAAGGAGATCCTTTATCTCCTTATTTGTTTATCATTATGATGGAATGGTTGGAAATACTGCTCAAGTCTTAGGTTAGGTAGGGTCTCATTCAAGGGTGGAATTGGGATAGTAGTTTGATGCCTCTTCTCACCTTTAATTTGTTGATGATACTACTTTGCTAAGAGTTGCCACTATCAAGGAAGCTAGCAACATTAGACAAGTCTCTTGAAATATATCTTGGTGATTCTAGATAGTTGATTAATGAGGATGAGTCTTCTATTTTCTTCTTCAATACCCCTCCTCTTATTCAAGCTAGGATTGCTCGTATTCTAAGATTCTAGGATAGGAGTTTCCCCTTCATTTATCTTGGTATTCCAATTTCATCTCATCCTCTACCTAGATCTTCTTGGTAGTCTATGCTTGATAAGTTTAGAAGGAAGGTGAAATGTACAAAATTTACCATTTGATCAAAGATAATATAAAACATGCAAATGCTCAGAATATTGTTATTTATTCATTAAAATGAATCCATGGGTTACAAAATGAGGATTGTCCCAAATCCTTTTTATGAATATCAAATATCTGATAGCTCCTTTTGAGATTCCTCAATGTATGTGGGCTCCATGCATATGTGGGCCACCAGTAGTGTTGATGTCGATGCTTCTCCTTTATTTTCACCTATTTTGTGACTTGAAAAAGAGTGTTAGTGTGTTTGGGGGCTTTCTTTAGTCAGGTTCCATATTGATAAAATATTATAAACATACAAAGGAAAATTATGCTAAAATACGATAAAAACTGCATAGAACATCATAAAATATAAAATAAAGCATACATGATAAATTCACTGAGAAAAACTTGTTTTAGGGTCAACTCATAGGTCAAGGGGTGAATTGGAAGCTAAATTTGTAGGGTAGGGATTGAATTGAGTTGTAGGTGCTTTCTTCTAGATATTATTTTCTATATGGGCTCTTGATATAGTTTTATGCTATCTACATGGTGTAGATATGTTAGATTGTACTTCTAGCTAGATTTTTGAATATTTTTTGTATGTTAGCTAAAAGGGAAGAGAGAGGTAATAAGAGGTGGGCCTCATATTTATAGGCAACTATGTGATTAGGAAAAAGGATTAGATAGACCAACCCTTAGGATTACTCCATGCTAGAGTTAGGTTAGGGTTTTGACTAGGTGTCAAATCCTCATAGCCTAGAGAAATATCTCATCCTCACACATGTGTGAGGAGAGATTAGGGATGACTAGGGTCAGTTAGATCCTAGGTTAGGTTAGGGTTTCCCTAAATATCATAACTAACCTAATGTGCACACGTGTGAAGGAATAATTAGGACTAATTTGGATTTAGGATCCTAATTAACCTTTTTAAGCCATCAAGTACACTTAAGTGAAGTGACATTACAATTAGAAATTCAATTAACTTAATTAGAATTTTTGGGAACTAATAGTCATGTGGGATCCTAATTAGGTGTAGGAAGGGCTTAGGTTGCCTTAGGGAATTGATAGGTGATCTCCTAATAGATAAGATGCCTTTAGGTCATGAATTGTGTAGTTTAGTAGGGTTTCATGCCTATAGACCAGTGAAATAGCCTACATAATTCTATGAAGTTCTATGATGATCTAGAGTAGTCTACGCTAGTCTAGAGTGGTCTACAATGGTCTACATTAGTCTAAAATAGCCTAGAAAAGTCTAGGATGGTCTATGCAAACCTACAAGTATTTGGATAGATATACAAGTATGTAGAAGTAGACATGTGCAACTTTTGGGTGCCTACATTTGCCCCTTTTTGTGTTGCGCTATGTGGAACATGGTTTAGTTTAAAAACATGATGGGAGAAAGTAGAATATAAAGGAAAGAAAGGGAGAATGGAATCTAATCAATGGTATATAGCTTCTCGAAGTGTGACCATACAACATTGAATGGTAATCTATGGAGAGAAGAGAATTAGAAAGGAGAAAGAAAGAAGAATAAGGAAGAGAAAGGAAGGGGGAAGAGAAGAAGAGGGGGAGAAGAGAGAATAAAGAAGAGAAAGAAAATGGAAATTTTTTATGATGAATACAAATGGATGATTACAGATGCAATGGATGATATTTCTAATTTAGTACAATATTCATGATATCATACTTATTTTAAGTTTTTTTGTGAGGGCAACTTATGATTGCTTTCATTTTGCAACCAATGCAGTATGGTTCAAAGTATGGATAGAACAAATACCTATTCAATTTTTTGTTGTTGATTGATTGATGAGTGCATGGTGACATGTGTCAAACCATTTGAGCTAGGTGACATGGATTATTCATACGTACCATTCAATATACAATCAGGGCTACTTTACCTGAATGCTAGAATGAAATCTTTGAATTTTATGCTAGCATTAATTATGTATTCGACATACATGAAAACTAGAGTGACATCTCCATGGTAACGCATAGCTCTCATGACTTAACAAACATCTAATTGGGATTAAGATTATTACCATAAGATAATATTTAGTAAAAATGTTTATAGCCAGATGTGATATCCATGATTTGGATATTTGATTGTTTGGTTGCATGCAAAGAAGATTTTGATATGAATACCCTCTCAAATGAGGAATCAACAATGAGGCAAATGAAATGTGGTGATATGATGATGAATCGATTGATAGAAGAAAATGCATGATAATATTGATGAAAAATTAGATAAATAGGAGGATGGAAAATTTCCTAGGATTTGGGATGAAAATTTGATGATCTTGGAGTCAATATCTTCAATTCACTTGGCAAGGGGTAAATTGAACCTGAATTCATAGGATGGGGGGTGAATTGGATCTACGTGAATTGGACTATTTGATCCATGTGCAATTTTTTGGAAGTTTGGAAGACCAAAAAATATTAGAATTTAACAAATAATATACCATTAGAAATATATTTTTGAGATCAATCCAATGGTAAATATTTTGAAGAATTTGGAGATGATTTGATAGGTGAAAAGGTAGACCAAATATAATCCTACTTTTAGAAGTTATGAATGCACAATTTCAACCCTTGTGAAGGGTGCACATGATGATTTTACAATGTGCCTACATATAATGTGTTTGATTTTATATGTATGTTATGTGTACATGTAGTTAAATATATTTGATATGAGTGATTTGTGTTAGGTATGATGAACCTAAATAAACATGCATGTGTATGAATGATGATGTGTAGAGGTTATATGTAATAACCTGTGTACATGTGGGATATAAGAATGTAACAAATCATGAGCTGATGCGGTGAATGAGAAATGCAAGTGTGATTGAGAAGATGTATGTGAAAAATAGAGTCAATGATGATGCTACATGACCTAATTCTCAAGCATAGTGAATGTTTAAAATATTTTCTAGGAGATCAAATGACATAGTATGAAGAATCAAACTGATCTAATGGCCAAGCAATATCATGAATATATCTTAACTACCAATACTGAGGTTGAATCTATCATGGACCTGTGTGTGTACATGATGTTCATTTATCCATTTTTAGGGAGGTTGGACTAACCCATTGTAAACTTAACAAAAGTAGCTAGCTCATCCACAAGCGCACAATGATCTATACAAGAGAAGGTCACTAATGTGATAGATGTATCGCCACTTGTAATACTATTCCACTGATAGGCAAGCTCTTAGAGCCTATTTATAGCTATGGAAATCATCCCATGATGTTATATTAAACCGAAGGACCAAAGGGAGTCAAGCATAGCGGTAGTACTCTTGGAGTATTTTTCTTTTATTTTATGCCCCTCTTCCTTTTGATTTTTTTTGTGTGGTGCTTTTTTATTTTTATTTTTTTTGTTTCTTTTTTTAAAGGTTTTGGGTTTTGTTTTCTGCCTATTTTTTTTGTTTTTGCTTATGCTTATCCCTTTTTTTATTCCCAGGTCATATTTTGATCATGCAAATGATAGGATGAGTAGGGGAAACTATTTACTACATGGTGAGGCTTATGCAAGGTGTTGTCCTCCCTAAACTCAAAATTTGCTTAAGATATAGTGTGTGAGTGGTCGATGTAGATTTTGATGATGTTTGATATAGGTTGATTAAACTAACCATGAATGGTTGAAAAAAAAAGACTTCTCATAAACATACAACTAATAATAGAACCGATATCGTGATGTATATAAGAAATGGAATGCTTATGTACAAGGAAGACAAAGAACACGATTAAGGGTGATGTCTACATGATGCGACAAAATACCTAAAAATGTATAAGAGGATGTGAATAATGTGTTTCAACAATGCAAAGTGGGTGAAATAGATAGATGTAAGAAGGTGTACCTGAAATATGGGTTTTCATGTACAAAACCAATTCCAAAAGGTGTGGATGGATGCATGAAATAGTCAAACTGGATGCCAATATTTCATGGTCATCAACGTGATTGATGGATGTAGATGATTATGATGGAAGAGAAAAATGAAATGCAAGATATGTTGTCAATGGATGGTTTTGATTTGTTTGCATTTTTGTTTTCATTTTTGTTTTGGATGTTTGTTGTGTTTGATGTTGAATGTAAAAAAATTGTACAAGCAAGGAAAGTTGCCCCTTGAAGCAAAATCTGTGTGAGGACCAAGAAATGAAAAATTGCTAGGCTAGAATATGCTAGATTATGTGTATGCTACACATGTTCTAGGCTAAGAGTATGCTATGCTAGGCTATGCTAGGCTATACTAGGCTAATTTTGTTGAAGTTTTTGTACAAACCTATCAAAAATTTTGTTGAGGTTTTTGGACAACCCTATCCAAAATTTACTGAGATTTTTGGACAAACCTATCCAATTTTTTTTTTTATGTTTTTGGAAAAACCTATCCAAATTTTGCTAAGATTTTTGGACAAAACTATCCAATTTTTTGCTGAGATTTTTGGAGAAACCTAGGTTGCTAAAGTATTCTAAAAATAATGTTCCAAAATTTTTGTTGAGGATTTTGGAGAAACCTAGTGTGCTAAGAGATTCTAAAAAGAATGTTCCAAAAAAATTTGTTGAGGATTTTGGAGAAACCTAGGTGCTAAGGGATTCTAAAAAGAATGTTCCAAAATTTTTGCTAAGGATTTTGGAGAAACCTAGGTTTCTAAGAGATTCTAAAAATAATGTTCCAAAAATTTTGTTGAGGATTTTGGAGAAACCTGGATTGCTAAGAGATTCTAAAAAGAATGTTCCAAAATTTTTGTTGAGGATTTTGGATAAACCTAGGTGCTAAGGGATTCTAAACAGAATATTCCAAAATATTTGCTAAGGATTTTGGAGAAACCTGGGTTGCTATGATATTTTAAAAAGAATGTTCCAAAAATTTTGTTGAGGATTTTGGAGAAACCTAGATTTAAAAAAAAAACCATTGTGATGAAGGCAAGGCAAAAGGGTGTACCCTTTTGAACCTAGTGATTGATTTGATTTTATGAGGGTAAGGAAAAGAATCCAACCTTTTGAACCTAGAAATTAATTTTTATTGATGAGGAAAAGACAAAGGGATGCAACCTTTTGAACCTGGTGATTGATTTGATTTTATGAGGGTAAGGCAAAGGATGCAACCTTTTGAACATTTTGAAATTAACCTAGTTTTAAATGATGGATAAGGAGAAGATGAAGTTACCCTAGTTTTGAATGATGGATGGGGAGAAGATGAAGTTACCCTAGTTTTGAATGATGGTTTGGGAGAGGGTAAAGCTTCCCTCAGTTTGAATGATGGATTGGGGAAGAGAGTGAAGTTATCCCTGATTTTGAATGATGGCTTGGGAGCAGATGAATTTGTCCCAATTTTAAATGGTGGATTAGGAGAAGATGAAATTACCCCTAGTTTTGAATGGTGGATTAGGGGAAGATGAAATTACCCCCAATTTTGAATGGTGGATTGGGGGAGAGGGTGAAGTTGCCCCAATTTTTTGAATGGTGTATTGGGAGGAGATGAAGTTACCCCAATTTTGAAGAATGTATAGGGAGAAGAAGATGTTGCCCTAGTTTTGAATTATGGATTGAGGAATAAACAATGAGGTGAGTGAAATGTGATGAGGTGGTAATGAGTCGATTGATATAGAAAATTTGTGATGATATAGAGGAAAAATTGGGTAGACAAAAAGAAGGAGAAAAATGTGTTTGAGTGAAAAATATGTGAATTTGGTGGTTGTATCTATGATTCGCAGGGTGACCTATAAATTGAGTTTGAATTCACATGGTGACCTACGAATTGGACTGTTTGACCCCTATGCAGTGTTTTAGTAGTTTTGAGGACCAAATAATGTTATAATTGGACAAATATTTGTTGAGCAAGGTGTAGCAAATAGTATTGTCATTGTTGTCAACACAGTCAGACAGATTTATTGATGCAATGGACAAGAGTTTATTGAACAGCAAGGTGCATCCAAAGTACAATGGATAGGAGTTCAGTGTTGAGCAAGGTGTTGCAGGAGGATTGTCATTGTTGTCAATACAGTCAGTTAGATCTAATGATGCAATGGACAGGAAGTTCAGAAGTCACTCAGATGCAGAGGATAAAGTTCAAAAGTTAGTCAGATCATGAGTCCTTAAATGATAGATGCATAGAAATAGAAAACATAATTCAGAATGAGAAGAAGTCTTCAGAACCTGAGATGTCAAGAAGCGAAAAGGTTTTTTGTGAAAACCAAGGCAGTCAAAATAAAAAGTTTTATTTAAAACCATGGATAACAGATTTGAAATGGGTTTTTCTTAAAACCCAAGTTGGCTCTTCGTTTCGTTGAAAAAGATGCCCCGGTGATGAAGATATTTTATTTTTAAATATTTAGTTTAAATTTTAAAGGTTTTTTGTGAAAACCAAGGCAGTCAAAATAAAAATTTTTATTTAAAACCATGGATAACATATTTGAAATGGGTTTTTCTTAAAACCCAAGTTGGCTCTTCGTTTCATTGAAAAATATGCCCCGGTGATGAAGATATTTAATTTTAAATATTTTTAAATTTTATTTTATTTAAAATTTAAATTAAAATATTAAATTAAATTAAAAGGGCCGACGTGTTACTATTTCGCGGCAATAAGCTATAGGAAAGTGACGAAGGTGGCAGAAGAGTTTGAGGCCGACAAAGTTAAATCTGGGCCGACGAATTTTAGGGTTTTGCTACCGACAATTTCTAGGGTTTTGCAGTCGACATTCTTAGGGTTACAGCCGATGGATTTTAGGGTTTGGCAGCTGAAAAATTCTAGGGTTTCTCAACCGACGTTATTCTAGGGTTTGTTTCTAAAATTTCTTCTATAAAAGCAAGGGTACTTTGAGTTTAAAAATATGGGTGTGAAGATAGTGTGCGATTGCGAGCAGAGTGAATGCGCAAGTAAAATTCTTATTGAGCAGAGAGCGAGTCGTATCGAACTTGTGCGAATGAAGTGCACGGAGAGCAGTTGTTGAGTCATCTCGATTCAAGCTGAGTGTGAAGCAATAGTCTGTGTGTGTGAGTATCATGTGCGATATGCAGCTGTAAAAGCATAGATAGCACAGAACTGGCAAAATGATAGCAAAGTGTATAATGTGAGCTGGTCATGTCGAGTTGTTTGAAGTTTGATTGTGAATACGCCTAGAGAGCAGAGTGTGGATTGACACAGAGTGTGCGAAGCATATGCGCAAAGAAAGCAGAGTGTGCAGAGAGCACAAAGGGCAAAGTTGATTACAAAGTTTGGCTATAGAAGTGCAGTAGATTGTGTGAAGTTATTGTGCAAGAGAGAGAGCAGAGTGCGCAGAGATTGTAAAGGTGAAGTGGACCAGTTAGAGTCTTGCAATAACAAAGGTATCTATCAAACATTTTTATTAAAAAATTGAAGTCCAGTTGGTGCTGGCAAATTAGGGGTTGGTGCTCCTTTCCAGACATAAGGGTGGTGCCCTTCTATTGGTAAACAAATTGTAAAGTTGGTGCTTTGCAAGAGGTTGGATTTGGATAGGAGTCCAAGCAGCCATTCTTTTTGAGGAGTAGCCATTTTGGTGAACCTCGTTAAAAATCTGTGTTGTGTGATGTTCTCTTGCGGTACTTATTATATCTCTTTATAAGTTTTATCTGCTGCAATTTTTAGAGCTATTTATTTATGTTTTGGAATGCTACACTGATTCACCCCCCCTCTTAGTGCCATACTAAGTACAACAATTGGTATCAGAGCCAAGTTCCCTTTAAAGGCTAAATCAGCTAGGGTTGATCTTGGATTAATACTCTAATGGCAAAGAAAGGCAAGAATAGAACCTCCTTCAAAAGGGCATCTCAGCCAGTTTCAGTTCCTGTGGTAGAGAAAATTGAACCAGAAAAGGCAGAAGGAGTGAATACTGAAGCAGATGATAAAAACCTCAATGTTGAAGTAGACTGGGAAGGTGAGTTGATCTCTGCTCTTGAAGAGTTGAGTATAGAAAAGAAAAATAACAAAAGACTATCCAAGAAATTGGAAGAATATGGGGATGAGATTGAAAATCTGTTCTTACAATTCCAAAAGGCCAAGAAAATAGAAGAAGACTTGAAGTCACAGCTGAATGATAAAGTCAATGTGTGTAACAAACATGAAGAGGATTCTAACAAAGTAGTTAGTAATCTAAAGCTACAAGTTGAAGAGTCTAAAAGGATTGAGGAAACTCTCAGGTCGCAGATCAATGAGAAAGAGATTATTTGCCGCAAACAAGAAGAAGAGATTGTTTCATTGAAGAAACAACTAGAAGAGGCCAATACAAATCTTAAATTCGATAAGAGCACATAATTGCCAGATAAAATGATAAGTCATCAGAAAAGCTCCACGGTTAAACATGGTCTTGGATATGAAGTTGAACAACCTTTATCTTCCAATTCTGCAGAGAAGAAGAAGTTCACTATTGAAGGGTCCGAGCAAGAAAAGGTTAAAGTTGTATCTTCAAAAGAAAGAAAATATCAAAGGAGATTTACAGAAAAGCAGCCACAACAAAAGAGGTTCTACCACTCTCACTCTTTTCATGCTAACACTTTTAATGGCTATTGTTTTAGATGTAACTAGTATGGTCACAAGGCAACTTATTGTGGATTAAATAATAAATCAAAGAGTTATGCTAGTCGAAATACATTTGCATATCTGAGTGAACACTTTGTACAATGTTTTCAATGCAATGGTCATGGGCACATAGCAAGGTTTTGTCCAAGAACTTCTGTATCAAATCTAAGGCAAAACAGTAGATTTCATAAGATGCAAAGAACACAACACAGACAGGGAATAAATCAGGTTCATAGAAGAAAGGAAAATAATCATTCATCATGGATGCATAAGAGACAACCACACCAGAGAGATATTCGAGTTCACACAATGATGCAAAATAGGGACGCAGTGAAAAATCCAAGCCCGAGGTCAAGAAAGTCCGGAGAAAGAAAGAAGAGAGGAAATCGTGTCTCCTTGAACTAAAGGAGACTGCTCTTCTATTGCACTAAGCAACTCCAGGTAACACATCCTCAAGGGGAGCATTTTGAAAAAGGTTTTATTTTATTGCTCTTATATGTTTGTTGGATTAACCTGAGGATGAAATGCAAGTAGTAAGGAGGAGTTACACTATAGTTTTTTAAATTTATTTCAATTCATATAGTTGTTTGTGGAAGTGCCATGAAGGCTGGAGATTAAATGGAGAGTTGCCACCATGTCTAGTATTGTTATATGTCATCGTTGTACTATTGATGGTTCTTACTATAACTGTTCGAAGCCATGAAATGTAATAGTTCAGATAATTTGATTAGTGGAAGAATTTTTGCTCTAGCTACGTATTTATGTTTTGATAAAAGAAGCGTGTATCTATTCCATTCATTGATGTAAAGATTGTTAGAACTTTCATGGTGCCTTGGTGGAATTATTTTATTCTCAGACAGTTTCATTTTAACTGTTAATAAAATGCCAATCCGAGGTTAAGAAGTATAAGGCTGAGTAAAGAGATGAATGGTTGGTCATGAAGTGTTTGACAGAATGTCTTCTCTAGATTTGCACAGTTGAAAGTAAGGGGTGACCAGCATTGACTGCAGAAAACTTAGACAAAGCTACAAATGTAAAAACGGATCTGATTTGTGTTAAGGTATAGTATTTTATGTGTGCATAGAGTTGATAATAATACTGCAGTGTTGGTACAGTACTGAAAAAGAGTTGGTTGATACATTCTTGGACTAGGGTTGTGTGAGAGATGATTGGTTGAGTAAAGATAATTGAGCATAGTCAAGTGATTGATTGCATGTGGTTGTTCAAGTCCCATAAAATAAACTTTTCTTGATTTGAGTTGAGATCGAGATTTGAGAATAGAAGATATTAAGTCTCTAACAATCTTCTGTATGCTTCTATAAAGAGGATTTAATTTTAAACTATCATTCTTTGTTGAGCTTATCTTGAGTACCACTTGAGCATGTTTGATTGAGCCTTTGAAGAAGGTCTTTGGGAAATATTTTGAGGACAATGCTGGGACAAATTGCCAGAGAAGTTTTGGACAAGTTTTTAGAGAGCTTGGCAAGAGCATATTTGGGCAAGTTCCTTGGTGAGCTTGTTAAGCAGGTTCTTAGTGAGCCTATTGACTGAACATTGAAGGTGACAGAGTACAAAATACAGAATTTCAATGAATAGAAATTCTGGCATCCAACATAGCTGAAGTTAGATCAGAGTGAGGATTCTTCAAGTGAAGAAGAGGTCCACCAGTCAGTGCAGCAAAGAGACAAAGTCTTCTATAATATTACAAGGGTACTATGGAGTATGGGTTATGGTATCCTAAAGATGCAGATTGGTTGAGTGGTTAAAATTCCCAAGAAGTGACTAACTTGGGATCACATTCTCAGGGGGAGCATTTGTGTATTTGTTTTTCTTCTTGTTCATGCTTGGAATATTTGCTAATTGTAATAATTTGTGTCTAAGAATGTTGTGCATAGACTCAGGGGGAGTCTGCAGAGTAGCCCTTTGGTATTATTATCAAAGGGGGAGAAGATTTACAAGAAAATTGCACATGTGTTGCCAACAATTCCAAAGGGGGAGATTGTTGAGCAAGGTGCAATAAACAGTATTGTCATTGTTGTCAACACGAATCGAATGCATTTATTGATGCAATGGACAAGAGTTTATTGAACAACAAGGTGCAGCCAAAGTACAATGGATAGGAGTTCAGTGTTGAGCAAGGTGTTGTAGGAGGATTGTCATTGTAGTCAATACAGTCAGTTAGATCTAATGATGCAATGGACAGGCAGTTCATAAGTCACTCAGATGCAGAGGATAAAGTTCAAAAGTTAGTTAGATCATGAGTCCTTAAATGATAGATGCACAGAAATAGAAAACATAATTCAGAATGAGAAGAAGAAGTCTTCAGAACCTGAGATGTCAAGAAGCGAAAAGGTTTTTTTGTGAAAACCAAGGTAGTCAAAATAAAATTTTTTATTTAAAACCATGGATAACAGATTTGAAATGGGTTTTTCTTAAAACCCAAGTTGGCTCTTCGTTTCGTTGAAAAAGATGCCCCGGTGATGAAGATATTTTATTTTTAAATATTTAGTTTAAATTTTAAAGGTTTTTTGTGAAAACCAAGGCAGTCAAAATAAAAAGTTTTATTTAAAACCATGGATAACATATTTGAAATGGGTTTTTCTTAAAACCCAAGTTGGCTCTTCGTTTCGTTGAAAAAGATGCCCCGGTGATGAAGATATTTAATTTTAAATATTTTAAATTTTATTTTATTTAAAATTTAAATTAAAATATTAAATTAAATTAAAAGGGCCGACGTGTTACTATTTCACGAAAGTAAGCTACAGGAAAGTGACGAAGGTGGCAGAAGAGTTTGAGGCCGACAAAGTTAAATCTGGGCTGACGGATTTTAGGGTTTGGTAGCCGATGATTTCTAGGGTTTTGCAGCTGACATTCTTAGGGTTACAACCGACGGATTTTAGGGTTTGGCAGCTGAAAAATTCTAGGGTTTCTCAACCGACATTCTTCTAGGGTTTGTTTCTAAAATTTCTTCTATAAAAGCAAGGGTACTTCGAGTTTAAAAATATGGGTGTGAAGATAGTGTGCGATTGCGAGCAGAGTGAATGCGCAAGTAAAATTCTTATTGAGCAGAGAGCGAGTCGTATCGAACTTGTGTGAATGAAGTGCACGGAGAGTAGTTGTTGAGTCATCTCAATTCAAGCTGAGTGTGAAGCAATAGTCCGTGTGTGTGAGTATCATGTGTGATATGCAAATGTAAAAGCGCAGATAGTGCAGAACTGGCAAAATGATAGCGAAGTGTATAATGTGAGCTGGTCATGTCGAGTTGTTCGAAGTTCGATTGTGAATACGCCCAGAGAGCAGAGTGTGGAATGACACAGAGTGTGCAAAGCATATGCGCAGAGAAAGCAGAGTGTGCAGAGAGCACAAAGGGCAAAGTTGATTGCAAAGTTTGGCTGTAGCAGTGCAGCAGATTGTGTGAAGTTATTGTGCAAGAGAGAGAGCAGAGTGCACAGAGATTGTAAAGGTGAAGTGGACCAGTTAGAGTCTTGCAATAACAAAGGTATCTATCAAACATTTTCATTAAAAAAAATTGAAGTCCAGTTGGTGCTGGCAAATTAGGGGTTGGTGCTCCTTCCAGTTGGTGCTGGTAAACAAATTGTAAAGTTGGTGCTTTGCAAGAGGCTGGATTTGGATAGGAGTCCAAGCAGCCATTCTTTTTGAGGAGTAGCCATTTTGGTGAACCTCATTAAAAATCTGTGTTGTGTGATGTTCTCTTGTGGTACTTATTATATCTGTTTATAAGTTTTATCTGCTACAATTTTTAGAGCTGTTTATTTATGTTTTGGAATGCTACACTGATTCACCCCCCCTCTTAGTGCCATACTAAGTACAACAATATTATACCATTGGAAAGATCTTTTTGAGTTGGATCCAATAGGGGAAGTTTTGGAGAATTTAGATATGATATGATGGGGGAAAAGTTGGGTTAAATATGATCCTTTTTTGGAAGTGATGAATGTGCAATTTCAATCCTTTTGAAAGGGAAATTTGGCATGATTAGTGAAATGGTCAATGGATGATGATGAAGAAAAAGAAAAGAAAATTAAAGAAGTGAGGAAGGATGAGAAAATGTAGGGAAAGGAATAATGGTGAACACCACATAGAAAAAAGGAATGCTATGTAGGTGAAGAAAGGTGAAAAGTGGAAGTGAGTGATGGTGGAAGTGGAGGAATGGGCACATCTCGATGTGATAGATAGTGTTTCTTATGAGTAGTGATGCTAATAATTCCAACCACTTCATGGGAAGGAGGATTTCAGTGGATATTATTGACGTACTTTGATTGGCCTTGTTGAGTGGGTTAAGTCTCATGAGGATTAGTCCTCCTGTGTTCAGTTAATAGGTTCTAATAATTACCCAAATTTTTATTTTGTGGTGTGAGGGGGTTTGAAAGTTGAATGGTACCATGATTGATAAGATCCTTGAATAAGTAATGAAAGGTATGAACAGAACGGATGTCATGGCCACATTGGCGATGGTAGACACAAAAGGTATGTTCAATGTACCCACAAGGATTGAGTCAAGTTGGATCTATGGGTTGAATTTTTGATAATAGAACATGGCAAGACTCAAACAACCTTTGGAATAAAGTAGGTAGAGGCTCAAAAAGTGGAGTTCAATTGTGATTTCAATGTGGAGGACGGGAACTGCAAGCTCGTTGTGGATTGGATTGAGGAGGTGCAATAACCTAAAACATTTATTATTATGTAGGAGGAGGTTGTAATATTGATGAAGAATCTAGAGAAGTTGTTGCCACTTGATTGGTTTGTGATAATTTAGAGAAGGGTGGATTTGGAACATTGCAATTGAAGTGGTAATTTGAAGCATAATATGGCTTCTATTGAAGTTTGATTTTTCCATATTGGACTTTGATGTCCTCAATGACTTTTGCCTAAGCAATGGCTTCATCAAATGTGCAACTTTGATGGAGTTGCAAAGGTGTAGATATGTGTTTATGATAACTTTTGATAAATAGCATAACAAGTTCGATGGATGGGAGGCTATGAGCTAGGTCATGAATGACCAATATCCACTATGAAACAAAATTTGTGACTGGTTCGTCATCAACCTATCATAATGCATAGACATCAGAGGAGTTGGTTTTCTTATTTATGTTAATGGAGAAGTGTTCCAGGAAGGAATTGACCAACTTTTCAAATGTGTATAGGCTATGGTACGAGAGCATGTTGTACCAATCAAGGGATTGTTCCCCAAGTGAAATGAAGAAGGTGCGTAACATGAGGGGGTTGCTATTATGAAGCTGGTAGCAAGCTGAATGGTAATTACTCACATGTTCTCGAGGATATTCCTTACCCTCATATTTATCAAACTTTGGGATCTCAAAATTATAAGTGTAAGGTAGGATAGGAACTAATGGATGGACTGGCTCATTTTAGAGTTCATCATAGTTTGGTTCATATGGTTCATAACTGGTTGTGCAAAGGTTTAGCATCTTTACTTCATCTTGAAAAAGTTGAAGTTTAGGTGCTAGAGGTGTGGAGGATGGTGGTAAATCGAGTGGATACTAAGGATGTGGTAGACATTGGAGTTGTTATTCTTCCTAGTATTTAGGGAGAAAGTATTGCAACTGATACTTGTGAGGTGGCTACTAAGCGATGTATGGTGTCATGGCCAATGGAACACTAGGCTATAGAATGAGCATTTATTGAGGGTAATAGTATTGTGGTTGTGGGGTGTGTAGTTGTGGCATGGTTATCTACTAGATGTGATCCTATGGTAATGGTTGGGCCATAGAAGGTGATGACCAAGAAGGGAGGCATAAAGAATGTACACCCAGTAGATAATGGTGGAGGTATTAGGACTGATAGTATGAGATATAGGTGAGATGAGGTATCAAAATATGGTACCTATATCTATCCTAAGGGATAAGATGTGGGAAAACTAAACTGCGTAGAGTATCCTAGGGAGGTAGGGGTATAGGCTATAGGTCTTGGTCCATAGGTGGAAATAGGATCAACGATCAGGGTCTAAAAAGGAGGAGGGGATAATCTGAAGGTAGATGTAGATGAATATAAAATAGAATATTGGGTAGCATGCATTCAAAACACCTAGGATGTAGGTGAGGAGGATGAATATAAATAATAGCATACATTCCATACCCTTATTGTAGGTGGTGCTTGTTGCTACTAAAATAGGGGTCTGAAATCATCCCTACGGTAGGGGTAAAAGATGTCTGGTGCAGAAGAGGAGGTGTCTAAAATCATCCTATGATAGGGGTAAAAGATGCAAACTCAAGGTGAGTACATTTTAATAAAGATAAGTCATTCTCAAATAGGTATTGGGATAGAATCTAAAAACAAGGGTGCACAAAGGTAGGAGACATAGGTGGGGTCTCCTCATTTATGGTAAATAAAGGAGTGAAGTGTCCTAGAGCTATATAGATAACATGGTCACATAATATAGAATGTGGATTAGGCAATGATGAAGGGGAAATGAGTGTATGATCTTCTTTAAATTAAGTAGCAAGATATTCACTTGAAGTGAATGTCTCTCCTTGAGATATCGTGTGTGTGTAACAAAGATCAAACCCTGTGGGAATATCTAGTGTGCATGTGGTTTTCCCCTTTATGAGTGAAGGAGGAGGGATAGACTAACTAGAATTGATGCTATAAGCCTCATCTATATTGTGCACTTGCTCACACGCTCAACTACGGGTAACAATAGACATGATGGCATATATTATACCATGAAGTTTTAGAACTACACAAAAATTGAAATCTAAGATTCTAGGTGTGATGTGTAAGGGATTTTGAAGCAAACTTGTGAAGTTTGCACTCAACTTGTAACTAAGACAAAATCAAAGTAGTTATAGACTATAGATAGCTGAACAAAAAGGTGCTAAATGGTGAAATATGTTGAAACTAGTTTGTGATCATGCAAACAATGCAAAACTAGAATAAGTTCTAAATGCAGAAAAAAAAAGTTTTTTATTCATTTGAGTGTGTTTTTATGTTGAAAATATACTTCCTAGATAATATCACAGGTACTGGAGTGAATAATCTAGAAAATAAAGAGTTTCATCTATACAAAACCTCCTACAACACCCAAAGGCACACAAAATAGAATAATATCATGACGTGCGAATGGTGACCTGTATGGAAGGCATAGTAAAATGATAACCTATGGAGGGAGAACCCAAAGTGCTGAAATGAGTTCACTATATCCTCTCACAAAAATAGGTGGTACTATCTGATACCTTCTACTGGCATACCCATGCTTTAACTTCACCCTCGAGTGGGCTTAGTCAATAACAACAGTTATCGTGTTCACTAATTATGTAAGCATTATGAATGAAGGCATCTAATCCTATCCCACTCTAAAGGCTCCTTTCAATGATGAATTCTAGAATACCAATATTAAAATTGGGGGATTTTCTGGTGATGAAGTCCAAAAAACCTCTCCTATTGGGCTACTAGGTGTCTAGGGGGGTGAGTTGGTGGAGGGTAATACTTCTACCTCACCAGTCTCTAACAATGGATTGAGGATGAAGTCCAATATCACCGTTTATTTTAAACCACATGTGTGTGTGGGTTTTTGTTGTCTAACGATGATGTAAAAATCAATAAATCTAAATAATGTCTTTTTGAAATGAAAATCTAGCCCTAGATGTGTTTTTGGAAGCAAAGCTAGATTAAGATGCATTTTAAAAGAAAGTTAGTCCTATGTGCCTTTTTGAAAAGAAGCTAGGATCTATGCTATGAAGTATGTAAACAAGCAATGTGAAGCATGTGATAAGAGGGATTTTGGAACCCTAATATTGCAATATGAAAGAAGTTTGAGAGAGATTGTGCAAAAGTAAATTGAAATTCTATGTTAGAAGATGGGAAAAGAGATTGAAACCCTAATCTAATGATATGGAAAGAAATATGCAAATTACCTAGGGGATTTGTGAAAGATATGGAAAAATTTCTAATCTAAATACATGAGGAAAGAACATGCAAATTACCCAAAGGATTTGTGAAAGAGATTAAATTTCTAATCTAAAGACATGAGGGAAAAACATGCAAGTTACCTAGAGGATTTGTGAAAGAGAGCAAATTTCTAATCTAAGTGATTTGAAAGGAACTTGAAATTTACTTGGGGAATTTGTAAAAGATATTTTAAAAACTCCTAATCTAATGACATGAAAGAGATTTGAAAGTTACCCAAGGGATTTGTGAAAGAGATTTAAAAACTCCTAATCTAATGACATGAAAGAAATAAAAAATTTGAAATGCGCTTTGGAATAGAATTGATGGAATAACACAAAAGAGAAATGGAAAACCTATTTGACATGTGATTTAAGCAAGGAAATGAAAATGTTTTTGAAAAGCTAAATAATCTAAACTTTCTGATTTAACGCAAGTTTTTGGAAAGAAATTTGAAATATCTAGCTATTGCAAGAAGAATGGCTTTAAAAATTATGATTCACAAAAAAAATGAGTAGAAACGAAAGCCTATTTTAATCCTTTTAGCAAAGAGGAATGTAACTCTGATTTACACATAGAAGGAGAAATATAAAGCAACTAAACTAAATGTTCTTAGTATGATAAATGTATTAAAATAAGAAATTCATTGAATGACATGATGTATTTACTAGTGAAATTTTCTTTATAAAAAAAAATGACAAACATAGAGGTTTAAGGGAAATATCTAATTCATTTTGTTCCAGATGGATTATTCTATATTTTTGCTACTGATCTCTACAATTTTAAGTTTTTTTGGAGCAATTATGTTGAATTTATGGGGCAGGGGGTGAATTGGATCTGGATTCATGAGGCAAGGGGTAAATCAGATCTAGGAGCCTAAAACTCCTATTCTGATGACCTAAGGGGGTTGTCAGGGTTTTAAGGGTCTATATGATATCTAGATATGGTACTTAGAATTGCAATAAAAACTAGTCTAGCACAACTCTTTGTGGGGTCCGACTAGGCATGCTAGAATGAAATGTATAAAAGTTACCATTTTGTCAAACATAATACAAAACATGCAAATGCTCAGAATGTTGTTCTTTATTTATTAAAATGATTCCATGGGTTACAAAATGAGGATTTTCCCAAATCCTTTTTATGAATATCAATTATCCGGTAGCTCCTTTTGAGATTCCTCAATGTAGGTGGGCTTCATGTGTATGTGGGCCACCGATAGTATTGATTTTGATGCTTCTCCTTTCTTTTCACCTATTTTTGTGACCTAAAAAAGAGGGTTAGTGTGTTTGGGGGTTTGCATTATTCAGACCTCATATTGATAAAATATAATAAATATATGAAGGAAAATTGCTAAAATGCAAAAAAAATTGCATAGAACATCATAAAAATATAAAATAAAGCATACTTGATAGATTCACTGAGAAAAACCTATTGTAGGGTCAACTCATAGGTTAGGAGGTGAATTGGAAGCCAAATTCATGTGGCAAGGGGTGAATTGAGTTGCAGGTGCTTTCTACTGGATATTCTTGTCTTAATGGGATTTTGAGATGGTGTTATGCTATCTACACAATGCAGATATATCAGATTGTACTTCTAGCTAGATTTTTGTAGAGTTTCTATATGTTAGCTAAAAGGGAAGAGAGAGGTAATAAAAGGGGGGGCCTCTTATTTATAGGTAAATATGAGGTCAAAAAAAAGTATTAGATAGACCAACCCTTAGGATTACTCCATGCTAGATTTTGGTTAGGGTTTTGACTAGGTGTCAACTCCTCATGGCCTAGAGAAATATCTCATCCTCACACATGTGTGAGGAGAGATTAGGGATAACTAGGGTCAGTTAGATCCTAGGTTAGGTTAGGGTTTCCCTAAATATCCTAACTAACCTAATGTGCACACATGTGTGAAGGAATAATTAGGACTAATTTGGGTTTAGGATCCTAATTAACCTTTTTAAGCCATAAAGTACACTTAAGTGAAGTGACTTTATAATTAGAAATTCAATTAACTTAATTAGGAGTTTTTGGGAACTAATAGTCCCATGGGGTCCTAATTAGGTGTAGGAAGGGCTTAGGTTGCCTTAGGGAACTGATAGGTATAATAGATAGGATGTGGTTAGATCATGAATTGTGTAGTTTAGTAGGGTTTTGTGCCTATAGACCAGTAAAATATCCTACATAAGTCTACAAAGGTCTATGGTGATCTAGAGTGGTCTACACTGGTCTAGAGTGGGCTATAGTGGTCTACAATTATCTATGTTGGTCTAAAATACCCTAGAAAGGTCTAGGATGGTCTATGAAAACATAGAAGTGTCTGATTAGATCTACAAGTATGTAGAAGTAGACATGTGTGACTTTTGGGTATCTACAAAAGGTGAATCACTGAATCGTCAGATGGCTATCCTTTGTAGGTAGAGTTTTGCTTTTAAAATATTTTGTTCAAGCTTTACCCATTTATAGGTGTTTTGTGGAAACAACTCCCTCTCATTTCATCAAGGATATGGATGCTTTTTCAAGATATTTTTTGTGGTTTGGAAAACTTGATCAATATAAATGTAGTTTGGTTAGGTGGAATTCTATTTGTAGGCCAGTTCAAGAGGGAGGTCTTGGGTTGTGATAGGTAGATATTTCTAGGGATACTATAGTTGTGAAACTTTATTGAAGATGGTGTACCTCTCAATATAATATGTGGGCTAAAATTATATCTTCTAAATACTTGAGAGGTATTTCTAAGACTGATATCCCTAGATTCAACTTGATTGGGAAAGGTTAAGTTATCTAGGACACTCTAAAAAGAGGAGCTAATATAATTAAGTAGGTTTTGTTCTGGATTTGCAATCAGGGATGAAATGCTCTTTTCTAGGAGGATTATTGGTATGGCTACCCTCCTATACTAACTTAATATCCCAAGTTATGTTCCCTAAGCATTTGTTTCTTAGAAGTGGGTTGGTATTTTGTGGACTTAAAAAAATCCAATATCTTGGAAATCTAGAGATGTATAGGTGGAAAGATCCATAGGAATGGCCCTAGAGGGGATTGATTTAGGATAGAGATGTGCTTGCTCTTATTCTTGTGAGGAGAACCTATTATTCATTGAGGGATAAATACATTCTAGCTTGGAACCCTAATCCCAGGTAACCTATTTTGCAGCCTATGGTTATCATGTTCTTGATAAGTAATAGTTTGGATCTCTTTGTCACATGGTGGAAAAATGTGTGGAACATATTTTATTGGTCAAAATGTAACTTCTTTCTCTAGCTGGTAGCTCATAAAAAATACCTCACTTGGGATAACATAAGGAATATAATATTGTAGGGTCCCTATTTTTGTGTCCTTTGCAGTAAGAATGAGGATGACTCTTCTCATTTATTTTTTGAATGCTTCTTTGCCAAAGATATTTGGCACCATTGGTGGAGTTCTTGGAACCATCCTTATTTTCATGTGCTCTCCCTAGTGGAGTTTTAGAGTATTTTGGATAGACCTTCAACCAAGGCCCCCTTCCTATGGATGGCTTGGAATTTGGACCTTTTTTGCATCATCTGGAATATTTAGCTTGAATAGAACTATTACATATTTCAAGGCAATCATTTTGCTATTCAATAGATCTGGTAAATGATATTGTGTACGGTTCATGAAACTATCCATAACAAATGTGATGTGGAATCTCTTTTGGAATCTAGGGAGGAGAAGGTATGGCAAGCCCTTGGTCTCTTTGGGGTTGGTGCAGACTCTTCTAGACCTAGTAGGGTTCCTCAACTCAGTAAGAATGTTAGGAGAGATGGTAGGTGGAGGCCACCCCCTAGAGGAGTTTTAAAAATTAATACTAGTGGGTTGTCCAGGAGAAATCCTGGACATGTTGGAATTGGTGGTGTTGGGAGATATTTTGCTGGTGTGGTTAGTTTTTTCTTTTCCATTTATAAATGTGTTCACTCCAATAATTTTATGGAAGCTCTTGCAATTCTCAAGGCCTTGCAAATGGGTTTTTCTCTTGGCTAGCGCATGATTATCTATGAGTCTGACTCTCAAATTTTAGTTAATATTTTAAACATCAAAAGGGTGGAGGATGTTAATTGGTAGTGGACCTCTATGGCTATTCAGATTCTTAGAATGAGTAAAGAGTTTGAATTTGTATCCTTTGTGCACATTCCAAGGGAATAGAATGGGGTTGCTGATTACTTGACCAAAAGGACTTCTGAGTTGTTGGATCCTTTGATTATCGATAACTAGGGGAGCCTCCCATATGGGGACTCTAAATACCTCTAGGAGTTGATCCACAAGGATATTTAGACTTAATATGGTTTGTTCTTGTTGTCTTCTTTAGGTTTCAACCTTGTCTGGTGGTTTTAGCCTGTTTTGTTACTTATTTGAGTCATGGTTGGGAGCTTAGCTATACTCTATAATCTAGACTTTTTATCAATAAATTTTTATCCCTTTATTTAAAAAAATATTATGATCACCGGTATTGATGATAAATTATCAACCCAATAAGTATGGTCACCAATAAAGGATGGAAAAAATAATGGTCATCATCTCCTTATCATAAGTTGATTTGGAAAGATTCCACCCTAATAAATCCTTTCTTATGAAATTAAATGAACATTATTTCATGTACTACCCCCAATCCAACTCCTAGAGCATTACTTTCACTGATAAACATTTTAGAAAAAAATAGATATAGCTAAAACTAGTGTATGGAACATGGCATCCTTCAAAGTCAAAAAATGTTGCTCAACCATACTATTCCATGTGAATCCATCCTTCCTAAAATAGATATTAAAGGTGCCACTATCTTCCTATAGTCCTTCACAAACTTTTGGTAATAACTTGTAATGCCAAGAAATCCTCAAAGACTTCAATATTTTAGGTTTGGACCACACCTTCATGGTCTCAATATTTGTGGGATCTACTCAAACACCATATATAGCCATTATGTGCCCCTTTGTTACCCTAAAGGTGCATTTAGATTGCTTAACATAAAATTGGTCTTGTTGCAAGAGCTTTTAAATATAATCAACATGTTGTAATGCTCTCCCCATGTCTTTTTATAGATCAATATGTCATCAAAAATGACCAATGCAAACTTTCATAGGTAGGGCTTAAAAATCCTATTAATTAAGCCTTGAAAATTTGGTGCATTGGTGAGGCCAAAGGATAGAAAAAAAACCTCAATGCCCCTCATGGATTCTAAAAGTTATTTTAGGGATGTCATCCTTGTAAATCTAAATCTAGTGATAGCCTAATTTAAGGTCCAATTTGGTAAAGTATTTAGAACCATGCAACTCATACAACAAATCATCAATCACCAAAATGGGAAACTTATCTTTGTTGGTGATATGATTGAGTTTATATAAGTCCACACACATTATCTGTGGCCCATCCTTTTTATTGACCAATAACACAGGAGTTCAAATGAATTCTACATACAATAATTCCTTTACACTACTTAATCTCATTATTTTGGTGATAGGGGTACCTATATGGCTAAATATTTTGAGGTTGAATCCTAAGAATTAAATTGATTCTATGGTCATCTAACTAAATATGCAATAACTATTTGGGTTTGAGGGAGACCTATTGATTATTTGTTAAGAAAAATGATAATTCTAAGGATAGCTACTCTACCTAGATAACACACAACTACTTTTGATAAAATATTTCCACAACTACCTAATAACCCTTCTTAATTATTTTTTGCATTTGATGGGATGTTACAATATTGGAATTGTCAATTTTTACACCCTAAATGATGTGGGTTCTATTATTGATGGTGAAGTGCATCCAAAGTTCTAAATAATTCTAGGACATTATTCCCAATTTTCATAACCAAGGGCAATCTAATACAATGTTTACTCCACCAATGGAACTACATAGAGATTAGTTTGATAGTTATAGTCACCAATGCATAAATGGGCATTTTAGCAATTTATATCTTCATTAGAAATTTTTACTTGAATTTTTGCATGACCGTAAATAAAGAAATATGCCCTTTTTTTAGCATTGGGGTTAATAAAATTATCAGTGCTACCAACGTCCAATAGGATCAAAATTCTATACCCTTTGAGAAATCCTTGGACTATCATGCATTATGGTGTGGACATTCCTATGATGACGTTCCAAAAAATAATGGGAATCTCTTATTCCTAACTAATAGTTGATGGTTTTGCATCCATTGAATCTGGGTGTTCTTCCACTAAATCCATAAAGTCTACCCCTTTGTCTATACAAAAAGTTAAATTTTTGCTCATATCCAACGGGTAGAGGCATTGGGTTTTGCATTTATTTCCCTTGGCCAATTTTTCATCATAGTTATAGTAGATTCACTTGTCTCTAGACTAGCCATATCTGCTAGCATTAACCTATTAATTGTTGGGGATCATGGAGTATTATTCCTAGTGGATGTAAAAGTTCTATTAGAAAATGTAGAAGGTCTAGAAGTTTTCATTTGAGCATTCCATTTATTTTTTATAAATTTAGATAGCCCTATAGTTGCATGTAAGTGGTTGGCTTAAGCATTTGAACCTTAGTCCTTATCTCTTCCTTAATACCACTAAAAAAACAACTCTTAAAAAATTTATCAGAAAGAGCTTCAATGCCATTGGAAAGAAACTCAAAATAAGTCATATGCTCAACCATAGTGCTTGTTTGTCTTAGATTGGTGAGTTATCTAGTAAAATATTCAAACTCAAATGGCCCAAAGTGACAAAAGAGTTCTCTCTTAAATTGTGTCCATCCAATAATGGAAACTTACTTTCTCAACTATTGATACCAATGCAATGCTTCCAAATAAAAATAAAAGGTGGCTATAAATATCCTCTAGTCAAAGGGAGTTTCATGAAGCTCATAACATTGATCAATTTTAATCAACCAACTTGTGGATATATTCCATTAAACCTTAAAAAATCTAATTTAAGTATTCATTAGTTCATGCCTCTACTAGTCCCCTACCATTGAGTGTTTTACTCATTAAAAATCCTATAAAATTTTGGTTGATCAATAGTTTTCCCCATTTAAGCTTCTAGGCTATTTTTAGTAGACCCATCAAAATTTAGATTCCTAATATTTAGCACATCAATGTCCTAACTCATTTGGTCCTACTTATGCTAGCATTCTACTACCATGGTGATGAGAGAAGATATTTGATCCTTGAGTTCCATGAGAGCATCTAGTTTGGAAAGTTGTTCCTTTAGCTTGTTCATTTGGGCTTCCATTGCTTGATAATGGGTTTTAGAGAAATTTACAAAAAAGAAAAATGTTATTTTAGTAGTAATTATTGTAGAGGGGGAAAACTGCCCTATCACATACAATTCCCAAAATCTAGATCTAGAAAGCCTTGGGGTGAACCACGGGGGTATGTTGTTCTCTACACTTGATGCTAAAATGGGGGGAAGGGTTCACCAAGAATGGTTTAAGGACTCACTCCAAGTCCTCTGGTTTTCAAGAATATTTGATATTTTTTATTCAATACAATCACCTAGATTTGGCCTTTCTAGAACTATGCTATGAAATATAAAGGATAATGCAGGAATACATAATACAAAACTACAAGAGCTAACCCTAGTACAATTCTTTTCTTTGAATATTTTCTAACCCTAGGGTTTCAAGACAAAAAACCTTTAAGCAAGGGCTCAAGAAGAGATTCACAAACAAAATTAACCTTAAGTGCACACTATATGTAGTTTATCTTTCAAATACCTAGAAATTAATTAGATGTATTTCTATTAAATCAGATCTAGGGTTTACAATAGAAATGTAAAGCACTCAACAAATAACCAAAATACTAATAAGAACACTCAGATTATTTGGTGATTTATCCTTGTCTTTATCCCTTTATCCAATGTTATCAATAATTCATGTTCTTGCAAGATAACTTGAAAAACACTTGGAAAATATAATCAGTGTTAGGAGGCCTACTTAGGCTATTGTACAACAGTGCTTGGAGACGCAACAGTCAAGCCCCCTATTTTAGTTGACCTTTCAAAATAGAAGTGAAATTTAAGCTTTGGAAGAAATCAAACATATCATAATAAAATGATAGAAACATAGAACAAAATATGACACTATGCCCTATATATAGCCTAGAATGCAAGAATGAATTCTAGAATAGTAGTTTACCCCTAGAAACAGTCTAGGCAAAATCATGCCCTGTAACAGGCGACCGTGATATCGCACCAAAAAAATCACATCCTATAGAGGCCCGGGCATGATTTAATAGAAGTGAGGTGAAAACCCTCAAATCAATGCAAAATTACTAATGCATGATACAAAAAATAAAAACATACATGTAAAAGAACAAAATCACCTGGTAGAGAGCAAGGAAGCATGTATAAGGGTTAAGACCTCTCGAATAGTTGATCTCTCCTTAGGGCTTCAACACAAATCCACCAAAGTGAGCAACAACAATAAAAAACCAATGCAGTAGAAAATAAAGCTTCAATAGATCACACTTCACACTTGCGAGTTAGCTTGCATGTGGAAGAAGAAGAAGACCTCAAGAAAATATAATTTCAATGAATAAATGTTATGAACTTGCTTGGTGAGAAATGAATTTCAAACCCTTATTATATAGTGGATTTGAAAGAAGAATAGGTGGTAAAAACTAAGCACAACCAACCTTAAAAATATCAACTTTTAAAATTAGGGTTTTCTTAAGAGAAAACCCTAAAATACAAAATTGCACCCCATAAAAATGGACCATGATTTCACACCAGCTAGATCCCCATGCGGTTTTAATGCATTTTAAAGGATCAAAAAGAGTCAAAATGGGTCATATCATATACCGTTGGAAATATATTTTTGATCCTGATCTAATGGTATATGATTTAGGAGGAATGGATAAAATTGGATAGGGGAAAATTGACTCAAATATGACCCTACTTTTCCAAGGAGAATACAAGGGATCTAAGGAAAATTACTCACCTTAGTGGGTCAATTTTTTGTATCTAAATTTTACCCTATTTTTTATGTATTTAAGGCCAAGTAAATGCATCAAATAAATATGTGGACTCCTATGGGCAAGAAGACAACAAACACAAAAAGGAGCGACCAGGTTTGGATAAAGAGATGGTGTAAAAGAGGTATCATGAGGGAAACTTTGGACTTTTGCACACTGGTGAGACATTAGTACCATTAATGCCTCTATGGATAGGTTTCCCCCTCAAGTTTCAAAAGAAATGAGGATTCCTTAAGAAACTTTAAAAATATAGAGAAAGAAAAAGTAAAACATAGAGAAAAAAACAAGTAAACAAACAACAAAGCAATGATCACTGGGTACAATATGAATCTAATGCATCTAACATGAAATATATGGATGAGTATAATAAAAATAAATAAATAACAAGGTAAGAGGAGATAATAAGAAGAATATATCCCAAGAAGTTCAACCATAGAAATCAAGAGAATCTAATCAAGAACCTTGAATGAAGGTATTATGCCCAAAAGAATGGTCCAGATGTGGAGTGAAAATCCACTATGGGTGTAGTACTTGTTAAGATGGACAGATGGGAAAAATATGGAGTGTAATCAACTATAGGTTAATGCTAGCTAGTGACTACTATGGGGCGATTACCCACTAGGATGTATGTCGAGGCCTGCTAAAATGGCTAAGGAGCTTATCTTGTAATGGGGTTTTGAGCCCGTTGAGTCAAAATAAATGTAACCCAATAGGGGTGATATATTTTTGCTAATGTGAATGATGTATTAGCAAGTACTACCCAACAGGGGTGTGTAATAATATGTATATAGACCAATTCAAATGAGCATAACATAGTGTGAGTGTGTGCATGTGTTAGAATAAAATAGAGGAAGAAATAAAATGAGGAGCAAAAAAATGTGTGTGCCCCCAGCTTGAAGTTTTAGCTATTTAAAATTCAAGGGGGAGGAAATGTGAAAAAAGGGAGAGAAGAAGGTATATCCTTATATTTACAAATAAGAAAAAGGATAAATAAAAATCATGCAAAAATATAAGGATATACCAAAAGAGGATTGCATTCCTTGACTTAGAGTTGAAATGATGAATATTGTAAAACTTTCAAAGTCAAGGAATACAAGAAGAAGAGAGATAAGAAGAAAATGGAAAGCGAGAAGATAATAAGGGATTAAAAATAAAGGGCCCTAGGTTGGGGCTTCTCTAGGTATCAAAGCCCTAGTGAGAGTGCAATGCATGTGAGGTATGACCTAACTAGGTTTCATCACTTGTCATTATTGCAAATCCCCAGAAGCCATATGATCAAGCAATCATGAACAAGCAACAATGTAATTATGACAAGCAAAACTGCAAGAAAAATAGAATGTCAGGTAACCATACAAAATATGATAGACAATCATGCAGTATGAGAAACCAAACGGGTATGGTGGAATGAGAATGCAAATGAATTCCTAATTAATGATTGATTTTATTTTACTTTAATTTTTATTAAACAAGTAGTTAGAACGATATTCAACACACATTTTAACTATGCCTCCTACTTTAACAAAAATAATAAGTATTCAAGGGACTGCTTCATCAAATACAAATCTTGAAGGTAAGCCATCTTGATGATTATAATCACGAAGAGGATGGGGAGGAGCAATCCCTAAATTTGCAAGATATCTATGAGAAGTAGAATATTTACCATTAGAACACACATAATTTATCATATTATAAAATAAAATGTTACTGGGATAAGGGAAATCCTCATCCTCATTACTCTGCTCCAAATCTTGATGATATGAATCTAGAAGAGGTTCTTGAAGAAATTGATTATCTTATCCGATGATAAAACTTTGATTAAAGGTTCCTCACTCACTTTTAGATTGTTGAATTGCTCATAATTTTGAGATGAGGAACTTGGATAAATAGATGATGAAACCAAAGGTAAATCATTGAGACCAAACTGAGCTTGTTCAACCATCGAACAATATTCAAATGGATGGAGGTTTCCTGGAATGGTGACAAGTTGATCCTTAAATTTTAACTTCAAGAACTAATGAAAAGTAGAAGGAAATGCCTTCATTGCATGGATCCAAGGATTTATGAGAAGTATATTAAAAGATGTAGGGCAAGGTACCACGTAAAACAATGTATCTAACATCCTAGGTCCAACCTTAAGGGGGAGGGATATAATACCGCAAGCTTCTTAGGACTCGTTGTTGAATTTTTTGATGATTACATCATATTTAGTTAATTATTCCTCTTTTAATCCAAAATTTTGGATAAATTGATATGTGCATAAATTAAGGGAAGAACCATTATCAATCATAACCCTTTTTATAAATGTTTCCCCAATAAATGCAGTAATGTAGAGAGAAAAATCCCTACGTAGGTCTGAGGAAGAAATATCATCATCCAAGAATGTGATGTGATGTGTCCCAAGAGATCTTACAACATTGGCCATATTACTAGGTTACTAGGTAAAATATCTAGAGGGACATATTTCTATTTTAGAAAATTTATCAAGGCTTCTCCATGAGTAGGAGAATTTTGCAAAAGTTATAAGAGGTAAATATTTGTTGAAAAATTCATCTCCTATTGAGATTGTTGGATCTGTTGATTTTGCACCTGCTACTCTAAAGTAGCTTTTATCATACCAATCATATTATTATGAGGAGGTGGCACACTCTTATAGGATACTTGATTAGTCACCTACTAACCATACTTCGATAATGGATCCTTGAATATTCCCATATTTTTATTTTTTATCGGTATAAATTGAGTAGACACTTGATTATTTGATGAATAAGAATTTCCTATATCAATACATCCTGCATCAATCAAATATTATACCACATATTTCAACTTCTTACAAGAATTTTTCCAATGTCCTTCTACTCTATGATATGCACAATGTTGTCCTACCTTGTACCAACTAGCTGTAGTATATGGTTGCCTTATGGAGGTAACTCAATTGCATTGGCTTCTAAAAGTTGTTTCAAAACTGCTTCCATGGAAATATTAAGCTTTATAAAATTCCTTTGTGGAGGTTTCTGAAGTATTATATTTTGTAGGTTGTTGGTAATACTATTAACAGGCCTACTATTTAGTACACCATCACCTAACACATCCTTATTCTTATATAATAACTAAATGGTTTTATCTTCTTTCACTTTTGTAGGCCCAAAATGGCCACATACTTAAAAAACATTTCAAAATATTTTCTAATGCAAATAAATATGTTCTATCTCGTGTGAGATCTAGTGTATTTTACAGTGGTGCAGGATAAGATGTTCTATCCTACGGTTAAAGTGGTCAAAAGTTACCTTTGTCATTTTAAGAATCGTGGATCACAACATATTTTTAATTAAGTCCAAAATCTTAGTAGTCTACAACATGTTCTAATTTGCATGACATCCAACATGGTTGCATTCCACGGTTAAAACAGACAAAGTTTACACTTTCTTACTTTTGAATCGTAGCATAGTGCATATTGTTATATCTCCTGCAATTAAAGGCTATTTTAATAAATGTTCTATCCCATGAGATTTCAAGTGTATCTTGTCATGGCATAGTGCCCATGCTCTAGTCCATGGTCAAAATGGTCAAACATCACAAAAGTAAATAATGAAGTCGCAGACTAGCACAAGGAATTATATAGCATATCTCTTATATTTTATCCCATGCAGGCTAGAGCGATGCTCTATCCTATGGTCATCCATAGTCAAACGAAGAGGCACAAATTTTGAGATGTGGATTACAACTCATTTTAGACTATGTTCTATGCCACAGACATGAGTGAAATTTAAAGCAAATTGAAGAATAAGAGTCATGGTCTAGTGCATTGCTCTATTCCATACATATCATAGTATATTTTCATGTTAAAGCTTAGCATGCTCCAACCCATGGTCAAAGATGTCAAAGGAAGCAATAAGCTATCAAGAATAGTAGGCTACGATATGTTCCACGTCATAGAGCTATCAAGAATTTCAAATTTTAATCTTGGTTGTTCATGAAAATATCAATGGCTAGGTTATTTTTATAAGATCTTAGACATAAAAGTAGAGTCTTTACAACATAAATTGATTGAGAAATAAAGCTAGCATATGAAGCATTAATAAATTCGAATAACCAAGCAAGAGCAGTTGCAATCAGTTATAGATCTACAACCAAAATTGTCTACAAAAAAAAAGGATGGCTAAGATCATGGCTTAGATAGCCTGGATAAAAACTACCATGAAGAACCAACAAGTTATAAAGGCCAATTTGTAGAGAATTGCAAGATCACATAGTTTATTTTATTCTCAAGCACAAATCAGAGACTGCCACCTCAACATCTAGTTGATCTAGCATTTATTTTTCCTTGTAATGTTCTATTTCTTTTAATTTCTTATCAAACATATAAAAACTATAAAAGAAATTCTAACCCTCATTTTGAAGGATCATATCTAGAGTGTTTGCTTACCTTGTTGTATAATATTTATCTACAAATCAATAGAAGGAACACTACTTGGAATGTTTGCCTCAGACTGGTGTCTTCTATAATTTTGGAGAGATTCAAGATGTGGATTTTTTTTTTCTACTACTGCTATGGTTGATCTATTTAGCTGATATTGGATTGCTAACTTAGAGTAATTGAAATATTTTCATGATTGAATCTATGCTTGCAAGAAGTTCTTTTCTATTAAATCTTGATATTGATCTTATTCTACTAATTTGGATTATTAGTATCTTGATATTGAAATAGCTTCCTTGAAGTATAACTCTATTTATCCTACGATAGTGAAGATTACTTAATTTAAATGCTATTTATTCTAAGTGTGGGATATTGGAAATTGTTATGTAAGATGGTTATTTCCTATATATGCCTATGTTGTTAGCTCTATTCATCCACTATTTGATTATTAATTCCTAACCCTTACTTATTTCTATCCCTACTCTTTAAAAATTTAACTATGCTTAAATGAGTCAATATTCTAATTAGTTGACAAGGAATACTAGCCTACTCTGGAGGTTGGATTAGAGCAATCTTTAATCCATCCAATGTTATAGTCTGAACTGTGATTAGTGGGTGCATACCTAATAAAAAAATTGGAAGAAAATAGTCATAGTATCGAGCTTCTTCTTGATGGCAATTTGGATCCTAATAGTCTTTGGTATACCCTGTGGTACCTGTTAACCAGAACACTAGTTAACCCACTCTTTTTATCTTTATCAATTTCTTGGAGGAATCAAGATTTGGTGAATTATCATGACCTTGAAGCAGTGCTTAGTAAATTCACCTGGTGACTCCCTGACTTTAAGAATCTATAAAAGGACTTTTGATAACTCATAGTTTTCATGAATACTAGGTCATCTGCAAAGGATAACCTAGACTCTTTCATCTATTATGGGATCCCTTTGAGAGGATATACTATCTTAAGGAATTTGAATCCAAATTTCTATTCAGATGAAACCCCTTCAAAAATTCAACCCAAGGTACGTTCAAGACCACCTCCAGCAAGATAAATGATCAAAACATGGCTCTAAACAATAATGTGGCCTTTAACCTAGCCCTATAGAAGTATCCTAGTTGGAATACAACTAGCTCCCTAAGGCTTACTCATATGCATGATATTCCCCAAGATGTATCCAAATCCATCTCTACCTATGATGGATTAGGCAAAACCACCTATGAGCACTTCCAAGATATTCTAAACCTGGAAGTAATTCATAATATAAATAATGAAGATATCATTGGTAGAATCTTGTCCCTGTCCTTTAGAGGGACAATTTTACACTAGTTCAAAACTTTTGAGGATAATAGCATTACTTCATGGGCTGAGTTAGCAGAGCCTTTCATAGAAGAATTCAAAGAACCTATTGATCTCTTCTCCTCTTTGAACCAATTTACATCCATGCAAAAACATCAACAAGAATCAGTTTTAGAATTTAATCTAAGATTTAGCAAAACTTGAAAAATAATTCCACCTAAAGCTAGGCCAACTACAAACCTTGCTTTTATGTATTATATCATATCCCTTGTGTCATAATTGGGTTTACAAACCTAATATGCAGGGGTGTATACTTTTCCCCAAGTTTATATTGCAACTGTCCAGGCTAAAAATATTCTTATCAATATGGGGAGGTTACCCCCAAAGAATTTAATGCCTTACTATTATAAAATTCCTAATACATAAGGTCAATAAAATACGTCTTCTTACATGGACCCCCCTCATCTATCATCACCAGCTCCTAATATGACTCCAATTCCCCTCCCCAAATCATCTTCTACTCTATTTTCTTTCCCTACTCTTCCATATCAAGTACCCCAAGAATATTTTGTGCTTCTTGATATTCAAAAAACTTTAAAACCTCTCAGTAACAATATGAATTCAATGGAAAAAGAGAGATAGAGAGATCACAACAAAGAATATTTTCCTGTGTTAATAGAGATACGAATCCCGGTACCAGCAATAGTGCTAGAATCAGGATTAATTCAATTCAAGAAGATCTATAATATTCCTTTGAAACTAGCCTTGTGAATGTTTGGTGCCTTGTGTGTAATGACCCCCATGACTCAAAGTCATGTGTAATGTATCAGCAACATGTACAATAAGCCATGGAAAAGGTATAGAGAAATAAAAAGGGAAATTCAATATGCTATGGTAATCATATCAGATCATGGTTGGTTAATATCTTGATGAGGAGGGACCCATTTTTATCATGACAAGGTCTAGAAAGAAAACATTGCAGAATGATCTATAGAAGATGGGGCAATTTCAATTCCCTTACCAAAAGAAGAAATATCCTCCTCAACAAAATAATGATCAATTTCCTATTCCTAAAGCAACTAAAAAGAGGTATTATGTACCTAAAGGTCAAGAGAATGAGATTAATTTCCCTAGAAGGTCTTATAAAGAAAATGAACAAGAGAGGATGAGATACAAAAGTGAAGCACAAGAAAAAATTTGATTCCCTTCTATAACTAAGAGGCAAATGATTGAAGCCACACAAAAATACAAGAGAAAATATGGTGAGCCAGAGAGAAAGCCTAAGAATACCACTTCAGAAAAATTAAAATATAACATTGTAGAAGAGATGAAAATAATTCCCTCCAAGAATAGCCTCTATGATACCCTCTTTATTCCTGGTCAAATTGATCTGCTAAAAGCTTCTTTAAGTAAGAGTCCTCAAGAAAAATAGGCCACTACCATTCTCACAATATCTTCTAGAAAATATAAGATACATCCTACTATTTTAAATAATAAGCCCTTATTTTCTATATTTCTCTATGGATGGAGGGTTGTATAGTTCACAATTATATGATTGATTCAGAGGTCTCTACCATAGTTATGCCCAATGCAGTCTACAAGGAGATGGGTATGGAGTATACCAGATCCTGTCCTTGAGTCTTATAGTTGGATGGGACACTAGTAAAAATAGTTTGAATAAATAAAGATATATTGATGCAATTACATAGATCCCCAGAGGTGACCATTGTTCAAGAGATTGTGGTTGTAGACCTAGATCCCTATTTTGGTCTATGCCTTTTCAAAGAGTTCACTGCCAAATTGGGAAGATGTATGTATTTGGATTATTCTAATATGGTAATTCCATTCAAAGAAAATAGAATAATGATCACACCTAATAATCTTGTATCATATCATATTGAAAAGTTGAAGAGGATATGTGTAGCCTCATACCCATGGATGATTTTGAAATAGTGGAAAATTTTGAAGAAATAGAGGTTGAGGATGAGTTACTGTTCAGAGAGGATTATAGCCAGTTTGGAACAGTAATGGGTACATACATCTCCCTAGAAGTAGACAAGAGGATCCTTGCCATATCCAATTAGTATTTAAGATAAATAGAGGCTTCGACCATGCACTTTGATTATGTAAGATGTAGAAATGGGACTAGTGTTGATGTAGTTTTGCAGTCTCCATTAGAAGGTGTAAAGAGCTTTGCATATAGGTTGACATGGTCTTGTACCAATAATGTTATAGAGTATGAAGCTTTATGCTATAGGCTAATCTAAGCTGAGAATATGGGTATCAATATATTAAACATATATGGCAACTCTGAGCTAATAGTAAATTAGGTAAGATAAAGGTACAACAGTAAGCACCATTATCTGAAAGCATACAAAAATAGGGTGTGGGATTTTATAAAATCCTTTAATGCACTTAACATTCATTTTGTCCCTAGAAGGTAGAATATATTGGTTGATTCATTGAAAATAAGAGAATCTAATTTTGACCCTTATGTAGATCTAGGAGTTACTAAGAATAAAAGAGTCAAAATGGCTTTTAGACTTGTAATCCCAAAAAGATAGATTTTCTAGTAGGTCTTTGAGAGTGATGAACATATCATCAACTTCTTAGTCAGAGAGGCTTGTTTATCCACTATCCAAGAAGAAGTGTCATATGAAGTTGACCAACAAGATATTATCCAACTAAAAATAATCATATTCCAAGAGGGTTGGTCACACTTGAAATTCTCTTGGATAATGAATATAGGAAGAAAATCTAAGCTATGGAGATCAATGAGAGGATCTATAAGGAGATTGATATTGAGAAGGAAAATATGGTCAAAGTTAGTATCCACTATTATCCAGAAGAGGTAGAGGAGATTAAAGCTTTGTACCTAAAATACTAAGATATTGTGGCTTGGTCATACGAAGATCTTAAGGTATATGAAATAAGGGTGATCCAACATACAATTCAGCTAGAACCTGTAGCACCCTAAAATTGGCACAGTAAAACTTTAATAATTACACTTACTCTAGTAAATATTCAAATTCAAATTTTAACCTCCAAAACCGCTTAAACCGTGCCATTTTTATAGTTTGTTTTGACCATTTGACGATATCATCGCCGATCAGACGATATCGCCTCAAATCGGACGATTTCATCTGGGCTAGGATGTCCAGACGATCTTGTCCCAAAACTAATTTTTCACAATTAGCTTATATTCCAATGGCATCTCTAATTTAGGTAGAAGCATGTCTGTGCCATTAGAGACCCTCCCCGTTGAAGATCTCCCAAATAGGGATGATCTCCAACCTCCTAACCTCCCTCCTAAGCCTATTTCATCCTAGCCCCTCCCCTTAGCATCCCCCTAGCTAAAATTCCCTATAACTCGACTTCACACACATTAAGACATCCTAAATTTCCATTTGCAATTGTTCTATCCAATTTTGTTGAAAGTACCTTAGTATTTTTCAGTCGAAGCAAGCTTACATCATCACAGACAATCCTGTTTGGATCGGAGGCGATCTTGTCGAATCAGAGATGATTTCGTCTACAGTCCACATTGGGGGCAATCAGTGCATAGAGTTTGCATTTTCTTCACCTTTTTCTGTTGTTTTATGCTGCAATTAGCTAGTTTAATTATTATTTTCTACTATTCTACATTTTGGAGTTCACCCATCTAGATAAAATGCATAATTCAGTTATAATTGCCATCAAATCAATATAATGCATTCATGTTTCTATTTATAATTCTTAGTGTGACATTGTTAGTGTCATTTTGCACTGTTTCTCTCTGTTAGAATAGTTGCATTTCCTGTGTTTTGCACCTATTTCTCTATTTGTAAGTCTCTGACGAATTCATCTGACGAATTCATCAAATCTTAGATGATCCTGTCTGATAGCAGATGATCCTGTCAAATCAAATGTGATCCTGACTACTTCAAAAATCAAAATCTCCATCAGACATCCGGATCAGGTATGACTTTTTAATCTTGCTTACTTTCTCTGCTTTCTGTCCTAATTTTCTTTTTTGTATTCATTTAATCTGCATCTTCATATAGAATAGCTTAGATTCATTTGGACAAACCTAGGATTTGAATGTTTAAGGATAAAACTGAACACATAAAATACATTCCCAACCTAGGCGTGGAAACTGCCACTAAATGTTTCCTGGTGAACCCACCTGTTGGTCCGACTTTTATACACACCCTGTGAAGGATGAGCACAAAACTCTGATAACACTTATACGGGATAAATCCCACTCACTTTAGGATCTAGCTGGTTATCCAAGGTGTGAGTTACAGAGTCGGGTCGAATGTCAATTCACTCTTTTTCGCTTCTGGAATAGATTTCAATATGGACTGTCTGTACCTTACAACGGGCTCACTGAACTTGCTCAGTAATGTTCAGAAATTGTCACTTGTTGACAATCAGATTTAAAATTAATTCTTTGATCTAGCTCTTATGGGTCAGCAGATTTAAATAAAAGACAAAATTAAAAGAAAATAAAAATGGATCATTTCACGGTAAAACAAAGAGGGTAGGGTAAGGCAGAAAGAGAAGTTTATCAAACTTAACTGTAAAACAAAACTACCAATTTTATTTATACTATCAGCTTCACAACGGAACAAATCAAAGAAGAAAGTGTCCAGTTTTCTAAGATCACTTCCTACTAAGAGCATAAGGCAGAGATGGAACAAATCTAACAGAAAATTATAAACCGAAGGGAAGTCGGTTAAAATTGATATCTTTCACCGGCAGCCTAGCTCGCACAGTGAGGACAGAGCAATTAGAACAGACTTGAACCTTAAATCTATAATTTTCCCTAGCATACAATAGAACAAATGAAGCCTAACAACATATTTAATCTTGATAACACAGATTCACAACATATATTTAATAAACTTTAAAGAAACGGAAAACAAAAGGAGATGAACTTATCACAATCTGCAAAAGATTAGGCTCCCGGCCATGCTATCACAGAAAACAAAAGCACATCAACTCCAAGTCCGGAAACAAAGTATTTAACAATCTTTGCAAGAAATTGCTTCAATAGCCTTTTATTTCTAAGTTTTCGCCTCCTGCGATTACATTGAGAAGAAGTATTTATAGACTCAGGACAGCCCCTGATCTTTTCAGAAATATCTTCTTCTCAAACCCTAAGTCTTATCATCTCAAACCCTAGGACCCGGGTTTTACAATATAAAGCCATTTAAAACAAAGTTCGGATAAAACTTAACCATTCTGCAAATCAGTGCAGTCAGTTGCCATAAATGGAGAAGATAGAATTCGAATGCCACTTGCATTCACCCGCAACTGTAAATAAATGCCCTCATTAATTCCCTCGGGTAAGCTGGATGAGTCACCACTTCTCCGACATTTCATCTCCGTCGAGCCATCCCCGAGTTGAAAATCTCTGCAAGCCATTAATTCTGCCATAAATTTTCATTAAATGCATCCATCGGGAAATTTCGGTAACTGTGTGTAGATATTTCAATTTTTCGGCCAACTCCCGACATATTCCATTAAATGGGCAGCAGCTTAGTCACCGCAAAGTCTCCTTGCGGCCAGATCTATAAAAATTGGATGAAACAGCAATTCCCGGCATCTTTTCTTTCAATATGGTTGTCTTTGATTAATTTGCATTCGACTTTGTCTTTATGGCCCTTTCTCCGTTATCCCGTAAGTGCCAGATGGCTTCCTGCATGAAAGACAAAAGATGGATTAGCATTTTAAAATTATTAAATCAAGACCTTAATTATTAAATCAGATTAAAAACCCTAATGTTTACTTGCATGTCGGCTCTATTTATCTGATACGTGCTTTGACACGTGTCACAGAATCGTGACACGTGTCCATTTCAGTTGTTTCCATTGTGTGCTGCTTTTCTGGCAGGGTCGCGAAAATGCGACATGTCGCGATTTCGCGACATGTCGCAAAATCGCGACATGCATCTGGCTCGCAGTAACTTTGCCCTTCTAAGCCACGAAATCATGACGTTCCCTGTTCCGTACAACTTTTTTTGCTGTCAAGCCGCGAAACCGTGACATGTCACGATTTTGCGACATGTCGCGAAATCGCGACTCACCCTGCTCTTCGACAACCTTTTCTCCTTATGCTCAAATCTGACTTCCCTTAAGCTTTTCTCTCCACTTCTCTTTGTTTCTTTCTCTCCACCATGTCGTGAAATCATGACATGGTGGCTCCTTTGCTCATCATCTATCCACCATGTCACGAAATCGCGACATGGTGGCTCTTTCTCCACTCTCATGACGTCGTGATTTCGCGACACCTTCCTACCTTGGGCTCCTTCTGCCATTTATGTCACGATTTCACGATGATTTTATGCCTTAGACTTTTCTTCAACATGATTTCTCTTGCTCCCCTTGCTTGCATTGACTTGGACCTGTCGCGAAATCGTGACATCCTACCCTCGCCTCTTCTTTTACATCTTTCACTTGCTTCGTTTTCTCTCTTCTGCAGCGAAAATGCGACACGTCGCGATTTCGCGACATGTCACGAAATCGTCACCTTTCTTACTTTGCTTTTCTTCTCCTGATGCCGCAAAAATGCGACATGTCACGATTTCGTGACATGTCGCGAAATCGTGCGATGCATTTCATGCCTTAGTCACTTTTTCTCTCTCTGTCGTGAAAATGCGACATGTCACGATTTCGCGACATTCCGTACAACTTGCCTTCTCTCTCCAAACTTGTCCATAATTCGACATTCATACTGCTTTCTCTCTCCTAACCGGTAGCGATATCGTGACATTTCATACCATTCCATTTCAAAAGATTCGCGATATCGCGACATTTCCAAAATCGCATATCCACATTTCAAAAATGGAAGTGTCGTGATTTCGCTATGTTTTTCTGACTTAGCCGATTTTCTTGAAACCTCGCGATATCGCGACATTTCCAAAAATGGAAGTGTCGCGATATCGCGACATTTTCAAAAATGGAAAGTTTTGATTTCTAATGAATTTATCTGTCTATTTTCTGCATTTTTCTCATACCGGTGTAAGACTTTTTTTATCCATGAATGATTCTAGCATGTAAAAAGTGAAGTCTGAGATAACAAAGCCAGAATGCAAGAAAACTTGGATGCTTTGACACAGGCAAAACTTGAAGAAGAAAGAGGCAAGTAAAAATCTGGGATTAAAACTTGAAAATCATCAAGAGGGTCCCTACTGCAAAAATGAAAGCTCAAAGTTTTCAAAGGGTGGAAATTCATTTTTCAGTGGGGGTGTGTTGCTTCTCAACAAATGGCGATATCTGCGGGTAAAATAGTAGCATTATTTTAGAACCCAGGACTCTAGTTTCAAAACAACATAGACCATGTATCTTGCCTTGCCACAGATATTCTTCAAAATAAATTGACTACTAACTGATAGTTGTTAAAATTTCCCAAGGACATACTAGGCTGAATTACTTAAGGAAGATTTCTGATGTGCAATTACAAGGGTATAAAACTTTCTTCAAGAATGACTGGATCGAATGTTGAACTCGGGATTGATCAGCTTTTCTAGATTGTAAAAAGGGGAAACCGAGTAGAGCTCTGTTTACTAGTTTAGCCTTTTACAGCCTCGACAGAGTTACCCTTTAGATTTACACGACCCAGATTTACAACTGTAAGGTAGAATCTACAACTTAGTAGAAGAAAAACATCTTTTGAAATCTTGGCTGCCTCTTTCATTATATAACTCTTTTTTCTTTTTTTCTTTTTTTATCTTTTTTTCTTTTTTTTTATATATATATTGGAAATAATAGAGTGCCAATTCAACTTTCATCTCTTTCTTTTGAAATACATCAACATCTGAAAAGCCTTAGAAAGAATAACAATTTTCTTTTAATATTTCATCAATCTGGAACTGCTTCAGCCTAGGCACTGATAGCCTCTATGGATACTCAAATAATTACATGAATCATAGTCCCCTCTTATAACCAACTTTTCTTGGATTCCCGAGGAGTTTCTCCAACCAAACAGCATAGCAGTTTCTTTATAATTAAAACAACTGTGGCAAGCAAGACACAAAATCCAATCATCCTTCCACTTGTTGTCCTGACTAAAAAAATAGTTCCACTGTTCAGTTCAAACAGACTATCTCACAATTATGATAATGAACACTGGATTGATCAGCTCAGAATAAAACAATTTTTAGAAGGCTGACTTTTCATTGATGCTCAGGCAAAGGCTAAAGAACAGAATCTTAAAAGCTAAAGAACTTTGTACAGACTTCCAAGGACAGACACAGGCCTTCAAAAACAAAATAAAATAAAAACTGCACAGACTTTAAAATAAAACTGTACAGGCAGCAAAGGAAACAAAACTGCAGGGTTATTTACAAGGGAAACAAATAAAACTGTACAGGCATTTAAAGGAAATGAAATAAAACAAGACTGCAGAGCTATTTACAAAGGAAATAAACTGCACAGACCTTAAATAAAAATAAAATACAGAACCTTAAAATAAAACAACTGCTGTACAGACAACAAAGGAAATAGAATACATAAATGTACAGACCTGAAAGGAAACAAAACTGCAGGGTTATTTACAAAGGAAATAAAATACAAAAATTCAAGACAGACTAAAACTGCACAGACAATTAGGATTAAATAAAACAAAAGAACACTAAAAACTATACAGGCAACTAAGCTAAAATTAAAACAACTGCACAGACATGAAAGTAAACTAAAACTAAAACAACTGTACAGACATTAAAAGTAAACTAAACTAAACAACTGTACAGACATTAAAAGTAAACTAAACTAAACAACACATGAAAGGTAAACTAGACTAAACAACTGTACAGACATGAAAGGTAAACTAAACTAAACAATTGTACAGGCAGCTGCAGAGCTATTTACAATGTATACACATGTTACAACTTCTTTATGACTCATTCAAATGATATATTGGATGGGACAGCCGAGAAATAATGTTTTAAGTATTGACCATTAACAGGGAGGTCCAAAAAATTACCATCAAGGTCTTGTAAACGAAATGCATTACTACCCAGAATCTCAGCAATCTGGTAGGGGCCTATCCACAGTGGCTGCAACTTTGTATGCTTACCCTTCTTCTCATGGGCCTTGTCCCATAGAAGCACCAAGTCTGCCAGTCCAAACGCTTTCACTTTGGCCCTCTTGTCAAACCAGCGCTTGACGGTTTCTTGGTGCCGACTGAAGTGTTCCAGGGCTTGGAGTCTTTCATCCTGCAAGTTAGTTAGATCTAAAACACGAGCCTCTGCATCATCTTGATCCTCAAAATAGTCTAAGACAAATTGGTAAGTAGGTAACTTCAGAGAGATGGGAACAATTGGCTGGGTACCATACAACAAAGCAAAAGGAGAAGTTTTAAGAGCCACTTTATATTTTATCCGGTCAGCCCAAAGTGCATATTTCAATAATGTATGCCACTGCCTGGGTTTGTCTGCTGCAGATTTCTTAATGGCATTCATTAAATTCTTGTTTGTGGACTCAGCCAGTCCATTGCCTTGGGGATAATAGTTGGATGAGAATCTGATAACTATCCCCATCTGGTATGCCCATTCTGCAAACTCCAATGATTGGAAGGCTGGTCCATTATCACACACCAAATTCAGAGGAACCCCAAACCTAGTTATGACATTTGATTCTAGAAATTCAATCACTTCATGAGTTGTACTTCTTGTGGTGGCTGCTGCTTCAACCCATCTTGTGCAGTAATCGATAGCTGTTAGAACATACTTATGCCTCGCTTGAAGAATTTGGATTAATCACTCCCACAAAATCAAGTCCTCATTGCATGAAAGGTTTATTTATTACAACAGGGTGCAATGGTAGAGCTCGGTTGGCCTCTTTGGCTGCAAAAGTTTGGCACTGATGGCAGGTTCTTACATGCTTGATGTGCATCTTTAAATAGTGTAGGCCAGTAATAGCCTGCTCTCAATATTTTATGCATAGTAGCAGATCCTGATGAATGCCCTGCCCCTAACTTTTCATGAAAACTGGACATGACTTCATTGACTTCACTCCGAGAAATGCATCTCAAGAAAATGCCAGCATAATTCTCTCTGTACAAATTACCTGCTTTGAGGAGATAATGAGCAGCTTTCAGTTTTAATGCTCTCCTTTGGGTTCTGTTCAAGTGAGACGGGCAAATTCCAAATTGCAGCAGATGGATAATATCTCCATACCAGTCATCAGATTCAGAATTTAACTGATTAACTTCTTCCCGTACAGGTACTTCGGCAATGTGTCGGGACAAACCAAGTCCTCTGATCAATTTTGCAGGCCTAATTTCTAAATCATACTCTTGCAGCCTTGTAACCCAGTTACCCCTCAATTCACCCAATTCATTCTGACTTAGAAGGTATTTAACAGCTGGGTCTGGAACTATAGCATGAATTCTGCTTCTTAATATATAGTGCCTGAACTGCTTAACCGCTCTCACCAAGGCATAAGCTTGTTTGTCTAAACGAGAATATTTCAGCTCAGCCCCCTTCAAATTGGTACTCTTGAAAGCAATTGGATGTTCCCTAGTTTCTCTCCGTTGGGTCAGAACTGCAGCAAGTGTATGTTCAGAAGAAAAAGTGTACAGATAGAAATCTGCACTGAAGTCTGGGCTTACCAGAACTGGTGCTTGTTTGATGGCTGTCTTGATTTCTTGGAAAGTTGTTTTAGCTTCGGTGGTCCGGACAATCTGAGCAGTTTGCTTTAGCATGTCATTCATTGGCTTGACTATCTCTGCAAAACCGGAGATGAACTTCCTGACAAAGTTAATTTTTCCAAAGAAGGACCTCAACTCTTTCTTGGAGTTGGGAAATGGTATGCCAGATATGGCTTCAACTCTGCCCGGATCCATGGAAATGCCATCTTTTGTGACCAAGTGCCCAAGGAGCTTTCCTTCTGTTACACCAAAAATGCACTTCTTCGGATTCAAAGAAATACCAAACTCCCTGCATTTATTAAACACAGACTCCAAGTGTTTTACATGGTCAAACCGAGATTTAGAGAAGACTGTTAAATCATCCATGTAAACAACAATGCATTTACCCATAAGGCCCTTGAAAGCATGATCCATTGCTCGTTGAAATGTAGCTCCGACATTTATTAATCCAAATGGCATCCTCTTGTAAGCAAAAGTTCCCCACTTAGTTGTGAAAGCAGTTTTCATTCTGTCTTCCTTCTCAACCAAAATCTGATTGTACCCTGAGAAACCATCCAGGAAAGACATCATCTCCGAGCCATTGACAATCTGCAGCACCTCATCCATGGAAGGTAGAGGGTAATTATATTTTTCAGATGCCTTGTTTAAATTTCTAAAGTCCACACACAGGCGGATCTCTCCATTTTTCTTTCTGACTGGCACCAGATTGGCCACCCAAGTAGAATGCCTGATGGGAAAAATAATGGCTGCACTCAATAGCTTTTCTACTTCTTTCTGGATGAGGGGCTCTAACAGAGCATTGACATGCCTCTGTTTTTGCCTGAAAGGTTTGCAGAATTCTTTTAAAGGTATAATATGAGTATAAACTTTAGGATCAAATACCTTTAAGTCTTTGTATGACCAGAGCCATAACATCCTTGGACCTGTGAAGAAAATCAATCATACTTCTTTTTATTTCTGGATCACAGTTCTTAGCCAACTTGATGTGCCTGGGATCTTCTTCAATCCCCATGTTCAGGTCTTCAGTTTCACTGTCTGTGGCACCCACATAATCCTTAGAATTCATCTTTTGCTTGATTTTGTCAACATCAAAGAGCCGCTCCGAGCTCCACCATCCCTTTTGGAATTCTGTTGTCCTTCAACCTCATTATTCCCCTGTCATCATCTAACTGCTCCAAGCAGGTATCCCTTTGGCCCTCATCGATTATAGCATTTTCAAATGTGTTAGTACTCTGCAAAAAGTTTACAATCTGTTGATCATCAGAGAAAACCTGAAAATTATCTATATTGTTTGGAACTGAAGGACAAGGGACTAACTCAATTGAAAACTTGTTCCATTTAAATTCTTCCAATGGTTTTAAACTTGCGATTGAAGAAGCCAAGACATCTGCCTGTGAATTCTGCTCTCTGGGTATGTGTGTCAGATTAAAAGCATCAAAGTCTTCTACAAGATCCCAAGCCCGATGTTTGTATCCTTTTAAATAAGATGCTTTACACTGGAATTTACCTTTGACTTGATTTGCCACCAATTTTGAATCAGTAAAAACTTGAATATTTCTTGCTTCTTTGTCCAATGCAAATTTCAAACCTAAAATCAGAGCTTCATACTCTGCTAAATTATTTGTACAAGGGAACTGTAGGCGGTAAGACATAAAATATGTCTGACTTTCAGGCCCTTTAAGGACTGCCCCTGTTCCAGAACCCTGTTTAGATCTAGCCCCATCCACATGAAGTGTCCAGACTTCATTAGTATGTACAGGATGAGCTTTATTAAACTTGTTAATCTGTCCCGTTGTTAAATTGTAGACTCCAATATCTACCTCTGCAATATTTACAGTTTCATTCTCTGGCATTGTATTCCGTAATTGTATGCTTGTACCTGGGTTCTCTTTCAACCCGTAATTGATTTGCCACTCCTTTCCACGGCAACCACATGTGTGAAAAATCTGTTGCCAAGTATCCGTTCAGAGATCTCGACCAATCTCTACTCAACAGCATCCCATACCCCACAGGGATATCCACAACCTGAATTTCAATTTTATGTTGAGCCCTTGGCTCAGATGCTAATTGGATATGAATATTTTGAAGCTCTCCAACAACTTTAACCTCTGATTTGTCTAATTGGACAACTCTCCTTTCAGACTTCATTGGGGTGAGACCCAACTACTGACAAATGGCCAAAGGCATAACATTAGCAGATGCACCTGAATCTACCAAACAATTATGTAAGTTCTTCCCAAAAATACGGACAGTCAGTAAAAAGGGGGGAACTTCAGTTTTTTCTTTGTACATGGCTAGATTGGCATTTGCTATTTTCTTTCCTTTGTCCACAGGTTTAGTAGCAGGGCCAGAGTATGTTTTTATCAGGTTGTCTCTCTGCTCTGAAATCTGTGCCAACTCATGTAGAGTAATGTTGGCCTTAATATTTTTCATATCCTCCACTATGTTATATCCTTTATTAAGTGGAGGGACAAAAGCATCTGGTCCTCTCATCAGATTTCCTCCCTTTGGTGGAGATGGATTATTGCTTGGAGAGGGGTCGGGAGGAACATTGTGAGAGTTGTCCGGAGGGGTTGATGTAGTATTAGGCTCCGGATTCCTGTTCCTCAGGTTGTAATTATCTCTTCTGTACTGCTGGAAAGCCTGCACCTCATCCATAGGCATTTCAACTACATTCTCAGATTCATCCGAGAAAGTGAAAGAATCCAGGACCATAGGCTGCACTGTGGCCGGATGAACTTGGGCCATCAACAGTTCTTTGATTTTTAGGGGAGATCAAATCTCCAGACAAAGCTTCAAATGCATTGCAAAATTCCAGACAATCCAACTCCCCATGCTGAGAAGTGGCATGTATTCTGCACCAGTTAGGCAGAGCTAAATCGCAAATATTCACATCATGAGCCTTACCCTTGTAATATTTATTAGGTTCATACGGGGGCCGGTTGAATCTGTTCGGTTGATATGAATATCTGTTGGAGTTGTCCCCTGTAGAAACTTGCCTTTTAAAACTCAAGAAATCATTTGCCAGCTTCTGAACTATTTTGGAGACTTCTTCAACTCTTGCATTGTCAGCCTCTTTGCCTGGGTTCTGTACATTCTCAACAGGTGCTACAGCCAATGGATTTGCTGATGGTAGAGTCTGACAAACTGGCAGCATCATCTGATGTGGAATGGGATTGAACACGGGGGCAGCTTGTGTAACCAGAGGAACTTGCTGGGCATTTAAAGGCTGGGGTCCCAACTTTCTTTCCAGAATCAAAGCTTCTTTATAAGCTTCGTCAAATTAGTAACAGTGGGATCTCTCTTCAAGAATACAGAGGTCATTGGATCCAGAGAGTTTCTAAAGATCTCTAATGCCAGGTCAGCATTCGGTACATAATACCCAGTAAGTCTGCCATAAGCTTTCTGGAATCTAACATTATAGGACCTGATAGATTCACCTAATTCTCTTTTGATGCCAGAAAACTACTGGTACAATATACTAGGATCTATCACTTCTCCGAACTGTGACACAAAAACTTTTTCTAAGTCATTCCAGCTGGTGACAGAATCATTAGTGAGGTTTAGAAACCAATCATAAGCTCCCTCCTGGAGAGTGAACGGGAATAGTCTGTAGGCAACATCCTCATGTTGTACATTTAATAATTTCAAAGCATTCTTGAATGCAACCAAATGTTCTTCTGCAGTTCTTGTCCCATCATGTTTATATCTGGGGAGATATCTTTCCAGATTTCTGGGCAGGTCATGGGCTATACCCGGAATATTCAAAGCAGTGGAGCCCAACCAATTTGCCATTACTACTTGGTTGACAGTGATATTCTGAGTTGTGGTTGGAGTAACTATCAGTGGTGATAAAACTGTTTCAGACAGAGACTTGGCCCTTCTGAGGCTACTTCTTCTCGGAGTTTCTAATTCAGGGACAAGGAGCTCTCCAGCTCTGGGGTGGGACCTTGTTACCCTGTATGTAGAATCCAGCTTTTCACAAGCACTTACAAACTTACAATCCTTAACAGAGTACTGAACTTGAGGTCTTCTCTGGCAATCTTAAAAATTATACTGACAACTTACAATACTGACCGGAGTTCAGTGTGGCCCTCCTTCTAGCGCCATTTTTAAATGTTGGTCCGACTTTTATACACACCCTGTGAAGGATGAGCACAAAACTCTGATAACACTTATACGGGATAAATCCCACTCACTTTAGGATCTAGCTGGTTATCCAAGGTGTGAGTTATAGAGTCGGGTCGAATGTCAATTCACTCTTTTCCGCTTTTAGAATAGATTTCAATATGGACTGTCTGTACCTTACAACGGGCTCACTGAACTTGCTCAGTAATGTTCAAAAATTGTCACTTGTTGACAATCAGATTTAAAATTAATTCTTTGATCTAGCTCTTATGGGTCAGCAGATTTAAATAAAAGACAAAATTAAAAGAAAATAAAAATGGATCATTTCACGGTAAAACAAAGAGGGTAGGGTAAGGCAGAAAGAGAAGTTTATCAAACTTAACTGTAAAACAAAACTACCAATTTTATTTATACTATCAGCTTCACAACGGAACAAATCAAAGAAGAAAGTGTCCAGTTTTCTAAGATCACTTTCTACTAAGAGCATAAGGCAGAGATGGAACAGATCTAACAGAAAATTATAAACCGAAGGGAAGTCGGTTAAAATTGATATCTTTCACCGGTAGCCTAGCTCGCACAGTGAGGACAGAGCAATTAGAACAGACCTGAACCTTAAATCTATAATTTTCCCTAGCATACAATAGAACAAATGAAGCCTAACAACATATTTAATCTTGATAACACAGATTTACAGCATATATTTAATAAACTTTAAAGAAACGGATAACAAAAGAAGATGAACTTATCACAATCTGCAAAATATTAGGCTCCTGGCCATGCTATCACAGAAAACAAAAGCACATCAACTCCAAGTCCAGAAACAAAGTATTTAACAATCTTTGCAAGAAATTGCTTCAATAGCCTTTTATTTCTAAGTTTTCGCCTCCTGCGATTACATTGAGAAGAAGTATTTATAGACTCAGGACAGACCCTGATCTTTTCAGAAATATCTTCTTCTCAAACCCTAAGTCTTATCATCTTAAACCCTAGGACCCGGGTTTTACAATATAAAGCCATTTAAAACAAAGTCCGGATAAAACTTAACCATTCTGCAAATCAGTGCAGTCAGTTGCCATAAATGGAGAAGATAGAATTCGAATGCCACTTGCATTCACCAGCAACTGTAAATAAATGCCCTCATTAATTCCCTCGGGTAATTTGGATGAGTCACCACTTCTTCGACATTTCATCTCCGCAGAGCCATCCCTGAGTTGAAAATCTCTGCAAGCCATTAATTCTGCCATAAATTTTCATTAAATGCATTCATCGGCAAATTTCGGTAACTGTGTGTAGATATTTCAATTTTTCGGCCAACTCCCGACATATTCCATCAAATGGGCAGCAGCTTAGTCACCGCAAAGTCTCCTTGCGGCCAGATCTGTAAAAATTGGATGAAACAACAATTCTCGGCATCTTTTCTTTCAATATGGCTGTCTTTGATTAATTTGCATTCGACTTTGTCTTTATGGCCCTTTCTCCGTTATCCCGTAAGTGACAGATGGCTTCCTGCATGAAAGAACAAAAGATGGATTAGTATTTTAAAAATATTAAATCAGAAGCTTAAATATTAAAAAGAAACCCTAATGTTTACTTGCATGTCGGCCCTAATTATCTGATACGTGCTTTGACACGTGTCACAGAATCGTGACACGTGTCCATTTCAGTATTTTGCATTATGTGCTGCTTTTCTGGCAGGGTCGCGAAAAGCGAAATCGTGACCTGCATCTGGCTCACAGCAACTTTGCCCTTCCAAGCCACGAAAATGCGACATGTCACGATTTCGTGACATGTCACGAAATCGCGACGTTCCCTGTTCCGTACAACTTTTCTTGCTGTCAAGCCGTGAAACCGTGACATGTCACGATTTTGCGACATGTCACGAAATCGTGACTCACCCTGCTCTTCGGCAACCTTTTCTCCTTATGGCCACGAAAACGCGACATGTCACGAAATCGCGACCACTTCTGCCCTTAAGCTTTTCTCTCCACTTCTCTTTGTTTCTTCTGTTCTCTCCACCATGTCGCGAAATCGTGACATGGTGGCTCCTTTGCTCGTCATCTATCCACCATGTCGCGAAATCGTGACATGGTGGCTCTTTTTGTGTCGCGATTTCGCGACACCTTCCTGCCTTGGGCCCCTTCTGCCATTTATGTCACGATTTCATGACGATTTTGTGCCTTAGACTTTTCTTCAACATGATTTCTCTTGCTCCCCTTGCTTGCATTGACTTGGACCTGTCGCGATTTCGTGACATGTCGCGAAATCGTGACGGTCCGTACGCCTCGGGCCTCTTCGTCGAAAAACGTCACGATTTCGTGACATCTTTCACTTGCTTCGTTTTCTCTCTTCTGCAGCCGCAAAAATGCGACACGTCACGATTTCGCGACATGTCGCGAAATCGCGACGCTTTCTTGACTTGTGCGTTTTTCTTCTTCCGACGACGCGAAAATGCGACATGTCACGATTTCGCGACATGTCACGAAATCGCGATCCTTCTCATGCCTTAGTCTTTTTTCTCTCTCTGCCATGAAAATGCGACATGTCACGATTTCGCGACATTCCGTACAACTTGCCTTCTCTCTCCAAACTTGTCGCGATTTCGCGACATGTCACGAAATCGCGACGTTCCGTACGATCGGGCTTTCTCTCTCCTAACCTACATATCGCGACATTTCCAAAAATGGAAGTGTCACGATTTCGCTACGTTTTTCTGACTTAGCCGATTTTCTTGAAACCTGTCGCGATATCGCGACATTTCCAAAAATGGAAGTGTCGCGATATCGCGACATTTCCAAAAATGGAAGTGTCGCGATTTCGCTACGTTTTTCTGACTTAGCCGATTTTCTTGAAACCTCGCGATATCGACATTTCCAAAAATGGAAGTGTCACGATATCGCGACATTTTCAAAAATGGAAGTGTCGCGATATCGCGACATTTCCAAAAATGGAAAGTTTTGATTTCTAATGAATTTATCTGTCTGTTTTCTGTATTTTTCTCATACCGCAATTTTTTCCCAAAAGCATGTAAAAAGTGAAGTCTGAGATAACAAAGCCAGAATGCAAGAAAACTTGGATGCTTTGACACAGGCAAAACTTGAAGAAGAAAGAGGCAAGTAAAAATCTGGGATTAAAACTGAAAATCATCAAGAGGGTCCCTACTGCAAAAATGAAAGCTCAAAGTTTTCAAAGGGTGGAAATTCATTTTTCAGTGGGGGTGTGTTGCTTCTCAACACCACCATCCATCGAAAAATCACCATAATACACCTCCCTCGAGAGGCGGGATCTTCGCAAGGCCTCTCATTCTGAGGTACCGTGCCATCCTTTTCACATCCCCATTCCAAGCACGGATCCTATAGCCTGAAGGTAAGGGTGTGAAAAATTTGGAGCGATACATTTTGGTGAACCCGACGTGAATGCATTTAAAACCTTTTGAAAACAAAAAAAATAAAAATAAATAAAGCAACCAAAAACATAGATGCATTTCAAATCATTTAAAACTAATAAGTTGCATATCATGTTTAGATGGTAGCTCCTAAGAAAATATTAGCAGTTACTATAAATGTTGAAAACCAATTAGCAGCCATAGAAATCAATTTTGTGCTTAGTGTGCCTGAAACAAATAGAAATCAACTTTTATGGGATGAACTTGATAGAAGACTTAGTGTCATTTCATCTAGGTCAACAAAACTTAAACAAATCAAGAGGCTTGTCCTAGATAGAATCTTGGATCCTCATCAACTCGTCTTTTATCATGAAATTCAGAGAGCCTGCCATAGATGGTTAGCTTATAGGAGAGCTCTTGTGTCTTCAGAATTGTTCACCTTCAAGGAATACCTTGAGAATGCATCCATTATACACCAGTTCATAGGTCATGTAGAATACCAATAGGTTGTTCTTACGGATAGGGAAATATGGAATAGAGTTCCTCGAGCTGTGTTATATCAGAGTATTGCCATGAGCTTTACTTCTATCAACCTGCATCTGAGACAGATAATATCACTATAGCTCTTTTCATTAAATTTTTGAAGGAAAACTTTCAATTTGAAGAAGAACACTTCATGACTCCTAAGGAACTTGAGCCCATTAATGAAATTTATAAATTATTTATAGAGAACTAGATCATTATTTTCAGTATTATTTCTTGCATTTATTGTGTTGTTTATCTTTACAATATTAGTACAAAAACAAGAAAAACTAAAAAAACATAACAAAAACCAAAACCTTTCATTTTAAATATTGTAGTAGGTATATAATTAATATATACCTCTTAAGCTTGTTGCATATATATATATATATATATATATTTGCTGAAATCTAAATTAAGCACAATGCCTAAACTTAGGAATGGTAAACAAACTGAAGGAGAAGAAGAAGATTGGTTAGAAGATAAAACTAGAGACCCAAATGTCCTTCCTGAAGATCCAATTCCGTAAGGAGAAACTCTAGATCAACCAGAATATGACCTAGGTGAAGACAATGAACAAGAAGAAAATGTTAAAGAGGATGGATCCTCATCCCCTAGAGTAGCTCCAGATGGAACTATTGCTTTTGACAATGTAGATCATTTCTAGAAATTTTTCAATAATAACATTGGTGTTCTTAATATGGCAGTTCGTATTAATAAAGGGCAAATTAGTGACACTCAAGCATCCATGGAACATATGTTTGATGTGCGCACTAATCCCTTGTCTTTCATTGATCAAGAAAGTGATAAGGCTAGACCATCCAATAGAGATATGGTCACTATGATTCAGAACATGCCAAAACAACAGGTTACCCAACCTCCTAAGGAACCTGTTATTGAGCCTAAAATCATTCCCACACAAAAGAAAAATTCCTTCACTGCTTTACTTCGCCAAACTATTGATCAATATGCTTCAAGTAAACAAAAACCTAAAATGAAGCCAAACACCAATTTTCAACAATCTGGGATACAGCATAATACAACTTCAAAATTCCTTCATAACACCTTTCCTACCAATAATTTACACAATAGCAAAATAGCATCTAATCTTCATGTCCCTCCATTATATGCTCACAAATCCCATATCAATGCCCTACCGAACCAATATGGTGGGCAAACTAGTAATCTGGAAGCCATGGTGAAATAGTTAGCTTCGCGTATGGACCAGATAGATCCTTATCGTCCCTCGTACAATTATCAAGAGATATTTAGTCAACATTTGGATCCCATAGTTGTAGCACAACTGTACCCTAAGCATTTTCCCATGCCCATCCTACCTATATATAAAGGAATCGAAGATCTCATAAAGCATCTTCGCATGTTTAGGATAGCATGTCATGATATATCTTATGATGACCTGCTATTACTAAAAATGTTCTCGAAAAGTTTAGGTGGAATTGCATTAGAGTGGTACTATCAATTGCCTACTCATTCTTTAAGAAAATTTGAAGAAACAACTAAATATTTTGTCCATCAATTTAGTGCCTACATCGAGAGGCATGTAACCATTAAAGATTTATACAACTTAAAACAAGACAAGGATGAATGTTTTGTCGATTTCTTAGCTAGATGGAGGTAGTTGACAGGAAAACTACACTTTGTGCTACCTTATAGGGAAATGTTAGACATTTTTATCAATAATTTACAAGAACAAATATCTTATGAGTTATCAACTGCTACTTTAACTACCTTCGATCAAGCTATAGATTTAGCTCGAAGAGTAGAAGATGCCCTCATTAGGAGATGCCAACTTAGGAAGAAGGATGATGAGAAAACCTCTAGAAATCAATATAAAAACAAACAAGTTGTTGGTGACGGAGTCACTGATAGCAGAAATGTTTCTAATATCAATGCAATAAAAACAACAAAAAAATTTATATTGAAACCGCCTGATAAACCTCCTCGAGAATTTACTAGATTGAATCAACCGTTATCAACTATTTTACCTCAATTACTCGAAAGAGGTTTGATCCAATTACTAGCTATCTAGGAACCTGATCCAACTATACCCGGATATAGAGCTGACTTACACTGTGATTTCCATAGAGGACCTGGACACTCTACCAACGCTTGTAAAAGATTGAAACATAAAATACAGGATCTGATTGATAATAATGAAATGGAGGTGCAAGCCTTCCAACCTAAAAAAAATGCTCCTAATAACCCTCAAAAGACCATCCCCCAAAATCAAAATCAAAATGCTAATCAATCATTAGACATATTTCAACACCCTTTACTAAGACATGGTAAAGAGGTGGCCAATCAAATCAAACATCATAATGTCCCTCCTCCTACCCGATATGTAGGGACTATTAGTGGAAATTTACTTAATCATGATCCTCAAATATTTGACACAACCTTATCCATGGTTACGACCAGGCCCCCTACATAATATTCAAACTCCAGATTCTAGTGATGTAGAATCAGATATCGACTGATGAATTAGACATCACTTCAAACCAATCAAATAGTTCTAAAAATGAATCAGATCCTATTCAACCCATCATAGATGCTATGGTTCCAGAAGAACCATTTCCTAGAAGAGTTACTACTCGACCTTCTTCTAATCAATTCCTCCCTGATGAACAAACCATAAATGCTTGACCGAGACCAGTTCAGCGTCTTCAATATAACATTGTAGGTACCATTGGATTTGTTACCCGACAACAGGCTCAAAATTCTCAACAAGAACCAAACCAGAATGATGGATCAGCTCCATTCATTTTAAAAAATCCCAATAAAGGGAATAATGCTTCCAATGTTCAACCTAAACCCCCTTACAATATTAATGAGCAATTATCCAATACTACAGCTAGAATTTCCCTTTTGGATTTATTAAGATCTCCTCCTACCCATAGGGATGAGTTGATGCTTACATTAAGCAAATGATGGTACCTCAAAATATTCAACCTCAAGCCATGGCCAATACTATCATCACTCGAGAAGTTGATTGTATTGACTTCTGGAATAAAGATATCCCACAACACAGTTTACATAAGGATAATCCCTTATATATTACTACTCTAATTGGAGATGTAGTTGTTAAGCGAGTCCTGATTGATAATGGTTCATCTCTAAACATTTGCACTCTTGACTTCTACCAACGATTTGGCTTTAGAAGTGATGAAATGAAGAAAACTGACATGATTATCAAAGCTTTCAATGATGAAACACAAGAAACATGTGGAGTTATTACCATCCCATTGCAAGTTGGTCCTCAAACTCTAGATACCACCATGTTTATTGTACATTGCCCCACATCGTACAATATACTCTTGGGTCATCCTTGGATCAATGCAATGTGGGTTGTCCCATCAACTTTACACCAATGTGTTAAATTCGAATTTAAAAATCAGTTGGTCACTATCCATGGTGACCCTAGACCCTTTGATATGTGTGCTTTGGCAGAACCTGTTGGAGTGCAATTTTGCCCTGCTCTATCATCCACACATCCTAATTCTTATTTTTCATCTAAAATTGTGAAACACACACCCATAGCTTCACCTATATCCACTCCATTAATTTCATCCTCATATATAGATCAACAATTTTCTAAACAAACCACTCTAGAACCTCAAAAAGATCTTCAATCCACAACCAATCCTTCATGTTCTATCCCTATAATTTCAAAACCTATAGACCCATCTCTTAACACCTCCACATTATCAAAATCTATCATACCTTCCACATCTAAAGATATAGGGAATGATCCTTCTACCTCTTACGCTCTTTCTGATGAAATTTTACCAGATTTATCCACAATCTTAATATAAAAAAAAACAAATTCTTTCATGCAAGATTCAATTCTTTTAAATAACTTGCCACCATATCCTCGTACTTTGGGCCTCCCACAACCTATGGGAAGTACTTACCAAGTCGGGAGTTGTGCCTTCATTTATAAAGGATATGACTGAGGAAGAATTCCTCGAAATATCAAACCTCATCAGGAGGGATATGCTCGGTGTTATTTTACAAATGAATATATTAAAGTTAAACCCATAATGCTTAAAATGGGATATAAAGGGAAAGGCTTGGGACCTTTCCAAAATGGCATGAAAGAACCTTTTGAGGTAGAACTGTGGCCTGCCCACTGTGGTGTGGGCCTATTTCCTAGTAAGGGTCAACCCTTTCCTTTTGAAGATGATGATCAACTCATATGTTATCAAGATTATTTGGATAAGCGTGATGATTTGCCTCTAAAAAATCAGCCATTTACATGTAACATGCTATCCATAGCTTACCCTAAAATGATTGCTGACTCCGATGAGGAGTTGGAAGGAGATATCTTCCACGACATCTTCGTTGAAGAGATGTTACACAATGGATTTTATTTTGATGGTTCTATACCAACTATAGCCCAACTTGAGACCACTAATCCTCAAGATGAATTATCCAACTTAACCTTACAATAATTACAAGAATTGGGTGTTTCACCCGCCCCACCTAACTTTGAAATAGATCTACACATGGAGGTAGAAAATGTCATTAAAATTAATATTGGAACTGAAGATAATCCCCACATAATCAATATTGGATCAGAATTAAGTCAAGAAAAACAAGAGCAATATATTGCATTCCTTAAAGAATATGAAGATGTCTTTGCTTGGACATACAAAGATATGCCAGGTCTAGACCCTTCTGTAGTCATGCATCACCTAGTGGTCCATTCAGATGCTAAACTTGTTAAACAAAAAATTAGAAAAATGCATCCCAAAGTGGCCTTGCTAGTCAAAGGGGAGTTAGAAAAACTCTTGAATGTTGTTTTTATGCAAGCTATTGATTATGCTGAATGGATATCAAATGTAGTTCCAGTTACCAAGAAAGAAGCCACCAAAGTTAGGGTTTGCATAGATTTTAGAGATATTAACGCTGCATGCCCTAAAGATGATTTTCCTCTTCCAAACATGGATCAAATCATTGACTTTACTGCCAGGAGTGGTATGATGTCCTTAATGGATGGATTCTCCGATGGATAGCTCCTGAAGATCAGGCTAAAATAGCCTTTATTTCCCCTCGGGGTACTTTTTGTTGGAAAGTGATGCCATTTGGCTTAAAGAACGTAGGTGCAACATATCAACGAGCTATGACTTATATTTTTCATGATATGATGCATGATATCCTACATGATTATGTAGATGATATTATAGCTCGTTCTATTAATGAAGATAATAATTTAGATGATTTAAGAAAAAAATTTAATCGATTGCGAGAATATCTTATTTGATTAAATCTAGCCAAATGCATATTCGAAGTTAAGTCCGGTAAACTATTAGGGGTTTTAGTTTCTTTACGTGGTATCAAAATTGAACCTCTCAAGATTGCGGCTATCACTGATATGCCCGCACCTACTAATATATTTGAGTTACAAAGTTTACAAGGTAAGCTTCAAGCCATCCGTCACTTCATCGATAAGCTGGCGGACAAAATCGGTCCCTTTCTTAAACTTCTTAAGAAGGATGTCCCTTTTAATTGGGACGACGAATGTAGATAAGCTTTTGAACTTCTCAAATAATACCTCCTTCACCCACCTATGCTTTCATCGCCTAGACCTGATCGCCCATTTCTTCTATATATTTTAGCTTCAGATTCTGCCTTAGGAGCTATGTTATCTCAGCTTGATGATGTGAAGAGAGAATGTGCTAATTATTATATTAGTCGAACCTTCATCAGTTATGAGACCCGCTACACAACATTAGAAAAATTATGTCTAGCAGTCATGTTTGCTACGCAAAAATTATGCCATTATATGCTTAGTCAAAAAACTTATGTCATTGCTAAATATGATCCCTTGAGATATCTCATGAGTCGACCTTATTTATCGGGTCGCATTGCCAAGTGGGTTCTTGCTCTAAGCAAGTTTGATCTCACATTCATAGGACAGAAGTCTGTTAAGGGTCAAATCATAGCAGATCAATTAGCTGCTGCACCCTTAGAGTCTACCCATCCCCTCATCATTGAGTTTCTTGATGAATGCCTTCAATTAGAGGCATACCATATTGAACAATGGTCCTTATACTTTGATGGAGCCCGATGCATGAGTGGGGATGGTGCGGGTATTATTTTAATATCCTCACAAAAATATATTATTCCTCTGTCCTTCAAATTGACATTTTCCTACACTAACAATACTGTTGAATATGAGGCTCTAATCCTTGGATTACGAGCTACCTTGGCGCTAAAAATTAAACATCTGTTAGTTTTTGGTGATTCTTAACTTGTCATAAACCAAATTAATGAAGTTTATTAGACCAGAGATGATAAAATGCACCCATATAAAGCCTATGTTTTACAATTAATGTCATTATTTGATCAAGTTACCCTGGAAGCTATTCCTCGCACTTGCAACCGTGTAGCTGATGCTATGGCCGCAGCTACATCTCTCCTACCCTTAGAGTTAGATGATGAATATGCCACTATCATTATTCGTCGACTCCAAGAACCCGCTTCAAATAAATCATGCTTAGAACCTTTGGATGTGTTTCTAATCAATGAAACTACTCTTGAACCTTAGTATATGGATATATTTGATTTTCTTCAAAATGGGACTTTCCCTGCCAATTCTAATAGAAACCAGCATCGGTTATTACATAGATGAGCAATTCGATTTGTAATAATTGGCAATACTTTGTATAGGAGATATTTTGAAGGTATCCTATTAAGATGTTTGAATTTAGAAGAATCCAAATCAGCCTTGAGTGAAGCCCACGATGGATCTTGTGGAGGACACTTCAGTGGTAGTGTCATTGCTAAAAAGCTCCTTAGGATAGGATACTTTTGGCCTACCATGGAGAATGATGCACATGATCATGTGTGCCATTGCGACAAGTTCCAGAAACATGTCGACCTTGTCCATGCACCTGCATAAGAACTGTAGGCTATTTCATCTCCTTGGCCCTTTTCAAAATGGGGTTTAGATATTATTGGAAAAATCAATCTTGTGTCATCTGATGGACACAAATTCATCATAACCGCCACTGAGTATTTCACAAAGTGGGTTGAAGATATGCCTTTAGCTTCCTACACTGGCACACAAGTCTCTAAATTTATTTTTAATCAAATCATATGTAGGTTCGGAATTCTCGCAAATCTCATCTTTGATAATGGAACTTGTTTCAAAAATAAAGATGTTAAAAAATTATGCCAAAAATATAAGATTCAACATCGCTGGTCCACTCCCTATTATCCTCAGGGTAATGGTCAAGTAGAAGCATCTAACAAAACCTTAATCAAGATTCTCAAAATATTGGTCAATAAAACTGGTCGCGATCGGCACATTCGATTATATCCAGCTTTGTGGGCTTATCGAACTAGTGTTCGAACCCCCACTGGAACTTCACCTTTTGTTTTGGTTTATGGTGCTGAAGCCATTTTTCCCTTTGAATTAGAAGTTCCTTCTTTGGCTCTACTACTTCAAGATACCGAAGTAGGAGATGAATATCGAGCTGGAAGACTCAGTCAGCTGGAACTCTTAGATGAAAAGCGCATTAATGCTTTGGATCATCTCCGTGCCTACCAAAACAAGCTTAAAAAATCATATGTTAAAAAAGTTCGTCATCGATCCTTTGAGATCGGCGACCTTGTTTTAAAAGAAAATCAAAAAAATACTAATGCAACTAAGGACCTTAAAGGTAAATTTGAGCCCAACTGGCTTGGACCATACATTATCACTTCTAAATTTGAATCAGGAGCATACAAATTATCTACCTTAGATGGTAAAGAACTTAAAGAACCCATGAACATTTTGCATCTTAAACGTTACTATGTATAAATTTGGTCATTTCATCCTTGTATATATTTGTTTAAAATATTTCAAAGTCATTATCTTGTTTTTCTTTCCATTTATAAATTCAAAAACACCAAAAACATTCATAATCATCAAAATCTTCAAAACTATTTGTTGCATTTATTTATGGCACTTGTTAATTCTTTCAAAAACAAAAAAATAATAATAACAATAAAAACAGCAATATTCTTGACTCTTTCGAAACCAAAACAACATAAAGAAGAAAGAGAGAGTCAACATTCTCAAAACTTCTCAAAAAGTATTTATATATATTTTCTTACAAATGTTGCAGTTATATGTTTCAAATTATATTGGATAAATTAGCATTTATTTGGAATCCTGCACTTTCACACTCACAAAAATAAATGTCTTGATTTTATCTGGCATGATTACTAATCTCTCTTATATCAAAGTTCACAAAATTCAATTAAATAAAGTTTGAGCACAGAGAATTGATCTTGTTATTTACTTAAACCAAGCACATATTTTCACAATAAAATGATTATATTTGTAATTTCCATGCTTTGCTACATAGTAGAAGTGGTTTCTTGAGCGAAAAGTTTCCCCTGCTATCCTATCATGCACATGGTCTAGAATCTTTGATAATTGGCAAAAGGACAAGCTCACCCCTACCCAAAATAAAAATCCCTTGCTCTACAGCTAATCCGAGCAAGTATCCCTAGCATAGAACAAAAAGAAAAAGCAAAGTTCAAGAAAAAGAGAAAAAGAAAAAAGTTATTTTATATCATTACAGCAATGTTCCAAGCATTATCTCCAAAAGAAAGAAAAAAAAGAAAAAGAAAGCAAAAGCAAAAGCAATAAAATCCCTTTCCCTACCCTTTGAAAAGAAAAGAAGGGTTGATGAACTTGAATCCCTGGAATTCTCAATTATTCGAAAACTGTGATGTAAGCCCCATAACGGGTGGTTTGTGCCCAACCTGCTTGGCCTTGGGTAACTCCTAGCGTGGCGATATGTCTGTCACATTAGCGACCTTATTTTTTACAGACCTATGTCTGCTTATGTATTAGCTAGCTCTTGATAATACGACTTACATAGTAGTCTAGTATGGTTATATGCATCTAAATCATGGTTAATGAACACTTATTTGGTTCATTCAAATCACTTGTATCAAATTATCTTGCTCAAAACTGGTAAATGCACAATGCACTTGCACACACATTTGTATTTGAGAGATTTTGTGTATCATTATGATAAATCAAGATTGGAAATGAATTCACATATGCACATGGGATTCCTTATAAATCTAACTCTTGTCTTTAAGATACTTTGAAATATTTTTGTAAATTGTTTGGAATAATTCATTTTCTTCTTTAAAGTACAGTTGTTTAGTATAAAGAAAACTACATACATAATAGAAAAATCAAAATTTCTTTCAAAACCATACAATCAAAACATATATATCTATATTGTCGACTTTTGCGATGATGGTATAGTTCCAAAACCAAAATTGGATTTTTATGCCTAGCGCAAGTATTCCTCTTCATCTTTTCTATTTATTAAAAATCGACCATGCAATAAAACTATCTCTTTTTGGATTTTCGCGATGATGGTATAAGTCTATACCTACATATTCTATGCCTAGCGCAAACCATTGTACCAATTTTTATTCTCCATTTATTTCAAATCAAATCATAAAAAAAAAAAAAACCCATATGACTTAAATCATTATGTTACACAAATATGCTTTACAAACAAACAAACACATTATCACTATTTCATGTCATTATGTCAACCTTAAAATTTGCAATGATGGTATAATTCCTAGGGAATTATCCAAAAAATTTATCACACTTAGGAATTTATGCCTAGCAAAAATCATTTTAAAATTATTTCATGCATACTATTTTATGAAAATATGAAAACAAACCATCATCATCATCATTTGCACCATTGCACCAAAGTCTTAAGACAGTCTCTTAAGCACTCTTTTACTTTTTAACAATATTTCTATACTGGGATTAGCTTGATGACCGAGTGAGCAACGACTCCATGAAATGGTCTATAATAGCGACAATGTCCTTTGAAATTATTGTTAGAAGTCTCTTTTTATCTTTTATCACATCACATCACAAACAACCAATTTGTTACATCAGATTATTTCATTTAAAATCTTACAGCATGACATTTCAACCATAATATTTCCAACGATGTAATTACATGAATCGTCAAATCAATTAATCAAAACATTCAAAGCATCATAAAAATACATAAGACACAAGTCATATGATAAAAAATATCTCATCTCATATATATATCAACAATATATACATCATCTCAAAACTGGATTGGTATGCCACAATCTATACCTCGGCATACTCAATCGTCTCTCAAAAATAATAAAAATTGTCTCAATCTGTACAATGCAAATAGTGGCTAGCCTCGAGAACCCCTTGAGCTCTCAGCCTCATCTCCTCCCCCGCCCTGAGGTGGATGAGGTGGCCCCATCGTAGTCTGTGTGGTACTACGAGTCCTAGTCATGGATCGGGATGAAGTCCTTGATGACCCCATCTTGATCGGATCTATGATGGCAGCCGATAGTGGTAATCTCTCCTCCTCTGACACCATCTGGTGGTAAAGTTTCTGGTAAAAAGTGATCTAGGCAATAGCCCATGCCAGCTCCCGAGTGCTTGCCCCTCCGCCCCATGCTCTGAGGCATGCAATCTCGTCTCTGAGCTGTGTCACCTCAGCTCAGTGTTGTGCAGCCTCCTCCTGTAGGGTTCCGCACTCGTGCCTAGAGACAGATCGTCTTTGCTCGGAGAGTCGCTGTCTCGCTGCTCTCCCCAGTGTCGACACCCTTGCCCTTATCGGGTGATGGTGGCCTCTCTCTCTATGGAGAAGGGGGTCTCTCCTCCTTCGTCTCCTGCTGTCGGACCTCTATCGATCTGTGCATTGTCTCGACCATTTTTGCTTACAGAGCTCTAAAAACTATAAAAATAAACAGTAACAATGAATTAGGGTTTTACCCTATTTTTCTTAATTTTATTCAAAACATAATTAAAAACACAATTAAAATTTTGCTTTTTCGTGTTTTTACCTCAAACGCTCGATTTGGGTAAAAACACGGAGGGGGCACCATAATAAGCTGTCGTACGATTCGACCAAGAATCGTCACCTAAAAATGGGAATAATTTTTGCTTTCTCGTAAATCGAGAAGAACTCATCTTTAACGCATTTTCTTCAAAAAATTCGCTAAAGAGGAGGCAAAATGTAGCACCCTAAAATTGGTGCAATAAAACCTTAATAATTACACTTACTCTAGTAAATATTCAAATTCAAATTTTAACCTCCAAAATCGCTCCCAAACCGCCGCTTAATCCGTTTCCTCCTTTTTTGCACCATTTTTAGAGTTTGTTTTGACCGTTTGATGATATCGTCGTCGATCAGACGATATCACCTTAGATCGGACGATTTCGTCTGGTCTAGGACGTCCAGACGATCTTGTCCCAAAACTAATTTTTCACAATTAGCTTATGTTCCAATGGCATCTCTAATCCGGGCAGAAGCGTGTCTATGCCGTTAGAGACCTTCCCCATTGGAGATCTCCCAAATAGAGATGATCTCCAACCTCCTAACCTCCCTCCTAAGCCTATTTCATCCTAGCCCCTCCCCTTAGCATCCCCCTGGCTGAAATTCCCTGTAACTCAACTTCACATGCATTAAGACATCCTAAATTTCCATTTGCAATTGTTCTATCCAATTTTGTTGCAGGTACCTTAGTATTTTTCAGCCAAAGCAAGCTTACATCGTCGCAGACGATCCTGTTCAGATCGGAGGCGATCCTATCGAATCAGAGATGATTTCATATGCAGTCCACATTGGGGGCAATCAGTGCCCAAAGTTTGCATTTTCTTCACCTTTTTTTGTTTTTTTATGCTGCAATTAGCTAGTTTAATTATTATTTTTTGCTATTCTACATTTTGGAGTTCACCCATCTAGATCAAATGCATAATTCAGTTATAATTGCCATCAAATCAATATAATGCATTCATGTTTCTGTTTATAATTCTTAGTGTGACATTGTTAGTGTAATTTTGCACTGTTTCCCTCTGTTAGAATAGTTGCATTTCTTGTGTTTTGCACCTATTTATCTGTTTGTAGGTCTCTGATGAATTCGTCTGATGAATTCGTCAGATCTCAGACGATCCTATCTGATAGCAGACGATCCTGTCAAATCAGAGGCAATCCTGACTGCTTCAAAAATCAAAATCTCCATCAGACATCTGGATCAGGTATGACTTTTTAATCTTGCTTACTTTCTCTGCTTTCTGTCCTAATTTGCTTTTCTGTATTCATTTAATCTACATATTCATATAGAATAGCTTAGATTCATTTGGCCAAACCTAAGATTTGAATGTTTAAGGATAAAACTGAACACATAAAACACATTCCCAACCTAGGCATGGAAACTGCCACTAAATGTTTCCTGGTGAACCCACCATCCGTCAAAAAATCGCCATAATACACCTCCCTCGAGAGGCAGGACCTTCACAAGGCCTCTCAGTCCGAGGTACCGCACCATCCTTTTCACATCCCCCTTCCAGGCACAAATCCTATAGCCCGAAGGTAAGGGTGTGAAAAATTTGGAGCGATATAGAACCAAATGCAAAGCCTTTCAGATAGAAATAGAGGCCTATGAATCTGAGGATTGAGTCTATAATGAGAGAAGAGCTGATCAAACTATTAAAAGCTAAAATCATATACCCAATTAAGAACTCTACATGGGTAGCTAACTTGGTTCTTGTGAGGAAGAAGAATGGAGACATCCGCCTATGTGTATATTTTAGGAATCTCAACTAGACATCATTGAAGGATCATTATCCCCTCCCCCAGATTGACCATATTCTACAAATTATTATAGGATCAAAGAGGTTCTCACTGTTATATGGATTCTCTAGTTATAATCATATTTGGGTAAAATATGAGGATCAATTCAAGACAACATTTACTACCAAATGGGGTACTTTTTCTTATTAGAGGATGCATTTTGGTTTGTACAATGTAGGGGATACATTCTAGAGAGTAATGGATATGCCTTTGGAAAGTTTATTAATAAAGTCATTATGATCTACTTGGATGATATGAATGTGTTCTCTCATGAAAAATGAGATCACCTGACGCACTTGGAGCAAGTATTTAATAAATGCAAATAATTTGGTATCTCTCTTAATCCAAAGAAGTCATTATTTGTAGTTCATGAAGGGAAGCTTTTGGGCCATGTTGTCTCTAAATAAGGTATGTTTATTGATCCAAACAGAGTTAAATAAATGCTTTCCCTTCTCTTGCCCATGAACAAGAAAGCTCTATAGTATTTATTTGGATAAATCAACTTTGTCAGGAAGTTCATCTCATATTTTTCTCAAAAGGTGAACCCATCTCAAATTTTCTAAAGAAAAATGCAGATTTCAAATGGACTAAAGTAAGAAAACAAGCTTTTGAATTCATTAAGAAATCCATTGCCACTGCTCCAGTCCTAGTGAATCTTGATTTTAGTAAGAATTTCATCCTATATGCTGATGGAGCTGAAGAGAGCTATGCATCTATGCTTACTTAGAAGAATTATTATGAAGAACACCCTATATTTTTCTAGAGCTAAACTCTCCATGAATATAAAATCAAATACAACTTCATCGAAAGACAGTGATGAAGTTATTGAAGAAATTCAGACAATGTTTGGGTCAAAGTTGTATGTAGTTCACCTAGATGTAAGAAGTTTCATTTTACAATGAGATCTGGGGGACAAAAGAGCATGTTGGATTACTAATATCCAGGAGTATGATGTGGAAATTTATCCTACCAAGCTTGTCATAGGTAGAGCATTGTGCCAAGGGTTAATAAATAAGATACTAGAATTGGTGATACTGTTGTAACATGGAAACCCCAAGAGAAAATTTGGAGGGATATCGAAGAGAGAATAGCTTCAGGAATCACTACATATTCTCCTACTACTTTCACCTTCAATGATCTACTCTACTGGTATGTGTATATTCCCATTCATCCTTATCTTGAATTAATTAAACCTATTGCTAGTTTTTATGACACCAAATAAAGGATTGTTAAGAACTCCTAGGGTAGAACCCTTTTCACCCTAAACCTTGATGCTTTCATTGATACTTTTTTCACCGTTCATGTGCTTGATATTGAGCCAAAATATTTTGACCCTACAGACCAAGCAAAATATTTTGTTCCCTATGATAAAATAAAAAAATTTCTAGGAATGCAATTAAAGAAACCACCTACTAGAGGGATTATTCCTGAAACCCCCATTCCTTTGAAAAATTTCAAAAATATAGAACTATTTTCCATTTTAGCTATGGTGGTAGGCCTAAATACCGATAAAAATTTTTATGGGTGGCAGATTGCTTTGGTCAACTGCCTATCAAGCCCTAAAAATTATGATTCTTTAATTATGGATGGGAGCATCAGGCCCCTATTTTTTGACTATCAAGATACATTTTTTGTCAAATTCATGAAGGTTTATCTTCAATGAAGAGGGCTTCTTAGTATTATTTCAAATTCTCTTCATATTTAGTATGGGTTTTCTTTTATTTTATGGCTCAAGAGCTAGATTTCATTTCTATAAATGATAAAGATGAGAAAGGAAGAACCTCATCAATATATGAATGGACTAATATTTTATATAAGACATAAGAATATTATTATTTCAACACATAATTGATGGGTCCAGATCTAAATATTATGTATGGGGAAATAAGAACGTTAACCCCAAATATTGTAAATTTTTTGCAGAACAAACATGAAGATGAGGGTGACTGGTTCATCCTCACTCAGGAGGTTGTTATTAGACTATATGGGTTTACTAGAAAACCCTTTTTGCTTTTGCATTATGTCACTAACAAATTATTTACTTTAGAATATGTTAAACAAATGGAAAAAATAAATTTTAGATATAGTACAGGGATAGGTAAAACCAATACTTGTACGATGCCATTTTAGTTTGAGGGTATTATTATTTTGAAGAAAGGGCAACATGAAAAAAATTCTCAAGCCCTAAAGGAATTGGAACTGATAGAAATTCCATAATTATGGAGGTATGGCCCCATAAATAGATTTGTAGAGAGGCAAGTGATTCTGAATAAAAACTTTGTAAAAAACTACCACATGTCCCCCAGGCAGTATATTGAAGATTGTAAAAATAATACCGAAGATAAGGCATTAGAATGACATATCAAGAGAATGCAACCACTGCCTCTATGACATAATTTTATGATCATGTGGTCAATTATGACCCAAATAATAATCTCAAGAATGTCCTGGATGATAAAACTATCAATAATATGTAGAAGAAAGGGGCATAATGGACAATAGGAAAAATCCATGAATGGTGGACGATGAGGGTCCAAACTAATATGATTGACTCAAGGTGGCCCATTAACAATGATCTTGAATTTTTGGTTTGTTATGACCATTATCAAGCTACCTTGCTGAGAAATTTTACCAAAAAAATACCCTCGAGCATCGATGCTAGTAAGGAGGTAAGCACTGAAGCTACTGAGAAATAGAAAGTAGACAAAAGTAAAGGCAAGAAAGTTGCAGTTGAGCAACAAAAATCCCATGCATACACAAGGTTTAGGTCATCCAAAAATAGGTCCATTAAAACCATATTCACAGAAGAACAGAGAAAAATGTCTGGAAAAAATATGGGTTACGATGGCAAGGTACTAGGAAAATATGGGTAAGAAATTATAGAACCCTTGCAAGTAGAGAAGAGAGGAAAACATCTGGCACTCGGTTTTAACCCATCAAAAGGTAGATCCATGTTTTTAAATGCCCCAAAATTTATTTCCCTTTCCTCTTAAAATACTCAATCAGACGAAGTGCCCATTGTCAATAAGAAGAGGAAGATAAAATCTGTAGTTGGGAACCAATAGAGGGATAGCCAAGAAGTTGAAATAGCTCTAGAAGCTGAAAACGTTGCTCAAGGTCGCAAAGATCAACAACAAGAAACTGTTGAACATGTTGAAATTTCTAAATAAAGTGAGCAACTCCCTTATAATATGAGAGATGTTTTTTCAAATTTTGAAATAGCTAGGAATGATAATGTGCAAGAAAAAGCTCAGAATGAAGCAGTTGATAATAGCACCTACTTTGCAAAAGAAGGACTAAACACAATTATTTCTAAAAATCTGATTGTTAAAAAGATATTTTTGAACATAACAGGAACTAGCATGGGAATATTCCCCTAAATGTTGAAATAATAGACCTAGAAGAAGACACATATGTTGAAGAGAAAGATGGTGGAAGAGGATAAGTGACCAAATCCCCCCAACAAGATGAAGTTGAAAATTATGCTATGGATGATATTAATGAAAATCACATGGTAGAATATGAAAACCAATGCGTACTTCCAATGGGATTAGGTATTGCTTCTATATTCTCTCATTCTTCTCTTCATACTCATTCCTGAGTTAAATCTCATTCCATTTATATTCCAAAGGATATAATGTTTCCTTTGAAACAACAGTTTCTTTCTCTTGAACCAGCATTATATTTATAGATTCAATCTAAAGATGGCCAATATCTAGAGTTACTTACTCACCCTATAGTTTCCCCTTTGTATGGAAGTGCCGCATTGGTCTCAACCCCATTTCTCCTTGATGCATTCATCCCAACTATGAGGTCCACCTCCTCTACAGTTACTAAAATTCATCTAAATTTTTCCAAGTTGAAATATCTAAATAAGGCAAATAAAAATGCCTTAGATTGGTGGGCATACCACTCTACTAAAGCCTCTAAGGCTCCAGCCTAAAAATAAGAAATAATATCACTTGACCCCACCACTATGCAGTAGCAGAAGCTGAATTTGACCCTGCAAGTAAAGAATCCTAAGGGTGACATAATTATAGAAGACTATTAAGCGGAGAGTGTAATCAAATACATTGCTCAGCTCCATATGCAAGACAAATGGGGAATGGCCTAGGCTCACCTGGGAACTATTTACTTACATGGAGAATATTTTAAATAAAAAATCATCAAAGAGTAGGAAGCCATAAAATAGGGTGAATCCGCATTGCAGGAACAAAAACTTATGGAGAAAGCCTTAAATCTAGAGGCTAAAATATGGGAGGATAGATTCAATGAAGCTATGAGTGAGATAACCAAATATAAAGAAGAACTTGTGAAAGTGATTAAAAATATTCAATCCCTGAATCTATGTTGAGCAAGGTGCAGCAAAAGAATTGCAAAAGTATTGTCATTGTTGTCAACACAGTCAGATTGATGCGATTGATGCGATTCGGAGGTCGGTCGGATCAAGTGCGGAAAGTTTCAAGGAAAACGCAGTGACCCGATTCGAAACGGCAAAAAGAGACAAGGAAGAAAACTGTCGCGATATCGCGACATGTTTTCTGTCGCGATTTCGCGACATGGTCGAGGAGAGAGAAGGCGCAGCCGAAAATGTCGCGATTTCGTGACATGTCAAGTTTTCGCTGAGGAGAGAGAAAATGTGTCGCGATATCGCGACAAAATCGAGGAGAGAGAAGGCGCAGCCGAAAATGTCACGATTTCGCGACATGTCGAGTTTTCGTTGAGGAGAGAGAAAATGTGTCGCGATTTCGCGACAAAAAGTAGGAGAGAGAAAATGCACGCCAAATTGTCGCGATTTCGCGACATGGTCGAGGAGAGAGAAGATGCGAGCAAAACTGTCACGATTTCGCGACATGCTGGCAGAGAAGGAAACAAAGGTGTAGCGATATCGCTACATGTTGAAATGAAAGGAAACAAAGGTGTAGCGATATCGCTACATGTTGAAATGAATGGAAACAAAGGTGTAGCGATATCGCTGCATGATGAAAATACATGGAACTAAGGTGTAGCGATTTCGCTACAGGTTGAAACAAAGAGAAACTAAGGTGTAGCGATTTCGCTACTAGTCAAAAGTGTAGAACTGAAAGATGCAGCAATGATATTACAAGTCAAAATTTCATGAAAAGAGGCAAGGTAAAAGCACAAGGCACAAAGTTGTAGCGATTTCGCTACTACATGGAGCAAAGAGCGTATGGAAGACAGAAGCGTCGCGATTTCGTGACAAGAAGATTGATGACGTCAGCAAGAGCTGAAAGCGTCGCGATTTCATGACAAGAAGGATGATGACGTCAGCAAGAGCCGAAGCGTCGCGATTTCGTGACATGTTCCATTTTGTTGGAGTTTGCAAGAAAAAACTTTACAGAAAGAGCAAAGTGTCACGATTTCGTGACATGTTCCATTTTCGTTGGAGTTGGCAAGGAGAGTTGTACGGAAGAACAAAGTGTCACGATTTCGTGACATGTTCCTTTTTCGCTACTGCTAGCAAAGAAGAGTGTACGGAAGCCGAAAGTGTCACGATTTCATGACAAGCAGGATGATGACGTCAGCAAAGTTGAAAAGTGTCGCGATTTCATGACAGGATGAAAGGAAAGCTGCTGGAAGCCGAAAGCGTCGTGATTTCGCGATAGCATTGAGGATGACGTCAGCAAAAGTTCTAAGTGTCGCGATATCGCGACATGAGCGGGGGAAAAGCTTTCAAGGCCAAAATGGTCATGATTTCGTGACAACCTTCAGGGTGACGTCAGCATAAGTCAAAAGTGTCGCGATATCGCGACAGGTAACAGTCTGGCAGGTAAAACCCGTAGGAACATGCAAGGTGACACGTGTCGAAAAAGTCGACAGGAAAATCATGCAGCCAGTTACGTAAAAAGTAACTGAAGTCAGACAGACAGTTAATCGTTGATAGGTGTTGGACATGCAATGCAACAGCCAAACATGCATAATTGAAACGCATTCGAAAAGCCGAATATGAAGGATAATAAAAGCATTCGAAAGGTCGAATTTGCGGGCATTCTAACGGACGTATTTGAAGCATACGGAAAAGCCGAACATGAAGAATCGAAAAGCTTTCGAAGAATCATATATGGAGTTTCGAAAAAGCATTCGAAAAGCCGTATTCGAAGAAATTGAACAGTCGAAGTACATGAAACAAAATTGCCGTATTGCATGGTTTCCAAAAGACGTATTGCAGGGTTTCGAACAGTCGAAGTGCATGGAACCGAACAATCGTATTGCATGGATTCGAACAGTCAGAGTATGTGATTCGATTGCATGCAGATTGAAAGGTTATAAAAGAATAATCGTACAGAGAAGATGTTGCTACTGTTAGAGAGAAATTGCTGTAAAAGGAGAGTTAGAAAAGAATCAAGAGAAAAATAAGCGAGAGCAGTGAGAGTGTGCAGAGTTGAGTTAATTGCAGACCAGTCAGGGTCGTGCATAAAGTGAAGACATTTTTATGTCATTCTAAATTTATCAGAATTGCAGTCCAAGTTGGTGCTTGGTACTAGGAGTTGGTGCTCCATCTATTGCAGCAGAAAATTACAGGGGTTGGTGCTCCTTCCAGTTGGTGCTTGGTAAAGTGTTTGTAAAATTGATTTTGCAAAGACTGGATTTGGATTGGAGTCCAAGCGGTCATTTTTGAGGAGTAGCCAAATTGGTGAACCTCGGTATATTGAGTGTTGTGGTTTGCTCTCTTGTTCAAGTTTTTTTTTGTTCTCTTTATTTCATATTAAATGTTGTAGATATAAAAATTTAATAGCTACACTGATTCACCCCCCTCTCAGTGTCATTGTGTAAACATCAATTGGTATCAGAGCACAGGTTCCTTGTACAAGCTTAATCAGCTAAGGAGATCTTGGAAGAAACAATGGCGAGGTGGTGAAGGATTTTCATCCAACAAAGCTCCCTTATTTGATGGAACAAATTACACCTTCGGAAACTCGGAATGCAAACATATCCGAGTGCATTGGGATACGATATTTGGGATTACGTAGATAGTGGATACACGGCACCCACTACCCCTCCAACGAGATACTGCTGAGAAAAAGAAATTTGAAAACAACTCCAAAGCTAAGAATGCCATAATGTGTGGGCTTGTTGACGAGTGAAGTGATAAGAGTCATGAGTTGTAAATCAGCAAAGGACATGTGGGATAAAGCGAAGAGCATCCATGAAGGAGACAAGTAAGATTAAGGAAGCAAAGCGCAAACTCATCGAGCACGGTTCGAAGCACTCGCAAATGAAGGAAGATGAAAACATAGAAATTTATATGCTTGAGAGTCAACGGAATTATTAATGCAATCGAGAGGACTTGGTGAAGAAATTGATGATGCGGTTGTGGTGAAAAAGGTTCTCGAGAACACTTCACAAAAGATTTAACTCCAAAGTCTCTGCAATAGAAGAGGCAAAAGATCTAAACAACTTCAAGCATGGATGAGTTGCATGGTTCCCCGACAGACATATGAAATGAGAATAGGACAAACCAAGTCTACGAGACAGAGAAGCGACTTTTAAAGCACACAAGAATGTAAAAGCTGAACATGAATCTGAGGATGAAGGAACACTGGATGAAACAGAAGCCAATTTTGTTCGAAAACTCACAAAAGGAAAAGGAAAATATAGAGGGAAGCTACCTTTTAAATGCTTCAATTGTGGAGGAGTCGGTCATTTTGCAGCCAAATGTCCAATGCGGGGAGAGAACCAAAAATGGTGAAGGTTCACACCAAGAAAAAGGTGGCTGGAAGAAGAAACAAAATTTCAGAAAGAACAATTTCAAGAAGAAAAGCTTCATAACCAAGAATGTCGGCGAGTTCGAAGAAAGCACGGATGAGGAGTCCGAAGAAGAAGGAGGTGAAGCTCTGTTCATGGCACTTGAAGAAGAAAGAACGAGAGGAAAATCGGGAAGGTGATGAAAATTCCAAGGATGAAGGTGAAGTGTATTTGGAAGGAGAATTGGTTGCTTCACTTGAAGAGTTGAGTGCAGAAAGGAAGAAGAATAAAAATTTTTCAAAGAAATTAGAGAATGCCACGAGACATAATAAACAATTTGAAAATACAGACGAGAGGAATTCAAGAAAATGTCTGAAGTTCTTGATGAACAATTAACTCGTAAAGACAGGTTGAATGCGGCAAGCTAGAGGAAGACATTGTTAAGTTAAGGATGCAGTTAGAAGAGATGAATAGAAAATTGAACTATTTTCATAAGTTTGAAGAAAGTACTGCAAAGTTGGATAAAATGTTAAATAACCAAAGGCCTTCTGGCATCAAATTTGGTTTAGGCTTTGATGAAGGAGAATCTTCAAAGGATTCAAAGAACTTGAATATAGAACCCACAAAGAAAGAAGAAAAGATCAGGGTTGAACCAGAAAAACAAAATAATGCAAAAGAAAACAATAATGCCAGATTCAAGAAGAATACTGACAAAGATGGATTCACAAAAGTCACACATCCGAGGAGGAGAAGAGTCATGGCTCCTACTTCAAACTGGCAAAGACCGGCACCCAAGTTTAATCATGCATTTTCTGGTTATTGTTTTAAATGCAATGCTTATGGCCATAAAATTTCAGATTGCGAGGCATAATGTATCTCAAAGGAATTTTACCAGACAGAAATGTTTTTTCTCCTTTAATGAATTATGCAGTTGAATGTTATAATTGTCATAATTTTGGACATATTGCTAGAAACTGCAGAAGCACTTTTTCATCAAATAATTATCAGGGCAGAAAATCTCAGCTAAGTGGGTTGAAACAAAACCAGAAATTTCTTGAAAAATAGGCACATGCTAATGAAAGAACAAAGGCAAAACAAGTAGCAAAATCTGCTATCAAACCAGAATGGAAAGAAAAGGAATCTTTGATTGTCCAGACTGCTTTTAAAGCTCAGAACAAATCAGCACCTTGGATACTTGACAGTGGTTGTTCCAGTCACATGACAGGTGACAAGCAAAAGTTTGAGAATTTACAGAATTATGAAGGTGGTTCTGTGAAATTTGGAAATAATGATGGAGCAAAGATTGTTGGAAAGGGATCAGTCAAAATCAGTGATGGCAATATAAAATCAAAAGAAGTCTTGTTTGTAATTGGCCTGAAGCATAACTTGCTAAGTGTAAGTCAAATATGTGACAGAGGTCATGATGTAATCTTCAAGAAGGAGGGCTGTGAAGTAAGAAAGACAAAAAATGGAAAGTTAATAGCCACTGGACTGAGAACTTCAGGAAATCTGTATACACTTTCAGAAACTGCAGAAGGAACATGCTTGATGGGACAGGAAGATGAAAACCGGCTATGGCACAAGAGGCTTGGGCATATTAGTTTTGACAATCGGCAAAAATCAGTTCAAAAAGAGCGATTAGAGACATACCAAACATTGGCAAACCTCGTAAATAGCATCAGTGAGTCATGCCAAAAGGGAAAACAAACCAGAGCCACTTTCAAAGCAAAAGAATACTTCACTAGCAAGCCATTAGAACTAATTCACACTGATCTATGTGGACCCATGAGAACTGAAAGCATAAATGGACACAAATATTTTATGCTGTGTATAGATGACTACTCAAGAATGACATGGGTACTATTTTTGAAACTCAAGTCAGAAGCCTTTGAAATGTTTAAAACCTTCAAAAATCTTGTTGAAAATCAATCGGGAAAAAGAATTAAATGCCTAAGATCGGACAGGGGAGGAGAGTTTATCTCCGAAGAATTTGCAGAATCTTGTCAAAAACATGGGATAAGAAGACGAGTTTTCAGCGACTAGGACACCTCAGCGGAATGGTGTTGTAGAAAGGAAGAATAGAACAGAGCAGGAAATGGCAAGGACAATGCTGGCGAGAAAACAAAATAGGCGACGATTTTGGAAAGAGGCGGTTCATACTGCAGTTTACATTCAAAACAGGTGCATCCTGAGACCACATGAAAGCAAAACAACTTATGAGTTGTGGTTTGGCAGAAAGGCAACAACAAGACATTTCAAAGTATTTGGCAGCAAGTGCTACATAAAACGGACTGAAGATAACCTTGGTAAATTTGAAGATAGAGCTGATGAAGGTATCTTTCTCGGTTACTCAACAAAAAGCAAGGCATACACATGTTACAACAAGAAGTTGAAGAAAATTGTTGAAAGTGCTGATGTAAAAGTTGATGAAGGTAGAGAACAAGAAACTACTTATCAAGAAAACTACCCTATGTATGAAGAAGTCATTGAAGGTGATGATGAAAAAGAAACAGAGAAGAATCAGAAAATTGATCCAGATAGTGTAAAAGCCGAATCTGAAGAAGAAGAAAACAGGAAATTTAAAACAGGCAATTGGCAGAAAAATCATCCAAGTGAACAGATTATTGGGGATCCCACAGATGGTATTCAAACAAGAAGAACAGCAGTGAGGAACTATTCTCTGTTATCTAGTATTGAACCTAAAAATGTTGCTGAAGCAAGCACTGATGAAAGTTGGATGAAGGCAATCAATGAAGAACTAGATCAGATAGAGAAAAACAATACCTGGGAATTAGTACCTAGACCAACAAATAAAAACATAATTGGTACTAAATGGGTTTTTAGAAATAAATTGAATGAAGATGGGCAGAGTTGTCGGAAATAAGGCAAGATTGGTATGTAAAGGCTATGCTCGAGGTTGAAGGCATTGATTTTGAAGAAACTTTTGCACCGGTAGCCGGACTAGAGGCAATCGAGAATGTTTCCGGCATTAGCGAGTTCATAAAAACTTCAAAGTATATCAAATGGATGTAAAATCAGCATTTTTGAATGGAAAACTGGAAGAAGAGGTTTATATTGAACAACCCGATGGCTTCCAACTTGGTGAAAATCCAGATTTTGTTTGCAGGTTAAAGAAAGCTTTATATGGATTAAAACAGGCACCCAGAGCATGGTATGCAAGGCTGGATAATTATCTAATTAAACAAGGGTTTAAGAAAGGTTTGGTGGATAGCAACTTATATGTCAAAACAGAGAAGGGTCATCTTATTGTTCTTGTTGTTTATGTAGATGACATAATATTTGGCAACAACATGGATGAATACTGCAAAGACATATCAATTAAAATGAAAAAAGAATTTGAGATGTCAATGATTGGTGAACTTTCTTATTTCTTAGGACTGCAGGTCAATCAAAATGAAAAAGGCATTTTTATTTCTCAAGTTAAATATGTAAAAGAAATGCTGAAAAAGTTCACAATGGAAGACAATAAACCGGTCAGCACTCCCATGACAACGAGCTGCAAGTTGAGCAAGGATGATAAATCCCCAGATGTAGATCAAACAATGTACAGGTCTATGATTGGAAGCCTCGTTGTATTTAACGACCACTAGACCGAGATATATTACAAGCAGTATGTATGGTTGCAAGATTTCGAGGCCGAGTCCCAAAGAAACTCATGTAACAATTGTAAAGAGGATTTTCAGATATCTCAAGGGCACTATGGATTATGGGTTGTGGTACCCAAAAGGTAAAGATTTCACTTTGATTGCATATTCGATGCAGATTGGGCGGGATGTATTGATGACGGAAAGAGCACAAGTGGAGGAGCATTTTATCTTGGTGACAGTCTGGTAGCATGGCACAACAAGAAACAAGAATCGAGTATCTCTATCCACTGCAGAGGCGAAATACATTGCAGCAACAACATGTCGTACTCGGATATTATGGATGAGACAAACGTTGAAAGATCTTGGTATTCATTTCAATGAACCAATTTCAATTAAATGTGATAACACTAGTGCTATCAACATATCCAAGAATCCAAGTAATGCATTCAAGAACCAAACATATTGCAATCCGATATCATTTCTTGAAGGATAAAGTTGCAGAAGGAGAGGTTAAATTGGATTTTGTTCCAACTACAGAGCAAGTAGCTGATATATTCACAAAACCTTTGCCTAAGGAAGTATTTGAATACCTTCGGAAGAAGTTGGGAGTAGTCACACCACCCAAGCACTGACTAGCTATGGGAAACACATTCTCAGGGGGAGCATTCAAACTTTTTAAGTCTGAGAATGTTGTGCATAGACTCAGGGGAGTCTACACAGACCCTTTGGTATTATTGGCAAAGGGGGAGAAGAAATTAAGCAAGGTTGCAGTGTGTTGCCAACAATTCCAAAGGGGGAGATTGTTGAGCAAGGTGCAGCAAAAGAATTGCAAAAGTATTGTCATTGTTGTCAACACGATCGGATTGATGCGATTGATGCGGTTCAGAGGTCGATCGGATCAAGTGCAGAAAGTTTCAAGGAAAACAGAAGTGACTCAGATTCAGAAACTGGCAAAAAGAGACAAGGAAGAAAACTGTCGCGATATCGCGACATGTTTTCTGTCGCGATTTCATGACATGGTCGAGGAGAGAGAAGGCGCAGCCGAAAATGTCACGATTTCGTGACATGTCAAGTTTTCGCTGAGGAGAGAGAAAATGTGTCGCGATATCGCGACAAAATCGAGGAGAGAGAAGGCGCAGCCGAAAATGTCACGATTTCGTGACATGTCGAGTTTTCATTGAGGAGAGAGAAAATGTGTCGCGATTTCACGACAAAAAGTAGGAGAGAGAAAATGCACGCCAAATTGTCGCGATTTCGTGACATGGTCGAGGAGAGAGAAGATGCGAGCAAAACTGTCGTGATTTCGTGACATGCTGGCAGAGAAGGAAACAAAGGTGTAGCGATATCGCTACATGTTGAAATGAAAGGAAACAAAGGTGTAGCGATATCGCTACATGTTGAAATGAATGGAAACAAAGGTGTAGCGATATCGCTGCATGATGAAAATACATGGAACTAAGGTGTAGCGATTTCGCTACAGGTTGAAACAAAGAGAAACTAAGGTGTAGCGATTTCGCTACTAGTCAAAAGTGTAGAACTGAAAGATGCAACAATGATATTACAAGTCAAAATTTCATGAAAAGAGGCAAGGTAAAAGCACAAGGCACAAAGTTGTAGCGATTTCGCTACTACATGGAGCAAAGAGCGTATGGAAGACAGAAGCGTCGCGATTTCATGACAAGAAGATTGATGACGTCAGCAAGAGCTGAAAGCGTCGCGATTTCGTGACAAGAAGGATGATGACGTCAGCAAGAGCCGGAAGCGTCGCGATTTCGTGACATGTTCCATTTTCTGGAGTTTGCAAGCAAAAAAGCAAAGTGTCACGATTTCTGACATGTTCCATTAAAAATCGACATGTTCCATTTTCACTGGAGTTGGCAAGGAGAGTTGTACGGAAGAACAAAGTGTCACGATTTCGTGACATGTTCCTTTTTCGCTGCTGCTGGCAAAGAAGAGTGTACGAAAGTCGAAAGTGTCGCGATTTCGCGAGAAGCAGGATGATGACGTCAGCAAAGTTGAAAAGTGTCGCGATTTCACGACAGGATGAAAGGAAAGCTACTGGAAGCCGGAAGCGTCGCGATTTCGCGACGACATTGAGGATGACGTCAGCAAAAGTTCTAAGTGTCGCGATATCGCGACATGAGCGGGGGAAAAGCTTTCAAGGCCAAAATGGTCGTGATTTCGTGACAACCTTCAGGGTGACGTCAGCATAAGTCAAAAGTGTCGCGATATCGTGACAGGTAACAGTCTGGCAGGTAAAACCCGTAGGAACATGCAAGGTGACACGTGTCAAAAAAGCCGACAGGAAAATCATGCAGCCAGTTACGTAAAAAGTAACTGAAGTCAGACAGACAGTTAATCGTTGACAGGTGTTGGACATGCAATGCAACGACCAAACATGCATAATTGAAACGCATTCGAAAAGCCGAATTTGAAGGATAATAAAAGCATTCGAAAGGTCGAATTTGCAGGCATTCTAACAGACGTATTTGAAGCATACAGAAAAGCCGAACATGAAGAATCGAAAAGCTTTCGAAGAATCATATATGGAGTTTCGAAAAAGCATTCGAAAAGCCGTATTCGAAGAAATTGAACAGTCGAAGTACATGAAACAAAATTGCCGTATTGCATGGTTTCCAAAAGACGTATTGCAGGGTTTCGAACAGTCGAAGTGCATGGAACCGAACAGCCGTATTGCATGGATTCGAACAGTCAGAGTATGTGATTCGATTGCATGCAGGATTGAAAGGTTATAAAAGAATAATCGTACAGAGAAGATGTTGCTGCTGTTAGAGAGAAATTGCTGTAAAAGGAGAGTTAGAAAAGAATCAAGAGAAAAATAAGCAGAGCCGTGAGAGTGTGCAGAGTTGAGTTAATTGCAGACCAGTCAGGGTCGTGCATAAAGTGAAGACATTTTTATGTCATTCTAAATTTATCAGAATTGCAGTCCAAGTTGGTGCTTGGTACTAGGAGTTGGTGCTCCATCCATTGCAGCAAAAAATTACAGGGGTTGGTGCTCCTTCCGGTTGGTCCTTGGTAAAGTGTTTGTAAAATTGATTTTGCAAAGACTGGATTTGGATTGGAGTCCAAGCGATCATTTTTGAGGAGTAGCCAAATTGGTGAACCTCGGTATATTGAGTGTTGTGGTTTGCTCTCTTGTTCAAGTTTTTTTTTGTTCTCTTTATTTCATATTAAATGCTGTAGATATAAAAATTTAATAGCTACACTGATTCACCCCCCCCTCTCAGTGTCATTGTGTCAACATCAATATACAAGTACAAGAACTTGAATAACAGGTCCAAGAGAAGCATAATGAAGCACATGGTCTATCAAAAGAAAAATCCAAAGTAGTAAGGAAGGAAATGTTTGAAGATATCTTGCTACTTAGTATGAGAACAAGGTCTATGTTGATATATTTGGCCAAAGTAAATGAAGTGCTTGAAGTAGTCAGAGATGAGTTAAAAGCTTCAGTAAGATTTTTATAGGTGAGATCAGATGTTGAAATGAAAAATTCAAGTCCTGTTTGATAATATGCTTGAGAACATCGTTGCCAAGATCCGAAGTGAATCCTAGTTTCAAGATAAAATTACAGCCATAAGTTTCTTCAAAATATTTAAACTTGTAAAAAAGGGGTAAAACTCCTTCAGGAGTTAGAAGCTAAGACTAAGGGACTAGTAAAGCATTTAAACCTAGAAAACGAATGTGAACTTTCATATCTTTGGGATGAAAATTCAAATGTTCTAAATGAAGATGCATCACAGCATCCCTAAGATATTTTATTGATGATGAATCTGAAATAGAAGGTTTGGAAGAGCCTGTAGAATAAGCACATGTTTTTTCTATGGTCCAAAATCTCATGCAGATTAAGTCCTATTTATAGAAGCTAATTTTAAGGCACAAGATAGTATCTCATGATAAAGTGGAAGAATTACAGTACGTATATCAGTTTTTCATGGAATCATCAAACACTAATGATGAAGCTTGGAAGAAATTTTACCTCACTTACAATGAAGTTATCAATATGATAGAAATATAGAAAAATTCTAAGAAAAATTATCAGAATCAGTTGACAGAAGGTGGGACCAATGACTGGCCATGAATAGTTTTAAAAAAATTCAAATTATTGATATGTTAATATAACAGTAGTAAAATGTACATAAGTTTGTAAGAGGTATTTTTAAAGGTAATGCTTTGCTTATTTAAGTAATTCTTTTTTTTATTTTATAAAACTTCCTCTTCTGTATTGTTTTAACTCCATTTCCCAATGGATGAAGGTCCTAGATTCTAATATTTTTGCTAGAAAAAATTCCCTTCTAATATTTTTGCTAGAAAAAATTCCCCAAAATAAATCAAGAATGTTAGTCTAAAAAGACTACCTTGAGGGTCCGAGGTGTAGACCAATTGGTTCATCCAAACCCCATAAGGGGGGCGGAGGTCCAAAGTTCAAATCTTGGGCCTTGTCGGACTAAACACTTGTCCCTTTTCTGGTGCTTTCAGCAGCGTAAAAGTTTTAAAATGATTGTGGCATGGCAGTTAGAGGTGTGGACGGCGTGAAGATCTATGTGGCGGCTTTCGAGGTGGACAATGTAGAATACTATGGTAGCGATAAAATCTGGACAGCCTACCCGGATTCATGGTAGCTACAAATTCCATGTAAAAAAAAAAAAAATACTACCTTGAAGATAGCAGAGATTTTGAGACAACAAAGATTTTGAGGCTTGAACCAGTTTCCTATTTTGATGAAGTAAGTAGTAGAAAATACTAAGGTAGGCAGGATGTCGCGATTGCATGATATGTTGAAGTTTCATGAGCTCAGATCAAGAAAAGAACCAAGGCATCAAAATTTCATGATTTCACATGTCAAAGTTTCATGGGATTAACAGAAGGAGGAAGACTAAGGTGCTACAGTGTCATGATTTCATGACATGTTGAAGTTTCATGAGATTAAAGAAAGAAAAGAGCCAAGGTGCTACAATGTCATGATTTCATGACATGTTGAAGTTTCATGAGCTTAAAGCAAGAAAAGAGCCAAGGCGTAAATATGTCATGATTTCACAACATTTTAAAATTTTGTGGGATTAACAGGAGGGAGAAGTCTAAGGTACTACAATATCGTGATTCTATGACATGTCAAAGTTTTTTGGGCTCGAAGAGGAGAAGAAGGTCAAGACCTCAGAATATCATAATTTTGCAACGTTACAGAATTTCGTGGAACAAAGATAAATACAAATAGAAAAACCTACCTTCAAAAGAACATGTAGGCAACCTATGGTAGAGAGTTATTAAGCATAAAATATTAGACTCTCACCATTGGTTATTTTATTATCTGATTGAACCAATAATAAGCCACGCAAAATATGTTGGTGTATTTTTCAACACGTTTATTGTGACTAATTTTGTGTTAGAATTTGTTAGTTGTCAAGAGATGCTTTTCATAGATTATATATAATAGGGAGCACATCCTGAATGAGGTTCATCTCTTAGATGTTTATAGGAATGGATGTATGTACTTTGGATTTAAGTGATAATATATGCTTCTATTGGCTTTTGGTTCATTATGTGCAAATTTATGTATAAACATTTGATGTTTCTATTTACATTACTAAGTTATACATTGTATTTTTTATATTATATGGACTCATGCATGATATAAAAAGTATTCCTAGAGTTAAATATTTGATACATGCATGTGTTAGATTAACATCTAAATCACATTAATGAACTATGATTTCTGCATGAAGGTATATAAAATGCTTAGACCATGAAGTTATATGCATTTATATTTGTTGTTGTTTAATTTGTACCATAAGAAAAGCTCTAGTTGTGGCTATATTTCCCTTTCTTTTAATAAATATTTCTCCCCTTTTATCATAAAAATAGTAAGGAACCAACCTTATCTAGAGATTAGATGGAACCCCTCAATACTTACTCCATCTACTCAATGTTGGTAAGATTATGGGTGCAATCATAATCATAGGTCAATTTTGCACCAACAGTTTTTTGCACACCCAATGGGACCAAAATCCACAGCATTTTGTAAGGTTAGGTGTTTATCTTTGTTCTATTTATATATAAATCAAATCACCTAGTGAATTCATCCAAAGGTATAGACCCAAGAAATACCTTATCTATTTGTCTGGTTAAAAATTGTGAATGTTTACATATATGATAACCATATTTAAGTAAGAAAAATTGAAAAGCCCATTGAGTTCTTTGAGTTACACCTTGGTAGCCTTAGGGTTCATCCAATTTTATTTTCTAGATCAAATCCATCTAGTACCAATATTACCACCCTTGTACCTACTATTTTTTCTAGCCCCATTATCAATATATATTCAAGTACAACTATCAGCAGTTGTACAGTATATGCAAGCACAATAGCTATAATGGTTTCTCCTTCTCTAGCTTATCTCACATGGAATCACATGGGTCCGTTGAACTTGATGTCTCAAAATTTGATCCTTAATGTGGATTTGAAAGCGATGCCTTCATACGATGGCATAGGCAAGATGGCTTATGAGCATTTTTTAGATATTTATTCTTTGGAATCCATATACAACATCACTCAGGAAGATGTAATGATTAGATTGTTGGTAATTTCCTTGAAAGGAAAAATATTCTATTGGTACAGAGCACTTCCTATTCAGTCTATTACAAGTTAGACTAAAATCGTTGGTAGTTTGGTAGAAAAATTTAATCAACATGCAGATAATTTCTTTCTACTCAATAAAATTTACCATCATTCAGAAGCATCCTCAAGAATAAATAGTTGATTTCAACATATTATTTAGTTGCACTTGGGAAAGGGTACCTGATAGATTGAGACTGATCAACGAATAAGTTGTGTATTATTATTTGATACCTTTCAACTATGATATTAGTATGATCATATGACAATATCAGGTATTCACTTTCCCTAATATTTTTTAGGAAGTATATAAAGCATAGAAAGATATCATTGCCACTGGAAGGTTTCCACAAAAAGCGATGATGCCAATTTTTCCAAATATTACCCAAACTTTCGGTGCTAGCTCCTCAAGTTCTTATCATTATCCAAGCATAGATATTCCAAAATTAAGTGTGCAACCATCTATTCTAGTAATACAAATGCCTCAAAATTTCTTGACATTACCTCATATTCCTGTGGTTCCTGCATTACCTGCACCACATACTCTATTAGCTCAAGAATCTCAGCTTTTCATCTTACTAGACATGCAATCAGCGATGAAAATTTTAACTAATGAGATCTCATAAATGAAAATAAGGGAGTCTAAAAGAAGTTTTCAACCAAGAATATTTCCCCAAGTAACAAAAAACATAGCTTCGACAAGCAATAACGGTAGGGAAAGGTCAAGTGTAGTTTATGCAAATGATGATGAAGAATATGCAACTCCTCCTACAAATTTTTATTACTGGTGCACTACATGCAATGACCCACATGGGGAAATTTTGTGTATGATCCATCATAACTATGCATAAAAGGTAGTTATTGAAAATGTAGAGAAAATTTTGAAAGGACATGTGAGCATGATCAGAGAAACAAACCATAATTTCATGATGGCTTCAGTTGAACAAGTTGTAGTCCTGACAAGATCAGGTAAAAAATCTCTGCAAGTAGACCCTCAAGAAATCCAACCTCTTAGTTTTCCATTAGTCCCTAAGGATCTATCTAATAGGGATATCTCCTATGAAAAGAAATCTAAAGTCCCTTCCTAGAGCACTAGGTCAAAAGTACATAAATAATCTCTCACAAAAGGAGACCGAGACTCAAGAACAGGCTAAGGAGAGGTTGATATTCCCTTCTCTGACTAAAAGATAGAAAATAGAAGCAACTCAGAGATATAGAAGTAGATACAATACCTTTGATAAGGAAAGAGAGAGGAATACCGAATCTTCTTCCTTTAACATAGTAGAAGAGATGAAAAAGACTCCCTCAAAATCAAGCATTTATGATGCTCTACAGTTTCTTGATCAAATTGATCTCTTGTAGGAATATTTAAGGTCAATAAAAAATAAAGGTAGGAATCCATCCTACTCAAATACAGTTTAGACCAACCTAAAATCTACTACTAGAAAAAATAGATCACCCCCCTTTTATCTATCTCTTCAAATGGAAGGGTAGGTTGTACATAATTGCATGATAGATTCAGGTGCTTCTACCACAGTAATACCAAAAGCAATGTGCGACATTATGGGAATGGAGTACACTAGAAGCAACCCAGGAGTTCTAGAGTTAGAGGGTACTCCAGTAAAAATTGTAGGAGTAATCAAAGACATCCCTATAAAGCTCTATATCATGCCTCAAATTGTAGTCATACAAGAGGTGGTAGTAGTAGATTTAGCACCATACTTCGACATGTGTTTATCTAGAAAGTTCATGGCCAATATAGGAGGATATATATATTTAGACTACTCACATTTGGAAATACCTTTTAAAGGTAGAAACATGAAGATATTTTGATGGGGGACCGAAAATCACACGATTTCAAAAACACTCACACAAATCCAAAAAATCTTGTCTATTAATCTATAAATGCATACATAAACAACCTGCAGGCTTTACAATGACCAATGCTGGGCTTGGTCTTATCCTTTCCACACTCTGCATGCAATCTTTGATCCACCACCCGATCTAATACATTAAACTGGGTTTTTATAGAGGCCCCGACCCTCTGAAGCATCAACTCACGCATTAATCGGGACACCAACCTGATTTATTACAAATACTGGGTTTTTATAGAGGCCCCGACCCTCTGGAAGATCAACACAAAAATTGGGACACCAACCCGATTTAAGACCCCACTCCACATGGTCCCTGTCACCACTGAATCCATCAAAAAACTCTGTGCGCCCATCCTTTTCATCTCCCGCGCTCCTAGGTAATCACCCACTTTTACTGCACCTTGTGCCATGTGTCATCCGTAACACCCCTTGAAAATACTGCCTGTCACGGTTCCCGCCATCTCTTTCTTCTTCTTCATCTTTTTCTCTCTCCGTCGCGATATCGCGACATGTCACGATATCGTGACGTTTCAGCTTCCCTACGCTCCTTTCTCATTTTTGGTCGCGATATCATGACATGTCATGATATTACGACATTTCTCTCCTTCTTCCCTCTCTTCCACTTCAGGTCACGAAATCGCGACATGTCGCAATTTCATGACATCTTTTCTTCCAGCTTCCTTTTGCTCCTATGGGTCACGATTTCGTGACATGTCATGAAATCGTGACATCCTCTCGTTCCACCTTCTCCTTCTTCTTTATGTCACAAAATCATGACATCCTCTTCCCTCTATGCCTTCTTGCTCTTTTGGGTCATGATTTCATGACATGTCACGAAATTGCGACAATTTCCCTCCTCCTACTGCTCCAACATCATGATTTTGTGATAGTCATGATTTTACGACGTGTCGCAAAATCGTGACATTTCCACTACCTCCACTAGGTCTTCTCTTTTACGTCACGATTTCATGACGTCATGATTTCACTACCATTCTCCACTTTCGCATTGCCATTGTTCTACTGTCATGATTTTGCGATGTCGCAAAATTGTGACATTGCGATATCACGAACTCCCTGCTCCTCCGCCTTTGCTTCCATTTTGCATCGTGATTTCGTGACGTCACAATATCGTGACATCACGATATCACGACCAACCTCTGCCTTGTCCTCAAAAACTCAAAAAAAATTTGGTCAATGCCAGATTGCTCTGTTGTTGCTGGATGCTCCTACATCAGACACTCGGGGTAAGTGGAGAAGTGATCTTCACTTCTGCATGGTCTGGTTGCTACCTTCTGCAACACCTCTAGACATTCCTCTACCTCTATAGACTACTCCAACCCCTTCTCCTGGTCCACATAACTTTTGTCTTCCTCTAGACAGATTCTACCACTGTTGCACACTTCCTCTATAGCCTGCTTGCACTCCTCATCTGGGCCAGTTAAATTTTTGCCTTCTTCTAGGCAAGTCTCGGCACTATTGCACTCTTCCTTGCATGCAGTATTCTTCAGCTTCAGCTTCTGATGCACTCCAGCATCTTTCTTTCTCTATTTCTCCTCATGCATTTTGTGCTTCTCTTCTTTCTCCTGCAATCTTATGCAGAGCCACTCCTCCTACAGGGCTTTAAACTACCACTGCAAAGATTTGAACTCTTCCATCGGCATCGCATCGCTCTTACTGCCTCAGATTCTTTAGGGATGCATTTTTCCTTACTTTTCTCACAAAGCTTGATCGATCCTGGTGTAGCTGCATCACTGTCGATGATATTCTAACACGCTCTAGGATCTTAACTCTCTCTCTCTCTCAAAACCCTACCATAGGTCCTGGTGTAACTGCCTCATGTCCAGTGATCTGTTACACACTCAAGAACATTAGCTCTGATACCACTGACGGGGGACCGAAAATCACATGTTAAAAACACTCATGCAAATCTAGAAAATCTCATCTATTAATCTAAAAATGCATACATAAACAGCCCGCAGGCTTTACAATGACCAACGCTCGGCTTGGTCTTCTCACTTCCACACTCTGCGTGCAATCTTCGATCCACCACCCGCATCTAATACATTAAACTAGGTTTTTATAGAGGCCTCGACCCTCTGAAGCATCAACTCACGCATTAATCGGGACACCAACCTGATTTATTACAAAGACTAGGTTTTTATAGAGGCCTCGACCCTCTAGAAGATCAACACAAAAATCGAGACACCAACCCGATTTAAGACCCCACTCCGCATGGTCCCTGTCACCACTGAATCCGTTAGAAAACTCTACGCGCCCATCCTTTTTGTCTCCCACGCTCCTGGGTAATCACCCACTTTTACTGCACCTTGTGCCACGTGTCATCCGTAACACCCCTTGAAAATATCGCCTATCGCGGTTCTTGCCATCTCTTTCTTCTTCTTCATATTTTTCTCTCTCTGTCGTGATATCATGATGTTTCAGCTTCCCTGTGCTCCTTTCTCCTTTTTGGTCGTGATATCATGACATGTCACGATATCATGACATTTCTCTCCTTCTTCCCTCTCTTCCACTTCAGGTCACGAAATCGCAACATGTCATGATTTTGCGACATCTTTTCTTCCAGCTTCCTTTCACTCCTACGGGTCACGATTTTGTGACATGTCATGAAATCATGACATCCTCTCATTCTGCCTTCTCCTTCTTCTTCATGTCACAAAATTGTGACATCCTCTTCCCTCTGTGCCTTCTTGCTCTTTCAGGTTGTGATTTCATGACATGTGAAATCGCGATAATTTCCCTCCTGCTACTGCTCCGACGTCATGATTTTGTGACAGTCGTGATTTCGTGACATGTCACAAAATCATGACCTTTCCACTGCCTCCACTGGGTCTTCTCTCTGATGTCATGATTTCACAATGTCACAAAAATGTGACGTTGCAATTTCGCTACCATTCTCCACTTCTGGCTTGCCGCTGTTTTGCTATCGCGATTTTGCGACGTCGCAAAATCATGACCTCCATACTCCTCCGCCTTTGCTTCTATTTCGCATCGTGATTTTGTGACGTCGTGATATCACGACGTCACGATATCGCGACCAACCTCTACCTTGTCCTATAAAAACTCAAAAAAATTCCGATCGATGCCAGATTGCTCTATTGTTGCTGGATGCTCCTGCATCATATTTAATGAAAAAACATCTAATTTCCACATAGAAAAGATAGAGGAGGATAGAAGAAATGGATGACCTTGATCTAATGAAATAGAATACCAGTTCTCTTTGAAGAATTTCAATGCCATGGTAGAAACTGATATGGGAAGTTATTCCATTGTAAAACAAACAAAAAACAAGTGGCTCCTACTCCCAAAGAAGATAAACCTACCAGTTAGCCCTAAAATATTTTATTTGATGGAGCTAGATACAAGAAAAAAGTTGGTGTTGGTATAGTATTAATCTCCCCCATAGGCAAAGAGAGAATTTTCTCTTATAGGATGATGTGGAGTTGCACTAATAATGTAGCCAAATACAAAGCACTTTGTCTGGGTCTAAGAAAGGCTAAAAAACTAGGAATTAAGCAGTTACAAATTTATGGATATTTAGAACTTATCGTGAATCAAATCATAGAAAAATATACAAGTAAATAGCATTAGCTAAAGGTATACAGAAATAAGGTGTGGGACATTTTAGAAGCCTTCGAGGCTCTAAATAGTAAGTCTATCCCTAGAGAGCAAAACACTCACACTAATTTGTTGGCATTTATAGGAGAAAACTTTTACCTCATCGGCAACGTTATTTAGAAGTCCAAGATGGTGAGACTCATATATAGACCCTCTGTGCTAGACAAAAATATTTTTTGGCAAGTTTTTGAAAATGATGAGCAAATATTAGATTTTTTAATCTATGAAATGAATTTTTCAAGCGTTAGAACACTAGAAGATGAAGAAGAAGAAGGACTAACTCAATTGAAGAAATATCATATCCCAAAGGGACTGATCACCCTTGAGAGTCTTTTTGACAACAATGATAGAGAAGTAGACCATAATATAAATGTTGATAAACACTGGTATAAATAAGTTCAACTAGAACTGAGAAAAGTGATCAAGGTTGGAGTTAATTGTACATAAGAAGAGTTAAATCAGATTAGAGAATTTTGCAAGAAATTTCTATACATTATTGCTTGGGTGTGCAGTGATCTCAAAGTGTACAGGAAAGATACTATACAACATACTATTGAGTTGGAGGAAGATGCTAAACCTTTTAAGCAAATTTAAAGGCCTATGAAACCAAATATAGAAGTATTGATGAAGCAAGAGTTGTTAAAACTCCTTCAAGATAATATAGTATAACTATTGGGCACTAAATTGCACCAAGATTTCACTTGATACTGTGGCTATCTATCTTCCTACTTTCTATCCAGGCTTACACCTGATAGCTATAGCTCAGCACTCAACATTGGATGGACCAAAATAGGGGTTTCTGATGCAACCTCCAGAGTAGGTTGGTTCCTTGTCAACTTAACATATTGTTGACACAATTATGCTCACTTAGGATTTGGAGTTTGGGGTTAGGGAAATGTAGATAATAGTGGACAAATAGGTTAACAACATTGCACTACCATAAGAAGCTCCCAAAAACCATACTAAAGATGCATACTTAGATCAAGATTTATCTCAAATTAGATTATCTCTCATATATTAAAGCATAGCAAATAAATGTAGCAGCAAACAATTTCAATATCCAAGCAATGATAATCCAATTAAAAGAATTCACCAAATACCTAGATTTCACAAAAATGTACTCCCTAACAACATAGAACAAACTCAAAAGTAGATTTCAATTACTATAATAGCTAGTAATCCAATATTAGGCACAAACTAACCATCAAAGTATTTACAAAAATGCAATAAAAGAATCTAAACCTCTGATACCAAGCATGAGAACATGAATTCAAGGTGAATATCAATGTAATGCTCCTTTCATTAGCTTTTTATGAATATTTACAATAGCATAGGCAAACATGCTAGAGCTGACCCTTTAAAATTAGGGTTTGACCTTTACTTATAGTTTTGCAAATTTATAATAATCAAGAAACAATACAAAGATCTTTCTTTGATAGCACAACATAGATATCTAGTTAGCATTAGTTTATTTGTTCATCTTCTAGGAAATTCATTGAAAGAAAGTCCACCATGGTAGCTTGAGGCCTCTGCAACTTTTTGATCACTCAGTGGAACTAAAGTTCAGGTCGTTAAAGATTATGCATTTTTGTCGATCCTTCTTGGGAGTGAATTGCCATTGTAGATCTATAACCATATCTAGTTCGATCTTCTGGAAAACCTTCAACACTTCATCTTCCAACTAACTGTTATAATCCCAATGTAGAAATATATTTTAAACCACCAAGATTCGACAACCTAACCTCCATAATTGATTCTCCTTATTGCATAATTCAGATTCAATCAAGCATAAGCTTTATCAAAATAGCAAGGAGAATCAAGTGCCATCCCACTTTAAAAATTGATGATGTCATATTTCTATATCAGAGGTCATGGAATATCCAATCCATACCATTTATATATGAACATCGAATCCACCCTAGAATCTATCATACTCCACATTATCTTCTGCAATCCATATTGGAATATCGATGATGTCATCTCTTCCTTATGGCTTTTGCGGATTCCATTTCGGATAGAACAAGTGCACTGATCTTATAATTGCCAATCCGAGTTCAGAGCTAGTCACATAACTCTTTTGTCATGAATTCGCACCTTCATCACTTTGTCATCCTGCCTTGTCTTCATTCCATAAAGGAAACACTTGTTCATCCTTCGAATCACCAATCCGCACTTCTTCGTCGTTAATGTCATTATTTCCTTGAAAAATTTGTGGATTTGAGGGTAGCGCTAATCTAGAGTTAAAAAATTAGTGAGTCTTTCTAGAATACAACATTACCATACTTAATCACTCACAAAGATGCCAATCCATACTTTTCTGCCACTGACGTCATCATCTCTTTAGAAATTTTATAGATTCAAGATCTGCCATCATTGCGGAGCCGGAAAGAAATCATCCAGAATCACTTCAAGCATGAAAACTTCACTAACTGTTGAGTGGATTCATATCTTCTAACTCGGATCCGCTTCAAAGTGTACTACAAAGTATGCAAAATGAACCCTCTACCACTTAGGTAAAATTCTATAAAATTTTACCAAGTATGTGGTCATTTTGGGCCTACATTCTAGCGCCTCCCAGGTGGATTTTCTTGCAAAGCCAATCAAATCTAGAGTATTATCCATTGGGCCTTAGGAGTCAAATATATTCTCAAAAATATATATTTTATAGAATAACTTCCATACAAACACTACTCTCTGATTAGTTTTATAAAATTGTTGAGAGAGTAGATATTCATATCAAAGTGATGCTAAAAATACATAACACAGATTCATTCATACAGAAACTGTGTGCAGTACCAATCATTATTACTGTCTTCACAACTATACACAAGTCTTACTCCTTTATAAGGCCTTATTTCAAGGAATGCCTTCACACAAAAATGTTTCTTTGTGGGCCTCATGCCTTTATTGCTTATTTATGATAAATTATCAGAGTAAAAAAAATAGAAATACAAAATTTATGTATATGTACAAACAAAAATAAAATGACTTAAGTGTGAGCCCCTTCTGGGCCTGTAACTACTCAATATTATTCTCATTCTTCTACAGTCTCTTCATCTTCCTCCTCTCCTTCTTCTTCTCTCTATTTTTTTGGAGCAGGAACTCTTTGATTACCCTCATCAGAGGTGTCTCCAAACAATTGGACCATTGATTCCAAAGACTGTAGAGCCTGTTTCTAAGCTTCTTCAGAGGGATTTGATGTCTTTTTAAGTTGCTTATAAACATATTGTAGTTCCCCAACATACTCATAATTAGTAGCATTCCCTCTAGTTACCATATCTTCTGTGAGATCTCTTAAACAGGTGTAATCCATAATTATTTTGACAACTTGTTCTTGGGATAGTGGCTCTTCCAATGTGTGAATGCAAGAACACGACACTTAAAATAAAATAGCAAAAAATCAAATAATGCAGTGAGACACAAAGATTGCACAAAAGAATGTATTCAATAAGATGGGGGAGCCGATAAACTCCTTTTATTACAATCAATGTTCAATGCCAATATTTGATACAATATATATTACAGTGGTGCTAGGGTTCTCCGAAACCCTAGCTAGTAGCAATGGAAGTGTCTTCAGATTCGGGTGTGTTCTTGATCCCAACAGGTTGAGTGGGCTTCGGATATCCAAGGTTGGGCCACTCCAGCTTCAACAACCATCAAATAAGGTGTGGAATTCATAGATCTGCATACACAAAACAAAACAAAGAGAGTTAGTAATACCTGTGAGGGCTCCACAGTGTGAGGCCCTCAGACATTAATAAAACCCTAGTTTAATAATAAAATCAGAGAGCATGCAAGATCAACAAATTACTAAATAGGATATACAAAAATGAGATTTACCTTGCTATTGATCAGTTATTGTAGACGACATCGTAGATCTGTTGATGCAACAACTTCAGATTTGAGGTTTGTGGATGGCGATAGGCTCTGGCACGCACTTGGCAGGCTCGGACATGAGCTTCGTAGGCTCTGGTTTGCACCTGGTGATGTGGCAGGCTCTAAAGAGCACCTGGCAAGCTCTACAGCAAGCTTGGCAGGCTCTGGCATGCACCTGCAGATAGGGCAGGCTCTGGAGAGCGCTCGGTAGGCTCTACAGCGAGCTTTGCAAGCTCGGAACAATGCTTACAGGGTAGGGTGAATCTATAGAAGTAGATCAAGGGGATGGCGATGAAGGCGATGGATGGAGGATGGTTGTGGCGATGAGTGAGGATGAATGGATGGTAGCTGGAATAGCAAAAGTATTATCGATGGACTAGGGCTTCAGATCTTCAGGATTCTATGCTAGGGCTTCACCAATAATTCCTTTAGAATGCAAAATCTCATCTCCAAGTTCTAGGGTTCTAGGGTTTGAGCATTTACAAATGCTCTTACTTATAATTCAACTTAGGGTTCTCTTAGGGTTTTGACTTGACACTTTTTAATCGTGCGGTTGAAATTAAATTGAATCCTAAGGTTGAGATTGCTTTTTGAATGTGGCATGGATTAATGAAGATGGAGGGTGGAGATTAAATCTGATCGGACGACTGAGGTTAATTGAGTTTATTTATATATATTTTATAATAAATATATTAAAATATAATAAAATATTATATAAAATATAAAATATTATTAAAATAATCCCAATTAGGCTAGGAAATGGTGGGAAGGTGGAATTGGGCCAAATAATTGGTGGGAGAGTAGAATGGAAGACAAGTGGGTGGTGGGATGGTTAGGATGGAGGTTTAGTGGCTGTAATTTGGTGTCTACAGATGCCCCTTTTTGTACCATGTTGCATGAAACACAATATGGTGCAAAAACATGAGACACCTACTTGGGCTATGGGCACAGAAGCAACTTCTCTCTATCATTGGATTTGCGCACTGAAGTTGAAGACTAAAGAATTTTTGGAATTTGTGTAGCTTACCCCCTCAATTGGTGAATGAGTTACGAATGTATCTCACAAGCCAATTGAAAAATGAATGATGTAATGAATTTGTGCAATTGATGAATGAAATATGTGAGATGCAAATGATTGTGGATGATATGAATGATGTAAAATGTGATACCATTTTTGCCCCAATGGTTGATAGGGGTATTTGTCCAGTGTAGATGTTATGATCATGTGAGATGTATCCCATCATGGGAAAGCATAATGTAATGTGGTTGCCCCAAAATTTGGGATGATTTGATGTGTGTTGAACAAGTTGTCGCAATGGCATCATTGAGTATGCAAGGTATGAAGATGCAGGCTGACTAAGTCAATGCAGGGGTTGGGTATTGACTGTGGAAATTTCTTTGCCAATTCCATGATGGAACCAATCAAACTTATCGGTGTCCTATATTATGACTGTTGTCAAGTGAATGAGTGTTTGTGATTGTAGGTTATCTATGTTTTCTTGCCCCACAGACAAGGACATCAATGATTGATTACGAGCAAATTGTTCTTGGCAAGGTTGCATTCAAAATGTGAGGTGCCAAATGTGATTGTGATTTCTGATGATGAGATAATTGATTATGATCATGATCAAGTGTCCTTATTGTAGATTATTCATCTTACCAAATTGCATGGATTATTATCACTGCAATTGCCAAGTTTATAGAATAACATACTAGATACGAGGTTCGCTTGAATGAACTGGACAAGATAAAAATGATGAATGATATATGCACGATGATTGTGGAAGAATGCCTGATGGATTTATGCAATGATGATTTTTTTGATTATGGAGTTGATTGATTATGTTAGAAATGAGTGAATGAGCAGTCAAATCAACTCCACTATACATAAAATCGGGTGGGATGATGCAGTAGATGATGAAGAATTGTGGAATGTTGATTTTGTGAAAATTGGACTTTGTTGGATGCGTTTTGTAATGTGATACATGCTTTTGATGAATTTGGCTGGTTCTCAAAAAATACGCATGCAAAACTATTTGTGATCTCACAAAATCAACATTTATGGTGTGTATGATGTGTGGATGAAATTTGGTGCATATTGGATGAGTGGAGCTACCATTTTGAGGGCTTTTGTCTTCTTACTCCTTTGTTGCCAGGCACATGCCTACATCTGGCATGTTCTACGTGTGCCCACGTGCACCTGTAGACGCACAATAGTACCCACAATTTTTAGGTGTGGGTCTGCACCTGAATGCGCTAGTGAAAGCTATAAAAAGCTTTTTGAGTAAACTTTTAGGCTCATTCATGCGTTGTTGACTTCGAGAAGCTGCGTCTGAGGGGTGGAGTGATTTGGTGAGCTAAGTGAGGCTAGTGGGTGTGTGTGCGGAAGCGATGGTGGTGGAAGGGCTTGGTGCTGCTGGTGGAGTAGAGGCGCCATTTGTCCCGGTAAGACCATTTGTTTCCTTTGTGCAAAAAATTGTTTTTATTTTGTTGCTTTCTTTTTTTTTGAATTTTTTAAAACTAACAAAGTGTTTTTGTTTGTTGCAGCTGAGGGATATTGAGCCTCGACATCGCTTCTCTCCTCTCATTCTGGGGATGAGGAAGAAGTTGTCGGAGGAATATTGGAGGTTGTTGGGTAGAGTGGGCTTAGAGGGAGTGGCGAGACTGGATGTGGTGAGGGCTAATGAGGGGTACCTTTCTGCTTTGATAGAGAGGTGGGACCCGGATAGAGGGACATTCCAACTATCGACTAGGGAGGCTACTGTCACTCTTGAGGATGTGTATCACATTCTCAAGGTGCCAGTAGAAGGAGAGAAGGTGGTGGTTGGGAGGGATAAGAAGGCGGAGATGGAGAAAATGTTTGGGGATCGATGGTGGGAGGCCCGGATGGGGGATGGAGGGATATGCTACCTGAGCATGTATAAGGCGAAGGAGTTAGATGCGCTCCCCACTTTGATCATGTTCATGTTAGCGAACATAGTGCTACCAAATAGCACTAGTTGTAGGTTCCCTTGGAACCTATTGGGTTTGGTGAGTGATCTATTGACAGATCCTCGGGAGTATGCGTGGGCACCGGCCTTATTGGCACAGTTATACCGAGAGCTATATGAGGTGGTGCGGAGGGAGAGGAAGGGGATTGGGTGTAGCTTCCTCCTACAGTGCTGGGCTTGGGAGCATTTTGTGGTAGCTCAGCCCGAGGGGTTGCCATGTGAGTCATGGTGGATGGGTGAGCCTTATGCGAGGTGATGGGCGATGGCTGAGGAGGTTCAGCCTAGTCGGGAGGTACACACTGGGTAGTGGTACCGGGACATGTGGTCGGGCGTGACTCGAGAAGATGTGATGTGGAGGCCATGGCGAGGAGCTAGATGGGATGGAGATAGGAGGTAGCTACATCGGGTGAGGCAGGCTCGATGGTTGATTGGATGGAGGGATGAGGAGGTGGAGTACTTTCAGTACTCATGGGTGTTGAGGTAGTTTGGTTTACCTCAGGGTGTTCCAGATGAGCCGATGCTATATCGACATCGGAGGGATGAGGGGACACTTCCCTACCTCGAGCCATGGTGTGTAAGCTGGAGGATGATGAGTAGCTGGAGGTACCTGATGTGGATGATGTCGGGGTGACTCTAGAGTATGTGGAGTGGTTTGGTGCCCAACCAGTATGGGTGCCAAAGGTTGTTGGTGTGGATGCGATAGCTATGGGGTTGAGGTCGACTCTAAAGAGGATGAGGCCTCAATGGTCGATGGGTCAGAGGCAGTCGAGGGGAGCAGCCCAGCAGGCTCCAAAGGTGGACTTGGTAGAGGGGGAGAGGGAGGATGATGAGGAGATGGGTGAGATCTCCGAGGTGGCTAGGCTATGGGTAGAGTTGGAGCTACTACGGGAGGAGCGAGAGACTATGCTAGAGTCTCAGAGGGAGGCCAGGGTAACTATAGCTCAGCTAGAGGTAGAGCGGAAGTGGCTGTAGCTGGGGATCAGGAGACAGTGATGAGGCTCCAGGAAGAGATTTTGGTGAAGGAGCGATGGCATCAGAAGGACCTGCGATGACTTCATGCTAGTGAGGCATATGCACATTCCTTGGAGGATGTGTGTATGCAACATCACATCACTTTTCTAGATCCTCCTTCATCATCTATGGTCGAGTCATCGAGGCACACGGAGTCGAGGCAGAGTACTAGGCCGAGGGCTCCTACTAGGTCTCAGGGGTCTTCTCATGGATAGTTGATGTAGTGCTTAGATGCACTCTTTTGTACATGTGAGCCTTGGTGCTCCCTTTTGTAGCCTTCTTGGCATCTGATTGTACATTGGACACTTATATATATATATACATGGCCTTTTTTTTTCAGATATGTGTGTTATCTTTTTGTGTGGATGTTTTTATGTGTTATGCAATGCTTTATTTAATGTTTGTGATGATGAATGCAAGTTAACCATGATGTGTATGCCTAAGATTTATTTGAATGATGTATGCAAGCTAACTATGTGTTGTGCCTAAGGTGTATATGGATGATGCAATCTAATGATGTGTTATTAATGATTATGAGTTATGGATGATTAATGCAAGTAAATGTACGAAGAATGTAATGTATATGTAATCTAATGATGATGTGTTATGTATGATTAATGCAAGTAATTGATTGTGATCTATATGAGAGAAATGCATGTTGTTCAAATGATATTTTATAGTTCAAAAATGTTATTGGCCACTTTTGTTGTCCATTATTTTGACAATCGGGAGTACCAAATTTGGTGGTGCTATGCAACTTGACTCACTATGAAGACATGGGTGTTGGCATGACAGAAGATATGGATGTTGATATGGAAGAAGATATGGATGTTGATATGGAAGAAGATATGGATGTTGATATGGAATGAGTACTGCAACATTTTCAAGAACTCAAACATACTAGTATTATCAACCAAACTCACTTGGGTTGTCTAACTTTCTTTAGGACCAATGTGTGTGCAAGTGAGGTTCAATTACCAAATCTTGAGTGTGACAATGACCCTATCTAATCAAGAACCAGTGTGTGTGCATGTGAAGTTCATTGACCCACTATGAGTAAATTGGGCATGACCTATTATGGAGATGACCTGAAGCTAGCCTGTCCTTATGTGCGGTCAGAGGTCTTCCTATTTGCCAAGGAGACATGTCACCCCGCATGAGCTTACTCCACTTCCAGCTAGGCGTCTATAGCCCTGGTGAAGATTCACTCCATAGTCCAATGGGATTTGATATTTTAGGCCTTGGGGATGACTACCCATCCGTGCTAGGGACGTGAAGTATGAATCCTTATGACTTGAGGGATCAAGGGTGTTTGGGATTTTATTTGTTAATTTTGTATAGAGCTTTGGGGAATCGGATTCTCAACCGAAGTGTGATGAGAATTTTGACCCTATCCTTACTACTCTATGTTTTTATGCTTATGTTTGAAGAGTAATTGAGGTAGTGGTGAAAACCACTATTTTTGCTTTGGACTATGTTGCATGATGGGACAAGCGAGGATTATCCCTTTTCACTTCAAGGTACTATCCAAGTATGGAACTAACCCTCCTTGACTCATAATGTTTTTAAGATGTGATAGAATGTGATTGGTTCAAGATTGTGTTTGGAATCAATTGATAATGCTCAAGACTTTCTTAGTGTGTAAAGTGTGTTGTTGGTCCTAAAGAAAATTGGACATCCGCTTGGAGGTTGCTTGCTACACTAGTAATGGCTGAGTGACTGAAAATCTAGGCTTTGTGATTTTGACATGTGGTATTGTTGGCTTATGAGGTTTGTGAAAGGTGCATGATTGTATCAAATTAGGTACCCCCAATTTCTATAACTTGACTTTTTGTTTATGGCCATATCATCATTACTATGCCAGATCATTGAACATGGGATGGGATGAATGCAAATGTATATGCCTAGTGCAATGAAGGTTAATATGCAAATGGAAAGTGGAATATGTATGTATGGATTAGAATTACGATGCAAGTTAAATGCCTAAATGCAAATGAAATGTATGCAATGTGAAAAATGCCTATGTAAAAGCATGCAATTTTTTTTTTTTGCCATGTATATATACATATAGTGTGTCACTTTTAACAATGAAATGCCTTTAAATGAAGAACATTAAGTGGTTCAGGATCCTCTATTCCCTCTAAATCGGCAAGCCTATAAGTACCATTACCCACTTTTTGAGTGATTACATATGGACCTAACCAATTTGCCACAAATTTGTCACGAAGGTGTGGCAACGCATTGGTGTTTTGTTGGTTCTCTTTGAGGATGAGATCCCCTACTTGAAATTCCCTAAGATGGACTTTAGCATTGTAAGCACGCTTGAGGCGGTCTTGATAAACTCGTAAATGTTCTAATGCGTTGACACGCCTTTCATCTAGGAGTGTGAGTTGGTCAAGTCGTGCTTGTCTAGCTGTATCATCATCTAGGAATTCTTGCAAGGAAATTCGTAAGGAGGGAATCTCGAGCTCTAGAGGCATAATAGCTTCTGCTCCATAGACCAGAGAAAATGGTGTTGCTCCCATTGGCATTCGGATGCTTGTTCGATAAGCCCAAAGTGCCAAAGGGATTTGTGTATGCCAATATTTATGATTTTCTTTGATGAGTTTCTTAAGAATGGCAATTAAGGTCTTATTGGTAGCTTCAACTTGTCCATTTGCTTGTGGGTAATAAGGAGTTGAGAAACTGTGTTGGATATTATATTTCTCGCAAAGTGCTCGAACATCCTTGTTCTTGAAAGACTTACCATTATCCGAAATGATTTTAGAGGGGATACCAAAGTGACAAACGATATGATGGAGTATGAAGTCCACAATTCGAGGTCCTGTCGTACTAGTTAGAGGAATTGCCTCAACCCACTTTGTGAAGTATTCTGTGGTGGTTATGATGAAAGTATGTTGTCCTGAAGAGGAGGGCAAAATTTTGCCAATTAGGTCGAGGCCCCATTGTGAAAAGGGCCAGAGACTCTGTATAGGTTGTAAAGCTTGTGATGGTACATGCGTTAAATTGGCATGTGATTGACATTGTTTGCAATTTTTGACATATGTGCAACAATCATGTTCCATGGTGGGCCAATAATAACCCATGCATAATAGACGCTTTGCAATGGCCATTCCACTAAAATGACCACCACAAGTACCATCATGGGCTTCCTCTATGGCCCTTTGGGCCTCCTCAGGTTCGAGGCATCAAAGTAGGATTCCATCGTAACCATGTTTATACAACACGTCACCCAAGAGAATGAAACGGGCTACCCTTTGCTTGAAGGCATGTTTGGCAGACCGAGACATGTCCGATGGGAGTGTTCCAAATTTTAAAAAGGTGACTATGGGATTTGACCAAGACTCACATGATTCCGCGTGGATGAAGCAAACATCTTTTCCATCCTTTGGCTTAGCACGATCCACGACTGCTTTAGAGATTGTTGAGATTATTAGGGGTTGTACCTCTCCTAAGTCATTCTTTGGAATCAAGGATCCAAGAGAGGCCATTGCATCTGCAAATCTGTTAGTCGAACGAGGTAAGTTATTGATTTCATACCATTCAAATGTTGAGAGCAATTTCATTGCTATTTCATGATAAAGCTTAATGGTAGGTTCTTTGCATTGGTATTCTCCTGTTACCTATTTTACGACAAGTTGAGAATCCCCAAATATCTGGATACGTTTAATACCCATAGTTATAGCTGATTGAAGACCTAATATTAAGGCTTCATACTCTGTTGTGTTGTTTGTGCATGAGAAGTCTAACTTGAATGATAAAGGGATGGGAATCCCTTGTGGTGTGTGAAAGACGACTCCCGCACCTTGACCTTTCTCGCACTTAGATCCATCAAAGAATAATGTAATATCGACATCTTTCTCAGGAATGATATCTTCTCCTTCTTCAGTGACTGAAAATACCGAATCATCTGGGAGCTCAATAATCAAAGGATGATCACTAGGTAGTGGAGCTTCTGCAAGGTGATCGACGATGACCTGACCTTTAATGGATTTTTGGCTAATGAATTCGAGATCAAATTATGTAAGCAACATTATCCATTTAGTGGTACGGGTATTGTTATAAGTGCGAGACATCATGTAACATAGAGGATTTTCTCTAGCTATGACATAGGTTGTTTGGCTTAGCATATAATGTCAAAGTTTCTTAGTGGCTAAAACCACTGCTAAGCATAAATTTTCTACATAAGCATATCTTGTTTCATAACTTACCAATGTTCGACTAATGTAATAGATTGCTTGCTCTCGATTTTGTTCATTTTTCTGTGCAAGCATCGTCCCTAAAGCAACTTATGTGGCTGAGACATATAGATGGAAAGGGACCCCCATCCTAGGAGGAGTTAAGACTGGCGGTGAAGTTAGATAGCGCTTGACGTCATCAAATGCTCTTTGACATTCATCTATCCATACAAATGCTACCCCCTTTTGTAGCAAGTGGTTAAATGGCCTGCATTTATCATAAAGTTGTGCAATGAAGCATTTGATTGCTTGAATTTTACCTTGCAAGCTACGCAATTCCTTGATGTTAGTTGGGGGTGGCATTTCCATGATGGCCTTAACCTTATTTGGGTCCACTTCAATGCCTCTTTTGGAGACAATGAATCCTAAAATTTTACCAGAGGTAACACCAAAGACACACTTTTTGGGATTTAACCTCACCTTGTATTCTAACAGTCGATCAAAAATATTTTCCAAGACATCAATATGTTCTTGTCGGGTTTTAGATTTAGCCAAGAGATCATCTACATAATCTTCAATGATTTTATGCATGTAATCATGAAAGATGTAAGTCATGGCTCTTTGATAAGTAGCTCCTACATTTTTGAGGCCAAAGGGCATAACCCTAAAACAAAATGTTCCCCATGGTGTTGTGAATGTTGTTTTATGTTGGTCATCAAGATTTATTCGAATTTGGTTGTATCCTGAGAAACCATCCATGAAGGAGAGCATTTCATGGCCTGCACAGGTGTCGACAAGAGTATCAATGTTTGGTAGAGGGAAGTCATCCTTAGGACACGCTTTATTTAGATCTCAAAAGTCATTGCAAACGCGTATCCCCCCGTTGGGCTTGCGAATGGGTACCATATTTGAAAGCCACTCAGGATAGTCAATAGGGACGATAAAGTGAACATCTAGTAATTTTTGTATTTCCTCTTTGACTATGAGTGCTACGGTAGGATGCATTCTTCTAAGATTTTGTTTGACCAGCTTGGCATCAGGCCGCAAGGTGAGATTGTGGACAACAAGGTCAGGATCAAGACCAGGCATATCCTTGTAGGACCATGCAAACACCTCTTTCTTTTTCTTGAGGAGAGCAATGAATTGCTCTTGTTCATCGGGTTTTAAACTTTTTCCAAGCTTGACAATTTGGGGATTGTTAGGATCTGAACTAAGGTTCACGTCGATGGTATCTTCAATGGACATATGTGAACCTTCCTCAAGTTGATGTGGTGTTGGGATCAGATTGAAGTCATCTAAGATGTCATCTAGCCTCTCTTGCTTATCATTGTTTAACTCTGCCTGGAAGACGTCGGGACTGCTGGCTGAATATGGTGAGGGTGAAGGTGGGGGTGAAGGAGGAATGTAGCAGGCCGAAGCCCTTAGAAATTCCTCGGATAGGATGAACTCCGAGAAGGAGGGTGAAGAGGAAATCTGGTCCAAGTCAATAAGGCTGATGTCAATTGGTATTGGCTTAGTCAAATCGTATGGATTGTGGAGCGGGGTGAATAAGTCAATAGGATTCATATTGACTTAGTGGGAGGAAATATGGTTTGGATAGATGTGGGGATGGAACAATTGAATTAGAACCGATGTCGAGGTGGGGTATCCCTGTAATAGTGAACGTGAAACATCAGAGCAACATTTTTTTTTTTTTTTTGTTTTTTTTTTTTTTTTTTTTTTTTTTTTTGGAGTATGTACATATGTTACAATTCTTGGCTTATGCGGGGCTCAAGGTGAATTTCCAGGTGGATCGTCTTGCTCTTGTGGAAGAAGCAAGCAGAAAATGGGATGATGGATGGGGAACATTCGAGAGGTAAAACTCTTCCTGTTGGGTTATGGGGACAATGGGATGTGACTCCTCTTTAGAATCATCAGAAGCATTTGACATAACCTCAAACTCTTCATAACTTTCATCATCGGAATCGAATATGGGATAGGAGAAATTGATGGGATCATCCTCGTCTACTTCGTCAATGTGAAGTTCTTGAAGGGCTTGTTCAAGAGAGGATGTCGATGGCAATGGATGGATGGAGGGCTCTTCATCATTGAGGCTAAGCTTTTTGAAGGCTTGCTCAAGAGAAGCGGTGGAGGACAATGGGGTATAGCCTAATCCAGAATGATCATGGGTGCCTCTATATGGGACATCTAGGATATCATGCATTCCTTGTTCATGGGAACCTAGACCTTGACCTTGCCAATGGAACATATTAAAGTATCTAGCTGGAAACTCTTCTACGTTAGGTATATTGGCACACCTAGGCTCTTTTGGTTCTTTGGGTGGGTTTGCCCTAGTTGAGCAATCCAACCCTCCATAAACAAATTTAATGCTATTTGGAGCGGCACTCATGTCATAGACAACACCTATGGATAAAGAACGGTCTTTGGGGCATCCAAAATCCTTGGTTGTTGGAATGGCTAAGGGAGTGATGGTGACGTCTTGGATCACATACTCACCTATACCAGGATTGGTGATGTGAACTTTGACTTGGGTTGATGAGGTGGATGGTGAAGGTTCTGATGGCTCTGGATTGGTTGTGGATGGTGGGGAGTTAAATATGTCGCAATAAAAAAGTTTGACTTGTGACACATCGGCTGATGGAGTTGGATTGGATGGCGGTGTGGAGTGATGAGATGGAGTAGAAGAAGTGGTTGTAGTAGGAGTTTTTGTGATGTACGATGTGTTAATGGAATATTGACCACAATTACATGTACAAGAAGAAATGGATGTTTGAGAAGGCGATGTGATGGGTAGCTCCTCTATGATGGGAGCCTTAGAAGAAGATGGAGATGGATTAGAAGAAGGAGGTGGATTAAGAGATGACGTGGATGGATTTGATGATGGTGCCAAGAATAAATGGGTGGAAGGTAACATGGATTCATAAGGATTTGAAATGAAATTACAATACTTAAAAGGTTCAACATCCACGGGGATGCAATGGATTTGTCCATCATGAACATATTTCAAGCATTGGTGGAGAATTGATGGGACACATTTTTAAGGCCAAAGGGCATGACCTTGTAGCAAAAGGTCCCCTAGGGTGTTGTGAAGGAAGTTATGTGTTGATCAGATGGGTTGATCCTAATTTGATTATATCTAAAAAATCCATCCATGAGGGAAATAATTTTGTGACCTACGATGGAGTCAATGAGAGAGTCAATATTGGGTAAAGAGAAGTTGTTTTTGGGACAAGATTTGTTTAGGTCATGAAAATCTATGTAAAAGTGAACATCACTAGATGGTTTGGGGATAGGGACCATGTTGGATACCCATTCGAGATAGTCGATGGGTATTATGAAATCAACATCTAGGAGCTTTTGGAGCTCAAATTTTACTATCAATGTGATAGTTGGATGCATGCGTCATAGCTTTGGTCTTACTAGTTTGGCATTGAGATCTAGTATGATATTATGCACTACCATAGTAGGGTTAAGTCCCGACATGTCTTTGTAAGACCATGCAAACACTTTTATATACTTGCATAAGAAGTTCATCAAGGTGATGCGCTCCTCAGGTGAGAGGATGGTAACTAATTTAAGGATGTGTGGATTCTTTGGATCATCACTAATGTCAACATCAATCGTGTCCTCGATGAGCATGCAAGATCCATCACGCAACTATTTAGGGACAGGAATGAGATTGAAATTTTCAATGGCCTCACTGAACTTGTATTCATTGTCTAAGTAAATACACATGTGATGGACTTGAGGGGTTTGGGGTGACATGGATGAGGAAGGGGAATTTACTACCCATAATACATGAGGAGAGAGAAGAAAGTCTCTAGGTGCTCATATATGTGAGATGTGTGTGAGATCGATAAAGTTTGGGTTTGGGGTATCGTCTCGAATCTGTTGGTGGATGTAGCGGATGGGAGAGTGTAAGTCTACCTCAACCATGTTAATAAATGTTGTAGGTGAAGTATATGGGGTAGAGTCCAGTGAGGGAGGTTGTATAGGTTGTGCATATCCTAAGAGGCTCAAGAGAGGTTGAAGGATGACTGGTAGTGAATGAGGACGAGAGGTTGCTCTCTATAATTATCTATGTATAGGCAAAAATACACGTAGACATATTGGTGATGGGTCAGGTGGCATCGGGTCTAGCTCTATAGGTGGTGGATCAGGCAAGAGTGTGTCTAGCTCTACTGGTGGTGTAGCCAGGGATAAGGTAGCAAAGTGTTCTACCAATCTCTGAACATCACAGAATAAGGAGGCATTGGGTGTAGGATATTCTTGGAAGAAATCATATGGGATGGTGATGGTTGATGTGGGTGAAGGTGTGTCTTCTAGTATGTCCATATCAATGTACTCTTCCAAGGTGTGTGTTGGGCAAAGGAGTATGTAAAGAGAGATCTTGGATCTCATATTCTAATGTATAGATGGTGGTTTGGCGATAACCTAGGTTAGTTTTGTTGGTAGGTGATCAGATACAAGGTTTAATGGGTGTATGTAGGCCTCGCTCATAATTACCTAATAGAAACCCATGCCAATGAAAGCATTTTAGGTAACACAAGGCAAATTGAGGGTTGGCTAGGTGTGTAATTGCATCACTCGAGCTATATTGTGGTGGTGATGAAGTTGGTGAGGGGATTGAAGAGTCTACTCCTGCATACACAAAGTTGGTGTGATTTTTGAGACTTCCTAACTGTATGACGGTTGCAATAGTCAACACCGAGGTTGAGGGATGACCAAAATATTGGGTAGATTGGATAGGGGTGTCACATACATGGGCGTCATGCACGTTATAGTCTCCTAGACCATTTTTTTTCATGAAGATGGATATACATGGTGTGGCCCACTCTGGTGATTGGGGTGGTATATCCAAATTAGATGATGAAGGAGAAAGTTAGGATTCTCTAATGGTGGCATCTGAATGGTGTGGATGTTCATCCAAGCTGGGTGTTGGTTGTTTAGGTTCATGATGTTCGATTTTTGTGGCTTGAACAGGCTATTTGTTTTGCATTGGGGATGGCATCGATGGAGGTGTAGGGATGCATGGAGACATGAAAGTATTAGGTTTTGGTTAGAAGGGAAGAGGCGATGTCTACGATGTAGGAAGGATAGGGGCTTTCGTATGCAAGGATATAGGAGCTAATGTAGTTGGTTGTGTGATGGGTGGCAATGGTAGTTGTGATACCATGGGTGGAAATTGGAATGGTAGAGGTTGAGAGGATTGTAGAGGCCATAAGAATGGCAACAAGGAAGGCATGGTATCAATTTTAGGTCCCCCAGCAGATGATGTTAATTATGCAAATATTGAGGCTTGTGTTGTTTGATGAACGCTAGGATGTTGGGGTGGAAATTGGGAAGGATATCGATGCTCCTACTGATTGATGAAAAGATACAAGGAATAGTTGGGAAGATGAGAATGAAGGAATAGGGGGAAGATCTATGATATTACAAAACTTAAAGGGGTCTCCATCGACTGGGACATAGCGAACAAGTCCATTGTGGATGTACTTAAGGCAATGGTGCAATGTGGATGGGATACACTGCATGTCTCTGATCAAAGGGTGACCAAGGAGAATATTGTATTGCATTTCTCCTTGGATGATGTGAAAGAGGGTGGGGATCATACAGATGTCTATGTGAATGGGTAGAACTATGTATCCTATGGTAGGTCTCATGGAACCATCGAAAGTGTGTAGGTCTAGGGAAGGTGTGGCGAAATGTGATAGAGGGAGGTGTAGGTGATGTAGGGCTGCTATGGATATGATACTGATGGATGAGCCTATGTCAATGAGTACCCATTTGTAGGTAATATCATTGATATTAGCTTGTATGTGAAGGGGAGGATCAGCTCCTTCACCAACAAGTTTTGTTATCTCGTGGTCATGGAAACTAATTGAAGGTTGAAGGCATCGTGGGATGTTCCCTACAAAATTGAAAAAAGCATTTATGTCATGTTTCTCTAATTCAATGGAACATATGATGTCATTCAATGCCTCATGATGGGGTTGAGACTGTTGTAGGAGATCGAAGATGGATAATCGCACGGGGGCATTGCGTAGTTGATGGATTAGACTACCATGGATGGTAATCACATTTTGAGGTGGTGGTGGTATGGTATGAGGTATTTGGGATATTTAGGAGGATGTAAACTAGATAAGGGGAGAAATAATAGGTATTGTCTAATGCGACAGGTACCGTTGGTTCCTCATAGTAAGGTTGATCATGCCTACTACCCCACATGATGGCGGATCATGCTGGACATTTTTTACTTGGCAAGGGGCCATTGGAGGATTGTTTGGAGGTCTAGAGGGATTGGGTCCTCTGTGATCCAGTAGAGGATTTTGGAAAATTCCTAGATTTTTGTTTTGTGGGGCTAAAGGGTTTGCTACCTAAATAGTACCCCTATCGATTAGGTCTTGAACTTGTCCCTGAAAGGAGTGACATGAATCGATATTATGGCCATGTTGCCTATGAAATGGAAAAAAGAGCTTCTCATTGTAGTTATGAGATTTAGGTGAATTTAGATCCGATGGGTGGATATCGAGTAGAACGAGATGGTTGCCCTCGTATAATCTATGGAACAGGGCTGGTAATAGTTCAAATAGAGGTTTAAAGTTGCACGGTGGACCCTATGGGTGTATGCCACAATATTGTTGTGGTCGAGGTGGAGTAGGTGCATTAGCTTAGAGTGCTTGTGGTTGTTGTGTATAGGGTGGAGGAGTCAGTACTAGTGCTAGGGTAGCAGTCGTGACTTGATTTATTGTGGTTGGGGGTAAGGTTGATTCGGTGTGGGTCTATTGAAGAGAAATTTGAAGTTATAGTTGTATTTGGCTCTCAACTTAATATTCTTAGACTGGACCTTAATATATTTGATCACTTTTGCTTGCGAGATGGCATCTTCAAAAGTATGACTTTGTTGAAGTTGGAGGGATGTGGAAATGTGTTTGTGCCAGCTTTTGGAAAAGAGTGTCACAAGCTCCGAGGTGGGGAGGCTATGGGTGATATCATGGATAATCACTCTCTATATAGCAACAAACTTAGTAATGGGTTCATCGTCCACCTGTCGTAAGGGGTAGACATCAAAAAATGTGGTCTTTTTCTTAATGTTGATGGAAAAGTGCTTTAAGAAGGAATTGGACAACTTTTCAAAGGTGTATAGGCTATGGCATGGTAGAATATTGTACCAATCCAATGCTAGACTTGCGAGGTATAGGGAGAAGGTATGCAACATAAGATGGTTACTACTGTGAAGCTGGTAATAGGACGAGTGGTAGTTGCTCACATGTTCTTTGGGATCTTCCTTACCTCTATACTTGTCAAATTTTAGTATTTCAAAGCGATAGGGATAAGGAGGGATAGGGACTAATGGATGCACTAGCTCATTGCATAGTTCATCATAGTAAGGATTTTGTGGCCCGTAGCTAGAGGTGTGTAGGTTCAACATTTTGACTTCATCCCGTAAGAGTTGAATTTTGGGTGTCATAGGAGTTGATGGTTGGGCTATGGTAGACTGACCCTATCGATGTGGTGGATATTGGTATTGTTGTTCTTCATAATACTGTGGGGAATACTGCTGTGCCTGATCATGATAAGGTAAGTATTGGGTGACATATGCTATTATGTCTATAGGCACACTAGGTTGTGGGGTAGGTGTCTATTGAGGATAATAATACTGTGATTGAGCAAAATATGGTTGTGGCATGGGTACTTGTTGGTTTGGAGCCTACAGTACTGGTTGGACCATGGGTAGCGATGACTAAATTGGAGGAGGTATAAAGAAGCAAGGTGTAGCTAGTGGTAGCATAGGTGTCGATGCTACTAGTGCTAGGGGTGGTCAAGATGAGGTATCAAAAGACAGGATTTGTCTTTGCCATGGAGGGTAGGAAGTAGGAAAGCTAAACTATGTGGAATAATTTGGTTGAGTGGGTGGATAAGTTGTCCATGTCAATCCATAGGTAGGATGGATATGGGTAGTGGGAACCTAAAAATGAATAGGTGGTAGTATCCTAAAGGCCATCATAGGAAAAGGTGGCTCCAAGGGTTGGACGCCATGCACTCTGGATACCTGGGAGATAGGCGAAAAAGCTACTAAAAATGTGGGATAAGCTACTAAGGTAGGAGCTTGGGTTAAGGGGAAAGTATAAGTGTACACTTCTGCTTGGGTTTGCACCTCTTGCTCCTAAAGAGGTTGTTGGGAGGTACCCTCAGATATGGTGAAGAACGACTATTGGGAAGAGGATGGTTGGTACTCTTGTGAAGAGTAGGGGTGTGAGGTTTAATGGAATGCTTGCGGTTCTTGTTGGGTAGGGATCTGTTGTGCAGTTTGAAAGGATGGATTCTAACTGCCTATAGCGGATGAGTATGGGTCAGACACCATTCCTATGGTAGGGGTAAATGATGCAACCTTAGGATGGGTACGATTTAGAAGGAAGGAATCATTCTAAAATAGGGATTGAGATAAATTATGGAAGAAGGGATGTGCAAAGGTAGGTGAAGTAGGCGTGATATCCTTATCTATGGTAAATAATGAGGGAGATTGTCTTGGTGCTGTGTAGATAACATGGTCATAGAACTTGGTCGATGGATTAGGTGAGGATGGGGCTAACAGGAGTGGGTAATCTTCAACGAGTGAAGTAGCAAGGATTTCACTCAAAGTTGACATCTCCTTGTGATACATCATGTGTGTGAATTATGCATCGTATTCTAGGCATGGATCAGATGTGTCTATAATCCTCTCCTTCATGATCGAAGGAGCAAGAGTGTACTGACTAGAGGAATGAGGAGGTCATTCCTCCATAAAGCGTGATTGCTCACACGTGCTACTACGGGTGACCACAGACATAGTAGCATGTGTAAAAAGGGTTTTTAAAAATAAACCCTATGTGGTGTAGACTCAAGTGTGTCTAATGTGAGTGTGAAGTAAGTGGAATGTTGTGGGTAGAAAAACAATATATAGTGCAGTGTGTTGAGACCGGTCTGTGATCATGCAAACAACGGTAGACCGGAATAAATTCTAAATGTTGAGAAAATAAAAGTGTTATGTTCATTTTGTGTGTTGTAATGTTGATACTCCCTATATAGAATCATAGGTAATGGAGTGAATATTCTAGAAAATCAAGAATGTCATCAATATCAAACCTTCAGTATCACAACGTATGAATGATGACATGTATGGAAGGTGCAGTAAAATGATATCCTAAAGGGGTGGAACTCATTATGCTAAAGTGAGTTCAAAATATCCTCTCATGAGAAGAGGTGGCACTGTATAAGACATGCTATCAGGCACCCATGCTTTCTATTCACCCTTGAGTGGGCTTAGTCAAGAATAAAAGTTACCAATTCCACAAATTATACAAGCCTTGTGGATGAAGGTGCTAATCCTGTCCCACTCCGTAGGTAACCGTTGATGATGAAATACAGGACCCAATCACAAAAGTGGGGGATTTTCTGATGATGAAATCTAGAAAACCACTCTTGTGGGGCTGTTAGGTGTCTAGGGGGTGAGTTGATAGAAAGTGCAACTCGATCCACACTAGTCTCAAGTGATGGATTAGGGATGAAGTCCAATCTCACCACTTGTTTAAGATACCACATGAGTGTGTGTGGGTTTGTGTTTTGCTAACGGTGTTTGCAAAGTAAGAAACTAACTAATTGCATTTTTAAAATAAAACTAATCCTAATGCATTTTTGAAAGCAAATGATTAGATAGCTTACACTTTTGTAAAGAAATGGTCTAACCTAAATGCCTTTGTGAAGCAAACTGATCTACTTTGCAAAACATAGAAACATGCAATCCAAATGTGTGTGGAGTAAAGGGGATTATGAAATCCTAACTTGAACTTTTAGAATGTAAAATTATTTCATAAATGTAATAGGGGATTAGAAACCCCGATTTTACTTTAGAATGTAAAGTTCCTTTTAACAATGGAAGCTATGAACGAAGGAAAACAACTTAGGCTTATGCTATATGCAAAAATAAAAGACAACTACAAATTTATTTTAGAAATAAATTTTGTACACTTGTTGGAAAGTTGCAGGTCCTAAAAATTTTAGAAACCCTAATTCTTTAACCACTTTGCAATGAACCCAAAACTAGCCCTAGTAATGGTCATTCAACTAGTCAATGTATTTCTACTTCCAAAACTTGCAACAGAGGCAAAAAAAATGAAAATACCTGCATTCTGATGCTAAGGGGGGTTTTCTTGGCCCTTGAAGAGATCACCCCAAATGATTTAGGGGTTTTTGAGGCTTCTATGCTCAAATCACCACCTGAGGTTCGAATTTGACCCAAATCATGACTTGAGGGGTGAATTAGGATTGGTTCACAGGGCGAGGGGCAAATTAGATTCAGAGGCTTCAAATAAAAAATCTGATGGCCTAGGATGGTTCCTAGGGCTTTGGAGGTCTTTGTGAACAATAAATTTGGTACTTGCAATACACAAAAATAGAGGATAATTTCAGATTTACAAATAAAATGAATCTAGCACTATCCGTTGTAGGAGTCCCACCGGGCATGCCAGAATGAAATGACAAAAAGTTGACATTTGATCTAACAACAAGTAATAATACAAGTCATTCAAAAATATAATGCTTTATTCATGATAAATTTGATATGGGTTACAAATAGGGTGAATTCCTCTTTTTCCTTTCATGAATACACTATAGGCTTGATGCCTTCTTCTGATGTCCCTCAGTGTAGGTGGGCTTCTTTGTATATGGGCCACCACCGAGTTGTTATTTTTTGGTGTTCTCCTTTAAATCTATTGGATAACCTAAAAGAAACTTACAAGAAGGGGTCAATATGTTGGAGGGCTTACCTTAGTGAGGCCCCATATTTATAAAGATAAAATGACTGTAAAACCATAAAAAAACATGAAACAAACTATGCATAAAGTAATAATATAGCAAAAGGAAGATTACCATCCAAATTTAGAGTGATTTGGGGCTTGTAGACCCAATTTGCCACCCGAGGGGTGAACTAGGGCTGGATTTGTGGGGCAAGGGGCAATCTGAGCTATGATGCATTTTTTGTAAAATCCTTCTAGTTGGTCGACTCCTAGGCAGTTGGGGTGCCTCTATGTACCGTTGAAATCTGACTATGTGTGTCAGGAAGTGATTGTTCAATGTTGGCTTTCCATTTTAGCAAAGTAACTGTGCTTTGTTGAATTTGGGAATCAGACTTAATTAGGGGTTTGGGACCCATTATTTATAGGCAAAGGCAAGGTGTAGGGGGTGGGTTTTTATTGACTACACCTAGGTATGATTCTGACTAGGGTTAGGTTAAGAAATGCTATGTGGAAACATCATATTCCTTATGAGAAATATCTCATCGTCACACATGTGTGATGATGGATTAGGGCTAATCTTGATTAGGAGGTGTTCAAGCCAATTTAAACATGATTAAAGAAATATCTCAAAAAACCCTAATCTCACACATGTGGGAGGATATGATTAAGGCTAATCAATATTAAGGGTTCTTTTAATCAAATTTACCCTAAAAGGTGACTTAAGTGAAGTCAATATTAAATTAGAATTTGGGTATTGACTTATTAATTGTTTTGGTCAACTAATACCCCGTGGGGACCTCAATTGCGTGTGAATAGATCGTCGAATGATATTTCAGTGTTCCAGATCTAATTTGGAAGGCTTATGAGGGTTTAGGACCTGAAATTCGGTGAAGTAATATATGGGAGTCTACACGATGCTATGACAATCTATGGCGATCTACGTATGACTATGCATGACTACAACCATCTATGTATGACTACTCATGACTAAAACAATCTACGCATGTCTAAGATGATCTACAATAGTCTACGCTGGTCTACGATAGCATAGGGGTACCTAGGATGGCCTATGTAAACCTAAAAGTATCCAGAAGGATCTACAAGTACGTAGGTATAGCAATGTATAACTTTTGGATGTCTACATTTACCCATTTTTGTACTATACTATGTAGAACACAGTTTAATACAAAAATATGAAGGGTTTGTGCATAAGGAAAAGGAATAGAAGGGGAATGGAATCCAATCAAAGGGCATGTAGCCACTCGAAGAATGACCATACAAATCAATCGGATATCCAAGGAAAATAAGAGAAAGAATGGAATCAAATCGAAGGTATGTAGCCACTCGAAGCATGACCATACAACATCAAATTGATGTCCATAGGGGAAGAAGAGAGGAAGGAAATAAGGAAAAGAGGAAAGAGATAAAAATAATGCTGGTAAAGGAAAATTAATGATTATGAATGCAATGATGTTATTTTGCTAAGTTCGTATGATATTTACAAACCAGTTTCTTGAGAACGACAACTTTTGACTACTTTGCTTTTGCGACCAGATCAACGTGGTCCAAAAGTATGATTAGGATGAAAGCCTACCTAAATATTTGTTATTGATTAATTTATGAGAACATGGTGATAAGTGTCAAATAATTTGAGTTAGTTTAACATTTGGATCATCAACTCATGACCAGATCAGCATGGTCACGAAGTCCATTTCCAAATGTTGTGCTAGGATTAATCAAATGTATCATTCATTGTGTACTCGAGGTACATGAATGCTAGATTGATTTCTCCATGGTAAAATGTAACTCTCATGATGTAACCCATGTCTATTTGGGATTGATATTATAATCATATGATAATATTCAGCAAAAAATTTCATAGACAAATGCGCTAATCACGCTTTTGGATTTTTGATGTTGTGGTTGCATGTAAAGCTAACTTTGGATATGAATACCCCCTCAAACGAGGAATCAACAATGAGGTGAATGAAGTGTGATGAATTTATGATGCAACGATTGATAAATAAATATCAATGCATGACGATTATGAACACAAATGAAGTTAAAAGACAAGTTTAGAAGGTTCCTAGGGTTTGATAAGACAAATTCCTGCTTTCCTAGGGTTTTGGGGGTGTTTTGGGATGTTTTGGCTGAATTCACCACCTAAGGGGTGAATTTGACCTAAATTACCACCCAGGGGGCAAATTGGGTTCATTTCACCCCTTGAGGGGCGAATCGGTGATGAATGCCTATTTAAGCCCTCATTTGCTTAGAATGGGCTCATTTTGACATTGCACGATGGTTAAAAGTGATTTGTGGAAGCATCCAATGGCATGAGGAGAATGAAATTGATGAATTTTGGAGTGACAATGATGAGGGGACGCAGAGCAGCTAGCAGCAGGTGTAGGGACCCACCAATAAGTGTTCTTTTTCTTTGTTTTTGTTTTTGTTTTAATTTCCTAGGAAATATGAATGAAGGGGGGGGGGGAGGTTTTCATCTCGATTTTAAAAAAAATTGCAATTTTTAATGGAAAATTGAATACGTAGTGGTAGACGATCGAAATGGGTACCCAAAAATGTGATCCATTTCAAGATTAGACTTGTTTTATCATTTATTTGATCAGGTAATGGGTAGAGTCGATATGAAGTTTGACTGTTAGTTTTTGAAGTAACAGTGTACTGACATTAACATGTTTTTGCATTTTGTCCGCTAAAGTAGGAAATGGGTATTTCGTTATGTGACTATTTTATTTTTTTGACTTTGTTTGATGTGAGTTTTGAATTTGTCACTTTTAGGAGTAATATATCAAACCTAGACTGTTAGATTTGACATGTTAGGCATAAAATTTTGGAAAACCGATGAAACTTTCACCGCAGAAGGGCAAAATGGGTGTCCAAAAATGTTATTTTTTTTTATGGATGACTTTGTTTGGCCTACCTTTGATTTGTATTCCAAGGTGTAGAGTAGTGTTAAATTGAAAATGAGCTATAGAGAGCCCGATTTAGACTGTACTCAACATCTATTTGAACTTTCACCACTAAGTAGGCAAATTGGTATCCAAAAATATGACTGTTATTTTTGAATTATGTGTTCGGATGTGTGCTTGATTTTGGTGTATTTATGATAGAGTTGACTGTTAGATTTGTATAGATTGGTGAATTGTTTTTAAATTTTATCAACACATTTACCGATAAGTGGGAAAATGGGTATCCAAAAATGATGTTTTTTTTTGTAGATGTTTTTTGGATTATGTTTGATTTGCGTGTTAATTAATAGGTAGTTGTAAATTTGAACTGGGTTGTTGGGAGTCCAAATGATGTTGTTTGTCACATCAGTTTGAAATTTTGCCATAAAATATCAAAATGGGTGTCCAAATGTGTGATGGTTATTTCGATGTTTGTTGTCGAGTGTTTTGTGCATTGTCTAACATCAAAGTGCGTGTCAATTTAAATGTATTTAATTTGCAAATTTTGATTGATGCAGTTTGAGTTAATTGTATTGATTGGATTATTATATATATTATTGATGTGTGTTGTATTATGTTTTGAATAGGTGAAGATGCTTGAGCCCCATCATTGGGTGAGGAAATTCAAGGAGGTTTTTGAGGCATTGATGAAGACGGAGGATGAGTTACAGTGGTTAGATGACATACATTTTTGAGGTGTATGGGAATGAAATATTATCCATAATAAGAGAGCATACGTGTCTGCATTGTAGTGTTAAATTGAAAATGAGCTATAGAGAGCTCGATTTAGACTGTACTATGACTTTGGAAGATGTATATCATATTTACCAGCTATTGATTGAGGGAGTATTTGTGAGGGCCACTGCAGTTGACAAGAAGGAGGCTATGTTGGAGAGAATCTTTGGGGTAGCATGGACAGAAATTGATATTTCTAAGATAGATTATGAGTGGTTATGGGTACGAGATAAGATATCAGATCGGTAGTGCATGGTGATGATGATGATCTCCAAATATGCTCTACCTAATAGTTCTGGGTTTCTTTTTACCTGGAACATGCTAGATTTGGTTAGTGACATGGTGGAGCACAAGGTTGTGTTCACTTGGGTGCCTGCATTATTGGCTCAAGTCTATCAAGAGTTGTACGAGGTTGTTCGGGGTAGGAGGATAGGGTTGAGTGTGATCTATTTTTTGTAGGTATGGGCATGGGAACACATTGCTATTGAGAGGTCATCCTTGTTGCCTAACCCTGTGCATGTGGAGGGCCAAGAGTATTTGCCTTATGCTATTAGATGGAGTACAGAGGTGGAGTAGGGTATTAAGAGGCTGCATGAGGATGACCTACTATTTTTGAGGGGTAAGTTTGAGGATGCTACTCTAGAGAACATTAGGTGGAGACCCTAGTTGGGTGGAGTGAGTTGGGATGAGGATGATGAGCAGCTACGGGCC